>CM022705.1:15353354-16689032 GCA_012295165.1 Asparagus setaceus
GAGCTTGCACTTCTATACTTCTTCTGAATTATCATCTCATAGGAACGACAATAGGGTGGTTACTCCATTGCTAAAATCAGTGCTACTAACAGCATTTGTTATTCTTGGATTTCTTCCTATTCTGCGTTTATTGTTCAGGATCTACTTTGTGATGAATTTCTATTCATCTGAATTAATGAAATCAAGTTTCTATAAAAAATTAAAGTAAAAAATTTACTTAACATTAAGTTATTCATTGGTCATAACTCTTAAGTAATTCCTCCCAAAACCTGGAATTGTTTATGATGAATTTTCTGGATTTGTTTAATATACACTCTCAAAATCATACTCTTTTTTTTTTAAATTATGGAAATTATAATAATTGTCATTTCACCCATTTAATTGTAGGCATCCATCATTTTACCAAAACACGAGAAGCTCTCACTCGGGATATATATACCCGTTAAAGTCCGGGCAGCGAACCATGCTCTATTTCGCTCATAACACGTTACAAGAGCCCATTTTATATTTTCTCGGTAAAAAACAGCCCATTTTACAGAGCCCATCAAATGCATCGTTTTTGTCCCAACAAAACTTTACAAAAGCCTAATTAACCACTCAAAACTAGGGGTGCTAACGGATATAGATTTCGTATCCGCTTTCTAAAAACGGGTGTGAATACAAATATGGTTACGGAATATATTGAAATGTTGGTAAAATCTTATTGGTTGAAATAGTAAACTCTATGGTTGTACTTTTATTTCTCATCATTGACGCAAAATTAAGACTCTAATGCCCCGTTTGGTAAAGGGTTAGGGAAGAGAGATTAAGAAGAATGATTAACATAGTTAGTCCATTCAATAACCCGAAGGACTAAATTGTTTATCCGCTATATAAGTTTTATTTTAACCCTTATGATCATTTTTAGTGTTTGGGAATGATAAGGATTTTGACTATTTTCTTTATAATTAGAGGGTTAACTCTTAATCCTTCTAAATAGAAGTATTAGTAAACCCCTCATTTTGAGTGATTAACTCATTTTAATCCCTCTAGAGGGTTAGCTTAATCTTTCTGCAGTTTTTCGTTTGAAAAATTATAGAGGGTTAACTCACTTTAACCCTTATGTAGATTTTTTGTGTTTGGCGGGTTAAGAAGGAGTTAAGTCACCTTAACCCCTCACTTAACCCTTTGCCAAACTGCACCTAAAGCTTTACCATTTATCTTGAAGCCAAAAGATTGAAACCAACAATGTTTAGCAACATTCAATATATTGTGTTGTAACTATTAAGTATTTCAAAACTGATTTATAGTAAATAAACAAATTTGAAAAAAAACATCTTGATATTTGACCATGTGCAGCTCAAGTGCATCCCACCTAGTCTAAAGAAAATTATGACTTTGTACTAAATTAAAGTTTGTATAGTTTATGATAGGTATATTAATAAGAGGTTTAAAACCATATAATATATATAAGGTATATTAAGAAAGTGTTAATCCAGTACACCAAATAAAAGGTGTATATATATATATATATATATATATATATATATATATATATATATATATATATATATATATATATATATATATATATATATATATATAAGTACTTATCTATATTCTGTTTCCTCTATTTTCTCTCAACCAAAATCAATCACAGAGTACCAAAGTTTTCATCAAATTTTATTTTGATACCCATGTCTATATCCCATTCAATATTTTGTTAAGTTTGTATCATATGCTTAGTGACTGGGTAAAATAGATTTAAATGTATTACATGCTAATCACATGCTAAGGATGTGATAGAAATTTAACAAAATTCTTCTAACGAAATATGGACGAGATATCAAAGTGAAAATGTGATTTAAACTTAGGATATTAAAGTGTTAAAGAAGTAATTATGGGTATCGAAGGGTTAACAAGATTGGAACTGTGAGTTTTAAGTGTTAAAAAGTACTTTGAGGCATCAAAGTTAAAAGGTGGAGTAAACTCTCAGGTGAAAAAGCCACCAAATAACTAGAAGTTTTTTTTTTTTTCTATATTAGTCTATTAATCTTTCATGTTTGAAATTAGCCCTTCAAAGCGGTTAAATTGCTATTAAGACCCTAAATTCTTAAGATATTTTGGAATTAGTCCCTCGAATCATATTGAAATTGCTATTAGATTCGTTGATTCTTAAGTTATTTTGAATTGAATCTTTCAAATCAAAATAAAATAGCAACTATAGAGATCTATTTAAACCGACTTCTAAGAATTGAGGGTCCTAATAGAAATTCAATGTGTACCATTCTATTATGATGAACATAAAAATGTAGAAAGTCATATATTCCTAAGATATTATGAGTCCAACAACATCCATTAGAACTCATATAGTTCATTGATGAAAAAAAATTTGACATGCATTTTTTATAATATGCTTGGCGATTGGGTAGAATGGATCTAATATATCACATGTCAATCATATACTAAGAGTGATTGTTTGAGTCGAAAGTTGATTTCTTTGTCGTTTCCATTACAAAACTTAAGAAAATTACACTTTGATTTTCAGTTACAAAGAATTTAGATAACTTTCTTACAAACTCGAACAAAAGATACTACAAGTGTAGATCTCCTGTTTTTGTGGGACTTTTCTGTCTTGGGGGCCAGCGTAATCCGTGGACCACCGTGCGGCGATCGTCGAATCGGCGGGGTTTAGTTGATGCTTCATGAAACAAGAACTTGATAAATATCTTAGCAAAGTAAGATATCTACTCTTCCCAAGAATTAAGGCAAAGCTTAACCTCGAGGAATCTCCGTTTGGACCGTGTTCTTGAACTTTGGAAGCTTGGATTCTCTCTCTCTCCTTACAAAAGCTCTGATTTTTGTTTGATCTCTGATTGACAAATGCGATCCCGCCCAAGTGGATGTAGGGGGTATTTATAGTCCTTGGGAAGCGTGCCCTCACGAAGAAACAAGTCATAAGTGCTCCACATTTGCGGTTAAGCGGCGGCTCGGTGCCTCGGCTATCTTTGCCTCGCTTCGTGGCGAGGCACAAACAAGTGTCTCGCTTCGTGGCGAGACACAATCTTCTTATGTGTTGACTTCTTGAGATTTTGGCGGCGTTGTCCTTTGATCTTCTCATGATTTAGTCATATTTGAGGTTCTTGACAATTTTGATGCCTCTGGATACCCCTCCAAAGTTTTGAGACTCCTCGTATTTTATCGAAGTGCGGAATACTGGATAAGATCTTGCTTACGTTCATCGTTGAACTTTGTAGAAGAGGCCGTGTTTTGCTTGATTTCTCGAACCACGGCTCTGGCGTCGTCGTGACCATATTTTGGGATCAATAAGCTGTTGCATTTGTATTTGAATGAATTGAAATGTCGAAGTCGATTTTGGACTAATCATCTTCATCTTGAAAGTCATCACTTGGGTTGTATTTGAATGAATTGAAATGTCGAAGTCGATTTTGGACTAATCATCTTCATCTTGAAAGTCATCACTTGGGTTGTATTTGAATGAATTGAAATGTCGAAGTCGATTTTGGACTAATCATCTTCATCTTGAAAGTCATCACTTGGGTTGTATTTGAATGAATTGAAATGTCGAAGTCGATTTTGGACTAATCATCTTCATCTTGAAAGTCATCACTTGGGTTGTATTTGAATGAATTGAAATGTCGAAGTCGATTTTGGACTAATCATCTTCATCTTGAAAGTCATCACTTGGGTTGTATTTGAATGAATTGAAATGTCGAAGTCGATTTTGGACTAATCATCTTCATCTTGAAAGTCATCACTTGGGTTGTATTTGAATGAATTGAAATGTCGAAGTCGATTTTGGACTAATCATCTTCATCTTGAAAGTCATCACTTGGGTTGTATTTGAATGAATTGAAATGTCGAAGTCGATTTTGGACTAATCATCTTCATCTTGAAAGTCATCACTTGGGTTGTATTTGAATGAATTGAAATGTCGAAGTCGATTTTGGACTAATCATCTTCATCTTGAAAGTCATCACTTGGGTTGTATTTGAATGAATTGAAATGTCGAAGTCGATTTTGGACTAATCATCTTCATCTTGAAAGTCATCACTTGGGTTGTATTTGAATGAATTGAAATGTCGAAGTCGATTTTGGACTAATCATCTTCATCTTGAAAGTCACCACTTGGGTTGCGATTGAATGCCTTGAGAGTCATTGAGAGAAAAGCGTCATCTGGTTTTGAATATCGATTTCGGGGAAGCTACGTATGTAATATGGAACCAATTTATCTTGAATATCTGCCTTGAATCCGTGCGAGAATAATTATCAATATCAGGATTGTCCCACTTGAAGAAAGCAAGCGAGGCAATCGAAGTGTCTTGCTAAAGGAGTTTGGCGAAGCGGCATGAGATGTCTTGCTTAAGAAAATTTGGCGAGGCGGCATGAGTGTCTCGCTCAAAGAGTTTGGCGAGCGGCATGAGATGTCTCGCTCAAAGAGTTTGGCGGCGGCATGAGTGTCTCGCTCAAAGAGTTTGGCGAGGCGACCTAAGGTGTCTCGCTCAAAGAAAGTGAAGCGGTGCCCGGCCTTTATAAACCCGATACCTAGGGTTTTAACCCCATCTGATATCCGCCTCACGTACTTCAAAATCTTCTTAAACCTTCCCAAACCCTATTTTGATCTTCTACTAACCCAAGAATCCCTTTTACTCTCTCAAGTTTCCAAGTTTGCTCGAAAACCCTCTTTAGATCTAGGGTTTCTTGGTTCTTAGGATCCCATCGATTTAGATCGATTTTCCCCATCAAACCGAGCTTTCTCGACTTTCTGTCGGATCGAAGCCTCTTCATCAAAACCCTAGGCCTCTTCAAGCTTCTTGCTTTGGTTTTCATCAAAACCTAGCTTTTCTCTTGTTCAAGCCAAAAATCGATTTTTATCATGTCTCCCAAAGATCTCGTGTCCCCAAGGCCAAATCCGTTCCCCAAACCTCGATGTCGAAGAACCGGCCCTCGTCTTTTGGGGTGAGTTCTTCTCAATATATGCATTTATTTTGGGTTGAAAAGTTTGCATTTTGTATAGAATCGTATAAAATCCTCATTTGTTCTCCTTTGCGAGGCATTTGAGAAGAGTCGAGGTCCTCCTTTGTGTGGATCACGGGCTAAAACAAGTGTTTTGCATAGCCAAAACATCTGTCAAATCAACGAACAAAGCTTGATTGTCGTGTTTGCGGCGGTTGAGGCTGTCTCTGGCGAGGCGGTTGGGGCTGTCTGGCTGGCGGCGGTTGAAGCTGTCTGCATCGGTCGGTTAGGCTGTCATTTCGCGAGGCGATTATGATTGTATCGCCGTTGGCGGCGGCTTGAGCTGTCACCGGCTGGCGAGTCGGTGTCCCAACACTTAGCCATTTTTATGTTAATTTTGACCACACTTATAAGTGTATATGTGCTTTGCGGTTGAGTTTCCCCTCGGCATTCAATGTTCATGAGCCAAGTGGATTGCGGCTCGTGTTTTCCTCTTCTCAAGAGATGCCACTAGTGGTGATGCTCCTGCTTTCGGTCCAAATCGCCTCGAAATTATTGGGCGTTAGAACATGGTGATCGTCGTGATTTCTGAAGAATGATCACCGGCGCCCCTGACAAAAATGCGGATCCACGAGAGATAATGAGGAAGTCCGGCTATTTATTTGGGGATTACATTGCGGATCGAAGCCTTATCATTGGTGAACCATGGTATGAAGGTGATGGCTCTAATCTTTATTTACCTCCATTTGCGGCATCATTCACTCTTGCGGTGCGCAATTTATCGATTAAGAGGAATATGTCTTGGAGGTTGGTGAGGATATGGAGCATACAACTGCGGATATATTGGTAAAGATGCCGTTCGAGGTTCTAGTGACAAAATTACGTTGGTGCTTTACGGGCCTTGTAGGTCATGGCGGCACACCTCATAATGAACTGATGGTCAAAGGCGACACCTTGAAGAATCGCTTAGCCAAAATAGGAAGGAGTTGCCTCTAAGAAATCTCATCGGTGCTTGGTTGGGTACATTCTCTTGCCGACCGATGGTGGACCACGGATGGCGGCTTACGTTCTCGACCGATGGAGTCGGGAACTCAAAGAATGGATTATATGTTCCCATCCGTGCTAGCATGTATGGAATTCCTCCGGCTTCGTATCATTTCCTCGCATTCTTTGAAATCTACAACCCGAATAGCAACACTTTCACGGCGAAAAATGGGAATTGGGTCTACCACTTCATGAAATGATGAAGGTTTCGGTCTTCCAATGGGTGAAGCACCATATCAAGAATATTTTCCGGCAATCGGCGATTGAAGGAAATGAAAGAAGAGATCACTGTTTATGAAATTACGTAGGAGCTAACTTGCCACTATCAAGGCTGCAATAGCGGCGGTGGGCGTGAAGGCTAGGAGGCTTCCTTGATTAGTCATAAGCGGTTCGCGATATCTATTCGAGAACTTAGAGGATAGCGAGGATGTAAGTGAGCGAGAAAACCGCCACTCATACATCATCAACAAGGCGATTGCAAAGATCAATGCCCAATCCTTCACTACCCCATATCTTTGAGGCAAAATTCCTAAGGGGCGAAGTTTGAGACTTTCTTGTGGCAACTACAAAAGCGAGATCAAGCCACAAACTCTCTTGGCGGGCTACTTGGCTATCGGTTGAAGAAATGTGTAGTCCGCACCAATCTTGGATGCCTGCCTTTAGAAGTGCTTTTCCGGCCGTTGAGGCTGGTCACGGTCGTCGCCTTTCTCTTCTTAGGCAATGGTGGCGGATATTCATGGTGGACTCCGGCGGATAGTCTACGGTTTTACATAAGGGCAAAGGGTCTTCTAGCGACATCCCAATGTCAAAGTAGAACTACCGTATACTTATTTGATGGCTGGCTCGTACTCCATCGTCGGATCGATGGCGGCCCCGACATAGTAGATTATCAAGCGCCTTATTCTGAGATATTGGAAGAATGTAAATGGAAGCGAGGCGATGGTGCAGGCGTCTCGCCAACTTCGAAATTGCCAAGAGTTGGGAATTCTTTAAATGTTTCGAACTTTTGGGCCGATATGATGACATGCTTGTAGATCTTCTTTGGGCCTAGCGGAAGTCGAACTATTCTGGATCTTGGTTGTTTCCGATGGCTAATGAACATTCGCATCGGTTACCTGATTTTCCGGGTGAAGAATTCCTGCGACATAGAGCCTTATCTCCCATGCCGTTTCTCCCGTCAATTCGGCTATGATCAAATCTACATCGGGAATCCAAATCGGGGAATGAAGACTCATGGAGGTCTTATTGACGGTGCCCGCGCCTGGTATTGGAACATAGCGGTGCACCAATGCCAAGTTGATCTCCTGGCTGCCGAGCGAAGCTTGGATGACTTTTCTATCGCAAATGGCTCATTGCGGCTAATGCTCCCAGAAGTAGGACATGACAAAGAGCCTACACCAACCGTGCTTCCCCAAGCGAGCTCGTCCTTCAAAGAAATCAAAAGGCAAGAAGAAGGTCACCCAAGAAGAGAGTGAAGAAGAGGAATTTGATTATCTGATCCACACTTAGAAGAAGCATTACCGTTCGTGAAGGTCGAATTGGGCGAAGTTGTAGTGCCATCGCCTCGCCGCTCTCGGTTCGGCGAGATGTACCGGTCAAACCCTCTTCGTGTTCCACCTCCTCCGGCGTCCTTTGAAGCGGCCTCGCCCGGAAGGTCGTTCTTACTTATCCCACCGGATGGCGGTCGAGAGCGGGGAAGAAGA
Source organism: Asparagus setaceus (assembly GCA_012295165.1). Classification (NCBI taxonomy): domain Eukaryota; kingdom Viridiplantae; phylum Streptophyta; class Magnoliopsida; order Asparagales; family Asparagaceae; genus Asparagus; species Asparagus setaceus. Next base: position 15,361,058 of record CM022705.1, read on the forward strand.
AGAGGTAGAAGAAGAAGAAGCGGCGACCGAGCTTATACTCGAAGAGGGCTCGTCCATCACCGGCCGTTCATACTCCGCTTCTATCGCCGGGCAATAATGCGTCTGAAGAAGGTCGTACATAGGCCTCATCGTCGAAATCCCCAAAATCACCAACTCTAAAGGCGATAGACGATTTTCCTTTCGGAAGAAGGTATGACTTCGTATTCATCATCTCGGACTTTACCATTTCATCTATGATTATTAATTATTCCATTTTTTCTTATCGAAGAAGGCGAGGTTCGGTGAACCTTCTCCTCCAAGTGTTCACTTATGATGATCCAACACGAAGCTATGGATCGGGATATTCAAGATACCACTACCGGCCGACATTGGCGTCCCCGGTTTACGAAGGTGCATTGCGAATACGACCATTTCATCACGGATGGCGACTTAGAATCATGAAAGAGTGCGAATTGGTTCCTCCACTTATTGCTAGCGCTTCATATTCTTTTAGAAAAATTCCAAGAAATGGCATAGCGTTAACCGACTGAGCCAACTCTGGTATGAGATTTGAACTTTACTTTTGTTCTCCCTTCATTGAATTGAAGCACTAATACTTTGTAGCTGCGGTGATGGAAGAAGCGATTGAGGGAGAAGCGGCTTGGTGAGGAGAGCTTGATAAATCACGAACCCACGGAACCGGCTCTTGGTATGTACATATATGTTATTATGATTCTCATATATATAGATATGTGTATACTAACACCAGGCGTATTGTTGATGTCCTGGCGAAAGCCGAGCCAGCAGACCCGCACATGAAGAGAGTTTGAGGGTCATTTGAACAAAGCTTAGCTCAAATGATCTCTTTCTCTGAATTTGATCCACATCGATTTACGAGATGCTATCGGAATCTACTCGGAAGGAATCTCTGTAGAAGCTAGCTCTTACGTGATGCGTGTCTTATCGTCCAAGTCTTGTCGGTCTTTTAGCGGATAATTGACACTTGATGGTATTCTCACTGTAGGACTCATTACTACTCTTGTAGAACAAACTCCTGCGGTCTCGTATTTGGAGATTCAACCCCTTGTTCTCCCTCTTGAGTCCATCATTGTATCCACTTGTTAGAGAGTCTGTTTGTTCAACACGGACCACCAACTACTCAAGCCGAACTGAATCGGTTTGGTGGTTCCGAGGCCGAACAACCAACTATGGAGCAAACAACTCAAATTGAAGGCCTATTATTCACCGGGACCACCGGCTATCCAACCTGAAATTGAATCAACCCGGTGGTTCTCCAAAGCTGGATCGATGAGTGTGGAAACAACTCTGTTGGAGGATCTTCTAGCCGTATCGGTATATCTTCCAATCTTGATTTTTTTAAATTTGAGTTGAATCCTCGAAGCTTACACTTTCTCTTTCCTGGCTCCTTCCATCTTGTATGACACAATTAAAGCTTTAATGGCGGATGAGGATCGAGAGAAGATGGTCATCGGTCGCGAGCTTGAGGGTTTCACATTCCTTCTCAATAAATTGATTGAAAAGGTCGTGAATAAAGGTTCTTCCTTCATTTCGTGGCGGCTCCTCGATCGGCATGTAAGTTTCATAAGAGAGGAGGGTTTTCACGACTTGGCTAACTCCATCGCGAGAAGATCGATCCGGCTAGAGCGAGAATTGAATAAACTTGAGACTTGGTCGGGGTACTTCTTCTTATATCTCTTCTCGAGTTGAGTCTATTACACAAGCTAGAAATCAAGCGAAGCTGTTGAAGAAGAACTACGGCAAGTGCAAGCTCAATCCAGCGTCTAAGGGCAAGCTTGAATACGGAATGAAGCCAATCTTGACTTGATCCGCTCTGTCGAGGCATACGACCTTGAGATCGCTTCGCTGAAGAAAGCTCGAAGATGTTGAAGAAGCGTGCTCTCACGAAAATTGATCTTGCTAGTTCGAGAAGACTTCGCTCAAAGCTGGCGAGAACAATTGAAAGCATCGATGAAAGGTCTGGCTGGCTGGATCGAAGATTATTCAACTTCTAACTATTAATGATGCTTCGAGTCCTTCTCGAGAAAGAATTGGAACAAGAATACCGGTGAGCTTTGGTTTGGAAGAACAGATCCGTTGCCGTCAAATATATTCATAGAACACTTTTGTTAGATTTTGCCAACACTTTGTAATTCACTTTTACATGAAATAAAATTTCTTTTATCATGTTTTCATCTATTACATTTTGAACAAATAAACATAATTTCAATAGGATTTTGGCAAACCCTCGACCATCAGCAGTTTGATATGCCTTTACCAACTACCGTTTGAGTTGGGCTAGCATGTAGATTATCTAAGTCCGTTCTACATATAACGTTGTGCTAAAGAATAAATTCTCTCGGACTTTGTACTACGATATTGAATCGTAGGCTTTATCAATTATCACGGGAATTGACTACCGTGGCGTGTGTTAGGCGACTTATTCGATTTAGGGCGGGAATAACACCTACTACGCATAAATAGGCGTAGATTTAATATAATCGGCTATGTAATAAATACATAAACTTTTGGAATTGTGTCTTCTCTTGGTAGCGAACCCGTTGTGTCTTCTCTTGAGGCAAAAGCGAACCGTTGTGTCTTCTCTTGGGGCAGCGAACCCGTTGTGTCTTCTCTTGGTAGCGAACCCGTTGTGTCTTCTCTTGGGGCAAAAGCGAACCGTTGTGTCTTCTCTTGGGTAGCGAACCGTTGTGTCTTCTCTTGGGGCAGCGAACCCGTTGTGTGTCTTCTCTTGGTAGCGAACCGTTGTGTCTTCTCTTGGGAAGCGAACCTGTTTCATGAAAGAAATTAATAATAGGTGTTAATATTATGGTGGCTTCAATCATTTAAGATTTTCAGTAGAATGAGAGCTTAATGAATGTATTTGTTTACAAGTCTAATCATTCAATCTGCAGCAGTTATCTGAATATATTAGGGATAATATATCTTGAGAACTTTAGTTAATTGGCATCATTAACTTGTCACCATCTTGAGTGATCAAGCGATATGCTCCATTTGAGTAGGCCGTATCAATTATAAGCGGTCCTTCCCATTTGGGTTGGAATTTGCCTTTCTTCTTGGAATTGAGAATCATCGGTCGTAGGACGGTACCAAGTCTCCCTCCTTGAAACTCCGATCTGGGACTTTCTTGTTAAAGGCTTTGGAAATTACGGCTTGGTATAGCTCAATCATTCTTTGAGCTCCCAGCGTTTCTCATCTAACATCTCAAGCTCTTCAAGACGTTTTTGATGTTGTTCGTCATTTGTCATCCCTATCGCAAGGGCTACACGAAGTGATGGAATTTGTATCTCTAAAGGCAAAACAGCTTCACATCCGTATACTAAGGAATATGGTGTGAATCCTGTCGGTGTTCGAACTGTAGTGCGATATGCCCAAAGAGCTTCACCAAGCTTATCATCCCAATCGCGTTTATTGGTTTTGACTAGCTTTGCTAAGATTTTGATGATAGTCTTATTAAAAGCTTCAGCTAAACCATTTCGGTGGGATTATAAGGCGTGGGCCGAAGCGTCTTGTATTACGAACTTGCGAGAATCGGCGAAGCGTTCTTGATGGCGAGGACCATTGTCATGTACAATTAGTCTCGGAACACCATATCGATAGATAATATGGTGTTTAATGAATTGATGGCGATGCTCGTTTTGACTTCTTTGGCGGAATTGCTTGACCCATTTAGAGAAGTAGTGGTAATTGCCAAAATAAAGCGATCACCTTTTGGCGGCGGGGAATATGGGTCCTACCACATCCATTCCCCATGTTTCAAACGGCCAAGTAGGCGGCGGTGTAGATCTTACGGCGGTGATGCATGTAATTTGCATGTATTTGACAGCGTGACATCGTCTCGCATATTCAATGCATCTCTAATCATGGTCGGCCAATAATAGCCTAACCTTCTTAGTCTATCTCGGTTTAGGACCGGGTTGATCGCACCAAATGCCGTCATGTGCTTCTTTAAGTGCTTCTTCTGCTTCCTTGTTCGAAAGACATCGGAGTAACAATCCATCGTACGTGCGACGATAAAGCGTTCGAGATGCTGCGTTGTAGTAGAATCTCGGCGCTCTTCTTCGGATAGATTCTCTTTCTTTTACATCTTCTGGTAAAATACCGTGTAAGACATAATCTATAATCGGAAAGCGCCAATCTCGAAGTTCGGGTCCCGTTGAAGTAGCATGTGCTTCTTTGACACCCAAAATATATTCTGGTATGAAAAGTTGGTGTGTCCTCACAGTGATGAATTGCTCTGTTTGAGGGGGTTGCGCCAATGAAACAGCCAGTGCTGCTAACGCATCGGCATAAGCGTTCTGAAGCCGTGGTATATATTCGATGAAGAAACTTTTGAATGATTCTGCCATATCTATTGCCGCTTCATGATATGGGATCAAATCCGGATTTCTAACTTCATAGTCTCCACGAATTTGCTTAACTATGAGTTGAGAATCTCGAGCAGCTTCAAGATATTGACCCCGGCTCTTTATAAAGCGAGTCAATAAGTAATGCATTGTACTCGGCCACATTATTAGAAACGGTTCGGTCGGTGAATAAGCTCGAGGCATCACGTGTTTCTCAGGAAACTAAGACAACTCCGACTCGGTGAAATCTTAGAACATCCGGGAGCACTTGCCACATTGGTTGCGCGGGACGCTCCGTCGAAGTATAATTGCCACACATATTCATGAGAAGTGTGATTGACCTCGTAGGTTTCATCAGGTAAATCTTCATAAAGTATAGCTTTATCAGCGGCGGAGACGGCGGCTAGAAGATCACAAATCGCTTGTCCCTTCAGCGACCTGGCTGTTTGAAGTGGATGTCGTATTGCGAAAGGAGTAATGCCCATCTAAGCTGTCGCCAATTCAAAGAAGGCTGGTTGTGTCATGAATACTCGAATTGGGTTAACATCTGAGATGACATGTATCGTCTGTCCAACGGTAATGGCGCATTTTACGGAGTGCAAATACCAAAGCTAGGCATTCTTTCGATATCGGGATATCGAGATTGGCGCTCCACCATTGTCCGACTTAAATAATATCTTGCTTGTTCGTGACCGTTATCATCATCTTGTGCTAATAAAGCACTTAATGAATGGTTGGTGGCTCGGCGTAAATCAAGAGCGGCCTTCGATTTGATTACAGCGAGAGCAGGAGGATTTGATAGATATATTTTAATATCTTCAAAAGCCGACAAGCATCATCCCAAGCGAATGAAACACCCTTCTTGGCTAGCTTGGAGAGCGGTTGACACTTGCCGCAAGGTTGAAATAAACCGTCTTATGTAAGCCAATCTCCCTTACAACCCTCGAGTTCTTTGAGATTCTTGGGGTTGTAACTCGTGTCGCCTTCACCTTATGCGGATCAATATGAATTCCCTTTGGCGTGGCAATGAAACCAAGGAACTTACGGTGGCCATTCCTAAGAAAGATTTAGTTGGATTCATCTTCAATTGATGACCCGCATAAGTTCAAATACCGTCTTGAGATCTTTAATATGATGGCTCTTATCCGGCTTTTCACTACTAAATCGTCAACATAGCATTCGGCGGTCTTTCTTAAATGATCCTCAAAATATTTGTCATTGCCGTTGATAAGTAGCTCTGCGTTCTTGGACCAAAGGGCATAGCGGTATAACAAAAGATCTTAGAGCGTCGAAATGAGTATGTTTCTCATCGTCGGGATGCATCTTGATTTGATTATATCGAGAGAACCGTCCATAAATGACATTCTTTCAAACCCGCGTATTATCTATGATGACATCGTGATGGGGAGTGGAAAGTCATCTTTAGGGCATGCCAAGTTTAGATCTCGAAATCGATGCAAATTCTAATTGTCCCATTCTTTTTAGAGCGGGAACAATATTTGCGACCCAATCGGATGTTGCTCTTCCACGATAAAGCCCGATTTTATGAGTTTCTTAACCTCATTCGATTGCCTCCATGATTTGTGGGCGAAATCTTATTTGTTGTTGTTTCCGAGGTTTAGATTACGGCGATATTAAGTCGATTGCCTTTGCTATACGGATCAAGCCGGGCATGTCTTCATAATTCGGTGAATACATCAATATATTCCCGAACAAGAGAAATCAATTCCTCTTTTTCTTACGGAAGAAGACTACCACTCATGAATATGGGTTTGGATTATCTTCGTCACCCATATTAGCAATTTCTTGCATCTTGGTGGCTCTCTTTGTTCAAACTTATCGCCCGAACATTCGGATGGAAAGTCCAAGGGTCTTCCCATTACGGTAAATAATCATCTTCTTGGTGTGTAGGACTTATTGTGGTCATATTAGACATTAGCCCTTGAACACTTCACCAAGACTAAAATCGAATCGGTGAAGAATCGTATTTGTCATGATCATCAATTTGCCAACGGCATTCGTCGAGGATGAAGAAACGTAGCCAGACCCTTTTATATTCATAATAGCGATCGGGCTTTCCCTTGAACATGAGAGGGTCGGCGGAATCGAACAGCGTCGAAGCCAAGACGGTCCGTATCACGAAGTTATATCCCCATTTCTTCATGTAATGAATGCGCTTGTGAGCTATATTTGGAAAAATGTTTGCGGGGATCATCATTGCTATCTTGATTCCTCACAATAATCTTGTGGTGGAGATTTTCTTCCTTTTCAAAGATTGTTTGCTTTGCATCTTTCAAAGGAAGAAGGAATGTTGATCCGTCGAACTTTGAAGGCATTTCTTCACTGGTTCAATGGCGAGGCGGTACATGTACATCATGATCCTGTACAATACGCATTACGGTATCAACACTATGTACATACTCTAAATCATCATTTATTATATATTCATCGACAAGGCGCGGTTACAACTTTCTCGGCGATTCAGCTCGTCAAGATCGATTACAAGAGGTTCGATGTCATTAAATACAAAGCTTCCATCGTGTCGAGCCGGCCTCGGTATCGGCTTCATTACATTTGTCCGTACCACGGGCGATGGTTGATGTCGGATTGACACCATACAAAGAGAGTCGATAAAATAATTTTCTAACCCTTGAATGGTTGCTTATCGCGACCACCGTCTTGACCACATTATCGATGTCGACATACTTCAAGCGATGTAATGTGGATGGGACTATAAGGCTACCGTGGATCCAAGGTCGACCCAATAGTAGATTATCTGAAGTCTGCATCGATTACATAACATGTAACCTCGATTTGAGATCTCCAAGGCGGCACTTTATCGGATTTTACCCAAAGGTGCGGACCGGTATTAAATCCATAAATCACCGTGCTGTAGAAGCCAACTTGCTGGCGAATTCCAAGATGATACATCAGCGGGTGGCATAATCTTGTGCGGATCGGGATCAACTTGAATCTGTTGGCGACAATCGAGCCAATGTACCCGATGAAATATAATGGCTGTCATGCTTGAATTTTTCACTGCATATCCTCTCGGGTAAAGGTTATGCAAGGGAATTGTGTTCTTTGCCAAGTTGCGGTGTTGGTCTTCTCGGAACACCTTGACTTGAGTAATAAAAGCTTGAATCGGCTAAAGCTTCTGTAAGGCTTCTCTAGTCTCTTTAGAAAGACGTAGTAACTCATAAAGAGTTATCCTCGCTGGAATGTTGGCCAACTGGGTCATAACGTCGAAACGATATGATGAGCCAGAACTTCCCGGTTTGTCCCTCCTAATCGGATGATTAAATCGGGACTGCCTCGGGACTTGCACCTCTTGAGGTTGTTTATCTTTCCGCTTGGTTGTATCCTCCTTGGCTACTTCCTGCTGCTTTTCAGATTGTGTAGGTGGAGTCATTGCTACCCCCAGTTCCGTTAGAGTTTTGGCATTCGAATCGGAATTCTCGGGGTATTGATAACTGAATTTATGCCCACTTCTGGTAGCATAAGCTGGGTTACCTTCTGTCACGAGAACTTCATGTTCATTTTCGGATAATGAAAGAGTTGGAGCTTTTCATCATCCTCTTCGGAATTGCGAAATATGAGCCTGAGCTTGCCTTTGCGCTTGGACTTCCGTGAAGAACCGTCCATTGCTTATCTTGAAGAAGATGCGGATGAATCCACGATGCCGCCCGTTAGAAGGCGTGTATGATACCAACCCTTTCGGCGTTGCCCATGCGGATCATCATTAGCGGTTTAACTTCAACCTCGGGGACAATCTTACGTAAATATGACATGGTAGAGATCCAAAGTTGATAGCCACCATATTTGAACCAACTTTCTTCTCCTTCTTAGCCGTTATGATTCACGCATCAATTAGAGCTTGAATTTTGTCTTTAAGAACAAAACAACTCTTGGTGGGATGATGGACTCTTACGTAGTGCGCACAATACTTGGGATCACGAGGTCTTGTTAGCCTCCTCTTGATTTGTAATTGGAGGCAATTTGATCTTGTTGTTATCCAAGAGATATTTGAAGATAAGCGGGACTTCTTCCTCTTTGAAAGTATAGCTCTTTTGGAACCTAGTATCAGGGCCTTACGCAATTCTTGAGGTTTTGTTGAAACCTCAATTGCGATTCTTCTTTGTTGTGAAGCTTGTTGTTCTTTGTTGGAATGCGATTTGCTTCAACGGCATTGGCTCGCCTTTCCTTTGCCACGAGGCACAAAATTGGCTTGGAGGGAACCGTTGTGGGTTCACCTCTCTCATTCTTCTTTCTCTGATGAACCGTTACGCTTCTTCACCATTGAGTTTCAATTCCTTCCAAGTGATTGGTGGTGTAACCCCATGACTTCCAACAATTCTATAGAAAGATTGTTGTGGCAAGTCTTCAATATGAACTCTTGATGGTGGATCTCGCAATTCATAGCTTTATTGCGGAAGCGGCTTGTGAAGGTGTCAATTGTCTCCCCACTTTTTGCTTCTCATCTAGGAGAGTTCCAATGGAAACCGTGTCATCATCAAAGTTCTTGAGAAAAGAGCTTTCCATGTCATTCCAGCAGTTAATGCTCCGGCTTTGAGTCTTCGATACCAATGAAGGCTGCTCCGAAGGGTACCGACGAATGACCGAATCATCAAAGGCTCATTTCGAAATCACCCCAAGTGAGATTTGAAATAGATCAAGTCTTTGTGTGGCGAACCCCTCCGTCAAAGGTGTGAAATTAATCAAAGCTGAATTTGGTGGGTAGGGATTGAATCCCAATCTCGGATATGGACACGAATTCGGTCTTCTTAACCTCGTGGCGATCATTAAAGCATTAATTTTGCCTTCAAGCTCCTTCATCTTTTCATTTTCATCCTCGGCTTGTTTTGGATGATTCCTAGAGGAATTGGAACACTTCCGCTTTGGGTAGCGAACACCTTTTCTTAGGAGGTATATCGGCATAAATGTGTTCATCTATCTCGAATCCTTGTCTTCGACATTATGGGTATCAAGATTGATAGCTCCACCTTGTTGACTAGATCCGGTGTTGACTAGATCCGGTGTTGACTAGACCCGGTATGCGGTATGGGTTTGCAACTCCCTCATCTGTTGCATGGCTAGCTCCATCTCTGTTCTCATTTGACCTTAAGCTCTTCTCTTTGCTTGGCTAAGGCTTCTTGTAACATTTGAGCGGGACATCGGGAGTAATGGTAAAAGCCTCCCTATGGTGGCGACTCATACTTGAAGCGATGTCGTGCGAAGCTATTCTTTGGCGGTCGGAAATTTCATCTTGGATGAATCTCCTTCATGCATTCTTCTATAGTCAATGCGTCGCGTAGCTCTCAATTGCAACGAGACATTCTCGAAATCGAGACCCAACTTTTCCTCGGGGTGAAGTCACGGATCTTCATCATTTAGGTCTTTTCCTTTGTTCACCATATTAATGGTGACTTGAAATTCATCCCGATGAATGGCGGATCTTCTTTTTCTTGAGTCGCCTTGACTCCGTCTTCAAATCTTCGTTGTTGGCAAGGAAAGCCTCTCGAATCTTGAAGCTCTTTGTGGTTGGCGTTTGACTCGAACGGGCACATCGACAACAACGTCTTGATTAGTTGTGCACATGAGCAAGAACAATTTATTTCATCAATCGTTCTCTTTAGGTATGTTACTACCCGACGATGACCGCGGTTGATGTGGCTTGTCCTTTGGTTGTACTTTCACCCCAAGTATAGCGTTGCCCTTAAGCGGAGGACCGTCTTCTTTTGGGGCGTCGATCATTCGACTTGGGAGGCACCTTTGATGTTTTAACTTCATCCGTGAAATTGTCTTGGCATGGATCATAAGTGTTTTATCATCTCGTGACTTCACGAATCACATGCCTCAAGTTCTTCCCTTTAGTAGACTTCGTGGACCCCTTGCGGGATGCTCAAGCGAGATGCAATTGGAATTTTAGAAGCACGAGATGTTTCGGTTTGCTCGGGACTCTTACGGGTGGGCAATCAAGCGTTCCTTCAGCGGTATCTTGCCTTTGTTTCGGTACGTGGACCAAGGCGATTAAACAGAAGTTGACAAATTCCGGACTTAACGGTTGATACCTCGGTAGGGCGGAAGAAAGGCGGAAATGTCAAATTTTCGCCAAGGCATGGAAGGTACTGCCTTACGGCGAGTAGTTAAGGCTGTCACCGGTGGCGCGAGCGATTTATACCTATTTGTTGGCGGCGGCTTAAGCTGTCTCGCTAGTCGCGGCGGCTTCAGCTATCTCGGTGAAGGCTGTTGCGGCGGAACTCTTGGTGATGTCACCGCCGGGACCCAAATTTTGTGATTTTGAGTCGATTCCTTGGTTGATTTAGACTCCTGCGCCTTACGAACAATAGCGCGTGCATGAGCAGCAGCGTGCCGCGTCACTGAAGCGCTCCTTCCTTGTCAATCGGGTCCTTTTGACGAGAACCCATTCTTCCTTGGGAGGAGTGTCGGCAGATTGAGGTTGAGGCGTTATAACTTGCTGACGCCTCTGATCACGCGAGTTCATGTTGTAATGAACTCCGTCTGTTGATTCCATGGCCTTTGCAAGTTGTCGGGCCATCTTCTGACGTTGTCTCTGACGAGCCCTCTTTGTCAGAGTGGTTGAGATCTTGTTAAATGACTCCTTCTTCTGAAAGGAGTCAACTTGAACAGAGCTTCCGGCTTTGAGATCCACCGGGGTGTTGTTGAGAGGGGAAATCGCCTCCGTCGCAAGCGAACAAGAATCGTTGCGCATCACAACAGAACGAACCTCCCTCTTAGGAGATGAGATCCTCCGATGTTTGCGGGGTGAGGAGGACTTCGATGAGGAAGAGGAGAGATATTCTTCAAACTTGGCTTGATCGAAGAAATAATCGATCCATCGACCATGAGGTGGCTTGATCATTGCAAAGGCTGCGACACAACGATCTCGGGCTCGAGACCGTTGGCTCCCACTGTGGTCGCCATCGTGTTTGAGTCGAAAGTTGATTTCTTTGTCGTTTCCATTACAAAACTTAAGAAAATTACACTTTGATTTTCAGTTACAAAGAATTTAGATAACTTTCTTACAAACTCGAACAAAAGATACTACAAGTGTAGATCTCTTGTTTTGTGGGACTTTTCTGTCTTGGGGGGCGTAATCCGTGGACCACCGGCGGCGATCGTCGAATCGGCGGGGTTTAGTTGATGCTTAAAGGAAACAAGAACTTGGTAAATATCTTAGCAAAGTAAGATATCTACTCTTCCCAAGAATTAAGGCAAAGCTTAATCTCGAGGAATCTCCGTTTGGACCGTGTTCTTGAACTTTGGAAGCTTGGATTCTCTCTCTCTCCTTACAAAAGCTCTGATTTTTGTTTGATCTCGATTGACAAATGCCGATCCCACTTGAAGTGGATGTAGGGGGTATTTATAGTCCTTGGAAGCGTGCCCTCTGAAGAAACAAGTCATAAGTGCTCCATATTTGCGGTTAAGCGGCGGCTCGAGCACCTTCGCTATCTTTGCCTGCTTCGGCTGGCGGCGATGTCATTTGCCTGCTTCGCGGCGAGACACATCAAATGTCTCGCTCATGGCGAGGCACAAACAAGTGTCTCGCTAGTAGCGAGACACATCAAATGTCTCGCTAGTAGCGAGACACATCAAATGTCTCGCTAGTTGCGAGACACATCAAATGTCTCGCTAGTAGCGAGACACATCAAATGTCTCGCTAGTGGCGAGGCACAAACAAGTGTCTCGCTCATGGCGAGGCACAAACAAGTGTCTCGCTAGTAGCGAGACACATCAAATGTCTCGCTAGTTGCGAGACACATCAAATGTCTCGCTAGTAGCGAGACACATCAAATGTCTCGCTAGTTGCGAGACACATCAAATGTCTCGCTAGTGGCGAGGCACAAACAAGTGTCTCGCTAGTAGCGAGACACATCAAATGTCTCGCTAGTTGCGAGACACATCAAATGTCTCGCTAGTGGCGAGGCACAAACAAGTGTCTCGCTAGTAGCGAGACACATCAAATGTCTCGCTAGTAGCGAGACACATCAAATGTCTCGCTAGTGGCGAGGCACAAACAAGTGTCTCGCTCATGGCGAGGCACAAACAAGTGTCTCGCTAGTAGCGAGACACAATCTTCTTATGTGTTGACTTCTTGAGATTTTGGCGGCGTTGTCCTTTGATCTTCTCATGATTTAGTCATATTTGAGGTTCTTGACAATTTTGATGCCTACGTGATATAAATTCAACAAAAGTCTAACAAAATCTAGATTCGGTGTATAAAAGAGCAATGTGATTGGAACCTTTGGGGTACAAAAGTGTTAAAGAAATATTCTCAAGTATCAAAATGTTAAAGAAATACTATCGGGTATCCAAGTGAAACATGATCAAAACTTTGGGGTGCCAAAGTGCTAGAGATCGAATACTCTAAGGATTAAAGTGAAAAGGTGGGCAAACTTGATGCACCAAAATGATATAAGCCACCAAATAACAAATTTTTTTCCCCTATATTAATTACTCCCAAGTGAAACATGATCAAAACTTTGGGGTGCCAAAGTGCTAGAGATCGAATACTCTAAGGATTAAAGTGAAAAGGTGGGCAAACTTGATGCACCAAAATGATATAAGCCACCAAATAACAAATTTTTATCCCTATATTAATTACTCCCAAGTGAAACATGATCAAAACTTTGGGGTGCCAAAGTGCTAGAGATCGAATACTCTAAGGATTAAAGTGAAAAGGTGGGCAAACTTGATGCACCAAAATGATATAAGCCACCAAATAACAAATTTTTATCCCTATATTAATTACTCCCAAGTGAAACATGATCAAAACTTTGGGGTGCCAAAGTGCTAGAGATCGAATACTCTAAGGATTAAAGTGAAAAGGTGGGCAAACTTGATGCACCAAAATGATATAAGCCACCAAATAACAAATTTTTATCCCTATATTAATTACTCCCAAGTGAAACATGATCAAAACTTTGGGGTGCCAAAGTGCTAGAGATCGAATACTCTAAGGATTAAAGTGAAAAGGTGGGCAAACTTGATGCACCAAAATGATATAAGCCACCAAATAACAAATTTTTATCCCTATATTAATTACTCCCAAGTGAAACATGATCAAAACTTTGGGGTGCCAAAGTGCTAGAGATCGAATACTCTAAGGATTAAAGTGAAAAGGTGGGCAAACTTGATGCACCAAAATGATATAAGCCACCAAATAACAAATTTTTTTCCCCTATATTAATTACTCCCAAGTGAAACATGATCAAAACTTTGGGGTGCCAAAGTGCTAGAGATCGAATACTCTAAGGATTAAAGTGAAAAGGTGGGCAAACTTGATGCACCAAAATGATATAAGCCACCAAATAACAAATTTTTTATCCCTATATTAATTACTCCAATCTTTTATATTTGTAGTTAGTCCTTCGAATTATTGAAATTAGGTCTGGTTCCCCAATTCGTAAGCTACTTTGAAGTTAGTACCTCAAATCATCAAAATTGTTACTAGGCCCCCAGATTCTTGAGTTATTTTAAAATTAGTCCTACAAATCAAGTAATTAATTACCAATTGGGTTAATTGGATCACTAGTCACTGTATTTGTCCCTTAGTTGGACGTTCATACCTAAGTTTTAATTGCTTGGATGACCGGTCATATAAGTAATTACTAATTGTATGACTAATCACTCCTAACATTTACCGTTAAGTGAGATGACGGATTTTGATGACGTGGCTTACAAAATCTGACGTGGCATATATATTGTCATGTAATTAAGTAGGGTTTAAGAAAAATGGTGCCATTTATTTAGAGAAAACTAAGATTAGCGGTTAGGGTTTATTTCAATAGTCGAAGCCATACTAGAAGCCGCCGGCGATTGGTTTTGTTTCAGCTCCGATATTCACCAATTAAATTGCTTAAGGAAGATGCGAAATAAGTTGAGAGAGGATAAGGACATCAAGCCATCTTATGGTATTCAATCTCTTAGTTCATTATTTTTTTTCAATTCTTTTGCATATTAGTATTGAATCTCTTTAGTTGATGATGGCCATTGAAAATTGAAGCGTGGACACTCTTGTATTGTCTTATATATAAAATTCACTTTGATCACAATACTTTAAGCATCGAATTATCGATAGTATCATAGAGCATGAGTTTTATTATTTATTATTTTTCAATGAATTACGTTGTGTGATGTTAAATATGGGCAAATGCTACTTTTAACTATTATTTTTCAATTCGTAGGTGAAAAAGACCCTTACTTCACTCTACAGTTCCACCATGGGGGTCACTTTGAGACTATCGAGGATCGATGTATTATTTTGGAGGAAAAGTTGACCACTTTGATTTTTGTGATCCTAATAAGATTAGCATGTTGGATGTTAGAGATATGGTACAAAATCGGGACATCATGGTGATGTTGATTATTTTTGGCGAAAATCGAGTGTAATTTGATAGATGGGTGACTCAATTTACTACTCATAAAGATGTACTGAAGTTTACAAAAGTATTGATGAACATAGGATAATTGAGATATATGTGAACATAAAATTGACAATGCTATTAGTCAAGTCTCAGGTCATGATGCTCACAATAGAGCTAAAGGGAGAAGCCAAAACCAAATATATGGCGATGTCGATTTCTTTTATGACAGTGACTATGATCTCTCTGATGATGACGTGTTGTTTGAGACTCATGTAGATCATGGGGTAGAGTTAGATAATTTCTGGGAAGGGATTACTCAAAGGAGACAAATTAATGCAGATGATGATGTAGGAAGTGAAGACTCAGATTATGCACCTTCAGATGAACTACAATGTGAAGATAAAGATGATGACAACGACGACGATGATGATGGAAAGAAGGTGAACTATCCCGAATTCAATGAAGTGGCTGACATGATGAATCCTAACCTAGTGAAAGGGATGTTGTTTGCCTCATTTGACCAATTCAAGAAAGCCTGCAAGATGCATGCTCTAAGAAACAAAGCAAACATCTTATTTCCTTACAATGACTTGGTCAGGGTAGAGGCTGTATGTACTGATGAGAAATGCAAATTTCGAGTTTGGGCTTCACGAAAGAGTAGAACAGTAACAACA
Organism: Asparagus setaceus; assembly: GCA_012295165.1. NCBI lineage: Eukaryota > Viridiplantae > Streptophyta > Magnoliopsida > Asparagales > Asparagaceae > Asparagus > Asparagus setaceus. The sequence goes on from CM022705.1 coordinate 15,376,481, forward strand.
ATCCAAATTAAAAGATGTCAAGCCACTCATACTTGCTCGGGTGTCACAAAAATCAAAACCGCTACAGCTGAGTTCCTTGCAAAGTACTATTTGGAGGATTTTAAGGTAAATTCTGAGTGGAATATTGATCATTTTATTCAAAAAGTGGGGCAGGATTGGTATACTGAAATTACCAAAGATAAAGCTTGGAGGACTAGGAGGTTGGCAAGGCAGATTATTGAGGGCAGAGAGAAGGAGCAGTATAAAAAGCTTAATAGCTACTGTCATGAGATACTTTCAAGAAATACAGGGAGCACATGCATATTGTATCTAGATAATCTTTCTTTTAAGAGAATTTATGTTTGTCTCAAAGCATGCAAAGAAGGATTTAAGGATTGCAGGCCATTGATCAGTTTAGATGGCTGCTTTTTAAAGGGAAAGTATGGTGGTCAATTGTTGGCAGCTGTGGGAATAGATGCAAATGATTGCATATTTCCCTTAGCTTATGCAGTGGTTGAGAGTGAGAATAGAGACAGTTGGGGATGGTTCCTTGAGTTGTTGGCCTCTGACCTCAGCATTGAAAATAATTATTCATATACCTTTATGTCCGACAAGCAAAAGGTAGTGTAAGGACTACATATTATATAATTATTTCCTATAGTTTCATTGTTCTTTAATTGGTTAATTTCACAAAACTCTCTTGAACTTTGGAGGTGTTTCACATAACTCCCCGAATTTTATTTATCTCAAACAACCCCCTCAACTTTGGGTTGTCTCACAAAATTGAGGGAGCTTATATGAGAACAATGTTCAGGAGGTTATGTGAGCCCCAATCCCCCAAATAAATAAGGGGTTTTGTGAAATTAACCAACGTTCTTTGATATCAATATTTTTATTTGTCTTATAGTTTGTTTTTTATTTATTTGTAGGGTCTTCAGTCTGTACTATTTGAGAAATTTCCAGGATCTGACATCAGGTTTTGTGTAAGGCACATGTGGAAAAATTTTAGTGATGCTGGGTTTACTGGAAAAACATTCAAAGATCACTTGTGGGGTGCTGCGAGGGCCACAACAGTAGAAGAATTTAAAAGATGGATGTCCAAGATAAATGACATACCCCTAAAGGGTAATGAGGCCCACAAGTGGTTGAGTGAGAGGCCATTCCATCACTGGACTAGGTCTCATTTTTACTCAAATTGGCATTGTGACATGTTGGTGAATAATTTATGTGAGAGTTTTAACAACTCCATTCTTTTTACTAGAGCAAAGTCAATTCTGACTTTGCTTGAGAATATTAGGTGCAAGCTCATGAAAAGAATGTATACAAAGAGGGAGGAAATGAAAAAGTATATGGGCAAGCTTTGCCCAAAGATCCAGAAGAAACTAGATAAAGGGAAGACTTTATATCACACATGTAAAGTGGAATTCTCTGGTGGTCCTAGGTTTCAAGTTAGCACCGTTGATACTCAAGTTGTTGTGGATTTGAGTGAGAAGAGTTGTACATGCAGGAGGTGGGAGTTAAGTGGTATCCCTTGTGTGCATGCAATTGCTTGCATTATTAAGAATAGAGAAGCACCAGAGACATATGTAGATGATTACTACACAGTGGAAAGATATATGAAAATCTATAGCCACACAATTGAACCTATTCCTGGACCAGAATATTGGAAAGACTCTGATATAGAAATCATTCCCCCCGATGCTGTTGTTAGAGGTCCAGGTCGAAAACAACAGAAAAGAAGAAAGGAAAAAGAAGAGTTAGAGTTAGAAAGACAAAAAAAGAAACAACCTGAACTCATTTCTAGAAAAGGATATCAAGTTGTATGTAGTCAATGTGGAAAAAGCGGGCATAATAAAAGATGGCATGGAACTGTAACATCAAGTGCAACAACCGCAAGTGGTTCATCGATGCAAAACCGGAGAGTATGATAACTCAAAGTGATAAATGATATGTTTTTTATATGTTAAATGGTGTGCTTAATTTATGAACTTTCATTATCTTTTAGGTTGAGGTGCAAAAGCAGCTCGGGGTGCAAGGAACGACATCTCAAATGACTCAACCAATGGCATTTCAAAATAGTCAATCCAATGTGACTACCGTGCGATGGATGCCCGATGTAATGATCCTACCATCTCAATATTGTCTTTTTTTTAAATGTTAACATCTTAGTTGCACATTTGTTTTACAGGGGAGTAGCCAAACGCATAGCCAAGTCATCGACATAAGTCAACGGCATGCTATTCCTGTTAGAGCTTATGAGATGACAGGAAGTACAACTTTCAGGAATGGACAACCTACTTCAAACCTATCCACCATGTCACAACCACCAACTCAAGGCTCACAACAAAGTCAAATTAAAGAAACATTAGTCCAATGGATGCCTAATGTAATTTTCACATTTCTTGAATTCATTTTCATTGATATGCTTATGAAAATTATGTTTTGATGTTGCTTTGTATATCTAGCAGGGTACTAGAGTTACGTCATGTCCACCACCAAAGAACTTAATGAAAAGCTATGCAAAGAGAGTTGGTGAAGGATCAGGTGGCAATGGAGCAAAGCATGCAAAGAATTGAGATAATGCAAATGATGTTAGTATTAGTAGTATGGTAGAGAAGTGTGTTAGTTATAATAGACAATTCAGTTTTTAATATGCCTAACATGGAAGTTTGAGACATTGCTAAGTGTATGGTCATGCTAATAGCACGAAGTATATGATGTTATGGAATCTTATGATAGACTTTTGTTTTAAGTATTTTCATGATTAAATGAAAACTATTTTATCTTCGTGAAGAAATTACGTAGTTTGGATTGTATTTTTTTATTTTTTAAAATAATCTGCTTACACAATATGCAACAACTTAATATGTTCAATTAATAAAATGATCAGTGCACTATAAATTGGATTTTCAACAACAAAATCCAATTAGTATTTAATTACATGACCATACATCCAATTAAATGATAACATAGTGACCAATGATCCAATTAACTTCTAATGTTTTGTGCCACGTCAGATTTTGTAAGCCACGTAAGCAAAATCTGTCATCTCACTTAACGGTAAATGTTAGGAGTGATTAGTCATACAATTAGTAATTATTTACATGACCGGACATCCAAGTAATTAAAACTTAAGTATGAATGTCCAACTAAGGGATAAATATAATGACCAGTGATCCAATTAACCCATTAGCAATTAGAGGGACAGATGACTTTTGAGAATTGAGAATAAAATTACAATGTACAACAATTTCATGGAGCAAGCACATGCAACAAACTTGCTCTCCTTACTAGCATTCATCAAAGTGCGGATCACATTCTCTTCACTAAATATAGACGCTAGTGTCAACTTTTTGGCTCAAAACATTTTGCATTTGTTTTATTTTGAAATAATAATAAATGAGAGAGTATAATTTACGAAGTGTACGTGTATGATAGTAGTTATATTTAGATGGTTCATAATTCTTCTATAATATTGAAGATTATATTATAATTTGAAAGTAAAAGAGCATCAAAATTCTAAAAATAAAGTCCCAAATAAGAAATCTCAAATAATTCTTATTCGATACGTTTCAATAATCCAACTACTATACAACTGTCACATTCCTAAATTCTACTCCTAAACCGGCCTAAGCCGTCCCAAAAATGAACCAAAAATAATCAAACGGTCTAGAGTTATGTAAATAGTCATAATTGTTTTTTTTTTTTAATGAAAAGAGGTTTAATTCGATAGAATTTAAAGATATCGGAAATCTTTTGAAAAGGAAAAGATCTCGCGTACATTGATAAAAATACCCTCGATTCGGTTATCAAAATTTTATATTATACCTCGGAGATCAAATGCCTCTTCTTTCTCTGACCTGTTTCTGATTCTGATCTAAAGAGAGCTCAGACTCAGAATCTCGGAGAGGTAACGTGAAACCCTAATCCCAAAATTGTTTTTTTTTTTTATTATACTTTTTGGTCTAGTTGAATATTTTGATTTTGGTTTTGATGAGATAAATCTATATTCTATAGTAAAGGTTGAATCTTTTAAGGCCGGCATTTGTACTGTATCTTGATTTCGATTAAAGTATTTGATCTTAACAATGCACAAAGAATTTCTACTTTGGACTATATAGCTATATGTGCATGTTCTCTAGATTAAGTATTTGTTCACGTACATTAATATCAACCAAAGCAGATAGAGGAGGAGGTGGAGGAAGTGGTTGTTTATCATCGCGGATAATATTAATAAAAACGGTCGCGAGAAATTGAATAAAAAAGGGTTGAATGAAACTTAATTTGATATCTCCTTTTATGCATTTTAAAGCTATGCTAGTTGTGTTTTGGGACCTGTTTCTTTGCACAGAAGTAAAAAGTAAGTAGCAGAAATAACAGAAGCAGAGGCTATTTCTGCTGAGTAAAAAAGGTCGTTTGGTTTTTTTTTAAGAAAAGCTTACTTTCGCTACTTTCTAAAATGAGGATGTGTCGCTATGTGGCATATTACTTCATAAATCTTTTTCCCTCCCTCAAGACTATGAAGTACCTCGGAAGTAGCTGAAATATGCATAAATTTTGAAATAAAATTAGTTTTATATTACGTGGATGTTCTTAGCTCTAAATAAAATTTGAAAACATCCTCTATCTCTCTTCCTAATGATATTTCCAACTGCTATCCAAACAAAATAGTAAATGAAGAGGAAGAAGTATCATTTTCACTATTTAGAAGATATGCGTTGCAGACAAAAAGTACTACTTTTGCTACTTTCTACTTTATAATTTTAAAATTACTTTTTGATCCACTTCTTACTTCGATACTTTCATTATCCAAACGAGCCCTTATGCTAGCTTTTACTTAATTAGGGAATTACAAAGTAATTTATATTATATTATTTGAAGAATTCCTTTAATTTATCATAAACCTCTCTCTAATAAGGTGTAGTCTCTAAAAAGAATAGATTATTCTTTTTATACATGTCTATCTCATGCAAGTTTACTTAGCATTAGTTTATTCATCTTACAAAAAAATACTCCAATGCTCAAAAACTTTGGTTGTAAGAAATTCCTTGTAATTACCCAACACTCATACAATAAATAAATAAATACAATTTAAATAGTGGTTATCTATTAATCAGAGATTAAATCACCTTGATGGCTCACATTCGTTGATTATTTAGAGAATGATTAGATTTATCCTATAAATAGCACTCATTATATTCTCATGAATTGAACTAATCCCTAATTTTAACTCAAAAGACAAATTCATAATCATCCACTCGACAATCAATAGTTTTGCTAAAATAGTGGTCTGTCCACTACTATGTTGATAGAGGAGAGGATCTAAATCCCTTATTAATGCGGTGTCAAGCAACACTAGGGATGTTGGACAGGTCAAGGGTCATTGACCCCGCCTTAAATTTTAAGAAGTCCTTAATGATTATTAGCTAATTTATTAAGATCATTTACTTATATATATATTTAAATAAGGTCATTTAGGTGTGCAACTGGATGATGATCAGCTTGATAGCATATCCAACCCTAAGTAGAGATCCATTCATTAAGCACCTCGAGTTAAAGTTAGATATACTTTGGTTCATTTTTTGATCTCGTCGTCAGTATGTCCTTGAGTTTGTTTGAGCTGTATTGTGTTTAGTAAGTATCTTCTTCAATCACAAAATTTTATGTATTCTCAAAATATCCTCAAAATCACACTGAGAAGATGTGAGTAGGAGACATGTCACATGTCTACTATGTGTACTTTTAGGATATTTTTGGAATTTTAATTGAATTTCATCAGAAAAATAGGTTGAGGTGGTTGATTACAACCAGAAATCCCTTTAAAGGTGATTTCTTTATTAATTGAACTTGTTGATGGCTTTTGTATTTTCACTCTATTTTAAATGTAATTTTTGTGAAAAAGCCCTTTTTAAATCCTAATCCAATAAAAATGCCGTCCAAATTCACACAGTTTAAGCTCCAAAAGTCCCACATAATGTACAATTGTCACCTTCCTAATTCTTAGATGTCCTTCATAAACTATCCTAAACAATCTCAATTGTCCAAATAACAAATCAAAACAATTAACCTATCCAGATTATCTTAATAGGCATGGCAATTTTATTTTGATAGAATTTAATGATTCTGTGAAAGGATCTTCAGAGTGCATTGATGATAATACCCTTAATTAAGTTGTAAAATTTTATTTTTTATTGAAGATTAAATTCCTTTATCATTTCTGAACCTTTTCGTGATTCTGATCTAAAGAGAACTCAAACGATCCGAGAGGTATGGGGTAACCCTAATCCTAAGATTTTGATTTTTTAAATTTTGATTAGATTAATCAGTGCTTTTATAGCAAAGATTGAATCTTTTATGGGATTTCTATAGTGTTTTGTTGAAATTGATAATTCAGTACAAATTATGTTAAATTAGTATTTTTGAGTTTGTATGAAATCATTATAAAAAGTGGGCCTTGGTTGAAAGTGATTTAAAGAATTATTCATAAAAGAAAAGGAACGTCAAAGTGAGTTGTTAATCCGTGGTTTTATATCTGCTTAATATTGTTTAATTTTCTCTTTGTTGAGTTTATATAAATCTTTAATTTGCCTGTAAATTTCTTTTCGGCCATGAAATCTACCATCTTTATATATATATATATATATATATATATATATATATATATATATATATATATATATATATATATATATATATATATATATATATATATATATATATATATATATATATATATATATATATATATGAATATGAGTTTGTTGGTAATTCATGGTCTAACAAAGCACGGTACAATGTTAACGTTGAACAAATTTTTTTATATAATTTCTTTCTTTTATTTTCTTCTTTGGATGATATATATTTGATATCGAGATATGGCTATGAATAGTTAGTTCATATTTAGTATAGTTTTTCAATTGAAATTATGCAATCTCTCTTTACTGATACTATAGTTAAAGCCTCTACATTTAGGCCCGATCGAGATATGGCTGTGAATATATGAGTTTCATATTTGGTATAGTTTTTCAATTGAAATTGTGCAGCTTCTCTTTATTGATACCATAGTTAAAGCCTCTACGTTTAGGACCCATTTGCCTAACGAAGTATCAAGTAAGAAGTAGATAAAAGAAATAACTGCAAAATCATGAAGCACAGTAACACAAGTAGTAATTCATTGTTTGTTTCACATATTTTTGAAAGTAGTGGAAATAATACTTCTTCCTCTTTATTTAGTTTTTATGTTTTGATAACAATCGTAAATATCATTAGGAAGAAAAATTGAGGGTCTTTAGAGTGCATTGATGATAATACCCTTAATTAAGTTGTAAAATTTTATTTTTTATTGAAGATTAAATTCCTTTATCATTTCTGAACCTTTTCGTGATTCTGATCTAAAGAGAACTCAAACGATCCGAGAGGTATGGGGTAACCCTAATCCTAAGATTTTGATTTTTTAAATTTTGATTAGATTAATCAGTGCTTTTATAGCAAAGATTGAATCTTTTATGGGATTTCTATAGTGTTTTGTTGAAATTGATAATTCAGTACAAATTATGTTAAATTAGTATTTTTGAGTTTGTATGAAATCATTATAAAAAGTGGGCCTTGGTTGAAAGTGATTTAAAGAATTATTCATAAAAGAAAAGGAACGTCAAAGTGAGTTGTTAATCCGTGGTTTTATATCTGCTTAATATTGTTTAATTTTCTCTTTGTTGAGTTTATATAAATCTTTAATTTGCCTGTAAATTTCTTTTCGGCCATGAAATCTACCATCTTTATATATATATATATATATATATATATATATATATATATATGAATATGAGTTTGTTGGTAATTCATGGTCTAACAAAGCACGGTACAATGTTAACGTTGAACAAATTTTTATATAATTTCTTTCTTTTATTTTCTTCTTTGGATGATATATATTTGATATCGAGATATGGCTGTGAATATATGAGTTTCATATTTGGTATAGTTTTTCAATTGAAATTGTGCAGCTTCTCTTTATTGATACCATAGTTAAAGCCTCTACATTTAGGCCCGATCGAGATATGGCTATGAATAGTTAGTTCATATTTAGTATAGTTTTTCAATTGAAATTATGCAATCTCTCTTTACTGATACTATAGTTAAAGCCTCTACATTTAGGCCCGATCGAGATATGGCTGTGAATATATGAGTTTCATATTTGGTATAGTTTTTCAATTGAAATTGTGCAGCTTCTCTTTATTGATACCATAGTTAAAGCCTCTACATTTAGGCCCGATCGAGATATGGCTATGAATAGTTAGTTCATATTTAGTATAGTTTTTCAATTGAAATTATGCAATCTCTCTTTACTGATACTATAGTTAAAGCCTCTACATTTAGGCCCGATCGAGATATGGCTATGAATAGTTAGTTCATATTTAGTATAGTTTTTCAATTGAAATTATGCAATCTCTCTTTACTGATACTATAGTTAAAGCCTCTACATTTAGGCCCGATCGAGATATGGCTGTGAATATATGAGTTTCATATTTGGTATAGTTTTTCAATTGAAATTGTGCAGCTTCTCTTTATTGATACCATAGTTAAAGCCTCTACGTTTAGGACCCATTTGCCTAACGAAGTATCGAAGTAAGAAGTAGATAAAAGAAATAACTGCAAAATCATGAAGCACGAAGTAACACAAGTAGTAATTCATTGTTTGTTTCACATATTTTTGAAAGTAGTGGAAATAATACTTCTTCCTCTTTATTTAGTTTTTATGTTTTGATAACAATCGTAAATATCATTAGGAAGAAAAATTGAGGGTCTTTAGATGATTTTGTTTGCAGTGAGGAATATTCAAGTAATATAAAACCAAATTTATTTTAAAATTGTTACATTTTTCTATTACTTCTGAGGTACTTTCGAGCCTTGGGGGATAGAAAAATATTTAAAAAGTTGGATCCCGCATAGGTAACATTTTTGGAAGTAGAATTAGCTTTTTAGAGAAATAAACAGTCTTTTATGCTCGGAAGTAGCAGTAGTCTCTGTTTTACGTACTTCTACTACTTCACTACTTCATAACTTTCGCATATGTTTAAATTGCTAAAAATATCTAAATAATAGAAATTGCTAAAGATATACACTCTAAAGTTTGCAATTTTAAGTTATGGAGGGATCTTCTTTAGTATAAGTATACTATCTACCAAAAAAGAAAAAGAAAAGGAGGTGTATATCAAACTATATAGAAAACTTGACATTTTATTGTATATGCATAAGTTGTATGATAATATAATTAGTGAAACACAACAATGAGCAGCCCCAGTCCTTACATTTTGTGATCAACTTGTTTTTTTGAGTTCCTAGAAGCATAGGAAAAACTATTGTACGCAACAATATTTTCTTGTTTCTATATTGGCTTCTTCAAGTGTGAAACCGTCTTACATATTAGTTATTTCCTTGTTAATTTCTTTCCATTTTTTGAGAGAAAATCTTTTTTTTTTTTAGCAGCGGTGTTGATCGTGCACTCCAATGGCATTAAAACCCTCACATTTTGCTGTTGCTGTAACTTTTTTTGGGGCACTGGCCTTCATATTTGGTGTAATTGCTGAAAACAAGAAGGTAAATTTTTATCCTGCATTAATCAATATCTTAAGGTTTGTATAGTCGAAACATATCTATATTTATGTAGCTTGAGCTTGTGTTAAATTCTAATCATGGATAATTCATTTTGGGTGAAATGTATATGAACTATATTTTGTAGAAAGTAAGGGTAACAAGAATTTATTAAATTTCATTTTCGTTAATTAGTTTGATTTAAAACCTACATCGATCTGTTGTACGTTCTTTCCTTTCCTACCTGCAACATTTAGCTTGTCATAAAGAATGTCTTTCTATATTACTTTTGTGCTTAAAGAGCTATTTGTTAACCATTTAAAGTTTAAGGTTGTAACTTGGAATCAAACTAACAATAGAAGTTTGATTTTTGTGCTTGTGTTTCCTTTCAAAGATTATTAATTGTATATTATGAACTTCATAACTTCTCTGTAAGTTATATATATTATGTCCCATAATTTCATGAATGCATCATTCATGTTATTCTTCTTATAATGGAGACCTCTAATGCATCGGTTACAAAAAGTGATAATATTATAGTTAATGGGGGCAAAGAGATCTAGATCAGGTGGATGTAGGAGAACTTGGTTAAAAGTAATTAGGAAAGGTATGATTATGGTTAAGTAGTGGATGTAGGAGAACTTGGTTAAAAGCAATTAGGAAAGGTATGATTATGGTTAACTTAATAGATGAGATAATCAAAAATCGAACGGAAGGGAAGAATAGGGATTCATATAGCCGACCCCAGACATTTGGGATAAATGCTTTATTGTTGTTGTTCTTCTTCTTCTTCTTCTTGTTCTTACACTACATAGTATTATGGGACCAGTTCGTTTTAGAATTTTTATGCTCTTCTAGTTATATTTTTGCTAAGATTAAAAAATTGGCGGAGAAAATATATCTACGAGATGTTTATGATATGTTTTGTGGATGATCTAAGCAAACCCGATGAACTTAGCTCACTTAAGTACCAACGGAAATTACTTTAAGTCTCCACTGTGTAATTAATATAACTTCTATGTTACCCTTCTTCAGGTAAAAGCAGATTAAAAAAATGATAGTTTAGACTTTTACTTTACCTGTTAACGCGGTTTATAAGAAATTCCTATTGTTCAAAGGGGATTTTGTATGATTTTTAAGTTCAGGGGTTTTGTGAAATTTATCCTTAAAAAATTGACCTACACTTAAGTAAGAAGAGAGTTTGTACATTTTGAGCATTTTGGTTTGAATATGCCTTTTAATGCCCAAAAGAAAATAATAATAATAATAATAATAATAATAATAACCTACCTAAACTGTAACTGCCTAAACTATCCCTAGCTTGGATTGTGATCCTTAATTTTAATTCCATGTATTTATATGACCTTTTTATCAGTTATTTATATTACTGGAATTTGAATATTCTGGTAATTCCAAAGTATGAATATCTTCCCTTATTATTATTGTTTATGTTGCTACAGCCTGCAGAGGGAACTGCAATTGAAGGGAAAGGTGTTATAATCTGCAAATATCCAAATGATCCAACAGTTGCACTTGGAAGTTTATCAGTTGTTTCACTTCTAATATCAGCTTTTCTTGGGGTGGTTTCTGTATTTTTCCCATATAAAGGCCAGTCTGTTCCCAAAGGAGAGTTATTCCGCAACACTGCGCTAGCTATTTTCTTCACTGTTGCGGGGTAAGTTTTTTTTATCTCCATCTTATTACATCAGAAAATAATTTTGTTATGAATAGTCATATCATTCTAGTAGTAAATAATCTTTACCTTTTGCTTGTACGTTGCCATATAATCATCATATGTTTGCAGATATTGTTATGCATTAATAGCATGGTTATCTTCAATATTCAAGGGGTTATCTTCTTGATATTTAGTTAGCGAATCTTGAAATTTTTGGCCCATTTGCAGTTCGAGTTGCTCAACAACAACAATGCTATATGATACAAATGGTCAAAATCATGATAACCACACAAAAAAGTTTCATGTATCTGGTGTTTCTTCAGAGAGTTATCTTCCTCATATTCACGATCTTTTGCAAGTCACTATTAGTTGACGATTTTTGGCCCATTTGCAGTTCGAGTTGCTCAACAACAACAATGCTATATGATACAAATGGTCAAAATCATGATAACCACACAAAAAGTTTCATGTATCTGGTGTTTCTTCAGAGAGTTATCTTCCTCATATTCACGATCTTTTGCAAGTCACTATTAGTTGACGATTTTTGGCCCATTTGCAGTTCGAGTTGCTCAACAACAACAATGCTATATGATACAAATGGTCAAAATCATGATAACCACACAAAAAGTTTCATGTATCTGGTGTTTCTTCAGAGAGTTATCTTCCTCATATTCACGATCTTTTGCAAGTCACTATTAGTTGACGATTTTTGGCCCATTTGCAGTTCGAGTTGCTCAACAACAACAATGCTATATGATACAAATGGTCAAAATCATGATAACCACACAAAAAGTTTCATGTATCTGGTGTTTCTTCAGAGAGTTATCTTCCTCATATTCACGATCTTTTGCAAGTCACTATTAGTTGACGATTTTTGGCCCATTTGCAGTTCGAGTTGCTCAACAACAACAATGCTATATGATACAAATGGTCAAAATCATGATAACCACACAAAAAGTTTCATGTATCTGGTGTTTCTTCAGAGAGTTATCTTCCTCATATTCACGATCTTTTGCAAGTCACTATTAGTTGACGATTTTTGGCCCATTTGCAGTTCGAGTTGCTCAACAACAACAATGCTATATGATACAAATGGTCAAAATCATGATAACCACACAAAAAGTTTCATGTATCTGGTGTTTCTTCAGAGAGTTATCTTCCTCATATTCACGATCTTTTGCAAGTCACTATTAGTTGACGATTTTTGGCCCATTTGCAGTTCGAGTTGCTCAACAACAACAATGCTATATGATACAAATGGTCAAAATCATGATAACCACACAAAAAGTTTCATGTATCTGGTGTTTCTTCAGAGAGTTATCTTCCTCATATTCACGATCTTTTGCAAGTCACTATTAGTTGACGATTTTTGGCCCATTTGCAGTTCGAGTTGCTCAACAACAACAATGCTATATGATACAAATGGTCAAAATCATGATAACCACACAAAAAGTTTCATGTATCTGGTGTTTCTTCAGAGAGTTATCTTCCTCATATTCACGATCTTTTGCAAGTCACTATTAGTTGACGATTTTTGGCCCATTTGCAGTTCGAGTTGCTCAACAACAACAATGCTATATGATACAAATGGTCAAAATCATGATAACCACACAAAAAGTTTCATGTATCTGGTGTTTCTTCAGAGAGTTATCTTCCTCATATTCACGATCTTTTGCAAGTCACTATTAGTTGACGATTTTTGGCCCATTTGCAGTTCGAGTTGCTCAACAACAACAATGCTATATGATACAAATGGTCAAAATCATGATAACCACACAAAAAGTTTCATGTATCTGGTGTTTCTTCAGAGAGTTATCTTCCTCATATTCACGATCTTTTGCAAGTCACTATTAGTTGACGATTTTTGGCCCATTTGCAGTTCGAGTTGCTCAACAACAACAATGCTATATGATACAAATGGTCAAAATCATGATAACCACACAAAAAGTTTCATGTATCTGGTGTTTCTTCAGAGAGTTATCTTCCTCATATTCACGATCTTTTGCAAGTCACTATTAGTTGACGATTTTTGGCCCATTTGCAGTTCGAGTTGCTCAACAACAACAATGCTATATGATACAAATGGTCAAAATCATGATAACCACACAAAAAGTTTCATGTATCTGGTGTTTCTTCAGAGAGTTATCTTCCTCATATTCACGATCTTTTGCAAGTCACTATTAGTTGACGATTTTTGGCCCATTTGCAGTTCGAGTTGCTCAACAACAACAATGCTATATGATACAAATGGTCAAAATCATGATAACCACACAAAAAGTTTCATGTATCTGGTGTTTCTTCAGAGAGTTATCTTCCTCATATTCACGATCTTTTGCAAGTCACTATTAGTTGACGATTTTTGGCCCATTTGCAGTTCGAGTTGCTCAACAACAACAATGCTATATGATACAAATGGTCAAAATCATGATAACCACACAAAAAGTTTCATGTATCTGGTGTTTCTTCAGAGAGTTATCTTCCTCATATTCACGATCTTTTGCAAGTCACTATTAGTTGACGATTTTTGGCCCATTTGCAGTTCGAGTTGCTCAACAACAACAATGCTATATGATACAAATGGTCAAAATCATGATAACCACACAAAAAGTTTCATGTATCTGGTGTTTCTTCAGAGAGTTATCTTCCTCATATTCACGATCTTTTGCAAGTCACTATTAGTTGACGATTTTTGGCCCATTTGCAGTTCGAGTTGCTCAACAACAACAATGCTATATGATACAAATGGTCAAAATCATGATAACCACACAAAAAAGTTTCATGTATCTGGTGTTTCTTCAGAGAGTTATCTTCCTCATATTCACGATCTTTTTGCAAGTCACTATTAGTTGACGATTTTTGGCCCATTTGCAGCTCTACCTATCCAAAAATAACAATACTACCACATCATTAAAAATTGCAAAAATCACGATAACCATAAATTTGTTCTCTCTTTCTATTTATTTTCAACTTTGCTTAGTAATCGTATAAAAAGACAATTGCCACAGCCCTCCGCATACGTTATACTATGGTCCTTGATCCAACGGTTGACAAACTTGACATCTTTCTCGTGCATTATTAATATTGCAATAGGCTGGAACCACTGGATACTTTCTCATTTTCTCAAACAGAGTCATTGATGCTATTTTCATTGTGTATATGAAACTAGAATTGTGACGGTGCTAGCTGAGGCAATGATGATATGGGTAACAACAACCGAAACTCTCCACCGCACCCGTAACATCCACCAGAACCTCGACACAAAGTGCTACACAGCCAAGACCGGCCTCTTTGGTGGCGCCGCCTTCCTAGCTCTCGATGCAGCCTTGTTCTGGCTCGTGTGCCAGATGCTAACCGACAATGCCAGAGCCGACTACCTTGAAGATGAAGACCCCAAAGGCAATTATGGGCATGTTCTTGCTGCTGATCTTACTCACCCTAGGGTTTAAGGACCGAAGATTGGTTTATGGTTCATTAATTAGGTTTTATTTTTTGTAGATATTGTTGGTTCTGTTTTAGAAATTATGGAAATAATTTTATGCTAAATTAAATATTACGGAAATTTTATGTTTGTTGGTTGGTTCATCAAGTACTTTTCTACTTGATGTTTCTATGTAGACATCTTTCTAGCTAACGGGGGAGAAGATTTGGTGTGAAATTTAAAAATTTTCTTTTCTTTGCATGAGTGGAGTTTTTCAACTAAGTGTTTTTCAAGTGGTTTCATGTTTTGATTTGCTTTTGAAGATTTTTGACACACTCGATACATTATTTTAGGGGGTGGGGAGTTGTTACAATACTTATACATGTTTTTACTTTTCATGAATGCATGAATGTAGGGGGAGCGTTACATATCTTTTCTTTTTGCATGATGGTGTATTTATGTTTATTGTTGTTGTATATATATCTCAAATATACATGTATTTCGGTATTTCAAATTTTAAATTTGTTATTATCAAAAGGGGGAGATTGTTAGGACGTATTCCATACAATAGCCCTTGTTTGAGTAATAACAAACTCTCATTTGGTACTAATATTTGTTTGAGATGATATAATATAGGTGAAAACAGGTATATGAAGATTACGATGCGAAACGACACAAAAATCAGTATTTACGTTGATTTTAGCCTTGGAACCATCGATGGTCAAGGATCATCGATGGTGTACAGTGAACAATCGCAGAAATCTAGAGAAGATTTCAAACCATTGATGGTCTACAGTGAACCATTGATGGTCACCACACATCATCGATGGTGTACGGTGACCAATTATAAATTTTTAGAAACTCGAAATCAAATCATCGATGATCTATAGGCACCAATCGATGGTGCTCAGGGAACCATCATTGGTCATGAGAAACCATCGATGGTGATGACGGTGCATGGCAGATTTGAAGAGTTAATCACAACCGTTCATTTATCCTTTTCATCTCCAACTTTCACTATGATTTGGATATCTCTTTCCTAATTTATGAGAGACTATATAAGATTGAAAAAGATGATATTTAAGGAGAGTTCTAGGGTTTGAAAAGAGAGAGCTTTAAGCGAGAAAATTCTAGGATTTGTGAGAAGAAGATTGATTTATAATTTGAACCCCCGGAACCTCAACAAACTCTTTCTCTTCTCACTCAATATCTTCGGATCGTCTTAGCAAGAGGAGTTGCCTTAGACTCAACATCTACATTATTTTTCATCGAGCTTCATTTCAATCTTTTAAAGAACGGTTTGTTTAACAAAAGGGCTATAAGATCTTTTTAATTTTGAGCTTAAACTATTTTCGGTAGTTTGTTTCAAACTTATTTTTACGACGTATTCAAGCCGGTGATAATTGAGTGTTGGGACTAGCTAGGGATAAGTGTTACTCGCTGTGGAGAGTTAGATTAGATGACTGGTTTTAGGTAGATTCTAGGGTGCAGTCTTTATAAGCCTACTGAATCGGGTTGTGATTCAGGAGAACTCTTGGCATAGTGAGGAAGCCCCTTCCTGAGAAAGAAAAGTGGACGTATGATTGTTATCCGAACCAATATAAAAATCTCTTGTGTTCCTTGATTGGGTTTTGGTTTGATTGTTCACTTTTATTTTTCTATATTTCCGCTACATATTTTGTGTTTTAGTGAAAACCTATACATGTTTTTACTTTTCATGAATGCATGCATGTAGGGGAGCGTTACATATCTTTTCTTTTGCATGATGGTGTATTTATGTTTATTGTTGTTGTATATATATCTCAAATATACATGTATTTGGTATTTCAAATTTTAAATTTGTTATTATCAAAGGGGAGATTGTTAGGGCGTATTCCATACAATAGCCCTTGTTTGAGTAATAACAAACTCTCATTTGGTACTAATATTTGTTTGAGATGATATAATATAGGTGAAAACAGTATATGAAGATTACGATGCGAAACGACACAAAAATCAAGATTTACGCTGATTTCAGCCTTGGAACCATCGATGGTGAAGATTCATCGATGGTGTACGGTGACCAATTATAAATTTTAGAAACTCGAAATCAAATCATCGATGATCTATAGGCACCAATCAATGGTGCTTAGGGAACCATCATTGGTCATGAGAAACCATCGATGGTCAAGGATCATCGATGGTGTACGATGAACAATCGCAGAAATCTAGAGAATTGATTTCGAACTATCAATGATCCACAGTGAATCATCGATGGTCACCACACCTCATCGATGGTGTACAGTGACCAATTGCAGATTTTTACAAACTTCAAATCAAATCATCGATAATATACAGGCACCCATTAATGGTGCTGAGGGAACCATCGATGGTTATGAGGAACCATCGATGGTGATGATGGTTTTTGGCAGATTTGAAGAGTTAATCATAACCTTTTATTGATCCCTTTCATCCCCAATTTTCACTATAATTTGGATATCTCTTTCCTAATTTATGAGAGGCTATATAAGATTGAAAAGATGATATTTAAGGAGAGTACTAGGGTTTGAAAGAGAGAGCTTTAAGCGAGAAAATTCTAGGTTTTGAGAAGAAGATTGATTTATAATTTGATCCCCGAACCTCAACAAACTCTTTCTCTTCTCACTCAATATCTTGGATCGTCTTAGCAAGAGGAGTTGCCTTAGACTCAACATCTACATTATTTTTCATCGAGCTTCATTCAATCTTTTAAAGAACGGTTTGTTTAACAAAAGGGCTATAAGATCTTTTTAATTTTGTGCTTAAACTATTTTTGGTAGTTTGTTTCAAACTTATTTTCTGACGATACTCAAGCGGTGATAATTGAGTGTTGGGACTAGCTAGGATAAGTGTTACTCGCTGTGGAGAGTTAGATTAGATGACTGGTTTTAGGTAGATTCTAGGGTGCGGTCTTTATAAGCCTCTTGAATCGGTTGTGATTCGGAGAACTCTTGGCATAGTGAGGAAGCCCCTATGAGAAAGAAAAGTGGACGTATGATTGTTATCCGAACCAATATAAAAATCTCTTGTGTTCCTTGATTGGGTTTTGGTTTGATTGTTCACTTTTATTTTTCTATATTTCCGCTACATATTCTGTGTTTTAGTGAAAACCTATAGCAAACTTATTCACCCCCCTGCTTGCAACTCAGATCCAACAGAGTCTGGCTGAGGTCTCATGTAAAAATCAACTTCTGCCCTCAATTTAATTAAATAAAACTAAAAAGTTAAGTAAATTGAGAGCACAAAAGTAATATCTAAATATTTATGTGGAGGTATAGGTGGCTACACCACCATAGGAGCATATCTAAAAATTAACCCTTTTCCCCGCATGTGAGTACAATTAGAACAGCAGTAGAGCACTCTTATTAGATCAGTGAGCACATAGATAACAACAATAAAGGCTAACATGTAGATAACAACAATCTTAATTAAACCAGTACCAACACAAGTACATAGATGAAGTACCAACACAAGTTAGGGGTGCATTCGTGCCGGATACGGCTCGGATATGATGCTTACCATATCTATATCAGCTTACCCATCTCGGATACGGCTACGGATACGGATATACGTCGGTAAGGAAAATTCATAATCATATCCGCTAAAATCGGATACGATTACGGATATACATGCGGATATATAAGCGGATACATGCGGATACAAAACGGATATGAGAAAACTAGATAATATTGAGAAAACATAGTTCATGTGATAAAAAAAGAGTTTGTTAATATGTTCATTATAACTAAAAGCTAAGATTAGACATCTTGATCATCAAAATTAACCACAAATCCATAATCTAAGAATTAAAACTATCGTAAGAGTATAACTAATATGTATTCGATATTTCGGATAGGATCACGGATATTTCACTACAAAACCATATCCGTAACCATATCCTATCAGTTATAGATTTAAGTAACCATATCCATATCCTAACGGATACAGTTACGGATATTTCCTCGGATACGGATACGGTTTAACACCCTTAACACAAGTACATAGATGAAGCATTGCATAATAGCACCCAGAGTGTAGAATTAAAAAATAATTAAAAAACAAAAACCACCACTTCTAAAGACTTGATACTCACTTATTATACATTTATACAACATACAAACAAACCACTCAAGCCCTACTTATTTCTCGATACTTCACAAAGCAGAAGACGGCGACTCACATGCGTGATACCTGCATTATTCACACCAGAAACGTGTGCTATACAATAAGAAACGAACATAGTACAAAATGGCTATAAGATCTTTTTAATTTTGTGCTTAAACTATTTTTGGTAGTTTGTTTCAAACTTATTTTTTTACTTAATTCAAGCCGGTGATAATTGAGGGTTGGGACTAGCTGAAGATAAGTGTTACTCGCTGTGGAGAGTTAGGTTAGATAACTAGTTTTAGGTAGATTCTAGGGTGCGGTCTTTATAAGCCTACTGAATCGGGTTGTGATTCAAGAGAACTCTTGGCATAGTGAGGAAGCCCCTTTATGAGAAAGAAAAGTGGATGTAAGATTGTTATCCGAACCACTATAAAAATTTCTTGTGTTCCTTGATTGATTTTTGGTTTGGTTATTCACTTTTATTTTTCTATATTCCGCTGCATATTTTGTGTTTTAGTGAAAAACTATAGCAAACAAAACTATTCACCGCTTGCAACTCAGATCCAGCAGAGTCTGGCTGAGGTCTCATGTAAAAATCAACTTCTGCCCTCAATTTAATTAAATAAAACTAAAAAGTTAATTAAATTGAGAGCACAAAAGTAATATCTAAATATTTATGTAGAGGTATAGGTGGCTACACCACCATAGGAGCATATCTAAAAATTAACCCTTTTCCCCACATGTGAGTACAATTAGCATGAATCCTCCTTTAATCCTTTCTCATAATTAAAGACCAGTGCCAGAATAAAGAAGGTTTAATTTCTGAATCCTAATGATCAACTAATCTAACAGCACTAGAGCAAGCTTATTAGATCAGTGAGCACATAGATAACAACAATAAAGGCTAACATGTAGATAACAACAATCTTAATTAAACCAGTACCAACACAAGTACATAGATGAAGCGTTACATAATAGCACCCAGAGTGTAGAATTAAAAATAATTAAAAACAAAACCACCACCTCTAAAGACTTGATACTCACTTATTATACATTTATACAACATACAAACAAACCACTCAAGCCCTACTTATTTATCGATACTTCACAAAGCAGAAGACAGCGACTCACATGCGTGATACCTGCATTATTCACACCAGAAACATGAACTATACAACAAGAAACAAATATAGTACAAAATGGTACAATATTCAAGCTCTCATCATAAGTTGATGAGCTATAAAATATAGCCCAACTCTTGCTGTAACATATACATTTTGTTCTTTTCCTGACGTTCGAGAGACAACTGGTTAATTGCAGATACGCCCTCCTGTAATATAGCATATTAGCCACTTATTACCTCGTAAGTGTTTTTTAGCATTAGGCCCTCTTTAACAGAGCTGGCTTTATGTACATGTCACATGGTCGTCACAAGACATACTAATGTAAGTCGCATAACGAGCAAATTCATGAAAAAGTGGGACATTCACGAGTCAAATGTGAATACGGATGAATTATTGACTGGCCGCAGAGAAATAACCATATCTCCTAATCCGGATGGCGGATTCTAATATATTATATATAAAAATCGCCTATCTCGACGAGACGGAGTCAATCAGTTTGTCACAATCCCACTATCCCATCAGTAACACCCGTTTTTGGCAGGATTTTAGAAATAATCAACCTTTAGTTTATTTTTATTTTTAGTAATAAAGTTAGAGTCAATTTAGATTAGAAAATAAAATCAATTTTGATTTAATTAGCACTGATTTGTTTCCTATATAATAGGGAGTCTTTTTAGGGTAGGATTTAATACTTTCTATTTCTTTATAATTCTAGTCTTATTAGGAGTCTATTTTATTTTTCTATTTAAGAAGAGCCATGTAACTCTAGAATCATATATATATCGGTTTATCAATAAAATTTCTTTAATACTTTCTTCGTGGATTTGAAGTTCTTCGTGCATTCGGATATCTTTTTTTGTAGATTCAGAGAACACCCCTTGGTGGATTCCGAGGTTATCACTTCCGCGCTGCGTTAATTGGTATCAGAGACTTATTTTTGATCCGATGGCAGGCGACGAAGCCCCTATTTCTCAATCTAAGTTCGATGAGTTGAAGACCGATGTTAATCAGAGTAAGACCGCCGTAGATCGACTTGCATCGGCAATGGGCGTCGAACATGGTAGGAGTTAGATTAGATGACTGTTTTAGGTAGATTCTAGGGTGCGTCTTTATAAGCCTCTTCACTGAGGAGAACTCTTGGCATAGTGAGGAAGCCCCTCCTGAGAAAGAAAAGTGGACGATGATTGTTATCCCAACCAATATAAAAATCTCTTGTGTTCCTTGATTGGGTTTTGGTTTGATTGTTCACTTTTATTTTTCTATATTTCCGCACATATTCTGGTTTTAGTGAAAACCTATAGCAAACTTATTCACCCCCTGCTTGCAACTCAGATCCAACAGAGTCTGGCTGAGGTCTCATGTAAAATCAACTTCTGCCCTCAATTTAATTAAATAAAACTAAAAAGTTAAGTAAATTGAGAGCACAAAAGTAATATCTAAATATTTATGTGGAGGTATAGGTGGCTACACCACCATAGGAGCATATCTAAAAATTAACCCTTTTCCCCGCATGTGAGTACAATTAGAACAGCAGTAGAGCACTCTTATTAGATCAGTGAGCACATAGATAACAACAATAAAGGCTAACATGTAGATAACAACAATCTTAATTAAACCAGTACCAACACAAGTACATAGATGAAGCATTGCATAATAGCACCCAGAGTGTAGAATTAAAAATAATTAAAAACAAAACCACCACTTCTAAAGACTTGATACTCACTTATTATACATTTATACAACATACAAACAAACCACTCAAGCCCTACTTATTTCTCGATACTTCACAAAGCAGAAGACGGCGACTCACATGCGTGATACCTGCATTATTCACACCAGAAACGTGTGCTATACAATAAGAAACGAACATAGTACAAAATGGTACATTCAAGCTCTCATCATTATAAGTTGATGAGCTATAAAATATAGCCCAACTCTTGCTGTAACATATACATTTTGCTCTTTTCCTGACGTTCGAGAGTCATAACTGGTTAATTGCAGATACGCCCTCCTGTAATATAGCATATTTGCCACTTATTACCTCGTAAGTGTTTTTTAGCATTAGGCCCTCTTTAACAGAGTTGGCTTCATGTACATGTCACGTGGTCGTCACAAGACATACCCTGATATTCTCAGTATTGCATAGAGACCCTTATTCTCTTACAGGTTTTCAAAATACACTCATATTATACAGATACAAATAAGGAGAGAGAACATGTTTTGGACATTAGAGGGTAATTACTAATAAGAAAATTTAACGGTAATAAGTGGCTAATACACTCATATAATATAAATATCGAATAATTTTTTATGTTGTGCAAGTTCATAAATAAAATAAACCAGGTGACCGAGCTTATACTTCAGCTGCAAGAGGGATCGAGGACCTTCATTCAATCTGAGAAATAAAAACATCAAATTATAAATTAGGTGCTTGAATACACTAGTGTATGCTTATCATAATAAGGTCCACAATGATGAATCTAAGAACATAGAGAACACAAAAATAAAATTAAATAAAATGACCTACCCCAAACCTCTTCTTAAGGCCACCAAGTATCTCTGTCGGATCACGTTTAGTTACTGTATAAGCATCAATCTTGTTCAACTCCTACAAAGAGGGTTTGATAGGAAAAATTAGGCTGTCATAGTTCATAAATTAGTTTCTTATCATCATCAAAGACTTATTCCTATCACACACACACACACAAAAGGAATAGTCAATGGAATATAACTCCATACTTAAAAGGCTCAATAAAAGACTAAAAAAAATGGTAATGGAATTAATATACAAATAGTTTATGCTCAAGTTTCAGTATGATTCTATATGTACCTCAAAAAAATTTAAAAATTAAAAACAAAAAGTTTCAGTATGATTCTATATGTACCTCAATCCATTTGGTCAGCTTTGGCCTGCCTTTGGTGATGTCATAATTCTTTACCTCTGAAAACAATGGCTTGTACCTTTCAACAACAAATGGTGCGTATGCAATGTCCACCTAATACAGATGATGATTTAGAAAATGATTAAAATTCTAATTGAATTATAGAGGAACATACCACACTAATACGTGCTTGAGCAAATTTAATTCTAAAGAAGTCGACATCTTGTGCTCTGCTAAATTTCCCATTCTAATCCAAGTGGACTTCTAGTTGAGCTTTTCTTTGTAATTGTATGAATTTGGCTTAGTAGGTATTATGGTGAGTGGAAGAAAATGTATGAGCTAATTTATACTCTAGAGATGAAAGAGAAGTTATATAAAAATAAAATGGATTGTTTGTTAGTTGGTTCATCAAGTACTTTTCTACTTGGTGGTTTGATGTTTCTATGTAGACATCTTTCTAGCTAATGGGGGAGAAGATTTGGTGTGAAATTTAAAAATTTTCTTTTCTTTGCAGGAGTGGAGTTTTTCAACTAAGTGTTTTTCAAGTGGTTTCATGTTTTGATTTGCTTTTGAAGATTTTTGACACACTCGATACATTATTTTTTTTTGGGGGGGTGGGGTGGGGTGGGGGAGGGGTTACAATACTTATACATGTTTTTACTTTTCATGAATGCATGCATGTAGGGGGAGCGTTACATATCTTTTCTTTTTGCATGACGGTGTATTTGTGTTTATTGTTGTTGTATATATATCTCAAATATACATGTATTTCAGTATTTCAAACTTTAAATTTTTTATTATCAAAAGGGGGAGATTGTTAGGACGTAGTCCATACAATAGCTCTTGTTTGAGTAATAACAAACTCTCATTTGGTACTAATATTTGTTTGAGATGATATAATATAGGTGAAAACAGGTATATGACGATTACAAGGCGAAACGACACAAAAATCAGTATTTACGCTGATTTTAGCCTTGGAACCATTGATGGTCTATAGTGACCCATTGATGGTCAAGGATCATCGATGGTGTACAGTGAACAATCGCAGAAATCTAGAGAATCAATTTCAAACCATTGATGGTCTACATTGAACTATTGACGGTCACCACACATCATCGATGGTGTACAGTGACCAATTACAAATTTCTAGAAACTCAAAATCAAACCATCGATGATCTATAGGCACCAATCAATGGTGCTTAGGGAACCATCATTGGTCATGAGGAACCATCGATGGTGATGACGGTGCTTGGCAGATTTGAAGAGTTAATCACAACCGTTAATTTATCCCTTTCATCTCCAACTTTCACTATGATTTGGATATCTCTTTCCTAATTTATGAGAGGCTATATAAGATTGAAAAGATGATATTTAAGGAGAGTACTAGGGTTTGAAAAGAGAGAGCTTTAAGCGAGAAAATTCTAGGTTTTTGAGAAGAAGATTGATTTATAATTTGATCCCCCGGAACCTGAAGATTGATTTATAATTTGATCCCCCGGAACCTCAACAAACTCTTTCTCTTCTCACTCAATATCTTCGGATCGTCTTAGCAAGAGGAGTTGCCTTAGACTCAACATCTACATTATTTTTCATTGTGCTTCATTTTAATCTTTTAAAGAACGGTTTGCTTAACAAAGGGCTATAAGATCTTTTTAATTTTGTGCTTAAACTATTTTTGGTAGTTTGTTTCAAACTTATTTTTACGGACGCAAGCCGCGGTGATAATTGAGGGTTGGGACTAGCTAAGATAAGTGTTACCGTGTGGAGAGTTAGGTTAGATAACTAGTTTTAGGTAGATTCTAGGGTGCGGTCTTTATAAGCTCTTGAATCGGTTGTGATTCAAGAACTCTTGGCATAGTGAGGAAGCCTTTATGAGAAAGAAAAGTGGATGTAAGATTGTTATCCGAACCACTATAAAAATTTCTTGTGTTCCTTGATTGATTTTTGGTTTGGTTATTCACTTTTATTTTTCTATATTCCGCTGCATATTTTGTGTTTTAGTGAAAACTATAGCAAACAAAACTATTCACCCTGCTTGCAACTCAGATCCAGCAGAGTCTGGCTGAGGTCTCATGTAAAATCAACTTCTGCCCTCAATTTAATTAAATAAAACTAAAAAGTTAATTAAATTGAGAGCACAAAAGTAATATCTAAATATTTATGTAGAGGTATAGGTGGCTACACCACCATAGGAGCATATCTAAAATTAACCCTTTTCCCCACATGTGAGTACAATTAGCATGAATCCTCCTTTAATCCTTTCTCATAATTAAAGACCAGTGCCAGAATAAAGAAGGTTTAATTTCTGAATCCTAATGATCAACTAATCTAACAGCACTAGAGCAAGCTTATTAGATCAGTGAGCACATAGATAACAACAATAAAGGCTAACATGTAGATAACAACAATCTTAATTAAACCAGTACCAACACAAGTACATAGATGAAGCGTTACATAATAGCACCCAGAGTGTAGAATTAAAAAATAATTAAAAAACAAAAACCACCACCTCTAAAGACTTGATACTCACTTATTATACATTTATACAACATACAAACAAACCACTCAAGCCCTACTTATTTATCGATACTTCACAAAGCAGAAGACAGCGACTCACATGCGTGATACCTGCATTATTCACACCAGAAACATGAACTATACAACAAGAAACAAATATAGTACAAAATGGTACAATATTCAAGCTCTCATCATAAGTTGATGAGCTATAAAATATAGCCCAACTCTTGCTGTAACATATACATTTTGTTCTTTTCCTGACGTTCGAGAGACAACTGGTTAATTGCAGATACGCCCTCCTGTAATATAGCATATTAGCCACTTATTACCTCGTAAGTGTTTTTTAGCATTAGGCCCTCTTTAACAGAGCTGGCTTTATGTACATGTCACATGGTCGTCACAAGACATACTAATGTAAGTCGCATAACGAGCAAATTCATGAAAAGGGGATATTCACGAGTCAAATGAGACGATGAATTGACCTACAGTAGTAAATAACCATATCTCTAATCCGGATGGCGGATTCTAATATATTATATATAAAAATCATTTATCTCGACGGTAGGTCGGAGTCAATCAGCTTGTCACAATCCCACTATCCCATCAGTAACACCCGCTATGGATTTAGAAATAATCAACCTTTAGTTTATTTTGCTTTGCACAAAGCAGCCAATTTAGATTAGAAAATAAAATCAATTTTGATTTAATTAGCACTGATTTGTTTCCTATATAATAGGAGTCTTTTTAGGGTAGGATTTAATACTTTCTATTTCTTTATAATTCTAGTCTTATTAGGAGTCTATTTTATTTTTCTATTTAAAGGTTGTTCAATGTAACTCTAGAATCATATATATATCAGTTTATCAATAAAATTTCTTAATACTTCTTCAAGTACTAAGTTTTCTCAGCATTCTGATATCTTTTGTGATTCGCAACACCCCTTGGCATCTCCCCGGCATTATTTCACTTCCGCCGCTAATCAGTAATGCACTTGGCTTTGATCCGGCCTACAGCGACGCAGTTCTATTTCAATCTGCCCGATGAGTTGAAGAATCGAAGGTTAATCGGGAGTAAGACCGGCCAGAGATCGAATTTGTACTCCGCGAACGGAGCCGGCCTCAACATGGTATGGAAGTTCAAAAATCAGCACATGGTCAGCCCAACGACGTGATCTAACCCACAGACTAATTCAAATAAAATGGCCGTAATAACCATGGTGCCCATGCCACGGGTGACTATTGCGTAGACCGCCTAATAATGGGACAATTATGATCTTTGGAGGTTTCAAGATGAAGATGGATCTGTCATCTTTTAATGGGCAACTTCATATCGAAGAATTTCTTGATTGGGTTGCAGAGGTGGAGAGGTTTTTCGAGTATATGGAGATCCCAGATGAGCAGAAGGTTAAATTAGTGGCCTACCGACTTAAGGGTGGAGCATCTACTTGGTGGGAATCAGTATGCCTGAATCAATCCCGTCAAGGAAAGCCGAAAGTCAATAAGTGAGAGAAGATGAAGAAGTTATTGAAAGCTTGTTTCCTTCCTACCTATTATTATATGTTCAATCGATATCCGAGTGCAGATTCTAACTATGATCATGTAGAGATTAAACAATATGTCCCTAAGCAAGACCTTGGAGTTATGAAGATGACTGAAGAAGCAACAAAGAGAGAAGAACCACCTCAGAAGAATAATATTTTCCGCACGAGACGCACAGTGATGCAGAAGACATGTGATGTTATTATTGATAGTGATAGTAGCAAGAATCTTATCTCTCAGCGTATGGTGAAGAAGTTAGGCTTGAAGACAGAGAAACGTGACACCCCGTGTTCAAACGATTGGATTTGCAAGTGTAATGATGTGCATAACAATGAGATGTGTAGGGTACCATTTTCCATAGGCCGCTATGTTGATGAGGTATTATGTGATGTGGTCAAGATGGATGTTTGCCATATGCTCTTAGGTAGGCCATCGCAGTTCGATGTTGGTGCCACCCACAGAAACAGAGATAATATTTATATCTTCAAGAAGGATGGATGTCGAGTTATACTTATGCCTCTTACAGAGAATGAGTCGTCTAAGATAGAGACTACTGAGAAGAAAAAAATTTGGTCGTAGACAATGAGACTTTAGCAGAAGATTTGAAGCAATCTGAAGAGGTCTATGACTTGGTTGTAATTAGAAAAGAAGAATCTGCCCCTGCTGAAATTCCTCCTAAGGTGCAAGCCCCTATTGTGACTAAGATTCCTGATGTTGATGAAAATATGTTAGCGAAGATGGGCATTATGCATGAAATTTCTGAAGGTATTGTGAGTGATATTACACATACTGATGTTGTCTCGATGGAGGAGAAGGATATAATAGCGAACCAGACAATTAATTATATGTGTAACTTGCTTGGTGGAGGGCTCTAGGCAAAGGAGATGAAAGAATTGTGCATGGAGTATGAAGGAGAATTTTCTTCTTTGAAAGTGAAGGGTGTGAATAATTTTAAGAAGATTGAGATGATACTTCTGGCACTAAAATATGAGAAGCAACATGAAATATATTTTGAGGAATTTTTTAAGTCATCTGTAGATCCACATGCCGTCAATCACGTAAACATGATGTAGGAAAGATTCATTCAAAAGTTTGATTCAGAAGAAGCCCTAGCCGAGGAGGTAAAACAACAGATAGAGAAAATCAATACTAAGTATAAGGTGGACGCTGATCGATGCAGGAGAAGAAAAGTGTTTATCAAGGAAGCTGCTATTCAAATAAATATAAGCTTGGGGTCGAGCTTCTTTCAACAAGGGGAGACTGATGTAGGACGTATAACGAGCAAATTCATGAAAAAGTGGGACCTTCACGAGTCAAATGCGGATACGGATAAATTATTGATTGGCCATAGAGAAATAACCATATCTCCCAATCCGGATGGCGAATTCTAACATATTATATATGAAAATCATCTATCTCGACGAGACAGAGTCAATCAGTTTAGTAGAATCCCACTATCCCATTAGTAACACCCATTTTTGACAGGATTTCAGAAATAATCAGCCTTTAGTTTTTTTAGTAATAAAGTTAGAGTCAATTTAGATTAGGAAACAAAATCAATTTTGATTTAATTAAGCCTGATTTGTTTCCTATATTATAGGAGTCTTTGTTATGGTAGGATTTAATACTTTCTATTTCTTTATAATTCTAGTCTTATTAGGAGTTGTTGGTACCCCAAAAAGATTTTTTATTAATCCCTATTCGAAAGTCAACATGAATTTAACCTCACCAAATAAGCTATTCAGGCCGGGGGACCCTCACGTCTCGGGCTACTACAAGAGTTGTTTAAGAATCAATTTCAGCATTACAGACCGATCGCTGGGCACGAACACTCCACCCCAATAACCACCGGATTCTGACCTCTTTTCTAGTCGTCGCTGATGGAACCAACTCTACCGCTATTAAGAGACGATCGCTACAGCAGAGCTACAAGACCAATGACGCGCCGAAGATTAATATTATCGCCCCATTGCAGAATACCGCCCGCCATAATTTCTGGACGTTTGGTAATGGCGAGATGATCTACAGCTCGTGCTACAATACCGGTCGACGCTAAAGACGCCCTTAGTTATCCCCGCTACGCCATCACTACCGCCACAAGACTGATGACTTACTACAGCAATGCTACGCGACTTCGCCGTATTGGTCAGCATGGAGCCCCCGTCAAATGTCAACATCGCAATTAATGCTACTTACTAATAATGGCTTGAGTCATTCCCATACCTCACATCAAATCAATGGTGACTCTTTCCACACATAAGGCGACATGTAAACTAATGCTAAAGTGACCATCTTGCCCTCACTCATTCCTAAAGAAACCATTCTCGGAGTGACGCCTTCTTCTCCTCGTGACTCTTCAATTAAGAACTCTTATCGCTTATTTTCTTCTCCACTCAAGCTCAAAACACTAACTTGATCGTTTGTGCAACGGAAACAAGCCCCGCCCTCCTCACGGTTTCTACCATGCGGAGGAAGAACAACCCAACTCGTGAGCCACGATTCGGGAGAGAGGGGATCCTCATCACCATCAATCTCAGATTCCTTTCGACTGTGTGATTATATACATCAACAGGAGTCTATTTTATTTTTCTGTTCAAGAAGAGTCATGTAACCCTAGAATCATATATATCAGTTTTATCAATAAAATTCCTCTTTACTACTTTCTTCGTGGATTCGAAGTTCTTTATGGATTCAGAGATCGTTCTTTGTGGATTCAGAGAACACACATTGGTGGATTCCGAGATTATCACTACCGCGCTGCGTTACATACCCTGATATTCTCAGTATTGCATAGAGACCCTTATTCTCTTATAGGTTTTCAAAATACACTCATATTATACAGATACAAATAAGGAGAGAAATTTGAGGGTTAGTGTGGTCTATTCGCCATTAATGGGATGGGATTGGCTGGCCTTGTAGGCTGCATGGGTCGAGGTGCCTTAAATACCGTGAAGATGGGGAGTTAAAGTATCCGTGCATTTAATGCGATATTGATGGGCTCGAGTACTATATAATCACGTTAGTGGAGAACCATGAAGAGGCCCGAGGCAGGTAATGGCCGACTCGCCACGGACGCCTTGAGGCGTCCATTAGATGTCGAGTTGAAGGGGCGGCTAATTGCGCGCTGGCGTCGTCGGAAGGGCGGGTGGCTAGAAAAGGGGCCTAGATTAAACGCATTGTCCGGAGAGGCGGACGGCCCGTTGGAAGGGTTATGATAGATAACGGGTTGGAAGGGCGACTAGTACCGCTTTCACGCCGTCCGAAGCGACTAGCGGTTGAAGGTGATAGCCGGTCGTCCCCATGTCGTCCGGGGGCGAAGCGACTTGAAACTTTCGAAGACGATCAATTGGCGGGCGGCGACCTGGCGCTTTTCGCGTCGTCCGCGGGAGAGTTGTTGATAGGCCGACCTACCCCCACGCCTTCGGCGTCATTATGGCGATAGTCGTTTAACCGGACCGTGAAAGTCGGTAAGTGCAAGCAGCGCCAGTGGGTGGTGTGTGGAGGTTCGTGTCGCTCCTAGCCGACAAGCGAGTGTTTATCCACGTCAACACTTGGTTTTCTTTAATCACTAATTAATGGTTATGACCATAACAATAATTATATTCTTGATCAAATATTTTGAGGGAGAGTAGGAGGTGCATTTAATAAAAGTTATGGATAATTATTTAAGGATTAATTATAACTAATGGTATAATTGTGAATTAACAAAATTCGAAGGGCAAAATAGGAAATCAAAAGTTTTGACATGGGTATTCACTTTTATAAATAGTATAGATATAGATAGATATAGGTATGTAATTATGTCGAAGGTTATATTAATTGCTGCATAAAGAGACATCACACAATGAAGGCATAACTCAAAGAATAGACAGTTCAAATTTTTTCATCAGCCATCAGCAACTGGACACAAAATATTAAGCCATCATCATCATATCCGAAACTTCAACATGATCAGCCAAGTTTTATATATATATATATATATATATATATATATATATATATATATATATATATATACTTCAACATGATCAGCCAAGTTTTATATATATATATATATATATATATATATATATATATATATATATATATATATATATATATATATATATATATATATATATATATATATATATATATATATATATATATATATATATATATATATATATATATATATATATATATATATATATATATATATATATATATATATATATATATATATATATATATATATATATATATATATATATATATATATATATATATATATATATATATATATATATATATATATATATATATATATATATATATATATATATATATATATATATATATATATATATATATATATATATATATATATATACTTCAACATGATCAGCCTAATCTTTTTTTTTTTTAGGAAAAAACTTGGCTGATAGCCAAGTTTAAACGAGAATATTCCAAGTCCATATTTTTAATACACTAAATTTTACTAGTCAATATAAGTGACATGCGCACTTATTTCCAAAGCAAAATTTTAAAATTAAAAAAAAAACACTTCAACCAACTAAATTCTTACCAGACTAAATTCGCCGAGGAAAAATGGTCCATCCAACTTAGCAAGAGCTTCTTCCAACTTATCATAAGCAGCACCTGATGAACATCAAGTAGTCTAAATTAGTAAGTGTTAATGATCCTTCTTCCTCTTTAGTAAAAACGTAAATCTCGTAACTCACCAACTTCATCAAGCGCATCCCCTTTAGATGTAATTGCAGAGGAGTTAACTTTATTAAAAGTGTCGCTGTAACTCAACAGCTCAGTGGCAAACTCTTTCTTTGTAGGATCCTACAAATCAAAAACATCGAAGAAATGTCCACACAAAAAAAGAGTTAGAAACTGTGGCAAATATTACCATACTTATGGTGAAATTAGGAAGGATGCATTCTTACTTCAGGAAGCAATTTCGGACCTTCAAAATTTTCATCAATATATTGGATCAAATCCAAACTCTCCCCTTTAACTTCATTATTATGCTCCAAAGCAGGCACCTATAATGCAAATTACCACTATAAACTAACGCAACAATAAGAAAATGTAGATCTGCTTAAAATTCGTGTCATTCAACCACTATACCAAAACTCTGAAGTTGTGATGAGGGTTGAGGAATATAATTTTACATTCTAATAGAACTACAAAATTTTACCATTCTTTATAGCATATTAAGACAAAGTTTGGTTTTAAAAATAAATTAGGTTGGGTATTTTGGGTGTATAAATGATTTAGGAAAAGTGTGGGTTTAAAAATAGATAATATTTAGAAGAAATTAATAAGAAAATATTACAAGTAATTACCTTGTTTCCAGGGTACACCTTCTCCTTGTACCAAGTTGGCCTATTTTGGAGATCAATTGGGACCAATTTTATCTTCTCTTGCAAACCCTGATCCCAAAATTTACATAAACAATAAAACCCAAGTCAACATTTTGATCACTAAATTTCAACAAAATGCAAATAAAAATGATAATTAAGTAGATGGGTCTCTTCCACCTTGTAGTTCCTTGTAATCCAAGTTCTTTGCGCATACGGACATGTGTAGGATACATACAACCTTTATATTCACAAACAAACAAACAAACACTAAAATATCAATATAAAAATTAAGAAAATACTAATAAATTATGGAGAAAACACACCCAAAAAATTTTCTTTTTACCTTGTGGTTCCATCAAAGAGAGTAGGTGGATCCGCAGATGCATCAAGATTACGGGGAAGTTGCTCGATCATGTTGCTATGATTAACCCAACTAAAAGAAAACAAAATGTTAAGAAATTAAAATTTCGAGATAATTAAAGAAAACCCAGAAATAAATAATAGAATCAACCTCTAAAAACTGTACCTGTTGAGGTTTTGTGAGGAAATATTTAGAAATGGGTGCGCTTTTATAGAAGCCTCTGGCACTGGCAGCCAAAAGAGAGCTCCGAGCGGTGAGGTATTCGTTTAGGGGCTGTTTGTTTGGTCAATTTTATAGATTAGGATTAGGATTTGGCTCTGACAGGAGTAGAATCGTAAATAACGAAATCTAACTAAATCCTAATACAATGTTGATCCCAAAATTTATAGATTTGATTATCTATAAAGAACTTTGGAGGTGTATTTTCGGATTTAAATCGAGATATCAACTCGGATTTGGGTCTCAACTTTATAGATTCGAATCCATAAAATAAATTCCTAATCCTAATCTTATTCCTATTTTTTTTTAACCAAACAGCCCCTTAAGGTATAAGGTATAATTTCAAAAAGAACCCCCAAAAATACTAAATTTTGTTTAAATGCTTTTACTTTTAAGAAACATTATTAATGATTTAACATCTTATCCTTATAGTCTAGAAGGAAATTGTGCCCTCTATAATTTAAGGAATAAATAAGATTGGTGTGCCTTCTCAAACTCTTAAGGGGTGTTCTCAGTTATGATCTTGTTATACAGGAGCTGATATGTCCCTCCACACTCCTGACTGATATGCACAGTTAGACAGTCAATTGTACGTCAGAATATATTGATCATTGGACTCGAAGACATCAGGACTAATGTACTTGATTTACTTCAAATAAAACACAATAAAAATCAAATCAGTGTAGATGCAAAAATTAAACAATATGTTCTTTTTTAAGGGTTGATTCGTATGAAAAGAAGCAACTATTCTGAATATATGTTCGGGTCAAGTACTTTAGTAGTACAATTAGTTTAGAATATTTTTTCAATAATAGTAAAATCTGTATAATATACAAATGTCGTTTTAGCAGAAAAATTCTGAGAATAATTTTCTCTTAGCCTTATGTAGTGTCGTCTAATTGCTATTAGAATGTATATTACTACATAATTGGACAAATGGTATAGATCTCGTAAAATGGCAAATACTCTTTTTGAAATACCGTGATTGTTTAACGGGCGCAGTAATGGATCAAATTGTTTAAGATCTCCTTGTTGGATATTGTGGCTTTGGTTATTGGTGCTACCAATGTTGTTGAAGATTTTTAGTATATATGACTACATTTACAATATGATATTTTTCTTTCACTAACAATATTATGAAATTAATATTGACATTTGACGTCAATTGGATAGTATTTTATATTAAAAACAACTAGATTGATAAAAAAATTTAAATGGAAAAACTAACCGAATTAATTTTGATATTAATACGATAATATCGCTGGTGAAAAGATATATCATGCGTAAATATGGTCCTACTAAAAATGCTAATTTGATAGTTTAGCCTATTTTATTGTATTATTTGTTGTTGGAGATTTATTTAAAATTAACAATTTAGGGGATGAATATGATAAAAACTCAATTTTATGCGCTAACAAATTTTGTCAAACATTCAAAGAAACAATGTCAGCCATTGACGAATATGCAGCTAGGTACAATGCCATGTATGTGGCCTCGCATGCAGCTAGGTACAATGTAATGTATATGGCCTCGCTCGTCGGTGTGATTCGTTTGGGCCTGGGAAAGCGAAGGCCGACCAACATTTTAATCAGAATACAAATGCCATTCGTTCAGGCCTGGGAAAGCGAAGGCCCACCAACATTTTAATTAGAGTACAAATATTGGCCACGGCACATGTGCCCAAACTCTCAAGTGAGATCGCATTTGGTGACGTCTTTGTTGTTACATTTAGCTTCTAATAGGAAGGGACACGTGGTACCAAAGGGGAGAATATGATATCACATTCTTCCCTCTAGTGATACATGCCCCTCTCCTATTAGAGGGGGTGTAGGCTAAGAATATCTCCTAAACTCCATAGTGAGAAAAAAAAAATTTGATAGATTGGAACTTTTCTTTTCTTTTCTTTTTCTTTTTTTTAATTTTTATGGAGATGTCAACTTTGCTTAGGGGATTATTCATTCAAGATAGTTTGGTAAGAGCAGAATTATCATACAAAAATCCTATATATTCTAGAATTTAGATTGGGACTAGAATATTTTGGTTGGAGTCTTGGACCTGTTGGAATGATTTTTAAACTTTTGAATGGATTCTTGGATTAAGTGTAAAATAACTATCAACAAACATAACTATTCTTTTAGCCAAATATATAATTGTTAATAAATTTTATTGTAATTTTCAATAAGTAAAATTTTACTATTAATTTATATATTGAAATATGTAAACATTAAATATAGCAGAAATTATGCCAAACATTCAACAAATATAAAATTATCTAATATTTTATATTTAGTATATGAAATATTAGTTATACTTAATGTTATCTAATTTCTATATTTCTTATATAATATTTAAATAAATTTTAAATAGATAATATTAAATCTAAAGTGATATAATATTAAGTACTTATTTAATATTAATTATTAATACATTGCTTTATATATTTAGATATGATAAATAATTAAATATTTAATATACAATATGGTATAATACTAAATGTATAATATTAATATTGGAGCAACAAATGATTAAATAATATAAAACATTAAATAATATTAAATATTAAATTAAGAATATTTTATTTTTACTTAAATATGTTTAAGGAATCTAATTAAAATAATTAAATTAAATATATTTAATATAAAACATATTGAATAACTGAAAATAAATATTTAATCCATTTAATATTTAATATTTTCTTAGTTAATTTTTAAATATTAGTTTGTAATGTATTTTTACATATTTGCTAGTATGGACTCATTAAAGAAAGGGAGAGAGAAAATCCTAGGAGGGTGATCTCAATCCACCAATTTTAACTTGGATTTTTTCTTAAATTTTTCTCACTAGAATGTATAGAGTAGGATTGAGATTTTCCTTTTAAACGTGTTATTATTATTATTATTTGTATTTTTATTAACAGAATTTATTTAGTTAAGATGACTGAGATATTGGAGGCAACTAATATTTTTTGGATGAGTTTCAAAGATTGATTTTGGGTTTACATCCATATTAGAATTGATGAAATATTAATGAAAGTTGAATATTTATGTGATATTATTATGCCAAAGTTTTCCTAATTATATATGAATATTTGATCTTACTAGGATCAGGCTCTTTAATTAGAGCATTGTTGAGCCTGAGAGAGAAATATACAGAGAGACCTCTTATCTTGAAAGTTTTGCACTGAGAGAATTCTTATATTAAAAGTTTTGTAGAGAGAATTTTTATATTCAAAGTTTTAAAATTCAAGATATGTATAGTATTGTGAAGCCCGAGAGAGAAATGTACAGAGAAATCTTGCATTGAAAATTTTAAAATTCTGATAGAGATGTATAATATTATGTTCTCAAGTTTAGAAGATATCCTATTAATTAATATTATTTTTGTTTTGTATATACAAAGTGTTATGCTCGTACTCGCACACATGTGAGTCTAGTTTCTTTAGTTTGTATATTTGATTTATTATACTTTATGAGTTTTAGTTTTAGTTATGCCCATGCTTCTAAACTTAATCACACTGATTTCCTTCTTAGCCAGTAAATTATACTTATATAACTTTATTGTTTATCCGATATTGTACCAAAATACCCTTAGTTGTAAAACCCTTCATTTATATACCTTAAAGTTTCTAAATCTTGCACTTTAATACCCTAAAGTTCCTCTGCAATATAAACATGAGAATTTCCCTAAAATTCTAATGCAACACTTAGTTGCTATTTATAGAATATTTTAACCCTTATTTTTTATTAAATATATTGTTAATATATCAAAATCCTATTCTAAACCTACCCCTTTTTCTTCAAACTATTGCTTTTTTGGCTATATAGTCCACCTTTTTTATAAATATGAGCATATGAATGACTTGTAACAATGACTTCTAATATAACAACGAACATGATATCAATCTTTAAATTTCACCATAGTATTCGAACATAACTCGTGAGATGAAAGAGATTATTTAAATTTAAGATTTGAAATTAATAACTTTGGAGCTTTTTTCTTTTAAACGTGTTATTATTATTATTATTTGTATTTTTATTAACAGAATTTATTTAGTTAAGATGACTGAGATATTGGAGGCAACTAATATTTTTTGGATGAGTTTCAAAGATTGATTTTGGGTTTACATCCATATTAGAATTGATGAAATATTAATGAAAGTTGAATATTTATGTGATATTATTATGCCAAAGTTTTCCTAATTATATATGAATATTTGATCTTACTAGGATCAGGCTCTTTAATTAGAGCATTGTTGAGCCTGAGAGAGAAATATACAGAGAGACCTCTTATCTTGAAAGTTTTGCACTGAGAGAATTCTTATATTAAAAGTTTTGTAGAGAGAATTTTTATATTCAAAGTTTAAAATTCAAACCACCAATCTACCCTCTCTATAAACATTAAAATATGGTAAATTTCACTAGCCCTAGTAAGTTTTGGTGTTTAGCACTATCTCCTCAATAGCTCTGAAACTCTTAGTAAACCTCTAATAATTATTGTGAGAAAACCCTCAAACTTAACACCGTTAGTCCATGTGTGGTATATTGACCAACATACCCCAATAAATTTTAAAAACTCCTACTAAGTTTCGGGTTTTGTCACTTAACCCCAATAACTTTTGACAAAACCCTTAATAACGTTTACTTATAATTTTTCATTTTTAGGGGTTTGTTTAAAGTTTTTAGATTTTAAGAGATTGTTTACAATTTTTTATTTTAAAGAGGGTTGTTTGTAATTTTCAGATCTTTTAAGGTATTGTTTGTAATCCTCTATCATAGCTTATTTTTACTTAAACTTATTAAGAATAAATTTTTTAGTTATGGATAGTTATGATTTAATTAGAATTATCAAATATTTGATTGGTATAATTTTCTAGTTATAGACAATTTTAATTTGATGAGGATTCTTAGGCTTTTTAGTTATTAGAATTTTCTATTATGGACGGTATTATATGATTATTAAAACTTTTATGGGTAGTTTTAACTTGATGAGAATTCTTAGACATAGTAGAATTAGGTGTCCACATGTCATGCTTAAATTTCACATGTGTCATGATTTTATTACTAGGAAGAGCTCACCAATTTCTCATTTTATATATATATATATATATATATATATATAATAAAGAGGGATTACTTTATCAATATTGCTACCTGTCTTTATAAATTTTTGTTTAGTGCTATGTCCTTCAACAATATTAAAGTTAATTGTTGCATATTGTGGTTTATTAGTTGTTCTGTTTTGAAGATATTGTTGCTTCTTTTAAATAATTTGGGTTGTTATCATATGTTGGGGTTCAACGATTTGAGGAATGCTAGCTAAAGTCCCGGCTTAGCGACCGTGGCTGCAATAGGGGACATTTGGCCTACTTTAGGGGTGTAGGCCTAAAAGGCCTAGGACTTAGGCCTACTTTAGGGGTGTAGGCCTAAAAGGCCTAGGACTTAGGCCTACTTTAGGGGTGTAGGCCTAAAAGGCCTAGGACTTAGGCCTACTTTAGGGGTGTAGGCCTAAAAGGCCTAGGACTTAGGCCTACTTTAGGGGTGTAGGCCTAAAAGGCCTAGGACTTAGGCCTACTTTAGGGGTGTAGGCCTAAAAGGCCTAGGACTTAGGCCTACTTTAGGGGTGTAGGCCTAAAAGGCCTAGGACTTAGGCCTACTTTAGGGGTGTAGGCCTAAAAGGCCTAGGACTTAGGCCTACTTTAGGGGTGTAGGCCTAAAAGGCCTAGGACTTAGGCCTACTTTAGGGCCAGATGTCCCCTATTGCCACCATAGTCGCAAAGTCGCGATTGTGGCTAGCATTCCCCAACGATTTAAGAAGAATTCTAGTGGCAGTCGCATCTCATGACTGTCGCTTGGCACTTGCCCGCTTATTATACCACGTGTTCTCTATCTTTTACAAACACTGAATGTCGTGGGGAAAATGAAGTATATTTAGGGTAAATTACACTAAACCCCAATGAACTTTTGAATTTGTAGAAAACCCCATGAACTTTTAGCTTTTGCACTAAACCCCAACAAACTTTCAAAATTACACTAAACCCCATGATCTTTTAGCTTTTGCACTAAACCCCAATGAACTTTTGAATTTGTAGAAAACCCCATGAACTTTTAGCTTTTGCACTAAACCCCAATGAACTTTTGAATTTGTAGAAAACCCCATGAACTTTTAGCTTTTGCACTAAACCCCAATGAACTTTTGAATTTGTAGAAAACCCCATGAACTTTTAGCTTTTGCACTAAACCCCAATGAACTTTTGAATTTGTAGAAAACCCCATGAACTTTTAGCTTTTGCACTAAACCCCAATGAACTTTTGAATTTGTAGAAAACCCCATGAACTTTTAGCTTTTGCACTAAACCCCAATGAACTTTTGAATTTGTAGAAAACCCCATGAACTTTTAGCTTTTGCACTAAACCCCAATGAACTTTTGAATTTGTAGAAAACCCCATGAACTTTCAGACTTTTGCATATAACTCCCAAACGGTGTTACTTTACTTTTGTGTGGACTAAAATACCCCACCTTAAAAAGACCCTCTCACTTAAAATCTTATAACCCTTTCACCTTTTTTTGTAAAAAAAAAAAATCTTGGCATTGAAGGAATTGGTCGGTCTAGGGCTTCATTGAAATTTGGGCTTTCTTGGGAGTTAGTCGAGTTTTCTATTATGGACGGTATTATATGATTATTAAAACTTTTATGGGTAGTTTTAACTTGATGAGAATTCTTAGACATAGTAGAATTAGGTGTCCACATGTCATGCTTAAATTTCACATGTGTCATGATTTTACTACTAGGAAGAGCTCACCAATTTCTCATTTTATATATATATATATATATATAATAAAGAGGGATTACTTTATCAATATTGCTACCTGTCTTTATAAATTTTTGTTTAGTGCTATGTCCTTCAACAATATTAAAGTTAATTGTTGCATATTGTGGTTTATTAGTTGTTCTGTTTTGAAGATATTGTTGCTTCTTTTTAAATAATTTGGGTTGTTATGATATGTTGGGGGTTCAACGATTTGAGGAATGCTAGCTAAAGTCCCGGCTTAGCGACCGTGGCTGCAATAGGGGACATTTGGCCTACTTTAGGGGTGTAGGCCTAAAAAGGCCTAGGACTTAGGCCTACTTTAGGGCCAGATGTCCCCTATTGCCACCATAGTCGCAAAGTCGCGATTGTGGCTAGCATTCCCCCAACGATTTAAGAAGAATTCTAGTGGCAGTCGCATCTCATGACTGTCGCTTGGCACTTGCCCGCTTATTATACCACGTGTTCTCTATCTTTTACAAACACTGAATGTCGTGGGGGAAAATGAAGTATATTTAGGGTAAATTACACTAAACCCCCATGAACTTTTAGCTTTTTGCACTAAACCCCAACAAACTTTCAAAATTACACTAAACCCCAATGAACTTTTTGAATTTGTAGAAAACCCCCCATGAACTTTCAGACTTTTGCATATAACTCCCAAACGGTGTTACTTTACTTTTTGTGTGGACTAAAATACCCCCACCTTAAAAAAAGACCCTCTCACTTAAAATCTTATAACCCTTTCACCTTTTTCCCCCAACTGTAAAAAAAATTACTGAGCGAAAGGCATTGAAGGAATTGGTCGGGTCTAGGGCTTCATTGAAATTGGGGCTTTGCCGGAGTTGAGTCAGTTTTCATTAAATGACTTTGAAACCAACAAGTCTGGGCCCGATTTTAAGACGAGAGTTGGGGGAAAAGACGAGGAGATTTATTAGGACGGAATATATAGAAAAATATCATAAATAAATTTTTTAATAAGTTAACGGGTATTTTGGTCTTTTTTAGTCATGTGCATTGCATGTGCCAAGTCAGACTTAACGGTGTTAGTATGGGGGTTTTCTGTAAAAATCTGTTGGGGTTTAGTGTGATTTTGTAAGTTCATTGGGGTTTAGTGCAAAAGGCTGAAAAGTTCATGGGGTTTAGTGTAATTTACCCATATATTTACTATCATACCCCTGGCCCTCTCATAAGAATTCTAGCCACGGTTGCATCTCACGACTGTCGCTTGGCACTTGCCCGCTTATTATCCCACGTGTTCTCTATCTTTTACAATCACTGACTGTACACGGTAACCAAATGCGGTGGGGGAAAATCAAGTATATATACCAATCATACCCTTGGCCCTCTCATATGTTTTCTATGAGCAATGCTAGCCACAATCGCTATCTAGCTACTGTGGCATGTACTCCCCATGTGATTGGCTATTAGGTACTGGTTATAGGGGTATAGGCCCGAAACTTAGGCCTACTTTAGACCATATGTCAGTAAGTATATGCCACAATTGCTATGGCGCTGTTTGGTTGTTTAGATGAATGTTGGGTATTTATAACACCAAATGGAAAGTGGTTATCCACCTCATAACTTTTCAATTGAATATTTACATTGTTTGTTTTGGATTTCATTATGAATCCTAAAATTATGGTTTTACCTTGTTTGGATCGTATCATGTGATCCTATAAATTGATAGTTATGTGGACCCCATCCAAAAGGTTAATTTTACCAAGAATAAAATTATCTCCATTAAACACGAAGGAAAAATCCAAGAAGCACTATTTATCTCACAACTAGCATATAAAGCAAGAAATTAAGAGCATAACCAATTAATATTAAAGCAATAAATTACTAAGCACAACCAGGTAATATTTTGATATTTCAATCCAAAAAATAATGTTTTATTCTTTACATTTCTCGGTCCTTTTATTTCTCCAAAGTTTCTTTATTAAAATTAATATATAAATAAAACTAACGAGAAAAACTTATCCTATAGCAAGTGTTTGCATCACTCTATATTAACATGAATTTTATAGTAAAGCACGATTGATCAAAATATACAGATTTAAATGATATTTTTTTCTTGGATTTTCAAATTTAAATGGTACTTAGAGATAGCTTAGAAATTAGAATAATTAAGGTAACCATAAGGGCTTATCATTAGCTTTGTCACTTGTTTTGGTTTTAGCCTGACACAATTGTCAACCTTCCCCTTAAATCACTACAAAATAGAGTGATTTTACTTTACTTGCCACCTAAACAAAAGTTGCCAGGTGTCACAATATTTAACTACTTCTTAACTTGAAACCAAAAGAAGTAATTTTGGTAAAGCTGCAGCTGGGCCCAGCTTTTTGGCACCTTTCCATCATTTTACGTGATTTATTTTGCAACCAAATAGCCCCTGAATAGCGACTGGCTAGCATTGCTCGTTTTCTATAGCTCTCACATTTAAATTAATGGGCTAAGTGATGCATATATCATTGCACAATGACTGTTATTATATGCTCTAGCTAGTTTTTACGCGTGCCATCTGTCCTCTTGTCTTTTTTTTTTTTTGGGTTGGGGTTGGGTGGGTTGGGGTGGTTGCGGGCGTGGGGGATGATAATTAGCATCACGCCCCTCCAATTCCAATAATCCCTCCAACTTCTGCTAATGTTATTATTAGTTTTTCTTTTACAGAGTTCGCTTTCTTTTGTAATTGGTGAATCTTCAATGCTCTTGTTGGTGTTATATCGCTGGAAAGAATTTTATTTTGAAGATAACTAATAAATTCATATTTGAGGTATATATTTATATTTCTCTCTTTTATATTTTTATATTATTCATAATCTAATTATTATTTTTCTAATAAATATTTGGTTCCTTCAAATAAATTTTTCCTTCAATTATTTTGTTAAGCGTGTGATGAAGGTCCTCAATTTTATTCTGAATAAACTTTTACACGTTATATCTTGATTTTTGGTCTAATTTATATTACTTTGCAGAATGTATTCTAACATAGCTGATAAGGAATTTGGGGAAAAGTTTTGTACTATCAGGAAAGATTCATCTAGAAAATATTGAGAGAATCATATGTTAGATGTTTGAGGTTTTGATTCATATAATTTGCAATTTTAAATTTTCTTAACATTTATATATCCTTTGCTTTTAATGGCACAAGTAACAACTAGTTGAGAACAATTGAATTAATGAGCAGTAGACATTGTGCAAAATCTAATTGGGTAAGGTGATATATGCACAACTTAGCCCATTAATTCAATTGTAGAAGCTGTAAAAACATATGAGAGGGTATGATTGGTAAATATACTTGATCTCCGCCACCGAATTTGGTTAGTATGTACAGTCAACGATTGTAATTACTTCTTTTGGTTTGATCTTTCTACATTCTTTGTTGACATATCTCAATCGAGTTACAAAGGTGAATTATTTGATTCGTTTGCGATCAAATGTTTCACTCAAAGACAACAGCAAAAGGAGAAAATATGTCAAGGAAGGTTTTTTTTAGATATTGGTTCTTCAGAAGGTATGAAATTTGATATAGATCCTCCAAAGAAGGAATTATAATAGAAATTCTCCAATTTGTCAAAGTCAT
This sequence comes from Asparagus setaceus, assembly GCA_012295165.1. Lineage (NCBI taxonomy): Eukaryota > Viridiplantae > Streptophyta > Magnoliopsida > Asparagales > Asparagaceae > Asparagus > Asparagus setaceus. The sequence continues at coordinate 15,419,657 of CM022705.1, forward strand.
ATACCAATTAGAACTTATTATTTTAAAGTAGGAAAATTTGCTTCAAGGCAGCTGGGTTTAAGAAACCATGCATCTCCACCCGTGGAGAAAAGTTTTGTGTGATAACCACCCGTGAATGGTATAGATTACTCATTTCTATAGAATGTTCTGATATAATCCTTATACTAAACCATCAATAAGGTCCTATCAGAACCACCTCTATAGAAGTGTGGTGATCTGCACCATAAATACAAAAATTGTAATTCCTAAACCAACCATTAACTACCCGTGAATGGTATAGATCACTTTTTTCTATAGAATGTTCTGATATAATCTTTACACTAAATGGCTAGTAGGGATCCTTATTAAAACCAACCCTATAGGAGTGTGGTGATCTACATCATAAATGGAAGAATTATAATTCCTAAACTAACCATCTACCAATAAATGGTATAGATCATCCCTTTCTATAGAATATTTTGATAAAAATCCTCCACTCATAAACCACGTGGAACAGATTTTTCTTCCCCACACCAAAAAAAAAAATTGCCAACCGGCATATAGTAATCTACCACATTTTAAAAATGCCGAAAGGACACCCCCCTTATTTTTGTCTAGAGATAGAAAATGGGACAAAAAATTTTGCTCTAGCCTCCTGGATTTAAAAAATGGCTAAACAGCCAATTTGGTCCTTTTTTGAAGTCCTCATTCTCAAATTGGTCCTTGCACTTTTTTTTTCAAATTGTTTCTCATACCATATCTTAGTTACAAATCAAGTCATTTTTAACATCAGTTAGATTTTTATTTATGACCACATTACCCTTAATGACATAGCTTTATACTCAAATTAGTCCATGTACTCATCTTTTTCTCAAGATGGTCCTTTTATGACACCTTACTCCTGACGTTTAAAGAAGACTTGCCTAGTTGACAACTCTTTAGGTACATCTGTTGAAAAAGTATGAAGATTTTTTCTTGTTAAACATGTATCATAATTTAGTGATGGTAATTATTAGTAAATAACCAACTAATGTCATCAGGATAACTCAATTTCTCAATGATGTATCCACCACAGATGGAACTTACCACTATTGAGCAGAAACGAGTATTTACGAGCTAACTTTTGAGCAGACACAATGCTCTCTGCGCTTTCTCTCTTAGGATCTGCACTCTAATTCTTGCAAGTCATCAATTCATAGACACAACCATTGCAACCTTCAATTTGTTGCTGATCGCAAACTCTCTCCATCCATGTTTATTCTCTCCAACAAAAGTCGTCCTGAGTATTTCACATTCTAGCTCTTCCGACATAGGATAAGACCACATCGATAGAAGAATTGGGTAGAAATTGACGAAAACGCTAAGGAATCACCTATGTATCATAAATATGGAGAAACAATGCTTAATAAGGTGTCTTACGGGACCCAGTTGAGAAAAATATAAGTATAGAGGCTAATTTGAGTATGAAACTATGCCATTGAGAGTAATATTGTCAGAAATAAAAATTTAACACCTAAATTTTAACTGATGTTAAAAAAGGACTTAGTTTATAATTAAGTTGTAGTACAAGGACCAATTTGAGAAAAAATAAGTACAGGGACCAATTTCAAAATAAAGCCTTAGCACATGGACCAAAATGGTTTTTTAGCCTTGAAAAATCATGGGGCGAGAGCAATCCTCCTTTATATAATAAAGAAAAATTGGTAAACTATCCCTAAATATACCATAAAATGTCATATGTACAAAAACGTGCCACATGTTAAATCCCTAATAAAAAGATATCAATTATCCCTCTATCATATTAGAAAATGACATGTATACAACTAATTCTATCTTAGAAGAATTCTAATCAAATTAAAATTATTTATATTCATAATTAGAAATTTTACCCATAAAAATTAGAAAACTCTAACAATCAAATCTTTGTTAATTCTAATCAAGTCATAACAATCTATAATTAAAAATTTTAAAAATTTGTCATAGAGCCCTCCTTAATTTTATAAAGAGTGAATTCAATAAACTGCTCATATCTTTATGGATTTAGGACTAAACCCCAAAATATTTGAAACTCACCGAAAACCCCAAAATGTTTTTATTTTTTGCACTTAACCTCCATAAATGGGGTTATCTTATATTTTACATTGAAAAAATTAACCCTCAAGTCCATTATATACCCCTCAAATCATTTGTATTTGTATGTTAACTCATAAAATTATAAATAATTATTAAAAATATAAAAATACAAATAGCTTCCAAAAATATAAAATCACAAACAATAATTAGAAAATTTTGAAGGATACAAACAATTTCCTTTAAATTACTAAAATTATAGAAAACTCCTAACAAACTAGGATATCACAAACAAACCCTTGCAAATTTAAAAATTATATATAGCCCCTAAAAATCTAAAATTTTAAAACAAAACCCTTAAATATATAAATATTGCAAAAAGACCCTAAAAATTCTAAATTATAGATGACCCCAAAAATTTATAAATTACAAAATACTCCTAGAAAAAATAAAAACTACAAACACCCTTGGAAAACTGTAAAATTACAAGCGACTCTAGAAAAATCGAAAAGTTTGAAACAAACACATGAAAATTATGAGAATTACAAAAAAACCATAAAAATTCCAAATGACAAATAGCATAATAAAAATTAGAATTATAAACAGCCACCTAAAAAATTTACAAATTGACCCTTTAAATTAAAAAATACAAATAACCCCAAAAACCCTAAAATTTTAAAAGTTACAAGCAACCCCAAAAATCTAAAATTACAAACAAACCCCTTTAAAATTTTAAAAATTATAAACAACAACTTAAAAATCCAAATATTACAAACAAACCTCTCAAAATTTTGAAAAATTATAAACATCCATTATTAGAAGTTTTCTCTCAAAAGTTATTGGGGATTAAATGACAAAGCATAAAACTTATTGGAATTTCCTCCAAAACGTATTGGGGGTATTTTGGTCATTTAACTGTACATGAACTAATGATGTTAATTTTGAGGATTTTTGTCAAAAGATATTGGAGTTTATTCAGAGTTTCAAAGATATTGGGGATTTAGTTCTAAACACCAAAACTGATTTGGGATATCTTGAAATTTTCCTATATTTTAGTTTTGAATATTTTTTCGATACATAACCTCCAAATTGTATGTATTTTTAAATCATGACTTGCAGGTAATTCCTCCAAATTATTGGAATTCCTCAACTTTATCCCTCACTTAACTTTAGTCAAAAAATTCATTTCGTCTTGGAGGGCTTAACACTTGTATCATCAATACTATTTTATACTAATAAAAACCTAGTTGTATATTATTTTTTTCCACTAAGCAAATTCTAAGGGCTCTAACCTTTAAGAAATAATAATCTTTTTTTTACCATCTCACTTTAATCCACTACTCTTCACATCTTGAAAATCCATATTATTTGTCTTTCAATTTCCTATAAATTAGTCATTTTGTTCTCTCTTCTCAAAAATTCTTATTTTTATCCTCTCTCCTTATCCAAAAGTTGAATATATATATTAAGAACAAAATGACTAAAATCCAAAATGCCTTTAGCCTTAATGAGAAAGTGGTTGGGTTCTTTTGAGAAAATTGCTTCCTAATTCATATAATATTAAGAAGAAACATAATTCCATAAATGAATGGTGAATTGATATCCTTCTACCTCTTTCCTCCTTACTTTTCATTTGCTCCATACAATCACGTTGAATAAAGGCTCATTTGTGATTTGTGATATGCATCGTGAAATCTAAGTCAAATGTGTTACTATTACTTACGACTAGGGGTAGAAACATACCGAATCAAATCGAATACTATGATATTGGATTTGAATTTGGTTAGGTTTCTAAATTTGAATCCAAATTCGAAATTGTGTCAAATAGGAGAGAGTGTTCAAACTTAATTTATAGAATAGTCGAATATTTCTTAAATGTCTATGAAACTCTAATTAGCACACTTGGTAAATCAAAAGATTCTTGAGCTTTTGAGATCTTGAGTTCAAACCACGTGTTTAAGTATTTTCTTTCTTATTTTATTTAACTTTTTACTTGATTGGAAGTATGATATTTCACTATAAAATTTATTATATTGTGTTTATAAATTAGGGTTTTAGATATTAGTCCCTCAAATGTGAGTATTTTGATATTAGTCCCTCAAATGTGAGTATTTTGATATTAGTCCCTCAAATGTGAGTATTTTGATATTAGTCCCTCAAATGTGAGTATTTTGATATTAGTCCCTCAAATGTGAGTATTTTGATATTAGTCCCTCAAATGTGAGTATTTTGATATTAGTCCCTCAAATGTGAGTATTTTGATATTAGTCCCTCAAATGTGAGTATTTTGATATTAGTCCCTCAAATGTGAGTATTTTGATATTAGTCCCTCAAATGTGAGTATTTTGATATTAGTCCCTCAAATGTGAGTATTTTGATATTAGTCCCTCAAATGTGAGTATTTTGATATTAGTCCCTCAAATGTGAGTATTTTGATATTAGTCCCTCAAATGTGAGTATTTTGATATTAGTCCCTCAAATGTGAGTATTTTGATATTAGTCCCTCAAATGTGAGTATTTTGATATTAGTCCCTCAAATGTGAGTATTTTGATATTAGTCCCTCAAATGTGAGTATTTTGATATTAGTCCCTCAAATGTGAGTATTTTGATATTAGTCCCTCAAATGTGAGTATTTTGATATTAGTCCCTCAAATGTGAGTATTTTGATATTAGTCCCTCAAATGTGAGTATTTTGATATTAGTCCCTCAAATGTGAGTATTTTGATATTAGTCCCTCAAATGTGAGTATTTTGATATTAGTCCCTCAAATGTGAGTATTTTGATATTAGTCCCTCAAATGTGAGTATTTTGATATTAGTCCCTCAAATGTGAGTATTTTGATATTAGTCCCTCAAATGTGAGTATTTTGATATTAGTCCCTCAAATGTGAGTATTTTGATATTAGTCCCTCAAATGTGAGTATTTTGATATTAGTCCCTCAAATGTGAGTATTTTGATATTAGTCCCTCAAATGTGAGTATTTTGATATTAGTCCCTCAAATGTGAGTATTTTGATATTAGTCCCTCAAATGTGAGTATTTTGATATTAGTCCCTCAAATGTGAGTATTTTGATATTAGTCCCTCAAATGTGAGTATTTTGATATTAGTCCCTCAAATGTGAGTATGATATTCACTATAACAATTATTATATCATGTATTTATAAATTATTATAAAATACTTGTAAATAGAAATATATATATATATATAATATTATGCACACATAAAAGATAATACAATGTGGTAATGTAAAAGTAGAAAACCATAAATGAATATTTAATAATCAAATGAATCGAATGTACCTCGGTTAAATCTACTCTTCTATGAACCGTATACTAAAAATATATTTATTTACTATTAAATGAACTACCAAATCTAATATAACCGAATATCTGGACCATTAATAACCAGACTATTTGTCAATTATATGGTTTGTTTCCACGCCCTACCGTATGACTCATTTTGTCATTATACGTTACAGATGAATATTAGTTGTTAGACTAAATATTAGAAACACCCCAACCCCAAAAAAAAGAACTGTGGACAATTATTGAAAAAACCCTAACTTTTAAAATATCAAAAAATACCCCTTAAATATCGAGATTATCACAACCCCTAATTTTCAAATTTTATTAAAAAAAAACTCCTTTAACTTTGAGATTTTATCAAAAAACCCCCCTAAACTTAAAGGGGTTTTCTGATAAAATCTCAAAGTTAAAGCGGGTTTTCTGATATGATAACCCCTAAACTTAAGGGGGGTTTTCTGATATTTTCAAAGTTAAGGGGGGTTTTATGGTATTTAGCCTAGTTGGTTATACTTAGAAGACTTATTACATTTAAGTCCTATCTATTACTCTTTGTAAATATATTTATTACATACTTACTGTTGGGGGAGAAATCGGGCTCAATCTAGAGTTGATGAGCCTTAAACAGAAGTTATGAATCAATTTTAACCCAAAAGCTATAGCTATCAGGTATTGACCCAAACTCCTATTTAAACTTATCACTCTTTCTTATCTTATCCGATGGGAGACTATACTCACATATTAATCACCTCAACAACTCCCCCTTAATTTGGGAGTATAGTTCACTCGTGTGCTAACCAATTCACTAACTCTTACACCACTTAACTCGTGGGCTAACCAGACCATGCATTCAGCACATGACTATCAAACATTCGTAGGAACTTTCACTACTTCACGCATCCGTGGTTTCTCCCGACACCTTCGAGCTTCACATTGAAATTTTTTTTTAAATTACTTGGACCATGACCTTAGCTCTGATGCCATTGTCAATCTAGAGTTGATGGGCCTTAAACAGAAGTTAAAAATCAATTTTTAACTCAAAAACTATAGCTATCGGTATTGACCCAAACTCCTATTTAAACTCATTACTCTTTATTATCTTATCCGATGGGAGACTATACTCACATATTAATCACCTCAACAACTCCCCTTAATTTGGGAGTATAGTTCACTCGTGTGCTAACCAATTCACTAACTCTTACACCACTTAACTCGTGGGCTAACCGGACCATGCATTCAAAGACATGACTATCAAACATTCGTAGGAACTTTCACTACTTCACGCATCCGTGGTTTCTCCCGACACCTTCGAGCTTCACATTGAATTTTTTTTTTAAATTACTTGGACCATGACCTTAGCTCTGATGTCATTGTCAATCTAGAGTTGATGGGCCTTAAACAGAAGTTAAAAATTAATTTTTAACTCAAAAGCTATAGCTATCAGGTGTTAACCCAAACTCTTATTTAAACTCATTACTCTTTATTATCTTATCCGATGGGAGACTATACTCACATATTAATCACCTCAACAACTCCCCTTAATTTGGGAGTATAGTTCACTCGTGTGCTAACCAATTCACTAACTCTTACACCACTTAACTCGTGGGCTAACCGGACCATGCATTCAAAGACATGACTATCAAACATTCGTAGGAACTTTCACTACTTCACGATCCGTGGTTTCTCCGACACCTTCGAGCTTCACATTGAATTTTTTTAAATTACTTGGAACATGACCTTAGCTCGATGTCATTGTCAATCTAGAGTTGATGGGCCTTAAGCGAAGTTAAAATTAATTTTTAACTCAAAAGCTATAGCTATCAGGTATTAACCCAAACTCTTATTTAAACTCATTACTCTTTATTATCTTATCCGATGAGGGACTATACTCACATATTAATCACCTCAGCACTTACATTCAACATTATTAGTGGCACACTAATAATATTTTTCAAAACTAAATATTATTCATTATACTTCCTCAATATTCGTTATTTACATCTACTTCATTTGTTAAACTTCAAGTTTTTTATTTGTTTCATATTGACTCAAGTTTGATCACATCTAATGTGTAGTGTTTCTCAACATACATGCTATCAACATAGTATCAGTGTTGGTCGCAATATCACTCAGAAAATCATATAAGATTTGATGCTTGGAGAAAATTTTGAATATCTTGTGCAACTCCGTCCTTCTTGCTGTCAAAAACGAATCAAACTAAATGGACCACAAAAATGACAGTTAAACCAAAAACATGATAGTTATAACATAAAGGTAACAAATAAGAAGTAAATGCGACAACTAAGGTACAATGATAGTGACAAGTTAAGAGAAAATATACCAAATAAACCACAAGGTCACAATTAAGGTACAAATGTCACATGTTGTAGGCAAAGGTGACAAGCAAGAAGAGAAAGCTACAACTACTTGCACATAAATCACGGAGGGTCACATTTAATGTAACTTGGTGGAGAAAAGGGTACAGTTCCTCTCAGAACGCGCCCTATAAGGTGCCCCCGCATCGTATAGGGCGTTCTGAGCCGCTCATTTCTTAAAGTGCAAGGACACTTTGGTCTTTTCCCTCTCTCATGCTGCTTTCTAACTCGCTGCCTGATAAAACAGACTTCGGGAGAGAGCCAATTGAGAGAGTTGAGTCAAATATGATTATTTTTAATTGATAAATTTTTAATCCAATTAGAATTATATTTTAAATTAAAACACTAAACTAATTTAATGTAACTTAAACAAATTGAGAGATTATTTCAAATTTCGTGTCTTTTGAAGGACCAATACCTTAAAAACCCTCACAAAAGTGGAAAGAATTTTCATCTACCTCTCCTCAACTCTTAAAATTCACTATTTTCACAGTAATCATACCGAAACTCACAGTCATCATCTAAGGCAACAACACTAGCAGCAATCATATTTAGATCAAAGCATTCAAATACCAGCAAACTTTTGAACCAGTATCAGCACCGGCCCGTAGATATATGAAGCATTAAACCTTTATTAGTCTAAACATATAACAGTGCTCGGAGTTCACAAAACAGAAAACACCATCCATCTCTAAAGGCTTGATACTCTTTTATTATACTACACACAAACAAGCCCCTCAAACCTTATACTTTATTTATTGATACATCACAAAGCAGAACGGCATGAACCTCATCAGAACACAGGATGTCGACTCAAATGCGCGATTTCTGCATTATCCACACAAAAACATGAGCAAGATCACAAGTGACATTCATCATATACAATTATACAAATTCAAAGTCTTGCGTTAACTTGATATAAGTTCTTAAATTAGCCCAAATCTTACAAATGATAATTTTTTTTCTTTTTCTGAAGTTTGAGAGTATGAAAGATCAAGGGTCTTTTAGTAAGAGTTAATTGTGGATAGACCCCCTCGCCCAATTGCTGATAGACACCCTGTACTACTATTGTTGCAAAGAGACCCCTGCGTGAAATCTTTGGACTCTTTTACCCTCAGGAGGTCTATTTGTGAAAAATAATTTTCTCTTTCTCTGAGGGTAAAAGAGTAAAGAAACACTCTGGGTTCTTATTTGTAACAATAGGATTGCATGGGGTCTATTCACAATTGGATGACAGTCGTTGGGTCTATCCTTCAATTTAATGAGAAAAACTTGCTCCCCCATTTCATGCACCTCGACCAACTCATAACATAAAGGGTTAACTGCAGATACTACTCCTGTACTGGAGGTGGTTAGCCACTTATTATCCCTGAACTTCTTTTAGCTAATATATATTGCAGAATCTAATGATTTTTTAAGTTGTGCATGTACGTTCATATATTGTATAAACAAGGTGCTAGAGTTTATAGTTCAACCTGCAAGGAGCATGGAGGACCTTCATTCAATCTGAGAAAGAAAACATCAAATTATAAATTAGGTGCTTGAATACACTGTGTACTTATCATAATAAGGTCCGCAGTGATGAACTAAGAATATAGAGAATTCAACCCACAAAAAAGGACCTACCCCATACTTCTTCTTAAGGCCACCAAGTATCTCTTTCGGATCACGCTTAGTTGCTGTATAAGCATCAATCTTGTTCAACTCCTACAAAGAGGGTTGATAGGAAAAATTAGAACTGTCATAATTCATAAATTAGTTTGTTATCGTCATCGAAGACTTATTCTTATCAAAAAATGGAATAGGCGATGAAATATAACTCCATACTTAGAAGGCTCAATAAAAGACTAAAAGAAACTGGTAATGGATCCAATTAATATGCGAATAGTTTATGCTCAAGTTTCAGTATGATTCTATATGTACCTCAATCCATTTGGTGAGCTTTGGCCTGCCTTTGGTGACGTCATAGTTCTTTACCTCTAAAAACAACGGCTTGAACCTTTCAACAACAAATGGTGCATATGCAATGTCCACCTAATAAAAATGATGGTTTAGAAGATGATTAGATGCCGATAGAAATCAACGATCAACATCTCATCGATGTAATGAGCTGAAAGTCTTGAAATGCTTGAAGCAATGTCGACCTCTAACTTGTGATAAGAACAGAAAACAAGATGAGCATTCATCTTTCATAGTATATGTAATTATGTCTAAGGTTATATTAATTACCTCATGAAAGGGACATCACACAATGAAGGCAGAACTCTAAAGCAAATAACACAAAGAATAGACAGTTCAAAATTTTCATCAGCCATCAACAACTGGACACAAAATATTAAGCCATCATCATCATATCGGAATTAAACTTCAACATGATCAGCCAAGTTATATATATATATTTTTTTTTGAGGGAAAAAAACGAGAATATTCCAAGTCCATATTTTTTTTAATACATTAAATTTTTACTAGTCAATATAAGTGACATGCACACTTATTTCCAAAGAAAAATTTTAAAATTTAAAAAAAAAACACTTCAACCAACTAAATTCTTACCAGACTAAATTCGCCGAGGAAAAATGGTCCATCAAACTTAGCAAGAGCTTCTTCCAACTTATCATAAGCAGCACCTGATGAACATCAAGTAGTCTAAATTAGTAAGTGTTAATGATCCTTCATCATTCCCCTTCTTCCTCTTCAGTAAAAACGTAAATCCCGTAACTCACCAACTTCATCAAGCGCATCCCCTTTAGATGTAATAGCAGAGAAGTTAACTTTATTAAAAGTGTCGCTGTAACTCAACAGCTCAGTGGCAAACTCTTTCTTTGTAGGATCCTACAAACCAAAAAGATCGAAGAAATGTCCACACAAAAAAAAATTGAAAGTGTGGCAAATATTACCATACTTATTGTGAAATTAGGAAGGATACATTCTTACTTCAGGAAGCAATTTCGGGCCTTCAAAATTTTCATCAATATATTGGATCAAATCCAAACTCTCCCCTTTAACTTCATTATTATGCTCCAAAGCAGGCACCTATAATGCAAATTACCACTATAAACTAACGCAACAACAAGAAAAGGTAAATCTGCTTAAAATTCGTGTAATGTGACCGCTATATTAAAACTCTGAAGTTGTGGTGAGGGCTGAGGAATATAATTTTACATTCTAACAGAACTACAAAATTTTACCATTCTTTATTGCATATTAATACAAATTTTGGTTTTAAAAATAAATTAGGTTGGGTATTTTGGGCGTATAAATGATTTAGGAAAAGTGTGGGTTTAAAAATAAATAATATTTAGAAGAAATTAATAAGAAAATATTACAAGTAATTACCTTGTTTCCGGGATACACCTCCTTGTACCAAGTTGGCCTATTTTGGAGATTAATTGGGACCAATTTTATCTTCTCTTGCAAACCCTGATCCCAAAATTTACATAAACAATAAAACCCAAGTCAGCCTTTTGATCACTAAATTTCAACAAAATGCAAATAAAAAATGATAATTAAGTAGATGGGTCTCTTTCACCTTGTAGTTCCTTGTAATCCAAGTTCTTTGGGCGAACGGACTCCTGTAGGATACATACAGCCTTTATATTCACAAACAAACAAACAACAAAATATCAATATAAAAATTAATAAAATACTAATAAATTATGGAGAAAACACAAAAAATATATATATTTCTTTTTACCTTGTGGTTCCATCAAAGAGAGTCGGTGGATCCGCAGAGGCATCAAGTTTAGAGGGAAGTTGCTCGACCATGTTGCTACGCTTAACCCAACTAAAAGAAAACAAAATGTTTAAGAAATAAAAAAATTGAGATAATTAAAGAAAACCCAGAAAAACTTAATAGATAATAGAATCAACCTCTAAAGAACTCTAATGGTGAGGGAATGTTTAGAAATGGGCAGGATCTTATAGTAGCCTCTCGCGCTAGCAGCCAAAAAAGAGTCGTGACGTGAGGTATTCGTTCAAGGTATAATTTCAAAAAGAACCGCCAAAATGCTAAATTTTGTATAAATGTTTTAGTTTTTTTTTGAAGTAACTATTAAATATTTACGATTTCATTCTTATCCAGAATGAAATTGTGTCCGCTATAGGAGTAAACTGGGTTAGTCTGTCTTTTCATACTCTTAAGTGAGATGTCAGCGATGTGACAACATTTAGGGCATGATTGGGAACTTGGTTTGTAATCTACTTAGCTTATAATTCACAAATGAATTATAAGCCAAGCGGATTATAAGCCAAAGTGTTTGGAAAAATAAAAAAATAAATTATAAGCCGCTTTCAACAAGAAAGTGTTTGGTAAATGGGTAGATTATAATCCATCATTGTTGTTAAAATGATCAAAAATGATATGATTCTAAATTTAAACATTGAATAGACTTTACATTGAATAGATTTTGAAATTATCTTAAATGTTGAGGGATAAACTTGACATTTACTTGGTCAAACTATATACCTTATAAGCCATCAAAAAATAAACTAGTTAGAGGAGCTTTTTTTAGCTTATAAGCCAAAATAAGCATGTTGCCAAACATGCTGTAGTGGCTTATAAGCCACAAAAGTTGCTTATAAGCCAGTTTGACCAGTTGCTCAACATGCCCTTAAGTTATGGTCTAAATAAGTAAATAGAGGTTGATATGTTCATCTATATTTATGATTAGTGTACTATAGGTGTCCATACACTCAGATGAGCAATGTAATATAAATATACTATAATTATTGTGAACGTGGCCTGCCCACGTGGGTGGGGGCCACGGGCACAAAACCCCCCGCGTGTTCTTTCCTGCGCGCGCACAGAGAGAAAAAAAAAAGTTTAGTCCCACATCGACCAAGTTCAAGGTGTGGAGGAGTTTGTTTCCCTTTAAATAGGGAATTAAACCTAGGATTTGTGTGTGGAGAAAAGTGAAGAAAAAGGGAGAAAAAACTAGGGTTTTTTGGCGGCGGCTAGAGAGAGAAAAAGAGAGAGCTTGGAGAGATTCTACAAGAGAGAGGTCAATTTCTTTTGAGTAAAAATCAAAGTTTTTTCTTTGGGACGAGCTTGTGGATTGTACAAGTCGTCGGTGTTCTTTATAGTCAAATCTCCCCTCACCCCCTCCCGTGGGCCTTGAGGCAATTTTTCTTAGAACCACGTAAATCTCGTGTCTTTACTGTTTTGTTGTGTATTGGCTATTGTTTGTAGGTTCCCTTGATTCAGTTGTAGGCATCAAAAATTGCTGAAGAACCCCAAATATGACTAAATTATGAGAAGATCGAAGGACAACGTCGTTGAAATCTCAAGAAGTCAACATATGGGAAGATTGTGTCTCGCTACTAGCGAGACACTTGTTTATGCCTCGCCACGAAGCGAGACACTTATTTGTGCCTCGCCACGAAGCGAGACACTTGTTTATGCCTCGCCACGAAGCGAGACACTTGTTGGTGCCTCGCCACGAAGCGAGACACTTGTTGGTGCCTCGCCACGAAGCGAGACACTTATTTGTGCCTCGCCACGGCGAGACACCTTGATGTGTCTCGCTACTAGCGAGACACTTATTTGTGCCTCGCCACGAAGCGAGACACTTATTTGTGCCTCGCCACGAAGCGAGACACTTGTTGGTGCCTCGCCACGAAGCGAGACACTTGTTGGTGCCTCGCCACGAAGCGAGACACTTATTTGTGCCTCGCCACGAAGCGAGACACTTATTTGTGCCTCGCCACGAAGCGAGACACTTATTTGTGCCTCGCCACGAAGCGAGACACTTATTTGTGCCTCGCCACGAAGCGAGACACTTATTTGTGCCTCGCCACGAAGCGAGACACTTATTTGTGCCTCGCCACGAAGCGAGACACTTATTTGTGCCTCGCCACGAAGCGAGACACTTATTTGTGCCTCGCCACGAAGCGAGACACTTATTTGTGCCTCGCCACGAAGCGAGACACTTATTTGTGCCTCGCCACGAAGCGAGACACTTATTTGTGCCTCGCCACGAAGCGAGACACTTATTTGTGCCTCGCCACGAAGCGAGACACTTATTTGTGCCTCGCCACGAAGCGAGACACTTATTTGTGCCTCGCCACGAAGCGAGACACTTGTTGGTGCCTCGCCACGGCGAGACACTTGTTGGTGCCTCGCCACGAAGCGAGACACTTATTTGTGCCTCGCCACGGCGAGACACTTGTTGGTGCCTCGCCACGAAGCGAGACACTTATTTGTGCCTCGCCACGAAGCGAGACACTTATTTGTGCCTCGCCACGAAGCGAGACACTTATTTGTGCCTCGCCACGAAGCGAGACACTTATTTGTGCCTCGCCACGAAGCGAGACACTTATTTGTGCCTCGCCACGAAGCGAGACACTTATTTGTGCCTCGCCACGAAGCGAGACACTTATTTGTGCCTCGCCACGAAGCGAGACACTTATTTGTGCCTCGCCACGAAGCGAGACACTTATTTGTGCCTCGCCACGGCGAGACACTTGTTGGTGCCTCGCCACGAAGCGAGACACTTGTTGGTGCCTCGCCACGAAGCGAGACACTTATTTGTGCCTCGCCACGAAGCGAGACACTTATTTGTGCCTCGCCACGAAGCGAGACACTTATTTGTGCCTCGCCACGAAGCGAGACACTTATTTGTGCCTCGCCACGAAGCGAGACACTTATTTGTGCCTCGCCACGAAGCGAGACACTTATTTGTGCCTCGCCACGAAGCGAGACACTTATTTGTGCCTCGCCACGAAGCGAGACACTTATTTGTGCCTCGCCACGAAGCGAGACACTTATTTGTGCCTCGCCACGAAGCGAGACACTTATTTGTGCCTCGCCACGGCGAGACACTTGTTGGTGCCTCGCCACGAAGCGAGACACTTATTTGTGCCTCGCCACGAAGCGAGACACTTATTTGTGCCTCGCCACGAAGCGAGACACTTATTTGTGCCTCGCCACGAAGCGAGACACTTATTTGTGCCTCGCCACGAAGCGAGACACTTATTTGTGCCTCGCCACGAAGCGAGACACTTATTTGTGCCTCGCCACGAAGCGAGACACTTATTTGTGCCTCGCCACGAAGCGAGACACTTATTTGTGCCTCGCCACGAAGCGAGACACTTATTTGTGCCTCGCCACGAAGCGAGACACTTATTTGTGCCTCGCCACGAAGCGAGACACTTATTTGTGCCTCGCCACGGCGAGACACTTGTTGGTGCCTCGCCACGAAGCGAGACACTTATTTGTGCCTCGCCACGAAGCGAGACACTTATTTGTGCCTCGCCACGGCGAGACACTTGTTGGTGCCTCGCCACGAAGCGAGACACTTATTTGTGCCTCGCCACGAAGCGAGACACTTATTTGTGCCTCGCCACGAAGCGAGACACTTATTTGTGCCTCGCCACGAAGCGAGACACTTATTTGTGCCTCGCCACGAAGCGAGACACTTATTTGTGCCTCGCCACGAAGCGAGACACTTATTTGTGCCTCGCCACGAAGCGAGACACTTATTTGTGCCTCGCCACGAAGCGAGACACTTATTTGTGCCTCGCCACGAAGCGAGACACTTATTTGTGCCTCGCCACGAAGCGAGACACTTATTTGTGCCTCGCCACGAAGCGAGACACTTATTTGTGCCTCGCCACGAAGCGAGACACTTATTTGTGCCTCGCCACGAAGCGAGACACTTATTTGTGCCTCGCCACGAAGCGAGACACTTATTTGTGCCTCGCCACGAAGCGAGACACTTATTTGTGCCTCGCCACGGCGAGACACTTGTTGGTGCCTCGCCACGAAGCGAGACACTTATTTGTGCCTCGCCACGAAGCGAGACACTTATTTGTGCCTCGCCACGAAGCGAGACACTTATTTGTGCCTCGCCACGAAGCGAGACACTTATTTGTGCCTCGCCAAGATATTTGCTTAAGTTCTTGTTTCCTTTGCGAAGCATCAACTAAACCCCGCCGATTCGACGATCGCCGCCGGTGGTCCACGAATTACGCGGCCCCCGCACGTGCAAAGTCCCACGAAAAGCGGAGATCTACACTTGTAGCGTCTTTTGTTCGAGTTTGTGAGAGAGTTATTAAATTTCTTTGTAGCGAGAACCAAAGTGTAATTTTCTCAAGTTTTACAAATGGAAACAACTTTCGACCCAAACACGATGGCGACCACAGTGGGAGCCAACGGTCTCGAGCCCGAGATCGTTGTGTCGCAGCCTTGCAGCGATCAAGCCGACCTCATGGTCGATGGACTGGATTACTTCTTCGATCAAGCCAAGTTCGAAGAATACCTCTCCTCTTCCTCATCGAAGTCCTCCTCACCCCGCAAACATAGGAGGATATCATCCCTAAGAGGGAGGTTCGTTACGTGGTGATGCTTAGCGATTCTCGTTAAACTGCGGCGGGCGATTTCCCCTCTCAACAACACTCCGGTGGATCTCAAAGCCGGGAGCTCTGCTCAAGTTGACTCCTTCTTTCAGAAGAAGGAGTCATTCAACAAGATCTCAACTGATCTGACGAAGAGGGCTCGCCAAAGACGACGTCAAAAGATGGCTCGTCAATTAGCAAAGGCCATGGAATCAACAGACGGAGTTCATTACAATACGAACTCGCATTATCAGAGGCGTCAGCAAGCTACTACGCCTCAACCTCAATCCGCCAGCACTTCTCCCAAGGAAGAATGGGTTCTCGTCAAAAGGACCCGATTGACAAGGAAGGAGCGCGCTCAAAAATGCCGTGCACGCTTTGCTCGAGCACGTGCCGTTGTTCGCAAGGCGCAAGAGTCAAAATCAACCCAGCAATCGGCTCAAAATCGCCAAGCATGGATCCCAAAGTCGACATCAAAATCGGCTCAAGAGTCTGCCTCGCCAACAACCTTCAACCGAGACATGAGCCGCCGTGTTAGCGAGATGAAATTTAAGCCGCCGCCAACAGCCACAAGTATAAATCGCCTCAGCCAAGAGACAGTTCGAATCGCCCAACAATAGGCAAATTTTCCATGCCTTGGCAAAAATTTGATTTTTCCGCCCCTTTCTTCCACTTCTCCGGCTGAGGTATCAACCATTAAGTCTGGAAATCCATCAACTGAGAAGCCTTTAACTTCGGTGTTTAGTCGCCTTGGTCCACCATCGAGAACTAAAGCCAAAACACCAGTAATGGAACATTTGGGTCACCCGATTCATAAACAACGACAGGTTGGGGGCCGTACCCAAAGTCCAAATGATGTTCAGAAATGTGCCGAGCCATCTGACGCATACCAAACTAAAAGAGTTCCCGTTGCGTCTCGTTTGAGTATCCCTAAGGGGGTCCGTGAGTCTGCTGATAAAGACAAAATGAAGCATGTGATTCGCAAAGTCACTAAAGGCAATCAAACGCTTATTATTCATGCAGAAGCAACTTCCAATAGTCGATGCCCCCAAAAGAAGACTTGTCCTCCAGTCAAGAACCAAGTTACATCTGGGGGTGGAAATGTTATTTGCAATAACCCACACCAACCATATCATCAGGCCGGGGGTGGCAACACACGAAATAGGACGATCGACGAAATAGATTGTTCTTGCTCGTGTGCAAAATTGATTAAGACGCTGTTATCAGGATGTGCCTGTTCTGAGTTGAACGCTCATCCACAAAGAGCTTCAGTATTCGAACAGCTTTCTGTAGGATCGTTGATCTAACACAATGAAACACTAGAGGGGGGTGAATAGTGTTTTATAAAAAATTGCAAAGTAGATTATAAATTGCAAGGAAAGAATAGCAACAATCTCAGAAATTGAACATCACAAACACAAGAGATTTATACTGGTTCCACCTCCCCGGTGTACATCCAGTCCCCAAGCAAATCCCGCTTGAGATTTTCCACTATGATTTTGAAACCTTACAAAATCAAACACAAACCTGACCAATTTGCAAGCTTATGCAAATTGCAACAATCTCAAACCTGAGATTAACAACTCTCACACTTGAGAATTCCTTTTGAAGAAGCAAAGTACAAAGTCCTATAAGCCTTGAAGTGTTGATGATGTGCAGCAGTGGCTTAAGAACTTTTTAATCTCTAAATAATGTTTAACTCTTTTGAATCTTGCAATTGAATCAATGGCAAAACGGTTTTGACTTTTGAACTTTTGAACTCTCTTTTAATATCAAAATTCAAGATAAATGTATATGAATTTCCGTATCTCTTTTTCTGAAGTTTTACCTTATATCTCTTGAAAAGACACAATTTAAAACCAAAGAAACGGATATAAACCGATAAAAACGCTCAAAAATTCAAATTCAAGAGTGAGAAAATCAGATCAGAGTCCACTACAATTTCATATTAGTCGACTACTATATGTATTAGTCGACTACTATATGTATTAGTCGACTACTATATGTATTAGTCGACTACTATATGTATTAGTCGACTACTATATGTATTAGTCGACTAATGCGTAATTTTACGGTTTACGGAAAATTGTTTAAGTATTCATTAGTCGACTACTATTATCATTAGTCGACTACTAAAGACTTAAAATTATATAACTTATATATTATTAGACTTATTCTTTAACTTTAACTTCTATTGATTAACAAAGGGATTTCTTTTGTTAATCCACACACTAAGCATGTGTTAGTGTGTTCTAAAGATATATATGTGTGTGCATGTGAGTGATCAAGGCTTGTACAATAGAATCTAAGCAAAGAAAAAGAAATGTACATTACAAAGAATATCTTCTTTACTTCTTTTTGCTTTGACTCATCCAACACTTCACTTGTACAAATTATTTGATGTGAAGATCTGCATAAATATGTTAGTGCATAATTGATGGGCAAAAACGAGTGTTTACCTTTTATAGTCGCAAGTGCACAACCATTGTCAAGTTATAGTATTTAAGATTGTCGATCCCACGAGGAACGGGAAATAGGAAGTGTTTGATTCAAGTTCGGTTCTCAAATTATGCGTGACAATTAGGGTTTTATTCAAGATAATATGAAAATATGATGAAGTGATGAGAGAGTGGATTTGGATTGTGTGTGAAAGGAATCACAATTAAAAGGCGAGAAGTCAATAAGAGATGAAGGAATCTAGAATTGAATCCACTAGCTAACTCAAATTATAATCTGAAAAATTCTCTTTTACCACATCTCATATTAGATTTATTAAGCATAAGATATCAAACCACTTAAGGAAAGCATAACTTATCAAATTATCACCTAATTGAAATTCAAACTCATGAAGAGAGTAATAACAAGATAATAATCCTAGAATTCATAAGCATAGCCTATCAAACCACTTAAGGAAAGCATAACTTATCAAATTATCACCTAATTGAAATTCAAACTCATGAAGAGAGTAATAACAAGATAATAATCCTAGAATTCATAAGCATAGCCTATCAAACCACTTAAGGAAAGCATAACTTATCAAATTATCACCTAATTGAAATTCAAACTCATGAAGAGAGTAATAACAAGATAATAATCCTAGAATTCATAAGCATAGCCTATCAAACCACTTAAGGAAAGCATAACTTATCAAATTATCACCTAATTGAAATTCAAACTCATGAAGAGAGTAATAACAAGATAATAATCCTAGAATTCATAAGCATAGCCTATCAAACCACTTAAGGAAAGCATAACTTATCAAATTATCACCTAATTGAAATTCAAACTCATGAAGAGAGTAATAACAAGATAATAATCCTAGAATTCATAAGCATAGCCTATCAAACCACTTAAGGAAAGCATAACTTATCAAATTATCACCTAATTGAAATTCAAACTCATGAAGAGAGTAATAACAAGATAATAATCCTAGAATTCATAAGCATAGCCTATCAAACCACTTAAGGAAAGCATAACTTATCAAATTATCACCTAATTGAAATTCAAACTCATGAAGAGAGTAATAACAAGATAATAATCCTAGAATTCATAAGCATAGCCTATCAAACCACTTAAGGAAAGCATAAACTATCAAATTCTTCTTCTATCGATTAGTTCTCTAGTTGATTAACCTAAACATGATCTTTTAAGCATAAGAGAGATGATTCATAAACACAAAAGAGATTAGACTAGTTTCATGCAGCCTAGATCCCCACAAGAGTTTAGTTCAACATCTTGGGAAATTCAAACAAATAGAAAAAGAAAGAAAATAAAAAGAAAAGAAAAATTCTAAACTAATCTAACTACAAAGCAATTAAATCTAAACTACAAAAGCTATTAAATCTAAACTACAAAGCAAATAAATAACAAGAAAGAAAAAGAAATAATAAAGAGAAATAAAGAGAAACCTGCAACTCATCATCATCAACTCATCCTCCTTTTGGTCCTTGAACAAGAAGAAGAAGATGGGATTGAAGGGGAGAAAATATTTATTTATTGAGGAAAAATTATTACAATGAAAGGTACTCTAAACAAGAGCAACCCTTTCTCTCCAAAAGGAGTTTTACAAAATATTTCACACCTCTAAACCCTCAGATACTACCCCTATTTATACCCCAACGGAGTTGATGTGAACCATTGGATCAAACTTGGCCAAAAAGGAAGAGAAATCTTTCCTTAATTTGGAATCTGCTGCGCACCAATCGGTTGGCCGATCGGTTAGCCAACCGGTTGGCCAACCGGTTGGTCAACCGATTGGTTCCCAACGGATTTTGTCTTTTCTTGATATTTTTGCACGAATTCTTCTTGGATTCCCTTGGTATCTTGGGCCTTCGTTTGTCTTGATTTGGGCTTCAAAATTGGTAGAAATTCAGAGAATTTGAGTCATTTGAGCTTTTATTCATTAATACTCCATTATTACGCAAAATAAGATAAAACATATTATTAGTAACATATTTATTGATATAAAATAGATAATGAGGTTATTAAAATGTCATTAAAATGTGATTATCAAATACCCCCACACCTAAACTTTTGCTAGTCCTCTAGCAAGGAAGAAAAATGAAAAAGGAAAGAAAGAAAAATCCTAACTCACTTTCGCAGAATCGCGGTTGTATTTAAGCATACAACAAGCCTTTAAACCCCTAGGTTACCCTAGTGGACGAGTTGTAGTCTCGTGAGGGTTTGCAGTGAATATACCCACAAAATTCAGTCAACTTGCCAATTTAAAGAAGCTAATTGAATAATTCAAAAATTCCACAAGTCGGTTAATACTCAAGAAAACATTTTTATCATAATTTCAAAGTAAACTTCTTAAGAAAATCCTTCCATTGTAGTGATACAAAACCAAGTTTTTCTCAAAGATTTAATTCAAAAGTTTTGAAGGAAACATGCTAACTCTTTGTTTCAAACAATGTTCAAGTCTCTTAACCCATTTTGAAAAATCAAGAACATATACCGTTATTTCCATATATATAAAAACATGGTTAGTTTTTTTTTTTTTCTTCTTGGTAGTCTTGTTCTTTTAATCGGCTTTCTAAGTGACCATCTAGCGAGTTTTGGGCCAATGAATCCCAACCCAATTGGGCATAGGTCATTAAGCATAAAAATACTCCTCGGGCTTAATTACTCAGTCAACTTAGGCTTAGTAACAAAGAACTACCGATGATTTTAAGAGAAATTTATTTGGTGCCCATTTTAGCACTCTTTTGTTAAGTTAGTATAATATATATATGTGTATATGTATATATGTTCTGAAAAATATTTGGATTAATGCAACTTAAAAGAATCATTTTCAACTCTAAGTTAAACGCATAAAAATTTCATCACTCGATTAAACATCCAAGTTAAACTTTAGTAAAGTATACCACTTTGAAAATCATTCTTTCGAAATTTATTTAAAATTATCATAAAAGGTAAACTTGAGTGTATAACTAACTCGTGATTAGAGGACTATTAATCAACTCTATTAAGTTGGCAAGTGACAATTTTTTTTTTTTAAAGAAGAAGAAGAAGAAAAATGAATAAGAAAAAGAAAATGAAAAATGACTAAAATCTGAGAGAAATTTGACTAAGTCCCACCCCACACCTAAAATTTGCATTGTCCTCAATGTAAATGCAAAAGTAACATGGAGAAGAGTGGAAGCACTTACGATGTTCTGATGACTGAACACCAAAAAAAATTGAAAGCGCATTTACACATTAATGCGAGGGAGACGAAACCAAATTTTTTTTTTATTATGCCTGATGATTTACAAGATTTTTTTTTTTTTGGGATTACAGATAGTGTGGCTCATGGAGAACAAACACCTCCTCCTTTCCAAGTGTAGAAGATTCTAAAAGGGTTTTAAGCGTTGACCATTCACTTTGAAAACATGATCATTTTAGAATCTTTAATCTCGATAGCCCCATGTGAGAAAACTTGAGTGACAATAAGCGGTCGACCATCGTGATCTTAATTTACCGTGAAAAATGTGTAGTCTTGAGTTGTAAAGTAAAACTTTTTGTCCCGGTGTGAAGTTTCTCAGTAATATTGAATTGTCGTGAAAAACCTTGGTTTTCTCTTTATAAATTTTGAATTTATATATGCATCGTTCAATTTCCTCTAACTCATTTAATTGAAGCATTCTCATTTTTCCTGCCAAGTCTAAATCAAGGTTAAGTTGTTTAATTGCCCACATTGCTCGGTGTTCTAACTCAACTGGTAAATGGCAGGCCTTTCCAAAAACAAGTCTGTATGGTGACATTTCTAACTGAGTTTTAAAGGCCGTTCGATATGCCCATAGAGCATCGCAGAAGTTTTAAGGACCAATCCTTTACATTTGTGGCTTGTTTTTAGAATTTGTTTGATCTCGCCTATTTGTGACCTCTACTTGACCACTGGTTTGAGGGTGATAAGGAGTTGACAGTTTGTGTGTGATCGAGTACTTCCTCATTAATGCCTCAAAGGAACGGTTGCAGAAATGTGTACCATTATCGCTAATTATTGCTCGGGGCACACCAAATCGTGAAAAATATTCTCCTTCAGAAACCGAACAACAACCTTGTTATCATTAGTCTTGCAAGCAACCGCTTCAACCCATTTCGACATATACTCGGCGGCCACTAGAATGTACATATTAGAAGGAATTTGGAAAAGGTCCCATGAAATCTATACCCCACAAATCAAAAAGTTCAACAGCTTAAAATGGGTTGTAAGGGCATCATATTTCTTCTAGTGATTTTACCTAAGAGTGACAACGGTTCTGAGTTTTGCAAAACTCATAGGAATCTTTGAACACAGTTGGCCAATATAGCCCACACCGGAGAATTTTTCGGCTATTTTTCTTGATCCAAAGTGGCCCCACATGCTTGCTCGTGGCAAAAGATAGAACACTCCTAGTTTCTTCATTTGGAATACACCTCCTAAAAATCGTCGGAATGATTACTTAAGCGGATATGGATCATCCCAAGAGAAGTATTTTACGGGAGAGAAAGCGAGATCTATCTGTTTAGACCAATGAGAGGGCTGTTTAAGTGACTAAGTAATTGACAATATCGCAAACCATGGAACAGATTGGATTTGTAGGAGTTGTTAGATCTGAAAAAGTTCATTGATTGGGACATTTGATGTTGGTGCATTTGGAAGTCTAGAGAGATGATCCGCCACGTGGTTTTCT
The DNA here is from genome assembly GCA_012295165.1 of Asparagus setaceus. Lineage (NCBI taxonomy): Eukaryota > Viridiplantae > Streptophyta > Magnoliopsida > Asparagales > Asparagaceae > Asparagus > Asparagus setaceus. The sequence continues at coordinate 15,442,877 of CM022705.1, forward strand.
ATGCCTTTTTGTCAAGGATCTGAATGTCAAACTCACGAGTAGGAGAATCCATCTAATGAGCCGTGCTTTAGCATCCTTCTTGGTCAAAAGATACTTAAGTGCGGCGTGATCTGTGAATACTTTGGTCAAAGACCGATGAGATAGGACTGAATTTTTCTAAGGCAAAGGCGGCTGACTAAAATTCTTTCTCGATGTGAGTAATTTTGTTGAGCATCGTTTAGTGTCCTAATGGCATAGTAGATTACATGCGATTTTCCATCAATACGTTGTCCTAGAACAGCACCAATTGCAGAATCGGATGCATCACACATTAATTGAAGGGTAAGGTCAATGGTGCATGAATGATCGGTACGTGGTTAGTTCTTTTTCGATAATCAAAAGCTTTGAGGCATTCAAGGGAGAATTGAATGGCGTATCCTTAGCTAAGAGATTGGTCAAAGGTCTAGCAATGTTGCTAAAATTTTTGATGAAGCGTCTATAGAAACCGGCATGACCAAGAAATGATCGACATCCTTAACATTTTTGGAGGAAGGTTTGAAATAAGATCTACCTTAGCTTTGTCAACCCGATACCCCTATTGAAAATGACATGACCTAAGACAATGCCTGTTTGACCATGAAATGACATTTCTCCCAATTAAGAGTCGATTTTTCTCCTACATCGTAATAGGACCAGTCGAAGATGATTCAAACATTCTGAGAATGTGTCGCCAAAGATGGAAAAGTCGTCCATGAAAATTTCTAGAAAGCGTTCTACCATGTCAGAGAAGATACTAATCATGCAGCGTTGGAATGTGGCGGGTTCGTTACACAACCCAAAAGGCATGCGGCGATATGCAAAGGTTCCGTATGGGCATGTGAAAGTGGTTTTCTCCGATCTTAAGGGCAATGGGGATCGATTATAACCTGAATATCCATCCAAGAAACAATAGAACTCATGTCCTGCTAGGCGTTCTAACATTTGGTCTATGAAAGGAAGCGGAAGTGATCTTTCCGGGTAGCTAAGTTGAGTTTTCTATAGTCAATGCAGACTCGCCAACCGGTTTGGATTCGAGTGGGAATTAGTTCATTAGCATTATTTTGGATCACGGTGATCCCAGATTTTTTCGGAACTACTTGGACCGGACTTACCCAGGAACTATCTAAAATGGGATAAATGATCCCATGATCGAGACATTTCAGAATGTCTTTCCTAACAGCCTCTTTCATTACTGGGTTTAACCTACATTGAGGATCTCTAGTAGGTTTGGCATCATCAATCAAGTGGATTCGTGTTGAACAATGGTTGGACTAATCCCTTGATATCGACCATGGTCCATCCAATGGCTTCCTATTCTCTCTTAAAAGCGCTAAGAGGGCTTCCTTACGAGCAGTGTCAATTTTGAAGAGATGATGACAGTGCACTCTCATTCTCCCTAAGTGGGCATACTCAAGATTTTCGGGTAATGGTTTAAGCTCTAACTTAGGGGGTTCCTCGATGGAAGGGCGAAGTTGAGTTCGAGGCTCGATATCTAATGGCTCGCGTTGCCAGCTGATTTCAGAGACATGATTGATTGGTGAATCTAGTCCTATATCGTCGTCGAAAGTTTCCTCCATGACTAGGTCAGAAAAACAGATGTCGGAACTACACTCCTCTTCTTGTTGCTCACTGGAAATACCCTGAATGAAGTTTACCTCTAAGGGTTGATCAGATGGATCACAGGGTTGTCTTCCTAAGTTGAAAATATTAAGATCGACAGTCATGTTTCCAAAAGATAGTTTCATAAGACCAGTTCTACAATTGATTAAAGCATTTGAGGTTGCTAAGAATGGTCTTCCTAGGATGGTGGGATTTGACCCTTGAGATTGGGAGCGAGTGCATCTCTAGGACAATGAAATCAACAGGGAAAATAAATTCTCCAACCTTGATCAAAACATCCTCTACCTCTCCCTTGGGAATCTTCACGGATCTATCGGCTAATTGTAGGGTACATCTTGTCGGTTTAAGTTCTCCTACACCTAGCTGCTGATAAATTGAAAAGGGAAGAAGGTTTACACTAGCTCCTAAGTCTAGTAATGCCCTATCAATGACGGTGTTTCCTATTATACGGGATAGTAGGACAACACGGATCCTTATATTTCAAAGGGGTGGGCTTTGAGAGCATGTCAGCGATATTAGCGACAAGAAAGACTTTCTTTGGAACATTTGTGGTTCTTTTCTTAGTGCATAAATCTTTTAAGAATTTTGCATAAGAGGGAATTTGTTCCATTGCATCTAAGAGAGGGATGTTGATCTTGACCTGTTTGAAAGTTTCTAAGATTTTCTCCACTTGGGGAGAGTTTTTCCTATGTCTAAGTCTATCGGGAAGGGTGCAGCGGGTGTATTCCTATCTGGATTAGACTTCGGTTTGATTCGGCGTCTTGGTCATCGGAAGGAGTGTGTTGGATGGGAGGCGAAGTTTGAGTGAAGGTGTTGACTTGGTTATCTATCTGTTTCCCGGATCTCAGCGTATGGATTGCATTTACGAGATGGGTGATTTGGGTTTGAACCAATGTTGTTAGGGTTGACTCTGAGGTTGACTTGGAAATGTTCCTTTCTCTCTTTCACTCCACGGCGTTTGCTAGCTGCCCTAGTTGGGTTTCTATCCCGGCGATGGCTTGAGTGTTGAGTTGATCGCTTGGTTGGTTGTTTGCATGAAGGAATTTAGAGTGTTGGATGATTGAGTCAACAGGTTGGTGGTGGTTTTGATCATGGCTTCTAAACCCTTTTCTATGACACCAAGGCGTTTTCACGATCGGGTTAGAAAGATTCGTCGGTTGATGAGGAGGAAATTTGAAAAGGTAGATTTGAGTGATGGAAATTGTTTGGTGGATTGAGCAGTCGTGTTTCCCTAGGAATTTGTTGGTTTGAGGTGGGATTGGCGTTTTGATTTGGGGGTAACTTCCTTGGTTCCACGCAAAGTTGGGATGATTCCGCCAACCGGATTGTAGGTTGGGGCAAAGGATCATTTCTAGGATCTTTGGAATCGGCGTTAACGATCTAGTGGCTGATCGGATCCTAAAAGAGGGCATTCATCGGCAACATGAGATGGGGGTGACAATTGTGACAACTGAGGCGAGATTTGATTGACTTGGCGGGGAGCGTTCTTTGATTTCGAGCTTCTAGCCTACGCATGATCGTCGCCATCTTTGCTTCACGGCTATATTCGTTCCTACGGAAGGACCACTAGATTTGGCTTGAGGAACCGATGCACCACGGTCATCCACGGTGTTCCCATTGCATGGTTTTTCGACGGACTCTCTAAGAAATCCCACGCTTCATCGGCATTTTTCTTCATAAAATCCCCTTGACACATAGACTCTAAGGAAGTTTTTGCGGGATAGTCCAATCCTTCAGAAATGATTTGGCACAATCGCCATTTTTCGGACCATGGTGAGGACATTGGATGAGGAGATCCTTAAACCTATCGAAATACTTCGAATGGCTCACGGGATAATCCTAAAATTTTGAATCTTTGTTTCGAGCTTGACCGTTTTGTGAATTGGGAAGAATTTTTTAGAAAAACTTTTACAAAATCAGCCGAGGTTGAAATCGAATCGTGGGTAAGTCAGATGCCCATTTTTTGCTTTGTCCTTAAGAGTGAAGGGAATAAATCAAAGCTTAATTGCATCCTCGATTAGGTCTTTCATTTTAATCATGAGGCGGACTTCTACAAATTGAGAGATGAAAATATATCGTCTTGGTTTACGTTCCTAAAATTTTGGAAGCATGTTGATGAAATGTGGTCGGAGTTCAAATTAGTTCCATTTGCTTGGGAAGCTTAATGCATGAAGGGATAGCATTCCTAGTTGGGTAGAGATATCTTGAAGAGCGGGAGGATTGGCCATTTCGTTTGGTTGAGAAGTTGAATCGAGGCGAACTAAGCGATTGGTATTATCCCTAACCCAAGTTTGCATGAACCAAAATCAAGAGATTTTTTTTAAATTAAAAAAATGAAAAAGTTAGTGAGATGGTGAAAAGAGAAGAAGAGGGAAGAAGAAAAAGAAAAATTAACAAATCAAGGCAATCACTTTTAATCACCCTAACTCTAGGGTTAAGCCTAAACTTCGGCTAGACCAGCTCCTAACCAAAAACTCCCTAAGTGAAAAAATCCAGTTTACGTGGGTAATTAGCCAGGTAAGGATAGTACTAGAGGGAGATCAAAGATCAATTAAGTACCTCGTTCCTTGCAGGGCGCTTACGCAACCCCTAAACCTTGCCTTAGACACCAATTAATCCAAATAAACTTAGACCAGTTCACTCAAGAATTTCTTGTTCCTTATTGAGCTCGAATCCTTAGGGGCCAACGTCTAATTCTTTTTAGGAGGCTTGGGTTTGTGTAGTGAGGAATCGCTGATTTTTGGCTAAGGAAAGGGTGATGAAATCCCTCACCTTATCTTGATTAATGGGTTTTGCCCTTAAAATATTTTCAAGTGAGTGTCAATTCAAAATGCTCAAATCACTTTGGTGAATTCCTACTATTATATACAATGCACCCTAGAAATTAAAAGCAACTAAAAGGATGAGAAAGAAAAATATATTTTTTTTTATGGTCGCAAGAAAGAAAGTCAGTTTTTATTTTTATTTTTATTTTTATATTAACCTAATTGTCTCTAATGTGATGAACTACCTATAGGGTGGAATTAAAAATACTAGAGAGAAGAGTTACCTGCGCAAAAGCAATGCAAAGCCTCGTTGGAGGCAACCTTCAATCTCGAATCTTCAACTCCTTGCCTTCAAGCTCCTTTTGTCATTCACAATAGACAAACACACAAGTTAAAGAACTAAGAAAAATTCCTACTTAACACCGTTCCGACAGCGGCCAAAAACTTGATGGGCAAAACGAGTGTTTACCTTTTATAGTCGCAAGTGCACAACCATTGTCAAGTTATAGTATTTAAGATTGTCGATCCCACGAGGAACGGAAATAGGAAGTGTTTGATTCAAGTTCGGTTCTCAAATTATGCGTGACAATTAGGGTTTTATTCAAGATAATATGAAAATATGATGAAGTGATGAGAGTGGATTTGGATTGTGTGTGAAAGGAATCACAATTAAAAAGACGAGAAGTCAATAAGAGAGATGAAGGAATCTAGAATTGAATCCACTAGCTAACTCAAATTATAATCTACTAAAAATTCTCTTTTACCACATCTCATATTAGATTTATTAAGCATAAGATATCAAACCACTTAAGGAAAGCATAACTTATCAAATTATCACCTAATTGAAATTCAAACTCATGAAGAGAGTAATAACAAGATAATAATCCTAGAATTCATAAGCATAGCCTATCAAACCACTTAAGGAAAGCATAAACTATCAAATTCTTCTTCTATCGATTAGTTCTCTAGTTGATTAACCTAAACATGATCTTTTAAGCATAAGAGAGATGATTCATAAACACAAAAGAGATTAGACTAGTTTCATGCACCTAGATCCCCACAAGAGTTTAGTTCAACATCTTGGGAAATTCAAACAAATAGAAAAAGAAAAGAAAATAAAAAGAAAAGAAAAATTCTAAACTAATCTAACTACAAAGCAATTAAATCTAAACTACAAAAGCTATTAAATCTAAACTACAAAGCAAATAAATAACAAGAAAGAAAAAGAAATAATAAAGAGAAATAAAGAGAAACACGCAACTCATCATCATCAACTCATCCTCCTTTTGGTCCTTGAACAAGAAGAAGAAGATGGGATTGAAGGGGAGAAAATATTTATTTATTGAGGAAAAATTATTACAATGAAAGGTACTCTAAACAAGAGCAACCCTTTCTCCAAAAGGAGTTTTACAAAATATTTCACACCTCTAAACCCTCGATACTACCCCTATTTATACCCCAACGGAGTTGATGTGAACCATTGATCAAACTTGGCCAAAAAGGAAGAGAAATCTTTCCTTAATTTGAATTGCCACCAATCGGTTGGCCGATCGGTTAGCCAACCGGTTGGCCAACCGGTTGGTCAACCGATTGGTTCCCAACGGATTTTGTCTTTTCTTGATATTTTTGCACGAATTCTTCTTGGATTCCCTTGGTATCTTGGGCCTTCGTTTGTCTTGATTTGGGCTTCAAAATTGGTAGAAATTCGAGAATTTGAGTCATTTGAGCTTTTATTCATTAATACTCCATTATTCGCAAAATAAGATAAAACATATTATTAGTAACATATTTATTGATATAAAATAGATAATGAGGTTATTAAAATGTCATTAAAATGTGATTATCAACAATAATATGAATAAATTGTTATCATCAAAACACTATCTTGAGAGATTTGATATTCAACACTTTCCCTGTCAGCAACGGAAGATCTGAAGCCACAGTCAAGACGACATCGAAGAGGAAAGAGATCATCTATCCAATTTGATGAGTTTCCCGAAGTGACTATCAACATGGTAAACAAAGGGAAAGGACCGGCGACGGATGCAGATCCTGACTTCACTCCTGGAGGAAAGGTTGGGTCTCAGATTTCTCAGAGAATGTCTCGGTTACAATTGCGAGCTACCCAACGCATTGACTATAGAAGGATGCATGAGGGAGAGTCATCTGATGACGAAGCTTTCGACATCAATTCGCGATAGCTTCCGATGACACAATGTCAAGTGTTGGTCGCCATCCCATAGAAGCTTTTGTGATTACACCTGAAACCCTAGCTCAAATGTTACAAGAAGCCTTAGCCAAGCAAAGAGAAGAGCTTAAGGCCGAAATGAGAACAGAGATGGAGCTAGCCATGCAACAGATGAGGGAGTTGTAAACCCATACGGTTGCACAACAACCTGGATCCAGTCAACACCCTAAATTCAGTCAACAAGGTGGAGTTACCCATCATAATGCCCATAATGTCGAAGACAGCGATTCGGAGATTGATGAACACATTTACGCTGATCAACCTCCAAAGAAAGCTGCATCTGGTGCTCAAGGTGGAAATGGTCCAATTCTTCCTATTGGAAGTAATCCAAAACAGGGGGAGGATGATGGCGAAAGGATGAAAGAGCTTGAAGATAAAATCAATGCTTTGATGTCCACACAGGAAGTCAAAAGGACTGCTATCCCGTGTCCGTATCCGAGAGAGTGGGATTCAATCCTTTACCCACCAAATTCAGCTTTGATTAATTTCACACCTTTTGACGGAGGGGTTCGCCACACAAAGACTTGATCTATTTCAAGTCTCATTTGGGGGTGATCTCGGGAAATGAGCCTTTGATGATTCGGTCATTCGTTGGAACCCTTCGCGGGGCTGCCTTCGATTGGTATCGAAGACTCAAGGCCGGTAGCATCAACTGTTGGAATGATATGGAAAGCTTGTTCCTCAACAACTTCTTCGATGACGACACCGAAGTCTCGATTGGAACCCTCTTGGATGAAAAGCAGAAGAGTGGAGAGACGATTGATCGCTTGCTAAGCGCCCGCAATAAAGCTATGAATTGCAGAGATCCAATTACTGAAGAGTTCATATTGAAGACTTGCCACAACAATCTTTCTATAGAATTGTTGGAAGTCATGGGGGTCGTCCCACCAACTACATGGAAAGATCTGAAAATACGAGGAGAACAAGCCGAACGTTTCCTCAAAAGGAAGAAAGCTGAAAGAGGCGAAAAGATGGCTGACCCCTCAGAAGTAAATTTTTCCTCTCGTAATAGAGGAAAGGCATCTGTGACTGCTGTTGGTCAAACATCGCAACAACGACCGCGCCAAAAAGCTTCTAAATCAGAATTCCACAGGACATACTCTTTCAGAGACGAAGAAGTTCCGATCATCTTCAAACACCTCCTTGATAACAACAAAATCAAGTTGCCACTTATTACAAATCAGGAGGAGGCTGACAAGACTTCAGACCCTAAATACTGTGCGTACCACAGGAGGATCCTCCATCCTACTAAGGATTGCTTAGCTCTCAAGGCCATCATCCAAGCCTTGTCGGTTTGCCTTAACGAAATAAGCCGAATGATATCTTCCTCCGATGAGTACAAGAGGTTAAACTGCTTCTCCTTCTTACTCCAATAGGAATATGAGTATAAACTATTCTAAATGAATACAGCCCAGTTTTGCAAAGAAAGCTGGGGGTGGATAATCCATGAACGAGAGGTCCACTTCCAGGTTGAGCAATCAAACCTTCCTACGCTTAGGATTGTCTCAAAATTCCTATCCCGATCAAACCTTCCTCTGATTAGGACCACGGCCAAAACCCCTCTCGATTCCTTCCATGAACGAGAGGTCCACTTCCAGATTGAGCGATCAAACCTTCCGACAGTTAGGATTGTCTCAAAAATTCCTATCCTGGTCAAACCTTCCTACAGTTAGGACCACGGCCAAAATCCCCTCTCGATTCCTTCCATGAACGAGAGGTCCACTTCCAGATTGAGTGATCAAACCTTCCGACAGTTAGGATTGTCTCAAAATTCCTATCCTGGTCAAACCTTCCTACAGTTAGGGCCATGATCAAAATCCCCTCTCGATTCCTTTTATGAATGAGAGGTCTACTCCAATAATAGGGTTCGTTTTCGCCCCAAGAGAAAACACAACGGGTTCGTTTTCGCCCCAAGAGAAAACACAACGGGTTCGTTTTCGCCCCAAGAGAAGACACAACGGGTTAGTTTTCGCCCCAAGAGAAGACACAATTCCCAAACTGTCTCGGCAACTCTGAGGCTCAAGGCAGTATATTCAAAACAAATCGGTTCCATATTCCATATAGAAGCTTTCCTGGAAATCTGATCGCAACCCAAGTGGTGACCTTCAAGATGAAGATGATTAGTCCAAAATCGATTTCGACATTTCAATCCATTCAAATACAAATGCAACAGTTATTGAACTCAGAATGTGGATAGCGACATCGCATACCCGTGGTTTAAGAAACCGAAGCAAAACACGGCCTCTTCTACAAAGTTCAACGTTGAGCGAAGCAAAGCATCTTATCCAAAGTATTCCGCACTTCGACAAAATACGAGGAGTCCAAAACTTTGGAGGGTATCTGTAGGCATCAAAATTGGCGAAGAACCCCAAATATGACTAAATTATGAGAAGATCGAAGGACAACGCCGCTGAAATCTCAAGAAGTCAACATATGGAAGATTGTGTCTCGCTACTAGCGAGACACTTGTTTGTGCTCGCTATAAGCGAGACACTTGTTTGTGCTCGCTATAAGCGAGACACTTGTTTATGCCTCGCCACGGCGAGACACTTGTTGGTGCCTCGCCACGGCGAGACACTTGTTGGTGCCTCGCCACGAAGCGAGACACTTATTTGTGCCTCGCCACGAAGCGAGACATTTGATGTGTCTCGCTATAGGCGAGACACTTGTTGGTGCCTCGCCACGGCGAGACACTTGTTTATGCCTCGCCACGAAGCGAGACATTTGATGTGTCTCGCTATAAGCGAGACACTTGTTGGTGCCTCGCCACGGCGAGACACTTGTTTATGCCTCGCCACGGCGAGACACTTGTTGGTGCCTCGCCACGGCGAGACACTTGTTTATGCCTCGCCACGGCGAGACACTTGTTTATGCCTCGCCACGGCGAGACACTTGTTGGTGCCTCGCCACGGCGAGACACTTGTTTGTGCTCGCTATAAGCGAGACACTTGTTTGTGCTCGCTATAAGCGAGACACTTGTTTATGCCTCGCCACGGCGAGACACTTGTTGGTGCCTCGCCACGGCGAGACACTTGTTGGTGCCTCGCCACGGCGAGACACTTGTTTGTGCTCGCTATAAGCGAGACACTTGTTGGTGCCTCGCCACGGCGAGACACTTGTTGGTGCCTCGCCACGGCGAGACACTTGTTTATGCCTCGCCACGGCGAGACACTTGTTTGTGCTCGCTATAAGCGAGACACTTGTTGGTGCCTCGCCACGGCGAGACACTTGTTTCTTCGGAGGGCATGTTTCCCAAAGACTATAAATACCCTCCTACGCCCACTTGGGCAGAGGTCGGCTATCGAAGGGCAATCGAGATCCAAGCTTGGGAGTTCAAGAACACGATCCACACGAAGATTCCTCGAGTTTAAGCTTTGACTTATTCATGAGAAGAGTAGATATCTTACCTTGCTAAGATATTTGCTTAAGTTCTTGTTTCCTTTGCGAAGTATCAACTAAACCCCGTCGATTCGACGATCGCTGCTCGGTGGTCCACGGATTACGCGTCCCCGGCACAGGCAAAGTCCCACGAAAAACAGGAGATCTACACTTGTAGCGTCTTTTGTTCGAGTTTGTGAGAGAGTTATTAAATTTCTTTGTAACTGAGAACCAAAAGTATAATTTTCTCAAGTTTTACAAATGGAAACAACTTTCGACCCAAACATCAGTCATAGTACTGTTGAGAGAAAGAGTAGATATCTCACTTTGTTGGGATATTTTACTTTCTATTCTTGTTTCCTTCGTGAAACGGGAATATAAATCAGGGCCTTCTCTCAGGAGATATCGCTTCCGCGGCGTGCGGGCGTGACCCCGCATCCCAATAATTGGTATCAGAGCTGTTATTCAGATTGGAAGTGGTGTAACTTCTGGTTTGAGGTGGTGCTCGATAATTTCTGAGAGAAGCGGATTTATTAATACAAACGGAGAATGACGTCTACCAGTAAATCGGTCAAAGTGGGAAAATTCGAGATTAAAAAGTTCAATGGGAAGAATGATTTTTCCTATTGGAGGATGCAGATGAAAAACACATTGATTTCACAAAAATTGCATAAGGCTTTGGTTGGAAAAGAGAAGAAGCACAAGGATATGTCTGATGAGGATTGGGAGGAGCTGGATCTGGAAGCACGGGCGTCGATTATCCTATGCCTTGAAAGAGATGTAGCTTTCTTGGTAGATGGAGAGGAAACGGCTGCGGGCGTGTGGAAGAAGTTAGAAAGTATCTTCATGACGAAGAGTCTAACGAACCGGATCTATTTAAAATCTAAATTGTATACTTGCAAGATGGAGGAGGGCTCATCAATCCGGGAATACATCAACAAGTTTGATAGGATCATATCAAACTTGAAAGACATAGATGTGAAAGTTGTAGATGAGGATCAGGCGCTTCTACTACTTCTGTCTCTGCCGAAGTCTTATGAGAACCTGGTGCAAACACTGATGCTTGTAGGAGACAATTTAAAGATGGATGAGACTAGAATGGTGCTTCTAGCGGATGACTTTCGGAAGATTACAACCAGTGACATGACTACTGGTGGTAATAAAGAACAAGCGCATGGATTGTTTACTAGAGGAAGGAGCAATGAGCGAGGAAAAGGCAATGGAGGAAAGTCTAGATCTAAATCGAGACCTCTTACGGGAAAATCGTGTTTCAAATGCGGTGAAGTTGGGCATTTCAAGGTCGACTGTCCAAATAAGAGAGTAGGTGGAAAGAAGAATAACAACAAGACTGAGAGAAGAGAGGGCAAGGAAGAGGCGAGCTACGTTTGAGAGGAAGGGAGCGATAAGGAGTGCTATGTCATCACGGGTGGCGAGGATATCTTCGGAAAGTGGATACTTGATTCTGGTTGCTCTTACCATATGTGTCCAAATAGGAAGTGGTTTACTACCTACAGAGGCATTGATGGTGGAACCGTATTGATGTGGAACAACCATGCTTGTAAAACGGTGGGGCTAGGTAATATCAAAATCAAGATGCATGATGGAGTGGTTCGAACATTGACGGATGTGAGGCATGTTCCCGACTTGCGGAAGAATCTTATCTCAGTTGGTGCATTGGACTCCGGCGGTTGTAAAATTATTACGGAGAACGGAGTAAAGAAGGTTGTTCGGGTTCCCTTGTAGTGATGAAGGGTGATCGCCACGTAATTTATATACTCTCTCGTGCACGACGGTGACGGAGATGCAAATGTTGGAACTGAAGGAAGTGGTGGAGACCCATGTGAGCACACACGGTTATGGCATAGGCGGCTTGGGCATATGTCAGAGAAGGGTCTAGTTCTGCTTAGTAAAGAGGGTCTGCTGAAGAATCTGAAGGAACCTAGCATGGATTTTTGCGAGGATTGTGTGTATGGAAAGTCACACAGGGTTTAGTTTCTGAGAAGCAAGTCTAAGAGCAAAGGGATACTAGATTATGTGCACACGGATGTTTGGGATCCGGCTCAGACCACTTCTAAGGGTGGTTCCAGATATTATGTCTCGTTCATAGATGACTATTCGAGGTATGCTTGGATTTACTTTCTGAAACATAAGAATGAGGTGTTCGAGACATTCAAGAAGTGGAGAGCAATGGTTGAGAACAGGACGGGAAAGAAATTGAAGACACTGAGATCTGATAACGCATGCAGTATACGATGGTGCTTTCAAGGAGTTCTGTGATCAAGAGGAAATTGTTCGACACCGACAACAGTCAACACCATAGCGTAATGGGGTCGCAGAGAGATCGAACCAACATTGCGGAGAAAGCAATGAGTATGCGATCATACCGGATTGGGCAACGAATGGTGGGCGAAGTGGTGGCTCTGACTTGTTATATTGTGAACCGCTCACCACATTCGATATTGATGGTGATACACCCTATAGGGTGTGGTCGTGGGAGCATGCGATTATGATAGGCTCGTAATTTTGGATGTACCACCTACTATCACGCCAACGAGGGAAAGCTTGACGCGAGGGCCACGAAGGCAATATTCTTGGGATATGCGAAGGCGTAAAAGGCTATCGCCTTTGGTGTAATGAAGATTCGGGTTCGTGATCGCCAGGATGTTACCTTGATGAGAAATCCATGATTGTTAGGGCCCAAGGATGATGGTGTTAGGACCGATGAGACTTCTACGCCTCGTGTTATTGAAATAGAACCTAAAGACCAACCGTGTTCTAGTCGGTTCAAGTGGGAAGTCGTAGATGATGAGCTTGAGCAGAGGAGGTTCAGCAGGAGAATACACAGGCAATACAACAACAGCAGCTCGAGGATAGTTTGGCTTCCACAAGGCCAAGGCGAGCATACAAGCATGTACTGAAGCTGGGGGCTGATCAACCCCTGAAGCACTATGCGCAGGTTAATTTGGTTGAATACGCACTCTCAGTGGAGGAGGACGAGCCGGTCTCCTTCAAGGAAGCTATTCGGGACAAGGATAGTGAGAGTTGGTTGGCCCGATGGAGGAAGAGATGGAATCTCTTCGGAAGAACCAAACATGGGAGGTGATCCCATTGCCTGTAGGAAGAAAAGCTATTGGTTGTAAGTGGGTGTATAAAAGAAAGGAAGATCTTTCAGAGCTCGGTGGTACAAGGTACAAGGCAAGGCTAGTGGCTAAGGGTTTTGCACAGAAAGAGGGTGTGGATTACAAGGAGATATTTTCACCGGTGGTGAAACACACTGTTGATTTTCATATTCTCAAGTTAGTATTTTGATGATAACAATATATGTTATATATATGTGTGTTGTTGTGTGTTTTATAACTTGTTGATGCAGATATCATTTGTATCAAATTTGGACAAGTACAAGATGAGCTCAAGGCATTATGAAGTATTGAAGATGAGAAGCAAGATAAATATAATTTTTCTCTTCTTTACTTAGATCAAATTGTACAAGCCTTGATCACACACACACACACACTTTTAAAACACACTAACACATGTTTAGTGTGTTGGTTAACTATAGAAATCCCTATGTTAACCATTAGAGTTTTTAAAGTTAAAACATTTAATTTATAACATTTTTGGTCTATAGTAGCTCCACCAATTCAAATAGTAGTCGACTAGTTATTTGATTTGATCAATATACAAGTTTCGACATTTTCTGATTAGTTAGACTAATGATAATAGTAGTCGACTAATGAATACTTGAACAATTTTCCGTAAACCGTAAAATTACAGTTAGTCGACTAATACATATAGTAGTCGACTACTAAGAAGTAAACTGTTTATACAGAGTCTGTAAACACGCATTAGTCGACTAATATGAAATTGTAGTGGACTCTGATCTGATTTTCGACTCTTCAAAATTTAAATTTTTGAGCGTTTTTATCGGTTTATATCCGTTTCTTTGGTTTTAAATTGTGTCTTTTCAAGAGATATAAATAAGTAAAACTTGAGAAAAAGATATCTGAAATTCTTATGCATTGATCTTGAATTTTGATATTAAAAGAGAGTTCAAAAAGTTCAAAAGTCAAAAGCTGTTCTTGCCATTGATTCAATTGCAAGATTCAAAAGAGTTAAACATTATTTTGAGATTAAAAGTTCTTAAGCCATCACGCACATCATCAACACTTCAAGGCTTATAGGACTCAGACTTTGCTTCTTCAAAAGGAATTCTCAGGTGTGAGAATTGTTGATCTCAGGTTTGAGATTGTTGCAATTTGCATAGGCTTGCAAATTGGTCAGGTTTGTGTTTGATTTTGTAAGGGTATTTCAAAATCATAGTGGAAACTCTCAAGCGGGATTTGCTTGGGGACTGGATGTACACCTGGGAGGTGGAACCAGTATAAATCTCTGTGTTTGTGATTGTGAAATTTCTGAGCTTGTGCTATCTTATTGCAATTTATTATCTATTTTGCATAAAATTTTATAAAATACTATTCACTCCCCCTCTAGTGTTTCATTGAGTTAGATCAACAATCCTACATTTGGTATCAGAGCAAGGTCAAAGATGGCATCAACTTCAGATCAGACTTCACAATTCAAAGAAGGTCATTCAACAAATCGTCCTCCAATGTTTGATGGACTTAACTACAACTACTGGAAGTGCAGAATAAAGATCTATCTTCAATCAATTGGATATGAACTTTGGAATGTCGTGGAGACAAAATATGAGAAGCCAACCACTCCTTTTGTAGAATGGACTACAACTCAAAGGAATAATGCAAATTTAGATTCAAAAGCAATGAATGCTTTATTTTGTGCACTTGATAGGAATGAGTTCAACAGAGTGTCAACGGCTACATCGCATCACGATATTTGGCATACACTTGAGGTAACACATGAAGGTACAAATAAAGTAAAGGAATCTAAAATTTCGTTCTTGTACAGGTTTGAATTATTTCAATGAAAGAAAATGAGACTATTGGAGAAATGTTTACAAGATTTACCGATATCACAAATTCTCTCATTGGTCTTGGTAAAACATATACACAAGTGAAAATGGTGCGAAAGATACTTAGTTCACTCACTCCTAAATGGGAAAAGAAAATTACTGCAATAGAGGAAGCAAATGATCTATCAACCCTTACAGTGGAGAACCTTATTGGTAATCTAATGGCATATGAAGTTCAAATTGAAGATAGAAAGAATGAAGATGAGACGAAAAACAAGAAAGTTCTTGCATTCAACATCACATCTGATAAAGAAGATTCAGATAATGAAAATGAAGAGATGAGCATGTTTGCAAGAAAATTTCGGAAATTCATAAAACAAGGTAAGTTTAAATCTAAATCTTTTAATTCAAATAACTCACTTGTTTGTTTCAAGTGTAATAAAGCAGGACATATGAAGAAAGACTGTCCATTATTGAAGAACAAGCAAAAATCAAATTTCTTCAACAATACACCAAGTAATAAGAAAAGGAAGGCAATGGCAGCAACTTGGGATGACAGTGATGACTCTTCATCTGATGAAGAAAGTGAAGAAAATGAAAGTGCCCATATGTGCTTCATGGCACAAGATGAGGTACCAAAGAAAGATAGATGGATTTTAGATAGTGGTTGTTCAAAACATATGACAGGGAACATTCAATTATTGTCATCAATTCAAGACAAAGATGGTGGTACAGTCACCTTTAGAGACAATAACAAAGGAAAGGTGATTGGTATTGGCACCGTTGAATTTGCTAAGATTATGCAGGATGAATTTGAAATGAGTCACATGGGTGAACTCAATTTCTTTCTTGGACTTCAAATTAAACAATTAAAGGAAGGAATATTCATCAATTAAAGCAAATACGCCAAAGAATTACTTAAACGCTTTGGAATGGACAATACAACAAGTAAAAGTACACCAATGAGTACTACAACATCTCTTGATAAGGATGAAAATGGTAAGAATGTTGATCAAAAGCTATATCGAGGTATGATCGGATCACTTCTTTACATTCTTGCTAGTAGACACGATATTATGTTTAGTGTTTGCTTATGTGCTAGATTTCAATCTAATCCTAAAGAATCACATCTTAAAGCTGTTAAAAGAATTTTTAGATATCTTAAAGATACTTCAGATTTTGGTTTATTTTATCCAAAGAATAGCACATTTGATTTACTAACTTATAGTGATGCTAATTTTCTTGGGATGCAAATCGATAGAAAAAGTACAAGTGGTACATGTCATTTCTTAGGACACTCACTTGTATCATGGTTTAGTAAAAATAAAATTTTGTATCATTATCGATAACTGAAGCAGAATATATTGCTGCTAGTTTAGCATGTGCACAAATTCTATGGATGAAACAAACTTTATCCGATTATGGTATTATTTGTCCTACATCATCTATAATGTGTGACAATTCTAGTGCAATTAATTTATCTAAAAATCCTATTCAACATTCACGCATAAAACATATTGATATAAGACATCATTTTTACGGATCATGTTCTTAAGGGTGATATTACATTAGATTTTATCTCTACTAATAATCAAATAGCAGATATTTTAACAAAATCATTAAAAGAAGAAATTTATGTTAAATTAAGAAGAGAATTAGGTATATGTTCAATTACGATTTAAATTAATTTTAAATAAGTACATTTAAATACATATTCTTATTAGTCGACTAACTACTTCACTAGTCGACTACATGCACGATCATAAATATAGTTTTATTACGTCAATGTCTTATTAGTCGACTATATATTCAGATTAGTCGACTACTAGCTTTCAAAGCAGAAAAATATATTACGTTAGATGCAAGATTAGTCGACTACAACTCGATTAGTCGACTACAACTCGATTAGTCGACTAATACATATAGTAGTCGACTAGTTATTTGATTTGATCAATATACAAGTTTCGACATTTTACAGTTAGTCGACTAATACATATAGTAGTCGACCAATTCAAATAGTAGTCGACTAGTTATTTGATTTGATCAATATACAAGTTTCGACATTTTACAGTTAGTCGACTAATACATATAGTAGTCGACCAATTCAAATAGTAGTCGACTAGTTATTTGATTTGATCAATATACAAGTTTCGACATTTTACAGTTAGTCGACTAATACATATAGTAGTCGACCAATTCAAATAGTAGTCGACTAGTTATTTGATTTGATCAATATACAAGTTTCGACATTTTACAGTTAGTCGACTAATACATATAGTAGTCGACTAGTTATTTGATTTGATCAATATACAAGTTTCGACATTTTACAGTTAGTCGACTAATACATATAGTAGTCGACTAATGATAATAGTAGTCGACTACTAGCTTTCAAAGCAGAAAAATATATTACGTTAGATGCAAGATTAGTCGACTAATACATATAGTAGTCGACCAATTCAAATAGTAGTCGACTAGTTATTTGATTTGATCAATATACAAGTTTCGACATTTTACAGTTAGTCGACTAATACATATAGTAGTCGACCAATTCAAATAGTAGTCGACTAGTTATTTGATTTGATCAATATACAAGTTTCGACATTTTACAGTTAGTCGACTAATACATATAGTAGTCGACCAATTCAAATAGTAGTCGACTAATGATAATAGTAGTCGACTAATGATAATAGTAGTCGACTAATGATAATAGTAGTCGACTAGTTATTTGATTTGATCAATATACAAGTTTCGACATTTTACAGTTAGTCGACTACAACTCGATTAGTCGACTAACTACTTCACTAGTCGACTACATGCACGATCATAAATATAGTTTTATTACGTCAATGTCTTATTAGTCGACTAATGATAATAGTAGTCGACTAATGATAATAGTAGTCGACTAATGATAATAGTAGTCGACTAGTTATTTGATTTGATCAATATACAAGTTTCGACATTTTACAGTTAGTCGACTAATGATAATAGTAGTCGACTAGTTATTTGATTTGATCAATATACAAGTTTCGACATTTTACAGTTAGTCGACTAATACATATAGTAGTCGACTAATGATAATAGTAGTCGACTAATGATAATAGTAGTCGACTAGTTATTTGATTTGATCAATATACAAGTTTCGACATTTTACAGTTAGTCGACTAATACATATAGTAGTCGACCAATTCAAATAGTAGTCGACTAGTTATTTGATTTGATCAATATACAAGTTTCGACATTTTACAGTTAGTCGACTAATGATAATAGTAGTCGACTAATGATAATAGTAGTCGACTAGTTATTTGATTTGATCAATATACAAGTTTCGACATTTTACAGTTAGTCGACTAATGATAATAGTAGTCGACTAGTTATTTGATTTGATCAATATACAAGTTTCGACATTTTACAGTTAGTCGACTAATGATAATAGTAGTCGACTAGTTATTTGATTTGATCAATATACAAGTTTCGACATTTTACAGTTAGTCGACTAATGATAATAGTAGTCGACTAATGATAATAGTAGTCGACTAGTTATTTGATTTGATCAATATACAAGTTTCGACATTTTACAGTTAGTCGACTAATACATATAGTAGTCGACTAATGATAATAGTAGTCGACTAGTTATTTGATTTGATCAATATACAAGTTTCGACATTTTACAGTTAGTCGACTAATGATAATAGTAGTCGACTAGTTATTTGATTTGATCAATATACAAGTTTCGACATTTTACAGTTAGTCGACTAATGATAATAGTAGTCGACTAATGATAATAGTAGTCGACTAGTTATTTGATTTGATCAATATACAAGTTTCGACATTTTACAGTTAGTCGACTAATACATATAGTAGTCGACCAATTCAAATAGTAGTCGACTAGTTATTTGATTTGATCAATATACAAGTTTCGACATTTTACAGTTAGTCGACTAATACATATAGTAGTCGACTAATGATAATAGTAGTCGACTAATGATAATAGTAGTCGACTAGTTATTTGATTTGATCAATATACAAGTTTCGACATTTTACAGTTAGTCGACTAATACATATAGTAGTCGACTAGTTATTTGATTTGATCAATATACAAGTTTCGACATTTTACAGTTAGTCGACTAATACATATAGTAGTCGACCAATTCAAATAGTAGTCGACTAGTTATTTGATTTGATCAATATACAAGTTTCGACATTTTACAGTTAGTCGACTAATGATAATAGTAGTCGACTAATGAATACTTGAACAATTTTCCAGAAACTGTAAAATTACAGATTAGTCGACTAATACATATAGTAGTCGACTACTAAGAAGTAAACCGTTTATACAGAGTCTGTAAACACGCATTAGTCGACTAATATGAAATTGTAGTCTAATTGATACGCTCGACTCTTCAAAATTTGAATTTTTGAACGATTTTATCGGTTTATATCCGTTTCTTTGGTTTTAAATTGTGTCTTTTCAAGAGATATAAATAGGTAAAAACTTGAGAAAAGATATCTGAAATTCTTATGCATTGATCTTGAATTTTGATATTAAAAGAGAGTTCAAAAGTTCAAAAGTCAAAAGCTGTTCTTGCCATTGATTCAATTGCAAGATTCAAAAGAGTTAAACATTATTTTGAGATTAAAAGTTCTTAAGCCACTGCTGCACATCATCAACACTTCAAGGCTTATAGGACTCTGTACTTTGCTTCTTTAAAAGGAATTCTCGTGTGTGAGAATTGTTGATCTCAGGTTTGAGATTGTTGCAATTTGCATAGGCTTGCAAATTGGTCAGGTTTGTGTTTGATTTTGTAAGGGTATTTCAAAATCATAGTGGAAACTCTCAAGCGGGATTTGCTTGGGGACTGGATGTACACCTGGGAGGTGGAACCAGTATAAATCTCTGTGTTTGTGATTGTGAAATTTCTGAGCTTGTGCTATCTTATTGCAATTTATTATCTATTTTGCATAAAATTTTATAAAACACTATTCACCCCCCATCTAGTATTTCATTGAGTTAGATCAACAATCCTACACACACTTCTATTCGGGTGCTATTGAGTATTATTGCTCATAGTGATCTTGAGCTGGAACAACTCGATGTTAAAACGGCCTTCTTGCACGGAGACTTAGATGAAGAGATCTACATGCATCAACCTGAGGGCTACAAGGTTGAGGACAAAGAGGATCATGTGTGTCGTTTGAAGAAGTCACTGTATGGATTGAAGCAATCTCCGACAAAGGGTACAAGCGATTTGACTCCTTCATGCCGGCATGGGTTTTCCGGCGACTATGATTGTTGCGTTTACATTCAGAAGCTTCGTGGAGGTAATTCTATCTATCTCCTTTTGTATGTGGATGACATGCTTATTGCTTCTAAGAGCAGGGTGGAGATAGATAGGTTAAAATCTCAACTTGGTGAAGAGTTCGAGATGAAGGACATGGGCGCTGCTAGGAAAATACTAGGTATGGAGATTAGAAGAGAGCGGGCGAACCGACGATTGTTCTTGAGTCAGAAGGGCTACATAGAGCGGGTGATCGCGAGGTTCGGGATGCAAAGTGCTAAGTCAGTAGTGACTCCATTGGCTCCACACTTTAGGCTTTCTGGTAAACAATCTCCCACTACAGCGGAAGAGAAGGCGCATATGGAGCGTGTTCTCTGTACTAGTGCAGTTGGCAGCTTAATGTACGCAATGGTGTGTACACGCCCAGATATTTCACAGGCGGTCAGTGTGGTCAGTAGATTCATGGCGAATCCGGGAAAAGCGCACTGGGAAGCAGTGAAGTGGGTCCTGAGGTACTTAAAGGGTACCGTTGATACGGGTCTGTATTTTGGTGGAGAAACATGTCAGATTGATGGGCTTGTGGACTCTGATTATGCGGGCGATCTAGATAGACGGCGATCGACTACTGGTTATGTATTCAGGATACATGGGGCTCCAGTTAGTTGGCGATCGATGTTACAGGCTACAGTGACACTTTCTACTATAGAGGCTGAGTACATGGCCATGACAGAGGGAGTGAAGGAAGCATTGTGGTTGTGGGGTCTTCTAGATGATTTGGGGATTGAGCAGGAGAACATGAACTTGTGATGCGACAGTCAGAGTGCAATTCACTTAGCGAAGAATCAAGTTCATCATGCTCGTACCAAGCATATCGATGTCAGGTATCATTTCTTGCGAGATGTCATAGAGGAAGGCAATATTTCTCTCATGAAGGTACACACGAATGAGAATCCCGCAGACATGTTAACTAAGGTGGTCACAGGTAGCAAGTTTAAGCATTGCTTGGACTTGCTTCATATCAACCCGTATTGATCTACCCAAGAGGGCATGGCCCTTTGGGGCGGTGATGGGGTGAGGTGAAGACTATATGGAGAACAATTACAGAACTACGGTTAGCTTGATCCCGGTGGAGGGTACGTAGGCAACCATGGTATAATGGTGCAGTTGTTTTGACCTGGTTTGGCCGATGGAGATTTCTCTAGTAATGTTCGCGGTGTTCTTCTGGTGTTCATTCAAAATTTGAGGTTTATCAAATGATGTACAAGGTGGAGAATTGTGAACGTGGGCTGCCCACGTGGGTTGGGGCCAAGAGCACAAAACCCCGGTGAACGTGGGCTGCCCACGTGGGTGAAGGCCACAGGCACAAAACCCCTCTGCGTATTCTTTCCTGCGCGCGCACAGAGAGAAAAAAAAAAGTTTAGTCCCACATCGACCAAGTTAAAGGGGTGGAGGAGTTTGTTTCCCTTTAAATAGGGAATTAAACCTAGGATTTGTGTGTGGAGAAAAGTGAAGAAAAAGGGAGAAAAAACTAGGGTTTTTTGGCGGCGGCTAGAGAGAGAAAAAGAGAGAGCTTGGAGAGATTCTACAAGAGAGAGGTCAATTTCTCTTGGGTAAAAATCAAAGTTTTTTCTTTGGGACGAGCTTGTGGATTGTACAAGTCGTCGGTGTTCTTTATAGGCAAATCTCCCCACACACCCTCCCGTGGAAGTAGGCAATTTTTGCCGAACCACGTAAATCTCGTGTCTTTACTGTTTTGCTGTGTATTGGCTATTGTTTGTAGGTTCCCTTGATTCAGTCCTAGTACTGTTGAGAGAAATAGTAGATATCTCACTTTGTTGGGATATTTTACTTTCTATTCTTGTTTCTTTCGTGAAACGGGAATATAAATCAGAGCCTTCTCTCAGGTGATATCGCTTCCGCGACGTGCGGGCGTGACCCCGCATCCCAACAATTATCAATCAAGGAAACTTGATTTACTTCAAATAAAACACATCAAAAGTTTAATTAGAAACGGATGCAAAAATTAAAGTGATGTATTGATGTCTTTTCTTTTATGGGCTTTTTAGTATGCTGTAATGGTCTAATATCGCTTGTAGCAAATATTGCATGCAAATATTTATTACGTAAAATTCATCTCAAAGATATCGCTTTGATCTCTATTTTTTATTGTAGAAAATATATTTTTAAATTCAAATTTAGTATTTTGTTAGTTTCCAAAATTATATTTATTATGGCAAATTAATTTTTCAATCAAAATTACAAAAAATTTCAATCAAAATTACAAAATAATCTACATTTTTGATTTGTTTCAACTAAATTGATGATGAGAGTCATGAGACATTAATTTTAAGTTTTCAATTAATATTTGTTGCAGCTAAATTGTCTATAGCAAATGCTACTGCCATGAAATTTTTAATTTTTACTAAAAGATATACAAATTTGTATGTTGCCCCATAGAATTTTAGTAGGTGCCCCGAACTACAAAAAAGTGAGACCAAATAGAGAAAAATTGTGAAGAAAATATTGTTGCAAACTAGTAGTATTTTGTTAGTTTTGTGATGAAAATAAAATGATCATGTATTCATATGAAAATGGTAGTGAAAAGTTATATAATTGAGATATTTATTTTTATTGGTAGAATTTATATTATATAAGTTATTAATTTATATGTATAGTTTTATGCGTGTCCCCATAAGAAAAAATTTCTAAATCCGTCCCTGACTGGAAATAAAACATTGCTGCAACATCTACTGCTGCTATTGTATTTCTCATAAAGCGAACAATTCCTCCATTTGCAACAAAAGAAGCCGCTATACAAAATAAATGTTTGGAGGTACTTCTGTAGTAAAGGACTAAAATCTTTTATTTTTAACCTAAAATTTCCCAACGAGATAACTTTACCATATCGTCTTTGGATATTTATTTCAAATTATCAACTTTGGAGGGACGAATATGATAAAAACTCAATTTGTACGCGCTAACGAATTTTGTAAATATTCAAACAAACACTAGCATGCGGCTAGGTTCAAAGCAGACGTAACAATTGCAAAGATTACCAGATGGTTCACCTACTGTATTTGGCCTCGTTCGTGGGTGGATTCGTTGCGGTCAGTGCAAGCCAAGACCCAGACTTGGATTTAAAGGCCAAACGGCTTAATATTAAAGAGAGTTAAAATATTTGCCACGCCACATGTGCCGAAAATTTCTAAGTGAGGTCGCATTTGACGACGCCTTCGTTGTGCTTCTAAACTCCACAGTTAGAGAGAGCAACCAATGGAGAGAGAGTTGAGTCAAATATGATTATTTTTAATTGATAGTTAATCCAATTCAAATTAGATTTTAAATTAAAACACTGAACTAATTTAATGTAACTTAAACAAATTGAGAGATTATTTCAAATTTCGTGTCTTTTGAAGGACCAATACCTTAAAAACCCTCACAAAAGTGGAAAGAATTTTCATCTACCTCTCCTCAACTCTGAAAATTCACTATTTTCACAGTAATCATACCGAAACTCACAGTCATCATCTAATGCAACAACACTAGCAGCAATCATATTTAGATCAAAGCATTCAAATACCAGCAAACTTTTGAACCAGTACCAGCACCGGCCGGTAGATATATGAAGCATTAAACCTTTATTAGTCTAAACATATAACAGTGCTCGGAGTTCACAAAACAGAAAACACCATCCATCTCTAAAGGCTTGATACTCTTTTATTATACTACACACAAACAAGCCCCTCAAACCTTATACTTTATTTTTTGATACATCACAAAGCAGAAGAACGGCATGAACCTCATCAGAACACAGGATGTCGACTCAAATGCGCGATTTCTGCATTATCCACACAAAAACATGAGCAAGATCACAAGTGACATTCATCATATACAATTATACAAATTCAAAGTCTTGCGTTAACTTGATATAAGTTCTTAAATTAGCCCAAATCTTACAAATGATAATTTTTTTTCTTTTTCTGAAATTTGAGAGCACCGAAAGAGCAAGGGTCTTTTAGTAAGAGTTAATTGTGGATAGACCCCCTCGCCCAATTGCTGATAGACACCCTGTACTTCTATTGTTGCAGAGAGACCCCTGCGTGAAATCTTTGGACTCTTTTACCCTCAGGAGGTCTATTTGTGAAAAATAATTTTCTCTTTCTCTGAGGGTAAAAGAGTAAAGAAACACTCTGGGTTCTTATTTGTAACAATAGGATTGCATGGGGTCTATTCACAATTGGATGACAGTCGTTGGGTCTATCCTTCAATATAATGAGAAAAACTTTCTCCCCCATTTCATGCACTTTGACCAACTCATGACATAAAGGGTTAACTGCAGATACTACTCCTGTACTGGAGGTGGTTAGCCACTTAATATCCCTGAACTTCTTTTTAGCTAATATATATTGCAGAATCTAATGATTTTTTAAGTTGTGCATGTACGTTCATATATGGTATAAACAAGGTGCTAGAGTTTATAGTT
This sequence comes from Asparagus setaceus, assembly GCA_012295165.1. Lineage (NCBI taxonomy): Eukaryota > Viridiplantae > Streptophyta > Magnoliopsida > Asparagales > Asparagaceae > Asparagus > Asparagus setaceus. The sequence goes on from CM022705.1 coordinate 15,467,595, forward strand.
CAACCTGCAAGGAGCATGGAGGACCTTCATTCAATCTGAGAAAGAAAACATCAAATTATAAATTAGGTGCTTGAATACACTTGTACTTATCATAATAAGGTCCGCAGTGATGAACTAAGAATATAGAGAATTCAACCCACAAAAAAAGACCTACCCCATACTTCTTCTTAAGGCCACCAAGTATCTCTTTCGGATCACGCTTAGTTGCTGTATAAGCATCAATCTTGTTCAACTCCTACAAAGAGGGTTGATAGGAAAAATTAGAACTGTCATAATTCATAAATTAGTTTGTTATCGTCATCGAAGACTTATTTGTAGGCATCAAAAATTGCAAATTTCTTTGTAACTGAGAACCAAAAGTGTAATTTTCTCAAGTTTTACAATGGAAACAACTTTCGACCCAAACATTATTCTTATCAAAAAATGGAACAGGCGATGAAATATAACTCCATACTTAGAAGGCTCAATAAAAGACTAAAAGAAACTGGTAATGGATCCAATTAATATACAAATAGTTTATGCTCAAGTTTCAGTATGATTCTATATGTACCTCAATCCATTTGGTGAGCTTTGGCCTGCCTTTGGTGACGTCATAGTTCTTTACCTCTAAAAACAACGGCTTGAACCTTTCAACAACAAATGGTGCATATGCAATGTCCACCTAATAAAAATGATGGTTTAGAAGATGATTAGATGCCGATAGAAATCAACGATCAACATCTCATCGATGTAATGAGCTGAAAGTCTTGAAATGCTTGAAGCAATGTCGACCTCTAACTTGTGATAAGAACAGAAAACAAGATGAGCATTCATCTTTCATAGTATATGTAATTATGTCTAAGGTTATATTAATTACCTCATGAAAGGGACATCACACAATGAAGGCAGAACTCTAAAGCAAATAACACAAAGAATAGACAGTTCAAATTTTTCATCAGCCATCAACAACTGGACACAAAATATTAAGCCATCATCATCATATCGGAATTAAACTTCAACATGATCAGCCAAGTTTTATATATATATATATATATATATATATATATATATATATATATATATATATATATATATATATATATATATATAGAGGGGAAAAACGAGAATATTCCAAGTCCATATTTTTTGATACATTAAATTTTACTACTCAATATAAGTGACATGCACACTTATTTCCAAAGCAAAAGTTTAAAATTAAAAAAACACTTCAACCAACTAAATTCTTACCAGACTAAATTCGCCGAGGAAAAATGGTCCATCAAACTTAGCAAGAGCTTCTTCCAACTTATCATAAGCAGCACCTGATGAACATCAAGTAGTCTAAATTAGTAAGTGTTAATGATCCTTGATCATTCTCGTTCTTCCTCTTCAGTAAAAACGTAAATCTCGTAACTCACCAACTTCATCAAGCGCATCCCCTTTAGATATAATTGCAGAGAAGCTAACTTTATTTAAAGTGTCGCTGTAACTCAACAGCTCAGTGGCAAACTCTTTCTTTGTAGGATCCTACAAATCAAAAAGATCGAAGAAATGTCCACACAAAAAAAAAAGTTAGAAACTGTGGCAAATATTACCATACTTATGGTGAAATTAGGAAGGATACATTCTTACTTCAGGAAGCAATTTCGGGCCTTCAAAATTTTCATCAATATATTGGATCAAATCCAAACTCTCCCCTTTAACTTCATTATTATGCTCCAAAGCAGGAACCTATAATGCAAATTACCACTATAAACTAACGCAACAACAAGAAAAGGTAAATCTGCTTAAAATTCGTGTAATTTGACCGCTATATCAAAACTCTGAAGTTGTGGTGAGGGTTGAGGAATATAATTTTACATTCTAACAGAACTACAAAATTTTACCATTCTTTATTGCATATTAATACAAATTTTGGTTTTAAAAATAAATTAGGTTGGGTATTTTGGTTGGGTATTTTGGGTGTATAAATGATTTAGGAAAAGTGTGGGTTTAAAATAAATAATATTTAGAAGAAATTAATAAGAAAATATTGTTAGATTTAAATCTAATTAAATCTATTTGTGGGCACATATGTTAAATTAATGTGTAAATCTATCACTTAAGGAAACCCACTAAAGTGATCAATTAAGTTGGGTTATCGGTATTTATATATTGTCATGGGCTAAATGTGCAGATACTCAGTTGTAATTACAATTTGATGAGGGGCCAAATTGTAAAAGTGCAACACCTATATATATGGGGTTATGGTCCCTAATCTAGGGTTAACACAAGAATTCTCATCTCTTTTACCCCCATCTCAAAAGAGATCTAAGGAAGAGAAGAAGCCCTAAGATTAGAAGATCCATCAATCCACTCTAGATCCAAACCATGGATTCAGGTATTGCTTCCGCACTTATGATGTTTATCTCTTTGGATTAATCATGTTTAAGATCCTTCAGATCTAACAAGTGGTATCAGAGCCTCTTGATTAACTCTTAGAGATTTTTTGAGTTTCTATGGTTTTTCGGGTGGATTTATGAATAAAGATCAAATCTTTTTGGATTTTTGGGTTGGATGAGCGATAAATGTTTTTGGCCGATGAACAAGAAAGTTTTTCTTTTCGCTAACAAGAAGGTTTGATCTCGGATGAACAGTAATTTATGTTCTGATGAACAAGAATTAAATAATCCGCGATGAACAAGAAAATTTTAATCCGCGATGAACAAGAAAATTTTTCGATTTTTGGTTAAATTTTCTATGATTTTAGAAAATTAATATAAGGTTTGATCCGATTGAGTTTTAGAGGGGAAAAAAATTTTGGTTTTGTGGCGGCGGCCATCACGAATAAACCTAATGGGTTCAAAAGCCTAAGCGGCTTTGGCGGTTCGAATCTAAACCCTAAGGGGTTCTGTACTTGAGGCGAGGTTCGAGGTTCATTTTGGCGAACCTCGCCTTTTGGCGAACCTCGGTTCATTTTGGCGAACCTCGGTTCATTTTGGCAAACCTCGGGTCCTTTGGCGAACCTCGCCTTTTGGCGAACCTCGCCTTTTGGCGAACCTCGCCTTTTGGCGAACCTCGCCTTTTGGCGAACCTCGCCTTTTGGCGAACCTCGTTCATTCAATAACCTTGTGTTCACTTTGGCGAACCTCGTGTTCATTCGATCGAACCTTGTGTTCACTTGGCGAACCTCATATTTTAGCGAACCTCGTGTTTGCTTTTGTCGAACCGGTTCAATTCCAAATAACTTCGATTCGCCAAGTCGAACCTCGCCGTTCGAACTCAAGTCGAACCTCGCCAAGTCGAACCTCGAGTTCGAACTCAAGTCGAACCTCGCCAAGTCGAACCTCGCCGTTCGAACTCAAGTCGAACCTCGCTCGAACTCAAGTCGAACCTCGCTCGAACTCAAGTCGAACCTCGTGATTCGAACTCAAGTCGAACCTCGCCGTTCGAACTCAAGTCGAACTCGCCGCTCGAACTCAAGTCGAACCTCGCCGTTCGAACTCAAGTCGAACCTCGAGTTCGAACTCAAGTCGAACCTCGCCGTTCGAACTCAAGTCAACCTCGCAGCTCAAACTCAAGCGAGCCTCGTGCTCAATTCGTGCAAACTCAATTAAATTTCGGTGTTAATCAATTATTTCATTCAAGTATTATGACACTAAGGAATTAAGTTGGTCTCTCATTCTAAATGATTAATTGAAGCAAGATGTTGCCAAAGTAACCTCTCTTGTGTAGATTGTTCATGAAGGATGTTAGATGGTTGTGTGTATACTTTTTCGAGTAGATATTTAATCGCCCAAAGGAAGATTAATATTTATTTAGATCAGATATGATTCGTGATGATAAACGCTGACAATTATAAGGTTTACATGTGGATAACAAATCAATCCAAAGAGGGTTTGTTGTTTGACATGTGTTATTGTCGATGTTTGATCATTGCAACAAGATATCACTTGCGCTAATATTACCGCCCAAAGACTTGATATTAATGTTGTACGATATCTTGGATGGGGATATGTCATTATTTGAATGTTATTGATTAATAATTACAGCTATTAATGTGAAATCTTTTGTTTATTTCAGCTAATGCATCTGCTGCAACCATTTACGCTAACATCAACTCAATTCCCATGTTAAATGGGTCTAATTTCAAGATTTGGAAAGAGAACATTCTAATTGTTCTTGGTCGCATGGATCTAGACCTTGCATTAAGGATCGAACAACCTCAACCTCTCATTGCGGAAAGCACTCGATGCAAAGAAGGAGTATGAGAGGTGGGAGCGCTCAAATCGCATGAGTCTCATGATCATCAAGCGGCATTAGGAAGCCTTTAGGGTACGTAATCCGAAGGGATTACTAAAGCCAAAGATTTCCTTGCTGAAATTGAGAAACGTTTTGCTAAAAACGATAAGGTAGAAACAAGCACGCTATTAGCTCGCTTGATTTCAATGAAGTATAAAGGCAAAGGAAATATCAGGGAGTACATTATGGAAATGTCTTATATTGCTTCAAAACTTAAGGCACTGAAACTCGATCTATGTGATGAGTTATTGGTGCATCTGGTGTTGCTGTCTCTTCCTGCACACTTTAATCAATTTAAGGTCAGTTATAACTGTCAAAAGGAGAAATGGACTCTGAATGAGCTCATTTCATACTGTGTGCAAGAAGAAGACAGATTGAAGCAAGATAAGACAGAAAGTGCTCATTTGGCTTCTGCCCATAAGGATAAGGGCAAGAAAATAAAGAATGATAAGGAAGCTGCTAAGGGTCCAGTTCAAAAGAAACAACTTAAGGATAATCGTGGTTGTTTCTTTTGTCATAAGGATGGACACGTAAAGAAGGATTGTACCAAATATCACGCTGGCGTGTCAAAAGAATGCGTTCCTTACTTTGGTCCGCTCGAGGTTAATTTAGTCTCGCATCTAGAAACACTTGGTGGTTAGATTCGGCTTCTACTACTCACATAAGTGTTTCTATTCGGGGTTGCTGAGTTACAGAAAGCCAAGTGATGGTGAAAGACACATCTTTGTGGGCGATGGACAATCGGTAGATGTGGAAGCAATTGGGCACTTTAGGTTATTGTTAGGAGCTGGTTCCTATTTGGATTTGAAAGATACTTTTGTAGTCTCGCCTTTTAGACGGAATTTGGTTTCTATTTCTTTATTGGACAAATCAGGTTATTATTGTTCATTTGGAAATAACCAGGCTAGCTTATCTTTAAATTCAAATATTGTGGGAACTGGTTTCTTGAGTACTTTTGATAACCTATATTTGCTTGATCTGATTGCTTCTTATAATGAAACCCCGAATGTGGAATCACGTGGTACTAAGCGTAAATTAAATAAGGAAAATTCAAAGATCATTATGGCACAAGCGCTTGGGTCATATCTCAAAAGGTAGAGTTGAGCGTCTTGTGTCTGATGGTATTTTGGATTCCCTTGATTTTACAGACTTTGATGTATGCATTGACTGTATCAAGGGAAAACAGACTAAAGTTAAGAGATTAGGTGCCAACAGATCTTCAGACGTCTTAGAATTGATACATACAGATATTTGTGGGCCATTCCCTACGGCATCACGGAATGGTCAACAATATTTTATATCATTCATAGACGATTACTCACGCTATGGGTACCTATATCTCATTAAAGAAAAATCGAGTCTCGGGCGTATTCAAATCTTTTAAGGTGAAGTTGAGAACCAACTCAATAAAAGATTAAAACCGTTAGATCGATCGTGGTGGTGAGTACTACGGCAGATATGATGGTTCGTGAACAACGCCCGTGACCATTTGCTAGATACCTAGAGGAATTCGGTATCGCCCCACAAGACACCATGCCGTGATCACCTAGCATGAATGGTGTAGCCGAAAGACTAAACAAGACTCTTAAGGATATGGTAAGAAGTATGATTGCTCATTCTTCTTTACCGAGTCACTGGGAGAAGCACTAAAGACTGCAGCTTACATTCTTAACAGAGTACCAAGTAAAGCAGCTTGCTAAAACACCTTATGAGCTTTGGGTGGTCGAAAGCCCACCAAAGCACTTACATATTTGGGGATGTCCAGTGAGGCAAGGCCTTATAGGCCAAATGAAAAGAAATTGGACTCCAAAACAGTTAGCGCCTACTTTATGGGTATTACGAGCGATCCGGGGCTATAAGTTTTATGATCCCACACTCGGGAATATTTTTGAGACGGAACAAGAACATTCTTTGAAGATGTTGAGTTTGGGGAGAAATAAGGTTAGAGACATTGCCTTTGAGGAGGAATTGGCTTTAAATCCAATCCATACAGTCATTTCGACAATATTCAAGTACCTATACCTGTTATTGTTCAAGAAATGAACTGAACCTCAAGAAGGCAATATTGAACAACTCCCCTGCTCCGTAAGAACAAACTCAACAACCTCAAGAACCGGTGCCATTAAGGAGATCCACGAGAAAGGAGAAATGCTATTCCGGATGATTATATTGTATTTCTTCAAGAACATGAGGAAAGTAATGGAATGATGGAAGATGATCCAATCAACTTCCTTCAGGCCATGAAAAGTTCTAACTCTCAAAAGTGGATTGATGCCATGAATGAGGAGTACAAGTCTATGCAAGACAATAAGGTTTGGGAACTTGTCCCATTGCCGAAGGTGCAAAACCAATTGGTTGTAAATGGATATTTAAAACCAAGCCGGATGCAAATGGTAATGTGGAAAAGTATAAAGCACGCCTTGTAGCTAAAGGCTATACTCGGAAGGAAGGCATTGACTATCTGAGACTTTCTCTCGGTTTCATCGAAAGACTCTTTCAGACTATCATGGCACTTGTTGCTCATTTCAATCTTGAGTTACATCAAATGGATGTTAAGATCGCATTTCAATGGAGACATTGATGAGATGATCTATATGGTACAACCGTAAAACTTTGTGTCGAGACCCAAAGAATATGGTTTGTAAACTAAGGAAATCCATTTATGGACTCAAGCAAGCTCCTCGTCAATGGTACCACAAGTTTCAACAAATAATTATCTCGTTTGGTTTTGAGATGAATATTGTTGATGATTGTGTATATCAAAATTGATGGGAGTAAGTATATTTTTACGGTTACGTATGTGGATGACATTTTGCTTGCCACTAATGATATAGGCTTGTTGCCTGAAACCAAGAGATTTCTATCAAAGAATTTTGAGATGAAAGATCTTGGGGACGCCTCTTTATATTAGGAATCCGATACATCGAGATCGCTCTCGAGGTATACTTGGATTATCACAAAAAGCTATATCAATAAAGTACTCATAAGGTTTGGCATGCAAAATTGCGCACTGTGATACCCTGTTTCTAAAGGAGACAAGTTTAGTCTCAATCAATGCCCTAAAGGTAACCTTGAAATTCAGAAATGCGTAAGATTCCCTATGCTTCACCGTAGGGAGTCTAATGTATGCTCGTGCATGTACGCCGTCCGGATATTGCGTACATTGTTGGGATGTTAGGCGATACTTAAGCAACCACAGGATGGATCATTGGATCGCTGATCAAAAGGGTTATCGCGGTATCTTCGAAAACAAAAGATTATATGCTCACATACGTAAAATCGATCGGTTGGAGGTCATTGGGTACTCGATTCGATTTTGTCGGATGCCAAGACAACAGAAAGTCTACTTGAGCTACATTTATATGTTAGCGAGGAGGAGCTATATCATGGAAAAGTGTCAAACAGACACTTGTAGCTTCCTCCACTATGGCGGCGAATTTATAGCTTGTCATGAGGCATCTAATCATGGAATATGGCTGCGAAATTTTGTCACCGGATCAAGATTCTGGAAAATATTGAAAGACCACTAAAGTTATTTTGTGACAATAAATCCGCAGTCATGTATTCCAACAACAACAGAAGCTCAACTAAGTCAAAATATATTGACATTAAGTTCCTAGTTGTGAAAGAAAGAGTACAGAGTGGACGATATCCATAGAGCATATTGGGACAAACTCCATGATAGCAGATCCTCTTACTAAAGGATTATCACCCAAAATTTTTCAAGAGCACACTGCTCATATGGGGGTGGTAATATTTGAGGATATCATGTTTTAGTGGGAGTTTGTGATTTTATTGCTTTATGAGTATTTTGGACCTATTCAGGCTTTGGTTATTTTTACGTCGAATAAAGTATTCGCTAACCACTCTACATTATGATTAAAGTTGACCTCACTAAAGTTTTCGGTAGGACCAGTTGAAAATAGGCATGCATGCATCACATTGCATGTAATTTTCATCTTGTACATCCATGATTGATCTATGTCATTTGGCTGTACTAGTATATGTGACCATTGATGGGTTTAGTCACGATAAATGTGACGAAAACCGCTTTGATCCTATATTGATATGGTCAATGGACGAGATTGTTTGGAAATACCCTTGTATGTGATAGAGATTTTGAGCTCATAAGGTAATACACATTTAAGGATACATATGGTGCCCAAGTGGGAGATTGTTAGATTTAAATCTAATTAAATCTATTTGTGGGCACATATGTTAAATTAATGTGTAAATCTATCACTTAAGGAAACCCACTAAAGTGATCAATTAAGTTGGGTTATCGGTATTTATATATTGTCATGGGCTAAATGTGCGATACCAGTTGTAATTACAATTTGATGAGGGCCAAATTGTAAAAGTGCAACACCTATATATATGGGGTTATGGTCCCTAATCTAGGGTTAACACAAGAATTCTCATCTCTTTTACCCCCATCTCAAAAGAGATCTAAGGAAGAGAAGAAGCCCTAAGATTAGAAGATCCATCAATCCACTCTAGATCCAAACCATGGATTCAGGTATTGCTTCCGCACTTATGATGTTTATCTCTTTGGATTAATCATGTTTAAGATCCTTCAGATCTAACAAATATTACAAGTAATTACCTTGTTTCCGGGATACACCTTCTCCTTGTACCAAGTTGGCCTATTTTGGAGATCAATTGGGACCAATTTTATCTTCTCTTGCAAACCCTGATCCCAAAATTTACATAAACAATAAAACCCAAGTCAGCATTTTGATCACTAAATTTCAACAAAATGCAAATAAAAAATGATAATTAAGTAGATGGGTCTCTTTCACCTTGTAGTTCCTTGTAATCCAAGTTCTTTGGGCAAACGGACACGTGTAGGATACATACAACCTTTATATTCACAAACAAACAACAAAATATCAATATAAAAATTAATAAATACTAATAAATTATGGAGAAAACACAATATATATATATATATATATATATATATATATATATATATATATATATATATATATATATATATATATATATATTTCTTTTTACCTTGTGGTTCCATCAAAGAGAGTAGGTGGATCCGCAGAGGCATCAAGAATAGAGGGAAGTTGCTCGACCATGTTGCTACGCTTAACCCAACTAAAAGAAAACAAAATGTTTAAGAAATAAAAAATTGAGATAATTAAAGAAAACCCAGACAAACTTAATAGATAATAGAATCAACCTCTAAAGAACTCTATTAATGGTGAGGGAATGTTTAGAAATGGGCAGGATCTTATAGTAGCCTCTCGCGCTAGCAGCCAAAAAAGAGTCGTGACGTCAGGCATTCGTTCAAGGTATAATTTCAAAAAGAACCGCCAAAATGCTAAATTTTGTATAAATGTTTTAGGTTTTTTTAAAAAGTAACTATTAAATATTTACGATTTCATTCTTATCCAGAATGAAATTGTGTCCGCTATAGGAGTAAACTGGGTTAGTCTGTCTTTTCATACTCTTAAGTGAGGTGTCAGCGATGTGACAACATTTAGGGCATGTTTGGGAACTTGGTTTGTAATCTACTTAGCTTATAATTCACAAATGAATTATAAGCCAAGTGGATTATAAGTCAAAGTGTTTGGAAAAATAAAAAATAAATTATAAGCCGCTTTTAACAAGAAAGTGTTTGGCAAATAGGTAGATTATAATCCATCATTGTTGTTAAAATGATTAAAAATGATATGATTCTAAATTTAAACATGGAATAGAATTTACATTGAATAGACTTTGAAATTATCTTAAATGTTGAGGGATAAACTTGACATTTACTTGGTCAAACTATATAGCTTATAAGCCATCAAAAATAAACTGGTAAGAGGAGCTTTTTTTTAGCTTATAAGCCAAAATAAGCATGTTGCCAAACATGTTGTAGTGGCTTATAAGCCACAAAAGTTGCTTATAAGCCAGTTTGACTAGTTGCTCAACATGCCCTTAAGTTATGATCTAAATAAGTAAATAGAGGTTGATATGTTCATCTATATTTATGATTAGTGTACTATAGGTGTCCATACACTCAGATGAGCAATGTAATATAAATATACTATAATTATCAATCAAGGAAACTTGATTTAATTCAAATAAAACACATCAAAAGTTTAATTAGAAACGGATGCAAAAATTAAAGTGATGTATTGATGTCTTTTCTTTATGGGCTTTTAGTATGCTGTAATGGTCTAATATCGCTTGTAGCAAATATTGCATGCAAATATTTATTGCAGAAAATTCATCTCAAAGATATCATTTTGATCTCTATTTTTTATTGTAGAAAATGTATTTTTAAATTCAAATTTAGTATTTTGTTAGTTTCCAAAAATTATATTTATTATGGCAAATTAATTTTTTCAATCAAAATTACAAAATAATCTACATTTTCTGATTTGTTTCAACTAAATTGATGATGAGACATTAATTTTAAGTTTTCAATTAACATTTGTTGAAGCTAAATTGTCTATAGCAAATGCTACTGCCATGAAATTTTTAATTTTTACTAAAAGATATACAAATTTGCATGTTGCCCCCATAGAATTTTAGTAGGTGCCCCCCGAACTATAAGAAAGTGAGACCAAATAGAGAACAATTGTGAAGAAAATATTGTTGCAAACTAGTAGTATTTTATTAGTTTTTGTGATGAAAATAAAAATGATTATGTATTCATATGAAAATGGTAGTGAAAAGTTATATAATTGAGATATTTATTTTTATTGGTAGAATTTATATTATATAAGTTATTAATTTATATGTATAGTTTTATGTGTGTCCCCATAAGAAAAAATTTCTAAATCCGTCCCTGACTGGATATAAAACATTGCTGCAACATCTACTGCTGCTACTGTATTTCTCATAAAGCGAACAATTCCTCCATTTGCAACAAAAGAAGCAGCTATACAAAATAAATGTTTGGAGGTACTTCTGTAGTAAAGGACTAAAATCTTTTATTTTTAACCTAAAATTTCCCAACGAGATAACTTTACCACATCGTCTTTGGATATTTATTTCAAATTATCAACTTTGGAGGGACGAATATGATAAAAACTCAATTTGTACGCGCTAACGAATTGTGTAAATATTCAAACAAACACTAGCATGCGGCTAGGTTCAAAGCAGACGTAACAATTGCAAAGATTACCAGATTGTTCATCTACTGTATTTGGCCTCGTTCGTGGGTGGATTCGTTGCGGTCAGTGCAAGCAGAGACCAAGACGACGTCTGGGCCTTGGACTTGGATTTAAAGGCCCAACGGCTTAATATTAACGAGAGTTAAAATATTTGCCACGCCACATGTGCCGAAAATTTCTAAGTGAGGTCGCATTTGACGACGCCTTCGTTGTGCTTCTAAACTCCACAGTTAGAAAATTTTTGTTTTTAGCTTCTAAACTCCATTGTGAGAAAATTTTTGGTGGACTGGACGTTTCTTTTTCTTTTCTTTTTTTTTTTAAAGGAGGACCGGACTTAGTCCCAAAGCCCAAACAAAAGACCAACAAAAGCACATAACCATGAAGTTTCTTTGTACATAAATATTTCATAGTTTGAAATTAGTCTCTCAGACCATTAAATTTGCTACTGGATCTCCAAATTCTCATAAGTTGTTTCAGATTAATCTTTCTAATTGCTACTTCTACTCTTGAATGGAGGGACTAATTTCGAAATAACTTAAGAATGAGGGGAGCTAATAACAATTACAATGATTTGAGGGACTAATTTCAAACTACTTTAAAATTGGGGGATCTACTAAAAATTTTAGTGATTTGAGCCTTTGAGAGGCTAATTTTAGATTTTGAAAGATTGCTTAAAATTAATGCTCGAACTCTCCTAATATCTCTTCTGGGTGTATGGGGGTGCTGATGCAAACTATATGTAATCTGATACTACCTTTTGGTCTATATCTTTGGTTGGGGTTATAAAACTAGGGGAAAATTCTATGAGGCCTTAAAATGAGAAAGGGAATGTGAGTAAGCCTCAAGTCAAATTTGTTGTGTGTATAGCCCCCAAATTGGCTTACCATTTATTCTTAAGCCTCAATAGCCCATTCAAGTACTCATTGAATACTGTATGTTGTGTAAAATTGGAAATTACCCCTCTATCTTTTCACGGAAACCGCAAAAAAAATGTCGCTGCCCTGTTTCTCTTCCGCTGTAATTTAATGCTAATTAGATTTGTGTTTTGGAGGGAAAATATCCTCTCTTTCCCTCCTTAATTCTTACTTAACTTATCAAGAGAGATGGATCTATCTTAGTCTTCTATCTAATTTCTCTTGGCGATCATAATCCCTCTTTATTACTTCCTCTCCTCCTACCCATTCTTCATAATGTCAGAAAGTTCTATACTTTATATGGTTACCAACACATCAACTGCTAAGGGAATATTCCTACATGTTGATTCCTCAACCCAGTTAATGAGCCTAAAGTTTGAAGTGTCAGAGAAATTAAAACTCCAATTTGATTCTATCTCTGAAATTCAAATTTGAAAGGAACAACAACTTCACCTTTGCCATTGAAAATGAAGAAGACCTGAATAATATGATTAAGTACAGTGTTCAAAATGGATATACATATATCAATCTGTATGCTAGTGTAATAGAAGAGGATTCAACTTCCTGCAACACCCATAAAGTGCCAGAAAAAATATATAAGTAAAAGCATATTTATTCTAACTTTGTTGTTAAGTTTATTCTATATATGTTCTTGTTAAATGTAAGTTGTTGCTTACGCTTAAGTTGTGAAAGTATAAGCAATAGATGTGAAACATATGATATTTTTATTCAATAAAATTGTATATGACAATTGTTTAAAAAACAAAATAGTTGACAAAACATATAAGCCAGTTGTTAAAGGTATGATTGAGTTGTTAGTTATACCAATTAGCTGCTAAACATATGTTCTAGTCATGATATAAATGAAGATATTGTAGAAGTGGAATCCCATAAAATATGTAATGTAGAGTTAAAGAATTATACATATACATGTCGTTCTGGGGATATCACTCGTATTCCTTGTAAGCATGCTTATGCTGCGATTGCATGAATGGGATGGGATATTTATCATTATTGCGATTAGTTTATGACTGTTGAAGCTTTCAAAAAAAGCTATGAATCAATCTTATTTCCTACTTCTGATTACGAGAAGCTTGTGGTATCACCAGATGAGAAGAAGTCGAAGCCCCCTCCCACAAGAAAAAGACATGGGAGACCAAGGACAAAACGTATTAACAGATCAGTGAATACTCACCCAGCAAAATGCTCTCGATACCATACTGAAGGTCATAACCGAGCTACATGCAATGAGCTTTGTTGTTTAAAAATCTTTTGTGTTCTCATGAATATTCTCTAGTGTTTTCAGTTAGTTGTTTGTCAACAATATGATTTTGTTGCTAACATTATGTTTTAGTTGTTAACATTTTTTATTAGTTGTTGATATTATAATTTGGTTGGTATATGTATGCAACAATTGTTAATATTTCATACAGTTGTCAAATATATTACACAGTCGTTAGACTTTTTTGTTAGTTGTTATAGTTTTGAAACAGTTGTTAATGTTATTAGTTTGTTGTTAAAATAGCAATTACTTGTTACTATTATAAGCAAATGCAAGAAATAGCACCAATAAACAAAAGATATAATTGTTTTAAACCCATAACAATTACATGCACATCCATCAGTTTTCTAAAGATCCAAGCAAATACATATATAAAGATAGCAAATTATCATTTATCAATCAGCTTGTGGAGCAATTACTTCAAAATCATCATCATCAAGAACTCCTTGTTTTTTCAGCTCCATCCCCCAACCCAAAACACCTTCAATGAGTATATGCGCAACAAGCTTCGACTGATGACCACACATCGAATCATCTTTGGCGTGAGACGCAACAAACCCTAGCCTTTTAGTAATGCCTTAATCATTAAATACATGTAAATTCCGCAAAACAAAGTTAACAACTAGGAATAAGGTATAACAACTAAGCAAACAAATTAACAATTAAGTAGTAACTTTAACAACTAGTAAACAAGTTTAACACCTAACCAAAAGAGTTACAACTAATAGATAAGACTAACAACTAGGATAAAAGTGTAACATCTAAATAAAATAGTTAACAACCAACTAATAAGCCATTATCTTATCATGTTTAGTCTTGTAAAAGTAAGAATAAAGGTTTTTATTTGTTGTTCATAAAGTATACTTGGATATATCAAATAGTTTTGAGCTCAATCTGTACTTGAATATAGCACCAAAATTTTTATTCATGTACAAAGTACATATGAGCTATAAAATATCAAGCAAAAGAGTGTATTCTTGAAAAGATGGTCCAAGACCCACATTATAAATCCACAAGAAATGTGAGTGTATTCGTAAAAATGGTAAAATACCCAAACTCGTGGATATGATTGTGCAATATCTCAAGGGTATCCATCCTATGCTAAATATTTTTAATATTTAGAGATGGTGTACATCGCCTCCAAACACTATTGTTCTTCCTCTTAAAAATTCTTGTATGGTTGAGGTGATAGATTGATATTTTGGACATTTTCTAAAGGTTGTGATAATTCAAGTTGTGTAATAAAAGAAGAAGCTCAAACTAGAAAAGATATATCTGAATTTATTTTATGAACTAATATAATTACTTTTATTGTTATTTTTACAAACTTTTCATTGATATCTTCATAGTTTGTGTGTGAATTAATATGACTTATCATCATTGATTCACTTATTTTGAAGTTAAATATGTATCTCGTGCTATTTTTTTATAAAATTCTTTTGTGAACACGTATGTATTTGCTTCCTTTCACCTTTGGATAATTTTTATTTGGATTTCGGATATATTGTTGTAGAGTCGAAAAAGTTTTGTTTGATTGACTTTGAAAAAAGAAATTACAATCACACTCTCTCGATTACAGAGGAAGAGGAGATTGATTTGACTCCTCTTTTTGTATGGGTTCTTGGTGGCGAAAGAAGGCTTCACTCAATGCTCACGTAGAGATCCGCTTTCCGTTGACGATCAGAACAACGCAGTTGATGATTGATGAAGAACTCGATCTTTCTTGTACGCAAATGCTGAATTTTCCAAAAGTCCCTTGTTCATAGCTATTCACGGCTATTTATAGGGCTTTAAGCATGTAACTATCATGCTAGAATCGTGGAAACGTGGGTTAGTGGGCATAACTGATGCCCACCATTTAACCCACGTGGTTATCGTGGCTTTTGGGTTTGCTACGAGGGCGAGCTTCGTTAGATGACGAGCTTTGCTCTTCATTGACTGGCTGAACCTTGATTGAATGACGAGCCGAGCTTCTTGAACCGTTATGCAGGCAAATTTCGATTGCATAACGAGGTCCGCTACTTGGATGAACTTCACTATATGACTAGCTTTCGCTGTTTGGGCGAACTTCAGTCGAATGCATTTATGCATTTTGGTTGGATAATGACTTGACTGCCGTGGCGAACCTCGTATGAAATGGTTGGATGGTAAGCCACGCCGTAGGCTAACCTTGTATGAAGTGGTTGGATGGCGAGCCATTGCGTGGCGAACCTCGGTTGAATGTCGAGGCTCACTACGTAGGCGAACCGGTTGAATGTCGAGGCTCACTACCGTAGGCTAACCTCGCTCAAGGGAGAGCTTCGCTACTTGGGCGAACCTCGGTTGAGTGAAGAGCTTACGCTTGGCGAACCTCGTCACGAATGAAGAGCTTCGCTACTTGGGCGAACCTCGGTTGAATGTCGAGGCTCACTACCGTAGGCTAACCTCGCTCAAGGGAGAGCTTCGCTACTTGGGCGAACCTCGGTTGAGTGAAGAGCTTACGCTTGGCGAACCTCGTCGAATGAAGAGCTTCGCTACTTGGGCGAACCTCGGTTGAGTGAAGAGCTTACGCTTGGCGAACCTCGTTTGAATGAAGAGCTTCGCTGCTTGGCGAACCTCGTCCGAAGGGAGAGCTTCGCTACTTGGGCGAACCTCGTCACGAATGGAGAGATTCGCCAAACTTTGATGTTGTAGGCGAGCCTCGTCAAGCCATTTGTTGTGGCGAACCTCGGCGGACCAGCTTGTAGGCGAATCTCATGATATGACTGTTGAGCTTCGTTTTTCATGCGAGCCTCGTGTTAAAATTGAACTCCGCTCCACTTGCGAACCTCGTATTGAGGTCGAGCCTCGCCTCTTGAACGAGTCTCGTTTTGAAGTTTGCATGGTCCAGCCTCGCCCCATCAGTGAGCCTCGTCTTGAAGCTTTAACAACTAGGGTGCGCGCGACCCTCGCCTAGAGGATTTTTTGACTGTCTACAAGACCCCCTTCAAAGTTTTCAGACTTGAATCAGGTTGTGTGGGGTCTGGAATACTTTGAATTTTTTCTAACAGCTGTCGGCGAACTTCACACGCCAACCTCGTCAGGAGTTCAGATATGAGGGCAAGGCTACGAACCTCGCACTCACCGACCCTTGGCGTTTCGTTTCCGATTTCTCTTTAAATCCGCATCCACGTGGCAAATTGGGGATTTGACACCTTTCGAGTGACTTTTCACATCCAAAGATCTCGTCCGCAGATCTCGTATTGAAGATCACGTGAGAGATCTAGGCCGTATATTTCGGCCGTCAGTTGGATTCTTCGAGACCCTATATATGACAGCGAGAGGCCCCAAAGAGCCCCCCTACTGCTCATCTTCTTCAAGCCGCCGCTATCTAAATCACCGAGATCTCCCTTTGACGCTCGAAGCAATGGCCCCCAAAACCGCTGCTGGCAAAGGCAAAAGGCCCGCTGGGACTTCTGGCTCTCCCAACCTGATCGCTTTCCACGGGTAAAGGCGTAAAGACATCGCTCGCCAAGACATGACTTTTATAATCTGCCGTAGAGTTGATTTCATGACATGATTTTCACTCTAAAGACGAGATCGATCTCAAAGATCATAACTTTCTAACTGCGCCAGCGGTTTTAACGAGGCTTGCCTCCTTTGGCTTGATAAGCCTCATCGAGGTTCTTGATCTTCCAGATCCCCATAGGGTCTCTGTTTTGAGACTCGCCTGTTTGGCGAGGTTTGATTCTTTAGACGAGGCTCGTTTTGGCGAGTCTTGTCTTTTTGAATGATGAGTTTTGTTTAGCGAGGCTCGTCTTCTTAAAGGATGAGTCTCGCTTGCTTGTTGGACGAGGTTCATTTACTGTAGACGAAACCGCCTTTCCTCGACGAGGTTCGCCGCTGATGACGGTTCGCCTATTTGGCGAGGCTCGTTGATTGAGGACGGTTCGTCTATTTGACGAGGCTCGTTGATTGGAGACGGTTCGCCCATTTGGCGAGGCTCGTTGATTGGAGACGAAGTTCGTCCATTTGACGAGGCTCGTTGATTGAGGACGAAGTTCGTCTATTTGACGAGGCTCGTCATCCAAGTACTTTTACTCCCTTGAGGTAATGATTTAATCCCCTTGGACTAACTTCTCTCGTTCTTTTCTTTTGTGTAGTTGAACATCCCTCTACCGCCATCCCTCAACGGGGTGCTTTCGGAGCAAACGGTACTCAGGAGGCAGAACCTGACTTTCTATCTTCACTGGCGCATATCCCTGTATTTGCGGACCGGAATGAGGAAGAATTGAAACTGCTCTCTGAACCCTCGACACCCACACTTAGGCGTTGGATTACAGATGCCCCTCTGGAATCTGTCAACCGGGACCAGATTATAAAGCCTGTCTTCTTATTTGGCGATGATGCTGAAGATCCAGATCTATTGGACTTGGGTTCGTACAAGTGGCTCCGAGTGGTAAACTCACGCTACATGTTCTTGCCCGCAATGGAACGTGACTATTCCCTTACTTCACTAAGAGCAGCTTCTGCTTCTAGAAAGATGAATTGGGATCTAACTCCCACTCAGGATGGAGTAATGTGTGGTCGCTTTTCCCGCGATGGTGCACAGGTGGACCGCCATGGTCATCATGTAACTGGTCTACAACCTGGGCTTTTCCAGAGGGAGCTTCCTGTTGGCGAATCAGCTGTCGCGGCCAACACTTTTGGTCGTGCTTTCCATAAGGCGGAGGGGCAATTCCCTGCCAAAGATTTTCGGACTCCTGGCTGGTCTCGATGGGGTTCTTCTCAATGGTGGCCTCGTGTCACTGAATACATTCTAAAAGAAAATCGTGACGAATTGGAGAAGTTTGGCCTTAGGGCTCCGATCAGGGCAACTCAATTGGGCACGAGGAATAACTCGGCAATTCCTCGGGATTTTGGAGTTGTATAACCCGATACCCACACTTTCTTCACTCGGATGGCGAATTGGGGATTGCTTTGCACGAGATGGCGAGGTTTGGACTACCTCATGGAAGGTATCCGTCACGAGTACATCCGGGGTATAAAGAAGCGATGGATTTGGAAAAAGATCACCCCCAAGTAGTGGAGACCTATTGGGAAGTGATGTGCCACTATCATATTTGCACATGTAGGCACGGACGCGCTGATAAGAAGGGGGAGAAGTTCATTAGTCATAATATTTGGGCCCACTACCTCTTTGAAGGGCTGAATGATAAGGAAGGTATTGTAGTGCCCCTGAGTCCTCTTGAGGCGGGTACATTGTCGCGGCTTGTGCTTGACAACCTTCCGCTTTCTTATGTGACTTCCTCAGACGAGCATGGCTTCCCGGCAGGGACGACGTTTGACACTTATATTTATCGAGGCGGGGGCCGATTTCTTCAAAGGCGGTGCTAGCAGGCTACCTCATGTTATGGCTCAAACACATCGTCGTCCCCACCAGCAGCTTTGATTCATTAGGACCTGAGGTGATTTTCCCTGCTGTTTGCTTAGCACACGGGCGTCAGTATGCACTTCTTCCTGCCATGATTGCCCGTCTTCACTGCGGATTGCGGCGTCTTTGCTATACCTTCTGCCATGGTGCTGAGAACCCAAGGGTGGAATTACCATACGCCTATCTTATGGCGTGGTTCGTCATGCACTGCCCTACTCTCATGGGTACACCTTCTGCTCCTATAGAGGGACAAATCACTCCTTTCATCCAGAGGCTAGAGAACGTCGATTGGAGCAAACATTACATGGCTTCAGTGCGGCGCGCTCTCCGGGACTATAAGAGTTATTCTTTTAACCGGTGCCTTCCTCATTTTCCTGGAGTCAGCTATGGACAAGCTTTGGTGGATGAACCTAATGCTCAGGGTTACACCACTTTGTCACTCGGCTGCTTCCTATGGCTCATGAGCATCCGGCCGGGATATTTTGTCTACCGTTTCGGTCCTATATGCGTATTGGAGCCTTATCTACCACAATCGCTTTGCGTCGGTTTGGGTATGATCAGCGTATGTCGGTAATCCCAATTCTCAATTACAATCCGGCGGCGCGGCTTAGTTGCGGGAGCCGGGCTTGATGCTGGACGTGTTGGCGCGGTGGTGCTCGTTTTCTCTTCATAGCGAGACCCTCAATCGGACGGCGTTAAGCTTATTGCAAGTGGCATTGCATGGCAAACGCAGAGATCCTGTGTTTTAACATCAATTCATCGGGTTGCGTTCGATTCGTCGTTATAGAAGGCGGACTTCAACTAGGAGCGCATTAGGTGAAGGAGTATTTAAGTGCTGAGACGGATGTTGGTGCGGAGACACCGCATCCACCTAGCCCTCATGAAACTCAGGCGGAAATAGATGAGGCCCTGAATGAGTACGGCAGCAACATTCCTTCTTCTGCTGGCGTTGAAGAAACTTTCGGGGCTGAACCTGTATCAGAGGCACCTAGAGATTTTGCTCCTTTTGATGAACCATCCGAACATCTTCCGCAAGATCCTCTTGAAGGTTCTACCTCACCCAGCCGATCTGTTGGAGCTGTGCCCCAAGAAACCACCCCCACTTCAGAGCCTGGAGGAAGCGAAGCCTTGGTATCAACAACTCAAGGATCTAAAAGACCAGGGCCTCCTCGGACCAAGCGTGTAGTCAAGCGGGTAAGGAGAGAAGCCTTGATTGAATCTGCTGCCAGTTTGAGCCCCATTACTGAAGGCCCTCCTGATGCTGCCAAAAGTATGCCGGATGATGCTGAAGAGTCTCCTGTGGTTCTTTGTCGTTTGAGCGAACCGGGACCCAAGATGATGATACGGCGATCCCTGACGCGGTTGTGCCTGAGACCTCATTTGCTTTGACTGTCGTCACCACCCCTCAATTGAAGTTCCGCCAATCCGGCCTCGGCTCGTCCGTCGGGCTCAAATCCTTCTGCTGGTACCCCGTCTTCTTTTGACTTGTCGAAAGACTACGGGGTATCTATGATTCGCAATAATTTCTTTGCCATCCTAAAAGAATCTCCTGCTCAAGTGTTGGAGCGTGGTGGGGACTTTGCTGGAATCAAGGCTGTTTTGGAACCCCTCCTGGATGTGATGCGAGCGACCAGCTTCACGGCCTACTGCGCCTTACGAACCTATTTGGTACAGGCAGAGACCCTTTTCAACAAATGGCAGAGACAGCGTGACCAATCTCTTCGTTCCATGATTGAGGACCGTGCTATGCATCTTAGGAGAATAAGAGATGATACCCAATTTGAGCTCCAACGTCAAATGCTCGAGAAGAAGCAGACTATTGGGAAGCTCTTTGAGACGGCCGCGCCTCTGTATGATGAAAAGAAAAGGGTTGCTGGCGCCGAGCGTAACCAACAACTCCTGGTTGACTCCTACAAGGCTGCACTCGTCGATATTCAGGCAAAATTGGCGGAGGCAGAGAGTGGGCTAGCGGCTGCTACTGAGAAACATCAGACTCTGATAGCTCAATGTACGGCGCATGAGGCCGCAGTGCAAGCTGAATCTGATGACCTGGACAGGCCGAGAGTGAGCAAAGCGCTGTACTTTCCGACGATGATCTTTATAAGCAGGCGACGGAGGAGGTCAAAGTCGCTCAAAAGGAAACTGTGGACAAGATTGCTTCTGAGATCCGCCAAACTCTTGGGAACTTGTAACTCATGTACCTTTGATCTTGTTATAAAATTTCAACTTTGGTGTCCATTTAATGTTTTCTTGTGTCATTTATATCTGCAATTTGGAATTTTTAGCAAACCCCCAGCTATCAACGGACTTGGTATGTCTTTACCAACTGCCGTTTGAGTTGGACTAGCCATACTTTTCCCCTCAGTATGGTGAGTTTTCGAGGGGTTTCTTTTAGACTTAATGCTAAAATCTCCCCTCTATCCTTAGCCGTTCAAGGCGTTGGATTAAAAGATAAGGGCAACTCGTCTGATAAACCACCCTCAGGAATAAAATAGTGTGGGAGTGATCAAATCATTCAATGACATAAAAGTGTAACGATCGTGATCAGAAAGCAATCAAGTTGTTCAGTGACATGAAAGTATAACAACACTGATTGTGAACAAAGTCATTTAGAGGAATGACCATGTGGGAGTAGTTAAGTCGTTCAGTGATATTGGAGTATAACGACTATGGTTGAAATAGAAGAGATGACACGAAGAGGAAGAGATGACACGAAGAATAGAAGAGCAGCAAGCTACTATTCTTGCGCAACAAGAATCTATCAGGCGCTTAGAAATGATGATGGAGAAACATGAATCGAAATAGAAGAGCAGCAAGCTACTATTGTTGAAATAGAAGTCATGGCCGAACGAGAGGAAGAGATGACACGAAGAATAGAAGAGCAGCAAGCTACTATTCTTGCGCAACAAGAATCTATCAGGCGCTTAGAAATGATGATGGAGAAACTTGTGGGCAAGAAGAAGATGGACGAAGGAGGATCCAAATCGAAGCAAGAAGGCTACGACGGGGATCATGATGTCCACTCAATGTCATCGGAAGCGGAATCGAATCCGCGTACAAAAGAGCAAGATCATGTGTTGCGGGATTTCCAAAAGCAGCTGGATGCTCTGAAACTCCAAGGGCAATCTAAGGAGCTGGGGGTGGCGAGGCCATATCCTATAGAATGGGATGATGTCCCATATCCTCCGAAATTCAAGCCACTTAACTTAGTGCAGTTCGACGGAAAAAGTTCTCCGTCACAACACATCTACTACTTCCAAGAGCAAACCGGGCATATAACGGGTAATGATCCTATTATGACCGGTTATTCATTAGCACTCTTAAAGAATTAAGCCAGTGGTTTGAAGGTTAGAGCACGGTTCTATCGGCTCTTGGAAAGATTTGCAAAGGCTTTTTATGGCCCGATTTTTCGATGATGACACTGAGGTGTCTATGGCCACTTTGTTGGCCGAAAAGCAAAAGAAGACGGAGTCTGTCAGCACTTTTGTCAAGCGATTCCGGAATCAGTCCTTGCATTCCCGGGACCAAGTCTCAGAAGCGACATTCATCGCGATGTGCGAGCCAACCTTCGATCAACATACTTTGAAGATGGGTGCGGTTGAAGCACACTCTTGGAGAATTGGTGAGGCAAAGGCGAACAAGTTGAAAATATGCTTAAGAGGATAGAGGCAGAAGAACCTCAGGACTACCGTTCTAAAAAAGGGGGTAATCAGAGCAATTTTACGCCTCAAAAACAGTCGAAGGGGAAGGAGACTCTAGCTGTGGAGACTCAACCTGCTTCAAAACCCTTTAAGCAGAAACCGAATGCCTCCGACAACCGTCCTATGAAGAAGTATGACTTCAAGGATGATCAGGTTGTCCCGATCTTCAAGACTTTGCTCAAGATGAACAAGATCACGCTTCCGGAAATCAAGAAGCCGGAGGAAGCTTCAAGGACGGATGATCCAAAATACTGCATGTACCATCGAATGGTACACCATCCGACGGGGTCATGCTACATCTTGAAAGACAAGATCCAAGTCTTGTTAGAAGCGGGTGTTATGACTTTGCGAGAGGATCAGAAGAAGGTGTCTGCAAACATGGTCGCTCTCCAGTTTGGCGATTTCGCGGAATTCCAAGTGCAGGATGGTGTAAAGCCAATCCCTCAAGCAGAAGCTAGAGTTGTGAACTTTGATCTCCAGCGGCAAGAAGCACAAGGTATGGTCCCTTACACCACGCCGAAAGGCGAAATTATGTGGGTTCACCCTGACTTGTTATCAGATGAACAATGGACTTCTTCAAAGTCAAAAGGGAAGACTTGTAACGCCACCTCTGCTGCTTGGGAGGAAGGAGCAAGTCAATGACTCTACCAAGCAACAAATCGCCCCGGTCGCACATCCTGTACCAGCGTTGGCCACCCGAGGCGGAAAAGAGTTCCTAAGGGAGTACCCCGAGGTAACACCCGACGTAGCAGTAAAGGAGCCAGTTGGTGGGTCCAAGACAAGGGAGATCCGCTACAACAAAGCACTCAGGAAGGACATGCACGAAACGAAGGCTCCTTTCGGTTCGGCGTGTTAGCCCAACTCTCCAACATCCCTACAGAATTACTTTATTTGAGCTCTTGCGTCTCTCAATCTACGAGCTGCGAGAAGCGTTGGCGGATAATGAAGCGTTCCTCGCTCATTTCCCAGAAAGGACAACAGAAGTTTGTGCCCAATGTCATCAGGTCTTCAAAGGGCCGATACCTTGCATTACTTTTTCATCGGAGGACATGCAAGTGAAGAATCCAAAGCATGATAGGCGTTGTACTTCAGGCTATATCGGATCTGTCCAGAATCAACCGAGCTCAAGTTGACCCGGGATCTGCATTGAGTATCATCCCATTGAGAATTATACAACATCTTGGAATACCGCTGCATCGGTTAGCGACAACCGGGACTACCATCTACGGTTTCAATGCTACCAATTCTCGTCCCTTGGGCAAGATCAAACTCAAATGCCAAATAGGAGACTTGAAGACAGATGTTACCTGCTATGTCATCGACGCGGATACATCTTATAATTTGCTCTTGGGTCGACCCTGGATCCATGAAAATTTGATCGTCCCATCTACGTTGCATCAATGCATGAAGTATGTAGATGAAGAAGGGATGGTTAAAACATTGGTCGCGGAAAGGCAACCATTCAAAGGTGTGGAGAATTATTTTACGGATTCTGTCCACTACCTTGAGGAAGGCCAAACCGATGAACCACAGATCGAGGACTATGACAGCGGAAATGAAGCTGACATAGAGTCCGAACAAGGAGTTGTTTTCAATGATGTAAAACCCTTTGTAATCGACCAATGATCCGATGACGACATAGTCGTTTTAATGAAAATTATGATTTAGCTTACGCGACCGGTGTTAAAAGTCATCTTGACTTGATGTCGAAATTCTTCCGGTTGTATCTTTGAACACGCATTGCACATGCCCATCCAGTCGTCATTTATGACAACTCAAAGGCACTTTAATTCTTCACAAGCGGTTTTTGTGATACCGTCCCGGAATAATGATCAGAAAGACATTATCTTTGGGCAGGTCAACAAACCATTGCAAGCTGAGGTGGAACAACCCCAAGCAAAAGAAAAAGAACCCCAATTTTCATATTTCTCGCCGACGGCGCAACATTTGATGAAGAAAATGGGATATGATTTCCTTCACAAAGAAGGGCTAAACTACGGAAAAGGTATTAAAACACCGATCCGATCTGCTTATGTCCCGGAAGGCCAGCCTGATGATTATTATCATAAAACTCGTAAAGGGTTGGGATATGAGTCGCCGCCGTACTCATGGCATGTTATGACTGAGGGTGAGTCAGATCACTCATCTTCTGAAGCAACTTCCTGGGATTCTGACGTCAGTATAGGACATGAATTTAAGTCCTTGATGGCCAATATGACCTCAGCTGATCCAATAGAGATCCAAGAAGATGATCTCTTACCGCTACTGGAGGATCCAATGAGTCAACAGCTTGGAATGCAATGGGAACATCGTTTTGAACAACGAGAGCCACCCACCGATGACAAAATAGCCCAAGTAAATATGGGGGACGAAGCTAATCCAAAACCCATATTCATAAGCGATAGTTTGACGGCTGAAGAAAAGGAGAGCCTTATCGCTTTGGTACGGGAATATATCGATGTCTTCGCATGGAGTTATGAAGATATGCCTGGTTTAGACCCTCAAGTGGCCATGCATCACCTTAACATTAAGCCAGGAGCTAAACCTGTTAAACAACAACAACGACGATTTTCCCCTCAGGTCATGAAAGCCATCGAGAAAGAAATCGAGAAGCTGATCAAAGCAGGGTTCATCCGGAAGTCACGACATCGGTAGGTAGCAAATATAGTACCCGTGGTAAAGAAAAACGGACAGATCCGACCGTGTGTTGATTACCGAGACTTAAATGCGGCATGTCCGAAAGACGATTTCCCTCTACCAATTACGGACATTATCATCGACAACACATGCGGGTTTGAAAGAATGTCTTTTATGGATGGATTTTCAGGGTACAATCAAATCAAAATGCAGCCTGATGATGAAAAGCATACTGCCTTCCGAACACCGTCAGGGATATACTGTTATACAGTCATGCCCTTTGGCTTGAAAAACGCAGGGGCTACATACCAGCGTGCCATGACCACTATTTTCCGAAAACATTTACGGAAAACAGTGGAATGCTACGTGGATGATTTAGTAGTTAAGAGTCGTCGCAAAAGTGATCATTTGCATGACTTGAAGACAACATTTGAGATAATGCGGGCACATCAGCTGAAGATGAACCCAACTAAGTCTTTTAGGGGATGTCTAGTGGCAAATTTCTAGGGTTCGTGGTCACGGCCGGATGGTATCGTCTCGACCGGACAAGATCAAAGCTATCCAGGAACTTCCACCTCCTAGAAGCCTTAGAGAGCTTCGTGGTCTCCAAGGGCGTTTGGCTTACATTCGCAGATTCATTTCCAATTTATCGGGGAAATGTCAACCATTCTCGAAGCTCATGAAGAAAGGTGTATCGTTCGTTTGGGATGAAGATTGCCTAAGGCATTCAAGAGATCAAAACATATCTTTCTAATCCCCCGTGTTAGTTGCACCTAAGTCGAAAGCCCTTCGATTTACATCCGCTCACGAGTATCGTTGGCAGTCTTTGCACGGGGCGATGACAATGGCCACGAGCAGGCGATCTATTACCTCGGTGGGACAAGCCGGGGCGAATATCGATATCCTCCCATTGAAGGAATGTTTGGCTTTGGTCTTCGCCATCCAAAAGATGCGGCACTATCTAGTGGGGCCGGACCATACCGTCATCTCAAAATTGACCCTATCACGGGTATTCATGACCCACCGCACGCTGAATGGTCGAATGGCTAGATGGGCATTGTTATTATCTCAGTACGACATTCACTTCAAACCTCAGAAGGCGATGAAGGGTCAAGCTGTGTGTGATCTATTGGCTAACCATCCATTGAAAGGGAAAGTCGAATTGTATCAAGACATGCCTGACGAACCTTATGAAGCTAATCGGTCTCTAAGGAGCAGTATGGCGGTTGTCTTTTGACTGAGAGCGCGACCCACGCGGCCCGTTGTAGCCGAGTGGGGTAGTATTGATATCTCCACAAAACCACGTGATACCACGGTATGTCGTTATCAGAACCATGCACCAATAACGTAGCAGAGTATAATGCGTTATTGATTGGTCTCGACATAGCCAAACATTTAGGCGTGAAACACCTTGAGGCATTTGGGGATTCACAGCTAATCGTAAAACAACTAAGAGGAGAGTACGAAGTCAGGCACGAGGACCTTATCCCTCATCATGCAGCAGCCATAACTTTAGCTGACTCCTTTGAAAGCTTTTACATTGATCATGTACCCCGTTTGCAGAACACTTATGCGGATCTGTGGCGTCTCTTTACTTGCCCTGTATGCGAGAATGCTACTCAGCAGGTTAATGTGTCTAGTCGGCAACTATTTCGACCAAAATATGCATTACAGATCCAAGCAGTCGAAGACGAACCTAAGTCACTTGAAGCACGAGACTGGCGGTTCCCGATCATCGACTATGTCTTGCATGGGATATTGCCCGAAGACATAAAAGAAAGAGAGTCAATTCGTCGACGAGCATCAAGATTTTATTATGATTCCCAATTACAGACTTTATATAGAAGGTCATATGATGGGTTACTACTTCGATGTCTGTCAACTAAGGAAGCAGAGCAAGTCTTGAAAGAAGCTCATGACGGTGTTTGTGGAGCACACCAGCCCGGACCTAAGTTATGGGATCGGCTGCGTAGACTCGGTTATTATTGGCCGACAATGGTAAGGGATGCCGTGGCTTACGCTAAACGATGCCATGCATGCCAAATACATGCTAATTACCTTCACCAACCTCCGGAACACTTGCATCCTACCGCCACGTCCTGGCCATTTGAAACGTGGGGAATGGACATCGTCGGTCCAATTTCTCCACCATCTTCAAAAGGACATCGCTTCATATTGGCGATAACTGATTATTTCTCAAAGTGGGCCGAAGCCGTTCCATTGAGAATGGTCAAGACTAGTGATGTGATCAAATTTGTCAAACATCACGTCATATACCGATATGGTGTGCCAAGACAGATTGTCCACGACAATGGTCCACAATTTGTCAGTCATGCTTTCACGCGATTCTGCGATAAATTCCGAATCCGAAATTTAGCATCAACAGCTTACTATCCTGCGGTGAACGGACAAGCTGAAGCTTTTAATAAGACGATCATCAAGATCCTTACCAAGATGGTCTCTTCAAACAAGAAGGATTGGAACGACAAGCTGGGGCAAAGCCTGTGGGCTTACCGTACAACGGTTCGCACACCGACAGGTACAACCCCATATTCTCTGGTTTATGGTTGTGAGGCCATTTTACCGTTAGAGATTCAAATCTCATCACTTCGAATAGCGTTATCCACCGGAATGACAACCGAGGAAAATCATCGCCGGCCTTGAGGAACTTGAAATCTTTGGATGGCGATTACGAGGCTCAACAACATATCGAGTTGTACCGGACCAGTTCTAAAGCATTTGACAAGAAAGTCCGATGTCGTATTTTCAAGGAAGGCGACCTGCGTGCTTTCATTGTCCGGCGCCAATGATTTTGAATTCCAAGAAGAAAAGGAAATTCGAACCAAAATGGGAAGGACCATTAAGTAGTGGAGTCGGTTTACTCGAATGGAGCGTACCGCCTAACCAATCAAGAAGGCGACAAAATCATGATGCCTATCAACGGTAAGTTTCTGAAGAAATATTACCCCTAATCAATTATCTTATCGTTTCTAAGTATTGACTTACCAAGTCAATATTTTATCTTTACGATGTCCACCATTGGCCTACCAAGTGATGCGCCAATATTCTAATTTTCCGACGTTTGTTATTCGTACCGAATGATGTTCGTCATCCCGTATGGGCTTACTCAACGATGAGCCAATGTTTCAATTCCCCATGAACAACGGCTGTCACCTAATTTTGATTTATCGAATGATGTGTCTTCATGTCAATCACAGTGGTCATACTTTCACGTCACTGAACAATGTGATTGTTTTCGATCACAGTCGTTATACTTCTACGTCACTGAACGACCTGATCATTTCCATATCGTCTCTTGTCCGAGTGACTTTATGTTAGATAGTGGTTAACCAAGTGATACACCCCTATCAGCTCCCTCACCGAATAGCGGCCTACCAAGCGATGTGCCTCTATTTCAACCATAGTCGTTATACTCCAATGTCACTGAACGACTTAACTACTCCCACATGGTCATTCCTCTAAATGACTTTGTTCACAATCAGTGTTGTTATACTTTCATGTCACTGAACAACTTGATTGCTTTCTGATCACGATCGTTACACTTTTATGTCATTGAATGATTTGATCACTCCCACTGTGGTCGCCATCTTCTGTAGAGTCGAAAAAGTTTTGTTTGATTGACTTTGAAAAAATAAAATTACAACCACACTCTCTCGATTACAGAGGAAGAGGAGATTGATTTGACTCCTCTTTTTGTATGGGTTCTTGGTGGCGAAGAAGGCTTCACTCAATGCTCACGTAGAGATCCGCTTTCGTTGTGATCGAAACAACGCAGTTGATGATTGATGAAGAACTTCGATCTTTCTTATGCATAAATCTGAATTTTCCAAAATTCCCTTGTTCATAGCTATTCACGGCTATTTATAGGGCTTTAAGCATGTAACTATCATGCTAGAATCGTGGAAGCGTGGGTTAGTGGGCATAACTGATGCCCACCATTTAACCCACGTGGTTATCGTGGCTTTTGGGTTTGCTACGAGGCGAGCCGTTAGATGACGAGCTTTGCTCTTCATTGACCGGTGAACCTTGATTGAATGACGAGCTTGAGCTTCTTGAACCGTTATGCAGGCAAATTTCGATTGCATAACGAGGTCCGCTACTTGGATGAACTTCAGCTATATGACTAGCTTTCTTTGTTTGGGCGAACTTCACGAATGCATTTATGCATTTTGTTAGATAGCGAAGCCACGCCAGAAGGAACCTCGTATGAAATGGTTGGATGGTAAGCTTACGCTATAGGCGAACCTTGTATGAAGTGGTTGGATGGCCGGCTTATTGCGTGGCGAACCTCGTTGAATGTCGAGGCTCACTACGTAGGCGAACCTCGTCGAATGAAGAGCTTCGCTACTTGGGCGAACCTCGCTCAAGGGAGAGCTTCGCTACTTGGGCGAACCTCGCTCGAATGAAGAGCTTCGCTACTTGGGCGAACCTCGCTCGAATGAAGAGCTTCGCTACTTGGGCGAACCTCGCTTGAATGAAGAGCTTCGCTACTTGGGCTAACCTCGCTTGAATGAAGAGCTTCGCTACTTGGGCTAACCTCGCTCGAATGAAGAGCTTCGCTACTTGGGCGAACCTCGTCGAATGGAGAGATTCGCCAAACTTTGATGTTGTGGGCGAGCCTCGTCAAGCCACTGTTGTGGGGCGAACCTCGGTTGAGTGAAGAGCTTCGCTACTTGGGCGAACCTCGTTTGAATGAAGAGCTTCGCTACTTGGGCGAACCTCGTTTGAATGAAGAGCTTCGCTACTTGGGCGAACCTCGTTTGAATGAAGAGCTTCGCTACTTGGGCGAACCTCGCTTGAATGAAGAGCTTCGCTACTTGGGCGAACCTCGCTCGAATGAAGAGCTTCGCTACTTGGGCGAACCTCGTTTGAATGAAGAGCTTCGCTACTTGGGCGAACCTCGCTCGAATGAAGAGCTTCGCTACTTGGGCGAACCTCGTTTGAATGAAGAGCTTCGCTACTTGGGCGAACCTCGTTTGAATGAAGAGCTTCGCTACTTGGGCGAACCTCGTTTGAATGAAGAGCTTCGCTACTTGGGCGAACCTCGTTTGAATGAAGAGCTTCGCTACTTGGGCGAACCTCGTTTGAATGAAGAGCTTCGCTACTTGGGCGAACCTCGTTTGAATGAAGAGCTTCGCTACTTGGGCGAACCTCGTTTGAATGAAGAGCTTCGCTACTTGGGCGAACCTCGTTTGAATGAAGAGCTTCGCTACTTGGGCGAACCTCGTTTGAATGAAGAGCTTCGCTACTTGGGCGAACCTCGTTTGAATGAAGAGCTTCGCTACTTGGGCGAACCTCGTTTGAATGAAGAGCTTCGCTACTTGGGCGAACCTCGTTTGAATGAAGAGCTTCGCTACTTGGGCGAACCTCGTTTGAATGAAGAGCTTCGCTACTTGGGCGAACCTCGTTTGAATGAAGAGCTTCGCTACTTGGGCGAACCTCGTTTGAATGAAGAGCTTCGCTACTTGGGCGAACCTCGTTTGAATGAAGAGCTTCGCTACTTGGGCGAACCTCGTTTGAATGAAGAGCTTCGCTACTTGGGCGAACCTCGTTTGAATGAAGAGCTTCGCTACTTGGGCGAACCTCGTTTGAATGAAGAGCTTCGCTACTTGGGCGAACCTCGTTTGAATGAAGAGCTTCGCTACTTGGGCGAACCTCGTTTGAATGAAGAGCTTCGCTACTTGGGCGAACCTCGTTTGAATGAAGAGCTTCGCTACTTGGGCGAACCTCGTTTGAATGAAGAGCTTCGCTACTTGGGCGAACCTCGTTTGAATGAAGAGCTTCGCTACTTGGGCGAACCTCGTTTGAATGAAGAGCTTCGCTACTTGGGCGAACCTCGTTTGAATGAAGAGCTTCGCTACTTGGGCGAACCTCGTTTGAATGAAGAGCTTCGCTACTTGGGCGAACCTCGCTCGAATGAAGAGCTTCGCTACTTGGGCGAACCTCGTTTGAATGAAGAGCTTCGCTACTTGGGCGAACCTCGCTCGAATGAAGAGCTTCGCTACTTGGGCGAACCTCGTTTGAATGAAGAGCTTCGCTACTTGGGCGAACCTCGTTTGAATGAAGAGCTTCGCTACTTGGGCGAACCTCGTTTGAATGAAGAGCTTCGCTACTTGGGCGAACCTCGCTCGAATGAAGAGCTTCGCTACTTGGGCGAACCTCGTTTGAATGAAGAGCTTCGCTACTTGGGCGAACCTCGTTTGAATGAAGAGCTTCGCTACTTGGGCGAACCTCGCTCGAATGAAGAGCTTCGCTACTTGGGCGAACCTCGCCTAGAGGATTTTTGACCTGCCTACAATTGTATATCCTATGTGTGTTTTTCTTTTGAACAAAAAGGGGAGAAAATGTGGAAATTTTGAAAAGTTTTAAAAAGTTGCTTTGTTTCGAGGGAGAAACTTTTACATGATTTTTTTAAATTTGGAGTTTTGGAATACACGTACTTTTCATGTATGCATTTTTGTAGGGGAGCTCAGATTGCATTTCATACATGAGTTATGAGTTTATTTTGATTTGAATATATATATATATATATATATATATATATATATATATATATATATATATATATATATATATATATATATATCACCATGTTTTACATTCTGTATTTCAAATTTTGAGTTTTGTTATTATCAAATGGGGGAGATTGTTAGAACGTTGTTCGTGTAATATCTCTTGCTTGATTAATAACAAACTCTCAATTACTACTGATATGTTTGTGAGATGACATATAAACAAGTGTGAATAAATTATAGTTTAAAATGATATAAAAATCAACACGAACGTTGATTTCAGCCTTTGAACCATCGATGGTAACGAGGCACAATCGATGGTCAAGTCAAGTCATCGATGAACTACAGGAAAAAATTAGAGAAACAGAAACCAAATTTCGAACTATCGATTGTCTACGGTCGACCATCGATGATCGTATCGACCATCAATGGACTACGGTCAACAATCGCAGAAATCCAAAAATCAAAATTTGCACAATCGATGGACTACAGTCAACCATCAATGATCATCAATGGACCATCGATGATCGTGTTCCATCATCGATGGTTAAGACGTGATTTGGCAGTTTTGGCAGATTTTCAGATTTAATCTCAGTCATTCGTTGATATTTTTTTATCTCCTATTTGGCTCTGATTAGGGTATCTCTTACCTATGCTATCAAGGTCTATTTAAAGGGGAATTGAGGAAGAGAATAACATCAATAAGAAGAGAGAAGGCAACTAGTGTTTGTGAGAGAGTTTGATTTGAGAATTCAACCCGGAGCCTCGTTCAACTTCTTCTCGTCGCACTCAACATCAGAGGATTGTTTCAGCAAGTGAGAAGAAGTGTCATTTGCGTTCAAATTCATCATCTCTTCTTCACGGATATTCATCATCATTGATTTGAAGGGCGGTTTGTTAAAAGGACTGTAAGATTTTTCTAATTGTGTTTTAACTATTTTTGGGTTGATTTTGTATTTCAAACTTGTAAGTTTGACGGCATACTCAAGCCGGGATAATTGAGGGTTGGCATACTCAAGCCAGGTGAATTGAGGGTGTCTAGCTAGGGCTAGGTTTCTTCTAGTCATTATGAGGAGTTAGGTTAGTCGACTGATTTTGGGTAGATTTCAGGATCCTGTCTGCAAAGTCTACCAAATCGGGTTGCAATTTGGGAGAACTCTGGTCATAGTGAAAAAGGTCCTTTGCGAGAAATAAGAGTGGATGTAGGATTTTCATCCGAACCACTATAAAAATCTCTTGTGTTCCTATGTTAGTTTGCTTTTAATTTTTCACATATTATTTCCGCTGCATATTCTGAGTTAGTCGAAAAATTATAAGCAATCCTATTTATCCCCCCTTCTAGGCTTGCATCTCAGTTCCAACACCCTAGAGTCTGCGTATCTACATGGATGACCCTGAGATTGCTAATTATAATTACACAGATTGTTAGGATGTTGCCCGTACAATATCTCTTATTTGAGTAATAACAACTCTTATTTGGTACTAATATTGGTTTGAGATGTTATAGTACAAGTAAATACAAGTATGAGATGTGTACGAGGCGAACGATGCGAAAATCAGCTCAAAACTTATTTCAGCACCATTACCATCGATGGTAGGTCATTGACCATTGATGGTGAGCAGTGACCATCGATGGTTCTATGACACATCGATCGTGCAAATATCAGATACTTAAATATCATCGATGAGCTTCTCAACCATCGATGGTCTCTTGACACCATCGATGGTCAAGAGTGACCATCGATGATAAAAATGGCAGATTATAATTTTTCAGATTTAATCGCAGTCATTTGTTATTTGATATATTCTCCAACTTCTACCATGTTTAGGAGATCTCTTTTCAGACCTAATTGTGAGAGAATATTATGTAAAGAGAGCAAGAAAAGAGGAGGGATTCGAGGTTTGATATTGAGAGATCTTGAAGAGAAATTGTGATTCCTTAGAGCCTCGTTGAACTCTTAGTCATTGCATCGAATCAGCGAGGAGACTTGTCATTAGATTGATGTTCTTCACCGTTCTTCATCAAGTTTTGCTTATATCCTTTAAGAGACGGTTTGTTTTATCAAAAGAGTAGTAAGATCGTTTTGATTTTTGTGCTTAATTGATATTTGATTTGTTTTTATTTGAATTTCTTTTACGACGTACTCAAGCCGGTTGAATTGAGGGTTTGGACTAGCTAGGGCTAAGAATTGCTCATTGTGGAAGTTAAGCTAGACGACTGATTTCAAGTAGATTCCAGAATACAGTCTTGTAAGTCTACTGAATCGGATTTGTGATTCAGCTAAACTCTTCATATAGTGAGGAAGCTCCTTCGCGAGAGGAAAGATGGACGTAGAATTGTTTATCCGAACGACTATAAAATCTTATGTGCTCTTGGTCGACTGGTTTTGAAAATTGTTATATTGTTTATCACTTTTATTTGTTATTTCGCTACATATTCTGTGTTTTGGCAAAAAAGGGTAGCAATCCCCAAAAACGCCATTTTGGATCCAACACAGATAACTTACAAGTAGCAATCTCAGAGTCATTCGTGTGAATACGCAAACTCTAGTTTCACCTGTGTAATTACATCATATCTCAATATAACGGAATGTTTATATAAAAAAATTTAATTAATTAAATACTTAGACTTCTTGATGTCCAAAAGAGATCTCGCTCCATTATTGTATTTGTATTACGCATGAGTGTGTATTTCAACACTAATGTGGGGTTGCATAAATATTAGGGGATCACATTGTAACACATTAACCTCATGTGACAATCATATGGTCAATACAAATAACGAAGAAAAAACTCCCTATGGACTTTAAGAGGAGTTAAATACTAAAAAGAAAAATTAGGGATTCACCAACTCCCTCCAAGGAGGGTGTATTTGCAATTAACCCAAATAATAAGAATTGCACTTGCAAAATGTATCAATCAAAGCTATCAAACATATTAGGCATGAATCACGTATAACAGAGCATTTTCAAATTCCAACATCTTAAATGCAACAAAGTTACTTATGCCAATAGAACAAAGCTTTTAAAAAAATGGAAATGGATAAAACTTTCAACAATCTCATACAGGCCTGTAAGCAAGAAAAGGCCTGTCAGCAAGAAAAGGACACAAGAAATTATAGTCCTCAAGTGCATTGCCAAATACATTTTTCTCTTAAGAATGATC
Source organism: Asparagus setaceus (assembly GCA_012295165.1). NCBI lineage: Eukaryota > Viridiplantae > Streptophyta > Magnoliopsida > Asparagales > Asparagaceae > Asparagus > Asparagus setaceus. The sequence goes on from CM022705.1 coordinate 15,502,603, forward strand.
TTACTATACCCTTCACTTTCATTTGGATCATTTTATGAGAAAAGAAGCACACCCGAAAAGAATGATCCAGCAGCAAAAGAATGCCAAAAGTTACACTATCTACCCCAACTAACATAACACCATAAAAATATGGGTTAGTTGCATATAAACCATATGTACTATGATAATGCATATATCCACTTGTACACCGTAAACTTTTCTATTAGCAATTACATCCCTGAAAAACAAACGATATTATTTCTTCCAAGATGCCGATAAATTGTCATTTCCCTCAATATAACTAAAATGAGTCTTTGTATATATACCCCTTCAATTATGCATATTTTGCAAAGTTACCCCCCAGTCATCAACTCTGGAAAAAAAAACCCCAAATCAACAAATCATACAATTTTGACAAGGTAATTTGTAGCCGCAATGTAAAAATATCAACAAAATAGACATATTCACTTATCATGTCCAACAAAGTTGATTTATTGATTCGAGGAGCATGTTCTCCAAGTTGATGACTTGGGGTATTTCTGCAAATATTGAGAATGGAGTGTTTTTTTTTTTGGGTTGGTGGTGTGTTTTGGGGTTCACCAACTTGCATGATTTAACAGGTATATATACAAAAAGTCCTACTAAAAATGACTAAATTGCCCTCTGAATTGAGGACAAAAAGTAATATCATCTAAGTTTCAGGGAGCATAAGAGCTAAAAAAATAGCCTAGGGGATATAAGTGGCTACGCCCTCATAACACAGGAGCTATATTTGCTATTAACCCAAAAAAAAATATATTGAAACCAGATACCTTCATGTTGGGTAATCACAAACTGCAATTTGCAACTCAGACTGATCCCAAACTCTTCCATATCTTCTTATAAATGTTCTCCTCCACCAAACCTCAAAAGCTCTTTGAAGATTCGGACAATCATCCCCTTTCTTCAAGTATCGATCGAACCATCTCAACAGAATAGCCTGCTGTTGAGCCATCGGCAATGTAAGAATTGTTTTACATAAACCATCTTCTACCAAATTCTTATCAATAGCTTTACAAGCCCTCTTCATCCAACCGAAATCATTGTAAAGAGCTTCCAACCAAGTTTGCAACAAAGAAAATCTTGCATCTTTTGACACCAAAATATCTCCTTTACCTATCGCTATACATAGTTGAGCAGTGATCCTGCTGATCTCAAACCGATACATACATGGAATCTTGGGGTGAAGGCTAGAGAGTTGTGTTTGATCTGCCCAAATCATCACAAACTCATCAACTAACTTTTTATCTATAAGAATCTCAACAAGCCAATGTATATTATCCGCTTCTCGAGCTATTTCCCCCATTAAATTCCCCCTATCTCGAGAGCTCTCATTTATATTGGCAGCCTCGGATAAGCAAAAATGAAGGGAATTTAGGCATTTGTCACAAAGATGGTAAAGAGTTTCTCTAGAGACATCAACCTTGTCAATATTGTTACTGTTATCTTCTCTTAGTAATCCGGATATTAATGATTTCATGCTCTTTCGGGCTTTATCATCTTTTGCTTGTAGGACTCCACCGAGAAGTTGCAAGAAGATAGCATTGGATTTTGAGGAAGTAGATGGTTCTACTAAAACTCTTTTTAATACTTCTGACACTGAATCGTGAAGTTCAAGGTGGTTGAGAACTGATAATATCTCCTCTTCTTGATCTTCCGACCAAGGAATTGCTTCTAGATATTCCAAGCATGCGACTACTCCAGCATCAAACATGATCGCTGCAGATACCTGCACAAGGCCATTGAGTTCATTGGGGTTTTTATATTTACTAAAATATCGCTAGGTAGTCTCTATCAAATAGATCACATCTATCGGTGAGGTTTTTTAACTTGACAAGTGCAATCTTCAATATTGGGTTATCTGCATGCTGGATGTTATCAATAATAGTTCAACTCAACTACATGTGTGTGGGTTTTTAAATTTGACAAGTGAAATCTTCAAAATCGGGTTAATAGTAACCCCATGTTGAATATTATCAACAGTAGTTAGCCTGCCCCAGTATTTTGTGTATGTGTGTGTGCGCACGCATGTGTAAAATGTGAAACATGTTAGTAGCACTAGAATATCCTACACTGCAGCCAAAAAAAAAAAAAACATGCCATGTAATTTGAGTCATGATCGACACCCCGGAGCATGTTCTCCACATCCAAACTGCCTTGGAGGAAAAATCATACGGCTTAAGATCATTTAACTATGCATCAGAACAGTTTCCTTAAATGGAACAAAATCAAACCAGTTGATGGATGGTTCAATAATCTTTTAAGCACATTCAGAGCAAGAAGATCATGTTTAATGTGTGGATCATGCACTTAAATGGTCCGAGAAACAATTTTTGGGGGTTAAAGTGAAATTTCTACTGCTTGCGTGCACGCAGATACACAAGCAGAGATACAAGAAATGGCTCTCTTTAGAATGAATTGATAAATGCATCAGCGGTTGGACATTGAAGATTGAACAGTTCCCTAAAGGTAGAACAAATTAAAACCACTTCATAGATGGCTAAATAATCTTTTAAAGTACATATTTAGAGCAAGAAGATATCATTCAATGTTGAGGATCATGCACTTAAAGGTCCAAGAATCAATTTTTGGGGGGTTATAGTGCAGGAAAATTCTTGAGCTTTGCATGCAAGCAGATACAAAAGCACAAAACATGAGCATAAACAAAATATTGAACTAATACTTAAACAGAAGTCAACAACTATCTGCAGTACTACTTCTTTTATAATGACATTAACATAGTTAAAGACAAGCAGCATACAGGTTTGGATCATCAAGAGAGTAGTTTTAAGTTTTTAATTTGCTAATATTTTCCTTTCCATTATTTCCTTATAGAACCTTTCGAGATATTCTATATAGTCTTTCCAGTCTTTAATATATTGACACCCTATTTTCCTTTTCTTCATTACATAAGAAGGCCTAAATTACTAGATTGGTATTTTTTCTTGACCCACTTTACCACTCTGGTGTTTTTTGTTACTCCAGCATCATTTTGGTTTTTTTTTCTTGACCCGACGGTCAAATAGGCCCAAAAGTTGGCCGCTGGCTAAAAAAACCCACGAATCCCTGACTTGAAGTGTACTAAAGGGTAATCATTTTGGTAATTAGGGTTAATTATTTTGGTAATTATTCTTTTTTCCACCACCATTTCTTCGATTCAATCCACCTCTCTTTGAAATTGAGTCTGAACTTGAACATGATATACTGAATATTCAAGAAATGGAGATGATGAAGGTGAAAATGAAACTAGGGAACTTTGATTTAAGCCCTAACCCTAACCTAATTTCTTCCCTAATGTTGAGTGAAAGAGAGAGAAGAGCACGTGCTTCAACTAACCCTAATTACCAAAATAACTACCCTTTAATACACTCCACGTTAGCGGTTTGTGGGTTTCTTTAGCCGGTGGCCAAGTTTTGGGCCTATTTGACCATCGGGCCAAGAAAAGATACCAAAATGACGTCAAAGTAACAAAAAATACCAAAGTGGTAAAGTGGGTCAAGAAAAAATACCAATATGGTAATTTAGCCACATAAGAAGTGTCTAGTTTATGGGGAACTTCTAAGTGTTGCATTGTCTTGTGCCTGAATGTGGATAGAGATATGCTAAACTCGTTAACTAGTTTAATCTCATGAATCAATTTCCAATCTACAATACTTTCTTAGAATAAAAGGAGTATAAAACAAATCAGGACCTTAGAACATCCACGTTCGGTTGAGGATGCATACACATCAACACAACTTCAATTCTTTCGGATCACATTGTATGTTCCATATATCCTTCTTACACTATATTAACAAATCCTATGAATATAAGACTTAAACTGTCCATAATTGAGACAAACCATATCAAGCATGAAATTTCACATATTTGTAGCAATCAGAAAATATAATTCAACAGAATTTGGGTCCTCTTCACTTCTTATTTTGTAGTAAAAGGACCACTTAAATAGTAACTGTACATTTATATCTAGGACCGTTATGATTCATTCAGATATAGTTATCATTATGTTCTTATTGAATTACATTCATTCCACAGACTACAACCATCCACTAAATAATGAACGAATTTGATTGAACAAGTTGATTATTCACTGCATACTTTCGGAAGTACTCAGATACAAACTACAAATACTTGAACTATGGCAAATTGAAATCCATTCAATAGGATGTACCTTGTAATGCACAAACTACCTAAGCACTAGAAATCACACGTATTTTAATATATCTAATACCTGTCTCTAAAACCGACAAGCTATTCTATATGTTCCACAAAATGTACATTTATGGGTAATAAAAAAAAACTGATTGATCTAGCAACAAAATCACAGGGGTTAAACAAAAATCCGGGATCAACTAACCGCCACCACAACATTATCGCACTTGCAAATTTCCACAACCCAACATTCTTTCCCAGACTCTCCCAAGAACTATACTCTTATCCACCAACATTCTCTGATGCACCTCCATTGAGACCCGAAACTTATAGTTAGAGCTTATCAGCGGCCAGATATCCCCAGGCCCCAATTTGGTTTCTCGACAGAGAGGACTTGAGGTGGATGTCAGGTGGGTGGGCGAAAATAATACATTTGTTGGCATGTTTAAAATTAGTTTTTCTTTATGAAGATAATCCATATAATTGGATGTGCCTTGTAATGCTTAAACTATCTAAGCACTGAGTAAAGCTAGAATAAACTTAAGTTAATTGAGGGCTCTATCTACCAACTTATATATCTATTAGATTTGCTTTGAGATTCATATTGCCATGTGATACATACCAATGCTATTTTTGAGACGTATATCTTAATATATATCACATACCAACGCGGCAACGCGAATCTCAAAACAAATCTAATGAATATAAAAGTTGGTGGACAGGAGCTCTTAACCACTTAAGTTTACAGAAGCTTTACTCATAGCACTAGAAATCAATCAAACTTTCTTATATCTAATCAATGTCTCTAAACCCACAAAATAAGCTATAATGACTTATTCATATAATAATAAAATCAAATGAATAACTCCAACATCAAAAACGCAATCAAAAAAAATTCTCACCTTGAGCAATCCAAGAACTGTACCAATCTCCTCCCCAACCAACCTCCTCCTCAAATCCCCACAATACATCATGGCCACCACCTCCACGTAAACCTCCACGTCATCGCACTCGCAAATCTCCACAACCCCGCCCCTCCTCCCCAAATTCTCCCTAAAAAACCTGCTCTTCTCCGCCAGCGCCCTCCGATGCACCTCCATCGAGACCCGAAGCCCGTCACTGGAACTTATCAAGAGCTCAACATCCCCATCACCCCAATTGGGTTTCTCGCCGGAGAGGATCCGGTTGATCCGGTTCTGGACCCGGGTCCGCTTGAGGTGGAGGTCGGGTGGGGGGGTGGGTGTGGGGGGCTGGGGGGACCCCTGGGTGAGCATCTGGAAGAGGGTTTTGTTGGTGGGGGGAGATGAGGGAGGGGGTGAAGGGAGGTAGCCTTGCTTGATCATGGCGGAGACTTGGCCTGTTTTTAGTATGGATTCTGCTGCTGCTGTTGTTGTTGCCATTTTCAAGGAGGAAGATGATGATGATGGGTTTTATTTCATGATTGGGATTTGCCAGAAAAGTTAGTGGGAGGGTGGTGCATTCAAGTGGGGCGAGGCTGGGGATGTTTGTTTTGCGTTGAAGGGCCTTTTAGAGTAGTCTTTTGCACTAGTGATTTACTTTTTGATATATAGAAGAGTAAAACTTTAAGGGACACTAATATTTCGACTTAATATATAATCCCCTGGAAGTGGCTTAGTGGTTAGGGCTTGAGACCTGGCTCAAAATGTCAAGGATCGATCCGTGTCTATAGCATATGTATATCCCCAATTTCTAATTATTAGGCATTGCAACACTTGTGCGGATCTGGACTGTGAAAGAGGGGCCTAGACCTCGGAATTTACTTGTCTAATACTAAGCCTAAGGTTCCTCGCAGTAAAGAAGTAGTTGGATAGCAAACCACTATTGTTTGATACATATACAGTTGATATTAAAATGATGTTAAAAGTAGAGATGATTGTTCTTTATAATATTTGATCATTATGTAATGTTTCTATAGATCTAGTTGGTGTTGAATAATATTAGAACAAAATAAATCATATTAACAAAAATAGAAAGAAGTTAATTTTAAAAATGAGAAGAGAGGCAAAGAAAAGCCATACTGTGTGAAATAACGATTAAGTTCTGGTGACTACGAACATCAAGTAAGCCCTATGATAATCTGGTGGTAATTTCTCCTCATCCATTACTTATCATATACCACTAGAGAGGAGTGGATGTTGAAATCCTCTTTTAGTGTTGTTATTTGCTTACTCTGTATATGTTTATCTAAAGTACCATCTATATGATTTTTTACCATGCACCAAAGCATTGGAATATCTAAAAAGCCATTCAACTTGGAAAGATATTCGATTTGCAAATTAAATATGAAAAGGAGCCTCCTTACAAAACCACGATTTTAAATACTCCCTAACATGCAGGCAACCCAAGAAAAGAAAGCTAAAAGCAGGGGCGGTGGGGATCGGGTCCTCCGCCAGGTCTACTTCTCCGCTGCCCAACGCAGTGACGGGACAGGACGATGCTGTTATTTGTCGCATGGAGCCGTACTCGAAGATCCTGTACGATTCTTGCGGTGACAATAACGAAGCGGGATGGCGGTAGCAAGTGCACTATGGTCACCCACTGGTGAGCTGATGTCGGGAGATTTGATTATGGTCGTGGACAGAGCGAATAGGAATTGTCAATGGGTGTTTAAGTTGTCGGATTCGTTTCTCGGGAATAAAATAGATGTAGATCTGCTGTCTGGTATGGAACAGCTTCATATTTTGAAAGATGACAATTTATTTACTATAATTTTAATATACTTAGCTAAGATAAATCAAGAAGTACATGAATGTCAACCAGGGCCGGAAACCAATGGATGCCCACGGATATGCAAACTCAAACACAAAAATCAAATTCAAAACTCGCGAGCTTACATCTAGAATCTATCATCATGGAATATGTAAAGAATGAATTCCGGAGGATCCTCAAGCCATACCTGAAAGTCGTCCAGATCAATTGGATTTTTGCTAGCGCATGAGCTACAACATTTCAGTTCTTCGAACTACCTCAAAGCTATCTTGCTCCAATTCTTGGCATTGCCTTTGAAAATCATGAACAATATGCCCAAAAATAGAAAATGCCGGGACCTGGCCTTGGACTGTCCTAATGATATTTTCAGAACGGTCTCCAATGCTGCCATGAATTCTGCATGTTCTGCCTCCCCTTTAATAGTAATTATTTTGGATAGCGCAGCAAGAAACTCTCTTTCATGATCACGAACCACCACTCCAACTCGAATGGCTCCACGATTTGAGAATATAGCTCCATCGAAATTCACTTTCACCACTCCTAATTTTGGTGGCCTCCATTTATTTTCAACCGCCTTGCCCACCATTCTCATCGGAATCTCTTGCACCTGGAGAAAATCATATTGATACTCATTGGCAAATTCAACTAGTCTCTCACCCTCAATGCTTCTGCTTTGATGCTTGATAGTGTTGCGATTCTTCCAAATGAACCAACAAAGCACAATGACAAAATCAAAACGTGGTGCCTCGAGAGCCTCTTTCAATCTTCGCAACCAGCGCCCAACTGTCATTCCTTCGAACCAATAATTATTAGGAACGACATTCACCATCGCCCAAACAAGATGAGCAGCTCCATAAAACATGCCGAATGGACTCCTCTTGGGCATTACATACCCAACAGCCTTCCCCATTACTATCGTCCCCTTGCGCGATAGAGTTCCTTGAGTTAGAAGCCAATTGAAATTATACTGTAGTGTTTGTATTATATTCATGTAAAATCTTTGAATTCGAATATAACTTTATGAATATGTTTGAATTCAAACGAAATATTTTTCGATTCATGAATATTTATCAAATATTACAATATATTTTTGATAAATAATTTATCGTTTATAAATATTAAACTACTTAATTAAGAAGATACTTTTATTTGGCCATAGAAATACTTTCATTTTTTAAAAGAAGTGGATTTTAAGTAACGTTCTAAAGTATTTAAAACTATTCCTTTATAATTATAATTTATAAATCTGTGTTTGAATATTTTATTAAAAACTATTATATGACTATTTAAACCTCTCAAAGTTGATATAAAATTTAAACAATATAAGCGGGTCAAAATATGACATCATGTAATAATAAAAATTATAATAAATTAAATGGAACAAATATTTGATAAATCAAACCAAGCAAAAATTTATCTTGAGAATTTTCAATTAATGAACCTAATACTAATATGTAGGAGATGTCCGTGTATGATCTGTACTGATGTTCCAGAATCACTGGATATTGTTTCTGCAAATCAATAGCTAAGATTTGTATGCAGTTGTTTGTCCACATCACGTGAATACTGATAAGCACACCTGACACCACACTATTTTAAGGATGGAGCAGAAATTAAAGAATAATATCATTACATAAACAAATTTAGCTTTATTTAGCATCTTTTTCTTCCTTGGTGATAAGTTATTAAAATTCTTAGGCCACAAAAACTCTAAAGTTATAGTGAGATTTGAAAGTTATAATATTATACTCTTAGCAGTTATCAATGTGCAATTATCAATAACAATTTCCATTCCACCTCTCTGCAACCAAAAATATTTAAAAACAAAATGAACCAAATAACATAAATATATTCAAAAAATGCAAATAAGCTTGATAATTTGAACTAATCACTGAGCAATTACTAGCTTGTATTTTCTTGACACTTAATAGTAAATTTACATTGACAAAATGAATATAGTACAAGGAATGAAATACAACTACAGCAGTTGACAAGCTCCTCAGGGCTGATTTCTTCATTAATCAGATCTTTTAAGAAGGCTCAACAACACACCAGCACCCAAACTTGTGGCGACAACACCAAGAGAAACCTCGGTTGATATATGATAGCCTGTGGCAATTGATTCAAGATATGATTCACAAATAGGAAAGCCACAAGGAAAAGGAACATTTTGTATAAAATGGCAAGAGCGAGATACCCATGTTCGCGTGCTTGCGTGTTACTTTTCATTTTTTTTTCTCGGTTAATTGCAGATACACCCACACAGTTGTACTGTGGTGGTGTCGTCACTTATACTCAGCTAAACTTTTTATTGGCACTTAGATGAAACTTAGACGGGTTATCTTTTTGCCCTCAATTTAGAGGGAAATTTATTTTATTTTTCAGTTAATTTGAGGGGAAAAGGCAATTTATCATTGCGTAATTCCTATGTGACATCTCAATCTAATCCAGTAAATAATGTCAGTATGGAGTTCAGAGAGTGTAAGTGCTAATGAAACAGTTTAGGAGGGTACATATCTACAATTAACCCGTTTTTGCACTTTTGAGTGGCACCATCAACCTAGGGAAAGAAACATATTATCTCCTAGAAACATGATGATTATTTTGCCAATTTCAGTTAAGGTTGTTTGGTTCGCATTGTAAAAGAATGAAATTGGTTTCCATGCTTGCCACATCAGCTTTGGAAATCTCAGGCCAAATATGGTTTATATTTCCTATGTTTGATTGGTTTGATAATTTATGTAAAAGAGATATTGAAAAGCTCCGCCACTTCAGTTTTTTCATGAAACCCATTTCAGCCCCAAAACCTCCGAAATGGGTTTCATGATTTTTTGGTAAACCAACCAAACAGCCCCTCTGACATTTCACACAAGGATGACGTCAGTTTTACCATGAAGTATCGAAGTAGAAACTTACCAAAGAAATCAAGAATCATCTTTGTGGCAATAAAGCCTAATACAACTCCAATAGCAGGCTGCAAGAGAATAAAAATCTTTCATCAATCACAAGACCAGAATCATGGAATCTTAAAACGGTGTATTGGTTAAAAATAATAATAATAATAACTCAACAGAATGATCTTTGTTGAAAAATGTACAAGTTGGTCATCCGCAATTTGCAATGTGATTGTGCTTAATTCCATGAACAAATTACAGAACAGCTTCTTTTAATTACAGAGCTGACCGGTCACTGAAGAGGCAGTTACCTACTTCAAAACTATATAATGGAAACTCAACATGCAGCAGAGTAACTAGCATACTATTTTTTATTTTTTATTTTAAGAATCATACAAGTTCTTTTGGTGTAAAACTCTCCCCCTTTCTTTTACCTAATTTATTAATCATTTTCTTGATTTTTGCACTGATATTAATTGATATCTTCACATTAACTGTAAGATGATTGATTCTTCATCTTTGTGAGTGGCTTGAATGGCTTTGTCGCATTTAACTGATATGAATAATTCAAAATTTTCTTTTTTATATTTTATGACCATAAAGTTAAGTGTAGTCAGTATGAACAACCATGTGTAAAGGGAGCGCAGGAACATCTCGTAAACTCAATAAAAAGTAACTGTCTCACCTGTAAATATTCCAGATCTGACATACTTTCAGATATAATTAAATATAACGATCTTAACCCTGCATGAATGATAGAAATAAAATAGTCAACTATTGCATTCATTTGAGTAAAGAGATAGTACAGTTAAAGTTCAAAATACAAATAAAATCCTAATGCATATTGATACATATTTGTCCTAAATGGATACAATATAGGATATTAACAGAAATGAATCTAAAAATCTGAAGTGCTTATAGTCAACACGTTTTCTAAATGTATCTGTGCTGCTCTGTGTCCCTCTAGTAATTAAATTTTACTATATTACCCTCCAGCAACTTTTGTGCATGCTTTTCTTTATGACTCTTCACCTGTTACCCTCCATTGAAATATAGAGACCTTTTCAAATTGATATGCTAACCATGCATTTTTTGGCCCCTAAGATTGTGAATTGACAAAACAGTATCATGCAAAGGGGCCTGATAACCTATTGAGGAATACTTAACCTGCTCACCCTCTTGCCTACTTGCATTGCTACTCATGGGACAAATAAGAGGACTCACACAAATCTATTAATAATGAAATGCAAGAAAATCCTCTATGATTTCTCTTCAATAGACGTGTAAATAAGTAGAAATAAGAAGGTCAAATATTTTTCTAGCCCAATTTTAAGGTTTGGATTATTAAATCATATTTGACAGCTTCATGGATCTCAATTTGGTTCCTAGAAAGAGATCGGTTTCATATCAGATTTAGATATGGATCCTTACAGTTACGAACTCAATAGCTGTAATAGAATAAGTATTGTAGATTACATCATTCATTTAGTTCTAGTTACATCATTCTTTCCTTTCTAAACATCATAGTGTCATAATAGTCAAGTCTAAAGTTTGGTACGCACTCATAATCAAATTTGCATGTGCCACATTAAGGAAAAAAGTTAAAAAGACCAATAAAGTGAAATTATTGTGAATTGCCACTGTTATACTGCAAGTTAACTGAATAGCACAGTAAATAGAACTACCTGTAATGGCAAATAAATTTGAAGTGAAAACTATGAATGGATCCCTTGTAACACCAAAAACTGCCGGTATTGAGTCAATCTGAAACATAAAAAATTGATGTCATTTGCGATTCTCATTCTCAATTGCTTTGGGGAATAATGTTCAATCGAGTGATGGTATGGATAACCTACTGCGAAAGCTATATCACTAAGCTCAATAACTGCAACTGTGAGGAGTAAAGGTGTAGCCTGCATCACAATAATTAACAAGGTCAGACAACAGAATCGGTAGATTTAATTTTTATTACTTATAATTTAAGACACTACTATATCTATCTAGTTTGTTATGCAATAAGCTTGGCATCAGACTGCAGGATAAGAAATAAAAGCTCACATCTGAAAGTTTATAGGTAACATCTTAACAGACTTACTTTCCGTACACCATCTTGAATAGTAAAGAAGCGATCTCCGTCGTAATATGCTGTAACATCAAAGGTAAATTAATTCAAATAGATTTTTATGAGAGAGGTAGAAAGAGCTTCAAATGAATTCCCATAGCTAACTGCTAAAGGGGAGAACATTCGCATCACATTCACATAGCTCCTCAATCTCCTCGTACTAAATTTCTAGCACTAGCACCAAAAGTTAATTTGACAATTGTGTGATGGTAGATTGCACAGAAAGCAAAAGAGAAATGAAACTTCTCTTCAAGGAAAGTATAAACTTATTGATACATAAAGGACTGGCTGGGGTGTAGCCTTACCACATGGAAATTGATTAGCATTATGTGACGGTTGATAAGAGAAAACAATTTATAAAAATTACCAGAAGAGTAGGCAATTAAGTGGTCCAGGTTAGATTAGGTTTAGGTCATTATCAGGTCAGATTGATTGTAGTTGACCCTTATCTGACCGGTTAATTAAATGGCTAAATTCCTCTGACCTGCAATCAACCCGTTTATACTCCCCACCTGTAAAATCAGTGGATAGCTGAGATATTATTTAGAACAATTAACTGTATATAGGAGTAGAACCAGAGCCTATGACATGAACATAAAAGCTAAATCAACTCAAGATTTTTTATTTTATTTTACTTTTTTTTTGGGTCAGAAGACTTGAGTCAATGCATGTTGGCATGTTCAGAAAGAAAAACAAAATGTGATTGTAGCAGGCACTCAACATGTTCAACTAGATTTAAAATTCCGCATATAAACAAGCAATGATCATGGGACAACTTATTTTCAGTGATCACGTTGTTAAATAATTCTCCATATAGATTATTTGGATCAGAGGATTGCACTGAGCATCTTGTTTTAGGATCAAGGGTTACTTTGCATCAAAGGACTCTGCTGCACATTTGTTTTAGGATTGCACTGAGAATCAGCACAGGACAACCCCCATTCTTACTTTTGGGTCCTAATAAATAATTTATTCAGATCAGTGCAATACATAAATTATTCTCCATATAGACTATTCAGTGACTAAGGCTTCAGAAGTGTGGTGTTTTAGACACAAACCATCAAGCAAGTTAATTCCCAATTTTCCTATATCTGTAGCGTAAAGCATAGGGAGAGCAACTAGAAAATAACACGAAAAGATAGGAACTCACATTGAAATATGGACTTGACTAGTAGTAACCAACAGAAAATTCTGATGTAAGATAAAGGAAGATAAGATAAATTGACAAATTAGGATAAGTTACCAGTAACTGGAATAAACTTCTGGCATGTTTTCACGATAAAGTTATCAGAAAGGTCAGTCTCCTCCTCTTCAGAAGAAAATAGCTGTTGTACAAATGAACTAGACATCATTAAATCATTATGCAGAAATATATGCAATATTGTTCTACACATGCATGTAAACCAAGGAAAACCATAGAAAAAGAGCCATGAATGAGACGTTTTCCTCCTATCAAGAAAGGAAAGCATGACTCTCAGAAATGCCTAAGTGGTGTTCTCTCATTGGTTCCTCCAAAAAAAAACTTGAAAAAGTTCTCCAGTCCATGTAACTGAATAACCATGTCCCTCTTAGATTTTTGATTCCCAACATTTTACATGCAACAGCGAATGCCTTTGGGGCGGTAGCTTCTACGAAATAAAACATATCTAATAATAATAAAAAGGTTATGCATATATGCTATAGAAATCTTAGATATCTAGACTAACACTGAATGCTCTAACCGGTATATACTTATATATAAGTGGGGCAAGGTCCAGACCCGGCCCTCAAACCTGTAATAGATGAGATGGTCATCTTGGTTGACCTAGCTAAAATGCCAAACTGAAAATATCTGACACACACCCAGCGACTCACTTTGGATGGAGTATAGGTCAGTCCGTTGGATTGGATTGAAATTGATGCTTGTATTGGATAATATAAACAAAAGTGACCAGGAAGATATGATTCAACAGCCCAATCATAGAAAATTTTATAGTGTATTAGTTCATCTTACTGCATATATTTTCAGATTATTTACCTACTGAAGAAAATAAGCTAGAGCATGGTCCAACTATACACTAAAAAGAGGACAGAAGATTAAGTCTATGTATTGTGTTTCTTACGCTAAAGAGCTTGCACATGTAAAAAATCTTTGACTCTTCCACGTATTACTCCCATTCACTAAACTTAGAATAAATATTTTGCTGGGCAAAATATTTAGTAACAAGTAAATCACACATTCCTCATGAGAACTTTTTTATCATTCCCTGTTTATAAGTAAATTTGGTTCGTAGAACGCAAAGGATATTATTAAATTTCACTTAAAAGAAATCAAGGTTCATAGAAATATTAGTACACAGAGGAAGTGAAGTGTCTGATACTTAAATCTCAAGTAAAAGAGCAGAATCAATTAAATTAGATGATAAGCAACCAATAACATTTGTGTCTTGATATCAACGTGTTGAATTGAAGAAGAAAAATCACCTTGTAAGATGAGAATAGAAGAATTGAGGCCAGTAATAAGTTCACTGCTTCAAACCTCTAAGGATATATGAGACATCACAAAGCAAAAGTTAGGTGAGAAAACTGAATAATTTGAAAGAAGTAAATCATGAAAGCAGCAGTAATCACTAACCTGAAGGGTTGCAGTTCCAAGCAGGATCATTATAGCACGAAAGACAACTGCACCAGCAATACCATAAGAGAGCACTCTGTTCTACACTTGAGTGTAGCAAAAACTTTATAACATAGACGGTAACACAAGAAAAAGGACTATTGAAAATTATTCAAAACGAAGATCCTACAATACCTGGTATTGTACTGGCACATTGAAGTATTTGAAGATTAAAACAAAAACAAAGAGATTGTCCACTGATAAACTCTGTTCTAGGAGGTACCTGCAATATGGTACACCACAGTAAGATTCATGTGATCACTAATGAGAATATATTGGCACCAGTTCAAACTTCAAAGAGCATTACCAAAAGAAGTAAGGGAACAAACAACAAAATTAATATTTGAAAATTACTCTTAATATGCCTGAGATCAATTCAGTAACAGTAAAAATATGCATGAAGTGAACAACACACTATCACGGTAAGACATATAACATAGTGATTATTAGAATACACTTTTTTCTATTCACTCTGCTCATATTTATGAATGATGCATCTATATAATTATATTCGAGAGGAATGCAGTTATTATTCATTAGTCATTTGGGTATGGGCAATTACTGTTAATAAATTTGTTCATTAGTAATTTATTAACATAATGGAGGAGATAGCCTTAACATAACAAAGTAAATAGCCTTAACGAAACTGAATGGAATCTGACCCCTTAACAAAACAGAATGGAAGAATAGGGTTAATTCCGCCCACCCAAAAATTTGGGATAATGGCTTTTTTGTTGTTGCACTCACTAGTAACTTATCTAATTCTTGAGAAATTTTGAAGCTAGAATGGAGGGTGCTGCTTCCTAGTTGCATAAAGGATGAATTTTACAATGCAAATACTCTTCTCAGAAAATGGGACACCGATGCTATGAAACACTGTAGTTTATAAAAATACAATCTCAAGATATGCATAGTTCCATTCATGTGATACTATCTCAAGATATGCAAACTCCATTCCGGCGATGCACGTGCCAAAAAAACAATATGTGTTAAGTATAATATGCATCAAACATACCCGGCAAAATATTCAGATGCTTTATCAACACCTTCCTTTAAACCCAAAGCAATACCAAATGTCACAGCAGCGCTCACCTACAAAAGATGAATCGTACCCTCAACAAATATAAAGGCTGATATTAATAAAACGAGGATCATGGAAACTGCCTTCCTTCACATAAATCAAATTTCTAATAAAATGTCCAGAACTCACCCATAAGGCAACGCTTCTGATTGCAGATGATCTATCAGTAGATGGATCTCTTTTTCTATCTGAAGAGGAATCTATGACTGCCTTTTCAGCATTCTCTTTTTTGTCATGTGATTGAGGATTGGTCTTCAACATTTCCTCTGCAGATCCATTTCACCATCACATTATTTTCAAACAAAGGCAAGCTGCAGAACAGTGATTTGTTTTTATTGATGGCTCTGACAAATGAGGTAATTAAAATTAGAGTATAAAAAAGTAGCAGTGTAGTAGAAGAAGAAGCTCACGATTGTGAGCATTACTCTAGATGGCAGTAGATTAAATTTTAATTATTAACTATAATATTATAATACAAATCAATCAATAGATAAAAACCAGTCAGCAGCTTAGAACAAGTATTAAAGGCAGTAACCACTACTCCAAGAACAGTGCACAAATTTTAAGTACAGAAAAAGGCTGCAAGGACTGCAGGAGAGGTAGTGAAGGATGAACTCAAACCCAAAATAGAAAAATATTCAATCCAGTTATATATAGAAAGAGGAGAAACTTCCAAAGAGTGTAATGGACGGATCTTATACCCCAAATTTAACAAGATCCTTGTCCAGGTGGAAACTAGAGGATGCTTTCTATATGTAATAGATCAAAAGGATGGTTGATCAAATAATAGCAAATAACTTAGAATGAAAGGATTGTAGATGTTCTATTAGAACTATTAAAGTCCACTAAAAGTCATTTATGTGTCTCCTGTTAAACAATAAAATATTACAGATTCTCATTCATATTTCAAAAGCTACAACTACTCCCTTTATATAGGGATATAATAACAACAAGTTTATTGTGTAGTCAATGTGGAACTAAACACAATTACCTAATCACAATTATTCTCTTAGTTACATTCCTAATATCTCTCAATCATCAAATCTCTAATTTATAACTCCTAATATATTATTCCTAATATAACTATAACATTATAGATCTCCATAATATATTCCTTAACATCTCCAAAAGAAACTAATTCAGGTACAAACAGAAATTCGGTTGCAGGAACCATATAAGATGGTTATTGTCCTAATGAGATGGTATACGGTCAGTAACTTCAAGCGATTAGCGTGTTGCTAACTCCTCGATGAAGATCCTGACCAGAGTGCTAGCTAAATTGGGTCGCTCATACATAAGTTTTGTCAGCATTGAATAAAGAGGACTCTTTAATGACGGTACCATTTTAGACGATGCTGTTTGCAAATAATAAATAGGAAATCATTTAAGGTGCTATAAACATTGGTTTTGACTTTAAATTATCTAGTTTAGCAGTCTGATTGAGACCTAAAAATAGGTGGCTAATGTGAGTGAGTCTCTTACTTCCTATTAGCCTCTTATGCATTTTCATTGCAGGGTTGACAAGGTAAGCATTATTAGAAGGTGGATGTTCATTATGGTGTTCCCTGTCAGGGTCCATTTAGTCTCTCACTGACTAAATGAGGAGTCAATTGTGGGTTTATAAGTCCATGTTTGTTTTTTTAACAGTGCGGGTACTATTTTAAAATAGTTTGGACCATCGTTTTAGCCTATGTTTTTTTTACTTGGCCCGGACTATTTTTAAGTAGGGACTAATTAATACCCAACAAGGGGAGTAAATAAACCAATCCACACCCACCTTTACAATCTTGGTGTTAATCATCTAGAGGGGATTAAGGTTTTTTGACAAAAAAGCTCATACCCCTTTGTTCTGCCGATTTTTTTTGAGTCCGCCGCTCCTTGTTTGGCCAATTTGCTTCCAACGATTTTTTTCCGGGAAGCTTTTTTCGGGTTGTTTTGTCGAGCGCCTTTATTTCTATCGCACAGAGAACACAAATGACTCACCTTGCTCATTGGTTTTTTGACCAGCTTCGTTGCTTATGCCTTTTCTTATTGCCTAAAATTGGTGGAAGCTATAAGACTCACTTGCTCATTTTGTAAAATCTGTAGCAACTTCATTAAGTTTTCATGTTTAATTCTATTGGGAGATAAAGTTCAGAGGAGATTGAATCCTCAAGCTCTCTTTATTATAACTCTCTGTATTGAAGTTTAGTAATTATGATAGTATACATACATTAACTGCCAAAATCTACAACATAACCCATGTCCATATGCAAATCTCATGAATTAGACTGTTGGGGATAGGGGTAGTATTCATGTCTACCTAAGCAAGCACTTCATAAGCCTCAGTGGCCTTGTCAAAGGAACTAGAGAACTGTTTTAATGAAGACTTTAGATCTACAATCCTTGACCAAATTCAATATATGTACAACTACAATTAGTGAAAGACTATTATAATTATAGGTATTCACAACCATAAATTTGGCACCCTCAGGAACTGAAAATACCAACCCCCTTGTGGATCATCCTTTCGTATTGGAGTATTGAAGCTATATGTCGCTTTTTTCAAGTTTCAGGACTAAGTAATCTCTGCCTTGAGACCTATAAACTGAAGTAGTTGCTTAAGGTTCAAAGTTAGGCGGTAGAAGCTCCATCTTCCAGTCACAGTTGCAATCTCTGATAGCTTCCAGTCATAATAGTAAGATAAATCATTTTAATCACTACAATTCTGAAACCTCAGTAGCATGCTTCGTCAAATGCTTAAAAAGCTCCCACAATTCCAGACAAATCCAGTGCATTCACACAATTTTAATTGACTTGAGGGCAAAAAGGCCATTCTGGTTATCATATTAGTTTGAATGGTCATAATTCCCCTAAAAATAAACAGTAGTATGGACTATTTTAAGTTAGTCCGAATGTTAGTCCGTGTAAAAACAAACATTGGATTGGACTAAAATAATACCAAGATAACACAATCCCAGTACCATAGTCCAGGGAATACAATACCCCCTAGTCCGGGGATAAAAAAACAAACATGGCTTAAGAGATTTATATTCCTTGCCTTTAACAACTAGCTTTTAGGGGTGAGTTCTCCAGGCTCTCTTACAATGGTATCATAGCCAAACCCATCTTATTTCGTTGCAAGTGAGTGTTGCGGCTAGCAACGTCGGTATGTTAGTGTTAGCCGAAGGCTAATCTAGTGCAAAGACAAGGGAGTGATCCCAGGATTGCAGTGCTCAACAGGGATTGGACTAGTGCAAATCCAGGCTGCGAGAATGCCGGGACTATGGAATCATGTTGGTAGGTTATAGTTTGTTTAGTCATGCGTTGACTAAATGTGGAATCAATTGTGGATTTATAGGATATTTTGGTTCCTTCACTCTAACAACTAGCTTTTAGAGTGTGAGCTCTCATGGGTCTCATTCCCTCTCTCTGGTTTTGTTGCATATTCCAATTATCAAGAGTTACTGTATTTGTACAAGATAATAAGAATATGCTGATGATTTCACCTGTACTCAATGAGTCATCTCTCTCAGTACACCTGGAGCACTGCATCCGAGACAAACGCAGCCCATGACAATGCCTTCCAACTGAAACCCAAGTCCCCAAATGCTCAGAATTCAACAAATAACAGCAGAAATTAAGCTCAAAATTGCAATTTCTGAACGCACCTTGAGATTGAGAAGTGAAGCATGAGACATGACAACGGCGATTAGATGATGAAAGAGAGATGGATTCGGGTGAGGGGATTCGAGCCCTACAAACCCCAGCTTCGAATCTCAATGGGATTGTAGAAGCAAACCCCATCGCTTGAGAGAATGAAGAGAGGTTGAGAGCAGAAATGGGTAATGGGGTCAATATTATCTTCGGCTGTTGGACTTTTTTTTTTTTTAATAATAGGATTTTTTTTGCATTTTGGACCCATGTAACTGCTTTATTTCCTAATTAATATCTTTTTTTTAATATTGGCCCTTATGTAATTAATTGGTTAAATGAGAATTGAATGAAGTAAGGAACGGAACTGAATGGAATAAACGTGACAATGTATTCTCATTCTCACATTTAGATGTAATCAGGGAATGAAGCGGGGAAAATTTTTAATTTATAAACAATGATTTAATTTATAAACAATGATTTAATTTATAAACAATGATTTAATTTATAAACAATGATTTAATTTATAAACAATGATTTAATTTATAAACAATGATTTAATTTATAAACAATGATTTAATTTATAAACAATGATTTAATTTATAAACAATGATTTAATTTATAAACAATGATTTAATTTATAAACAATGATTTAATTTATAAACAATGATTTAATTTATAAACAATGATTTAATTTATAAACAATGATTTAATTTATAAACAATGATTTAATTTATAAACAATGATTTAATTTATAAACAATGATTTAATTTATAAACAATGATTTAATTTATAAACAATGATTTAATTTATAAACAATGATTTAATTTATAAACAATGATTTAATTTATAAACAATGATTTAATTTATAAACAATGATTTAATTTATAAACAATGATTTAATTTATAAACAATGATTTAATTTATAAACAATGATTTAATTTATAAACAATGATTTAATTTATAAACAATGATTTAATTTATAAACAATGATTTAATTTATAAACAATGATTTAATTTATAAACAATGATTTAATTTATAAACAATGATTTAATTTATAAACAATGATTTAATTTATAAACAATGATTTAATTTATAAACAATGATTTAATTTATAAACAATGATTTAATTTATAAACAATGATTTAATTTATAAACAATGATTTAATTTATAAACAATGATTTAATTTATAAACAATGATTTAATTTATAAACAATGATTTAATTTATAAACAATGATTTAATTTATAAACAATGATTTAATTTATAAACAATGATTTAATTTATAAACAATGATTTAATTTATAAACAATGATTTAATTTATAAACAATGATTTAATTTATAAACAATGATTTAATTTATAAACAATGATTTAATTTATAAACAATGATTTAATTTATAAACAATGATTTAATTTATAAACAATGATTTAATTTATAAACAATGATTTAATTTATAAACAATGATTTAATTTATAAACAATGATTTAATTTATAAACAATGATTTAATTTATAAACAATGATTTAATTTATAAACAATGATTTAATTTATAAACAATGATTTAATTTATAAACAATGATTTAATTTATAAACAATGATTTAATTTATAAACAAGAATAAGCTAGAAATTCCATTTTATATTTAAAATCAATATAGGACTTTAATATATACTCTAGCAAATTGTTTGGACACGAGAATAAGCTAGAAATTCGATTTTATATTTAAAATTAATATATAATGTAATTATATCTTATCTGACAATTACGTAAATTTTTTAACTAATGACATAAATGTTTTTTCTTCTTTTTGTTCCAGATGGTCCAAGAATGTTTTTCAAGCAATAAAAATGTGATACGATATGGCATTGTTTCTATTCATGAAAATTTGTGATGGTTATATAAATAAATAAAAATAATTCATAGCAATTCTATAAAAGTCATAATTGTCATGGTAGTCTTGTGAATTTTGTCCAAATATTAAAAGTAAATAAAGTAAAAAAAATGGAATAAAGCTTTTACACTTATTCTGCACCGCACTGACACCAGAAACCCCACTCTCACTCCCCAACTCACAAGAACCGAACACCCGAAGTCCCTTCACTTCTCAAACCAAAAGAAGAAAACCCAAAACCCCGAAGAACGAAAAAATAAAAAATCCCTCCGTTGAAATGGAAAAACCCCAAGAAAATCTCCCCGAAAAAACCCTAGATCCAACCCCAAAACTTACAGCGACAGAGCCAAACCCCACTCAAAACCCTAACCCTGCCGACGATCCAAGAACCGAAGGGGAAGAGGGCGGCGAGAAGAAAGATTCGAACTTGAAGCCCGGGAACGCTACGGTGGCGGCCATTGAAGCGGCGGTGGCGAGCGGGGCGGCGGCGGATTTGGAGAAGAAGCTCCGGCGAGCGGAGCGGTTCGGGGTGGCGGTTCAGCTGTCGGAGGAGGAGAAGCGAAGAACACGAGCGGAAAGGTAGCGTTTTGCAATTTTTTTTTGGGTGTGATTTCTTGATTTTCTAAGTTCAAGGTTTGAAATTTATCTCGTTAGTTCTACATATCTCAAAATTCTGTGAGTGGCTCAATATAGTTCAAGATTTGAGTGGTTGGGTACAGTTCAAGTTCTGTGATTCGGTGTAATTTCTTTATTTTCAAGTTCAAGATTTGAAATTATTTGGTAAGTTCGTCTTTCAAAGCTCTGTAAACGTTTTGAGTTTAGTTGTTAAAGACACAGGAGAACTCATCTCTAGAAGCTGCTTGGTAGAGAGAGAAAACTAAAATCTCTAATAAAACACCGCATTTGATTCCCGGTTAGTCGACCCTAACATAGCACCATCCATTATCCATACTGGCTCGCTTTTCAGTGATGTAGTCTCGGTTAGAATAGTTGAATACCGGTGTCCGCCCTTTGGCTTTGCGCTAAACTAGTCCCAACGAACCTTGCAATACCTAGACTTGGTAACGTGGGCACAGACACTGGTTTGGCGCGCACACTTGACAATACAATTCTTCAAAAAGTAGAACATGACTGCACGACAACTTGACAATGTGGGTTTTTTTGGGGTTGTAACTATATATATTATAATAGTTGTTTATTTTAATAGTAAAAAGAGAATTTGTCTATGTGCATACATACTCATGTTCATACATCCAAGATTCTAACAATTGTATAACAATGTAAAACATATAATGATTGCATATATGCTATTTTTGACCTGTTATACTTATACATTTTTATGACTTTGCAATGGGAACGTGATTTCGCTCCTCGACTTTATACAAAGTGTTAGACATATCTAAATTTAGTCTTATATAGGTTAACGTTTTATAGCATTTTCCACTATAGTGTTGGCGTATAAATGAAATGAGATAACTCAAACATGTAATACTTGTAAAGAATTATATGTGAAGTGTGGGATATATATCCAATGAGTGCATGATGAAGGTTTTAAATTAAAATATGTGTTATATAATATCGGGGATGTTTAAATATATGTATGCACATGCTCGAGGAGTGACCGAGGAGGTATTGGTTTGATGGTTTCCAGTACGGATGTCGAAGTTTCAGATATGGGTACAACTTCATGATAGAAGGCCACACTATATAGGTCTTAGGGCTAGGAGAACTCATTCCTAAAAGCTAATGGTTACATGAAAGAAATTCAAATCCCAAATAAAATATGCACCTGACTTCCATTTAGTCAATTTGGAACCTGACGATAGTATGTTGTTTTTTCCAGTTAAAAGAGAGATATTTTGGTGTATAGGATGGAAAACATAGATTCATGAGCATTGTGGTCTGGGTTAGTTCCTTGTTTCATATGAAGGATGTAATCCAGAATCATATAGGTTACTTCAAAATTTTCTAGTGACATTTTGGATAGTCATAAGGGAAGGGAAAGAAACCTTTATCTGTGATTTATCTATTGGGATATTAGAATTTTGGAGTTCCAAACTTTTGATTTTCTTGAGGAATAATTCATGATCAAAACAAGAATTAATATTTGTAATTGTCAATTTAAACTCGCATGTTAACCGTACAATTGCATTACAAACCTTGTTCAAGTTTACCATGAGTTAGAATACCACAGTACACAACTAGAAGTCTAGAACCCTTGTTCCTCTTTTTTTTTTTAATAAATAAGGATGAGAGCTTGGTGTGAACTCTCACATTAAAAGTATCATTTCGTTTGAGATCTTGAAACCAAATAGACCAGAAAAACTTTCCAAAGTCCCCCTCCCAGTGCATCCTTTCTTGACCACAAATTATGCGTTCAGTCAAAAGGAAAAAAAAATTATAACATCATTGATTTCTGCAGGGATAACCGCCTAGAAAAATAGACCCCCTTCATCAGACTTTTAAGAAAATAAATAACCATCATCAGTAGCTACTACCTCTTTCCTCATAGCTTCAAGCCGTCGATCTCCTTCCTGTTATTTCTCTCAGGTCATGAAACAACTTCTTCCTTGCCTCTTTTGAGTTTCCTATTCTGATTTTGACAGAATTTGCTACATTATACAAAAGCAATAGTGCATCTCTTTCTATGAAGACAACAACAACAAAGCTTTTATCTTAAATTTTTGAATTCAGCTATATGAATACCTTTTTTTTAAGGGCTATCTCCTCTGCCTAAGTTAACCACTATCATATCTTCCGTAACTTCTTTAAACCATGTTATCTTAGGCCTATCTCTAGACCTTGGTTCGTTAATTATAATCTTATCACTTTTAATTGTTACATGTGTTGACTTTCATTGCATTTGGTCAAACCATCTCAATCAATCCTCTCATTTTATTCTCAATAGGAACCTGTAACCTTCTACAAATGCACTTATTTTATATGTGCTAGCTTTTGTTGCATTTGGTCAAACTAGGGGTGGGCATAGGCTGGGTCGGGCCAGAATTGTGAACTGACACGACTGGGTTTGTGGTAGGGTCGGTTCAGGCCCAAAGCCAGGCGGGTCTCGACGAGCGGGTCGAGAACTTTGTTTGCGGGTCTAGGAC
Source organism: Asparagus setaceus (assembly GCA_012295165.1). Lineage (NCBI taxonomy): Eukaryota > Viridiplantae > Streptophyta > Magnoliopsida > Asparagales > Asparagaceae > Asparagus > Asparagus setaceus. The sequence goes on from CM022705.1 coordinate 15,526,886, forward strand.
TGGACCTAGCCCGGCCTACAGCTCGCATAGGGTCGGGCTGGGTCCGACCTGGCCAATGCAATTTTGGTTGCAGGCTAGACTCGAAGGTTTTTTTTTATCTGCTACCTGAAAGAGAGCTCTGTCGTTGTCGCTGTCACACTTGAAAATTTACAATGCGAAAGTCTTTCCATTTGGACTAGTGATGGAAAGTAATGGGTGGGTTTTTATTTGACAAACTGGTTTAATCGCCACATGCAAAAACATCAAATGGTAGAAAGATATAGATAAAGTTGAACTTGAAATATAATTGCAAACCTTAAAGCGGAATGACGGAAGAGGGGAAGATGTATGGCTATCGTTAATATTAGGATCAGGTAAAGTGCTCATAGAAATAAAATTTTGCATCTCTATTTCAACCTGGTAAATGGTAATCCTATGAAAAGCTTCACGTTCTCAAGACTAAATTGACAAATTGGGCATATGAATGAGCTAACATCCATCATCAATAAAGGTCTCGTAGGTGTTGATCATCCAAATCATGATTAGTGGGCCGGGTCGGGTCGGGCCGGCTTGCTTCACAATCCTTGGGTTTGGAGCGGGACCTAGCCCGGCCCGGGGCCTGGGTATGGTTCGGGTTGGTTTGGGCCTGGTCTTTTGTGGGCCAGGCTAGGTTTTGACCCAATGCGAGCTGGGACAGTTCGTCCCATGGGCCAAACCGGCCTACAACCACACCTAGGTCAAACCATCTCAATTAATTCTCTCATTTTAACCTCAATAGGAACCTGTAACTTTCTACAAATGCACTTATTTCTTATTTTAGCATATATTATTTTTAATTGCCAAACATTTTAATCCATAAAATATTATTGGTCTTATGATCGTCTTATAGAATTTTCCTTCCAATTTCATAGGAATTCTACAATCATATAGGATTCAGAAGCACTCTTCTTCTGCTTTAATCGTCGTGATTTGATTAGTTTATGAACATCATCCTCAATCTTACCATTTTCAAAAAGTCAAATCCTAATAGCGCAAGAGACTACTCTTAGACATTTCTTGTCCATTTATGTACTATGTGCTCAGTTTTTCACAGACTAATAAAATTACATTCAGTGTAATCTGTTTTATTATACTAATTCTAATTTTATTACATTTGAGAACTTCTCTCAAGTCTCGACTAGTCCATTCAATTACTAGAAGTGCATGTCTATTTCTATGCTTAAAACTCTTTCGTTCTTGTCTTCTATGAGCACCTAACGTAAAGCTATGATGCTGACATCCCATTGTGTTCTAATTAATATCTCCACAGTCCAACTTATTGAAGTGTCATTGTAAAGTTGTAATGCTAACATGTCATTCTGTTCTGATTAGTGTCTTCATAATCCATCTTATCGAATCTCCACTAACTGTATATGTCAACCGTAATGGAAGGCAGTAATTGTTAAGTTATACTGCAAGGAGCTCCTGGTGGCTTTCATGATGGGCAAGTGACAAAGGGATTATTTATATTCTCATATACACTTTTAAAAACGCAGAGTCTCTCTGTAGATTTCCTTCCTGGCAGGTTATCAAATGTAAGAAAGGTAAGTTGAAATCATCAGTTCTTGGCATTTTGAATCCAAAATGATAAGCAGTTTCAGTGGCCACTTGCCAAACAGTGCACATTTCATTCTCTTTTAAAAGCTCTTGTTTGAGAATGGTATTATGATCCTGTCCTTTCTCCTTTCTTGATGTCTTTAGGTATCTAATAGATCAATTGATTATTCCAGCACATCCATCTTCTGGATATATTCCAATGATTTTCCCCCCTTCTTTGATACTATAAGTTTTCTCTTGCTCACCTTATTTGCTGCCTAAGATACCTTTGCTTCCACTATATCAGCACAGAGATACCTTTGCTTCCACTATATCAGCACAGATGCGATTCTTTAAAACCCCTCTATGAAGCCAGACTTTCTCAAATCTAAAAATTTTTGTTGTTGTATGATGAATTTTAGTGGAGTTTCATTGGTTCACTTTATGATGAAGCTTCTTTCAACATATCGTGATGGTGAAGGGCCGACTCGCTTTACTTTTTGTGGTCCCTCTTCCTGGAACTTTTGTTAAGTATCTCATTTGGGTTCTATTTCCGTAAGTAGAAACTTATTAAGACATATAAAACAACTTGGATTCTTGTGCTTCTTTGCAACTTCCCTTCTATTACCTGCCTGAGGAAGCTAGAAAGGCTACAAGAAAGTGTTCTGAGGGATACTTATATTACTCCTTTTTTCCTGATAGGCCTATGTTTGCTAACTAGCAGCTAAATCCTATTTAGTAAAAGTACAGTGTAGCATTTAAGTCTCCAGTCTATCCTCTTATCACCTTCCTGAGAAAACTAAAAAAGAACTCAAATGACCATCAGAATTGATACTTGTTTAGTGTAACTTTCCTTTCCAGGTCGAAGTACACTGTCAACAATACCTAATAGCTATCATTTCTCTTTTGGTATTACAATACTGTATTACCTAAATTGTCGCCGACTTCCAACAAAAAAAGAAAAAAGAAAAAATAAAGGCAAACACATCTGCAATACAGATCATGTGATCCAGATTAGTAGGTATAGCAATCGGACACACAAACACAATGGAAGGGTTCAAGGTCGTTGGTATTACTGAGGTACTGCTGAATATTAAAGGGGAAGGGGAAGGATCTATGGGGAGCTCTTTCCAACTATTTCCTTTTTTATATCTCTTTTTGACATTCTCATTGTCTCAGATTATCAAACTTGACAGCTTCTTTATAAATGGCGTAACCATCCTTGTTTTGTTTTTACTTATGTTGATTAATGTTTTTAATCTCTGCATCCAGTTCTATGAATAGTTATCTTCTTCTGCATAACCCAACCTGGGAAGAGTCATTTGCATGTGTATGATGTGTGTGTATACATTTATATATATATGAATGAGAATATTGATTATATGTATAGGTCTTTGTGCATGTATATTTATGAAATGTTTGGTCAATTATGAAAACAATCAGGCTGCTCTAGGATTAGAAAAGTGGACCCCCACCCCACAAAAAAAAGGGGGAAAAAAAAGACCTACACACTTGCGCACACCACCGCCACTTACAATAACAAGTCACACAAATTTCCAAAGCATATCTCTTTCCTGTGCCTACTGCAACCAAGACTGTACGATGTTCATGTCACAGTAGCTATCATATGTCCTGCTATGAGAGTAACATCTTTTAGTTCTTGTTTAGGTAAGTATGTGACACAGGTTGTTGTTTGACATGGAAATAGATTGATTTCAAAGTTTTTTTAAATTAATTTAAGAGGGTAATATTTGAAGTGAATCCATTAATGTCTGCAGGTTTGGCACTGCCACTGGTTTTCCCTTGCAGGGCAAAAATGGAGGAAACCTTGAGGAGCAGAAAAGGAAGGCCAGAGCAGAGAGGTATTTACTTGTACTTCTTCATCTCTAACATTTGCTTTACTACATTCTCCTTTGATAACTCATCGATGGCTTATATATATATATATATATATATATATATATATATATATATATATATATATATATATATATATATATATATATATATATATATATATATATATATATATATATATATATATAGATATAGAGGAATATGGAGAAACTTGGTACCAAGTTTCTTGGTAGTGATGTGGCACAATTCTAGCCCACACATTCAAAGGAGGAGAGAGAGAGAATTATTTTTTAAAGTTACATGTGTGGGTTAGAATTGTCCACATCACTACCAAGTTCCTTTGAGGAACTTGGTACCAAGTTTTTCCATTTTCACACACACACACACACACACACACACATATATATATATATATATATATATATATATATAAGCCATCGATGAAATTATTATTGCTTCCTTAGTCCTTACAGCTCAGTTCTAAGACATAATGAGGAGGTACACGTGTCCCAAAAGAAACATCTAGGTGATACAATCTGTAGTTACGTGGTGTACCTAACAACTCATGGGATGGAAGGCTGTAGAAGAGCAATATTGATGCCTTATAAGTCAGCAATAATAAGGCTACTCCAATACTACTAAGGGGAGAGTCGACTGGTGTGTCTCTACATGTGTTGTTAATGCCAAAAATGCTATTACTAGGAAATACTGCTGCTTTATAGTTGTTTTTACGCAATATAGTTGCTTCCAAAATATATTAAAACCTAAAGAAAAGTCCAGTGGCATAACGCTGCATGCTAATATGGATCTCTTGTACCTATGTCGCAGATCAGTCTGTAAAAATCAAGAATAAGACATTAAGCAGAATTACATAACAGGTAGTTAATTTTCAACAACCATAAGCAAAGAAGGTCCAGGAACACACCTTTGGGTGAATTCAGACAGGGATATCGGTCGTCGAACTACTATTCTACCAGCCATCTGCAAAATCAAAGGTCAATTGAAACCTCCGAAACAATGTTGGACTTCCAAGGCGAATATCTTGGCATTGGAAACCAATAAAGCTACCTATGTAGCCCTACTGACTCATAACTCAAAATATTTAATTTACTTCAATAATTACAGTTCACATAAATTGTTGGAATAAAATGCAGACAAAGAGAACCTTAACTTCTTAAGCTTCCGTGATACGTACCATGTCCCCTAAGGGCCAAACAAGAAAATTCATGGTTCCGGGATTATTTACAGTGTTAATGGTATGGAGGCCATGGGTCCATCCTACTCTCCAAATTTCAGAGAGCGCTCTAAAGTGCAGAACATGGACAATCTCACTCCTATTTAATTCAAGGTAATGATAAATTTCAAATAAGAATAAATGCAAAAAAAGGCTAAGAGGATGCAGTTGGCATTTCCCCATAGGTTTTCCACTTTATTTTTATTTTACTTCTTTTGGTGGCTGACGGGAAGGGAGACTGTTGAAATCAAGTCAGTTGGTTAAAGAGTTTAACCACTATTAAGAAGACATGGTAATTGCCATAGTTGATACAGTTTCCTTTTATGTTATAAGAAGACGAGTACATAACATAAGCGAAAATAGATTATGAATTTTATGACAACCTCTTGTGCCATGCCTTCTGACCGAAATATCTGAGGAAAACTGTTTTCTCCAATCTCTATCATCCTGTCAAGAGCTTAATATCCATTAGAGTTGAAAATGCCAAATGCAATTTAAGGAACAGAACAAGGAAATGTCGCTACTACCTGCGCGAACTAAATTTTGATTCTGTGTCAATGTATATAACACCGCCATTCAAACCTCCATAACTAGTGGGCAAGGCTGCTAGCAGTGAGAGCTTTAGACAAAACTACAATATGAACCAAAAAATTCATGTAACGTTGATTACGATTAAAATAATAAAAGAAGCTACGAAAAATTGGGCGATACATAGGATAAAGAAAGGTGTAAGATGATTCATAAGCTAATGCTAGACCACTCACCAAGCAAGAAGAATAGGAATAGTTTTTTGAACTTCTTCAACAGAGAGATAAACCATATATACATATTGGAGTGTTCCAGGGGACCCTTAAGACTTGCAAGTCACTAAAATTTTCCTTTCCTTTGAGATATATTTTACTCTTTATATTAGCATAAACCGACCATGCACACATTAGCTAAACATGGAACAAGCTAAGCCTTGGGTTCAAATACATCTTTACCAGATTGAGATAGTTTCCCTTTAGGTATTGTTTTACTATTAAGGATGTTCATTCTAAGTCATGGATCGCAAGCCATCCAACATTTTTTGGTAAGAGCGCATTGTACACCTGGAGCACTGCTAGGGTGGTTTTAATAATTATACATGTACTTTTGTATGCATGTAAAGAGAGGAGACATATATATATATATATATATATATATATATATATATATATATATATATATATATATATATATATATATATATATATATAGAGCAAGGCTCCTATGAACTTAAGTTCATAATGAATAGTGGTGCACCAACTTTTCTAACCACTCATCTTGCTTTGGGATCCGTGAAAGATATAAAGTTCACTTTGAGATTTGTGCATCACAAATCTCAAGACAAGATGAGTGGATAAAAAGTTGGTGCACCACTATTCATTTTGAACTTAAGTTCATAGGAGCATTGCTCTATATATATATATATATATATATATATATATATATATATATATATATATATATATATAGAGCAAGGCTCCTATGAACTTAAGTTCATAATGAATAGTGGTGCACCAACTTTTCTAACCACTCATCTTGCTTTGGGATCCGTGAAAGATATAAAGTTCACTTTGAGATTTGTGCATCACAAATCTCAAGACAAGATGAGTGGATAAAAAGTTGGTGCACCACTATTCATTATGAACTTAAGTTCATAGGAGCATTGCTCTATATATATATATATATATATATATATATATATATGGGAAAAATGTGTATAAGGTGGCACCTTAGATTCAATCTAAGGTAGCCTCTTGATTCATGAATTAGACAATTCCAATTGATGATCCGCTCCATTCATCTTGATCTAAATATCTCAAAACATGTATAAAATAAAAATCATGATGATTAACTATTTCTAACACATATTTTCATTGCCTCTTTAGTTATATTGTTGTAAAACCGTTAATTTTACAATCACTTGATGCATGAGTAACTACAACCCAATATGGCTAATTTTTGTTTGTATACAATCTAAAACATATAAATCAAAATGAACGGAGTGGATCGAGTAATTTGATAGCATATAATGTAGTTTTGAAGGCTACCTTAGATTGAATCTAAGGTGCCACCTTATACACACTTTTCCTATATATATATATATGGGAAAAATGTGTATAAGGTGGCACCTTAGATTCAATCTAAGGTAGCCTCTTGATTCATGAATTAGACAATTCCAATTGATGATCCGCTCCATTCATCTTGATCTAAATATCTCAAAACATGTATAAAATAAAAATCATGATGATTAACTATTTCTAACACATATTTTCATTGCCTCTTTAGTTATATTGTTGTAAAACCGTTAATTTTACAATCACTTGATGCATGAGTAACTACAACCCAATATGGCTAATTTTTGTTTGTATACAATCTAAAACATATAAATCAAAATGAACGGAGTGGATCGAGTAATTTGATAGCATATAATGTAGTTTTGAAGGCTACCTTAGATTGAATCTAAGGTGCCACCTTATACACACTTTTCCCTATATATATATATATATATATATATATATATATATATATATATATATATATATATATATATATATATATATATATAACGCGTCGTGCACACTCACACTCACACACTGCTTATCCTTAGATCATCCATGACCTTCTAGACAAGCTTTGACACCTCCAGTCTTCATATCATTTCTCAGGTTTGGGCTTGCGGTGCACTCTTCAGCCGATGAGGAGGCAAAGAAGAAGGCTCGTTTAGAAAGATTTGGACAAACACAAAAGCCGAACACTATAGAAGAAGAAAAAAAGAAGGCACGAGCGGAAAGGTAAAGGTTATCTGATGTCTGGGTATCTGCTTTCCACTTTTGGAGCTCTAAATATTTAACAAATCTTGCTGCATTTCTTGCAAGCAGCTATCCTAATTCTTCAAATTGTGATGTTATTTGACAGGTTTTCACAAACATCATCAACTAACGGCAAAAAGACGACCTCTGAGGTGGTAGGGCTTATAGTACCAATATCAAATTGCTTCTTTTCTACTAACACTGTATTGACGTTTTCTTTCTTTAATTTTCACGTTGACCAGAAGACATCAACTGAGGCGCCTCAAGATGAGCCTAAGAGTCAATGACTACTGGTGAGATATTCTTAAATGAGAAGTTATTCAATGGTCCCAATTCAGTGCATTATTTTACCCTTATATTTGTAGAGTAGACACTTTGTTCACTGATCCAAAGAGTAGACATTGCTTTGAGCACCAATAATGCAATGAACCAGGGTCACTAGATATGTTCTCTTCTTAAATTCCTGATACCAGTTATGTATATTGCCGAATTCCTGATATGTATTCTTTGTAGCAGGCAATGTCATCGTCATCAGTGTAACTTTTCACAGGATTCTCGCTGCCCTTTCCAGCCATGGAATCTGTAAGCTGACTCTTTAGAGATGTAAACAAAGCATTGTTAATGTTGGCAATGGATATGTTTTTTTGTGGCCATTGCTCACGTACTTGCTGTCGTTATAGGATTATATGCCAGTTGGATGTTTGTTAGTAGCAGGAAGATATTAGTTTATTCGTCGACGTGTCTGCTACCTTTTCTGTGAAATTGACTCTGATTCTAATGACTGTCGATTTTGAGAAGTCTGATTCAACTTGTTACTTGTATCAGACACATGTGATGCTTCTGTTAGAGCTTATAATTTTGCCCGTGATTAGTTGTTCTTTGTTGAACCATAGACAATGAAGTGTGATGAATTATTGTTCATGACAATTGGAGAAAGCAATGGATGTGTGCTACATAGAAACATGACAAGTATGATGAGTTTTAGGATGTGTCAATTGGAAAAGGAAAGGTAGGTACAAGATTTTAAGGTTTGAAGAAGCAGGTGTCAACTGAAGTTTAAATGAAAATGACCCAAAACCAAACCTCAGGACTAGAATGAAACATCTGTCTGGTTGCTAATAATATTAGCCAGCTGTCACCAAGAAAATGACAACGGTCGATTTTAACAGTTTTAAGAAAAATGAATGCAGTATGCAAATTGACATAGACGTTGTCCTAAATCTCTGAGTCCAAACCACTCGAGTATTGCAGGCAGATCTTGATGGGGATATGTTTGAGTTCTTGATTCTTTGCAATGCAATCATGTCTGATTGCATGGATTTTGTAGTCAGAAAGAGATGACTTAATCCATTTGAGAGTTACCAAACGCATGAGATTTAGGAAGCGCACAAAAAGGATGCTTGTCAAAATAAATTTTGATGACAATGACTTATTTCTCACGAGTGGAAAGCTCCTTTATCTTAGATGAATTGAATCAATCTCATTCATCTTTTTTTTTTTATCACATCATTCATCTGCTGCCGCAAGAAGCTTTAGCAAAAATGAACATGAACCAAGTTAGTTACTTGAACAACTGAAAATGACAAATCTTTTTCGGGTTTTGAACAACTAAATATGACAATCTTTTCAGCTCAAGACTTAATCAGCTATAATAGCTCTTTGTGGAAACTATTGTATAAAAGAAGAACTCAAAAATAAATGGGATTTGGATCCTCTCCGCTATTTTTAATACAAATTGATGATTATTTTATGGACGATGATGGCACATTGTAATCAGATTCAGATCCTCTCCACTATAAAAAAAAGCTGTGGAGAGACTACTATTTAATTATAATCATTGATTATATAGTCGGTAGTTATGTTTTTTTAATTTTATTTTTTAGTATAAATTAGGAATGAGTGCAACATACGGAGGTACGGTGAGTGTCAGATTGAAATGTACCATAATAACTCATTAGATAATTAACGATTAGAATTAAAAATAGTGGTCTCTCCACATCTTCTTTGCAGTGAAGAAGATCCAAATTCATTGTAATCCATGCCAAAAATAATATTTACTATAACCCCATGAACTGCATTTATTTCTATTATACACTCAATTAAACAAATCATAACCTTCCATTAATCAATCAACAGCTATTAAAAAATGGTCTCTCCACTATGTTTTATAGTGAAGATGATCCAAATCCAAATAAATGCAAGGTTAAGTAAATAAGCACATCACCAAATTTTATCTACCAAATTGAATAAACATGAAGATGAATATGTACCAAAACTGGGGGCTTTCTTTACAAAAACGACTTCGCATAAATTATATTGCACCAGAGTAATTCTACACTGAACACTATAATATAATTTCTCTACATTCAAAAGTAGTCTCTATTTGCCGTGTTCAAATATAAAGTAGCAAATACAACTGCATCTATCCTCCAGATTCCCTCCAAAAACCCATTAGAAAGCTGAGAATGATCATTACTGCAAAATGAAAAGGCAACAATATGAGACGATGGGCCGAAAACAGTTTCATGAAAGCTACAGCTCTAATCTATAATCTCTGATCGTCTCAGACCTGCAAGTAGAAATTCTGATTCCAACCAGAATCTTGATACGACTGAGCCCAGGCTTCTGTGTGTGTCTTCTTTCTATAATGCAAGATTCAAGATTCTAGGCTTTTACTTTACTACCTCTCATAAGAACAGAAGAATAGGTCGATGCAATTAACTGGACAAAAGAATTTTCTGCTACAAAGTGAAAGAGATGAATTCTGAAAGCTTCGTACTAGAACTTTAGGATTGGAGATTCTGTAGAAGCCCCACCTCCTCTCAAGGATAGATTGGGGCCGAGGTAACTGGCCTTGCGGATAAGGCTAGGGTCTAGATATAGAACTACCACAGTGATATCATCATGGAAATGTCTTCTGACTCCACGATCGATCTTCTTTAAGTCTGAGTATCTCATCTCTCTTTTCTTTGCTGCCTCTTGCAGAGCAGTTTTTATCAACCTTCTCGCAATTCCCTGAACATACATGATTAATGATGATTCTGATCAGCAAAAATCCAGATGATTTTGGTAGTAGTACAGCAAATTGTAAAAGAGAAAAAAGATCTTTAATAAGTGGTAAAGTCCATCAAACTATCAACAACTACTAAAAAAATCGACAATAAAAAGTACAAAAAACAAAAGAAAATAGCGGATTGCCAAACTAGAGTAACCACATCCCTTTAAAAAAGAAAGACAAGCAATATACATATCATGAAAAGAGAAGAAAGGTAGTAGAATAATAAATCAGAACCTAAAACTCGCATCTTTTTTTATGACCAAGAGAGGAGGTATAATGTTGAAAAGATAAAGCATTTACATACAAAAATTCAATACAAGCAATGACAAAGAAAAGAAGAAAAAGAACAGTAACTGCAAATGATTTGTCAACGCAATATTTCAGTAAGATCCGAAACTTGCATCATGAACCACACAGATCTGAGCTTTCCACCAAAAAGAAAAAAAAAAAGAAACGAAACTCAATAGAAGATAAAATCTTAATTTTCAAACAGAAAGCAAGAAACCTTGTCCAACAAGCAGCAAAATACATAATTATGGGTAAAATACGTGTCATTTGACTTGATTATGAGAAGTAAAGTGGCTTTATTTTTTTCATACTTAGATTAATATTAGTCATAAAGAATGTTTTATCAATAGAATATGATGCAGAAAAGCAAGGCTAATTCTGAAAAGTATAAAAGGCATTACAATACAGGAGCATGAAAAATATAGTGCCATAAAACGAGATTATTAAGTGAAATGAAATCTTACATTACGAGGAGAGTTGTGGACTATATCCACAGCTTCTTGATTGCTCAGATGTTCCCATAGACCATCAGATGCAAAAATGATAAACTGATCTTGCGGAGAGAGTTTATGTGTAGTTATAGATGGCTCCGCACTAAGGATTGGCTTATGAAATGGTCGAGGAAGCCGAAACCTTGCGAGTAGAGGTTCTCGGTTAAATTCTGCATCCTTTAGATAAGCATCCCCAATAGATCTCGAAATCTGAAGAAAAAAATATTCAAATTAGAATAAACTAAGGTACATTATAAACTCCGATTCACAGAAAATAACAAGTGTGCTTATGAATTATGATAAAACAAGAAAAAACAATTTTGTAGGCTTCCCCTTAAAGATCAGACAAAAAACAGATACATTACTGTTGGCTACTTAATTGAGGAAGTGCACATGTTTCCATCTAACGGTCTGGGTTCACAGTTTGAATTCCACATCAATATATTTTTATATAAAAAATTTTAAGGTGCTAGTTTGGCTGGGGGTCACTGAATGATATAGTAAATAGTTTTATTCCTAGGGCAGGGAAGCAAAAGATGCACTTGGATGATACAGTTGGATAGTCTGCCAAAAACATTTTTCAGAAATTTAATATAATGTATAGAAGGGTAAATTTCACAACACCCCCCCCCCCAAACAACCCCTACCCCCACCCACCAAAAACAATTTTTTTCCGGGGGGGGGGGGTTGTTATTTGGGACATTTTGGAGTTTTCGGGGTTTAAGAGGACAAGTCTTGGAAGTGCAGTGAAAGTTGAGAGGGGTTTTGTAGGAAATGCTGAAATGTTTTGGAGGGTTTTCTGAAATTTACCCCATATAAAAGGCAGACCACTTTATACTTTGCACGGATATCAGCAAAAATACAGAAAGAAATACACAAGCACTATCCAGAATGAAAATACCTGTATGATACCCTTCACACGCCAAACCTTATGCTTTAGAACAACAATCTGTGGATCATCAGGATGCAAAGATCGCAATTCCTCACGCACAGACTCATTGCTTGCATTGTGTTCCGTTGACATCTGAACTGCTGAAACTTCTCGCTCACCTCTCAACCATCTGCCCAAAACTGCACGAGAATCTCCTGCATTTGCAACGTAAAGCATCCCGCCACAAATTACACCAACCAAACAGCAAGAACCAACTGATGCAAGCTGTGGCATATTTTCCCATTGCTTTCTTACAACAGAGATGAAGCCTTCTTCTGTGGCCGCGTATGCTCTTTTATAACATCCACAGACATGCCTTGTTGCTCAGAAGCAAATTCTGCATATCACAAGTATCCATTTTCATCATGAGAGGACACTTGAACGGTGAACACAGACTAATTTCAGACTACAGATTCAAATTGAATCTTATGCAAAGAAAAAAGAAGTAATTCTAAAGCATATATAATTCAAGACTAAATTTCATTTGTAATTAGTAAAGAACCAAATTCTTGAGAATGTAGTTTCATGCTGATCCGGGAATATTTTTGAGCTCATATCAGCAGTAACCATATGACTTGAAAAAAAACTGTGAAAAGAATATGAGTATTATTTTATGTTGAATATTTAGAAGATCGGCTCTTGACCTTAAGAGCTTCATCATCAATACCTGGGAATCTTTAATTCCTATGCTCAAGAAAATAGATCTAATGAAGTTGTAAGATTGTGACGTATAACTAACGACTTAAATCTCGGTATAGGTTGTACTTCTTCTTAGACTTTATTAGCATTGGGTATCAGAAGTTTCAGTTGTCTTGGTAGTTTTGGACCATAATTATCATTACATGGATTGATATTTGAAAATGAGCTAAGGGATATGAGATCTGAATATCTGTAAGGAAGAGATCAGCTGATCCCCTTTTACTTTTTTGAAGTTCTTCTTGCATGCTCTAGATATATCATTAAAACTTTGTAATGCATCAAAATTTTAAAATTTGATATCCAGTATCACAATTGACTTTCGTTCAACAACAAACCAAGAACAAAACCTTAATTCATAGCAAATAATTTCTAATAGCCCCTCAAAATATTGCAGATTCATAATCTCATTCAAATCAAGCAAGACAAAATCCAATTCAGCACGCAAAGAACAAAAAAAATCAAAACCATGGCAGATCATGAAATCAGAAAATCTCATATACAAGTCATTAGCAATTTACTTTTTTTTTTGTCATTCACACCTCAAATTAATCAAGCCCCACCCTATTAAAAATAAAAGGAAATAAAATACGTTGTAAAATGACAAAGAAAATCCACGCTCCTGAAAATTTAAACATTTGATAATTAGCATTCCTCTATTAAAAGCTACAGCAAATTGTGAAATCAGAAAGAATTTAGAAAATCAAGCATGCTCCAAATTCACAATTTTTGACATCAAAACTTAAAAAACTTTCTTAAATTCATAATAATAATAATAAAACCCAATTCGAAAATAAATCAATATTCGTATAGGAAAGTTAAAATCAGAAAATCTCATAACCAAATGATGACCCACGTCAAACTAATCAACAAACTGCTCCAAAATCACATTTTGGCATAAAAAACTCAACAAAAACCCATATTTAATTAAAAAAAAAACACAACACATACTCTTCAAATTCTGGAACAAACAATCGGCAATATACCGCGAGGCCTCAGGCCCGCCATGGCCATCATAAACCCCAACAAAAGTCCCACAACACAAACTCCCCGATCTCGAGCTCTCCACGCTCAACGCCCCCGATTCGATCTGGCTCGAATCTTCAAGCAAATTGTTCGCCTGCACAACCGCCATCGAGAACTCTCCCGCCACGTGGCGCCCTAGATCCTTGTACCAAAGCAATCCATCGGTCCTCGATCCGTCGTCGCCGGCGACGTCGACGGCCGACGAGGGTCTCCAGCAAGGGCTCATGATCTTCATTATAGGGGAATAGTAGGGATTGAGCATTCAGGCATGGGAATTGGGGAGTTAGGGTTAGGGTTGGGCATGAATTTGGGGAGAAAAGGTGGGATTTTTATGAGATTTGGGGATTTAGGGTTTTATTTTATTTTATTTTTTAAATTTTATTTGATGCTTAGTTTTTTCGTTTGGAGAGAGGGAGGGAGGAGCGAGAAGAGTGCGGGTCTGCGATTTTTGCGGTTTGGTTTGTTATTTAAAGGGTTCGGGGAATTTGTTTGGTTGCTTCCTCCGACCTTCCATCTTCTTCTTTTTTTTCCAGTTATTTGCATATATACCCCTTCAATGATGGGCATTTGCAAACCTTCCTTCAAATCTCAATATTTACAAAACTACCTCTAAAATCATCAATTTTGGAAAAATATACACTCAAAGCAATTAATCATCAACTTTGATAAGCTAATTTGTAATCGCAATATAAAAATTATTAATAAAATAATTAAATTTTTAGCATCAAGTTAATGATTTGTTGATTTTAGGGGTATTTTTGTCACAAAGTTGCTGATTTGAGGAGTAGTTTTGCAAATACTAAGATTAAAGGGTATTTTTGCAAATACCCATAATGTAAGGGCATATACGCAAATAACCCTTTTATCCCTTAAAAATTGAAAATAAAAATAAATATTTACTTTAGATTTTTTTTTTTTTTTTTGGCATGTATAGCTCTCAATTCTATCATATTTGTCGATTCAAGTTTCAATTGTGTTTGCATTTATACCTTCTCAATTCTATCATATTATTCGGTTCAAGTTCAAATCTAAGTATTTGCAAATTAATCCCGCAAATCCGCCATATGGGTTTTAACGCTTTGTAATTTTTTAATGTAAATAATACACTTTTGATTAAGTTAATTAATTTGTTAATTTATATGTTAGATGGAGAATGAGAAAAAATAGAGGATAATCTAGATGATTTACATTTCCCGATCACCTGGCCTCTTCCTCTTTCTGTTCCAGTATCTTTAATTAGGATTGTGGATATTTCAGAAGTAAACTATCAAATATCTAACTTTGGAAGTAGATTTGCAAATATGATAGATTGAAGGCATGTATGCAAAAGACCAAACCCTTGGCTTTCTCTCATGTAAGGCACTAATTCTATCATCAATATATTTACGTTAAGCCTTCAAATCGCCATATTCTCAATTTACGTCTTAAAGTTCTTTATTTGCGTTTTTATCCTGGTTTACCAAGTCCAATATATTTTTAAAAATCTCCTAAAATACTTATATTTTAAATAAGTCTCTGAAATCTGATAAATTGTATCAAATAGGTCTCTCATATTAAAATCGTTATGTTCAACTCCCAGTAGACTTAATAATGTCACGATTTGCCATTATATACTCAACTTTTTATATAAATTTTCAGCTAATCCGTACCATTATATAAAAACCAAGTGAGGGCAAAATTTTGGACTAGTGGTGGACATATTCTCAATTAAGCTAAATAGTACTTAAATACCTTATAGTTTCACTCCTTAACACTTATATACTCTTAGTTGTTTTTGTACTTTTGTATACCTTGAATTGTTTAAAATATGCACGATAATACTCTATGTTATACAAATGTGAAAGTTTTCATCTTAAAGTTCTTATATAACATTCATATGCTAATTTTATGACTTCCTAACTATTAAGTTTGCTGAATTTACTATTAAATCTTTTCAAATTGTATTTTTAAAATAGAATTAGCATACATTTAAATTAGAATGTACTAAGAATAAATTTAACATGTATTAATGGTTAAAAACTCCAAAATTAACATATGAATATTATATGAGAATTTTCGGATGAAAATTTTCATGTTTGCATAGTAGAAGGCAATAAAGTGCCAATCTTAAATAACATAGGGTATATGATTGGTACAAAAATAACTGAGGGTAGAGAAGTGCTAAGTGACTGAAATTATAAGGTATTTAAGTGCTATTGAGCCTCCATATTTTCTACTATACTTGGAAGGGCAGAAAGGTACTTTAATTAGAGACATCTTTCTTTCTTTTTCTTTTCTCTCTTTTTGTTTTCTAGAATATTTCATATATCATACAAAAAATTCTTTCCCCTCCCTCTTCCTCCCTCCCTCTCTCTCTCTCTCTCTCTCTCTCTCTCTCTTTCTCTGATTTTCTAGAATGTCTCTCTGATTTTCTAGAATGTTCCATACAATACTCAGTGAACATAGGACATGAACCCATATAATTACATATCAATTATATTTTAGATTCTAAAATGAATATAGATTAAAATTATAAGTTTTTTAGAAAAATAATAATATATATAGCAAAAAAGGCAAAGAATGTAAAGGTATATAATATATATATTTTTGAAATTATAAGTTTTGTGCATTAGGCACGTGATTCTACAACAAAAATATAAAAATCTTTCCTTTCCTTATAGGATAGAAAAATAGTTTCCTTAGATTTAAGTTATCACATTATAACTATAATCGAATCGACGATGGATTTTTGAGATATAGAGAATTACTTAAAAAGTTGTGTGCCTCTTGCACGTGCACATGCACGTACAATAATGCTAGTATTTGTAATGATCATCTCTTTCAACTCATTAAAATTCAACTCAATTCCCTCAATTCTTCTTTTTTTTTTTTACTGACTTGTTTTCATCTCTCTCTTTCTTCTACTTCTCAATATTCGTTGTTTGCTCTTGTATTTGCAGACTGATATCTTGTTTTAAAGATAGTCTAAGTCCATACACAACAAGATTAGAAAGATAATGAGTAATGAGAAGTTATTTTAAGTATGTCAAGTTTATTCGGAGTTAAAATAACAAAATTTAACATTAGGGACTTACTTCATACAACTTATGCCGGGTTTATTTAATATATACGTGTCTTAAGGGTTTATTTTACAAATACCTCATATGTAGGTGACCAATACGAAAAAAATCATATTTATTATTATTATTATTTTATAATTTCGAGTAAGGTGATGGTGACGAGAGCAGTTTGACCAGGGAACAGTAACCGAACAATTGTCCCACAATTTTAGCATTTTTATAGCGTCCACATCCCCAAATAGTGGTTTTCCCCACTCTATCTGAACTTTTTGGGTAAAATTTGAGCTCCTGAATTGGAGTTGATGGTTTTGGGAGAGAGATAGGCAAGTTGTAATTTTTTGCCATATGTTGGCCAAAAGAAAGAGAGTCGGCCATAATCTTTAATTAGGGTTGCTTAATGCGCATGCTTTGGCCTAAGCAAGTTGGATAACTTCTAAAGGTGACCTAACCTATGCCTACTATTAATAGGTAATTATAGATTCGTGTTGGATAATCATTATTTGTCTATGGACCACAATGACAAAACCAAGAAATGAACAAAATGTCATATTTAAACGTTCCTTATTATACATAAACTATATTAATGGATGGCTTGAATATCATTACTCAAATGTATTACATTAGGTTTTGATCTATATTTGATTAGATCAAATTTGTTCATCACCAAACAATTCAACATTTTTATTGGTTGGACGTGACTTAATAATATATATATGTTCATAGCTTTATTTTAAATATGTATTGTCGTTATCGGAAATGTTGATGAGTGTGAGTCTGTGGCAAATGTATACAATCTTATGTAGGTCACACTAAAAGTTGATTGCCAATTTAACTTGATTATATACAAGTAGCAAACAATGCAATATAAGAATATAGTTGAGGTTTGAAGAACTGTAAATTGGTGCGGTTCATAATACATACAAGATCTCTTCATTGGAAGGAAAAAAAAATCTCTTCGTCGAAAAAAAATGAAATTAATATTCTAGACATAATTGATCATCAAATTAAACTATGGATTTCAGATCTAGTTTATATCTAACTCTAATCGTATATTGTGGATATGGGTGCGTAAACGGCCGAGTCGGTTGGTTTTGACTTTTTTTTTCAAACCGAACGGACGAATAGGTATGGTTCGGTACAATTCGGATTGACTTGTTTGGTTTAGGCAAAGACATGTCAAGTTAGAGAACTTTTAGGTAAAAGACAACATTCTTACTCCTTCGAACCTCTCGGTCGTCTCATACCCCAAACTGAAGAGCAAACTTGCCAAATCAATTATTTACAAACTAAAATCAAACCTTGATTATTTATGATATATAGAAATATCAATATACATTATCTTTTCACCTAAAAAAAACATAAGTTTTTAAACAATTATTTTGAGATAGGATGGTTTGGTTATTTCCCTTTCCAAAATTTTAAAATCGAATGGGACCAAATTTTTTCTAAAATCAGACCGAACCATCCAAACTCTATCATTTCAGTCGTTTTATTCAATTTGCGTCGAATAGTGCTTAACCCTAATTGTAGACCTTGTTTAACTCTGATTCTAACATTATATGATTTAAATGTCAAATCTAAAAATATAACCTAGGTGTTGTGCATGCAATCCAAATTTTACACTTGGACTAATTAAACCAGAGATGACATTGAGTTGACTCGATCAACAAGGTACGCACTTTAATTTGCTAAAGTGTGGGACATCTTCACTTAGTAAACAATCCGGTCATGGCCCATGGAACTGACCTAAAAGCCTTGATAGAGTGGTAAAGGTCCATAACAACTCAATTGATTTCAATTCAGCTACTATGCCTAGACCTCAACTCGGCCTAGTTTTATGGCGATCTACCTAATTGAAGATGATTGATTTGGGTCACATCGTATCCTCAGCAAACCATATGAGAAGATATCGGTCGATATTCAATCTCTCTAGTTACCAACTTTCATAACTTATCATATCTACACATACATCAATTGTACCATCCTACACCAACGAGGTACTGCCACGTAGACTTACTTGCAAGCCAAGTGACTTTCATAATAACCTCGGCCATCAGGATGGTGACACATGTAGAGGCTAATCTGCCCTAGGAAGTTAGTATAAATTCCCTCCTATCTAAGGTAAATGGATAGAGCTTATATAATTGCAAGGCTCGGTACCACCGACCTTCAACCTATAATCTTTCTCCTCAAAACCTAATCTAGATGACCTACAACTTTGACCTAATTATCAAGAGTCTAACTTAAGCATGGGAGGGGCATTTGTGGACAGTCCACCATCATCAATCTAGTGCTTACCACCGACATCAAAGGAGTCACTGGCCCCTCATCATTGAGTCCAATTTTACGGACTCAATTTAGTAAGTTGTTCTCAGCATTCAACACTAGCTAAAAGGTTATTCTTTTTCTTTTTCTTTTCTATTGAAAGTATGATTTAGTATAATTGTTTTGCATTTTTAAATATAAACAATAATCTTATCCTATTCATATTGAATGCGTGAATTTATAGTGCATGTAGAGAGGGTGAGGATTAGATGATTTTCTATGAGAAATTATCTTTTACATTCGAATTTAATCTTGATTTTTAAACTAATTTTCCTTATATATTAATTAACATAATAATAGTACAGATATATGTAAGAAAACTTGACACTTTTATTTAGGTATATCTACAATTCTACATTTACGCAAAAAAAAATCATCACTTTCTCTTAGTATCATTTATTTTGCTCCAATGTTATTTTTAAGTCATTGAATAATCTAGAATGTTCTAAAGAAAGAGAAAAGTAAGAGAAGGAAAAAGAAAGAGAATTTTTTTATAAAATTACCTTTTGCCCTTTAAATTACAATGGAAATGAGGACATATCCACCCCATCCAAATTTCAGACTACCCCCACTTAGTTTTTATATAATAGTATAGTATAGATAGATAGATAGCTGTTAAATGTTAGGCTTCTTTCAGAAATGAAGACATTTGCTACCCATTTTAGTAATCTAGATCTATTATAAGATTTTAAAAGACTCATACGAACTAACATTTTTAGACTGCAAGATCATAACATTAGCGGTGATATCACAGCTGTTTATGTCACGGACTAGAATATCAACGTTACATTTTGTGCAGTTGTACTACTTCAAATATTATAAAATCAAAATGGACAAAAGAGAATCTCCTTTTGTGCAGTTGGTTTTAATGATAATTCCAAGTATATATACCTTAAACTTTGTAGCATGTCTTTCTCGAAAAAGCTAAGAGCCGGACTAGGAATAATTTAATATAGATTTTATTTTGAATTTCCTTGTTAAATTGCTTTGTACAGACGTAAATTAGAAAAATAATAATAAAAGATTTCAATGTGAGGAACATAAAACTCTTCTATTAAATTTAGTATTTTCCTTCTTGTTGTTTACTTTACCATGATGTAAGAAAAAAGAAACAAGTTGAGGAATTATAAGAGTCATTTTCTTATCCGAAAGGAAGTGTAGCCAAATCAATTATCAACTAAATAAAATCTCTTTAACATGCTCACTAGTTTCTAACCGCACTATGTTTTACAATGTTGTTATAATCACAAAACCATCCGTAAAAAGATGATTAATGTGAGAGAAGTTGGAAGGTTTCACGGGAAAATATATATAAGAAAAAAATGCGTAGGAAAATGAAAGAATATTAATAGAAGCCATTTCTTTATTAGTGCATGCAAAGTAAAAAGTGAAAAATAAAAGGATATGTTTTTGAGAATATCAAACTCAACGAGGGAAAAATATATAAAGAAGTTTCCTATAATTATCCACTAATATTGCAATTACAAGCCATTTATTTCCTTGGGTTGAAACACTATGTCATGCTAATACTACATATCTATACATGTGTGTATATAAATACATATCAAAACTATATATTTTAACAGCAATGAATTGAATACTAGTAACAAAAATATACCGTATGTATATACACTAATACATAGTGTATATTTATGGTTCAGAACCTTGTGTTCTCATAACATATTTTGTGGTAAGTTTGTATTAGTCTGAATACCTAAGTGTTATTTGCTCTATATCGCTGTAGTGTCACGCAATTGCAAAGAGACCCCTGAAGTTTTACTTAATGCAAATGGACCATTGTAATATTGGCCCAAATGCGAATACACCTCTTTAGTGAACTTTTTCGATTCATTTAAAAGTAAAAAAAGAAAAAGAAAAGAGCAATTGAGTATTTATCCTCACCAATAGAATTATAGAAGGGGTCTATTCGCCTCCTCAAACATATTTAATGATTTAAAGAGTAAAAAAGAATTCACGTAAGAGGTCTATTCGCAACAGGCAGAACTATATGGTACATGTTTGCAACAAATGTAAGTACAAGGGCTCTCTTTGCAATTGGGTGAAACTACAAGGGTCTGTTTGCAATTAACCCTTTTAACTTTAATATCCCAAAGCGTTTCCCCAAAATAAACCCCAAAGGTAAAGAAAACTAACTTTAAGATCCTAAAATGACTTCGAAGTTAAATTTTTGGGATTTTGGGGTACTTTTGGGAAAGAAAACAAAATGTAAGGATATCAAAGTTAGTAACGATGTAAATTTTGGGGTATTTAGCTTTAATTGCAGTGAAATACCATATAGTTTCACTCACTTTGCACATATATATCCCTAGTTGTATTTGGCTGCACTGAGATACCCTAAAGTTATTACAAGTTGCACTTTAGTACTCTTGGTTATGCAAATGTGAGAATTTTCCCCCTGAAAATTCTCACGTAACACTCATATGCTATTGTAGAACATTTTAACCCTTAATTTTTTTAATTAAAACCACTGTTAAACCTATCAAACTCCGAGTTTAAGACTGCCATAATTCAATCTTAAAGTAGAATTTTAATAAGTTTAATAGTAGATTTAACAAAATAGTAAAAGTTAAAATATTCTAAAATTAGCATGTGAGTGTAGGCTATGTAGCATGAGGATTTTCGAGGGAAAATTCTCATGTTTGTATAACTCAGAATACTAAAGTGCACCTTTTAGAAACTTTAGGGTATTTAAGTGCAACCAAATACAAGTAGAGGCATATATGCGAAAAGTAGGTGAAACTATAGGGTATTTAAGTGCAATTAAGCCGGATATCTAATTGCAAATA
Source organism: Asparagus setaceus (assembly GCA_012295165.1). NCBI lineage: Eukaryota > Viridiplantae > Streptophyta > Magnoliopsida > Asparagales > Asparagaceae > Asparagus > Asparagus setaceus. Next base: position 15,549,049 of record CM022705.1, read on the forward strand.
ACCCCCATTACCCAATAAAACCCCCAAGTTTCGGGCTCTCGTGGGGTTTTTATGGCTTTGAGCTTGTTGACTCCAAAATCCCTCACAAAAACACCACTAACAAAGCTCCGCTTCTTCCCCTCTCATCCGCCGCCGCCGCCTCGCGCCGCCTCCGTTTCATTCCGCCGGCGATCGATCATGTCGTCGAGCAACGGCATCAAGGTGGGCGCCGCCCAAATGACCTCCAGCAACGACCTCGATGCCAATTTCAACACTTGCTCTCGCCTCGTCAGAGTAATTCTCAATTACTCAGTTACCCATTTCTTATTTTTCGATTTTATTGCTGGATAATTTTGTTTTTGGTGAAATGGGCTTGATTCAATTGTGGTATTTGGATGTAGAAATGGAATTTGAGGATACCCAATTGCAGAATGTGCTGATGTATAATTTTTTTTGGTCATAAATTATGGATTACATTGCTTAGATAAGATTTTTAAGAGTTTCGATTGAGGTTCTTTATCACACAGGAGTTTGATAAGAAGCCCAGTAATTCAGTAGGTAGATTAGAACTTGTATGATGTTTGTAGGAAGAGTTTTAACTTAGTTAGTTCAGATTTTTGAGAATTTTAGTGAAATTACCGATCAATTCATCATTGCATTATGCTTGACTTTATCCAACAGATTGGTAGTACTGTGGGGTCCACGCGTTTTCCCAACGAGTGAACCACGAGCACGAGACGCATCTGTAGGTAAGCCGAACCACGCAGACGCTTTGCCGCAGCCATAGCAAAACGCGCTCGCGTTCGTGGCTCCTCACACGGTGCACTGCAGATGCCTGCGCCGGGTTCGCTGGGAAAACGCGTGGACCCCATTAATTAGAAAACGCTCAAAACGCCGCGAGGGAAAGAAAAACGGGTTCATGGTTCACGTGGCCCCCACGAAGCACGTTGCGGGTCTGAAGCACGAACGGGTCTGCTCGGCTCTCATTAACGGTTAACGCAGATGCCTCGTGCTCATGGTTCACGCTGGGAAAACGCTACATATGCGAGCCACCTCATCAACAGTCGCCTTCATCTGCGATTGGGGAAAGACCCTATGGAGAAGTGGTCGAGAGCCAAAGACGAGATTATGACCACTCAAGATATTTGGGTGCCCTGCATTTTATCATGTGAGAATAGATAAATTGGAACCGCGAGCTAGGAAGGCCATATTTGTAGGATTCAAGCGTGGTGTCAAAGGATACAAGCTATGGGATCCAGTTGATAAGAAGATTGTGCTGAGTAGAGACGTCACATTTGATGAGGCTTCTATCTTGAAGCTTCCCAACTCTCATCAGGTGGAGAGTGACCCGACGAAGGAGATATCGCAGGTGGTGGAGATCGATGCAGCTCCACATTGTCCAGATGGTACAATATTCATTAGAGTGTTGACTGAGGTGACGCCAGGCGAGCACGACGGTGACACGGAGGATATGAGTACAGATGTGAAGGATCAGGGACCGACGGCTCAGGTTTAGGATTCTATAGCGGTTCGGAGACAGAGGAGAAACATACATATGCCAGCACGGTATGCCGACAGTTGCATATGCACTTCCGGTGGAGAGTATCGATGAGATGATACCTACTACATTCAGAGAGGCCGAGCAAAGTTTGGAGGCTGATTCGTGGCAAGTAGCTATGCAGGAAGAGATGGAGTCTCTTCACAAGAACGATACATGGGAGCTTGTTGAGCTTCCAAAGGGACGGAAGGCAATTGGTTGCAAGTGGGTATACACTAAGAAGGAGGGCATTGAAGGCACTCCATTGAGGTTCAAAACTAGGTTGGTTGCGAAGGGCTATGCCCAGGAGAAAGGTATTGATTATAATGAGGTCTTCTCCCGGTGGTGAAGCATTCGTCGATTCGGATTTTGCTAGCATTGGTGGCACAGTATGGATTGAAATTAGATCAGTTGGATGTGAAGACAGCATTTCTTCATGGTGATCTTGATGAAGAAATCTATATGACTCAGCCATTGGGATTCCGAGCTGCAGGAAAAGAAAAGTTGATTTGCAGACTAAAGAAATCGCTATATGGTTTGAAGCAGTCTCCTCGACAGTGGTATAGGCGATTCGATGGTTTTATGCTTGGTCATTCATACACTCGGAGCCAGTTTAATCCTTGCGTATATTTTCGCAAGTTGAAAGGAGATGCGTATATCTATTTGTTATTATATATTGATGACATGTTGGTTACCTCTATTTCCAGGTCTGCTATAAATAAATTGAAGGCACAGCTTTCAAAGAAGTTCGAGATGAAGGATTTGGGTGAGACTAAGCGCATTTTGGGGATGGAGATCGGCAGAGACAAGAAGGGTAAAATTTATTTGACACAGATGACTTATTTGAAGAAGATTCTACAGCGGTTCCATGTTAGCATGGATACGAAGCCAGTCAGTGTACCATTAGGAGTCCATTTGAAGCTTTCAGCTGACCTTTCACCGAAGACAGTTGAAGATCGAGAGTTAATGTTGAAGACTCCATATGCGAGCGCAGTTGGAAGCTTGATGTACGCAATGGTATGTACGAGACCATATTTATCACAGGTGGTGAGCATGATTTCGAGATACATGCACGATCCAGGAGTGGGTCATTGAAACGCCGTGAAATGGATTTTGAGGTACATTCGAGGTACGCTCAATATTGGTTTGGTTTATGAGCGGGACACTACAGGTGGGCAGTTGTGCGTTTGTTATGTTGATTCGGATTATGCCGGGGATTTGGATAAACGCCGGTCTATGACGGGTATGTGTTCACTTTGACCCGTCTTGGCGGTGTGTTGGAGATGCACCTTGCGATCTACGGTTGCTTTGTCTGACGGAGCGAGTATATAGCAATTACTGAGCTGTGAAGGAGGCGATTGGCCGAGGACTTTGGAGGAACTTGGTATATCATAGCGGTCCGTCACCATTCATTGTGATAGCATGAGTGCTATCTATTTGGCGAAGAACCAGGCTCTTCATGCAAGGACGAAGCACATTGACGTTCGTTATCACTTCGTTCGTGATGTTCTTGAAGATGGTGATGTGGAGATTGTGAAGGTCCACACAAAGGATAATCCGGCAAATATGCTCACAAAGGTGGTTCCGAACAATAAGTTTGATCACTGCAGAGACTTGTTGCACATTCGTGATTGTTGAGGCCGTTGGCGACCATTTGGGTGAACTACGTAAGGTTTGATTCCTTGGGCAAGAGGATACGTAGGCAGTCTTTATGATGCAGCCGGTGTTGGTTTTGATGGGGAGAAGATTATTTGAACTCTCATTTGGGTTCCCGACTTGTTGTGGATTGAGTCCGTTGTCGTGGATTTATTCCACTTCGTCCTGGACGCAACAAGTGGGACATTTGGTTGTTTGGTGGTGAAAAACTTCACCGAGGTGGAGAATTGTGGGGTCCACGCGTTTTCCCAACGCGTGAACCACGAGCACGAGACGCATCTCGCTCGGTGTAGCCACGCACAAAACGTAAGCGTGGGGCCCACGTGAACCGTGAACCCATTTTTTCTTTCCCTCACGCGTTTTGAACGCGTTTTCTTACGCGCTTTGACCTTATAAATAGGGGGAGCAACAGAGGCGGCTATCTAGGGGAAAAGAGGTGTTTTGGAGGTCGAAAATAGGGTATTTTTGAGCTGTCGTTTGAGAGAGAATTTATGAGAGATTTGAGAGTTTGGTTTGAGGGTTTATTTGTGAGATCTTGAGTGATTGTAAACCCTATTTGTACTATCTTTCTCTCTAGTAGTAAAATCTCTCCCCTCCTTGTCCCGTGGACGTAGGCAATTTGCCGAACCACGTAAAATTCGTTTGTCTTGCTGTTGAGATTTGTAATAGCTTGTTTAGGTTCCCTCGACAGGTCAGTCCTAGAACTGATGAGAGAAAGAGTAAATATCCCACTTTGTTGAGATATTTGCTTCAGATTCTTGTTTCCTTAGTGAGACGGGAATTCTTATTGTGATCTAGCTCTCTTGTTGTGGCCATTGTTCGGCAGAGGTGTTGCCGAAATTTTCTGCTGCGCACAACAAGTACAAGGACCGAGTGAGACATGTAATTGATTCTGATTCTGGAATTTTTTTGTCGAATTCCTTGATGACCCATTTTTTGTGTTGAAGTGCTGCTGCTTTTGTAATGTTGATATTTGTAATATCCAGTTATTTTGAATTTTTTTTATAGGAGGCAGCAGCCGAAGGAGTGAAATTGCTATGTTTTCCTGAGACTTTCTCCTTTGTGGGGATGAAAGCTGGGGAGAGTCTCCAAATTGCAGAGCCTCTAGATGGACCGACGATGCGGAGATATTGTTCACTTGCAAGGTAAAATGGAACAACTGATTTTTGTACCATTTTTATATTCTTGGGTAAAAATTAAAATGCAGATTATCCTCTCATGTATACCTTCAATAGCACTTATCATCCCGCAACTCTTTTAACACATCACCCCTGGTTTCACATTTTATAAGGACACATGGCAGATAAATGAATTGAGGGGTGACAAGTGCTATTAAGGCTATAGATGAGAGGGTTATCTGCAATGTATCCTATATTCTATATTCTTTACTGTTGATTGTTGGATCCAAAGGGCATTTTATCTATGTTATGTAAACATACTGCATATAGGGTAGGGTCTAAGGAGTGTTGAGAAAATGATATTAGCCAATTCCACAGATGAATATGTTAAAGTTGATGTTCTGGCTAACAAGGCTATTGAAACTGATAACCGGAAGCTACTATGATGAGCTTGGAGGATTACTTATTTGAAACTCAAATAGTTTATGGATGAGAGAATCAGTTAATTTAGGCATATACTATGATGAGCTTGTTTATCATTAGCTACCTGAGCTTTATAGCCAACTTGTCTATGAGTTTTGACATACGTTAGGACTACTATGATGAGCTTAATCATGATCATAGGGACCACCTAAAAAGATTATCATTAAATAATACCTTGTAAGAAGGAACTTATACCTTGTTTCACTAGATGAACTCACACTGTAAGCTCCAGTTCAGGTTATAGCATGAGATTTGGTAAAATGACAAGAGCATGAGCTCTAAAACCAAGCCACCATTATAAACGACCAGGAAAAGCTCTTGAAAGAGGGATCAAGAAACACTAAATGTGAACTTTTATTACGCATGGATATGAAGATATTAATTATAGTACTTTCTTCATAGCTTATTTCCCTTTTTTAGCATTTTTGTTTCTTTTAGTATATTAGATTTCAATGGGTAATAGTCCATGCAGTTTGGCTTTCTAATTTCTTTTTTTTAACTTAATTTCCTTGTAAAATAGGCCTTACTTCATGACATTCAGCTCCTTCTTATCAGTTTAATATGACAGGGACTCCAATATTTGGTTGTCACTTGGAGGCTTTCAAGAGAAAGGACCCGATGATGCACACCTTTATAATACACATGTTTTGGTTGATGACTATGGAAATATCAGAAACATATACCGCAAGATACATTTGTAAGTGGTTCCTTTTCTGCCTTTTTATCTTCCCAAGTTGACATCCTTAGCTCACATCATCATCGTCATCATCATCATCCAAGCCTATATTCATTATCTTAAAGCATTTGGTTACTATTTAAAGGTTTGACGTGGATGTTCCTGGCAATATGACCTACAAGGAAAGTGATTTTACAACAGCAGGTATGGACGCCTCATGTTTATTCTGAACTTATATCAATTAAACTAAATGCTATGTTTTTCAACTTTCCGAAAGTTAGGTGTTTTCTCTAGATATTCTGCGTTTCTTTTTCAATATGTTGGTACATAATATTTAATTGCTAGTAAGTATGTACATTTAAAAATAGCTTTAGTTGCGGATAGGCCCTCTGTACTGTTGCTAAATTGAACCTACTATCCCTGTAGTTCTATTATCGCTGATAGATCCCCTAAGTGAATTTTTTTAACCCTTTTAAGGAGATCTATCTACAACCACAAAACTCTTTCAGGGGTTATATTTGCAACAAAAGATTTCTTTCAGGGGGTCTATCTGCAACAATAGAACTACAGAATTAGTAAGTTCAATTTGGTGATAGTTCACGGGGTTTATCTGCAATGAACCCTTTAAAATATTCTTATGGAATTAAATGTGAGATTCCTACATTCACCACTTCTACGATGGACACTCATACATCCCTCCATATTTTTAAGCCATGTTTAAATTTAGATTCCACATGATTTTTCGGAATATTGTATCAGTAAAGATGCGTCCGAATTTGAATAGGTAGATTGTCAAGTTAATGAAGTTTTACAGAGAGAAACTATCATAGTCGTTGGAAGAATTCTTAGCAGTTTAACCTATAGTGCGTTTCATCTACAAGAAACCTTTTCATCTGCAACCTATTCTTGTACTGGTGGTGCTTTTAGCACATTGATTGTTTTTTTCCACGTTCGTTGATGGTGACAGGCAATTTCATGTTGCTGCAACAAAATGTAATATAATTCATAAAGTATATTCTTTAATGTGCTGTTCATTTCAGGGACTGATATTGTTGCAGAGGACAGCCCTATTGGACGCCTGGGTCTTACAGTGTGCTATGATTTGAGATTTCCTGAGCTTTATCAGCAACTGAGGTTTCAGCACAATGCACAGGTATTTGACATCCTCTAAACTCTGATTATTGTCATTTTCTTATTTAGCCTTCACCAAGTGGGAACATATTTGATAAATGCAGATTTTGTTGGTGCCATCAGCTTTTACAAAGGTCACAGGGGAGGCACACTGGGAAATTCTTCTCCGTGCACGTGCAATAGAGACTCAGTGCTATGTACGTAACACTTTAAAATTTCGCATACTGATATATTCATTGGGGTTAAATTATTGGATTTTTTGTCTATAGGGCCCTTAAATCATGTGTATTTGTAAAACTACCCCCAAAATCTCAGTATTGGCAAAACTACCCTCAAATCATCAACTTTTGACAAAAATACACCAAAAATCAACAACTTTGATAGACTAATTTGTATCTGCAATGTAATAATATGAACAAAATAGTTAAACTTTTACTCACCATATTCAACAAAGATGTTTTTTTTTTTTTTTTTTTTTTTTTTTTTTTTTTTTTTTGGGTGGGTTGTGGGGTTGTTTCCAAAGTTGATGATTTGTGGGCTAGTTCTACAAATATGCATGATTTAAGGGGTATAAAATACAAAAAAAACCAAAATTATTTATGGAAATCATTAGTTTATAGAGCGATTGAGAGAGGTAAAATATCTTTGAATAAGAAATTTGTAATCTATTTTCTTTGGCTGTTAACTTCTCCATATAGGAAGGTAACATCAACCCTTCTTCTTCTTCTTCTTCTTTTTTTTCGATACTAACTCCAAGTTTTGTAGTTTTTAGCAATTTCACTTAACTATGATTGGCATATTTGATTAGTTCAATGAAGTTATACTTGGTGTTGAAAGTAGTTGATGGACATATAAATGCATCACAAACTAATGATATGTGATGACATAAAACATGATGATTCAGCATCTCTTGCTCTATTTTGTAGGTTATAGCTGCAGCTCAAGCTGGAAAACATAACGAGAAACGAGAAAGCTATGGAGATTCTCTAATTATTGATCCATGGGGGAAAATTTTAGCTCGCCTTCCAGGTGAGTCTAATTCAGCGCTCTCTTGTTCACTGTTTGCATAATCCATAGATGGTTATTGAACACTAAGAGCTTTTAATTTACCATGTTAGGAATACATCATAATTCTGTGTTATATACCCCATCATAATTCTGTGTTATAATTACCATGTTAATCATTCTTTATATTTCGAAGACAAATAATATTGCATTTCAATTGACAAACTAGGTGAGAGCTCTTTGTCAAATAGTAGTGAAAATATGCGTGCACTTTACTTAACACGGTGCAAGGTTTCCCTCACTGTATACGATTCTTATTTTATCTATGTGCATAATGTTTTTTTTTTCTTTTTTTGGGTCAACTTAGATCGTCTTTCAACCGGGATTGCTATAGCTGATATCGATCTTTCAACTGTTGATGCTGTGAGAACTAGGATGCCAATCTCTGAGGTAAGTCGGGGATATTTCTGGGTTGTTTTTAGAAATAGCTCAAACCTTCATTCACTTTCACTGCTGTAATATAATTGAATACCTCTTTTCAGCACAAGAGGCTAGGAAGCTGCCAAAAGATCTCATCTTTGTCCTCTCTGTGAACAAGTTGAGAATTCTGCTCATTTGGCTTCTCATTTCCTATATTTGAGTTCACAGTGAAATAAAGAGATAAAGCAGAGAAATTTGAAAGGGTTTATGGAAGCCAAGAAAGTGGTGTTATTGTTGTAATACTTTTTATTGAATATGATTATAAAGCAAATAAAGATTTGTGAGGAGTGCAATCATTTGGATTGAAACTAGAGAAGTGTATATTTTGTTGTCAAATTCTTCCAAGAAATAATTTATGTGGTCCTTGAACAATGTTTTGATCCGTTTAGTATTTTTCTCAATATATTGGTAAATAACCTGGACATGTCGACAGACTCTTGTGGTCTTGTTTGGATCCATATTGAGACAAGCACTGCAAGAATATACATTCAAAGCACAAGCGTTGTTTGTTTGCGTCACATAAGTCTCATGTGCATGTGATGTATTTGCAGAACCATAAAAATTGGCTATATACTCCAAGATCTCAATTTAAGTACATTCTTTAGCAATCAATATTGCATACGAGAATGTATCATGTGCTTTAGTTGGACAATGTAGAACATGCCCTCTGATCTTTTCTTTGGAAAACATGTGGAGGAGAATACTGAGAGCACTGTAACATTCTGTGGTGCTCTTTAATTTAGGTATTTTCTCTTTTATTTTTTAGGACTCAGCTTTTCTATTTTCACCAAAAACACACAGCACATGGAGTATTTATCTGGATCCAACATGTAAGTAGTCTGCAGGTATCACTGTATCAGCATGCAGGAGTATATGAATAGAAACAGCATAAACATTCATGACATTAATAAGTTTTATCAACTATATAACTCATGTGATTATTCATTCACAAATATATTATATCATAACCCCTGTTTGCGAAACCCAAATGGGGCCAAACTATACCAATTCAATAGTAGTTACACAGAATGCTTCTACAAGATCCATAATAGAACCTCACCCTTATTCAGACCAATGCGCAAAATGATACATAAAATGACACGATGTCAGCTTATATATTCTCTCTCTGTAAATCTTTCCCATGAGATCCCATATCATACACAAGGAGCTCACGTTGATTGGTAACATAAAGGTAGGTCAGTAGAAAACCGGATGTTTTAATTCTTTATAAGAAGTGTATAATCATATGTCAGAGCGGAAACCTCAATCCATATGGGACTATTTGAGCAAGATTCTCCAAATATTTCGCACGTACACAACTAAGGACCATAGAGAAAGGCCAGCGGAAATATAAAGCAGGATTACACCCGAAGCAAGCAGACCATCTTGATCCAAGAGACTGCAATCACAAAAGAAATTAAGTTGAATGAAGAGTAAAATAATAAAAAGATATTATATGTGGAATTGGGCTAGGCTAGTGTTATAGCATCCAAGATGCAGGCACTTTGGTTCCAATTTAGAACCTAGCTACATATTGACTATTTAGAATTAAACCTTTGGATGATTCAATGTGTTTTAATCATGCATTTTATGTCGCAAAATCAATGTTTAAGAAATTTCACAAAATTTTGCCCCCGTACATGATTAAAAACACATAGAAATCATTGGAAATTTTGGTTTTAGGTACTCCATGTTTATTGCATGGCATACAACGGTGTGGATATTCAATTATGAAATCCAAATTTTAAATTTGAATCTATTGTATCTGCATATGGAAATACTATCAATAATAGCCTAGATCAACTCTTACACATGGAACCAGAGTTTTGCAGGAAGAAGGATAAGACCTTGTATCTCTAGATGCAAGGAGGATAATTAATGCAATCATTTGTGTTGCTGTTTTCCATTTCCCCAAGTTGTTCACTGCCACGGCCTGTGATCACTCAGTATTAGATCTATGCATCTCAGAGATGGATGGTTATGGGGGGCAATTTTAAGAATGTGTAATTAAATTGTAGGAATGAAAGCAACCTTAAGAACTTTGGTATTCTGAGATGCAGCCCATTCTCTAACTGCTGACATGGTTATCTGCAGATGAAATACTGATGTTAAATACATGTAACGGAGAAAACACAACAAAACCATTACCAGAGAAGCTGATAGTGAAAATTTGAAAGACAAAACTTATGGGTTATATAGGTATTAAGTTGAACAACATTCTATTAACTTGAGATCACTGCAAGAAGAAAAAAAAAAGTTCTTTCTAATGGCTAGGTGCCTAAATAATGCATCTGCATGCCTATATTTCCTAATAGAAACTTCTAGACGTATGATAAAAATGATTCGTGCAATCCCGAACATCAAATGATCCCACATTCCCCATCTTTCATTATTAACATCAAAGATAACAACTACAAAGAAATTTTATGGCCTTCAAAACTGTCCTTAGTACCGCCATCACACCTATTCACTACTGATACATTTTGCCTTCAATCGGTCCAAAAGTTCTAAATTTTTTTGTCATCAAACACCATGTAATTATCTCGTTGTTTGAATGAGTAAAAGCTAACTAACTTGATAACCAAGTTACTTCCCAAGAAATACTGATAGTAGACACCAGAATTTTAAAATCAGCTGGAAACTCGAAATGACTTATCCTATGTGGTCTTAAATTACAATTACAATGAATACCGACAGTCACTTCGCAAAAGAGAGTCAACAAAGAGAAATGATAAGGTACAGAATAAGCTGGTTGATGAATAATGCAAAACGTCAGTGAAAACTTACTGATTGTCAAATATTTAATCAAGCATATATAATTATAGAATAAACAATAATAGCAATGGAGTCTAAAGCTCTAGCAAGCATTGGAAACCAGCATAGACAAAGAAGTCTACGAGATTTCAAAGAAGGACAGTAATAATAGAATATAGAGTAGTCAAATGGCGTTCACCTCTCTACCAATAATAGCAATTGAAGGGACAGTCAAAAGCCAAGGCACCCCTTCAAATATTGCAGCCTCTAAAGGTTTTGTACACAACATTACTAATGTGGCAGCAACCATTAGCTGCAACCAAAAACCATAAAAATCTAATTAGAATAACAAACCATGAACCAAAAGTATATGTCATTGAATGAAATCCAAACAAAAAGTTAAATGAAAAGAGTGTATAATGAGAAAGAGGACCTTATCAGCTACAGGATCCAAGAATGCACCAAAAGGCGTTACTATCTGCATCTGAGGAAATGAAAAGAGTTGACAAGAAATTTCACCATTAACATGCAAAGTAGAAAAGATAGTTTAACATACTAAATTTGACTTAAAAAAGTACAAGCTATCAAAACCTTTCGAGCTATATAGCCATCTAGCCAGTCTGTAACTGCTGCAGCAATAAAAATGCTTGTTGTAGCGGTTGTGGCCCACGAATCATTCATGTAAAAAGCTACAATGAAATATGAAAAGCTTTTAGCTCTGACATGTGAAAACATAGCCAATGTAACCCAAAATAAATAAATAAATAAAATAAAAATCAACATATACCATGTCAAGAAGCACTTTAGTAACTGTAAGATGGCAATTGCAATGCAAAAACAGACTAAAGACAAACCAACTTTACCAGACTTAAGTCTCACTATGTTAAAAACTGGAACTGCCGTTAATTCTAAAGGATTCCAATATACCTGGACCATGAACAATGTAGAAGGTTTCAGGTTTGGGAAACATCAAAAGTCAATTTCGTCAGCCAGATTATAAGGATTACGTGAAAAAAATTCTAGCTTCATCTTGGATCGGGGACTTGGAAAGAGAACTCCACTAGTTCCACCACTGAGATGAGATTTTCATACAAGTAGGTTATCATGGTCAATGAGAATTTCTAAAACCTTCTTATTTTTACTTGTTGATCTCTCTTTTCTCTAGATAAACCAGGTGAAATTTGCATAAAGTAGTTGCTTGTCTTTGTGAAATGATTTCTAAGTATGTTATATGTCAAGACCGTCAAGGTTAAACTTCACTGTTGAGATCAAACGAGGACCGAAGCATCTCAATCATGAACCCTTCCTATATAATTATCTCTCAAGCAAATTAAAGAAGGTAATTCATACCAACTGCCGAATTTGAAACCGATAAGAACCAGCGAGACCTAACATTCAGAATCTGAGTGGGAAAAAAAAACTATTTTACCCACTCCATAAATAAGAATTTGTACATCGCAAGTGCATGCTTTTACGAGTGTTTACTTCTGTATTCTAGAGAGATGACCACACATCAATAAATGTCACAGCTAGAGTTCAAATAAGTCATATATAACAAGAAAATCACCTCGTGGCATAACTTTTCGACTTAGAAGCGCACCAAAACACAGTTACTAACCTATAAAATTGCATCATTTGACCGCCACCCTAAGCAAGTAAGGGAAAGGAAAGGTTCTTTTAGCAATTTATCTTTTAGACTTGTAAGTGCACAACGCCCATACCCAGGCATGCACTTTAATGACATGCAAACATTTTTTTTAGCAATTCATTCTTTTAAAGCATTTGTTTTTCTCCTTGCAGGAAGTGCGACATTTACAGCTCTAGTGGCAAAGAGGAAGGTTACAGGGAGACATCTAGAGAGGAAGGATTTCTCAGAGATTTAAGTTCCTATTCTCACCTTTATGTCGGAGGTACATTTGGCTTTGATCCGATCCATTACCCAACTTGTTCTCTTCACCCGTTATTATGCTTAAGCAGGCGATATACACCATTCTGACCTGGTGCAACCCGATTAACAGACCCATGCTCGCTTAAAGGCTCCCAAGACTTGCATAGGCAGCATGAGTACAACTTAGGCTTAAGCAACCCCTAGGTGAACACCCAGAACGCTTTTTAAAGCATTGGTGTCTAGATAAGCACACTTTTTGACTCTACGTAACACATGATTCTCTCTCTTCATGGTAAAGGATACTTACAATTGCATGATGTTCATCTAGTGTGGTTATATCCATAAGCATGCAATTAACACGTGCTTTTGCTATTCATCTAATAAGCCATCTATAAGCATGCAACTAGTATGTTTCTTTGATGTAGGAGGGGCATTGTCTACATAAAATGAGTTTTTGTAAGTACTATATGAAGCAAAGTTGTCCAACATTTTTATAATAAGATTAAAAAAAACAGTTTACTTCTGTACAGAGAATATAATACAACTTATGGCTCTATATTTTATGCATTTCCATGTAACCAGTCAAGAGAGGACCAATCCTTTTCTGCAAAGGACCATGGATTGGAGGTTATAGGAAAATAAAGATGGGATCAATTTAAAAATGAGACTCTCTTATAAATATAATATGAATGTCTCATGTAGTAACCTAAGCTTAATATCCATCCATAATTCCAAACATTTCGAGGTTGAATCATGAAGTAGAGAAGAAGGTGATTACTTACCATCTCCAAACCAAATTAATAACGAGCGAACCTAAAGCACATGATATTTTTTCTTAAGATTGGAGAGGAGAAACTATGTTTGCCAATTTGGATTTCTCGTTACTATACTTTGAATAATTAATGATAAATACATATTTTTAAAATTTACAAATTAATTTTTTATTTTATTTGCTCTTTTGATTTTATTTAAAATCACGACCACCATTTTGGTTTATATAAGGAAGCTAGCTTGTACATGTTACTCATGGTTTATGAAATCTGCACGAAATTATTATTGATATTATTTTTGCTACAAAATTTGAGTTTAGGGTAAGCATTATTACGAGATTCTAAAGTTTTTTATTTATTTATTTCTTTATTACTATTTTGAAAATCCTACAAGAAGTTGAAGATTTATGGTGGATTTTGAAATAACAAGATTATCTAATCAAGTGATAATATAGTCAAAGAGAGGCCCTTTTTCTTCTACGACCTTACTTGAACAAGATCTGTTCTATAGGCTCGTACAACAGTATCCTTGAGTTCTAAAGAGGCCCTTTTTCTTCTTAGAATCCAAGGTGTTCTAAATTGTATTATTTACTCGTCAAGGTGTGGTTGTATTTGGGCATAAAGGGGAAAAAAGAACATACATCTTGAAAACACATATTCGCAAAAGTCTAATTATTCCCACTCCGTCCTCTAGATTTTGGGGGAATATCCTATCTGACACTGTGTCTGCTTAGAATACGATACTAATGAAACTTTCATTAGATCAAAGGGTTTACTTTCCACTATCTCAGATTAATCCATTTACGAGTTTCATAAAATGGTACCAAATAACACTCAAGAATTTGTATAATCCTCGCGACGCAATGTGATCGTCCTAAAGATCATGGAGAAAAATGGTACAACACATAAAGATGAATAAGCACTACGCGTCCTTTACAACTCTATGTTGATACTTGAATTGCGTTTACTCATCAAGTATGCATAAGTGTATAATGATCATTCTCAATATTATAAAATCATTTGAAAATCTTTCATGACCTTCAATTTTAGTTAACCCCAAATTTGATTGCAACATTCCTACAATTACGAAAGAAAATTCATTTTTAATCTACGAAAAAATCAAACAGGAAGCAAATGACGTATTATGTTCATAGATCAAAAGCGCCCCCTAAAAATAAAGATCAAAATCAAAGTAAATAAAAATAAAAATAAAAGACCTACTGCTCACTAGAAGAGGAACGGCGGCGACTCGTCCGAGTGTGAGAACCGTCGGTAAAGTTAACAACTTTGATCTCCTCTCGTCCTCTCCTCCTCCCTTACGACTCCCATTCACCTCGCTCTGGATCCGGTCACCGCCCATTGCCTGTTTCTGGATCCGGTCACCTCCCACCGTTACCATACACCGCCGGCGGCGACGACGTCAACTACGATGATCTCAACGGCGTCCTCGGACTGCGATTTGCGAAACTCCGGGGTCCGCTGGAGATATTTCGAAGGGGATGAGATCTGGGGGGTTTTTTGCAATAAATCAAAAGAAAGCGGGGGTGGGGACGCAACTGCGCGGCCTTTAACTAGGGACGAGGGGATTGATGGAGACATTCGATTTGCAAAAGGCTAAATTAGCACTTAAGTACCATTTAAGTGCTAAATGGCACTTAAGTTTATGTAAAAATTTGTTAAAAACTTATCTATGCTACTTTAAGAAATGGTGAATTCTCAACTTCCTCTCTAAAATATCAATTTACCGATTTTCTCCCTAAAATTATGTCTGTATGTTCAATTTTGTTATTTTGTGAGTTCATCATCAAATATTTAGCGGATCGATGACATGATATAGTTTTTTTTCTGCATTTCTTGTATTTTTTATAGTTTTAAAAAGATTTTTCAATTCCAAGGATAAAGAGCAAAAAGTTTGGGAAAGTAGTTGAGAAATTCTTTTGGTTTGGGGGAAAGGAGAGAGACCGATTAAAACCCATGAAGAAATACTAAAAGACATTGTTACGTTATTGATCTATAAATATTTGATTGTGAGCTCACAAAGCGACACATTGGACCCACAAATATATTTAGGGGCAAAATTTATAAATTGATACATTAGCGGGAAAGTTGAGAGTTTTACAATATTCTAAGGTTGAGTTGGTTATTTTGCATCTATAAGTGCAAAGCCAATTAAACTATAAAAAGCACACTTGATGATTGGTCATGCGTTATTTCCATCTATACACAGAGCTTGGAGCCATTTGTGATGAAGATCGTCAACGAGATGTTATTTGGAGTAAACATACATTGCGTATTACTTCTAGGTGTATTGCTTTTGTGTGGTAGGAGAGGGATAAGTGATTGTTTACTTCTGACCCAACCTTAGATTCTTTACAAGTGACTTGTTTGGATCTCAAAACATTCAAACTTTGGAAGACTCAGGTCTCATAGTTTCATTTCCTTTGTATGCTTTGTTTTTGTTGCTTTCATAGATTTGGACTTGGTTCTTATGAACTAGGTATCATGTCTTGTACTTTGACTTTATTTTAATCTAAGAAAGTTTGCCTCGCTCTTTGCCTTGTCCAGAAAAGGCTTTAATTGCACTTAAATATTCTATAGTTTCCCCTACTTTGCATTTACATACCCTCACTTGTTTTTAGCAGCACTTTTATACCCTATAGTTTTAAAAGTTTGTCTTAAATGTCATCAATAATGCAAACACGAGAATTTTCTCCTAAAATTTCACATATGTCTTGCCCATGCTAATTTTAGAACTTTTAATTCTTATTTTTTGTTAAATTTATTGTTAAAATATCATAATTCTATTTTAAAATATCGTAATTTTATTTCAAATTAGGATTTTGTCGGGTTTTACAATAAATTTTATAAATATTAAAAGTTAAAATATTTTATAATTAGCATGTCGTCACATAACAATTTTGGGTGAAATTCTCATATTTGTATAATTGAGGATATTAAATTGCAATATTTAAAAACTTTAGTGTATATAAGTGCTACCAAGAACTACTGATGGTATCTAAGTTCAAAGTAGGGAAACTATTGGGCATTTAAGTGCAATTAAGCAAAAACAAAGGGTGTATTTGCAAAATTTGGGGATTTTGAGGGGTGGAATAATGAATTTGAGGGATTTGGGTGCTTGATTCCGAATTTAGCTCGTACGGAGGTTTCTAACTCTTTATTTATGGCGTAGCACGTGGTGGATCGCTTTTATATAAGAAAGGGAATGGGACTAAAATATCTCTAATTAACGACATTAATTGTAAAGTTATATGGACTAAAATATCTCTACACGTTGTTAAGTAAGCAAGAACCGAACAGGAATTATATGAACTAAATTTAGCAATCCGTCGGTTCGTACAATATCAGCTAAATCATGTCATCACGTGATAATTTTTCACCAACGATTATTAGACAAAATAATTTAATTTAAAAAATATTATGGTATTTTTTTCCTAATGAAATACTTTATGACAGTCTTCTCAAAGCCTCTACTTAATTGTTCTTGATAGTTTTGTAACATTTACTCCAAAAACAATTCGAGTGCGTTAGCATTTCCCAATTCATAACATGGGTCCACAATTATAATTTGTTTGTTTGAAAATGTCATAAATTAAGTTTCATTAGATATTAAAGTATATTTCATTAAAAATCATCCATTCAAAAATAAATTGTGTTGACATTTGGTTTGCTTGTCATTTGTAACTATTTGACTTCCATTTTATCCGTGTCCTGTTCGTGTCTAGGATTTCTCAATTGAAGCTATAGCTATTGATTTAGTAGCGAAAAAATGTAGGTATAGATATTCAAAATCTGTATTTTCTAATCAAGCACCTATTGTATGGGCTTTAAATTGTGTAGCGTTCATTTGATGTGAATAACTTACTGGAATTGCAACTGGTGAGGAGCTAATGACTTCAAGAAAGATTGTATAAAATGTCGGCTTTGAGAGCGAAATTATAAAAGGATTGCTATTCAAAGATTATGAGAAGACTTCAATTTAGTTGTGAAAGATTAT
The DNA here is from genome assembly GCA_012295165.1 of Asparagus setaceus. Classification (NCBI taxonomy): domain Eukaryota; kingdom Viridiplantae; phylum Streptophyta; class Magnoliopsida; order Asparagales; family Asparagaceae; genus Asparagus; species Asparagus setaceus. Next base: position 15,566,541 of record CM022705.1, read on the forward strand.
AGAAAAGCATCTTTTCTTGCTTTTCCGTATAAATCTTTTTGAAGAAAAGCCTTGGCCAATGATTTATTGACGCTTCCATATAAATATGATCTTGTTAATTATGTTTTTAATTAGTAGGAATTTGCTATTTGCAAATTTTATTAAGGATGAAGGTTTGCTTTTAAGGTCGTGTTGGGTTGGGTGGCCAAGGAAAATAATCGTAACAGTTATACAAAAGCAGTGCAAGATCATCAAGATTAACCTTTATTATTAATCAATTGTAAATTTTATTAGTTCCTTCTTGTAAATGTCATTCCAACAGCTATTGTTTTGATATGGATTCTCAATGCCCTTTCGATAGTTTCAACCTTCTCCATGTTTGTATACAAATATGTTGAATAACAACAAGAAAAAAATTGTAATTCTTGAAGAAATTTTTGAAGAGACATAATTTTTAAAAATATTTATTTAATGTTCTATCTCTTTCGTCAATGTTTAAAGGCTAAATATCATAAAACCCCCTTAACTTTGGATGATTATCAGAAAACCCCCCTTAACTTTGAAAATTAAGGAGGTTTTCTGATAAAATCTCAAAGTTAAATGGGGGTTTTTGATAAAATCTAAAAGTTAAAGGGGGGTTATGTGATAATCCCAATACTTAAGGGGGGTTTTCTGATATTTTGAAAGTTAGGGGGGGTTTTCCGATAATTGTCCAAAGTTAGAGGGGGGGGGGGGTTTCTGATATTTAGCCATGTTTAAATTTAGAATATTGAGATATTATATTCTTATAAAAAATCAATTTATAAATTCGAGGTTATGTCTTTGACACCCTAGCTTTATACGAAAAAAAACCTGGGGGTGTTTGTTTACTCGAAAGTGAAAATTGAAAGTGTGAAAGTGACTCTCATTTAGCACTTGAAGTGTTTGTTTTATTGAAAGTATAGGTGAAAGTGAAATGCAAAAACAAGTGACTTTCACACTTCGAGTCACTTTCATTTAACCAAACACCCCTTACTTGACAGCGAAGAGTTAGTTAAAGCATGATTGAGATCCTAATAACATCAACATTAATTGAAAAGAAATGATTGTTTACCTTGTCGATTATGTAAATATGCGAATATTTTCCCCTTTTTCTATGTTTCAATTTTTCTTTATAGATTCGATCCTCTTTTCTATCAAAAATAATTGTGGAATATATCTCACTACTCTATCAAAATTATTGATTATCTATTTGATGGTTAATATTTTTCTTTGAGTACAAATATGAGATGAGGGGTATTTGTTTGCATGCAAGTGAAAGATGAAAGTGAGAAAGTGAGTTTTAAACATTTTTATATATTCGTTTGCATGCAAGTGAAAGATAAAAGTGAGAAAGTGAGTTTTAAACATTTTTATATATTCGTTTGCATGCAAGTGAAAGATGAAAGTGAGAAAGTGAGTTTTTAAATATTTTTATATATTCGTTTGCATGCAAGTGAAAGATAAAAGTGAGAAAGTGAGTTTTTAAATATTTTTATATATTCGTTTGCATGCAAGTGAAAGATAAAAGTGAGAAAGTGAGTTTTTAAATATTTTTATATATTCGTTTGCATGCAAGTGAAAGATAAAAGTGAGAAAGTGAGTTTTAAACATTTTTATATATTCGTTTGCATGCAAGTGAAAGATAAAAGTGAGAAAGTGAGTTTTAAACATTTTTATATATTCGTTTGCATGCAAGTGAAAGATAAAAGTGAGAAAGTGAGTTTTTAAATATTTTTATATATTCGTTTGCATGCAAGTGGTTATGAAAATAAAATACAAAGAATCTATAAAAATTAGTACAAGAATTGATGATATATATACTTGAGGCTTTCAATTAGTTCTTTAGTTGTTACTAGAACAATCATTAGAGTTTAGAGTATAATATGAATTTAAATAAACAAATAAATAAATAATTGCCACATCATCTTTATTTTCCTAGTTTCAAGATTAATTTATTTTTGTAAACAAACATTGCATTTCACTTTCATGTTGACATGAATCCACTTTCACACTTGCAAAACAAGTGACTTTCACACTTCGAGTCACTTTCATTTAACCAAACACCCCCTTACTTGACAGCGAAGAGTTAGTTAAAGCATGATTGAGATCCTAATAACATCAACATTAATTGAAAAAGAAATGATTGTTTACCTTGTCTGATTATGTAAATATGCGAATATTTTCCCCTTTTTCTATGTTTCAATTTTTCTTTATAGATTCGATCCTCTTTTCTACCAAAAAAATTGTGGAATATATCTCACTACTCTATCAAAATTATTGATTATCTATTTGATGGTTAATATTTTTCTTTGAGTACAAATATGAGATGAGGGGTATTTGTTTGCATGCAAGTGAAAGATGAAAGTGAGAAAGTGAGTTTTAAACATTTTTATATATTCGTTTGCATGCAAGTGGTTATGAAAATAAAATACAAGACAGTTACAATGTAGGATTTAATGCGATTTTGATTTCCTCAGAAAAGTGGTGAAGTCACATGAAAGTAAAAAAATAGTAACCAATTTTAATTAAATTATTTTAACTATATTTACTAATTAATCCAATTTTGCCATATCATCTTCACATTGCACTTTCAAAAATAATTTTGTTTTTCAAACAAACATTATATTCCACTTGCATGTTGATGTCGATGTGAAAGTTACTTGAAAAAATATTTAACTTGCACAATTTCAATTCACTTTCGAATGGCCAAACACCCCCTGAGTGCAATTTATGGATATATAATAAGTGTTAGATTTAGAAAGAATTTCATCCACCAACAAGATGATCTAGTTGTTATCAAAAGTAGCGGTCTCTCCACTATATTTTTGGAGTGGAGAGGATCCAAATCCGAAATTTTTGGTTTGCATCGATATTCAATAATGCTTGATTTGTGGAGTGAAAAAATAAGTAAATTTGACAAAACTGTTAAGACCATGTCCGTGCAATCGACTTAGTTTGATGAATAACAAACTTTCATATGGGTCAAAAGTAGTGGCCTCATTATGCAAGCATGTGTTTATTGCAAAGGTATGTAACGCTTGCATAAATATTTGGTTTAGCAAATCTTCTCATAAGGGGAAAGCTTCAGGTATATTCCATGAACCCCACATGTTATGAGTGTGTGTGTGTAGAGTGTTTTTTCCATATGAAAACAAAATAAAAATTCTCCTTTCTATTCTTTTTGGCTTTTCTTTAAAAAAATTATTTCTATGTGCCTACATACTTTTGAGATGAGTACTGAGCAGAATATTGTTAACTGGTAAATTGGCTTGGTTATTACCTGATAAGTCCATAGTTTTTCGATATCTATATTTATATTATTTGTATTTATGTGTTTGATATGATGGAGACTATTTGCCATGGATTCACTTCATCACTTCATATTCATGCACACGTAGCTCATATTGTCTGTATGTGGTATGCTGTTAAGGAGTAGTGAAACCAAACAAGTTTCATGTGAATTTATGAATATAATTGCGTATATGAGCACCTTTCTAAATTTTGGAGATTGCATTACTTATATCTTGATTGCCGATTTGCATCCATCTTTAATTAGCATGTCAGTGTCACATAACAATTTTGGGTGAAATTCTCATATTTGTATAATTGAGGATATTAAATTGCAATATTTAAAAACTTTAATGTATATAAGTGCTACCAAGAACTACTGATGGTATCTAAGTTCAAAGTAGGGGAAACTATTGGGCATTTAAGTGCAATTAAGCAAAAAACAAAGGGTGTATTTGCAAAATTTGGGGATTTTGAGGGGTGGAATAATGAATTTGAGGGATTTGGGTGCTTGATTCCGAATTTAGCTCGTACGGAGGTTTCTAACTCTTTATTTATGGCGTAGCACGTGGTCGATCGCTTTTATATAAGAAAGGGAATGGGACTAAAATATCTCTAATTAACGACATTAATTGTAAAGTTATATGGACTAAAATATCTCTACACGTTGTTAAGTAAGCAAGAACCGAACAGGAATTATATGAACTAAATTTAGCAATCCGTCGGTTCGTACAATTTCAGATAAATCATGTCATCACGTGATAATTTTTCACCAACGATTATTAGACAAAATAATTTAATTTAAAAAATATTATGGTATTTTTTTCCTAATGAAATAGTTTATGACAGTCTTCTCAAAGCCTCTACTTAATTGTTCTTGATAGTTTTGTAACATTTACTCCAAAAACAATTCGAGTGCGTTAGCGCTTCCCAATTCATAACATGGGTCCACAATTATAATTTGTTTGTTTAAAAATGTCATAAATTAAGTTTCATTAGATATTAAAGTATATTTCATTAAAAATCATTAATTCAAAAATAAATTGTGTTGACATTTGGTTTGCTTGTCATTTGTAACTATTTGACTTCCATTTTTATCCGTGTCCTGTACGTGTCTAGGATTTCTCAATTGAAGCTATAGCTATTGATTTAGTAGCGAAAAAAATGTAGGTATAGATATTCAAAATCTGTATTTTTCTAATCAAGCACCTATTGTATGGGCTTTTAATTGTGTAGCGTTCATTTGCTGTGAATAACTTAATGGAAATGCAACTGGTGAGGAGCTAATGACTTCAAGAAGGATTGTATAAAATGTCGGCTTTGAGAGCGAAATTATTAAAGGATTGCTATTCAAAGATTATGAGAAGACTTCAATTTAGTTATGAAAGATTATAGAAAAGCATCTTTTCTTGCTTTTCCGTATAAATCTTTTTTTGAAGAAAAGCCTTGGCCAATGATTTATTGACGCTTCCATATAAATATGATCTTGTTAATTATGTATTTTAATTAGTAGGAATTTGCTATTTGCAAATTTTATTAAGGATGAAGGTTTGCTTTTAAGGTCGTATTGGGTTGGGTGGCCAAGGAAAATAATCGTAACAGTTATACAAAAGCAGTGCAAGATCATCAAGATTAACCTTTATTATTAATCAATTGTAAATTTTATTAGTTCCTTCTTGTAAATCTCATTCCAACAGCTATTGTTTTGATATGGATTCTCAATGCCCTTTCGATAGTTTCAACCTTCTCCATGTTTGTATACAAATATGTTGAATAACAACAAGAAAAAATTGTAATTCTTGAAGAAATTTTTGAAGAGACATAATTTTTAAAAATATTTATTTAATGTTCTATCTCTTTCGTCAATGTTTAAAGGCTATATATCATAAAACCCCCTTAACTTTGGATGATTATCAAAAACCCCTTATATTGAAAATTAAGGAGGTTTTCTGATAAAATCTCAAAGTTAAATGGGGGTTTTTGATAAAACCTAAAAGTTAAAGGGGGGTTATGTGATAATCCCAATACTTAAGGGGGGTTTTCTGATATTTTGAAAGTTAAGGGGGGTTTTCCGATAATTGTCCAAAGTTAGGGGGGGGGGGGTTTCTGATATTTAGCCATGTTTAAATTTAGAATATTGAGATATTATATTCTTATAAAAAATCAATTTATAAATTCGAGGTTATGTCTTTGACACCCTAGCTTTATACGAAAAAAAACCTGGGGGTGTTTGTTTACTCGGAAGTGAAAATTGAAAGTGTGAAAGTGACTCTCATTTAGCACTTGAAGTGTTTGTTTTATTGAAAGTATAGGTGAAAGTGAAATGCAAAAAACAAGTCACATCAGATTTAATGCAATTTCAACTTCCCCTAAAAAAGTGCTGAAGTCACATGAAAGTAGAAAGGTGAGGACCACATTTAATTAAATTAATTATTCTGTTACTAAACCCTTGGTTTTTTTTCTCTATAATTCGGCAGCATGGCTGCTAATCTCCGATCTTCTTATTAATTTCCGCATTATTCTTTTTCACATCTTACACTTTATAGCATCCACTAGTTAATTAGATCAAACTATAGGTTGATTTTGAACTCTCTACCGCTTGTTGGAGCAAAGTTTACGGTCAAAGTTTTTGGAGGAACTAGGGACTTCAAATATGTATACTCATAGACTTATAGTTGTATTACTCATAGACTTATAGTTGTATTTTCTTGCTTAATTGCTAATTATATTATTTTTTATAGCATTGAATAGGCATTAATGCGTTGTTATGTCATGTTTGTAGTAAGAATTAGACAATTTATGAACATGATTACACATTTTAGCATGATTGTTGTACAATTGCAATATGAATGCGACGAATCTATATAAATAAGCCATTATGTTATTTAAAAATATATAAAGTACATAAGTAAAAAATACAAAATACAAAGAATCTATAAAAATTAGTACAGTAATTGATGATATATATACTTGAGGCTTTCAATTCGTTCTTTAGTTGTTACTAGAACAATCATTAGAGTTTAGAGTATAATATGAATTTAAATAAACAAATAAATAAATAATTGCCACATCATCTTTATTTTCCTAGTTTCAAGATTAATTTATTTTTGTAAACAAACATTGCATTTCACTTTCATGTTGACATGAATCCACTTTCACACTTGCAAAAACAAGTGACTTTCACACTTTCGAGTCACTTTCATTTAACCAAACACCCCCTTACTTGACAGCGAAGAGTTAGTTAAAGCATGATTGAGATCCTAATAACATCAACATTAATTGAAAAAGAAATGATTGTTTACCTTGTCTGATTATGTAAATATGCGAATATTTTCCCCCCCTTTTTTCTATGTTTCAATTCTTCTTTATAGATTCTGATCCTCTTTTCTACCAAAAAAAAATTGTGGAATATATCTCACTACTCTATCAAAATTATTGATTATCTATTTGATGGTAAATATTTTTCTTTCAGTACAAATATGAGATGAGGGGTATTTGTTTGCATGCAAGTGAAAGATGAAAGTGAGAAAGTGAGTTTTAAACATTTTATATATTCGTTTGCATGCAAGTGGTTATGAAAATAAAATACAAGACAGTTACAATGTAGGATTTAATGCGATTTTGATTTCCTCCTGAAAAAGTGGTGAAGTCACATGAAAGTAAAAAAAAATAGTAACCAATTTTAATTAAATTATTTTAACTATATTTACTAATTAATCCAATTTTGCCATATCATCTTCACATTGCACTTTCAAAAAATAATTTTGTTTTTCAAACAAACATTATATTCCACTTGCATGTTGATGTCGATGTGAAAGTTACTTGAAAAAAATATTTAACTTGCACAATTTCAATTCACTTTCGAATGGCCAAACACCCCCTGAGTGCAATTTATGGATATATAATAAGTGTTAGATTTAGAAAGAATTTCATCCACCAACAAGATGATCTAGTTGTTATCAAAAGTAGCGGTCTCTCCACTATATTTTTGGAGTGGAGAGGATCCAAATCCGAAATTTTTGGTTTGCATCGATATTCAATAATGCTTGATTTGTGGAGTGAAAAAATAGGTAAATTTGACAAAACAGTTAAGACCATGTCCGCGCAATTGACTTAGTTTGATGAATAACAAACTTTCATATGGGTCAAAAGTAGGGGAAAGTATCCCATGGGGACGGGTGCATTGCACCCCTCCCCTTTGAACCATTAGATCTCCTTGGGATCTGAAATTTTTCAGATCCCAAGGGGATCCAATGGTTCATAATGGTCGCCCCATAGGACTACCATGGGATACTTCATGGTGAGTGTGTGTGTGTGTAGAGTGTTTTTTCCATATGAAAACAAAATAAAAAATTCTCCTTTCTATTCTTTTTGGCTTTTCTTTAAAAAAAATTATTTCTATGTGCCTACATACTTTTGATATGAGTACTAAGCAGAATATTGTTAACTGGTAAATTGGCTTGGTTATTACCTGATAAGTCCATAGTTGTTCGATATCTATATTTATATTATTAGTATTTATGTGTTTGATATGATGGAGACTATTTGCCATGGATTCACTTCATCACTTCATATTCATGCACACGTAGCTCATATTGTCTGTATGTGGTATGCTTGTATGTGGTATGCTGTTAAGGAGTAGTGAAACCAAACAAGTTTCATGTGAATTTATGAATATAATTGCGTATATGAGCACCTTTCTAAATTTTGGAGATTGCATAACTTATATCTTGATTGCCGATTTGCATCCATCTTTAATTGAATGAAAAATATGAGTCTTATTTGTTAAAAGATGATTAAAGATCCACACTCACATAGAATCCACACGAAAATAGTGTATTTGTTAAAAGATGGTCAAAAGCCCACACTTGCGGATTCTCAATTAATGCATAATTCGAAGGGTATCCATCCTACACTAAATATTTTATATATTTAGAGATGGTGTATATCACCCATCAAATAATATCATTTTTTCCTTGTAAATTTCTATATGATTAAGATGATAGAACGATATTTTGGTCCTTTAGTTAAAGGTTGAGTTAGTCCACATCTTATTATTTGCTCATATATTTATTAGTTATAAGCATAATTCATTTGTACCATTGTTTGATTATCACACTTTTTGCAGCATTCTACTTCGTGTTTATGAGTTGCATGTCTGTATATGGAATTCAATGAAGTGATTTTCACGTAATTCTTGTTTTTCATCATGTCAGCTATCCTCTAACGCAATTTTATTGTGGATTTGCTTGGGTTATATCCTCCTTGTCTCATTTGGATGATATTGTGCTATATTGATTATCTCTTTTCATGTTCATTAGGAAAGCTTTTATTGTTATGTTAATAATAACAGAGAGAAAATGTGAACACTCAAAATTTGAAAGATGAATTTTGTGGAATTTGGAAATTGAAAAACTTTTGAAAAATTTGTTGTTGGGAAGAAGGGGAGGTGTTTTGAAACAAGAGAAGCCCAATTGTAGGGGAGCTTGATAAATTTGTTTCTCATATTTCATGTATGCATACATGTAGGAGGAGCTCACATATCATATTTTATGTGTCATGAACTGAGTTTTACACTATGTATCTCAAACATTTGTTCTTTTAATTTCTAATTTTTCGGTTTGTTATTATCAAAGGGAGAGATTGTTAGGATCGTGTCTGTGCAATCGACTTAGTTTAATGAATAACAAACTTTTATATTGGTCTAATATATGTTTGAGATGTTATATACATATTATAAAAAGTTATAATCAAGTTCGGAAGTGAATAGAACAAGGAAACAAATTAATCACGGGTAATTCTGAAGAAATATCAAAAGTGAAAATCATGTTTGACCATATGGGTGTGTCCATCTCTTTCTCAGAAATCTATATAAATAAACGAAACTCAATTCGGAGATGTATAGCTCAAGATATGAATGTCTTAGCAAGACAACGTCGAAACAATCCACATAAGTTGAAAACATGCATGAAAGTGAAACTTGCAAGGGTCATAACCTTTGACTCAGTTATCGGGATCGCTTTTATAATGGCTTTTCGGAAAGCTCTCAATCTAACTATTGATCATTAATGATTTGAGAAACCATCGTTAACTAAATTTTCCAGAGATGTTCCAACCATTGATGGGTGAACTCTACCATTGATGGCTAAGTGATTTCAGAATTCTGATATGATTTTGGATTCAAAGTGAGCCATTTATTTCTAGGGGTATATAGGCTCTTTCCTCACATTTTTCATCAGAAGTTCCTACCCTAAATCAAAGAAAAAAAAAGAAGAGGAAGAGAGAGAGAGAGAGAGAGAGAGAGAGAGAGGGAGGGAGGGGAGCGAGCTAGGATTTTAACATAGGTGATAAATCTTGCTCAAGCTTCTCAAAAAGCATCCTCAAACGTCATTCTTCATCATTTGATCATTATCCTTCGAGGAGTGGCAGCCTTAGATCTCATCATCGTCATCGTTCTTTCAGATCTTCACAATAAATCTTTTGGAGAACGATCTTAATAAAAAAGAACTGTAAGATCTTTTTATATTGTACTTAATTGATATTATTTTATTGTATCAAACTTATTTTTATGGCGTACTCAAGCCGGAGTGAATTGAGGGTTTATGGTGCACCCAAGTCGGGTAATTGAGGAATTGGTCACTAGCTACAACTGGGAATACTCGTGTGTGAAGAGTTTAGATTAGACGACTAATTTGGGAGAAACTATGATTTCGGTCTTGTAACCCTACTGAATTGGGTTTGTTATTTAGGAGAACTTTTACATAGTGAGAAAGCCCATTCGCGAGAAGGAAGAGTGGGTATAGGATTATTTTATCCTAACCACTATAAAATTCGTTTGTATTCTGGATGTGATTTGTACTAAGTTTATTTGCTTTATTTACTATTTTAATTATCTATTTTATTTTCGTTGCAAATTATGTGTGATATCGAAAAATAGTAAGCAATCCTATTCAACCCCTCTTGTAGTCTTGCATCTCAGATCCAACAAAAACTATCTTAAACTGTTAGTAATCTTAGAAAAAGTGATATAAACTATATTTATTAGAGGGTATTCATTATTAGGAGGGAAAAGGGCTAAATATCATAACCCCCTCAAACCTAACTTTGGATGATTATCGAAAACCCCCTTAACTTTAAAAATATCGAAATCTCCCTTAAATTTAGGGGTTATCGGAAAAACCCTTAACTTTGAGATTTTATCGGACTCCCCTAACTTTGGATGATTATCAGAAACCCCCCTTAACTTTGAAGATATCAGAAATCTCCCCTTAAATTTAGGGGTTATCAGAAAAACCCCTTAACTTTGAGATTTTATCAGAACCCCCCTAACTTTGGACGATTATCAGCAAACCCCCCTTAACTTTGAAAATATCAGAAATCTCCCCTTAAATTTAGGGGTTATCAGAAAAACCCATTAACTTTGAGATTTTATCGGACCCAACACACTCACACACACACACACACACAAATTTAAGAGGTTTTCTAGTAAAATTTGAAAGTTAAAGGAGGGTTTTGTGATAATCCCGATACTTAAGAGGAGTTTTTCTAATATTTTAAAAGTTAAGGGGGGTTTTCCCATAATTGTCCAAAGTTAAAGGGGTTTTTCTAATATTTAGCCAGGGAAAAGAGCTCTTTCTCAAGCATTTGGACTAATTGTAGTATGACAACTGTCAGCATGTCATTCGTTGCTTCCTACCAAGTGTTAAGTTGGCACAGCGGCCATGGAGTGCTGGGGCCTGGGTGTTTGATGACCCCGATGTGTTAACCAATCAGATGCAAATACATGGTTAATGATCTGCTTTGTACTGTACTATCACGTCGGCGTGGATTAGATTACTTTTTATTGAGGCTAGGCTGAAAGAGATTTTTTCCTAACAAATGTCTTCTCCAAACATCGACTTGTTCTAAATAGTTTTGTAAAATTTACTCTACCAAATATCCGTCTAACATGGATCTACAACGTACTGTGTTTTGTTTTGTTTTGTTTTGGTTTTTCTTTTTTAGAGTCTAATATTTATAATTTGTATTTATATCAAATTTTCATCTGAAACCATTTGTTAAAAACTTAAATTTGTGATTATTTGAGCTTCCATTCACTTTTGAACTTATGGTATTTGAACCTTGCTCTCAAATTTGAAACTTCGTTTTTTCGTTGATATAGAGAGAGAGAGAGAAGTGCTCCTTAAACTTAAGCTTGATAGGAGAATGCCCACCAACTTTTATATCCATCGATCTGCTCTCAACCGTAAATCAAGACGCACAAATCTCAAAGTAGACTTTATATCTTCACCAAGCAAACATCATCATGGACGTAAAAATTGGTGGATACTATTCCTATCAACCAGTTTTATGGAGCCTCGCTTCTATATATATATATATATATATATATATATATATATATATATATAGGGTAGGGTTACAATACACCTAGGGTGTAACTAACTTAGTTACACTCACTTGTAAAAGTACATGCTTGAGTGTAGATATTAACGATCAACACCGTTTATTGTGATCTATGTGTTCAAAACTTCACGAGACCAAAAATAGCGTAGATAAGATTTTTGTAGTTTATAAATCTAATGACCTAGAAATGAACTCCAGAATCGGTCTAAAATGCCCATTATTTTGAGTTGCTTGAATTATAGGATAGAACATCCCAAACCACATGATTTTTGAACCATGCTCATTTGGTAACTTGTAGATCACAATGAATGATATTGATCGTTAATATCAATGGTCAAACATGTATTTTTAAAGATAGGTGTAACTAAGTTAGTTACACCCTAGGTATATTGTAACCCTACCCACACACACACACACACACACACACACACACACACACACACACACACACATATATATATATATATATATATATATATATTGTTGGGAGTCAAGATGACGCTTCACACACGCTTAAGTCGAATTAACCCCCCCGAGAGTAACTAACCACCTCACAAGCAATAGCGAATACAGAGATAAAACAATAAGTAAATGAGAGGAGGCGTTAAAATTGCTTATCGGTGCGACGAAACTTCGTGGCGGTGGGTTAACAACCAACAACCCATTCGACAAACCGGCCGATTGACTATGCCGCAAACGTAAAGGGACCAACACACGAAATGGGTCAACAAGGCATTTAATCAACGAGGCTACGTGTTATGGAATGAATCCAACAAGCAAAGCTTCAGCGAGATTGATCGGGTCCAAACATCAACGAGATCGGTTTGAACATCGACCGATCGTCACCTAAATCGTTGGCGGGATGAAACCAATCAAGTGAACCAAGCACGGACTTAGAGCGGCGGCGACAAGATCGGAATAAGCGTCACGGAAAAGTCGAAAACCAAACCGAAGCCAAAACGGCGTCCCCCAAACCCCGACATCGTTGGTGTCCGGCTAATTGGTCGACACCAATGGTGTCGGCCAAGCGGACACCAATGGTGTCGGCCAAGCGGACACCAATGGTGTCCCCCGAAAAGCCCCCTCTCCCTCTTGTTTTCCTATAAATAGTGAGGGGGGGTGCTCATTTGAAAAGGCTGGATTTTTGGAGATTGGATTTTCTGATATTCTTGAGAGAGCCCTCGCGAGATCCACGAGCCGTCGACGACGCCAAGCACCCGGAGCACGTCCGATCTACAAACCGCGAGGTAAGCGAACTTCGAATTGACTCTGGTCGTGTGATTTCTCCTAGTAGATCTCACCCGCTCCGGCGATCCTCTCCTTCGTGAGTGCGATCCCCGAAGGCGATCCTCTCCTTCGTGAGTGTGATCCCCTCAGGTGCGTCGTTTCCTTCGTGAAACGAGCCCCTTCACGCCTCAGTAGTTCCGTAACCCTGTTTCCACTGATCGAATTGCGCTGAGTCCACCTGACGAACAAAAGTCCCGACACGGGCAAAGAACCCGCATAGCGGGGATCCCGTAAAATAGAGATCCTCGTGTTTGTTCATAAAAGGAAGAAGTTGTAATTTTGTTTTCATTATGCGCTGAAATAAAAGGCATTTTCTTTGTTTGAATTTTGTTGTAGGCCAGCGAAGGCGTAAACAAGTTCAAGCGAGCAATGAATAACAAGTCTATTTTTACCGTAACAAGTCGGGCGAATTACGCTGGAGCCAACGGCTTCAACAAAGAGGCCGTCGTGTCGCAACCGCGGATTCGATCCGGTCATCGAGGAGGTCGAGTTCGAGTTCGACCAAAGAAGTACGAGGAGTACCTCCTCCTCGCCCGCCGCATCCGCGAAGTCCAAGATGGTCTCCGCGCAAGGAAGACCCAATCGGCCTCGATGCGGAGGAGAGAAAATACACCACCACCGCCAAGACCGCAGACAACGGTGGTTCCCTCGCCCTAGCAACGCCAAACCTTCGTAACCCCCGCTTTCAAGGGTCGATTCCGCCTAATGGCGCGTGACTCTCCAAGAGAGCCCGTCGAAGCGGCGTCGGCGCTGGCGAAACAATTAGCCGAGCAAAAGAATCGATGGATGGGGTTCGCTATGAAGCGAATCTAAGATCGAGTTAACTTCGAAGTTGAAATCGAGATTGTAGCCGACTCTATAGGCGGCGACAAGCGAATGGGTCCGAACAAACGGAACCATTCTACGCCGAGCGATCCGGCTGCCGCAAGACTCGCGACAAGCAAGGGCTTTGGTGCAACAAGCCCGGAAGTTAAAGAAGGAGACGGCTAAGAAGTCGCCAACGAAGTCGGCTAGTTTGGAAGCCCAAGTCCCCGACACTTCAAATCCGGCGAACCCGGCATCCAAGCCCGGCTCGCGGCGGGCCAACTCCTACTCCGTGCTCAAATCAAAATTGTGAGCACTTCAACAGTGACGCCGGCCTCGGCTCCGTGACTAAACAAACCGCCGCAGCTAACTCGCCACGCACAAAGAGCTTATCCAAGGATCGCTCGGGTCCGCTAAAGGAATCGCTGGTCACTCCCGATACAGGGGTCGCACCCACAAAGACAAGAAGATTCCGCGCTTTGCATACCGGATTGAAAGTCGGTCAGAGTCCCCGAAACTTCACGCTCACATAAGCGGAAGTCAAGGAGAGTTACTTTCAGTAGTTTTCATTCTCTCGGGAGACGCCTCGCCCGACGGCACGACGCTATACCCGGTGAAATCGCATCAACACACGCATTGCTCCGCTCACCCACCGACGAAGCCGCACTACCGCGGCAAGGCAAGGTAGAAAATCGAAGGATTCCCCTAAATCGTCCACGGTCATGTTTGTGCTCTAAGCTCATCAAGGCGGTGCTCTCGAGTGTAATTGTTGTCGAGGAACTCGAAAGAGTCTGGTCTTCGAGACTTAGCACCAACAGCCGAGACCTAGGTCAAGCGATTCCTGAAAGGATGGCATCGAGAGGATGAGTTGGGAGGTCACTAATAATATGGCCGCAAAGAACCATCGTCAAGGGCTATTCCCACGATCGCAACTTAACTCGCTTAGGTCCCGACTATTCGACGGTCCATTACGACAAACTCTTGAGAGGGCTACCTTGAGAGGATGAAGTATCGGGCAGCCGGTCGGCAATGGCATCCGACAATACGACTTCTAGTGACGGACAACCGGAAAGCTTATGATCGATCAGATCGGTGGCCAAGATCTTTGGATGAAGCGTTAAATAAACAACGGAAAACTTCAAATTAGAGATGGAGTTGGCCATGCGGACAATGAGAGAAATGCATGACCAGCAGATCCAAGCTCTAACAAAGCATCGAGGGAATCAAGTCAACACATCGATGTTGATCAAGATGACAACACCGCATCGAGGAAGCACCGAAGATGACAACCCTCACGAACCGCGTGGCTGCTGTTGCTCATGAAGCGAGAAGATTAAAGACCTCGAGAGCAAAATCAACTCGTTGATTTCCGCAAGAGGTGAAGAAGACGGGTATCCCTTGCCCATACAGGGGTGGGAATCAATCCCATACCCTTCAAAGTTTAACTTAATAAACTTTACACCGCTTGATCGGAAGGGTTCCCGACGCAACACTTGATTTACTTCAAGTCACACCTCGGGTTATTTACGGCAATGAGCCCACGATGGTTCGGTCATTCGTTGGCACCCTTCGTGGAGTCCGATCGGACACCGCCTTAAACGGGGAGCATCAACAAAGGATGATATGGAGTCCTTGTTTCTCTCCAACTTCTTTGATGGCGATACCGAGGTATCTATTGGAACATTACTCGGCGAAGCGAGAAGAATGGAGAAAGCGGTGGATACCTTTGTCAAAGCGATTCGTAACAAAGCGATGAGCTGTCGAGATCAATAACGAGGAGTTCATCCTCGGACCTGCCATAGTAATTTGTCGATAGATGTGCTTGAAGCAATGGGGACAGCACCATCGTAACATGGAAGGACTTGAAAGTTCGTGGAGAGCAATAAAGATTCCTTAAAAGGAAGAAAGCGAGAAAGAGGTCGGCCGGCGACAAACACGTAACAAAATGAATTTTGTGCCGCAAAGGTAAAGAAAGTCTCAGGACGCTAATCAAATCTTCGAATCAACCACAAATGCTATCGCAAATAAGGCGCCACAAAGAACAATACCAAGGCCAAAGAAGTCGTAATCAAAACCTTCTGGTTCGAGATTTCCCAAAACTTACTCATTCAAAGATGAGGAAGTTCCGGGCATCTTCAAGTACCTTCTGGAGAACAATAAAATCCAGTTGCCTCCAATTGTAAACCAAGAGGAGGCAAACAAAATTTCGTGATCCTAAGTAATCTGGCTTATCACAGTATGGACATCATCCCACGGTTCTCTACCATCTCGTGGACAAGATTCAAGCCTTGATCGATGTTGGAGTCATCACTCCAAAACCTTCTAAAGAGAAGAAGGTGGGGGCGAATGCAGTCTCTATAAATTTCGGATCAGTTCCTTTGGATTGGTTTCAACCGACGCCAGTCGGAAAAGTAGGAATGAAAATGGTGAATGAGGATCCTCACGGGCGACGTGAGAAGGGACTCGTACCACACACCGACAAGCGGAGAAATCCTTTGGGTCCACCACGACTTATTGGAAGGCGATCGGTGGACTGCGTCTTGACCAAAAGAAGTCAAGGGAAAAGGCAAATTATGCCAAGGCGCTTGACAATTCGGAGAAGGATGATGAAGAAGTAGCGACCTTCAATTTTGGAGGGCGAGCATGAAGTCTTTGCCACAAGGTGGGCACGAATACAACTACAAGTATCAGGAGATTCCAAACCCAATGCTAAGACGTTATCCGAATCGGGTGGCCACGAATCCTCTCACTCGCGGCAGAAAGGGCACAAAGAAACGATCGCTAAAGAAAAAGCGGTGAAGCAAAGAGAAACAACCTCAGTCCAGAAGCTCATTCCGGCATTCCGATTCAATCACCCGACAGAGGGATAAACCGTACATCAACACCCATACCGCCGATGTCATGGCCCAATTGGCAAACATCCCGCTAGAATAACTCTCTACGAAGTTACTCGATTGTCAAAGGAAACCCGAAGCTCTACAAGAAGCTCGGCCGACTCAAGTCTTTCACCTGATTGAACCGAGTCCGAGGAGTCGGCCCAACAATGCAACCTTGCGACTAAACACTTCCCTGCATCACCTTTACAAAGGAGGATATGCACGAGGAATTCCAAGCACGATAGGCGCTATACTTCACCGGGTATATTGGCTCTAGTGAAGTTAGCAGGATCCAAGTCGATCAGGGTTCATTGTGAGCATCATGCCCTCGCTACCATGTATCACCTTGAATCTAGAGTCAAGGCCAATCGCACAATGATTTACGGATTTAACACGATGGGTCCGCCCACTTGGTAAAATCGGATTAAATACCAAATGGGGGACTTAAAGTCCGAAGTCACACTATGTAATTGAGCGAGACTTCCTATAACTTATTGTTGGGTCGGCCTTGGATCCACAATAATATTATAGTCCCATCTACTCTTCATCGTGTCTCAAATATGTAGACACAAATAATGAGTCAAGGCGGTGGTGTGGACAAACAACCGTTTAAGGGATGGAGAATTATTTCAGCGATTCTCTCCTCTCGGTAATGAGTCAGGCGAATCATCGGCCCAAGGCACGGACAAATGTGAAGAAGTCGATACCGCTTCCGCTTGGTTATAGTGGTGGTTTTGTTTTAAATGACATTGTACCCCTTGTAATCAATCTTGACGATGAAGAATCGTCAGATGAACATTGTAATTGGCAAATTGCAGATGAATCAATAAATGACGATTTAGAGTATCCTTTGTCTTTAAATGATGTAATGACAGGTTTATAATGAAGATCCGTGAGTCAGACTCGCCAACTCTCCATCTTGCTTTACACAAAAGCAGTTCCGAGACTCCTTTGGGACAGCACTCGTCATCCCACGAAGATCGAATAGTGAAAAAGACTTGGTTTACGGTAAAGGAAATGCAGTTCCAGCACCGAATCATTTCTTAGAAAACGATGAAGATGGCAATGAGCCTATCCTCCACACATTCAGATATAGTCCAGAAACACTGGGTATCATGAAGAAGTGGGGGTACAACTTGACACAAGGAGAAGGCCTATGTTTCGGGCGAGGTCCTCGAGTCCCTCCTAAAGCGGCATATGTCCCAAGGGGGAAGCCGGATAACTACTATGCATTTAGAAGGGGATTGGGGTACGAATCCTCCTCAGAAGATGAATGCTCATGGATGATTGATAATAATCCACCCGATGAGAGGGCGGACATTAGTCCGATTCTTGACTTGGGATTAGACACCGACCTGGAGCTTTCAAGGCTTTGATGTCGAATATGGCTACGGTCGATCTTGCTACTATTGAGGATGATGAAGATATGCCAACATGGGAAGACCCATGGATCCATCAACTCAAAGAGCGGTTTGGGGATAGATTGAGCAAAGAGAACCCCCACTAAGGGCGAGGTAGTCGAGGTTAATATGGGTGATGAAGAGCATCCTAAGCTCATAAACATCAGCAATACTCTTCCCTCGAGAAGGAAGAGTTAATTGCCTTGATCGGGGAAGTATATCGATGTATTGGCTTGGAGCTACGAGGATATGCGGGACTCGACCCTAATGTGGCGACACATCGCCTCAACATCAACGTGGATGTCAAACTGTCAAGCAATGCAAAGGCGGTTTCGACCACAAATCTTACAGGCGATCGTTGATGAAGTAAAGAAACTCATAGAATCGGGATTCATCGAGGAAATTCAACATCCGGATTGGGTGGCGAATATAGTCCCGGTCATGAAGAAGAATGGTTCGATTAGGATGCGTATGCGACTCTGAGACCTAAGCGGCTGCTTGCCCAAAGGATGATTTCCCTCGCCAATCAGCGGCGTCATAGTTGACAATACATGTGGATTGAGAGGATGTCCTTTATGGATGGTTTTGAGTACAACCAAATCAAGATGCATCCCGATGATGCCAAACAACACCGCTCGCAACACCCATCGGTATATATTGCTACACGGTCATGCCGTTCGGCCTCAAAAATGCCGGCGCCACATATCAGCGAGCAATGACTAAAATTTTCCAGGATCATCTACGGAAAACGGTCGAATGCTACGTCGACGACTTGGTGGTGAAAAGCCGTGACAAAGGAGATCACATTAAAGATCTTAGAGCGGTATTGAACTCATGCGGACTCATCAATTAAAGATGAACCTGCCAAATCCTTCCTTGGGATGTCGATGGCAAGTTCCTCGGCTTCATTGCCACCGACAAAGGAATCCATGTCGATCGACAAAGTGAAGGCAATTCAAGAGTTGCAACCTCAGAAATCGAGAGAACTTCGGGGTTACAAGAGGCGATTGGCATACATCCGGCCGGTTCATATCGAACCTATCAGGAAGTGCCAACCATTTTCTAAGTTAAACAAGAAGGGTAGTTTATTTGGGACGGCGCTGTCGGCGTTTGAAGAGATCAAGTGGTATCTCGCTAAACCTCTGTTCTTGTTGCACCACAATCGGAAAACCGTTCACGATCTACGTCAAGGCAACGGATCACTCGCTGCTTTACCGCCAGACGACGACAGCCGTCACGAACAAAGTGTATTACCCGAGCCACATTGTCTGCGGCCGAAGTCTCGATACCCAATGGTGAAGCGGTGCCTTGCATTAGTGTTAGCGATTGAGAAAATGCGACACTATTTAGTCGGACGGACGATTTATGTTATCTCTAGCGTAAATCGGTCCGAATCTTTATGACCAGTAGGCTTCAATGAGTTGGCGTTTGGCAAAATGGGCCTTGCTCTTGTCCCAATACGAATTTGTATTTCAAACAATAAGTCACCAAAGGACAAGCGATTTGTGATCTCTTGGTCAGCACCGACAACGGATGCGCTTGAGCTATATGATGATCTTCGGATGAAGTCGGAAGTCAACACTACGTCGCACCAACAAATATGAAGAAGTCGATACCGCTTCCGCTTGGTTATAGTGGTGGTTTTGTTTTAAACGACATTGTACCCCTTGTAATCAATCTTGACGATGAAGAATCGCCGATGAACATTGTAATTGGCAAATTGCGATGAATCAATAAATGACGCATTTAGAGTATCCTTTGTCTTTAAATGATGTAATGACAGGTTTATAATGAAGATCCGTGAGTCAGACTCGCCAACTCTCCATCTTGCTTTACACAAAAGCAGCTCCAGACTCTTTGGGACAACACTGCCATCCCACCTAAGATCGAATAGTGAAAAGACTTGGTTTACTTGAAAGGAAATGCGCCCAAAGACCAATCATTTCTTAGAAAACGATGAAGATGGCAATGAGCCTATCCTCCACACATTCGGATATAGTCCGTAAACACCGGGTATCATGAAGAAGTGGGGTACAACTTGACACAAGGAGAAGGCCTATGTTTCGGCGAGGTCCTCGAGTCCTCCTAAAGCGCATATGTCCCAAGGGAAGCTTGGATAACTACTATGCATTTAGAAGGGATTGGGGTACTAATCCTCCTCTAAGATGAATGCTCATGGATGATTGATAATAATCCACCCGATGAGAGGGACGGACATTCGCCCGATTCTTCGGCTTGGGATTCCGACACCACTTGAGAAGCTTTCAAGGCTTTGATGTCTAATATGGCTATTTTCCGATCCCCGCTACTATTGAGGATGATGAAGATATGCCAACATGGGAAGACCCATGGATCCATCAACTCAAAGAGCAGCTTTGGGATAGATTCGAGCAAAGAGAACCCCACTAAGGACCGAGGTAGTCCGTGTTAATATGGGTGATGAAGAGCATCCTAAGCTCATAAACATCAGCAATGGAACTCTAATTCACTTCATACCAGAGAAAGGATGATGAACGTTATTATCTGAGTCAAGGAGGATTGTCTAATGCGCGAAAGGACTCTGGGTGTGTCTTGCTAATAGGACATTGCGGATATTTTTTTCTCATCGCGATACTTTTAACTGCCGCGCCAATGCACGACATTTTGAACATTATGTGCTTTGAATATGGAGAAGGTCAAAACATAAAAGTTGTAGCTCTCCTCATCATCTTTCCAACGCATCTTCAATTATCTCATTCGGAGATCGGACGGAAAGTTATCACCAAAATAGTTCAGGGTGTCTCGCAGTGGCGAGACAGCCCAAGCTGTCTCGCCCAAAAGCATTTGTCTCACAGATTTTGGCCATGATGTATTTTGAATCTGGAGAAGGTCAAAACATAAAAGTTGTATCTCTCCTCATCATCTTTCCAACGCATCTTCAATTATCTCATTCGAGATCGGACGGGAAAGTTATCATCAAAATAGTTCAGGGTGTCTCGCAGTGGCGAGACAGCCCAAGCTGTCTCGCCAAAGAGCATTTGTCTTACAGATTTTGGCCATGATGTATTTTGAATCTGGAGAAAGTCAAAACATAAAAGTTGTAGGTCTCCTCATCAGCTTTCCAGCATCTTCAATTATCTCATTTGGAGATTGGGCGGGAAAGTTATCATCAAAATGGTCGAGTGTCCAAACTGCGCTGGCGTGACTGATCATAAGCTACACGCCAATGCACGGCGGTTTGAGGGTTTTATCATTATTTATGGGACCCGTTAAATTTTTAACATGTGGGGACATCCATTAATGTTAGTGGGCGGTTACACCCTTGAAAAACGCCACTAAGCGCATAAATAGGGCGTGTCGTCTTGCCAAAGAGGGAATTATAATGAAACGATACATGGCGTTTGGATGAAACGATGCGGGCGGTTTGGATGAAACGATACATGGCGACGCCTGGTTGAAACGATGCAGCGAGGCGCTTGGATGAAACGGTAAAGCTGTCTCGGGTGAGCGATAACCGTTGGCATTCTTTGGTTATGCTTTCTAAAACCTATAAATACCCTTTTAACCGCGTGTTATTAGGGGAGGAGATTATTTTGAGAGGAGGAAAAGTTTATTTCCAAAGAGAGAGTCCTTTGGTGAATCTTGAAGATCCAAGAGTGAACTCCTCATCAAATCAAGGCGTTCTTGAAGCTTCCTTGGGAGATTCCTCGAGATTAAGCTTTGCCTTAATTCTTGGGAAGAGTAGATATCTTACCTTGCTAAGATATTTGCTTTAGTTCTTGTTTCCTTAGCGAAGCATCAACTCAACCCGTCGATTCGACGATCGTTGCTCGGTGGTCCCGCGGATTAGGTCGACGCAGTAATCCCACAAGCGGAAGATCTACACTTGTAGCGTCTTACGTTGAGAGTTTAATAAGAGAGTCATTTAATTTCTTTGTAGCGAGAATAAAAGTGTAATTTTTCTCAAGTTTTGCAATGGAATCAACTTCGACCCAAACACTAATGTAGCAAGTACCGGACGTTCTAAAATCTCGGCCCAGGTCGGAGTTGTCTTATTCCCAGGAATCATGTCATGCCCGTGCTTATTCACTCACGAACCACTGTTCCAATAGCGTGGCGAATACAGCGCTACTTATGGTTAGCTTTGCCAAGAGATTGAGTATCTCGCTTATCTGGCGATTAATGGCCCGATAGTTAAGGGTTACGTGGTGACTCTGAAGTCGAGGAATCGGATCGATCCCCTATCATCGGATAGGCTGTTGAAATGGCGAGCTTCGTTGAAGAGTTCTTCATTGAATATATCCAGCGCTCCAGCAGCTTATCGCGGATGCAGCGTTAGGCGTGTCGTTAGCACAACCTTAGAGACCGAGCAACTAGTTACGGTCGGGACTCAACTCTTCGTACCAATATATGATGAGGTACAAGAAGACAAAGGGATAGTTACCAAAGAGGCAATGAGCCTATCCTCCACACATTGGATATAGTCGAAACGGGTATCATGAAGAAGTGGGGTACAACTTGACACAAGGAGAAGGCCTATGTTTGGTGAGGTCCTCGAGTCCCTCCTAAAGCGGCATATGTCCCAAAGGGAAGCGGATAACTACTATGCATTTAGAAGGGGATTGGGGTACGAATCCTCCTCATAAGATGAATGCTCATGGATGATTGATAATAATCCACCCGATGAGAGGGACGGACATTCGTCCGATTCTTCGGCTTGGGATTCCGACACCACTTGAGAAGCTTTCAAGGCTTTGATGTCTAATATGGCTATTTTCCGATCCCCGCTACTATTGAGGATGATGAAGATATGCCAACATGGGAAGACCCATGGATCCATCAACTCAAAGAGCAGCTTTGGGATAGATTCGAGCAAAGAGAACCCCACTAAGGACCGAGGTAGTCCGTGTTAATATGGGTGATGAAGAGCATCCTAAGCTCATAAACATCAGCAATACTCTTCCCTAAGAGAAGGAAGAGTTAATTGCCTTGATCGTGAGTATATCGATGTATTCGCTGGAGCTACGAGGATATGCCGGACTTCGACCCTAATGTACACATCGCCAACATCAACGCGATGTCAAACCCGCAAGCAATCGCAAGAAGACGTTTCGGCCCACAAATCTTACAGCGCATCGTAGACGGCGTAAAGAAACTCATAGAATCGGATTCATCGAGGAAATTCAACATCCGGATTGGGTGGCTAATATAGTCCCGGCCATGAAGAAGAATGGTTCGATTAGGACTGTGGTTTCACTACAGAGACCTAAACGCCGCTGTCGAAGGATGATTTCCTCCCAATCACCGACGCCATAGTTGACAATACATGTGGATTCACGAGGATGTCTTTATGGATGGCTTTTCGGGTATAATCAAATCAAGATGCATCCCGATGATGCCAAACAACACCGCTCGCAACACCCATCGGTATATTCTCGCTACACGGCCATGCCGCTCGGCTTAAAGAACGCCAAGAACATACCAAAGCAATGACTAAGATTTTCCAAGATCATCTCCGAAAACGGTCGAATGCTACCGATGACTTGGTCGGAAAAGCCGTGAATAAGAGAGATCACATCAAAGATCTTAGAACGGTATTCGAGCTCATGCGGACTCATCGCCTAAAGATGAACCCCGCCAAATCCTTCCTGGGATGTCCAAAGGGCAAGTTCCTCGGCTTCATTGCCACCGACAAAGGAATCCACGCCGATCCCGACAAAGTGAAGGCTATTCAAGAGTTGCAACCTCCGAAATCTGAGAGAACTCGGGGTTACATAGGGCGACATGACATCCGACGGTTTATATCGAACCTATCCGGGAAGTGCCAACCGCTTCTAAATTGAACAAGAAGGGCGGTCGCTTATTTGGGACGACCGCCGAAAGCGCTTGAAGAGATCAAATCAGATCTCGCTAAACCTCCCGCTCGCCGCACCAGTAGCCGAAAACCGCTCCGATCTACGCCAAGGCAACGGATCACTCGCTGCTTTACCGCCAGACGACGACAGCCGTCACGAACAAAGTGTATTACCCGAGCCACATTGTCTGCGGCCGAAGTCTCGATACCCAATGGTCGAAGCGGTTTTTGCATTAGTGTTCGCGATTCAAAAATGCGACACTATTTAGTAGGACAGACGATTTATGTTATCTCTAACGTAAACCGTCCGAATATTTATGACCCACCGCCTCGGCGAGTTGGCGCTTAGCTTAAATGGGCCTTGCTCTTGTCCCAATACGAATTTGTATTTCAAACAATAAGTCACCAAAGGACAAGCGATTTGTGATCTCTTGGTCAGCACCGACAACGGATGCGCTTGAGCTATATGATGATCTTCCTGATGAAGTTCGTGAAGTCAACACTACGCCGCACCAACAAATATGGCGATTGTATTTTGATGGAGCTTTCCACCAATATGGCGAAAATTCCGGATGTTCTAAAATCTCCGCCGAGTCGGAGTTGTCTTGATTTCCCGAAATCATGTCATGCCCCGCGTTTATTCACTCACCAACCTTGTTCCAATAACGTGTCAATACAACGCGCTACTTATCGGATTTAGCTTCTAAAGAGCCGTCGAATATCTCGCCGCATGGAGATTCACAACCGATAGTTAAGCAGTTCGTGGACTCACGGTCGAACCGGATCTAACCCTATCATCGATAGCCGCTGAAATGGCGCACTCATTCAAGAATTCTTCATCGAATATATCCCACGCCCAAAACGCCATGCGCATGCACTAGCGACGCAATGTCGTTAGCACAACCTTCCGACCGAAAGCAACTAGTTACGGTCAGACTCACCAACTCTTCGCACCATTATACGCATGAGGCACAAGAAGGTAAGGGGTAGGTACCAAAGAAGTACATGCAACCCAAACCAAGTTGGAGCCCCAGATGGGCGCTTTCCTATCATCGACACGCCTTACATGGTATTCTACCGTAAGACGGAAGAGAGAGAGTCAATCCGCTAAGAGCTCCAAGATTCTTTACCACGTAGACCCGATGTTATATCGCCGGGTACGATGGTCTTTACTCCGATGCCTTCAAACAAGGAGGCGTAAGAGGTCCTTCGCGGCTAACATAAGGTGAATGTGGTGCGACGCCGTCCCAAGCTCTACGAGCTTAATCGAGAAGACGGTTTCACCACAAATCTTACAGCATCGTTGATGAAGTAAAGAAACTCATAGAATCGGGATTCATCGAGGAAATTCAACATCGGTTGGGTGGCGAATATAGTCCGGTCATGAAGAAGAATGGTTCGATTAGGATGCGTAATGGACTCTGAGACCTAAGCGCTGCTTGCCCAAGGATGATTTCCCTCGCCAATCAGCGGCGTCATAGTTGACAATACATGTGGATTGAGAGGATGTCCTTTATGGATGGTTTTGAGTACAACCAAATCAAGATGCACCCGATGACGCCAAACACACAGCCGCTCGTAACTTTATCAGATATATTGCTACACTGGCCATGCCTCCTAAAAAATGCCGCCACATATCACCGAAGCAATGACTAAAATTTTCGGGATCATCTACGGAGCGGTCGAATGCTACGTCGGCGACTTGGTGGTGAAAGCGTGACAAAGGAGATCACATTAAAGATCTTAGAGCGGTATTGAACTCATGCGGACTCATCAATTAAAGATGAACCTGCCAAATCCTTCCTTGGGATGTCGATGGCAAGTTCCTCGGCTTTGTCGTCACCGACAAAGGAATCCATGTCGATCGACAAAGTGAAGGCAATTCAAGAGTTGCAACCTCAGAAATGCGAGAGAACTTCGGGGGTTACAAGAGGCGATTGGCATACATCCGGCGGTTCATATCGAACCTATCAGGGAAGTGCCAACCATTTTCTAAGTTAAACAAGAAGGGCGGTCGCTTATTTGGGACGACGCCGTAAAGCCGCTTGAAGAGATCAAGTGGTATCTCGCTAAACCTCTGTTCTTGTTGCACCACAATCGGAAAACCGTTCTGATCTCGTCAAGGCAGCGGATCACTCGTTGCTTTACTCGCTACAGACGACGACAACGGCCACGAACAGTAAAGGTATTACCCGAGCCGAACATCGTCGGCTACCAGTCTCGATACCCAATGGTCGGCGGTGCCTTGCATTAGTGTTAGCGATTGAGAAAATCGCGACACTATTTAGTCGGACGGGCGATTTATGTTATCTCTAGCGTAAATCCGGTCGAATCTTTATGACCGGCCGGCTTCAATGAGTTGGCGTTTGGCAAAATAGGCCTTGCTCTTGTCCCAATCGACTGCACTTCAAACAACGTAGTCACCAAAGGGCAAGCGATTTGCGATCTCTTGGCTGCCAACCCGACAACGGACGCAGTTGAGGTATATGATGATCTTCCGGATGAAGTCCAGGAAGTCAACACTACGTCGCACCAACAAATATGGCGATTGTATTTTGATGGAGCTTCTCGGGCCACTAATTGTAGGCATCAAAAATTACCTATGGAACTCTAATTCACTTCATACCAGAGAAAGGATGATGAACGTTATTATCTGAGTCAAGGAGGATTGTCTAATGCGAAAAGGACTCTGTTGGGTGTGTCTTGCTAATAGGACATTGCGGATATTTTTTCTCATGCGCCGATACTTTTAACTGCCGCGCCAATGCACGACATTTTGAACATTATGTGCTTTGAATATGGAGAAGGTCAAAACATAAAAGTTGTAGCTCTCCTCATCATCTTTCCAACGCATCTTCAATTATCTCATTCGAGATCGGACGGAAAGTTATCACCAAAATAGTTCAGGGTGTCTCGCAGTGGCCGAGACAGCCCAAGCTGTCTCGCCAAAGAGCATTTGTCTCACAGATTTTGGCCATGATGTATTTTGAATCTGGAGAAGGTCAAAACATAAAAGTTGTATCTCTCCTCATCATCTTTCCAACGCATCTTCAATTATCTCATTAGTCGGACGGAAAGTTATCATCAAAATAGTTCAGGGTGTCTCGCAGTGGCGAGACAGCCCAAGCTGTCTCGCCAAAAAGCATTTGTCTTACAGATTTTGGCCATGATGTATTTTGAATCTGGAGAAAGTCAAAACATAAAAGTTGTAGGTCTCCTCATCAGCTTTCCAGCATCTTCAATTATCTCATTTGGAGATTGGACGGAAAGTTATCATCAAAATGGTCAGAGTGTCAAACTGCGCTGGCTGCGCGTGATCATCACCGCCAATACGGCGGTTTGAGGGTTTATCATTATTTATGGGACCCGTTAGAATTTTTAACATGTGGGGACATCCATTAATGTTAGTGGGCGGTTACACCCTTGAAGCACGCCACTAAAGCATAAATAGGGCGTGTCGTGCCTTAAAAGAGGGAAAAGCGGTTATAATGGCGATTGCAGCGAGGCGGTTTGGATGAAACGATAACGAGGCGGTTGGATGAACAGTACATGGCGACGGTTGAGCGGTACATGAGGCGGCGGATGAGCGGTAAAAGCGTCTCGGGTGAGCGATAACCGTTGGCATTCTTTGGTGGTTATGCTTTCTAAAGCCTATAAATACCCTTTTAACCGTGTTATTAGGGAGGAGATTATTTTGAGGAGGAAAAGTTTATTTCCAAAGAGAGGAGTCCTTTGGTGAATCTTGAAGATCAAGAGTGAACTCCTCATCAAATCAAGCGTTCTTGAAGCTTCCTTGGGAGATTCCTCGAGATTAAGCTTTGCCTTAATTCTTGGGAAGAGTAGATATCTTACCTTGCTAAGATATTTGCTTTAGTTCTTGTTTCCTTAGCGAAGCATCAACTCAACCGTCGATTCGGCGATCGTTGCTCGGTGGTCCACGGATTACGCGTCCCACGCGGGCAAAGTCCCACAAGCGGGGAGATCTACACTTGTAGCGTCTTACATTGAGTTTATAAGAGAGTCATTTAATTTCTTTGTAGCGAGAATAAAAGTGTAATTTTTCTCAAGTTTTGCAATGGAATCAACTTCGACCCAAACACTAATGTAGCAAGTACCCGGACGTTCTAAAATCTCGGCGGTCGGAGTTGTCTTGATTTCCGGAATCATGTCATGCCCGTGCTTATTCACTCACGAACCTGTTCCAATAGCGTGGCGAATACAGCGCTACTTATCGGACTTAGCTTGCTAAAGAGCCGGGGTCGAATCTCAAGCATAACACGCATTCTAATCGATAGTTAAGGTGTTCGGTGACTACTGTCGAACTGATCTCGATCCCTATCATCGATAGTTTGAAATGGCGAGCTCGTTGAAGAGTTCTTCATTGAATATATCCAGCGCCCAAAACGCTTTATATGCGATGCACCGGCTATGTCGCGGTCGCTAGCACAACCTTCGAGACCGAGCAACTAGTTACGGTCGAGGACTCATCAACTCTTCGTACCAATATATGATGAGGTACAAGAAGACAAAGGGATAGTTACCAAAGAGGCAATGAGCCTATCCTCCACACATTGGATATAGTCGAAACACGGGTATCATGAAGAAGTGGGGTACAACTTGACACAAGGAGAAGGCCTATGTTTGGTGAGGTCCTCGAGTCCCTCCTAAAGCGCATATGTCCCAAGGGGAAGCCTGATAACTACTATGCATTTAGAAGGGGATTGGTACCTAATCCTCCTCGAAGATGAATGCTCATGGATGATTGATAATAATCCACCCGATGAGAGGGACGGACATTCGTCCGATTCTTCGGCTTGGGATTCCGACACCAGCCTCGGAGAAGCTTTCAAGGCTTTGATGTCGAATATGGCTACGGTCGATCTTGCTACTATTGAGGATGATGAAGATATGCCAACATGGGAAGACCCATGGATCCATCAACTCAAAGAGCAGTTTGGGGATAGATTCGAGCAAAGAGAACCCCCCACTAAGGACGAGGTAGTCCAGGTTAATATGGGTGATGAAGAGCATCCTAAGCTCATAAACATCAGCAATACTCTTCCCTCAGAAGAGAAGGAAGAGTTAATTGCCTTGATCAGGGAAGTATATCGATGTATTCGCTTGGAGCTACGAGGATATGCCAGACTCGACTTAATGTGGCGACACATCGCCTCAACATCAACGTGGATGTCAAACTGTCAAGCAATGCAAAAGGCGGTTTCGACCACAAATCTTCTGACGTCGTTGATGAAGTAAAGAAACTCATAGAATCGGGATTCATCGAGGAAATTCAACATCCGGATTGGGTGGCGAATATAGTCCCGGTCATGAAGAAGAATGGTTCGATTAGGATCTGTGTCGACTACAGAGACCTAAACGCTGCTTGCCCAAAGGATGATTTCCCTCTGCCAATCACTGACGTCATAGTTGACAATACATGTGGATTCGAGAGGATGTCCTTTATGGATGGTTTTTCGGGGTACAACCAAATCAAGATGCACCCGATGACGCCAAACAACACCGCTCGTAACTTATCGGTATATATTGCTACACGGTCATGCCGTTCGGCCTCAAAAATGCCGGCGCCACATATCAGCGAGCAATGACTAAAATTTTCCAGGATCATCTACGGAAAACGGTCGAATGCTACGTCGACGACTTGGTGGTGAAAAGCCGTGACAAAGGAGATCACATTAAAGATCTTAGAACGGTATTCGAACTCATGCGGACTCATCAATTAAAGATGAACCCTGCCAAATCCTTCCTTGGGATGTCCAGTGGCAAGTTCCTCGGCTTTGTCGTCACCGACAAAGGAATCCACGTCGATCCTGACAAAGTGAAGGCAATTCAAGAGTTGCAACCTCCGAGAAATCTGAGAGAACTCAGGGGGTTACAAGGGCGATTGGCATACATCCGACGGTTCATATCGAACCTATCTGGGAAGTGCCAACCATTTTCTAAGTTAAACAAGAAGGGCGTGTCGTTTATTTGGGACGACGCCTGTCAGAAAGCGTTTGAAGAGATCAAGTCGTATCTCGCTAAACCTCCTGTTCTTGTTGCACCACAATCGGAAACCGCTCGATCTACGCCAAGGCAACGGATCACTGTTGCTTTACCAAGCAGACGACGACAACGCCACGCATCAAAGCAAGTATTACCCGAGCCAACATTGGTCGGCGCCGAAGTCTCGATACCCAATGGTCGTAGAAGCGGTTTTGCATTAGTGTTAGCGATTGAGAAAATGCGACACTATTTAGTCGGACGGGCGATTTATGTTATCTCTAGCGTAAATCCGGTCGAATCTTTATGACCCAAACGCTTCAATGAGTTGGCGTTTGGCAAAATGGGCCTTGCTCTTGTCCCAATACGACGCACTTCAAACAACGAAGTCGGTCAAAGGGCAAGCGATTTGCGATCTCTTGGCGCCAACCCGACAACGGACGCAGCTTGAGGTATATGATGATCTTAGGATGAAGTCGAAGTCAACACTACGCCGCACCAACAAATATGGCGATTGTATTTTGATGGAGCTTCGGGCCACTAATGTAGCAAGTACCCGGACGTTCTAAAATCTCCGGAGTCGGAGTTGTCTTGATTTCCGGGAATCATGTCATGCCCGTGCTTATTCACTCACGAACCTGTTCCAATAATGTAGCCCGAATACAACGCTACTTATCGGACTTAGCTTTGCCAAAGAGCTGGGGTCGGTATCTCAAGCATACAGATTCGCAATCGATAGTTAAGTGTTCGCGGTGACTACGGTCGAATCCGGATCGATCCCTATCATCGATAGCCGCTGAAATGGCGAGCTCGTTCGAAGAGTTCTTCATTGAATATATCCCGCGCCTCCAAAACGCTTATGCGGATGCACTGGCGGCGTTAGCTGTGTCGTTAGCACAACCTTCCGAGACCGAGCAACTAGTTACGGTCAGGACTCATCAACTCTTCGTACCAATATATGATGAGGTACAAGAAGACAAAGGGATAGTTACCAAAGAGGCAAATGCAACCCAAACCAAGTTGGAGCCCCGAGATTGGCGCTTTCCTATCATCGATTACGTCTTACGGTATTACGCGGAAGGCGTGAAGGAGAGAGTCAATCCGGCGAAGAGCTCCAAGATTCTTTTACGACACAGAGACCCAGATGTTATATCGTCGAGGGTACGATGGTCTTTTACTCCGATGCCTTTCAAACAAAGAGGCAGAAGAGGTCCTTCGGGAAGCACACGAAGGTGAGTGTGTCTGCACCGACCTGGTCCCAAACTCTCACGATGAATTAGGAGAATGGGCTACCGGCCAACAATGATTAATGACGCACCGAGTACGCCGAAATGCCACGCGCCAAATTCATCACAATTATATGCATCGACCTCCGTGCAGCTTATCCTTCACCACATCCCGCCATTCGAGACATGGGGAATGGGCGTTGTAGGTCCTATCTTTCCTCCGTCGGTCAAAGCGTCGGTTTATTCTAGCGATCACCGACTACTTCTCCAAGTGGTGAAGCAATCCGCTAAAAGAAGTGAAGGCGAAGTACCGTCGTCAAATTTATCAAACACCATGTCATCTACCGACCGCGGTGTTCCAAGGCGGATCGTGCATGACAGCGGTCCCCAATTCATTAGCAATTCCTTCATCGGGTTTTGTGAAAAGTTCAAGATACAAGGCGTCGTCGGCGGACCTATAATCCGGCAAATGGATTAGGCGTTCAACAAAGGCGATTATCAAGATTTTGTCGAAGCTTGTGAAGAATAACAAGCTGGGGCGATAAACTTCGGAGAAGCTTTCTGGGCATATCGCAACGATGCGACGCTTCAACAGGAGCGACCCGTACTCCACGGTTTACGGATGTGAAGCAATTCTCCGTTAGAAATCGATTCCGTCACTTAGCGTCGCCCTTACCTTGAGATGGCGATAGAAGAACAACATCAAAAGCGTCTCGAAGAGCTTGAGATGTTAGATGAGAAGCGCTTGGAGGCTCAACAATGCATTGAGTTCTATCAAGCTAGGATGTCGAGGGCTTTCAACAAAAAGTTCGACGAGAGAACCTTTAAGGAGGAGATCTCGCCCTCGGCCGGCCGATAATCCTCACCTCCAAGAAGAAAGGTAAATTCGAACCCAAATGGGAAGGACCGTTCATAATAGACACAGTCTATTCAAGCGGTGCATATCGCTATCACCTGAGAATGGCGGCCAGGCAATTATCTTAGATAAATGGGAAGTTTACGAAAAGTATTATCCTTAATACATTCGGGATAACCCATTTTGATGGGAAGTTCCTCGAAAATATCTCATTCATTTTCATGAGGATAACCCTAAATTATTGTGTTTTCCCCAAAACTCTCTCACCGATCAAACTCATTGGCGGTGGGCCGCTAAAATCTCTACGGTCCAACCACCGGCAAAGTCCCCTCTCGATTCCTTCCATGAGCAGAGGTCCACTTTCAAATTTTGGTTAGCAATCCTATAAAGCGGAAGCTATCCAGTACCCTTCAAGATTCTCGAGTGGAGACCCACTCTTAGTTTCTCATCGGAAATAGAATACATTCTTCCTTTCCCACATTCACCTGGAGATAGGACACATCCTTCCTCTTCAGAAGCAAGAGATAGAATACATTCTTCCTCTCTTGTCTTAGATTCTCGGAGTGGAGATACCACTCTTAGTTTCATCCTTCAAGATTCTCAAAATGGAAATCCCATTTTTAGTCTCTTTCACTGGAAACAGGACAAAAATCCTTCCTTTCCAGCATCCGGAGATAGGAGACAAGATCCTCCTTCCTCTCCATCAGTAAGAGATAGGATACAAAACCTTCCTCTCTTATTCGTGAGCACCTGGAGATAGGACACAAAACCTTCCTCTCCACTGGCAAGAGATAGGATACAAAACCTTCCTCTCTTGTTCATCCCTTACTCGGAGATAGGAGACAAGATCCTCCTTCCTCTCCACCTTCGGGAAATAGAATACGTTCTTCCTTTCCCACCTCAATCAATCTTAAACCGGTTCAGTCGTTCTCCGGTCAAAAGAAGACACCAAGATTCATCTTGGGGCATCTTATCCCGAAGCCTAAGAAGGGATAAAGCCAGCCTCCTGCAGCGTTGCGGTTTAGTCTTTCTCCGATTGAAGAAGACACGAGTTGGATTACGGGGCATTTTATCCGAAGTCTAAGAAGGGATAAAGTCAACACCTTACACGCGTTGCCGGGTAGTCTATTCCCGTAATAAAAGACGAAGCCTACGTATTCAACATCGTAGCATTAAGTCTAAAAGAGTTTCATTCTTTTAGCACAGCGTTGTGTGCGAGCGGATCGGATA
The DNA here is from genome assembly GCA_012295165.1 of Asparagus setaceus. Taxonomy (NCBI): domain Eukaryota; kingdom Viridiplantae; phylum Streptophyta; class Magnoliopsida; order Asparagales; family Asparagaceae; genus Asparagus; species Asparagus setaceus. The sequence continues at coordinate 15,599,744 of CM022705.1, forward strand.
ATCCATGCGCTAGCCCAACTCAAGCGGTAGTTGGTAAAGGCTCATCAAACCCGTTGAAGGCTTGGGGTTGGCCAATAACCCTAAAGTCAACGCCTTACACACGTTGCCGGGTGGTCTCTTGCCCGTAAAAGAGTACCAAGTCTATGTATTCAATATCATAGCAACAAGACTAGAAGAGTTTCATTCTTTTAGCATAACGTCGATGCGGCGGAACGATTGGACAATCCACACGCCAGCCCAATTCAAGCGGTAGTTGGTAAAGGCTAATCAAATCCGTTGATGGTGAGGGTTTGCCAAAAATCCTGTAGGTATTATGGTTAATTATTTACGGCGAAATAAAAGAATCATAATAAAGCATAAAGAGGATGGAAATATGTTTTATTGATAAAGGCTGAAGTTACACAAATTTTCTAAGCGTCAAATTTGTGGCGACAAATTCTTTGCTTTAATTGAGATACTTTGTTGAGGAAAGCTTCTTGAAGTTCCTCTGGCTTCGGCCACGAAAGTCTCCTCGGCTATTAAGGGTCTTTGAGGTTTCCTCCTCGACTTGACCGACTTCGCTTTGAAAACTCAAGCTTCTGACATGACTGTAAGAGTCTCTTCCTTATTGGCCGTCGACTTCAAAATGATCGGACTCTCCCTCGCCGCCTGAAGTTCCTGTTCGAGCTCTACTATTCTCGCTTCTCCAGCAGCAACACAAGATTGAAAATGCTCCACGGAAGACGAAGCTTCGGTGACAGCAATCTCCAAAAGACGCACCCATCTTGTTTGATCGAACTCGAGTCCAAGAATGACGCGAGCATCACGCCAAGCTTTCGCGCCTCGCCTCTCTCTACATATGAGGAGAACCGGCTGCCTCAAAGTCTTGCGACTTTTGAGCTTAACCTCGGATGATCGAGATCATCGGCAATGGCTGGGCCAACTCTGAATAACCGCCTCGTGTCGTAGTTACCCTAGGATCGAGGAATGGTCGGAACCACTAAGAGAAAGCCCGTACCGAAGTGTGTCTACCACTATGGCCAAATAGGAAAAGAGCGAGCAATTTCCACCGGATAATAAGCGAGATGGATCGTCGTCGGACATCAAAGCTCTCACTAAGTCATGAAGAGTCGGACAGTCTAAAAGGAAGAAAGGTTAAAACCCCAAAACAAAATCAACATGAGTATTGGCGGAGGAGGGTTCATACACGTAGAACCGACTCCTTGCCCTAATGAAACCGGCTAAAACAGCTAGCCGGTGGCGATCGACAGCCTCAATCGGTATCTCAACCGGCGCGTCCGACATATCAACGGTTACGGAAGCCGACTCTGGAGGAATAGCAGCCTCAATGTCACCTGGACGAGTCTCTGTTGTCAAACGGGAGACATTTTCAATCATAGACGTACTATTTAAAATTGAATAGTCCTATGATTATCGAGGAGGAGTTTTACCTTCAAAGGAATCTCGCCGATATCCTAGGGATTCCTAACTCAAGCTCAAGATCGCTGAGGAGGAGGAGCCGCCCTGGTAAATCGCGCATCAAATCCTCGAACTCCTCCATCGAAAAAGCTGGCATAAGAGTGTGAAGTATAGATGAAAACTGCAGGGAAACAAATTTCATGTCTTTGCAAGTAATGTACGGGTAGAAAAATACCAATATTAGACGAACCCGGATTTTCCAATCCTGGTGCTATGTTGGCACTCTCGGGCCTTCCGTCCATAGCTCCGAGTACTTGCTCCACAAAGCTGGACGCGGCAAAGTCAGGGAAGGGAAAATCGAATTGACATCCCCACCAAATTCTCCCATTGTGAGGAAATCGTGAATTCATAAAAGAGCCGGATAATCATAAGGTTATGGGTTAGCCAAACATTACCCCCATCACCGGCAGAGTCTTCGCTTGTCGAATCGGGTTAATGATGCGAGGCGGTGAGATCTATGGACAAGCCTCTTTAAGCTTAAGAGGAACTCCATTCGCGGAGTTTGTCCCCTTTGCAAGGCGGACCGCCTCTTTCCACGGTATGCACGAAAAGATAGACCAGAGTCAGACTAGGATATCATAAGAGGGGAATAATGAGAGTAAAGGAGAGAGTACCAGAGTTCTCTTCATGAGTTGCAATCTCTTCCTGGTCATCTCCTGAAGTATCAGCCGCAGAACTATGAACCTCCCCATCGACTGCTCTGGATTCGCGGTATGACGACGCTTCTTCGGCCTCGAGCCTCCCACTCGAAAGTGTCAGCTCGGGAAGCCTCCTCAACCTTCAGTTCGTCAAGGGACTTCACAGGAACGAGTTCACTGGCGGCCAAAAGCCAACTGCAGTATAGATATGTCGACTCCAACTTGCGATCAGTGCCTGGAAGGCTAAATTTAGCATCGGTACAACCCGCTATACTCCATAGCCACGCCCGGACACCATCGATCAAACCGCTGCGAGTCCGGAGTTCCCGGTTCGGGTTCCCAACGTAAAGCTGGTCGTAACCGAACTGACGAGCGAAACGAGAAGGGAAGTAAGGCTCAATGTAGCACTCGTTTCTTACTCGAGAGATAAGATAGCCGGGTCGGATGTTGGTCAGCCAATTAAAACAACCAACGTCAAGTAAAGTCCGGTTCATTTTATGCCTCTCCTCATCGATCAAGGACTCCCCGTACTGACCAGAGAACCGAGGAAAACACCTGGAAAAGATCCAACCCTTGTGGATTTGCAGCTGCTTCCGTACCGCTAAAAATCCGCGCCCTTGCCATTTACATTTCTCTAAAGATTGGATAAAAGGAATGACGGATCGCAAGCTTGGCATTTGTCATCATATCAGTCGATGAAGGACAAACCAGCCATCAAATAGGTGTCTGGCGGTTCCACCTTGACATGAGGAATCTCATCCGACGGTTTGTTTTTCCTCGAGTAAAAGCGGTGGCTATTTGTGAAGTCCCGATGAATGTTAGCCACCATCAACGGAAGAAGAGACAACTCCTTCTTATGAGCTAGCCGAACCGCAGGATAGAGCACCTCTAATGGCAAAGCGTCGCTAAGGCGACCGCGGCATCACACATTTCTTCAACCGGATGGCGATGAAGCCGCTAAGAGAGTCATCGGCGGATCGTTTCTTGCATGCCATAAGAAGGTCGAGAACTTGGTCCCTCATTGAAAACCATACTCCATACCACTCGGGGTATAAGACTTAGCCGACTTTTCAATCAGTTCATTAATCTCCGAGGGGGTAGAAGGAGCCAATTCACAAATTTGCTCATCAGAATCATCCTCCAGATGCTTGAACAAATAATTGGCAAATTGTTTCAGACTTATAATTGACTTCCTTTTTGCCGACGGCTCTATCTGCGCTAGAGCAATGTGATAATGGCACGTGAGATCCCACAGAGTGTCATAACGGTCGCGAGTAGCCTTGATCGATCAATTCTCGGCGGAAGGGAAATATTCACGATAGAGCATTCTTCCATAGGCAAACCCGAGACCCGATGCATCTCGTGCAAAGCCAGTCCAAGTTCGCCATGCCTGGTTGAGAATGTGTTCGAATCAGGATCATAGAGCTCCGATAAAGCGAAGAAGTGGTTGGTACTGATCGGGAGCCCATACATGGTGGCACGAACGGCGGCATATAAACCACAGGCACGAAGGTCCTCACCCCATCGGCCAAGAACGTGACTAGTCAGACGAGTCCACCAAAGCTTATACGGAATGAACCCGGTAGAAGAATCTATGACCGATGTCGCGATCTCCGTCCCAATAGGGCAAGGCGGTTCTTCAAAGTCCGACCAATGACGAAATGCTCGTCCGGCGGAGAATCGAGTCCCAATATACCGTGGTGCACCGATAACTCGACCTCCGAAAGTGAACCAGAACCGAATCGATGGGTGATAAACCCACAATGAATGCCGCCACGCCCTCACCGTGCCACGACATTTTCCGTCGCGGCATACGATGGCGTAGCTTCGGTCAAACAACGATGCCGAGGAATCCAAGGGAGATATAAGAATCCACCATCATCCTTGTGCGGCCATTGCTCACTCTCAATGAAAGTCGATCCGGTCCTCGACAGAGTCACCAAATAAATAGTCCGTCTTGCCCAAAGGTTGAGAAGAACCAGTAATCTTCTCGAGTGGTGCGTCAGTCATCAGCGACCTCAACACACGAGGACTTCCCCCAAGTACCAACTAGGTCACCTCCATGCATCCGCCTAAACTGCAAATAAGAATAGTGGGGTCATCGAGGAGGAGAATTGGTCACCACGGCGTCCGTCAGCGCATGCGAAGGAAGCGCAGAGGATACTCAACTAAAAAATGAAATCGAATGAGTCAACCCGCCAGATATATATATAAGACGTGAATTCATCTCACGAAATTAGTGAGATAGAGTCCTGACCTTATATAGGACCGATCCCGAACACACTACGGATGGATTGATAATGCACCCCATCACATAAAATGGCGGCGTATTCTATCCATCGGCGTAGTGCGAAATCGCTCCCCATCATCCGTCGAAATATAAGCGTCGATCCTCACGAAGGAGGAATCAACCGTGGTGTGAGCCGCTATCACGTAAGGAGAAATCGAGGCTATATAGGCGTCGTTCCCCACAAAGGAGGAATCAAGGTCAGGCGAGCTGCCGATTCTCACGAAGGAGAAATCGAGGCTATACGGGCGTCGTTCCCCACGAGGGAGGAATCAAGGCCATGCAATTTATAAATGCGGGTTGTGAATGAGCAGTTTAACACGAAGATCTCACCGGCAAACGATGGTGGTACGTCGTCACCAGACGGAGGTAGATCGGCTCCTCTGAGCGGATCTCCCGCGACATCGAAAACTGCAAAAGAAAACAAATAGGGTCAAATATGCAGTCAAAAAATCAACAAAAAAAAATCGAAGAAGACCACCAGCCCACAGCCGGTGCAAAAAACCATGCACCGACGGCCAAACCCGCCGTTGCCGTGGTCAAGAACTGGCGCGCTTCCAGCCGCCTGAGCTCGGCCCAGCAGAAGCCAGGTAAGCCAGTCACGCTTCAGCTTCAGCGCAACTGTACTCTGTGCCACGCTTCAGGCCACGGCCAGCCGTCCGATTGCCGCCATCCGGCTGCCGCGATACATCGCCTCCCGCTCTGTTGCACACCTGTTCATGCACAAAACAAAACAAAGAGAGAAGAGAAAGAAAGAAGAAAAACAAGAAAAAGCGTCAGCGGGACACTTTCATTACACATACCTCGTTGATCGAAGGAGATGAGGCGGCGAGCGAGGCGAAAACAAGAGAGATAGAGCAGGGGGCCGGCCTAGGTCAAGAATAGAGGGGTATGGGTATTTATAACAACTCCTAATGGGCCCAAACCAATTCTAATTAGGACTCTAATCAGCCCTAATTAGGAGTCCTAATTGAACCTTATCCCGATGTCAAAATAAGTGCCAAATTAGTTCGTTGATTGGCTCCTACCATCTCCGCTATATTTGGAAAGATTCTCAAGATTTATTCGCTAATAACACCTCAGGAACTCGATCGACGCCAATCAACGCCATATAATCCTACTCCAACTAGGATTACGGTATAAATCGCTTCCTAATTTATCGAGAAGTTCTAAGAATATTTTCACAAAAATATTCTTAGGATAACTCGATCATACGGATTGCATCGACGCCAATCAACGCTACCAATCCTACCCAACTAGGATTACGGTATAAAGCGTTTCTTAATTTATCGAGAAGTTCTAAGAATATTTTCACAAAAATATTCTTAGGGATAACTTCGATCATACGGATTGCATCGACGCCAATCAACGCCATATAATCCTACTCCAACTAGGATTACAGTATAAACTATTTCCTAATTTATCGAGAGTTCCTAAGAATATTTTCACAAAAATATTCTTAGGATAACTCGATCATACGGATTGCATCGGCCAATCAGCGTGGCCCAATCCTACTCCAACTAGGATTACGGTATAAACTATTTCCTAATTTATCGAAGTTCGGAAGAATATTTTCACAAAAATATTCTTAGGGATAACTTCGATCATCACGGATTGCATCGACGCCAATCAACGCTACCAATCCTACTCCAACTAGGATTACAGTATAAAGCTGTTTCTTAATTTATCGAGAGTTCCTAAGAATATTTTCACAAAAAATATTCTTAGGGATAACTCGATCATACGGATTGCATCGACGCCAATCAACGCGTCGCCCAATCCTACTCCAACTAGGATTACGAGTATAAACTGTTTCCTAATTTATCGAGAAGTTCCCGGAAGAATATTTTCACAAAAAATATTCTTAGGGATAAGTCGATCGCATGAAGTGCATCGACGCCAATCAACGCGTCATATAATCCTACTCCAACTAGGATTATGAGTATAAACTATGCCCCAATTTAACGAGAAGTTCCTGGAGAATATTACCATGTTCTTAAGGATAACTCGATAATCTTCAATTTCCTCCCGCTATGGAAAAGTTAATTTTGCGAGACTTATATGGGCCGAACAACGCTCTACCTTGAAAGAATCGAGACCCCCACCATATCGGCCGATTCGCAAGGCCGTACCGAGGGCCTACCAAGAATTGAGGATCGAACAAATCCGTGAAGAATACCTCCCACCGTGGATGAATACACTCCAACGAGGAGTAATACACAAGCGACGCCAACCGACGCCGCCGACAAAGGATTCACCGATCAACGGTTCGATCCACGAAGATCGCGACGCCAGCCAACGCTGCACTCATTGAAGGCCAAAACCCATATGGCTTAAAGACAATTAACGCTGTCAGTAGTGAAGAATTCCCGATCAACGGAGGAATCTCGATGGTCAATTGGATTACAATCCACCGACACGAGTCAACAACAAATAAACTCAATTAGCTACTGATTCGAAATTCCAACAACGGTCAAGCAATAAATGCAAAGACCGCAACACCCCCGTGTATCCTACAAAGCACCGAGAACCCGAGAATTGGAGGAATCAAATCTGGAGCCAATCTCAAAAGAAATTTATCTACCAACTACGGTCAAGATCTCAACAACGGTCGGACGAAAAATGCGATGCAAGTAATACCTTGGCAATCCTACAAGGCACCGGAAAGACCGAAAGGAGTGGAGAGATCAAAAGCCAAGGTCATTCACAAGTCCCATCAGCCGTCGAAGGGTGAAGGGCTCATCATGTCAAAGCATCGGACTTCGGCAAGAATGAGGCCGAGGCGGCTTTGGAGGGTATCTGTGGCGTTAAAATTGCTTATCGGTGCGAGCGAAACTTCGTGGCGGTGGGTTAACAACCAACAACCCATTCGACAAACCGACGCTGACTATGCCGCAAACGCCGAAAGCGGGACCGCGAACACGAAATGGGTCAACAAGGCGCATTTAATCAACGAGGCTACGGTTATGGAATGAATCCAACAAGCAAAGCTTCAACGAGATTGATCGGGTCCAAACATCAACGAGATCGGTTGAACATCGACCGATCGTCACCTAAATCGTTGGCGGGATGAAACCAATCAAGTGAACCAAGCACGGACTTAGAACGACGACGACAAGATCGAATAAACGCCACGAAAAGTCCAAAACCAAACCGAAGTTAAACGGCGTCCGCCGAACTCGACATCGTTGGTGTCCCAATGGGTCGGACAATGGTGTCCGCCAATGGCGGACACCAAATGCCAATGGCGGACACCAAATGGTGTCCGTCGTTAAAAGCCCCCTCCCTCTTGTTTTCCTATAAATAGTGAGGGGGTGCTCATTGAAAAGGCCGGATTTTTGGAGATTGGATTTTCGATATTCTTGAGAGAGCCCTCGCGAGATCCACGAGCCGCCGACGCGACAGCCCGAAAGCACCGGGCGAGCACGTCCGATCTACAAACCGCGAGGTAAGCGAACTTGGTCGCCATGACACACTGGATTTCTCCTAGTAGATCTCACCCGCCCGCGATCCTCTCCTTCGTGAGTCGATCCCGGCGATCCTCTCCTTCGTGAGTGTGATCCCCTCAGTGCGTCGTTTCCTTGTGAAGCGAGCCCCTTCCGTCTGTAGTTCGAACCGGGTTTCCACACGGATCTGAATTGCGCGGTAGTCCGCGGACGAACAAAAGTCCCGGCACGGGCAAAGAACCCATAGCGAGGATCGAGTAAAATAGAGATCCTCGTGTTTGTTCATAAAAGGAAGAAGTTGTAATTTTTGTTTTCATTGTACGCCTGAAATAAAAAGGCATTTTCTTTTGTTTGAATTTTGTTGTAGGCCAACGAAGCTGTAAACAAGTTCAAACGAGCAATGAATAACAAGTCTACTTTTACCGCGAACAGAGACGAGACAACAGATTTACGTGGTTCGGCAAACTTGCCTACATCCACGGGAGCAGCACATAATAATTTCTTATTTGACCACAAGAAATTACAAAGCTTGAAACAGAGAAGATCTCAAACTTGAGATCTCTCAAAATACCGCGTGTGATTATCTTAAAATCACCGCTCTAATCTTTCTCTCCTCAAACTTCACACAACCACCACTCAAACTCTCAACCTCACTACCTCTCCTATTTATAGAAGAAAGGGGGTGAGTGTGGAGGGAGAGTGGGGGGGAGGTAGAGGTATGGAGGGGGGGTAAGGGAGTGGCATAGAGGGAAGGGGGGCATGGGGGACACTCATTGTCCTTTGTCCCCCCATGCCTCCCACGTTCACAATTCTCCACCTCGTACAATATTTGATAAACCTCAAATTTTGGACGAACACTAGAAGAATACCGCGAACGCCAAACCGGGCCAATCCCAGACCAAACCAGCTGCACCATTGTACCATGGTTGCCTACGTACCCTTTGACCGGGATCAAGCTAATCGTAGTTCTGCACTTCTCCATCAACACGGGTTGATATGAAGCAAGTCCAAGCAATGCTTAAACTTGCTGCCTGTGACCACCTTGGTTAACATGTCCGCGGGATTCTCATTCGTGTGTAACTTCATGAGAGAAATATCGCCTTCCTCTATGACATCCCGCACGAAATGATACTTGACATCGATATGCTTGGTACGAGCATGATGAACTTGATTCTTCGCCAAGTGAATCGCACTCTGACTGTCGCACCACAAGTTCACGTTCTCCTGCTCAATCCCCAAATCATCTAGAAGACCCCACAACCACAATGCTTCCTTCACTCCCTCCGTCATGGCCATGTACTCGGCCTCTGTAGTAGAAAGTGTCACTGTAGCCTGCAACATCGATCGCCAACTAACCGGAGCCCCATGTATCTTGAATACATAACCAGTAGTAGATCGCCGTCTATCTAGATCGCCCGCATAATCAGAGTCCACTAACCCATCAATCTGACATGTTTCTCCACCAAAACACAGACCCGTATCAACGGTACCCTTTAAGTACCTCGGGACCCACTTCCTTTGCTTCCCGGTCGTCTTTCCGGATTCGCCATGAATCTACTAACCACACTGACCGCCTGCGGAAATATCTCGGGCAGTACACACCATTGCGCATATTGCTAACCAACGCACTAGCATAGGGAACCGCGCTCCATGTCGCCTTCTCTTCATTTGTAGTAGGAGATTGTTTACCAGAAAGCCTAAAGTGTGGAGCCAATGAAGTCACCACCGACTTAGCACTTTGCATCCCGAACCTCGCGATCACCCGCTCTATGTAGCCCTTCTGACTCAAGAACAATCGTCGGTTCACCCGCTCTCTTCTAATCTCCATACCCAGTATTTTTCTAGCAGCGCCCATGTCCTTCATCTCGAACTCTTCACCAAGTTGAGATTTTAACCTATCTATCTCCACCTTGCTCTTAGAAGCAATAAGCATGTCATCCACATACAAAAGGAGATAGATATAATTACCTCCACGAAGCTTCCGAATATAAACGCAACAATCATAGTCGCCGAAAACCCATGTTTCAAAGATGAAGGAGTCAAATCGCTTGTACCCTTGTCGGAGATTGCTTCAATCCATACGATGGCTGCTTCAAGCGACACACATGATCCTCCTTGTCCTCAACCTTGTAGCCCTCAGGTTGATGCATGTAGATCTCTTCATCCAAGTCTCCGTGCAAGAAGACCGTTTTAACATCGAGTTGTTCCAGCTCAAGATCACCATGAGCAACAATACTCAATAGCACCCGAATAGAGGTGTGTTTCACCACCGGAGAAAAGATCTCGTTGTAATCCACACCCTCTCTTTGTGCAAACCCCTTAGCCACTAGCCTTGTCTTGTACCTTGTACCACCGAGCTTTGAAGGATCTTCCTTTCTTTTATACACCCACTTACAACCAATAGCTTTTCTTCCTACGGGCAATGGGACCACCTCCCATGTTTGGTTCTTTCGAAGAGATTCCATCTCTTCCTCCATCGCAGCCAACCAACTCTCACTATCCTTGTCCCGAATAGCTTCCTTGAAGGAGACCGGCTCGTCCTCCTCCACCGAGAGTGCGTATTCAACCAAATTAACCTGCCCATAGTGCTTCAGGGGTTGATCAGCCCCCAGCTTCTGTACATGCTTGTATGCTCGCCTTGGCCTAGTGGAAGCCAAACTATCATCGAGCTGTTGTTGTTGTAGTGCCTGTGTATTTTCCTGCTGAACCTCCTCCTGCTCAAGCTCATCATCTACCTGACTTCCCACTTGAACATGACTAGAACCTGATTGGTCTTTAGATTCTATTTTAATAACCTGAGACTTAGAAGTCTCATCAGTTCTAACACCATCATCCTTGGGCGCCCTAGCAATCATGGATTTCTCATCAAAGGTAACATCCCTGCTGATCACGAACTTCGAATCTTCCGTACACCAAAGGCGATAGCCTTTTACACCCTTTGCATATCTCAAGAAGATTGCCTTCTTGGCCCTCGCGTCGAGCTTTCCCTCGTTGACGTGATAGTAGGCGGTACACCCGAAAATCCGGAGCCTCTCATAATCTGCATGCTCCCCTGACCACACCCTGTAGGGTGTATCACCATCCAATGTAGAATGTGGAGATCGATTCACTATATAGCAAGCTGTAGCAATCGACTCTGCCCACCATTCGTTGCCCAATCCAGCGTATGATCGCATACTCATTGCTTTCTCCCGCAATGTTCGGTTCAGTCTCTCTGCGACCCCATTCTGGCGTGGTGTTGACTGACGTCGGTGTCGAACAATTCCCTCGATCCGCGAACTCCTTGAAAGCACCATCGTATACTGCGTACCGTTATCGGATCTCGGTGTCTTCAATTTCTTTCCGTCTGTTCTCAACCATTGCTCTCCACTTCTTGAATGTCTCGAACACCTCATTCTTATGCTTGGAAAGTAAATCCAAGCATACCTCGAATAGTCATCTATGAACGAGACATAATATCGGAACCACCCTTAGAAGTGGTCTGAGCGGACCCCAAACATCCGTGTGCACATAATCTAGTATCCCTCGCTCTTAGACTTGCTTCTCGGCCCGAACCACGTGTGACTTTCCATACACACAATCCTCGCAAAAATCCATGCTAGGTTCCTTTAGATTCTTGTGAGACCCTCTTTACCAAGCGAACTAGACCCTTCTCGACATATGCCCAAGCGCCTATGCCATAACGTGTGTGCTCACATGGGTCTCCACCACTTCCTTCGCCCAATCACGATCTCCCCACCGCCGCATTCGAGAGTATATAAATTACCGTGGCGAACACCCTTCATCACTACAAGGGAACCAGAACAACCTTCTTCACTCCGTTCTCCGTAATAATTTTACAACCGCCGGAGTCCAATGCACCAACTGAGATAAGATTCTTCCGCAAGTCGGGAACATGCCTCACATCCGTCAAGGTTCGAATCACTCCATCATGCATCTTGATTTTAATATCACCTAGCCCCACCGTTTTACAAGCATGGTTGTTCCCCATCAATACGGTTCCACCATCAATACCTCTGTAGGTAGTAAACCACTTCCTATTTGGACACATATGGTAAGAGCAACCAGAATCAAGTATCCACTTTCCGGAGATATCCTCGCCACCCGTAACGACATAGCACTCCTTATCACTCTCTTCCCCTGAAGCGTAGCGGTATGGAGGGGGGGTATGGGAGTGACATAGAGGGAAGGGGGGCATGGGGGACACTCATTGTCCTTTGTCCCCCCATGCCTCCCACGTTCACAATTTGGTATGGAGGGGGGGTATGGGAGTTAGTAGAGATTTTATGAGAGATTTAGTGGACCTCACAAATTAACTGATATTTATTAGCTACTAATCTTAAAGCGTGATTGTCGTGATCCAATGGTTAAAAACGTGGGAGGAGGAGATTCCTACTCCTCCTAAGAGTAGAATAGTCCATCTCATATATATATATATATATATATATATATATATATATATATATATATATATATATATATATATATATATATATATATATATATGAAATATGTATCTAAGGAGGCTCCTTAGGTTGCATCTAAGGATGCACCTTCAAAATTACATTATATATGTAATCAATTTACTTGATCCACTCCGTTCATTTTGATCTATATGTTTTGGATGGTGTATAAATAAAAAATTAGGTATATTGGGTTGTAGTTACTCATGCATCAAGTGATTGTAAAATTAACGTTTTTACGACAATACAACTAAAGTGACAATGAAAAATATGTGTTAGAAGTATTGAAACATCATGATTTTTGTTTTATAAATGTTTTAATATATTTAGATCATGATGAATGGAGTGGATCGTCTATTGGAATAGCCCAATCCATGCATCGAGAGGCGCATCCTTAGATTCAATCTAAGGTGGCTCCTTAGGAAATACTATATGTATATATATGAGAAAAATGGGTATGCTTGGTACCAAGCACTACTTTTGGTGCTTGGTAGTGAGGTGAATCAATCACATCCACTCACTCAAATAGGGGACCACATGCACGTGGGTTGGGGAGTGGATGTGATTGATACACCTCACTACCAAGCACTCAGCATATATATATATATATATATATATATGAAATATGTATCTAAGGAGGCTCCTTAGGTTGCATCTAAGGATGCACCTTCAAAATTACATTATATATGTAATCAATTTACTTGATCCACTCCGTTCATTTTGATCTATATGTTTTGGATGGTGTATAAATAAAAATTAGGTATATTGGGTTGTAGTTACTCATGCATCAAGTGATTGTAAAATTAACGTTTTTACGACAATACAACTAAAGTGACAATGAAAAATATGTGTTAGAAGTATTGAAACATCATGATTTTTGTTTTATAAATGTTTTAATATATTTAGATCATGATGAATGGAGTGGATCGTCTATTGGAATAGCCCAATCCATGCATCGAGAAGCATCCTTAGATTCAATCTAAGGTGGCTCATAGGAAATACTATATGTATATATATATATATATTAATTACATGTCTAGATTTCTCAATTGAAGCTATAATTATTGGTTTATTAGCAGAGAAAATGTCTAGATTTTTAACTGCGTGGCATTCATTAGATGTGAATTAATCTATGATCATGCAACTGGTATGGACTCCGTAATGAAATGAAGCACTATAAAATGTGTGATTTGATTAAAAATTATGAAACTATATTATTATCCTAGATTACTAGGAAACTTCAATTTAGTTCTGAAATATTTCTCTAAAGCATATTTTTCTTGCTTGCATCCATATAAATATGATCTTTTTAACTATGTATAAGGTTTAGTAGGAAGCTTAGAATTAGTTTAATTACAAACTTCTTGGTTTTTTTACGTAAGGTTGCCTTGGATTGGGTGGCAAAGGAAAATAGGGATCATAGTTATGTATATACAATATACTTTGATCTCCGAAAAATCCCCAAGAGGTGATGGGTACCCTCTTCTGTTTTACCAAAGTGTTCGGACCCTTATAGAGGAAGACCTTTTCTTACTTATTTCATGATTCATCTTCCTATGTAAAACTCAAATACATCAACTTCATATTTACACTGGAAGGAACTTGTAAAGTAAAGGATTTTAGGCTTATCAGTTTGTTCAATGGCTTGTTTAAAATTTTCACTAAAGTTTCCTCAGCTTTCCAAGTGAAGAATCAACTACGGATTCTATTCTCCTTGCCCCGTGAAATATTACATCTTTGTTCTTCCAAAAAAAGAGAAATTTGCATCATAAAGATTGATTTTATGAAAACTTTCGATTGTGTTTGGTGGCCTTTCATTTTCTCTCTCCTTAAAAATAGAGGTTTTGTATTTCTGAACTACAAATCTTATATGAACCCGATTAGTCAGTTCGACATCAAATTTAGGTTAAGATGCTGATGATAGGTCTACATCTATCATAGTACAACACAAATTCAACTTCTTAGGTAGCAGATAAAAGACGATGTACGCAACTAGCAGTGTAGGACCCCTGACCCTTTTGCAGGTCTATCACATTTAAAGAGATTCTTTATGCTGGTGAACTAACATCAGCTCAATGTACTAGATGCTCCATAAAAGATGCACATACAGTCGTATCATCATATTATTGAAAGCATAGTGCTACATCGCACATTATCAACCACAAGTAGATAATTAGATAGCAGAGGGAGGAAGAGGAGAATCTTTATTTTTCTTTTTATGGATGCAAAAAATCATCAGGTCGGAATTTGGATCGTGTTGAGGATTCATAGCGTTGAGAGGCGAAGTGCTGCGACCACATCAGCTATAAAGGAAGGCAATTACCCCTCAAATCATGCGAATTTACAACTACCCTCAAATCATCAACTTTGGAAAAAGAAAATAGAAACACCCCAAAATCAACAAATCATCAACTTTGTTGGTAACGGGAAAGTAAAAGTTTGACTATTTACTTCTACATTGCAGTTACAAATTAACATATCAAAATTGATGATTTGGGGTATCTTTTTCCATAGCTGATGATTTTAGAGTAGCTTTGGCAGTTTTGCAAATACGCATGATTTAAGGGGTTTATATATAGAGAAAACCCTAAAATATATATGCATGTGCAGTCAGATGAACTAAGAACCAGACTTCGCCTGTTTGAAAATGAAATTTTGGCAGGAATCTAATTTGATACCCAATACTAAAAATTTGTGAAACAACCATTAAGTCTACCATAAAGACATCAAACACTTCTACACACCACATTCATTTCATTTCTTTCCCCAAAAGCCATAGCAATAGAAAACAAATGCAATAAATATAGGACCCAAAACCACATGTACAAGAACCAAAAATGGCAAACTTTCCTAAAACTAACTTTTTGGCCTTCATCAAGAGTTCTCAGGATTGTAGTTTTGAGAGGCGAGGTAAGTGAGGGCTGTGACCACATCAACAATAAGTGGACGCAATGAGGGCTGCTCATGAACGCACATTGCAGCAACGGCGAGCGCTTGGTATAAGCCTCTTGAAGGGTATCGACCTTCAAGGACTGGATCGGCCATTTGAGGGAACTTTCTTCTGTCTTTGAAAAGAGGGCGAGCCTGAAACCACAAATAAATATTGTTGGGGCAGATTCAGAATGCCGTAGAAAAACAATGGTTAAGTGCAGCTACATCCAGTCATCCACTGTACTACCAGGTATAGCTATTTATAGGAATCAAAGTCAGACTGGCCCCTAACGTTTATCTGACATTTCTAAAAATCCCTTAACTATTAAACCCTTGGTTCTCCGCCCTAAAAATAGCCAAAAATACTATTCTGTCAAGGGTAAAGTGGGAATATTTCTGGGAGAAGAACTACCATGGAGACTAAATTGACTGGAGACAACAACTATGGCTCAATGGGTTAAAATATTAGTTAAGGACTTCTTAAAAAATTATCGTTAGAGGCTGATCTGACTTTGAGCTCCTGCTCATACCCTCTAACTATTTATCAGCACTTACACCCGCTGAGCTTCAGATGGTGATAACTTTTGGCCCAAGTTTAGAGGAAAATTCAATCTTTTTTAGTTAAAAATCAGGGGCAAAAAGGTATTTATCATCACATAGTTCCCACGTGACATCCCAACCTAATGGGAGAAAAATGAGGTATGAGGTTCAAGGGTATAAGTGCTAATAAAATAGTTAGGGGTATAAGTGGTTACACCCCCTTAGTACAAGTGATGTACTCGCAGTTAACCCTAAAAGGACAGATAATCCTCTTGGGAACAATAATTGCCATCGACAAGCCCTAGTTGAAAATCTCAAGCACAAACAATAACATAGTATCTTGAAGTAACAATCTTAGATTTTATCAGCATACTAGTATTGTTAGTTTGTCCTTGTGATCTTTATTACTTGTATGGTTGTATATGATATATAAAGGTGGATACAGGTGACGTTGATTGCACGGACCAACAAGGCAACGGGAATTAAAATAAACAAATGAGGGTAAAATGGGGGAGAGGAAGTGAAAAATAACCTCCAAATTGTCTTTCTCTTCATGGGAACGTCAAGACTGCATACTCTGCTAGGTAAAGTTCAGAAATGTAAACTTCAAGCAAGAATTGAACCTTATTTTTAAAGAGCATCCTTTACGACATGAGGATAATCCAATTAGGAAGGCGCATAATTAAGCAAAATTCTTACCCATGCAACTAAATTTTGCTCTCCACCAGATCTTGAATTATCAATGGCCTTTCTTCCAGTAATAATCTCCAAAAGAACAACCCCAAAACTATAGACATCTGATTTTAGTGTCAACTGCCCAGTCATAGCATATTCAGGTGCACAATATCCATAAGTACCCATCACTCGAGTGGAAACATGAGTCTTATCACCAACAGGACCGAGCTTTGCCAATCCAAAATCAGACAACTTTGGATGAAACCCCTCTCCAAGCAAAATGTTGGAGCATTTCAAATCACGATATATAACTGGAGGGTTCGCTCTGTCATGCAAAAATTCTAATCCTTTAGCTGCACCGGCAGCTATTTTCATTCTTGTATTCCAGTCAAGTCGTCTCCTATGTGCAGCAAGATCTGTCATAACCAACACAATCAGATGAATAAAACTTTGGGTGTTCACAAAACCCTCGAAGTTTGGGGGTTACGAAACCCCCCTGAACTTTATAGATCATAGAAAATTCCCCTGAACTTGTCTAACTTAAGTAACTCCATGACCGACAACATCTACATTTAAGTTGTTAGGTGCTCTGCATGTGATAACTTTAAATACAAAACTTCAAATAAATTTAGTAATATAGAACAATTACTTAAAAAAGACTATTGCATGCGGATTTTGTGCTAAGTAATTAAATTATAACATACCATGGAGATGATCTTCCAATGATCCTAATGGCATGTATTCATAAACCAAGAGCCTTTGATCTCCATCGACACAATAACCAATTAGGTTAACAAGGTTAGGATGGTGAAGTAGATTCAACATCAAAACTTCAACCAGGAATTCCCGGTTTCCTTGCAACCCATTACGATCAAGCTGCTTAATAGCCACTACCTACAGACAAAAGCACAACAAACAATGAATAATTCATGTCATGGTCATAACATAACATAATGAGCTACGTAACATCTAGCACATATTACAGGTCTCTAGCTTTAAAAAAAACTCTAAAATTGAGAATGCAATATAACAAGCCTTTTCCTTGAAATGTTGAATTTAAGGAAAAAGAAACCTATCAAATAAATGTACCCACTGATGGACTTGGAGAAATGGCAAGAAATTACTATTGGGTTCAAAGAAACTGAAATTTGTGAACCATATTTATGATTTAATTGGTCATAAACACATAAGAATGAACCAAAGCCACAAACATTGACGAGAATGGCCAAATTACCTGGTTGACACTCTCCAATTTGCCCTTATAAACTCGTCCAAATCCTCCCTCTCCCACAAGGCAATCGGCTCTGAAATTTTGAGTAGCTGTAGCCAATTCACGAAAAGTAAAAGTCTGGGCAGAAATGTGTTCAGACCGTCTACTTAAATTTTCCTTTGTGATCTCTTTCTTAGGATCTACTGAATTCTGCTTCTTTAGATCCGATGCTGGGGCTGGCTTCAGCTTTTCTGTTAACCGAAATAAGACAGATTTCAAATTAAAAAACAAAGAATAAGACACAACATCAAATAAAGTGATGTATAGTTATACATTTTTAGCTCCCTCATAAGAAATAACCAAATCTTAGCTAGCAAAATAGAACCGAGGAACATGAATCCGAAACGATATAATAATAATACTACATTCTAATTAGCTCTCTCAAAGAAATAGTACATTCTTAGCTTGCAAAATGAATCAAGGAACATTACAATGCTCATTATTATGAAAATAGAATAGAACTCTGAAAAACATATCATCTTAGATCCCATGAAATACTTATTTAGAAGTCCTGAATTCACTAGTACATGTAAGTGATGAACAAATCTTAAAATTATTTTACCATATATCACCACAACATCTGGCTTCCCTTTGATTGAGCTATTGCAAATGCATAATGCCCATCTGACACTCATTTAAATAGAAAAATAAAATAATTTAAAACCCCAAAGAAGTAACCCTTAGTTGAAAACGAAAGTTCTGATGTTAAGACTAACAAAATTGCTGCCGGAAACCACATCAAAGTCCCAACTTTATTCACGTTTCACATATTAAACAGCCTAAAATTATCTCAATCAAACACAACCAAGCAATGAACAACACGCATCCGGATCAAGCAACTGCAACAAGATCAAAACTTTCATCTCAAATCCGTTTCCACACGATCAAAACTCAATGACCCACAAGAGACAATCACCAATTGAATCAATTTAAAGATTACCCATATCAAAAAGGAGCAATAAACATCAGAATACCTTGAGATAGAGCGATCGGATCCTTCTCTTTGGCGTTTTTGTTGGGATCTTTAGCACAACGGAAACAGCCCATCGCTCCTTCTGATGAGAAGGAAGTGAGAGAGACAAGAGGAGAGTGAAACAGAAATGAGAGAGAAAGGAGAGAACAAGTAAGAAAAGAAAAAGAGAGAAAAGATAAGGAAAAAGAAAAAACAAAATAAAGGACAAAAATGGTACCAAATACAATACACGGTTTTGGTTTATAATGCAACGGATTATGAGGACATATATTCTACGGTCATATATACGGGTCGGATTACTCCAAGTTTAAACCCGAGTTCAGTTGACTAGCGTGTTTGTTTTCACGGCTTGTTTTCACTTTGACACCCAAAGTTCACTCATTTGTTCACTTTGATATTCTAAAGTATTCTTAAGAGTGTGTTTGGCAAAACCCTCAAAACTGAGCCATGATTTTGAGGTAAACTTGTTCTTTTTTGAAATAAGGGAGGAGTGATTCAAAAAAGATCAGTTTTAAGCCTATTTTTGGCTAAAGCTGGTAGGAAGCTACAGTTTTTCTTAGGTGGTTCTCCACTTTATTTTAACTTTCAGTATTTTGTAGTAAACTCCCAATAATTTTCAATATCAAACTAAGCCCTCCAAGAACTTTAAAAAATCACTCTACACCCGCAATAACTTTCAAAAGCACACTAAACCCAACCCCAATAACTTTGCCAAATCACACTAAACTCTCAATAAATTTGGAATTGCAGAAAATTTCCAATAAATTTTTGCATTTTACAAATAGCACCTATAAACTAGAACTAGAAAACAACATAAAAAGCATTTTGAAGGACAACTTCATCAAAAGAAAAAAATAATTAGGGTTCGTGACCCTAACCTATGCGAGCAAGAGGAAAATGAACCACAAAAAAAAAAGAGAATTTCTATTTTTAGGATTGAAAATATAAAAAGGTCATATATTATTTTCTTTTTAATAATTTAAGGAGTATTTTGGTCTTTTTAAGTCACGTGGGTTGCATGTGTCATGTCAGATGTAATGATGTTGACTTTAGGAGTTTTCTACAAAAGCTATTGTGAGCTCAGTGTGATTTTAAAAGTTATTGGGGTTTAGTGTGATTTTGAAAGTTATTAAAGGTTTAGTGTGATTTTTTAAAATTCTTGGAGGATTTAGTGTGATGTTAAAAGTTATTGGGAGTTTACTACAAGATGCCTGAAAGTTAAAATAAAGTAGGGGCCAATTTGACTACGAAGCCCAGCACAAGGATCAAATTGAGAAAAAATAAAGTATAGGGACCAATTTGAGTATGAAGTCCCAGTATAATAACTAAATTGGCCTTTTAGCCTATTTTAAACATTTTTATACCCCAACGTTTCAATTCCATTTTACTTTCACACCCCTGTCCATATGGTTTTAGATTTTCTCTAAAACTTGTTTTACATTTAGGCCCATTTCACCCAGTTGATAGGGATTTTAGTTGTGGACAGAAGTAATAAATTTAACAACAAATCTAACGAAATTTGGATGTTGGAATCAAAGTGAAATGTGACTTTTGAGGTATCAAGGTGTTAGAAAAATACTTTGGGGATATCAAAGTTAAAATAAGTAAATAAATAAAAACCTTTGAGGCACCAAAGCGACTTTAATGTTTTCTTCGAGATTAGTCCCCATCTTTAATAGTTTGATTTGTCCCTCAAATCATTTGAATTGATATTATGTCACTCAAAAGTTAATAAGGAATATATATATATATATATATATATATATATATATATAGAGCTCTATGAACTTAAGTTCATAATGAATAGTGGTCTTGTCTTTCCTACCTCTCTTGCTTTGGGATCCGTGAAAGATATAAAGCCCACTTTGAGATTTGTGCATCACAAATCTCAAGACAAGATAGTGGATTAAAAGTTGGTGCAAGACCAATATTCATTATGAACTTAAGTTCATAGAGCCTTCTCTCTCTCTCTCTCTCTCTCTCTCTCTCTCTCTCTCTCTCTATATATATATATATATATATATATATATATATATATATATATATATATATATATATATATGAGATTAATGGGTATCCTTGTCATATGAGGGATTCCTCATATCTGTGAGTGGCACAATCTCCACCAAGCTAATAAAGTAGGAGAGAGAATATATCTTATTTTATTAAAAGCATCTTGGTGGAGATTGTGCCACCTAAGCATTATATGAAGAAAACCCCTCATATGACAAGGATACCCATTAATATATATATATATATATATATATATATATATATATATATATATATATATATATATATATATATATATATATATATATATATATATATATATATATATGAAAAATATTCATAAGGTGGCACCTTAGATTCAATCTAAGATAAGCCTTCAAAACTACATTATATGCTATCAAATTACTCGATCCACTCAGTTCATTTTGATTTATATGTTTTGGATTGTATACAAATAAAAAATTAGCCATATTGGGTTATAGTTACTCATGCATCAAGTGATTGTAAAATTAACAGCTTTACGACAATATAACAAAAGAGACAATGAAAAATATGTGTTAGAAGTGTTTAATCATAATGATTTTTATTTTATAGATATTTTGAGGCATTTAGATCACGATGAATGGAGCGGATCATCAATTAGAATAGTCTAATTCATGAATCAAGAGACGTTACCTTAGATTGAATCTAAGGTGCCACCTTATGAATACTTTTCCCATATATATATATATATATATATATATATATATATATATATATATATATATATGGGTAGGGTTACAAGGGTTACAATACACCTAGGGTGTAACTAAAACTTAGTTACACCTATCTTTAAAAATACATGTTTGACCATTGATAATAACGATCAATACCATTCATTGTGATCTACATATCACCAAATGAGCGTGGATCAAAAATCATGTGGTTTGGGATGTTCTATCCTATAATTCAAGCAACTCAAAATAATGGGTATTTTAGGCCAGATTCTGGATGACTCATTTCTAGGTCATTAGATGTATAAACTAGAAAATTCTTATCTATGTGATTTTTGGTCTCCGTGAAGTTTTGAACACATAGATCACAATAAACGATGTTGATCGTTAATATCTACACTCAAACATGTATTTTTACAAGTAGGTGTAACTAAGTTAGTTACACCCTAGGTGTATTGTAACCCTACCATATATATATATATATATATATATATATATATATATATATATATATATATATATATATATATCATACTTCCCTTTAAAAGCGAGTTAGGAAAAGCTTTCCATGGTCAATATTACCCTTGATCATTTTGGATATTACATTTTATCATATTCTAATTAATAGGATAATAAATTAATTAGCACAAATTAATTTTTTAGTTATGACCTTCACGATAATTTAGGATGCGCTTATTCAAAACTAGGTAGTAAGATAAACCAGTAATTAAAGAGATTTATCTTTGAATTACTTTTGAATATAAATTAGCGTAGACAACTGTTCGGCAGTTCTCCATCTTTGCTGGCTAAATTACATGAAAGCCCCTCTTGAAAGTCCTTTTGCATGGAACCCTATCCATAATAATAAGCCTCAATTACAATTAATCTTCTCAAACTAATTATCTCAATCATGTGCTGCGACCCTACTCCCTATTATAACTGGTTTATCCAAAATTAATTTTTAAACATTTTGGATAGGATATTTAATTATACTTTTATAATTATAATTATTACTTGAAAATACGTCCACATAGGTTATAATTACTATAAATTATAGTTATTACTTTTGTTATGAAATTATATAACTGTATAATTATGTATCCTAATATTTATGAGTCTAAGTTAACAACTCAGATATGAGTTTTCTTATTACAACTTAATAGATTTGAGCGTTCAATTTACACATATAAAGAGTTTGGTGTCTATAGTATAGAATTAACAAAGATTTGGAGCATAATATGACAAACTCTTTTTAATTTTTTATACAAGTCCCCTAATATCTTTCATAATCTGAAATTTGTACATCAAATAATTAAAATCGAGATTAGATCCCCAATTTATAACTAATGTTGAAATTAGGTCACCAATCAAGAGTAGAAATAGCAATTAGAGATTAATTTGAAAAACTTCTTAAAATTGGGGATCGAATGATAATTTAAATGATTTGAGATCTAAATTCAAATAACATAAAATTTTGCATATTAGTCAACCAAAGGTCTAAAGAAAAATTGTACATACTAGCAAGAACTGAAAATTTCAAAGCAAAAAGATATTATAAACATCCTAAATTGAAATGGATGAGTAGTATCATAACTCATAAGTCACATGAACTTTACCGATCATGTATTCGATTAAGATCTAAATACTTTCTCCAAACTATCTAAAACCTCCAAACACCACAGATCAAACTCCAAAATCATAGAACCTCAAACTCCATCTACATCACAACAAACAAAACCTTAGAAGAAAAACACAAGCTTAGGACTAAATAACAAATGAACAATAAACCAAAACCACACAAAATGTAGTCAAAATATCTCAAAAAATTTAGAAAATTTACCTCTTTATGGACCGAAACACTTCAGATATCAATCAAACTCACATGCGAGGAATCATGAAACCAGATTCATACTAAAATCATCATCATATTATTTTATTATTCCTTTGAATTGGTAATAATAATATAAATTAATTATTTTAATTAGGATAAAATTAGAATATGATATCTAAGATGATCAAGGAGTACTGGATATTACATTATCATCCTAATTCTAATTAATTTGTTTAATCAAGTTATCTAATTAGAGTTGATTCTTATCTTTAAGAATCCAAATTTAATTACAAGTTGATTTCTTTCTTTAAATAAGGAACTAAAGCTCAAAGAGAGAAGCTTGCATTTTTCATCGTGGGTGGAGTTTGAATTTTATGAGGATTAGGTTAGTTTTGAATTTTCATGTATTTAGAGTTGCTATTCTAAATTCTAATCTTTTGAGATTTTTTTTAAAAGGATTTTTGGGTCTGGATTAGGGGTTGTTTCAAAAATTAGGGTTTTGATTGGAATAATTCCTATAATATTGATTTATTTAGTGATAATAAGTAAGACTGATTACTATAATTGAATATGTTTTTGTTTAGTGATAAATATTGTTCTTTTGCTCCAGTGCCCTTTGTTATCAGGTATGTAAGCATTGTTCTTTTGCATTAGTAGTGCACCACCCTTAATATTATTGATCAGTGATTGGTGAATCTCTTTTTCTACCATCTTCTCTTATTTCTATCATATTCTATTTTTTGTCTTTTAAATTACACCATTGTAAAAATATTTGTTACTGATTCGATTCCAAGTTGTTAATTGTGCTCACTTATGTCTAAACTTTAGCATTGGATAGGGTATATTCAGTTCTCAAAGTTGAGTTCCTAGAGTTAATTTTTAAATAATTTTCAATTACTATTCTGTAAAAATTTAACTTTTTAATGTTTTATGCTTATTTGCATTATAATATCCCAAATTTTATTTTGGGTGTTGGTGTTGTTGTCCACATATACAATATACTAAGCTTTGGTTTGATAAATTGGTTTATAGAATGACCTCATAGAGTGTAAATACTCATTGTAGACCTTTGCTCCAAGTACATAACCTTTTCTTTGTTCAATTTAGGATGTAATTCATGTTAGTAAGAGTGTTTACTCTAGATTAGTGTTAATAGAAGGAATTATTTATAATTTATTTTCTATTGGTGTTGTTGGATCTGGAAAAGGGTTTGATAGATAAAATTAAATTTTTTAGCAATAATCCGTGTTCTTAATTAAAGTTTACAACATTGCCATACAACCAATAAGTTGCATTAGCTTCCTTCAATCTTTTCGCATTGATCACATTATACCTAGAGTAAGGATATTTTTGCCATTGGAAATTGTGGTTCACGCTTTTAGAGGTTTTGTGACAAACGCTGAAAATTAAAGGGGGTTTCCTGGAAACCCCAAAACTTAAGGGGTCTTTTATACATTTTAAAAGTTAAGAGGGTTACCTGAGAAATGCCCAAGCTTAAGGAGGGCTTATCAATAAAAGTTAATCAATTCTTCAAGTACAAGTGTTGTTCCTCGGCTGCTTTTGACTAGGTGGAAGAAAGGCTCGTGCAACTCATACATACATGTAGGTGGTGTTATATTTATACAAAAAGAAAAGCAGATCTGAGAAATAATATATACTCGAGAAAGAAAAACAGATCTGATAAATAATACATACAAAAAAGAAAAATAGATCTGAGAATATTTGCAAGAATGGCCTGACAATCTGGATTCTTTACGTAGATAGTACCATCAATTTCCATTGACAATTTTCGTTTTAATGATTTTGAGTTAATTTCAAATAAACCCTCTGTAGTATCAACCAATTTTGAATAGACTGAATGTAGTTTTATTTGTGTGAATAGACCCCATGTACTATTGGCCCAAATTAGAATACACACCCTTAGTGAATTTTTTCAACTCTTTTAAGGGAAGGGGAGGGTTTAGAGGGTTTATCCTCACCAATACAACTATAAGGGGCTTATCTGCCTCCTCAAAACCTTTTTAATGATTTCAAGAGTCAAAAAAACCCCTGGGGGCTATTCGCACAAATAGACCTATAGGGGGCATATTAGCAGTTGGGTGATACTACAAGACATCTATATAAGTAACTCATTTAAACAATATAAACTTAAACTGAATTATCATATCTGACAAGGCACAATCATTGTTCGTGTGGTCAACAGAGTAAGAAATAATATTTTTATCTGTGGAACTATTGATAATTATGTTACTATTTCTAAGTTATATGTAACTTAAACTATTGATAATTATGTTACTATTTCTAAGTTATATGTAACTTTAACTTTAGAGGATGTCTATAAAAAACTAAGATCCGTGATATTTGACCACGTGCAATGCACGTGTGTCCTAACTAGTATAATTTTAAAAGTGGGAGTTTGGAAAAAATTTCCATGGATAAAAATACCCTCGATCCTTTTAGATATTAAATTATGAGCTAGGCTTATGAACTTAAGTTCATAATGAATAGTGGTGCACCAACTTTCTAACCACTCATCTTGCTTTGGGATCCGTGAAAGATATAAAGGCCACTTTGAGATTTGTGCATCACAAATCTCAAGGCAAGATGAGTGGATAAAAAGTTGGTGCACCACTATTCATTATGAACTTAAGTTCATAGAGCCTTACTCATTAAATTATTATCTTATCCAATATTATCATAATTAACTCTAATTAATAAGTATAAACTTTAATTATTCTATCCTATCATAATTAATATGTATATAAGCTAAGATTTAATTCAAGTATATTTAAAATTATACTTTTTAGAAATTTTATTAAAAATTATATTAAGGTATAGATAATTGTTCAATCTCCACATTCACCACTTTTCCGAAATTACAAACTAGAAAATCTAAGAACTTACAAAATTTATTCAGAGTTTTAAAAGAAACTACTCATAATTTAGACCCTATTTCATGTTACTACCCTTGATTACTCAAGTTTCATGAAACCAATACTATTTCATTAAAATAGAACCACCCATACCCTTTTTCACCCAATTTTTCATTCATAAATTAATACTTGGATGGTTTTACCCTATAGGTTTAATTTTTAAAATTTGGGTATTAGAATTAAACTTTATCAAAATTTGGATATCAAAGTTAATTTTTAACTTTATCAATCAAAATTAAATTTTATTGAAATTTAGTATATCAAGATCAAATTTTATTGAATTTGTAGCAAAATTAACTTTTGTTGAACTTTGTCAATAAAAATTAACTTATATTGGGGTGGTTTTCTAAATATTGAGTAACTAAGAGTGGTAATGCAAAATCGGCCTAAGTTAAGGGTGAAAAAATATCATTTATTTACGAGAAAAGAACAGAGAAGGATTTAAAAATTTGACAATTTAAAGATTTAAATTTGGTAACTAACATATAAATTATATTTAAATTTTCAAATAAAAGTAAATATTATATGATATTATAAAATATTCCCACCTCCTAAATTATCTTCATAATTAAGAATACAAATATTAACTATGTGTGAGTGACCAAGCTAGAAAATATCCAAAATTCATAGAATTTACACAACTCATAGAAATACTAAAAATATATATAATTTGAAGATTTTATAAGAAAAATCAAATTCCAAAATTAGTACAAATACCTCAAAACTTTCAGAAATTATATATTTTAGATCAAAATCCAAAAGATTTCAAACTATTGAAAATTTTACAGAAAAATTCTAGATTCTACAAATTTTATAGAAGAATTATAGATTTTACAAAATTTGAAAAAATATAAAGAGTTTCACACATGTCAAATTATCCTAATTAATAGAAATATCTTTAATATGATTTCATTTTGATCATGTTCTAATTAATTGAAATATCTTTAAAAGATACAAGTTATAGATAATTTTTCAATTTCCACGTTTCAACCACTTTCAAAAATTTATGAAATATAAAATCTCATAACTTAAAAATTTTATTTACTAGAGAAAATATATGAAGATTTTATAATTTCAACAATCTAAAGATTTAAATTTGGTACTTAACAAGTAAAAAAATAGAACTCTTAATTTTATCGTTCATTTATATTTAAATTGAAAAATAAAGATAAAGATAATTAGATAATATTATGAAATATTCTCACTTCCTAAATCATCTTCATAATTAAGAAGACCAATATTAATTATATGTGATTAACCAAGCTAAAAATATCCAAAATCTATAGAACTTACCCAACTTCATAAAAATACTCAAAAGACTCCGTAATTTAAAGATTTTTATAAAAATAATAACTTATAAAATTAGTAAAAATATCCAAAAGACTTTTAGGAATTATATACTTTACAAAAAGCTCAGTGAACTTACGAAAACTGAAAGACTTCAAAATATTAAAAATTTATAGAAAAAATCCTAAATTTTACAAAATTTGTAGAAAAATCCAAAATTACAAACATTTTCAAATTTTTAGAGAAATGTCTCTAATTTAATAAAATAGCAGCAATTTTCATTTATAGAAAGATAAGCATGAAACTTCAAAAGACTCCTGAAATTTTATTAATTTATAAAAGAACCTTGGAGCTTCACAAAATTTAGTCAAATAGGGTGAATCTGAATGGAGAGAAAATATTATGAAATTTGATAAAACAAGCTCAAGAAGGAACAATATTAGAATTTAGAACTCATTTTTGAACATCATCTCACATTAACTTTAGCAACAAGAGCAAACATGTAATTCATTTACATATACTATAATCGTCCATGGATTATGCATTGTTTCTACTCATTTCACTCTTAAATTTATGTATTATTATATGTAAATACTCAAAGTTTCTTTATAATACTTTCTTCTAAATTTAATTTCTTTCTTTTTGATTAACTTTCTTTTTCTATCTAGAAAAAATTCAACCTATAAAATATTTATGTCCATGATGCGTTATAGTGAAGATATAAATTTAAAAGAAAAATAAAAATATTTGACCACGTTCACATCTCACCTAGTATACACTCCTTATAAAAGTGTGAGTTTGAGAAAAATTTTCCATAGTCGATATTATCCTTGACCCTTTTCAATATTACATTGTTATCCTATCCTAATGATGATGAAAAGTTAAATTCTAGAATGATTATCTTTAGTTAAACTAAGTTTATCATCTCATCCAAATTATTAGTTGATGACAAATTTGAATAATGATGATAAAGTTAAATTTTAGAAAGATTATCTTTAGTTAAACTAAGTTTATCATCTCATTCAAACCATTAATGATGACAAATTTGAAGGTTTAAAAATATAATCCTCTTTATTGATGTTTTGAGAATGAGATGTCCAATACATTATTATTTTTCAAAATATTTGGGCTCTTCACCAATTGCGAGCCTTTGAGATGTTCAATAGGTATATTAATTTAAAAAATTATGTGAGTGAAATTACTCAAATAGGTATTGTTTAAGTTTTCTAATGTTTTGATTATGAGATGTTCAATATATATCATTTCAAAAGATCTAGGGTCATCATCGATCATAATTATTTTGACAGACTTGAATTAGAATAACTACATCCCATCAAAATATTAGTAGCCAATAGGTATGAAAAAATAGAGATAAGTTGTGATAGAGGGTATAACTGAGATAGTTACGCTAAAAAGTTTCAATTGTAAGTGTAATCGAATGGGATGGAGAATGACACTTAAATAAAGAGGAATCGATGCTCATTAAAAAGTAATTTAAAGGCATGAGTATATTTCCAATTACATGAAATAGTCAAAGTTAACTATAAATTAATTTTATGTTTCAAAAACAACAAGTCACTTCATAAAAGAAAATGATACATACTAGTGTGAAATATATCAATTAGTCATTTTATAGCTTGGTAAACATAAACAGACTAGAATATCAATATATTTTATTGAAAAAACTTGCATAAATTATAAGATGACAATATAAGATTGTGATGAGAATAAAATTTTGTGCAAATTACATTTTTATAAAAGAATTTTGATCTTCGTGTATTATTTATTATAAATTATACTTAATGTGATTTAACAATGTAATTTTTACTTTGGTCATGATAATTTTAATACTTTTGATTAACTATATAGGTATATGGACAATAAATTGTTTTAATTTTTCACATTGAAATAAAGGAAATATTTCACAACCGAGTTATAGTAAGAAAATAAACCAAAACAAATAATAATGATATTTTAACCATGTGCAATGCACATGCATCCAACCTAGTAGATTAATAAATGCTAAATCACCACATCAGTATTTTTTTGACCCTCTTGACCGGTTTTGTATTAAGGGTTTCTCCAATAATTTTGTGGTATTAAAAGTACTTCAAATGTATAATTAGACATTTTTTCGCCGCTGATGAAAAACTTACGAAAAAATTATGCGTGACCTCATGTGACTTAATTTTAGAATTATTAGAAGAGAAAAATGCTTTGAGGCCCCTTTCTTATAAAGGAAATGTGCCCCCCACCCCCATTGACTTAATCAATGTGTGCATCCATCCCAAATGTGGAAAACAAATGCATTTCAACCCCTCTTCTCTCACTCTTTCCAGAAATTTCTAAAATGCTCATCCTCTCTCTCTCTCTCTCTCTCTCTCTCTCTCAATCATCATCTTCCTCCCCTCTCCTCTTTTTTCTCTCTCTTCGCTAACTCATTCCCCCATGGCTCTCACTACCAAATTCAATCCCCTAAATTCATCCCCCCATGGCTCCGACTGCCAAACTCAATTCACCAAATTCATTCCCCTCTCTCCTCTTCCCCTCCTTTCTCTTTATTTTACTCTCTTCTCAAACTCAAGTCTTATGACTATCACCACCTATAACGTCATGAGGGCTGAGTAGACTTTAGCTTGAACCGATAAAAATGACTAAACCGGCTGATCTTTGACGATTCGATTCGATTCTATATTCTATTCAGTTTGGTGCAGCTTGTGATTCTTTCAACTCATACCGATCGCACCTACCGAATATGTGAAAATCACTCTACACCTATTTAATAAGGATCTTGTTTTGACTCTCACCTCCTATTTTACTGGTTTCTTTCTTACATAATTTACTAGTAAAATTTAAAGATTTCTCCAGTATGAAGAGGCTAGTCATTACTAAAAGATTTCTCCATTATGAAGATGCTAGTCAATGAAGACCAAGCCTCACGCTGGCTGTTCATGAATTAAACACATCAAGGAATGTATTTTCTTTCTACAACCTTAAGTTTCTAACTATTGTCGCCCTTATTGTTTAGTTTTACTAATTTTTAACTTCTTGTTGTTCATCCTCCTGTTACCTCTAAATATCTTAAAACTTCGAGAGAGCATTTTTCGAGGAAAAAGGTGATATATTAGTGATGATGTTACAAGGTCCAAACTGAAATAACCAACTGAACTGAACCAAAATAATTTACACTTCGATGTTAAACTTAGTTGTTAATTTTAGAAGTTGATTGTTAATCTTATGATTTACTTGTTAGATCTATTGATTGGATGTTAAACTTATCAGTTAGTTGTTAACTTTAAAAGTTGGCCCTTAATCTTATGAGTTGCTTGTTAGACTTATTGGTTGAATGTTAAACTTATCGAGTTAATTATTAATTTTAAAATTGGTTGTTAATCTTATGAGCTACTTGTTAGACTTATTGATTGGATATTAAACTTATCAATCAGTTGTTAACTTAAAAGTTAACTGTTAATATGAGTTATTTGTTAGATTTATCATTTGGATGTTAAACTTATCGAGTTAGTTGTTAACTTTAAAAGTTGGCCCTTAATCTTATGAGTTGCTTGTTAGACTTATTGGTTGAATGTTAAACTTATCGGTTAATTATTAATTTTAAAATTGGTTGTTAATCTTATGAGCTACTTGTTAGACTTATTGATTGGATATTAAACTTATCAATCAGTTGTTAACTTAAAAGTTAACTGTTAATATGAGTTATTTGTTAGATTTATCATTTGGATGTTAAACTTATCAGTTAGTTGTTAGCATATCGCTTGGATATTAAATTTATCTGTTAGTTGTTAAATTTAAAAGTTGGATCCTAAACTTATGAGCTATTTGTTAGATTTTATAGCTTATTTGTTACTTTTTAGTTATTTATTAGATTTAAAACTTGATGTTAAGAAAAAAATACAAATGGTCTTTTATGTAGATAAAATATCACATGATAACTAACTATCTATATACAATTGTGATAACAAAAGAGTTTAGTGTTACATTCACCATCGCCTTTATGAACATATTAGGATCATCTTAATCGAGTTCTCCTTCAAATTTTTCTCTCCCCTTCAATAATTAGCCATAAGCCTTGAGAATATATAGATGTAAATGCAATTGTAGCTATAAACACAAGTAAATGTCTAAAGTTAGAAATAAATTTAATATTTAATATCTAACTTCCATCATAACATCTAACTTCTATCTTTAACAATGATAAAAAACTTAACATTTGACTTCTGATTTCAAATTAACAGCTAACCTCTAAAGTTAACAATTAACTTTTAATGTCAAGGTTAACAACACACACACACACACACAGAGTTGTTAACTTTTAATGTTAAGGTTAACAACACACACACACACACACACACACACACAGAGAGAGAGAGAGAGAGAGAGAGTCT
Organism: Asparagus setaceus; assembly: GCA_012295165.1. Lineage (NCBI taxonomy): Eukaryota > Viridiplantae > Streptophyta > Magnoliopsida > Asparagales > Asparagaceae > Asparagus > Asparagus setaceus. The sequence goes on from CM022705.1 coordinate 15,631,605, forward strand.
CTTGTTGGAAAAATAGCATTTGGTGAATGGGAAAAAATAGTTCCCAAAGGGGCCAAGAACAAGTGGGAAGTTTAGTCCCACATTGGGTAGAGCAAAGAATAAGGATGAGTTTATAAGTGAAAGCCCAACAATAGGAGGTAAGCTCTTATTGGGGACATTGTGCCTCGCTACCGCTGCGGGGGTGCAAATCCTGTGATCCGAATCCAGCCCGATTAGCTCGAACTTGTGTGCGGCGCGACCGGACACGAATGTCGCGACCAAATCTCGAGGGCTTAGAACAAGCTACCTTTGCCTCTGAGATAATTTTTGGTCTTGGCGCAATCGGGTCGGGTTCGGGTTCGGCTTGCCCACGAAAATTTTGCGGGTAGAGGCGGTTCTGATTTGGCTATCGCGCCAATTGCGGGCGGTTAAAAAATTTGTATGCATTATCGCACGTGGGGCGGTTACAAATTTTTCTCCAGCGTAACCTCTGACGTTACCTCTCCATCTCGCCCGAAATTTTCTCTGAGCCCGTTCTTCACCTCGCTATAAATACCGCTGATCCTTCAAGCTTGAGAGACACAGAAAAGCAATCTCTCCTCCTCGCTCTTTCTCTCTGCTCAGTTCTCCTCTCAAAGTTCGGTTTGCACAAAGAAGGAGCGGTGCCGTCGCCTTGCAAGCTTGTTGTATCTGGGAAGCGAGGCGTTAGTACTAGACTTGGCACTCAGAAGAGGGCGAATCTGTTTTAAGGAAACTTGATGTTCCAGCGGCCTCGAGCTTCTTCCTCGCATCCTATTTGCATTCATAAAGTTGTTGTTGTTGTTGTTAGCTTTCTTCTGTTTTGTAATTCTTTTTATTATAGCATTTCTGACCTTGTTAGATTTGTAACAATCTTAAAACAGATCCTACTTGAGTTGCGATGTCTTCCTCCAATGAAGATTTGGCCACCGGGAATAGTTCCGCCAATGCCGAGCCGCATTTGCGATGCATGCTGCAATGCAAGTGGCGTCCGATGAGTGGTAGGCGGTTTTCGTCAACCACAGTGAGAAGCCGGAAAAGTTCAATGGGTTGACTTCAAGAGATGGCAGCAAAAGATGCTGTTTTATCTCACCACGTTGAACCTTGCGAGGTTTTTAACGGAGGATGTTCCGGTAATGCCTGAGGGCAAAGCGGATGCGCAAGTGATCAGCGCCATCGAAGCTTGGAAACACTCCGATTTTTTATGCAAGAACTATATAATGAATAGTCACGCACGATTCGTTTATGCGGGGTGTATCTTTGTGTACAAGACAGCTAAACAGTTGTGGGAATCCCTAGATAAGAAGTACAAGACTGAAGACGCTGGGGCAAAGAAATTTGTCGTCGGTCGTTTCCTAGACTTTAAGATGATGGATTCGAAAACTGTGATGAATCAGGTGCAGGAACTTCAAGTGATCTTGCACGAAATCCAAGCAGAAGGAATGGTGCTGAGTGAGACCTTCCAAGTTGCTGCGGTGATTGAGAAGCTACCTCCCGGATGGAAGGACTTCAAGAATTACCTCAAGCACAAGCGCAAGGAGATGAACATGGAGGAGCTCATTGTTCGACTCCGAATTGAGGAGGAGAACCGAGGCTCCGAGCGCAAAGCATCCGGGTCTTTGACAGCAAAGGCTAATGTTGTGGAGCACAAAGGAGGAATCAATGTTCGCGAGGAAAAATTGAGAAAATGTAAAATTGATCTATTCTATTTGAAGAATAATGAATACAATCTCTCGAATGCAATCTCTCTCTCTCTAACTGACTTAGATAAAAAGAAATTACAAATTCCTCGATCGGTTGCCCGATTTATAAAAGAAGGAAGGGTCAACGGAGATCCTTCCCTTTATTTAATCTGGATTCTTCACGGTGGCGATGGGAGCTTGAATCTTGTATCCCGTTGACGATCCGACCGTCTTGACTCGTGGGACGAGGTTGAAAAATAACTCGCAGTAGCAAGTTTAGAACTCTGACCGAGTTAAGAACTCTTTGATAGAGTTGATTTTAGAAAAGGATGATTAGTAATCCTTTTAGCCAAGAATGGCGGAGAAGAACTTGTCGTGCAAGTTTGAAAACTGTAATCGAGTTGAACTCTCTAGGAGAGTTGATGCCAGCAAAGGAGGTTTGATCCTTTCTTAAAAAAAAACACAGATCTTCGGTAAAACCTCAATATCTCCAAATCCAACCGTTAAAAATCAATCTCCACCGTTCAGAATTTGGAACGATGAGTGTTGAGGCTGCCCTCCAAGTTTTACTCCGATCAGACTACGGATGAAGGTCCGATCGTCACACCGATCATAGCTGTGCAGAAGAAACCGTTCTCTGCACAATTGGCTTCGGTAAAACCTCGATGTCTCCAAATCTAACCGGTAGAAATCAATCTCCACCGTTCAGAATTAAGACCGATGAGTTTTGAGGCTGCCTTATAAGTTTCATGCCGATCAGACCATGGATGAAGGTCCGATCGTCATGCCGATCACAGCTGCGCAGAAGTGGCTTTTCTTTTCTCCCTCTCCTTCTCTCCTTTTTAGTTCTCCGGCCTAACTCTTTCAACCAGCCCCATTTGGCTGTGAAAACCCCCCATTTATAGAGATTAAAGGGGTATAACCACCTCCTTGAATTGCTCCATAATAGGGGTTTAGTGGGGTGTAACCGCCCCCCCTTAAATCTCTCAAACGGTTGAGGAACCGTTCAACTCATGTTTGAATGAGTCAAAACGCGAAGTTCGCGTTCTGGAGCAAGCCTCGCGTCTGCATTTTAGTGCAGGAACGCGGGAATGAACCTCCGCGTCTACATTTTAACTAGGACGCGGGGTTGGAGGCCCGCGTTTTGAGCTTCGAACGCGGGCCATGTGCTCCGCGTTTTAGGCTTTGAACGCGGGCCATGTGCTCCGCGTTTTGGGCTTCGAACGCGGGCCACGTGCTCCGCATTTTGAATTGAAACGCGGGCCATGTGCTTCGCGTTTTGGGCTTCGAACGCGGGCCACGTGCTCCGCATTTTGAATTGAAACGCGGGGAAGCGTCCCGCATTTTGCTTTGAAGAGATCAATACTTGTGATCTCTTTTCACAAGGATTGTCAACTTGTAATCCTTGTACTCTGGAGACATTAGCTTCTGATTCTCCTTTGTTGTCGTGAAAGTCGTCAGCTTGTAACCTTCATTGATAGTGTTTCGCGGATATTGGCTGTCTTCAGTAATAATAATTTTTTCTGACCTCTGAACCCCTCAAAGTTTTGAAAGTTTGCGGTTGGTGGGGCGAGCTTTGAATACTTTGGATATCTTCTTTGTTTGATCACGAAGGTATTGCTCCTCATTCTGTCTTCAAAAAAGTTGTGTTCTGCTTTTGTCCACGCTAGTCATTCGTCTTGCATGGGTGAACTCCGGTGTTTTTACTTTTTTTGAAATGCAGGAGTGACCGTAGCATCTTGAACTTTGCTACGTGGGACTGATCCTCGCGTTTTGAGTTTGAAACACGGAGCTGGCCATCGCGTTCTGTGTTTAAAACGCGGGCGCGACCCTCGTGTTTTGTGTTGAAACGCGGGGGTGGTCCTTCACGTTTTATGAGTAAAACGCGGGGATGAACCCCACATTTTCAACTAAGTCTTTTAGACTTTTCTTTAAGGTGCCAAGAGTATAGTGTTAACTTGGCATGCCTTTCATAATTGTTGTTTGAACAAGCTTTTGGGGACTTATCACTCTATTACAAAGAGTTGATAAATTGGTTTTATCATCAGAGGTGGAATTTTTTAACTTGATGATGATTTTTGAGGACTTATCGCTCTATTGAAGAGAGTCGATAAGCTGATTTTATCAGAGGTGTGGAGTTAACTTGATAAAGTTGGGTACTTATGGTTTGAATAAGATTTTGAGGACCTATCACTCTATTGAAGAGAGTCGATAAGTTGATTTTATCAGAGGTGGGGAGTTAACTTGATAAAATTGGGTACTTGCGATTTGAACAAGATTTTGAGGACCTATCGCTCTATTGATGAGAGTCGATAAGTTTAGGTTTTGTCGGGGGACAAAATATGAAACCTGTGATTTGAACAAGGTTTAAGGCTTGTGATGTGAACAAGGCTTACATGGCTTGTGGTGTGAACAAGGCTTTGGGCTTGTGGTTTGAACAAGGTTTTGGGCTTGTGGTGTTAACAAGGCTTCGGGCTTGTGGTGTTAACAAGGCTTTGGGCTTGTGGTGTTAACAAGGCTTTGGGCTTGTGGTTTAAACAAGGCTTTGGGGCTTATCATCCTATTGAGGAGGATTGATAAGTTGACTGTCAGAGGTGTGAGGTTAACATGACAAGATTGTATTGCGATGTGAGCAACTTTATGGACTTATCATCCTATTGAGGAGGATTGATAAGTTGGTTATCAAACTCTGCTGAGGATGTGTACAGATTTTGATAGGATTGTGTTGTAATTTGAACAACTTTGTGGAGCTATCATTCTATTAGAAAGGAATGATGAGTTGATTGACGGGGTTTAGTTGTGATTTGAACAATTTTGAGAAACTTATCTGCTGGGGAGGATTGATAAGTTGATTATATCATCAGAGGTATAGTGTTGACTTGATGAAGATACGTTGCGATCGGAGCAACTTTGAGGACCTATCATCCTGTTGAGGAGGATTGATAAGTTGATTGCGATTTAAGCAAATTTGAGGACTTATCATCCTATTGGTGAGGATTGATAAGTTGTTTGTCTTTATTTAGTTATGATTTGAACAACTTTGAGGACTTATCGCTCTTATTGAAGAGTATCGATAAGTTGATGTTAGAGAAGTTCGCCACGCATGTGACGTTGTGCTACGATGTTGAATACGTAGACTTTGTCATCTTTTACGGGCAAGAGACTAACCGACAATGCGTGTTAGGCGTTGACTTTAGGGTTATTGGCCAACCCCCAGCCATCAACGGACTTGATGAGCCTTTACTGATTATCGTTTAAATCGGGCTAGCATGCAGATTATCTAAATCCGTTCTGTATGTGACGTTGTGCTAAAAGAATAAAACTCTTTTAGGCTTAATGCTACGATGTTGAATACGTAGGCTTCGTCTTTCTCACGGAAATAGACTACCCGGCTGCATATATTAGATGCAGGCTTATCTCTGCTTAGGTTTCGGGATAAAATTCTCCAGATTTAAATTCTGGTGTCTTCTTCGATCGGTAAAAGACTAAACCGGCAACGTTGACTTACCCCTACTTAGGATTCGGGATAAAATTCCCCACCCCTGTGAGGCGTGGATTGTGGTGTTATTAATAACAACCTTGAGGACTTATCGCTCTATTGAAGAGAGTCGATAAGGTGATTGTCAGAGGTGTTAGGTTAACATGACAAGGATACATTGCGATCGGAGCAACTTTGAGGACTTATCATCCTATTGGAGAGGATTGATAAGTTGATTGTCAGAAGAGGTCGCCTTGCTAATAACGAGACGAGCTAATCTTAACTTTGTGGGGATTGCGTTGCGATGTGAGCAACTTTGTGGGCTTATCATCCTATTGGAGAGGATTGATAAGTTGATTGTCAGAGGTGTGAGGTTAACATGACAAGGATACGTTGCGATTGGAGCAAATTTGTGGACTTATCATCCTATTGGAGAGGATTGATAAGTTGGTTGTCAGAGGTGCATTGTTAACCTGACTGGATTGTGTTACGATTTGAGCAAATTTGTAGACTTATCATCCTATTGGAGAGGATTGATAAGTTGATTTTGATGGTGCTGCTGCACGTTGAAGTGCTTACATTGTCAAAAGTGTTTTGTTAACTTGACAATATTTAGAATTTATTATTCTACTCGGAAAATAACAGATAATCAACCCCCAGTCTGTAATTATTCTAGGTTGATACTAACCGAGTCTTCGACCATGATTTAGAGGGTCATCAATAGCTAGGTCTTGGTCGGTCTCCTCTTCTTGACTTCAATCCTAGCAATAATTACTTGACTGTTAATACAGGAGACTAGTTGTTTCCAGGAAAGACATTTTGCAACCCCCATTGGAGCTAGGAGATTGGTTTATAAATTGTGCCGATATGTATCAATCAGAGCAGACTGTGTCATACCTGTCGAGCATCGAAGAGCCATGCTTCGGAACCGTTCGACGAAGACTTTGATAGGCTCTCCCTCCTTTTGCTTAATGGCAAGGAGAGAAGTGATGATGATTTCGTGTCATCTTCAAAGAATCGTGGCAGGAAGAGTCTCTAAATCTGCCCATTTCTGGATACATCCTGCAGGCAGTTTCATGAACCATTCAAAGGCAACCCCCTTGAGGGTGCCAATGAACAAACGAGCTGCTATGACATCGTTTGCCATCACATTCCCAGTCTGTGACCTAAAATGGTAGATGTGTTGGTTCGGTGATCCGTCTTGGTCAGCTTGTAGCGTCGGGATTTTGAATTTTGGAGGATAAGGAACCATATCCCATTCTGCGGGATACGATTCGACAACCCGATCTTGGAGCTCGCACCTATTAGCCATGGCATTGAGGCGGGCTTCCAGTTCTCGCATTTTTGCCGATTGAGGACTTTGCTCGTTTTCGGCCTCTCTCCCTTCTTTAGAGGAGGATTCTACGTGATGGGCTTCTTGATCGGGAGCTTCATTCACTTTTCTTTCCATTTTGGGGATTGACTCCCCTCAGTGATGATTAGGTGAGGTGTTGAGCTAGCCATGTGAACTTGAGTCTTATCTGCAATAAGTTGGGCTATCATTTCGAAGTTGATCGATGGACTCTTGTTGTGATCGCGGGGCTTCTTGCATCATAGCGATGCTCTTGAGCCTCTTCTTGAAATCTTGGCATTCTCCGTTAGTGTGAGCGGCTCCCATGCTCCACGAAAGAACTAGAGGATTGAGATTGCGATGGTGAATGCTCATCATCGACTCAATTCCTTTAGCCAACTTTTGATAGTTGACGGGGGATATGACCCCTGTTCGAGTTCGAGTATGTCGGTAAACTCCGTCGGAGTCATTCAAAGCCTCTTTCAAGCCGGGGGACCGATTTTCGTCTGGCTCATTGGAGCTAGAGATTGACGGTCTGCCTACTCCGATCATGTTAGAAGTGACTCCAAGGTATTCGACCTCTGAAGTCTCATTCTTGTGAGAATGCCGTCGTTCGGTGGACCAAATGACATTTGTCAATTGGTCAAACACCGACGGCTTGGCCGCATGTGAGCAGCGTCGATATGCCGATGATTTGGCACTTGGAACGCGAAGATCGTGTTTGAGCACTTGAACGCGAGGTTCAGACCCGCGTTTTAGATTGGGAACGCTAGGTTCGCGTTTGAATGCTTGGACGCGGGGTTGAGACCCGCGTTTTAAATTGGGGACGCGAGGATTGCGTGCAACCCCCTGCTGAACGCGAGGTCCGCGTTTGAACATTTGAACGCGGTGTTGAGACCCTCGTTTTATAATGGGGACGCGAGGTTCGTGTTCGGGCACATAAACGCTAGGCTTGCGTTCTGTAAAAGAAACGCGAAGCTCAAGATCGCGTTTTGGCTCACAAATGCGAAATTCGCGTTGGTTGGTCAATTGGCCATCTCGGGGCTGTGTTCTTCGGTGAGTAGCGCTCCTTTTCGCTGATTTGAGGCTTTGCGGTGACATCACCATCTTCTTGTCGGGTTAGCCACGGCAGCGAAGGGACTTTGGTCTCCTTAGAGGCTTTGTGGATCTTGGCGATAGCCTTGGGGCTAAGGGATCCGGAGGAGAGTGTCTCTTCGAACTTGGCTTGATCGAACTCTACGGTCGAGTTTCAACGATCGTCCCAATGAGCTTGGCGTCAGTTAGCCACCACCTATTCATGGTAAAGAGATCGTCCCAGTGAGTCGCCATCTTTTGTTCACGAGGAAAAATTAAGAAAATGTAAAATTGATCTATTCTATTTGAATAATAATGAATACAATCTCTCGAATGCAATCTCTCTCTCTCTCTCTCTCTCTAACTGACTTAGATAAAAAGAAATTACAAATTCCTCGATCGGTTGCCCGATTTATAAAAGAAGGAAGGGTCAACGGAGATCCTTCCCTTTATTTAATCTGGGTTCTTCACGGTGGCGATGGGAGCTTGAATCTTGTATCCCGTTGACGATCCGACCGTCTTGACTCGTGGGACGAGGTTGAAAAATAACTCGCAGTAGCAAGTTTAGAACTCTGACCGAGTTAAGAACTCTTTGATAGAGTTGATTTTAGAAAAGGATTAGTAATCCTTTTAGCCAAGAATGGCGGAGAAGAACTTGTCGTGCAAGTTTGAAAACTGTAATCGAGTTGAACTCTCTAGGAGAGTTGATGCCAGCAAAGGAGGTTTGATCCTTTTTAAAAAAAAACACAGATCTTCGGTAAAACCTCAATATCTCCAAATCCAACCGTTAAAAATCAATCTCCACCGTTCAGAATTTGGAACGATGAGTGTTGAGTCTTCCCTCCAAGTTTCACTCCGATCAGACCACGGATGAAGGTCCGATCATCACACCGATCACAGCTGCGCAGAAGAAACCGTTCTCTGCACAATTGGCTTCGGTAAAACCTCGATGTCTCCAAATCTAACCGGTAGAAATCAATCTCCACCATTCAGAATTAAGACCGATGAGTGTTGAGACTGCCTTCCAAGTTTCATGCCGATCAGACCACGGATGAAGGTCCGATCGTCATGACGATCACAGCTGCGCAGAAGTGGCTTTTCTTTTCTCCCTCTCCTTCTCTCCTTTTTAGTTCTCCGGCCTAACTCTTTCAACCCGCCCCATTTGGCTGTGAAAACCCCCCATTTATAGAGATTAAAGGGGTGTAATCACCTCCTTGAATTGCTCCATAATGGGGGTTTAGTGGGGTGTAACCGCCCCCCCTTAAATCTCTCAAACGGTTGAGGAACCGTTCAACTCATGTTTGAATGAGTCAAAACGCGAAGTTCGCGTTCTGGTGCAAGCCTCGCGTCTGCATTTTAGTGCAGGAACGCGGGAATGAACCTCCGCGTCTATATTTTAACTAGGACGCGGGGTTGGAGGCCCGCGTTTTGAGCTTGAGCAGCGGGCCATGTGCTCGCGTTTTAGGCTTTGAGCGCGGGCCATGTGCTTCGCGTTTTGGGCTTCGAATCACGGGCCACGTGCTCGCATTTTGAATTGAAACGCGGGCCATGTGCTTCGCGTTTTGGGCTTCGAATGCGGGCCACGTGCTCCGCATTTTGAATTGAAACGCGGGGAAGCGTCCCGCATTTTGCTTTGAAGAGATCAATACTTGTGATCTCTTTTCACAAGGATTGTCAACTTGTAATCCTTGTACTCTGGAGACATTAGCTCCGAATTCTCCTTTGTTGTCGTGAAAGTCATCAGCTTGTAACCTTCATTGATAGTGTTTCGCAGATATTGGCTGTCTTTAGTAATAATAATTTTTTTATAGCCTACAATCAACAAGGGCAAGAAGCCAAATCTGAAGCTTGGGACCAAAGGAGGAGTCGTCAAGAAGAAGTTTACAGGAACGTGCTTCAATTGTGGCAAACTGGGCCACAAATCCACTGAATGCAGACACCCAAAGAAGAAAGAAGCCAACATAGTTGACTACGTGGGAGATAATGATCTGATCGCAGTGGTTTCTGAGGTGAACATGGTGGGGTCCAACCCAATGGAGTGGTGGATTGACACGGTGCCACTAGACATGTCCGCACCAACAAGGACTGTTCTCGCATTCTCACCGAAGGCGAGAAGATTTATATGGGGAACTCGCCTCTTCAACTATAGAAGGCAAAGGAAAGGTGTTGCTCAAGATGACTTACGGCAAGGCGGTGACCACGGTGATGTCTTGTTAGTGCGGAGATCCGCAAGAATCACGGTTATGCGTCATTGCTCAACAAACATGGTTTTCGCATGGTTATTGAATCTGACAAGGTTATTCTGTCAAAGAATGGGGTGTATGTAGGAAGGGGATATGCCACTAATGGCCTTTTCAAGTTGAATGTAATGGCTATTAAGAATAATGGAAATAAATCTACTTCTGCTTACTTGCTTGAGTGTTCAAATTTGTGGCATGGTAGACTAGGTCATGTTAATTATGACACATTCGTAGATTAATTAACTTGGACCATATTACACCTTTCCAAATTGATTCAAAATATAAGTGTGGAATATGTGTTGAAGCAAAATTGACAAGGTCATCGTTTCAAACTATAGAGAGAAACACTGAAACGCTTGAATTGATTCATAGTGATGTGTGCGATCTAAAGTTTGTTCAAACTAGAGGTGGTAATAAATATTTTATTACCTTTATTGATGATTGCACAAAATACTGTTATGTGTATTTGCTAAAAGCAAAGATGAAGATTTAGAAATTTATTCTCCACAAGAATGAAGTTGAGAATCAACTCAACAAGAAAATAAAAAGATTGAGAAGTGATAGAGGTGGCGAATATGAAACACCAATTGGTGAATTCTGTGCACAACACGGAATAATACATGAAGTGACCGCACCCTACTCACCTCAATCAAATGGTGTTCTTGAGCGTAAAAATGCACCTTAAAGGAAATGATGAATCGATGTTGTTAAGTTCAGGATTACCTCAAAACATGTGGGGTGAAGCTATTTTGTCAAGCAATTACCTTCTAAATAGGGTACCCCGAAAGAAGCAAGAAAAAACTCCATATGAGTTGTGGAAAGATAGGAGACCATCCTACAAATACTTGCGAGTGTGGGGGTGTCTTGCAAAAGTAGCAGTTCCAACACCAAAAAGAACAAAAATAGGTCCTAAGGCGATTGGGTACGTATTTTTATAGGCTATGCACATAATAGTAACGCCTATCGGTTCCTTGTGTATAATTCTCAAATCCCGGATATACACAAGAACACGATAATGGAATCAAGGAACGCATCATTCTTTGAAAATATATTTCCTTGTAAGTTCGGTGATGGATCAGGTCCATCAAAACGAACAAATGATGCTATGAATCAAGATGATGAGAATCATGAACCGAGACGTAGCAAAAGGGCAAGAATAGAAAAATCATTTGGAAATAATTTTCTAACTTATTTGTTAGAAAAGGAACCCCAAACTTACACTGAGGCTATAAGTTCTTCGGAGGGACCTCTTTGGAAAGAAGCAATCAATAGTGAAATTAATTCAATTCTGCAAAATCACACGTGGGAATTAGTTGATCTTCCTTCTGGTTGTAAACCTTTGGGATCTAAATGGATCTTTAAGAGGAAGATGAAACCCGACGGCTCAATCGATAAATATAAAGCCAGGCTTGTAATCAAAGGATATAAGCAACGAGAAGACTTAGATTACTTTGACACTTATTCTCCTGTGACGAGAATAAATTCAATTAGAATAATTCTTGCAATCGCGGCCTTGAGAAACTTAGAAGTACATCAAATGGATGTAAAAACGGCTTTCTTAAACGGGGATTTAGATGAAGAAATCTACATGGAACAGCCCGAGGGCTTCATGGTTCCAGGAAAAGAAAAGAAAGTCTGTAAATGAGTGAAGTCCTTGTATGGTCTAAAACAAGCCCCAAAGAAGTGGCATGAAAAATTTGACCATACAATGATTGTGAATGGATACAAAATCAATGAGTGTGATAAGTGTGTATACACTAAAGATACCGAGAACGGCTATGTCATTTTGTGTCTTTATATGGATGACATACTCATTGTTGGTAGTGATGACAAAATTGTCAAATCTACCAAAAATATGTTAAACTCAAAATTTGACATGAAAGATATGGGACCTGCTGATGTGATTTTAGGAATTAAGGTCACTAGAACAGTAGAGGGTATCACTTTGAGTCAATCTCATTATGTGGACAAGATCCTTGAAAGATTCAATAAAGATGACTCTGGAATTGCTAGAACCCCATTAGACACTAGTCTCCATCTAGCGAAGAATAGAGGAGATAGTATTTCTCAAGTGGAATACTCAAGAATTATTGGAAGTTTAATGTACTTAATGAGTTGTACTAGACCTGATATCGCATTTACGGTTAGTAAACTCAGCAGATTTACGAGTAATCCGAGTGCTATTCATTGGAAAACAATCGTGAGGGTATTACGGTACCTACGATATACTCGGAGTTACGCACTTCATTATGCAAGATATCCAGCGATTATAGAAGGATATAGTGATGCAAAGCGGATATCGATATGAAAGACACAAAATCCACTAGTGGATATGTGTTTACTTGGTAGTCTTCTTGTATCTGGAAGTCCTCAAAGCAAGCTGTTATAGCCGGGTCCACAATGGAATCGAATTCATTGCTTTGGACAAGTGTGGAGAAGATTTGAATGGCTGCGTCAATTTCTAGAGGACATTCCAAAATGGGAGAAACACATTGCCACCAATATGCATTCATTGTGATAGTCAATCGGCAATTGGGCGAGCACAGAGTGCGATGTATAATGGTAAGTCCAGACATATACGTCGTAGACACAATACCATTAGACAATTACTCTCAACTGGAGTTATCACTATAGACTATGTGAGGTCACGGGATAACATAGCGGATCCGCTAACCAAAGGGTTAAACAGAGAATTAGTTGAGAATATGGCAAAAGGAATGGGCTTAAAGCCAATGAAGGAATAAAGTTCTTATAAAGGAAAACCATACCTATCTGACTGGAGATCCCAAGATTTAGGTTCAAATGGACAACCTAGTTATGAGAACTTAATGTAGTCACTATAGACCCATTCCTTTAAAAGTGACATTGAACGATCCAGGGTAGCAATATGTTGCTTTAATGATTTACTTAAGAATTAAGTAAATTACCTATGCAAGAGTGAAGTGGGGCCGCTTAAACAAGAGAATTGTGGGGGCTTAATTCTCTTGAAACTCTCGCAGAACCAGGTTGATGTCCATGGCCAAACCGGACATAATCATGAGAACCGAACATTAAGATAATGATTCCTGTGTGAAATATATGGTTCATTTACAAGAAAAAGCAGGGCAGTTCAAGGACATTATGTCTCTTGGGCGACTAGTAAAGTAAGTATATTTCACGATGGAAGGTTCAAAGGGTAACACCTACCTATCCTATGCAGGAATCATGGGAGAACTTTCTAGTCGAGTCAAATCAAATAACCTTTTTTCCATTCATGTGGGGGATTGTTGGAAAAATAGCATTTGGTGAATGGGAAAAAATAGTTCCCAAAGGGGCCAAGAACAAGTGGGAAGTTTAGTCCCACATTGGGTAGAGCAAAGAATAAGGATGGGTTTATAAGTGAAAGCCCAACAATAGGAGGTAAGCTCTTATTGGGGACATTGTGCCTCGCGCGCCCGCGCAGGAGGGGGGTGCAAATCCCAGGATCTGAACTAGCCCGATTAGCCTGAACTTGTGTGCAGGCGCGCGACCTGCGGACACGAATGTCGCACCAAATCTCAGGGGCTTAGAACAAGCTACCTTTTGCCTACAGAGATAATTTTTTGGTCTTGGCGCAATCGGGTCGGGTTCGGGTTCAGCTTGCCCACAAGAAAATTTTGCGAGTAGGGCGGTTACCTCTCCATCTCCGCCGAAATTTTCTACAAGCCCGTTCTTCACCTCGCTATAAATACCGCAGTCCTTCAAGCTTCAGAGACACACCGAAAAGCAATCTCTCCTCCTCGCTCTTTCTCTACTGCTCCAGTTCTCCTCTCAAAGTTCGGTTCGCACAGCAAGGAGGCGGAGTCTTGTGCGCTTGCAAGCTCGTTGTATCTGGAAGCGGGCGTCAGGTACTAGACTTTGCGCACTCCGAAGAGGGCGAATCTGTTTTAAGGAAACAGTGTTCCACTGGCCTCGAGCTTCTTCCTCTGCATCCTATTTGCATTCATAAAGTTGTTGTTGTTGTTAGCTTTCTTCTGTTTTGTAATTCTTTTTATTATAGCATTTCTGACCTTGTTAGATTTGTAACATCTCTCACCAGTGCACATAATCTAACTAAAAAATGTGGTAGGAGCATTAATTAGGGTAAAATAGAGAAAAGAAAACTGGTTTGAATCATTGTTGATGTGGCAAACCTATTTAGGGCCAAATACATTTGCTTTTTTACTTTTAAGGTGAGATCACACATTGACTAAGTCATGGGGGTGAACACATTCACTTTATAAGAAAGGAGCCTCAGAGCAATTTTCCTTTATTAGAATGTTGATGTGACCTTACTTACTGACGTGACTGGATTTAGACGATATGGCACAATAAAAAGATAGATTTATTAACTTTGCATGTGGTTTTGAAGATATAGATGATTAGTAGGATGATTATTAGCATTTAATTGTATGAAAACATAGTTTTTTTTGTTGTGAATGAGTTTGAAACTGACAAAACATTTCCCAAATTTTCACCGGCGACGAAGAAAAATGCCTAATTGCAGAAGAATGACTTCTAATACCAAAAAGTTACCGGATAAACTTTTACTATCAAATTGGTTAAAAGTGGTTATAGAAATGTCCAATTGATAATTTAGCCAATAAAAACCAAATAAAAAATAGTTCTTAAATTAAAAAGTAAATGACGGAGCCTAGGTTTTCAATGTTTTAATTTTCATTTTCTGTTCAATCTCCTCCAGAACAAATGGCGAGTCCACTAGTCAAGATCTAGCTGTAAACTAAAATCAAATTTTAATTTAATTTAATTAATCTTTTTATATAAAAGAGAAAATAAAATTAATTAAATCATATTTTAATCCCAATTCTTCCCCCTTAAAATCGTATTCTTCCCCTCTTTAACTTTCGCTCCCATGCACCACCACATCCTATCCCTAATCTCCCAAAAATAAAATAAAATAAAAAGCCCTAACCCTAACCTGGAATTTTCATTTTTCTATTAAAAATTTTATCTTTTGGGAAAATAGCATTGCATGGGAGTGTTTCAATGTCGATTTCGACACTTTACATTGGCAATCTTCATTTGGATGTGATAGATGGGACCCTCTTTGAGCATTTTTCTTCGATCGGCGGCGTTATCTCCGTTAGGATTTGTAGGGATTCCGTTACTGGGAGATCTCTTGGTTATGGCTATGTGAACTATGCCAATGTTCAAGATGGTATAACTTTTTTTTGAAATTTTGGAGTTTTTTGTTATTTTCTTCTGATAGGATTGTACCTTGAATCGATTTGGCATCATGTGGCTACTTTGAGGTTGAAAAGTTGATTTTTTTTTTGAGTTTATATCTTCACCATAAGCGCATTGTGGACATAATTATTTTATAGCTTGAATTTTTTGTGAACACAAAAATGAGAAAGTTAATCAAAACAATAAAATAAAATAAAATTTAGGAGAACGTATTATAAAGAATTTTTGAGAGTTTATATATATTAATACATAAATTTAAGAGTGAAATGAGTAGAAACAATCTATCGACTAAAACATTTTTATCCATGACCTTCAATTTTGAGGTCTCTCACATAATCCTCTTAAACTTTTAACTTTTCTCCTTTGTATCATCCTAGACCTGTAAATGAGAAATAACCAAAATATTTTTAAAGAAAAAGTCACAAATTGCATATCCGGAATTGCATACGTCTTATTATTATTTGATTATCTTGGCATAAAATATATTGTTTATATGATGTGTATATAGTACACAAAGGGCACGGATGCACCATTAGAAACTTGATTAAATTGGGGACTTTTTCTCTAAAACTATTTTTATATTACTAAATTTGAGAACTTTTATATGACTAAATTGGAGACTTTTTCTCCAAAAACATTTTAGTTATTTATCATTTACAGGTTAAAGGGAGACAATGAGAAAAGTGGAAAGTTTAAGGGACTAACGTCTACATGTTTTGCAATTTGAGGGACTAATATCAAATATGAAGATTTGAGGAACTAATATTAAAATACTAACGATTTAAGGGACTAATATAAAAAATCTCTTGTATATTAATATACGTCTTAATTATATAATTTATGGATATTAACACATATTTGCTTTGTTGCAAAAGTTATTCTCTGAGATGATGATCGTAATAGATTTCTAAATTCTAATATTATTTCTTCGAGCTTGATTCATCAAATTTCATGATATTTTTGACATTTAGATTCACCTATTTGACCAAATTTTGTGAAGTTCCACGTTTTTTTCTTGTAAATTAATGAAATTTTAGGGGTCTTTTTGAAATTTAAGAGTTATTTCTTCTATAATTTTTTAAATTTATGGTGTTTTATTAAATTAGGGAATTTTCTATAAAATTTTGAAATATTTGTAACTCTGGACTTTTCTATAATTTTGTAAAATCTAGGTTTTTCTACAAATTTTGTAAAATCTAGGCTTTTTCTTCAAAATTTTCAAAATTTTGAAGTCTTTTTGTTTCAGTAAGTTTTGTGAACCTTTTCACAAACATGTACAATACATAAAGTCTTTTGTTTATTAACAAGTATTAAGCCGTGCTTGCGGATAATTTTGATTTTTTGGTTTATATATGTTGGTTTATATGCCTTTCGAATATGTTAAGCTACCCTAGTGTAATGGAGACTTGATTGTAATTAGTAAAGACTACCCTAGTGTAATGGTTTAAGATTGTCTTTAGTATTTATTCATGAAATTATAATTAGTAAAGACTTAATTGTTAGTCCTCTCCGCAACCAATTAGTAAAAATCATATCTTACTAATTTTTAATAAAATTATATATTTAATAAAATTATATATCCTCGACATTTATTGTCCTTCCAAGTTGTATAAGCTTCTCTTCTCTGTATATATTATGCCTTAGAGCTGCATATTTTTCTTTCATATTGCTAACATAATTAGTATTTTTTAGTTCAATGAAGAAGCATGTGAGAGATAGAGAATGAAATTGGAGTCAAGACAATCTTTTGTTGTTTTTGGATTATTTTGATTTTGTTGGTCTTGATTTTATTATTATGAGAGGAAAACCGTGGAGCTGTTTGTTTGGTATTCTGTGTAGATACATGCAAGAAATATTGGTAACTATGTACAGTTTGTAAGTAATGTATAACTTTAACAGTAAAAAAAATCTATAAATAACTAAGACCCGTGTTACTTGACCACGTGCAACACGCGCGCATCCCGACTAGTTCTCCTAAAATTTGGTAGTTGCCAGGTAGAGGCACTAATTTGAAGCAATTTATAAAATCTGGGAACCTAATAGCAATTTCAATGATTTTAGCAACTAATTTCAACAAATTACAAAACTTAGGGACTATAATATATCGGAAACCGGAAACCCCTCCTTATAACATCTTTTGCACATAACCCCTCAATTACTTATTTCCCCACTCTCAACGCCCTTACCTCTCCACCTTTAAAGCCCTTCAACCCATAAAACCCTCTCAAAAAACTTTCCCCCAAAATCTCGCGCCCAACCAAAAACGAAAACAGAGAACAAACCTCAATCCCAAGAAAGCAAATACATGAATTCACCCTCAAATCTCCTCGACGATGCCCTAGGCCCAATCCCTGGCCCAGTAATCCTCGTCGAGGACCGGGTCGAGACGAGCGGCGCCTTTGTCCTCCACCACCTCCTGAAGCGCTCTCTTGCCGCCGACGCCGGCGTCGCCGTCGTATTCCTCGCCCTCGCTCAGCCCTTCTCTCATTACGATCGAATCATGAGGAAAATGGTGAGTTTGGGTGATTTTGTTTTGGTTATTTCTCTTTGGCATTTCATCGAACAGTTTGTGTTCTGTAGGGTTACAATTTGTCGGCGCAGCGGGAGAATAGGAGGGTGCTGTTTCTTGATATGATGAAGTTAGAGTACCCTGCTGAGCATAAAGGTAGAATCTTTTACCTTTTTACGTTTGGGGGTAGTTGCAAATACTCCCTGTACTTTAGAGGGTTAACATTTTTTTTAAGCAAATTGCGGATAACATCTCTCGTTTATGCATTCAGTTGCATTTATCACCAGTCAACTTGCTTAGTAGCACTTAATACCCCTGAATTCACATTTTGAGAAGAATAAATTACAGATAACCGTCCTCTCCTTTATGAATTGAGGGGAGTTCAGTGCTAATAAATGAGGTGGGAGCTGATAAATGTTGCTGAAGGTATTGGTGAGGGGGTTTATTGCAGTAATTTACACTTTCTGTACTAGCACTATGGCCTTCTCATATCCAAATGGAGTTGTCTCTCTGTTATTTGTATGTGTCATGTGACATCAATATATTGTTGAGAGATCTCATGATATCCATGTGTTGTAAAGAGAACTCATCCTCTTATAATGTTGAACATACACTCCCTATAGCGTATGTGCAAATAAGAAAAGATAACTCCATTCAGACATCAAGGGATGAAAGTGCTAATAAAATTTCACGGGTGACAAGTTGCTGACCCCCACGAATAAAGGAGGTGTATATGCAATTAAACCATTTGTTTATTTGTTTGTTTGTTTTTTTTTGCTTTTTTGTTTTTGTTTTTTTTTTGCTTTTTGTTTTGTTTTGTTTTTTTTGTTTTGTTTTGTTTTGTTTTTTTTTTTGTGTGTGTGTGGTTTTGTAACATGATTTTATACAATTGAAGATGGCCTTATTGGGTTGTATGCGAAGATTCAAAGCGCTATAGAATCAAGATCTTCAAAGGAGAACATTACGATCATGATAGATGACATCTCTCTCTTGGAGATTGCAGCTCGTGGTTCTGCAGATGATGTGTTAGATTTTATGCACTATTGTGTTGCTTTGACTTCTGAATTGGTTAGAGATTTGTCTTTTGAGTTTGACTGATATAGTGATAAATATTTTTTCCTCATAATCATGCTTTTGAATTGTTGTATGTTAGGGATGCTCTCTTGTAATTCTGAATCATGAAGATATATATCCTAGTGGAGAGGAACCACCACCGAGGTTACTTTCGAATTTGGAATACCTTGCAGATGTTGTGGTAAAGACAGAGCCATTGTCGACTGGTTTAGCTGTTGATGTTCATGGACAGGTGTGTATCCTTTTTAGATAAGCTCGATAATCATTTATTTGATGGCACGTATATCTTTTCTTCATGTGTGCTATAGTGTCGTAAAGAACAAAACATCAAATACACCTATTAGACTTAGTCTATGATTTGAAGGCATGGTCATGAGTGTCGCACACTGGCATGAAGATAAGTTGTCAGACATGGGAAACTACAAAATCTAGATATGGAGGATAAATTACATGGGGTTAATTGTAGATACAACCAATGTATTATCTGGGTGTAGCCAATTATACCCCCTAAACTCTTTCTATTATCACTAACACCCTTTGAACTCCAGACTACATTATTTCTTCAGTTTGGTTTGTGTCACATGGGAATCATGTACTGATAAATTATTTTTGTGCTCCAATTAATTGGAAAAAGACTAAATTGCCATCTAAATTGTGGGCAAAAAGTAAAGGCATCTGAGGTTCAGAGTTGTAGACGTTAATAAAAGAGTTTATGGGGTAAGCGGCTACACCATAATAGTACAATTGGTGTATTTGCAATTCACCCAGTATGTTGTTTCTCAAATATTTCATATTGTGTCACACTTAAGAATGTAAGAAGTCTCTACCTCAGCCATATCTGCCACCTCTCCTTACCAGGCAAAAAAACATAAAAAGGTTTTCAAGTCTCAACCCACTTTCATCATTCTCAATCTCCCAATCTCACACCATAAATTGCCCCTCTTCTCAGAGTTCAAAGACTCACTAAAATCATGTTTAACTCTCTTTCAAGTTCTTTTATTCCCAACTTATACCTTGCCATCCCTCTAGCCGTGCATTTCAGTGGATTTATGGAGTTCTGGGAGGAAATTTTGGAGGATAAAAGTATGGCCATGTGCATATTATTTGCCTCAAGATTTATTCTGTGGCACATATAAAAGGTATCTTATGTCAACATTCAAATCCATAATTGATATCCATGACTATCTTTTTAAACATCATATGAAATGCCTTGAGACTTCTAACCTCAGGCGCGTATAAAATGTATGAGAGCAGTTTGGGGTCAAGATCCTGCAGACAGATTTTTTTTATTTTGTGCTGGGGTTTATTATGCTTTAGATTTATCGATTAATCATTTTGTTCATAATGAAATTTTTATGTTGATGGAAAATCATAAAAGAATTTTAAGTCAAGAATTTTTCGCAAAGTATTATTTCTTTCTTATCATAAAGACATTTTCTACTTAATTCAGCTGCTCTTTCATGGTTTTCTTCTCCTCTATGTTCATTTCACTTTCACTTCTCTTCTTATTTTGAACCAAATGATGACTAGAGATATTTTCCTTGCATTTATCTGATAATTTTCCTGTTTGACTCTACTAATATGCGCAATTTCAGTTGATCTTTGAGTTAGAGAACAACATTGCTGGATAGAACTGAACTTAAATTTTCTTATGTTGGAAGCTTTCGACGTGTTGCAAAGAAAATAAATATCAGTTTGCTGCTTATGCTTCATTCTAACTTGAATTGCATCTTTGTACAGCTAACAATCATAAGAAAGGCGATTTTGAATGAGAAGGGTTATTCTGCAAGCAAGATCAGTAATTTTCACTTCAAAGTGAAGGAAAATGGTGTAGAATACTTCTATCCAGGGAGCCGACATTGAGAGAACTACTATTAATGATGGGTCAAAACAATGTATACTTATCTTGTTTACTATGTGCAATGACTTTGTCGTCAGTCTAACATTCTTCTTCTTCTTCTTCTTTAGAAGTTTTTAAGTTAGCACCAGATGTATGTGTAGTTACTATGAGTCTTGATCAATTGCTTGCTACAACTATTTTGGATGCTTAATGCACTTTTTTCTTTCTACCAATGTCTTTTTAATATTTCTTTTCCAAGGTTTGTTGCTCTTGAGAATTGAGATCCCTGCGCTGTAGGGGTGCAATTTTATCTCTTGGGAGATTGCTTGTAACATTTGTTGCTCAAACACTTGTGATGTTGAATGCAATTTGGTTGAATTGGCCTTTTCCATGGTGATCCGTGAAGTAATTCTAAATTCTAGTGATTATATTATTTTTTGTCCTAAAATGTATTTGTTTTCAAAGTTGTCCAGGTTGCAATTTGCAAGCCACCAATCTCTTATGAAGACGCAAGGCAGCCTTGAAGGAAAATTATTAGTTTGTTATGAGAAAGTATTGATGGAGATGGTATGGCATTAAATGTCTTATTTCGAATGATGTGATCGTGAATCGTGCATAAATCTTGAAATTGATGATCTGGCGTTAAATTCGTTTGGTCTTGTCCCAATATCATCGTCCGGATACACTTGATACTATTCCATTTGGTATATAATCATACTTCCAATTTGCATGGAGCTAAAATTCAATTATTTGCATTCGGACTCATCAAAAGCATGTTCTCGTACATACTACATAGCGGAAACAAAACGACGCGGGAAGAAAGCGAACCCACAGGGAAATAAACGGTCCAGATGATTCCGCTAAAAATGGACGGCAGATCTAAGCTTCTTCTCATAATATCTCAGCGAGAGAACGAGAGCCATTCTTCATCCTATACTCAATAACCACTTCAAAACCCTAAATAGAATCCAATTAAATTTCAATTGAAGTACAAATTCAACTGATTTTTTTTTTACTCAAAAAGAAAATTTCTCTTGAATTCGAGGTCAGCAATGGATCTCTCAGTTGGGAGATTCACAGCCAGAATCCCTCTCAGGCTGCGCTGCTCCAAAGACGACTCTCGATCTCAGGAGAATGGGAAGAACGATAAAGGTAAATTTTGAGAAATTTTGAATGATTATATTATGTAAATTCGATTGAAATTATTATTATTTTTCGTTGCACCTGATAGATGTTTTGATCATATGCTTGTATTAATGGTGCTGTAATTTAATTATAGAAAATTGAAAAAAAATTCCTGAATGTAAAAATGGAGTATAATCATCTTATTTCATTAATATAGAGAATACCCTTAAAATTGCATCACGCAATTTGGCGGGAAAGACATTATCTCTGTTTCCAATTTGGTTGGCTAAGCGAGTTTGCGACGTAGAAGGGATTCTTGGTTTTTTCACATTTTTTGGACTACCTATTGTTGTTCGTAAGGAATTTTTATATGAGTTTCTTTCCTGTCCAAGACACAAGAGTTTAAACTTTTGAGTTGAAATCAGGATTAGCTCATCATCAAATGCCTCAATTGACAATTATATAAAGTCTATGACAGTTATAGCAATTAATTTTAAGGTCAAATAACATTATTCTGTGCTGGCCTAGTTAAATTTGAGTAAGGACCTGTTCTAGTAAAATCATGAGTCAAGTTGGTGAATAGGTATTCAACTAGAAACTTAACCTAAATGCAAACAATGTTCTTATTCCTTCGATCATCTTCACAAGTCGAGTTTTGCATATCAAATTCAAAATTTGTTCTCGGTCTGGGGAGAATGGTAAGAGCGATGAAGGTACACAAATTTGGAACTTTTAAATGATCATATGCAAACTTGTTGCAAATTAAATCTTTTTCGTCACACCTTATACATTTTTTATAATATGCTTGTGCAACGAATGGTGTGATTTACTTATAGCAAAATGATCATTTCATTTGTTTTCTTACATTGTCTTCTACTTAATTAGTCATGGTATTAGTTGTAATTTGCCAATGAACAGATGAGAATTTTTTTTTAATTTCCAAATCGGTTGGGCAATTGAATTCAGGACATATTGGAGAATCTTGGTTTGTGTTAGTACACTCTCTTGAGTACCAAGTCAACTTGTAAGTAGTTGGTATATAAGTCAACTTGTAAGTAGTTGGTATATAAGTTTACTGTCAAAGATATAAGAGTTAAACCTTTTGGGTTGAAACTAGGATTAGCCCATTATGAAACGCCTTAAATAGACATTTCTTCCAAGTTTTGAGTTTTCCATAACAATTGCAATGATTATAAGGTCAAATAAAATCATTTGGTGCTGGTTTTTTTTTCAATTTGAGTAACAACTGTTATGGTAAAATCATCAGTCAAGTTAGTGAATGTCTTTTGAACTAGAAACTTATTAGGGCGCGTTTGGTTTGACAGAAGTATTGAAAGTAGGAAATAGATCAAAGAAATAACTTCCAAATTTATGAAGTAGGAAGTAGTTGAAGTAATATTTTATTTGTTTATTTCATATATTATTTGAAG
The DNA here is from genome assembly GCA_012295165.1 of Asparagus setaceus. Taxonomy (NCBI): domain Eukaryota; kingdom Viridiplantae; phylum Streptophyta; class Magnoliopsida; order Asparagales; family Asparagaceae; genus Asparagus; species Asparagus setaceus. The sequence goes on from CM022705.1 coordinate 15,654,589, forward strand.
TAGTGGAAATAGTACTTTTTATTCTTTATTCCCTTTTTTTGTTTGGACAACAATAAAAAGTTCCTAGGAAGTAACTAATAAAGGAAATATTAATAACAAAATTATTTATTTCCTAATTAATGCACATTTCACCTACTTCCAATTTCGGCTACTTCCAAGGCTTGAGGGGCAGAAAAATATTTAGGAAGTAGGGATGACACATAGGTGCCACACCAGCGTTTAAGAAAGTATTGGAAGTAGGTTTTTCAGAGAAACAAATGTATTTTTTTGCTCGGAAGTAGCAGAAGTAGCATCTACTTCATTTACTTCAGGTACTTCATAATTATTTCCGTGCAAACAAACAGGCCCTTAGTTGCAAAGGGATCATCACCACAAAGCAAGTTTTGCGTATCGATTGCATATTCTGTACTGTATGGTGGTAAGCAATCTACAAATTATTGCATGTTATTCTTTCTGTTGTTGTGTTTGCTTGTTTCTGTTTTTTTATTCTTATTATCATAATTATTCTTCTAACAATACTTTTTTTTCCCACTGATTAAGAATAGAAAATTGTCGTTATTGGTGCCTGATGTATCATGATTGGGAAACGCTAGAGGAATGTGTAATGTTGTTTATGCTGTTCTTTTGTTTGTAAGTAATAATTGTCCACCGTGCTTCAAAAACTTCTTACTTGTTCTCTTTTCTGTGATGTTTTTTTTTCCTTATTATCTTTTGTTTTTACATGGCAATACTTCACGAGATTTACAAACCTAACCATGTTAATTGTTCTTTTGAGGTTAACTGTTGTAAATATGCCTTCCCATAACTGTTGCAAATAAAGATCCATCTTGAAAACACTTCAAACCGTAAGCAACTTGTTTTATAATAATCTTCCCACTGTCCTGCACAGTCCTAAGTTTTTACACTTTAATCTTCATTTACTCATGAATATGCTTTTAAGCTAAATGCCTCCCATGGACATTAACAAACTCACCATTTTTCTTGCGCTTATATTTTAGGTGATAGACTGTCTACAGACTGGGACAAGGCTTGGTCAAGCTTCAGAAAGCAAGGAAAAAAATCAGTCTTCTCACGGTTCAATCCAGATAAATATGTGAGCTGGAATCCAAGACGGTCTGAGTACCCATTATCTGAGGAGGTTGATCCCATCAAGCGAGCAGAGCGATCCAACCTCATGTTGTGGACAAGTCCAAAGTTCACTCTGGTAGGGGCAATAATTGTGGTTTTAGCGCTTCTAATCTACACAATTTTAGCTCCGGTCAAGTAATTTCACTGTGCTCTTCTACGATAATATACAACTGGGTGAAGATGATTATTTTCTTCTTTAGTTTGGGAATTTAAGGCAATGTTCTCCCGAGAATGAAAATCTTGTGTGTACATAAATTATGCATAACCACTGTCAGAATGTTTAGTTCCTACATTTTGTATGTCAATGCACATTTTTTCCCCCTTATCTATCCATTTATCTGTTTTGCCTTTTAGTTGGACTCTGGCATCTTCAAGTTTATCACTTGTATACAACACAAGTCAGGATAAAAGATAATGTTAAAAAGAGAAAACAAACTAACTCCATACAGATGACAAGATGTTTATTTTCATGTTAATGATCAAGTATCGAGTTAGTTAGTCCCTATCTGTATCAACTGGTAATTTTTAAAATTTGTATAGGTAGACTTGCAAATGCAGGGATTATATTAGAGTTTTTTTTTGTCTTGCGGACGAGAGATGCCATTGTATACAGGTAATTGTAGAAATGATGGAATTTTGCAATTGAAGACATTGTGGAGGACCATTCTAATCTGCGTGACATCATTAGCTAGCTCTTTAAGGTGAATTCCTGTAAGGGCATTCACAAAAAACAAAGTCGTCATCTTAAGCCATACTTTCACACAGTTATTTAATCTATCACTTTGGAGCAATGCTAGCCACGCGCGCATGGGGTTCACGCGCTCTGTGGCAGAGGCACAGCGCGCGTGAGGGACATGTGTCGCTGCCACAGCGCGCGTGAGCCCCACGCACGCCTATGGCTAGACCCCCTCATCACTTTGATAAGTTGAAGAAGGAAATCTTTGTATTTTTAGGAACTCTTGGTTGTGATAGAGATCTATTTTGGAAATTATATGATTATGGTTTAGATGGAATAACTTTCCAATAACAAAAGATGATATGGAATGGGGGACAACATACAGGAGCTTTCGAATTTTCCACCAATTGAATTAGGTTATAGCATGAATTCAAATATCTTTAATTGTGGTTCAAGCATAGAACATCTTAGCTCTCATCAGAAAATGACTTTTTTAGTTTGACATACTAGGTGAAGTATTAGGCAGATGTTTGAAAAGAAAGAGGCGTAAAGAAGAAGAAACACCAATAGAGTCCTCCAATTCATAGTGAGTTATATCGAACTGCTCTAACAGACAATTTCATGCCTGGGTTTTCTTTCTTCTAGAAGCGCCAAAAGCAAGAAGGAAAAGAGAATGAGGACTGTGTACTGTAAAACTTGGTCTTTGTGTGAGGTGCATTTGGTTCCTGTTGTTCATGGTGAATACCATAATGGCAGATCTTTTTCTGGTTCTTGGATCACATGGATACTGAAACTTCATAGGAATTCCATAAGGTATTAGATGTTTCTTGTTTTCCTCTAGTGTAAAGTCCCAAGGTCAAGTCTTAGGTCAGGTACTGATTTTGAACTCAGAGAGGCACGACCATGAACTCTTAGAAGTTATAGGTACTCCTAGTTCAAGTGTGACTTTGAAAGCATAATTCTCATCAGACTTGAGTCTTATATTGTTTTCCTATTCCTTGATAATAATTAGGTACCTATGGCGAGAGACAGCCAGTTTGGCTGCCTCATTAATGAGGGACAACATGGAGACAATAGCAGTAGTTAGTCCATGGTAGCGGTTTGATTTAGACATCTTTCTATATGACCTTGATCGGACTTCTTGGACCTTGCTGGTTGTTTGTCATATTGTTTGATCAGTCTCATCCTTATCTTTAATGGCTTTTTATGGATCTAGATTTTCTCCTGTACATTTTATATATATATATATATTTTGTAAAATTTACAGAAACCACGTTTAAAACAGGGTGACAATATATTTAAAGTTCAATTAATATAAAAACCACATTTAGAGTGGTTCCGGTAGCAATCAACCACCTTCACCTTGATCATTAAAGTTGAAACTGCTTCCGACCGGAGAAGAAGAAACCGAATGCTGAGCTTACTGAGATGGCAAGAAGATTGAGTTAATGGAGATGAAAACAAAAAGTTGGAATGCGAGAACCATACAGTTGAGGATTTCAATCGAAAATTCATCAGAAAAAGAATTGGTTGCTACCGGAACCCCAGTGGTTTCTGTTTTAATTGCATTTTAAAATAGGTGGTTCCTATGAAATAACCCTATTCGACAAGTGTGTGTTTCCGACTTTTCACAGTAGAATTCTGGTCTTGGAACCCGTAGTCTTCCTGTTTACTTAGCATTCTTCCTCTATTCTGATCAAGTTAATTAGTAATAGGATATCTGAACGGGATCGACGCATAATCTGATCACTGTTGATTTACTGGATTCTGCTTTCATAATCCTGGAATTCGTCACTGTTGATTTACTGATACAATGGTCCAGTCTTATATTTTCTAGTAAAGTTATAAAACGCGCATGTTTTGTCTGTTTGCAAATACTTGAATGCCAAGTTACTTAAAAGTCAAACCTCTTATTCTCTGAAGGATAAATAAGCACTCAAGGCAGAGATCTTGGCCAGCTTCTTTATTTATTTTCTTCCTTCTGTTTGAGCTGTTATCTTCCATGAATTACAACCCCTTTTGCTTCTTTCTCACATTTGTCAAGTTACCCAAAGCTAGTTAATTTCAATGGCACCTAAAAGTAACAATTGTCTCGAAAATGGGAAGAGACACCCTTTGCCAAAACGAGGCCAGATCAAAGCGAAGATATTTTTGAGTCTATTCGATTTCGTTGTTGAAAGTTTCTCGAAGAAACGAAAAAGGGGAGTGAAGAAAATTGAGAGGTCGGCGGTTGGAAACTCATCTCCAAGATTCTGTCTGGGATTGTGCATGTCAAAAGTGCATCAAATCGATTGAGGTGCTTCATGTTCCGAACGTGGATAATCAATCTTCTATCATTTACTGTAAATCTAGATTTATGATATGTATGGCAGGAAGCCAAAAATGTGTTTTGTTTTCTTAGATGTTGTGCTCTGAACACAACCCCCCCCCACAAGTCTTCTTTATTTTGGTATGTACCTTCAAATATTTAATATTGTACATAACACCTTGAATTCTTAAAACCATAAATGACTGAAATATTTACAGTTTTATGTCAAAAGATGGTGTGAAAATAGCTAAAATGAGGATATCTCAGTCATCTTTTGGAATATCTGAGATAACTTGAAGATCTCAAGAGGTTATATATAACTACTAAAAGGTTTCACAGGGCATATCAAATTAAAGGAGACTTACAAAGTTTATATCTTAAAAACCACAGAAATTAGATGCACTGAATAATGCACCAATTTGTTTTAGCCTAATTTGTTAGTGCAACAAATCTTCTTGACTGCTTCTGTCCAAGTGACCACACTGTAATTAATAATATAAAGGAATGCAAGTGTGTGTATGTGTTGGTTATATATTGAGGTATCCTTAAAAATTCAAAACCATTTAGATACATGAAGTAAATACTTTTGAAACTTATTGAATTTTTGAACATATTGTTCTACTATTTTTCATTTGTTATGCTTGTTCTCAAAACTTAGAGGGAATGGATTTTGTTTTTAGTTGTCTACTTTCTGATTAGTAAAGAGATTTCAGGTGCGAAAGAGAATTTTCTAGATGGAAAAGATTGATTATTGTTGTTGCCTGATCCAGATATGTTACATTTTGAATAGTTAAAGAGCTATTGTATATGATTACAATTTATCACATGTTAATTGTGATAATACCTCATTATATTAGTCCAGAATCCAGATGTTTTAAAACCTGTATTTTGTTACTGAGTCTTGAAAGAGTTTCATTCTAACAAGATATGTGCAGATTCATGGAGGACAGAAAGGATAGAATTTTTGTGATTGACAAGGATCCTGCCGACCTTGCCTGGGGCAAAGACTAGGATAAGATGCTGCTTTCTAACTTTGCCTTTATTTCGGCAAAGACTAGGATAAGGTGCTGCTTTCTAACTTTGCCTTTATTTCCCTTTCTTGTCGAGGACCAAAGAAATTAGTTTTGGTAGTAAAAGACATGCTTCATCTCTTTTGCCTTCCTCGAAACTTTTCGACAAGGATGCCACTTTGTATGTGGCAGTGCATAATGGGGTTCAAGACCCCAATCTCTCTCTCCTTTTTTGTTTTGTTTTGTTTTGTTTTTGAATAATCGGGACAAGGCGACCAGGGAATTTATTAACTGGTGAAATTAGATACAGAATATACTCGAAAAATACCGTTATTTTGAACTTTTCTGGTCTATAACGTACCGAAATTGCCAACTTCACCAAGTCCTTTTATTACTACATTGTTAAAACAACTGGAACTGAAGGGATCAATTATTTGTTAGATTGCAGTTAGGTCAAGATCCACTGGAGGAAATAGCATTGCTTAATTGCATGATTATTGAGACCAATCCAGAAAGAGTGACAAAAGTGCAGGCTCTTGGGCATCTTTAGTAATATCCTACGATATCAATCTGTTATTAAATTGCTCCGTGATCATGTGGCTCAATTGAATGATATTTAATTTATATTAAAGCATCTTTATCTCTCATTAAACAATAGATTAAACAAGTGCAATGTGCAGATATCTGACACTTGATGAGTATGATTTATGGTGGTCCTACTAATAATTTTGACTCCTCTGAAGCTTTCAAAGATTCCTACAAGTTCTTTGAACTATAAATATCTCCTATTACCAAGACTCTTTCTACTACAGTTGTTTCTCTTAATCTCTCAGCTTTTGAACTCTCTCTTGTATTCCTCTCACAAAGAATTAATGCTTGCATCAATGGAGCTTCTTCAAGTCTCATCCCTCAAAAGCAAAAGAGGTTTCTTCCAAAGAGAGGTCAGATCAAAGCCCGGATATTTGGAATCCTTATTCGATCACTAACACCAAAATCTTCGAAGAACTGGAAGAACAAATAAGAAACTTGATTAGTTTTCAATTCTCAATCAGTTGAGTTGTTATTTTTCTTTCTTTGTTTCTTTCTTTCTTATTATTATTTTTATTACTACATTGTTAAAACAACTGGAAGGGATCAATTACTTGTTAGACTACAGTTAGGTCAAGATCCACTGGAGGAAATAAAGTTGCTTAATTGCATGATTATTGGTTGATACCAATCCAGGAAGAATGACAAAAGTGCAGGCTCTTGGGCATCTTTAGTAATACCCTACGATATCAATCTGTTATTAAATTGCTCTGTGATCATGTGGCTCAATTGAATGATATTTAATTTATATTAAAGTATCTTTATCTCTCATTAAACAATAGATTAAACAAGTGCAATGTGCAGATATCTGACACTTGATAAGTATGATTTATGGTGGTCCTACTATCAATTATATTAAAGCATCTTTATCTCTCATTAAACAATAGATTAAACAAGTGCAATGTGCAGATATCTGACACTTGATGAGTATGATTTATGGTGGTCCTACTATCATGTGCAGATATCTGCAATGTGCAAATATCCGAAACTTCAGATGTTAATAATTTGTTGAATTTCGTGATGTAACGTTTTTTTGAGGATGTTTTCCCTATGAAAACAGGAACGCCTCAAAATATTTCTAATAAAAACCTCGTCTCTGTCTTAACTTTCATTCCTGATCATGTGCAAAGGATGACAAATATGGGGGCAGGAAATTCTAAATCTGAATCTGAAAGATCGGATGATTTAGATGAACCTAGAAGGAGTAAGAGAGTAAGGATTGTCAAGAATTTTAGAATGATATTACATCCATCTCTAAATAACTCACAACTTATATTTTTTTCGTAAACAACTTCTTCAACAATGAACTATGGGCGGATCGTCACATCTACCTTCTTCTTCTTCGGCGATGATGAAACATTCATCGTACATTAAAGATTGGGAGGAAGATATGACACAATGGGAGAAGGAAGATGAAATCTTAGCTCGTGTATATGCCTCTAATAATAAAATAATGACTTATTTCTCTCAAGAGGCGAGCGCCAAAGCGTATTGGCTCAGTTCACGGTCATTTGGTGATCAATCGCGAAAGAAGAAGGTAATTCGACTCTATCATGACTATTTTTCGATAACCCTACATATGGTGCAAACCTATTCCGTAGAAGGTTTCAAATGCACAAGAGTTTATTCCTTAGATAGTCGAGGATGCATTGAGCAAGACAACTTCTTCATACGAAGATGGATGGTGTCGGAAACTTGGGCTATCAACTTTACAAAAGTTACAATGACATTTAGCATGTTGGTATGGAACATCGCCAGATAATACTTGATGAATATGTTAGGGTCGGTGAGTCAACTACAATTGTATGTTTAAAGAGATTTTGCAGAGCAATTGTAGAAGTATATGGAGATGAATATCTGAGGACCCCCAATGTCGACGATGTTGCAAGGTTATTACAAAAGGGCGAAGAAAGAGGTTTTCCAGGAATGTTGGGAAGTCTAGACTGTATGCATTGGCAATGGAAAAATTGTCCAACAGCATGGGCAGGACAATACTACCATGGAGGTCCAACCATTATTCTTGAGGCAGTAGCATCATACGATCTATGGATATGGCACGCATACTTTGGCTTACCAGGATCCAATAACGATATTAATGTATTGCAGTCGTCTAATTTGTTCGACAATTTATCACAAGGTATTGCTCCTCCTGCTCATTACACAATTCAAGGAAAAAATTATGATGTCGGTTATTATTTGGCGGATGGCATATATCCAAATGGCCAACACTAGTTCAAACCATTTCCAATTCGATGATAAAAGAAATAATATTTTGCAATGATGCAAGAAGCATGTCGAAAAGATGTGGAGCGGGCATTCGGTGTTCTCAATCCGCGATTTGCTATCATCAAGGGGCTTTCGTTTTGGGATAAACGAACTCGCATGATATCATGGCTGCTTGTATTATAATGCACAATATGATTGTTGAAGATGAACGCGACGAGCGAGGAAGATGTTATCATTTCAACTCCACAATCAATTCGAATCTTTGAAAACATGGAGATATCGAAGCGAACGATTCCAACAGTTCCTTGCTTTCGACATAAGAGGTTGAAAAACAAAGCTCATTTTGCACCGAAATGCATTGATCGAACATTTGTGGGAAAGACATGGAAATGAAGCGATGTAACTTTTTTTTAAATAATAAAATAATGCTTTTTCATTTTTAATTACTTGGTTCTTGAAATTTTTATTTCAATTAATATTATTCAATATTAGTCTCATTCTAAAGGTATTGACAAGATATTTTCAACCGTAAAACTTTTATTTAAAATAATTGGTAAAAATAAACTTATGTTGATTTTAAATTGAATATCTAAAATAATTAGTTAGTTAGAAGGGTAAATGGGAAATTAAATGCAAAAGGAATAGTATTATGGAGGCATATTTGGAGGAAAAACTCCAAATATGCAGCTGAGGGGTAATTTTGCAGCGAGCTCCTTTTTGGAGCTCGGTTGAATGTTAAATTTTGGAGAAATGCAGCCGGTTGGAGTTGCTCTTAAAACCACAGAAATTAGATGTACTGAATAATGCACCAATTTGTTTTAGCCTAATTTGTTAGTGCAATAAATCTTCTTGACTGCTTCTGTCCAAGTGACCACACTGTAATTAATAATATAAAGGAATGCAGGTGTGTGTATGTGTTGGTTATATATTGAGGTATCCTTAAAAATTCAAAACCTTTTAGATACATGAAGTAAATACTTTTGAAACTTATTGAAATTTTGAACATATTGTTCTACTATTTTTCATTTGTTATGCTTGTTCTCAAAACCTAGAGGAAATGGATTTTGTTTTTAGTTGTCCACTTTCTGATTAGTAAAGAGATTTCAGGTGCGAAAGAGAACTTTCTAGACGGAAAAGATTGATTATTGTTGTTGCCTGATCCAGATATGTTACATTTTTGAATAGTTAAAGAGCTATTGTATATGATTACAATTTATCACATGTTAATTGTGATAATACCTCATTATATTAGTCCAGAATCCAGATGTTTTAAAACCTGTATTTTGTTACTGGGTCTTGCAAGAGTTTCATTCTAACAAGATATGTGCAGATTCATGGAGGACAGAAAGGATAGAATTTTTGTGATTGACAAGGATCCTGCCGACCTTGCCTGGGGCAAAGACTAGGATAAGGTGCTGCTTTCTAACTTTGCCTTTATTTCGGCAAAGACTAGGATAAGGTGCTGCTTTCTAACTTTGCCTTTATTTCCCTTTCTTGTCGAGGACCAAAGAAATTAGTTTTGGTAGCAAAAGACATGCTTCATCTCTTTTGCCTTCCTCGAAACTTTTCGACAAGGATGCCACTTTGTATGTGGCAGTGCATAATGGGGTTCAAGACCCCAATCTCTCTCTCCTTTTTTGTTTTGTTTTGTTTTGTTTTTGAGTAATCGGGACAAGGCGACCAAGGAATTTATTAACTGGTGAAATTAGATACAGAATATACTCGAAAAATACCGTTATTTTGAACTTTTCTGGTCTATAACGTACCGAAATTGCCAACTTCACCAAGTCCTTTTATTACTACATTGTTAAACAACTGGAACTGAAGGGATCAATTATTTGTTAGATTGCAGTTAGGTCAAGATCCACTGGAGGAAATAGCATTGCTTAATTGCATGATTATTGAGACCAATCCAGAAAGAGTGACAAAAGTGCAGGCTTTTGGGCATCTTTAGTAATATCCTACGATATCAATCTGTTATTAAATTGCTCTGTGATCATGTGGCTCAATTGAATGATATTTAATTTATATTAAAGCATCTTTATCTCTCATTAAACAATAGATTAAACAAGTGCAATGTGCAGATATCTGACACTTGATGAGTATGATTTATGGTGGTCCTACTAACAATTTTTACTCCTCTGAAGCTTTCAAAGATTCCTACAAGTTCTTTGAACTATAAATATCTCCTATTACCAAGACTCTTTCTACTACAGTTGTTTCTCTTAATCTCTCAGCTTTTGAACTCTCTCTTGTATTCCTCTCACAAAGAATTAATGCTTGCATCAATGGAGCTTCTTCAAGTCTCATCCCCTCAAAAGCAAAAGAGGTTTCTTCCAAAGAGAGGTCAGATCAAAGCCCAGATATTTGGAATCCTTATTCGATCACTAACACCAAAATCTTCGAAGAACGGGAAGAACAAATAAGAAACTTGATTAGTTTTCAATTCTCAATCAGTTGAGTTGTTATTTTTTCTTTCTTTGTTTCTTTCTTTATTATTATTATTTTTTATTACTACATTGTTAAACAACTGGAAGGGATCAATTACTTGTTAGACTACAGTTAGGTCAAGATCCACTGGAGGAAATAAAGTTGCTTAATTGCATGATTATTGATTGATACCAATCCAGGAAGAATGACAAAGTGCAGGCTCTTGGGCATCTTTAGTAATACCCTACGATATCAATCTGTTATTAAATTGCTCTGTGATCATGTGGCTCAATTGAATGATATTTAATTTATATTAAAGTATCTTTATCTCTCATTAAACAATAGATTAAACAAGTGCAATGTGCAGATATCTGACACTTGATAAGTATGATTTATGGTGGTCCTACTATCAATTATATTAAAGCATCTTTATCTCTCATTAAACAATAGATTAAACAAGTGCAATGTGCAGATATCTGACACTTGATGAGTATGATTTATGGTGGTCCTACTATCATGTGCAGATATCTGCAATGTGCAAATATCCGAAACTTCAGATGTTAATAATTTGTTGAATTTCGTGATGTAACATTTTTTTAAGGATGTTTTCCCTATGAAAACAGGAACGCCTCAAAATATTTCTAATAAAAACCTCGTCTCTGTCTCAACTTTCATTCCTTGTCATGTGGAAAGGATGACAAATATGGGGGCAGGAAATTCTAAATCTAAATCTGAAAGATCAGATGATTTAGATGAACCTAGAAGGAGTAAGAGAGTAAGGATTGTCAAGAATTTTAGAAGTGACTTTGTCACTTACAATAACGAGGATGATCCTACTTCCTACCGATCTGCTATGGTCTCAAAAGAGACTAAGCAGTGGAAGGATGCTGTCAAAAGTGAGATGAATTCTATTGTCTCTAATGGGACATGGGAATTAGTTGATCTTCCTCCGGGTGCAAGACAATTGAGTCTAAATGGATTTTTAAAAGGAAAATGAAACCAGATGGAACCGTAGAAAAGTTTAAGGCCAGACTTGTTGCCAAGGGGTTCAAACAAGTTGAAGGAATTGATTTCTTTGACACATACTCTCCAGTTGCCCGAATGACTACGATCAGAATGCTTATTACATTGGCTTCTATATATGATTTCACAATCCACAGATGGATGTGAAAACTGCTTTTCTTCATAGTTTTCTTAAAGAAGAGATTTATATAGATCAGCCTGAGGGATTTGTAGCACCTGACAATGAAAATAAAGTATGTAAACTTGTGAAGTCTCTATACGACTTAAACAAGCCCCTAAACAATGGCATAAAAGGTTTGATACGACTATCATTGATTTTGGTTTCAAAATAATTGAGTCTGATAAGTGTGTTTATAGCAAAGTAAGAGGCGATTCATGTATTCTTCTATGCATTTATGTTGATGATATTCTATTGTTTGGATCAAACATTGGGATAATCAATGAGACTAAGTCATTCTTGAGTAGTAAGTTTGATATGAAGGACATGGGATTCGCTGACGTGATTCATGGCCTAAAACTGATTAGATCAGCTGAGGGCATAGCAATTTCTCAATCTCACTATGTTGGAAAGATTATTGAGAAATTTAGTTATAAGAATTACAAACCCGTCAAATTCCATATAATCCTTCAGTAACTCTCTACAAGAATGTAAGTGGGGTCTCTGTATCTCAATTGAGATATTCTCAGATTATTGAAAGCTTGATGTATCTTGCAAGTTGCACGAGACCGAATATTTCATACTCGGTTTCTAAATTAAGTAGATACACTACCTGTCCAAATAGGACTCATTGGGAGGCCTTGAATAGGATACTTCGGTATCTGAAGGAACTATTTCCCTTGCGCTGCATTATGGAAGATTCCCTCCCGTTTTGGAGGGGTACAGTGATGCTAGCTGGATTACTATGGGTTCAGGTAGCAATGGTTATACAGGGTATGTATTTATCTTGGGTGGCGGCGTAGTCGCCTGGAGATCTATCAAACAGATTATTTTGTCTAGGTCTACTTTTGAGGCAGAGCTATGTGCTTTGGATATTATTGGTTTAGAAGCTAAATGGCTTAAGGGACTTATGTCCGAGTTGCCCATGATCAGCAAGCCTATTCCTGCAATCTCTGTGCATTGTGACGATATGACCACAATTGCAAGGATTAAAAGTTTAAAGTATAACCGCAAGACTCGAGGTCATATCCAAGTATGGATAAAGACCGTGAAAAAGTTTGTGGATGAATGGGTGATTGCTGTGGACTTTATTAAGTCCAAGGACAACAAAGCAGATCCCTTTATAAAAGGACTTGAGTTGTCACTAGTTCTTAAATCCAGGTTGAGGATGGGACTGAAACCCTTACCTAACTCATCGACAGTAGCAACCCAACCTATTTGAGTGGAGATCTCACAAAATAGGTTCAATATGGTAACAACAAGTTGTTGTGTGAGTTGATCACCTAATCATAGATTGATACTTTGTATCTGAGTCTACTCATGTATACCTGGAAGGTGTTATTAACTGCTAGTATAGCAAGAGTGTTGACTTTGAATGGGATCAAGTCTTTAAGACGAGATGCAAGTAGTGCATCCCTGGAGATGCCTAACTATGTGAACATGATTGTGTGGCCACAATTAGAGGAAGTGGGTTATTCCTTGAAAATATCCATGAAAAGGATAAGGACGCATGCCATAATGCGTCAAATCTAAAGATTGCTACTATAGCATATATCGTGTTGTTACCTATGAACATCACCACATCAAAGGTTCAAGTTCAAGACTTAGTTTCACTTTGTGCCTATGGTGATAAAATTGGATAACTATAGGGAAGGTTCAAATCAGAAGATACCCTCTCCGAAAACATGATATGCATACTCTTCTTTACTTTCAGCTATGAAATTGTGGGGATTGTTGATATAAATGAATAATGGAGGCTTTATATGGAAGGATACCATTTATATGGTTGGATTCCATAGATGAAAATTAAAAGGTGTTTAATTAGTAGCATGTGAGTTTTAGTACCACATTGACTAATTGAATGTATTTTAAATAGTTTAAATTAACATACGTGTTATATATGGTATAACAAAGGTGTTAGAAATGTACAATTGTGTTGGTATGCAGCGAGTGGCGGTTTCGTCTTGTGGCGTCTTGTAGCGATCGAGTGTGCCCTTTTTGCATGTTCTGCATTTAACCAGCCTGAATGTTTCGTACGTTACGAACATTACAAGGTTTGAATTATAGATATAGCAGACATTACAAACATTGCAATAACTGGCATTCAAAGCCTTGTCTAACCCCTCAGCTCACTTGAACCCTATATAAAGCGCCTCGCCTCCTCTGTTCATTTGAGAGACACAGAAAATAGAAACAAAATTTTTCTCTTATCTTCCTTTTACAATTCTGTAAGCTGCTGATATTGAAGATTCCGGTGAAGTGAAGTTGCAGTCGAGGTGTTCAACAGAAGAGAGCGCTTCTTTGGATTGTTGCCGTCTCATCCTCGAAAGTATTGTGCAGACCCAACGCTACCATAGGTGGGACATAATTTCATCAATGCTAGTCCTCTATTTAGAGGGCGATTCGACATTTTGTAAAGTATCTCAAACTTTAGGTTTATCAGTTATGCTATTTTTAACTCTTTGCTCTATTCCTTTATTCCTATGTGGTTTGTTCTACTTATATCTCGATCTGTTTTTAATCTTGTTTTTCCCAACATTTAGATATACATCCTGTTGATGTTCTCAGTTCTCAACAGCGAGATTAGCAGGTAATCCCATGTTTAGCGAAGGAGCTTAGGGTCGATATGTGTGATGTGGGTTCCCTCATCTCCTCTGAAGGGCGGTCCCTCATCTGCATAAGAGACCTGCACTATAACACCCGTTAGAGGACCGGAGTTGGGTTCTCCGGTGGTTCCTCCAACGGTCAAGTCAGTCTTTGAGCTTGAGTGGAGAAGATACCAATGAACTAAAAAAATATTCTAAGTATTGCAGAAGTTGCATACCTATAACCCCTAGGGGCTGGGGTGATCCAGATCAGCCCCTTGCCCAGTGGGTGATGAGCCTCTATTTATACCCAGCTGAGAGGAGTAGATATGTAACTATGACCGAATCCAAGTAGATAGCTGGATTGACAGATAGCTTGACAGGTGTCGGCTGCTGAGAAGGATGAATCACCCTTGATTGGATGTGATGGTGACTGAGGAGGCACGGTGAGTGATGATTCATGAGGACTCGTGGCATCTGTGATGATGTGATGATGATAGTGCATAGCTATTGGCATAGATTTCGAGGACGAACTACCTTTCGAGTCGGTTCTGCGAGAGGGACGATGAGTACCGCCTTTATTGTTGGCCTCGCAAGTTGTCGACTCGGCCTTGAGCTAGCGCGGTGAGTCGACTCGAATGATGGGTCGAGTGAGTGCTGGTTTCGACTCGTCTCGGCTCTGGAAGGTCGAACGCCCGGGTGACCCAGGTCGGCCTTGGCTGGGGTGAGCTGGCCCGATTGATGCTAAGATCCGACACGTGTCGGCTTTATGAGGAAGATCAACACTTAGGCTAATTGATGTCATAACACATCCCTATCAAGGAAAATTGAGATATACATGATTAAAATAGAACTGAAGTTATCATATGCGGTAAACATCAAAAACCTACTTCTTTGAGGAAGGAATTGTGAAGGCAGATGTTTCTCCAAAAGGGAAAAATCAAAGTACATTTTTAAACAAGTAGGTGTAACCTTTGATCGAACGCAATGTAAGTCCGTTATAGTGATCCTGCTATCGTGTAAAATAAAAATTAAAAAAAAATGCAAAAGAGGCTTCTTCCAAAGATTAAACAAGTGCAATGTGCAGATATCTGACACTTGATGAGTATGATTTATGGTGGTCCTACTATCAATTTTGACTCCTCTGAAGCTTTCAAAGATTCCTACAAGTTCTTTGAACGATAAATGTCTCCTATCGCCAAGACTCTTTCTGCACACTGTTCCTCCTAATCTCTCAGCTTTTGAACTATCTCTAGTATTCGTCTCACGAAGACTCGAAGCTTGTATCGATGGAGCTTCTTCAAGTCTCATCCCCTCAAAAGCAAAAGAGGCTTCTTCCAAAGAGAGGCCAGATCAAAGCCCAGACATTTGGAATCCTTATTCGATCACTAACACCAAAATCTTCAAAGAATTGGAAGAACAAATAAGAAACTTGATTAGTTTTCAATTCTCAATCAGTTGGGTTGTTATCTTTTCTTTCTTTGTTTCTTTGTTTATTTCTTTTTTCTTTTTCTTTTTTTTCCCCTCTTTTCTCCTTCGTCTATGCTCTGAGGTAAGAACAGAGGTAGCAGTGTTAGATGCTTATTCAGGTTCTAAGTCTCATGGGTTTCACTTGTTTCGTATGACTTTAAGAAGCATAGTTCTGTTTTTATTGGTGATGTCCTGTAATTATATAATATGTTGTAATTAAATACTTGGATGAATGAAGAAATTTTGAGCATTATGGGATTTATCATGTTATTTTTCCACTTGGGCAAGGGTACGTTATATATTTGATCATATCTTGGTAAGAAAGCATACAGGATGAGATAGATACTTGTATTTGTAGATCCTACATATGCAAATACATTTTTTGAGGAAAAAAATATATAATGTTCACTGTTGTATATGTGGAATTGTGGATTGTGGAGTTTAAGTAGCTGGCTTGTATGAGAGAGCTTGACCTTCTTATATAGCTTGACCTTAAGAAAAGTCACTTGACACAAAATTACAAAGCCCTTGTTTTCAAGAAGCCTTCAGGGTGTTGCCTAATTTTGTACAATGTTAGTGTGAATGCATGTCCCATCATAGAAACTTTAGATATACATCCCAATCAAGGAAAATTGAGATATACATGATTAAAATAGAACCGTAGTTATCATATGCGGTAAACATCAAAAACCTACTTCTTTGAGGAAGGAATTGTGAAGGTAGATGTTTCTCCAAAAGGGAAAAATCAAAGTATATTTTTAAACAAGTAGGTGTAACCTTTGATCGAACTCAATGTAAGTCCGTTATAGTGATCCTGCTACCGTAAAAAAAAAATGCTAGATGTGCACAATTAGGTGAATTTTTTTCTGAGTTTCAATTATACGATGTCATGAGGAGGATTTCGAAAAATGTTGGATGTGAAAATGCACTTGATGCAGATGGCAATTTAATGACAGGCTGTGTATGAAAGGAATTTTGATTAATTCCACATTTGGTTGACGATGCATATCAAGGCTAGATTGAAGCTGTATAAAGATCAATCAGAATCAAGATTCCTATAAAGAGTTTGAAAGTTTTTAAAATGTTTGATAATGACATTGCTCCGCTGAACACAATGTAAATGCATGAGGAAGCTTCATTAGCTTGACTTCAAGAACTAATAACTTCTAGATTAGCAAATAACACCAAAATAACTCAAGATTTTCTTAGATTCTAAGTTGAATTTCGTCCCGTGTGTCAAGGTGACAAGGTCCTTTAATAAATGTGTATAACCTTATTGGATATGGATTGGAATTGGGTCAATCCAAACAAGGGCTGACCTGATTCCAAATTAACCCGACCCGGTTGACTTTCCTAATGTCAACGACAAATGATGACACTGCATTTCAACTTTTCTCATGTAGGTCCCAATTTTCTCAAACGTGACATTCTTTCATACTAACATGCGCACATTATAAGGAAGTATCATGGATGGTTCTTGGAAGGTTTTGCTCAAATGTCAACTATATAAGCATGTCAAGCTCTGCAACACAAGCTTAATCCAACCTCAATATCCTCTCTACTTACAAATTTCGCTAAGCCATGGCAACTGCTGTTGTTCCGGTTAGAAGACAGAAGATCAAGAACAGGATTTTCAAGAATATCGCCAAATGGATCGCGGCTCAACTTCTCAAACTCTGTCAACGTAGATGATGAAACAGATAGTATCAGTACTGAATCTGTTTCAAATGCGTGCATGATGAAAATTCAAACCATAAGTTCCCTTTCGTTATATCAGAACGCGGAACTGATAGTGATCTTATTTATCATTTATACTGATTTGTATCCTATCCTCTTATGTCACCTGTTGTGCTTAGATTTTAATTTCCTAGTTTGTCTATGTATTTGGTCATAGATGTGGTATATTTCAATGATTTGAGAACATGCTGTAAGTTTTTCTCCAGTTGCTGGTCACTTGGAGTCAGAGATAAATGATACTATTAATTATGTCTTCTCTAGTAAATGTTGTGAACTTTAAGTCAAGTATCATCAATGGAGGGTTTAGATTGAATATTGCTTTTGATTTATTTTGTAGATTTCAATTCTTGAAAATTATGTCCTTGATCTTTCTTATATGAGGAGGATATGTGTAGGGTTGGGCACGGGCCGGGTCAACCCGTGGGCTGACACGGCCCACCCCGGCATGGGTCACGACCCGGCCTGACCCGGGGTAGGCCAGGTCCGACCCGGCCCGTGATATACGCGGGTCACGGGTCGGGCCGGGTCCAGCTCTAGACCCGGGACGAGAACTTGACCCGGCCCACCGTAACCCTACCCACCATCGACCCGACCCGGCCCGGCCCAACCCGACCCGGTTATTTAAATTTTACTTTTTTAGCAGGTGGGAGAGTCGTTTCCGAATGGAGAACACAACTTACAGCAGCACACGTGGAGATGTGTGTGTGCTTAAAGGACTGCTCGATGCAGAAGAACGGTCAGAAGGACAGCAAACAAGACCTTTCCTTGGAGAATTTGATGAATATAACTTGGAGGAATTCGGGTCCTTAAATATTAATGGTTAACTTTTTTTTCTTTTTTCCTTTTATATTTGTAATTTAAATTTAAACTAAAGGAAAGTTATTAACTTTCGTGGACGTAGGTATTCCATCGAAGTCCGAACCACGGATATCTTTGTGTTTGTGATATTTTATCTTTATACGATGTGTGTCATCGTGTGTGTGTGTATTATTTTAATTAAAGAGTAAAATAGAAAAGAAATAATTTAAATATAATTTAATAGATACAAATACAAAGTTAATATAGTTTATAAATTAAAATTTAAAAAAGAAAAAAAAATTAAAAAACCCACGGCCGACCCACGACTCGTGGGTAGTGGGTCGGGCAGGCCAGACCCCACCTAAGCGGGTCCGCGCGTCGCTGGTGGTAGGTCCGATCTCAGCGGGGCAGAAATGGCACGGCCTATTCTGACCCGGGCGGGCCCAAGTCAGACCGTCTCGACCTTAAATCCAGCGGGCCGGGCCGGCCCACGCCCACCCCTAGATATGTGGAGTTGAAGTAGCTAGCTTTATGAGAGAGCTTGACTTTCCTATATTCTGACTCGTACAATGTCAGCCTGAGTGCATGTCTCCTCAGAGAAAGTTCAGACACACATCCCCATTCACACACACACAAAAGGAAAAAGAAAAAGAAAAAAAGGACAAATTACATCTTCATTCATGGAACTGAAGTAGTGTTATCATATTTAGTTTACATCAAGACCTTACATTTTTCCACACGTAATTGTGAAGGCAGATGTTCTCTTTTGCGAAAGTCAGAATCAAGTATAGTATTGTACAAGTAGGTGTAACGGTAGACTTCTGTAGTATAGTGATCTTGCTACTGTGAAAAAAAATAAGTTAAACGAGGAATTAAACAAAATTTTGAATTAGACCGGACTGCTTTGAAATGTGAAGTGTTTTTCATAGCAGTCCAAGTGGTAGGTTGACTTTTGGACGTGCTAGATTTGCCTTGTCTTTATATTTTTGGTTAATTACGGATAGACTCCATGTACCATCGCCCAATTGTGAATAGAACCCTTGTAGTTCTATGTTGCAGACAGACACCCTAAATGATATTTTGTGTTCTTTTCCCCTCAAAGAAGGAGAAGAGTGCTTTTGTCAAATTGACCTCTCCTCAAGGTAAAAGAGGAACAAAAAATTCACTTAGGGGGTCTGCAACAATTGAACTACAGCTGGTGTATCTGCAATTAACTCTTTATTTTTTCCACGTATTGGGCATGATAGTTGGTGCATATGGAAATGAATATGTTAGGTTCTATGTATGTGAAAGGGATTTTGAGTACTTCTAGTTGATGCATAGTTGGATCCTTATATCCCGAGCAATTCATATCTTACGTAGAGGCCCACAAGCATAGCAAATGTTGGGGTTGAAACTTTATAAGATCCAATCAATTTCTATTAAATATAAAAAGATCCAATCAATTTCTATTAAATATAAAAAGATCCAATCAAACTCAAGATTCCTATAAAAAGGCAAAAGCTCTAAGATAAGAAGTTTTGATAATGATATGACTTCTGAATGACAAGGTGAATGCATGGAGGAGAGCTTTCATTATCTTGACTTTGAGGAGAACCAATAAGTTCTATAATCATAAATAACAAAAATTAAATTGTTGTAAGTATTTATGTTGGGTACCATCAGGCTCTTTTTCTTTTTTCCTTTTATATTTGTAATTTAAATTTAAACTAAAGGAAAGTTATTAACTTTCGTGGGCGTAGGTATTCCATCGAAGTCCAACCACGGATATCTTTGTGTTTGTGATATTTTATCTTTATCGATGTGTGTCATCGTGTGTGTGTGTATTATTTTAATTAAAGAGTAAAATAGAAAAGAAATAATTTAAATATAATTTAATAGATACAAATACAAAGTTAATATAGTTTATAAATTAAAATTTAAAAAGAAAAAAGGACAAATTACATCTTCATTCATGGAACTGAAGTAGTGTTATCATATTTAGTTTACATCAAGACCTTACATTTTTCCACACGTAATTGTGAAGGCAGATGTTCTCTTTTGCGAAAGTCAGAATCAAGTATAGTATTGTACAAGTAGGTGTAACGGTAGACTTCTGTAGTATAGTGATCTTGCTACTGTGAAAAAAAATAAGTTAAACGAGGAATTAAACAAAATTTTGAATTAGACCGGACTGCTTTGAAATGTGAAGTGTTTTTCATAGCAGTCCAAGTGGTAGGTTGACTTTTGGACGTGCTAGATTTGCCTTGTCTTTATATTTTTGGTTAATTACGGATAGACTCCATGTACCATCGCCCAATTGTGAATAGAACCCTTGTAGTTCTATGTTGCAGACAGACACCCTAAATGATATTTTGTGTTCTTTTCCCCTCAAAGAAGGAGAAGAGTGCTTTTGTCAAATTGACCTCTCCTCAAGGTAAAAGAGGAACAAAAAATTCACTTAGGGGGTCTGCAACAATTGAACTACAGCTGGTGTATCTGCAATTAACTCTTTATTTTTTCCACGTATTGGGCATGATAGTTGGTGCATATGGAAATGAATATGTTAGGTTCTATGTATGTGAAAGGGATTTTGAGTACTTCTAGTTGATGCATAGTTGGATCCTTATATCCCGAGCAATTCATATCTTACGTAGAGGCCCACAAGCATAGCAAATGTTGGGGTTGAAACTTTATAAGATCCAATCAATTTCTATTAAATATAAAAAGATCCAATCAATTTCTATTAAATATAAAAAGATCCAATCAATTTCTATTAAATATAAAAAGATCCAATCAAACTCAAGATTCCTATAAAAGGCAAAAGCTCTAAGATAAGAAGTTTTGATAATGATATGACTTCTGAATGACAAGGTGAATGCATGGAGGAGAGCTTTCATTATCTTGACTTTGAGGAGAACCAATAAGTTCTATAATCATAAATAACAAAAATTAAATTGTTGTAAGTATTTATGTTGGGTACCATCAGGCTCTTTTTCTTTTTAAAACAATAGGAATAGATGCAAAGTGACACAAAACATTTGCATTATTTTCCACTTATACACATTGATCTCATATGCAATTAAATCTATAATTTAAAGCTCATTTTCAGCTCAAAAAGGCCCCAACTGCTATTATGGTGTAATCCAATATGATGATTTTTATTAATTTATAGCGAGCATATTAGGATTATTTTCCCATTTTGATGCATGATCTACATCACTATATGATTTGATAGATAGATCTACTTGGTTGCTTGTCCTAGATGCTAACTCACAAGTGAAAACTTCTATTTTCTTCTTCAGTTCTAATTTTCTCATTCACGAACATAAATATGTTCACACTTCACAGTAACTATGTGTGTACATGATCATGAAGGATGTTGGAAGGTTCTTGGGATAACTGATTTTGTAGTTTTGTGCCTACTGACTTTTCTGTAAGTGTCAGTTATACAAGGAGGTCAAGCTCGCTCATACAAGCTTAGCTTACTTCAACATCCAAAGTCCAAATACCCTGTCTAGTACTTTTACAGAGCTCACTGAACCATGGCTAAAAGAGGGCAGATCAAGAACAGAATTTTCAAGAACATTGGCAAATGGGTGGTCGCCGGCCTACTCAAAGCTTGTCGACATGTTCCCATTGCGGGAGGTCGACGATGAAGCAGCTACTATTAGCAACTACTTCTAAATCTGGATTATTTTACGCAATGATATTTTAAAGGGTTAACAGCCGATAGGGCCCTTTAGTATTGTTGTTTTGAACTTACTATCCCTCTAGTTTTATTTTTATAGATAGAGCCTGCTTTTACTTTTGGGAGTCTATTTGGTAATAATAATAATAATAATAATAATAATAATAATTCCTTTTTCTTTGAGGTTAAAAGAGTAAAAAAAATTTGAAGTCTCTATGCATAATTAAAATATAGGGATAGTAAATTCAAAACAACAATACCACAAGAGCATATTGCAACTAACCATTTCGATGTGTTAAGAAGATTTGAAGCTGGATTGCTAAATCGACCTACAAATTCTCTTTCACTACACCAAAACTTTGAAGTCATGAGCAAGATCTTAAAGAAGATTGTGGAGGACTAGTAATAGTGGCATTATGTATTTTGGTCCCTTTTATTGAGATTTATCCCATCCTCTTAGGTCACTTGTTGTATTAAGGAGTTAGTTTCTTAGTTCTTTATGTACTCCTATTGTTTGTTGTGATATTTCAATGTTTTCTCAACACGATACTTGTTTCTCTACGTTTAGACATTGGGCAGTGGGATCATTTTCTTGTTCAACCGATAAATTGACTTTCTTCCTAATGATTAATGATTTATGTTACTGATATACTTTGAAATAAGAATGATTTATGTCTAGAATTTTGGCATAGTTTAACATCAATTATATCTCGTCGAAATTTCTAATTAAGGATAATTTAGCTCTCGAGGTAAGAGACAATGATAGTAGCAAATTTGTTTTTCTGATATGCGTTACAAATTTTTAATCAAATTTTAATTTATTTCATTTTGTTAGAGTAAAATGTAAGTGAAAGTCCACCTATACACTATCAAAGAAACTTAAAGATGTTTTCTTGGTTATGAAAGAAAAATAGCCTTCAGTTGTGAGATTTTGCAATGGAATTTTTTAACTAACTCTAGTTAAGCTAATCGAGATCTGATTTATTGCCAAAACAGATAATTGAAGACACCCAAGTTAAAATATGATGAAGAAGATTTCCCATTATAGGGTTATTTGATTCGTTGCAACTCTAATTGTAATAGAAGTGTTAGTCGTATACAATTGCAATACTGTGATTGTCCTTGTTTACTATTTGCAATCCCAGTTACACAGTTAAGATTAAATCATACTTATAATTTTAGCTATTCATTTAGAGTATAGATTTTTGAATTCTATGAAGGGTTGATTGCGATTAGAGTTACAATTTAGACCCTCATCTAGATAAGTTTATAACTAGATTATGTTAGGCAAACTCCTCAAAACTAAATCAGGACTAATCTTAGTCTCGTTTTAAGTTAAACTAATCATGTCTTTATCCAAGAGAAGACAGATAAAAACAGAACCACTTTTGGAAAGTTGAGGAAGGGGGGCCCTGTAACTTGCGTTACTATCTCAGAAGTCACCAAAATCAAACCACCATTAAACAAACAAGAAAAAGGGGTAAAAACCATCAGATGTGAACCAAATATGATACCAACATCAATCACCATAGAATTCTCCCTCCAACAAGAAAACAAAAAAGGCAGTAGAAGTTCAAGGGAAACCCACGTGCGACTCTTGATTGCTATATTAGTCGGTCAGTGGTCATCATGGTTCAATGTGACGAGCACACCACCTACTAATCAAGTTGCCAATCCATAGTATGTGACAGTTAACAAATTTGTGGCTCTAAAAGTTCCTTATCTTCTAGATATCTGTGAGGATATTTTTTTTGACAAAAAGTAGTTGTTAGCTTTAAATGCTAGTCTATGAGACTATGAATATGCTCCTTCCACAATCAGCCCTTTTCTCATAAAATTTAATATAATTAGAGAAAAATATTAAAGTCCCTGGAGTCTAGAGATACTAGTATGAAAGAGGAGAAAAAGAGCAATAAAAACATCAAGATCTTTCAGTCTTGGACGGTGAATGTCGTCATCTCTATATTTAAAATTTATAGTAATATATGTACATTTTACTCTTCCATGCAGTTATTTGGTTCACTATAACTAAACCAATTGTAATTACAGTCATATAAAACTATGAAATTTGAGAGTCACTGTGACTGATAAATGCAACTGAATTGCAGTTGCAAATAATCCACCAGTTGAATATGAAGACTCATTAATTTGAACTTGAACCACGCTCAAAATTTTTCGAGTTACATATGGGGTGTAAGTTGTGATTAAATCGTTGTTGCCAACAATTCTCAACATGACTCCAAAAAATTTTATCCAAAACCAAATTTTTACAATTATAATCATGGTTAAAAATTATAAACTTATAAAATTGTTACAATAACAGATAAATGATAATAGATGCATTATTTGTACTTCAAACAACCAAACATTCCCTACAGAGAGTGCTCTACATGGATTTTTTTTTCTTTTTTCTCCACACAATATTACAGAGTTCATTGAATCAGACTCTCTCATGTCAATCGTGAATTGTCGTTTGTTAAGAGAGAGAGATAAAATTACATCAAAAAAGTTTTGATCGCAATTCATGTACCCATTAGCCGGATCATGAGCATCCAATAAAAGACAGCCACGTACGGTCGTCACATCCTGGTCACTTGAGTCCGCTGTCCACCAAAGTTTTAGACCAAAACGAGTTTGATGGTCGATTGGTCGCCTACGTCATCATCTTACGTAAAGCTGATCACACAGTAATTAAAAAATATTTTTTATGTAGGACCTCCTTTCTGCACGTGCACAAACTGAATTGCAGTTGCAAATAATCCACCAGTTGAATATGAAGACTCATTAATTTGAACTTGAACCACGCTCAAAATTTTTCGAGTTACATATGGGGTGTAAGTTGTGATTAAATCGTTGTTGCCAACAATTCTCAACATGAGTCCAAAATACATTTTATCCAAAACCAAGTATTTACAATTACAATCATGGTTAAAAATTATAAACTTATAAAATTGTTACAATAACAGATAAATGATAATAGATGCATTATTTGTACTTCAAACAACCAAACATTCCCTACAGAGAGTGCTCTACATGGATTTTTTTTCTTTTTCTCCACACAATATTACAGAGTTCATTGAATCGAGACTCTCTCATGTCAATCGTGAATTGTCGTTTGTTAAGAGAGAGAGATAAAATTACATCAAAAAAGTTTTGATCGCAATTCATGTACCCATTAGCCGGATCATGAGCATCCAATAAAAGACAGCCACGTACGGTCGTCACATCCTGGTCACTTGAGTCCGCTGTCCACCAAAGTTTTAGACCAAAACGAGTTTGATGGTCGATTGGTCGCCTACGTCATCATCTTACGTAAAGCTGATCACACAGTAATTAAAAAATATTTTTTATGTAGGACCTCCTTTCTGCACGTGCACAAACTGAATTGCAGTTGCAAATAATCCACCAGTTGAATATGAAGACTCATTAATTTAAACTTGAACCACGCTCAAAATTTTTCGAGTTACATATGGGGTGTAAGTTGTGATTAAATCGTTGTTGCCAACAATTCTCAACATGAGTCCAAAATACATTTTATCCAAAACCAAGTATTTACAATTACAATCATGGTTAAAAATTATAAACTTATAAAATTGTTACAATAACAGATAAATGATAATAGATGCATTATTTGTACTTCAAACAACCAAACATTCCCTACAGAGAGTGCTCTACATGGATTTTTTTTTTGTTTTTTCTCCACACAATATTACAGAGTTCATTGAATCAGACTCTCTCATGTCAATCGTGAATTGTCGTTTGTTAAGAGAGAGAGAGAGATAAAATTACATCAAAAAAGTTTTGATCGCAATTCATGTACCCATTAGCCGGATCATGAGCATCCAATAAAAGACAGCCACGTACGGTTGTCACATCCTGGTCACTTGAGTCCGCTGTCCACCAAAGTTTTAGACCAAAACGAGTTTGATGGTCGATTGGTCGCCTACGTCATCATCTTACGTAAAGCTGATCACACAGTAATTAAAAAACATTTTTTATGTGGGACCTCCTTTCTGCACGTGCACAAACTCCACTTGTTGGAATTTTTTGTGGAGATAAATAAAGGTCAATTGGTGGGCCCATTTAAAATTTGATCTTTGACTCCTACTTTAACGCCGACCAAAGTGGCTGCTCACTGTTTCATAAATGCACGTGCAATAGAAATATTTTAGAGTATGCAAAGTTGCAAAGTCTAATTTAAATTGTGAGCATAAAAACTTTAGGGAAAATTGTGTCAATGCCCCAAAAGCAAAAACTTTATGTGACGGCGCCCTCGACTTTTTCTACGCTTAGAGCCTTGTCACACAAATCGCACCTTTACCATCATTACACGCCAACTAAGCGTAGAGAATAAGAAATAAAAAACCCTGAAATGCCATTATCTCCAGCATTAACACCAAACTGATGATGATGATGAACTCTACCACTAACAGTAACATTGCTCTCCGGCGCCTTCACGTCATCGTCGTCAACCTCCGCCCTCCACGCCGACGCCGAGATCAACTACCGACCGGTACACCAAGTTGCAGCAACGTCGACCTCATCGACGCAATACCCTTCACCGAGAACGGCCACGCAGATACCGCCGCTTGAAAGCGCTCGACCCGAGATGAATCGGTCTCAACCGGCGGCTCAATCTCACTTGCCACTTCGCCCGGTTCGTGTCGCCGACGCAGCTCGACAATACCCACGCCGCCGCCAGGAGCTTGTGTACCGCATGACGGAATTGATGGCCACGGCCTCGCCGGCGGTGACCTGGAGCATCCAGGTCTTGATGTCATCGAGGAGGAGGGCGAGGGCTTAGATGAGGGCCGGCCACTGGAGGCCGTGCATGAGGTTGAAGTCGATGACGTGGACGCAGTCGTGGCCGTCGAAGGCCTCGAGGATGGCTTGGTTGGCGGTGAAGTGGGCGAACTTGAGGTAGGGGCAGGCCTCGTAGAAATGGTGGTAGAGGATCTCGAAGTCGGATTACGAGGGCTGGGGATCCGTCAAACAACAGACAGTCTCCGACACTAAAGCCGAAGAGGTGGCGAAGAACGAGGCGGAGGAGGCAGTGCTAGAGGAGGACAAGGAAGAGCTCGAGCCCAAATTAGACTTAACATGAACCAAGTTAAGTCCAACTTGGTTCATGTTAAGTCTAACTTGGATCATGTTAAGTCTATTTTAGTTCATGTTAAGTCTAGCTTGGTTCATGTTAAGTCTATTTTGATTCATGTTAAGTCCGACTTGGTTCATGTTAAGTCTGACTTGGTTCATGTTAAGTCTATTTTGATCCATGTTAAGTTCAACTTGGTTCATGTTAAGTTCATCTTGGTTCATTTTAAGTCTATTTTCATTCATGTTACGTCCAACTGTCATGTCTAATAAGTCTATTAATGTTAAGTCTAAATTGTGTTAAGTCTAAATCAAATTGGACTTAACATTAGACAAATACGAATCAGACATAAAAATAAGGGAAATTCAACTTGTTTTTTTAGACTTAACTTAAAAATAAGGGAAATTCAACTTGGTTTTGGCCGTTGCCATTGCCGACCAAATTTGGGCTTTTTTTTATTTTGGGGGGGAAAGAAAGAGAGAGCGTGGAAAATTAGTGGGAGAAAAAGAGCAAATTCATGTTATTTGCTCTTTTCTCCCACTATTTGGGCTTTCGCCCCTCCAAAGACTCGCTCCTCCTCGCTTCTTTGTTTTCGCCACTTTCGGCTTTAGTGTGGGAGACCGTCGTTGTTTGACGGATCCCGGCCCTCCCAATCCGACTTGAGATCCTCTACCACCATTTCTCTGAGGCACGCCCCTACCTCAAGTTAGCCCACTTCACCGCCAACCAAGCCATCCTCGAGGCCTTCGGCGGCCACGGCTGCGTCCCGTCATCGACTTCAACCTCATGCACGGCCTCCGGTGGTGACCTTCATCCGCCCTCGCCCTCCTCGACGACGTCAAGCCACGGATGCTCCAGTCCCGCCCGGCGAGGCGTGGCCATCAATTCCGTCATGCGGTTGCACAAGCTCCTCGGCGACAGCGTGGCTGCGCCCGATCTAACCGTGTCGGCGGCACGAACCGCTAGCGAAGTGGCGGTGAGATTGAGCGGGCGGGTTGAGACCGATTCATCTCGGGTCGAATGCTTTCAAGCAGCGAGTATGTCACCGATGTCGTTCTCGTGAAAGGTATTGCGTCGATGAGGTCGACGCAGCCGTGGCCGCCGGAAGGCCTCGAGGATGGCTTGGTTGGCGGTGAAGTGGGCGAACTTGAGGTAGGGGCGGGCCTCGTAGAAATGGTGGTAGAGGATCTCAAGTCGGATTACGAGGGCCGGGATCCGTCAAACAACGACGATCTCCGACACTAAAGCCAAGAGGTGGCTAAGAACGAGGCGGAGGAGGCAAGCAGAGGAGGACAAGGAAGAGCTCGAGCCCAAATTAGACTTAACATGAACCAAGTTAAGTCCAACTTGGTTCATGTTAAGTCTAGCTTGGTTCATGTTAAGTCTATTTTAGTTCATGTTAAGTCTAGCTTGGTTCATGTTAAGTCTATTTTGATTCATGTTAAGTCCGACTTGGTTCATGTTAAGTCTGACTTGGTTCATGTTAAGTCTGACTTGGTTCATGTTAAGTCTATTTTGATCCATGTTAAGTTCAACTTGGTTCATGTTAAGTTCATCTTGGTTCATTTTAAGTCTATTTTCATTCATGTTACGTCCAACTGTCATGTCTAATAAGTCTATTAATGTTAAGTCTAAATTGTGTTAAGTCTAAATCAAATTGGACTTAACATTAGACAAATACGAATCAGACATAAAAATAAGGGAAATTCAACTTGTTTTTTTAGACTTAACTTAAAAATAAGGGAAATTCAACTTGGTTTTGGCCGTTGCCATTGCCGACCAAATTTGGGCTTTTTTTTATTTTGGGGGGGAAAGAAAGAGAGAGCGTGGAAAATTAGTGGGAGAAAAAGAGCAAATTCATGTTATTTGCTCTTTTTCTCCCACTAATTTGGGCTCGAGCTCTTCCTCGTCCTCCTCCAGCACTGCCTCCTCCGCCTTGTTCTTCGCCACCTCTTCGGCTTTAGTGTCGGAGACCGTCTGTTGTTTGACGGATCCCCAGCCCTCCCAATCCGACTTCGAGATCCTCTACCACCATTTCTACGAGGCCTGCCCCTACCTCAAGTTCGCCCACTTCACCGCCAACCAAGCCATCCTCGAGGCCTTCGACGGCCACGACTGCGTCCACGTCATCGACTTCAACCTCATGCACGGCCTCCAGTGGCTGACCTTCATCCACGCCCTCGCCCTCCTCCTCGACGACGTCAAGCCCTGGATGCTCCAGGTCACCGCCGGCGAGGCCGTGGCCATCAATTCCGTCATGCAGCTGCACAAGCTCCTCGGCGACGCTGACGTGGCTGCGCCGATCTAACCGTGTCGAGCGGCACGAACCGCTAGCGAAGTGGCAGGTGAGATTGAGCCGGGCCGGGTTGAGACCGATTCATCTCGGGTCGAATGCTTTCAAGCAGGCGAGTATGCTGCTGATGCTGTTCTCAGGTGAAAGGTATTGCGTCGATGAGGTCGACGGGTGCTTGACGCTTGGGTGGCACAGTCGGCCGTTGATCTCGGCATCGGCGTGGAGGGCGGAGGTTGACGACGATGACTTGGAGGCGCCGGAGAGCAATGTTACTGTTAGCGGTAGAGTTCATCATCATCATCAGTTTGGTGTTAATGCTGGAGATAAGGGCATTTTGGGATTTTTTATTTCTTATTCTCTCTCTATGCTTAGTTGGCATGTAATGATGACTAAAAAAGGGGTGCAACACATTTTGTGACACTTCTTGGGGCTAAAGCACATGAGAAAAAGTCAAGGGGCCTCGTCACATGAAGTTTTTGCTTTTGGGGTCTTGACACAATTTTCCCAAAACTTTACTAGAATTGGGCTGTTTAGAATTTTTTTAAAACTGATATTAAAAAAAAATACTAACATGATAGATTTATGGTAGAGATAGGAATTGGAGCAATCATTTTTATATAGCTAGTAATATAGATATATGTCTAGAGTTTTTTCCCCCTCTTTAGACACTATCATTTTCTCTTTGTACCTTTTATAATCTAAAATATAATGCATATATTCAATTATGTGGGTACTAATTATATTTTGATGACAACATAGGAAGTTTAGAAGAAAGAAAGAGAAATTAAAAGAGAGAAAGATATTCATTGTAAAATTACAACTTTACCTCTTCAATTGCAATTGAAAGGAGAACATGTCCTTCAAATGTTCAAATTTTTTATTGTCCTTACTTGGTTTTCATATAGTAATATAGATATATATATGTTTCCGCAGAAAGCAAGTTTCTTTGCGGTTTCCATTCCAAAACGTTTCGAAAATGAAAACAATTGAAAGATTACACGTGTAGATCTCTCGAATACAAAGAAAAATAGGCTCACTCTCTTACAAACACGAACAGAAGAGACTACGTAGCGATCTCCTGCTTGCATGGGTTCTTTGCCAGTGCCGGGGATGCGTAATCCGTGGACCACCGAGCAACGATCGTCAGATTGACGGGGTTGAGTTTATGCTTCGCAAAGGAAATAAGAACTTAAGTAAATATCTTAGCCAGGTAAGATATCTACTCTTCCCAAGAATTAAGACAAAGCTTAATCTCGAGGAATCTCCACGTGGAAATGTTCTTGAAATTTTTCTCTTTGCCAAAAAAATCTCTCTCTGATCTCCAAAAGTCAGATCTTAATCTCCAAAATCCGATCCTCAGTCAGATTGTCCCCTCCCCCTTCAATAACACGTGTTAAAGGGGTATTTATAAGCTTTAAGAAGCATAACTGCCACAAAGAACGCAAACAGATCATGTTCACTGTCCAGTAGTTACCGAGACAGTTTTTGGTGTCTCGCGACACTGTTCATCCGAGACAGTTTTTGGTGTCTCGCGACACTGTTCATCCGAGACAGTTACTGTTCACCCGAGACAGTTTGTTCTCTAGTTGTCCAGACAGTTATAACTGTCTCGGCCAAAGGGCCATTGTAACCGTTGTTTCCTCCTTTTAAGGCACGTTTAATGCCCTATTTATGTGCTTAGTGGGCGTTTTTCAAGGGTGTAACCGCCCACTAATATTAATGGATGTCCCCACGTACATATAAAGTCAAATGGGACCCATAAATGCAAACAAATCCCTCCGGCTGATAAGAAAACTCCTCGATGTCTCGCCCATAGCTGAGACACTTTTTGTGTCTCGGCCAAAGGCTCTTTGGGCGCGACACTTTTTTGTGTCTCGGCCAAAGGCTCTTTGGGCGCGACAATTTTTTGTGTCTCGGCCAAAGGCCGCGGTAGTTTTGACTATCTTGATTATTTTAGCCATAACTCCCTCATACGATCTCAAAATGAGGTGATTCAAAATGTGTTGGAAAACTGATGAGGAGAGCTACAACTTTTATTTTTTGATCTTATTCAGATTCAAATCACATCATGGTCAAAATCTGCGAGACATTTGGTGTCTCGGCCATGGCCGAGACACTTTTTGTGTCTCGGCCAAAGGCCGCGGTAGTTTTGACTATCTTGATTATTTTAGCCATAACTCCCTCGTTCGATCTCTGAATGAGGTGATTCAAGATGCATTGGAAAGCTGAAGAATATATCTACAATGTCCCATTAGCGAGACACATATGGCATAAGCAAAACACACATGGTGCTATATTCTTTATGGGCATTCTGCAGCTCCCCAGCAGAGTCGTTTCTTCGTTGTGTTGCCGTTCAATTGACTCGTATGCTTCGCCAATTCATTTCATGTGCTCATTAGTTTAGCTATAGTATTAGACGATTCTCCTTGACTCAGATAATGACATTCATCATCTTTTCTCTGGTATGAAGTAAATTAGAGTTTCATAGACAATTTTTGATGCCTGCAATATAGTATTGTGAGGCAGAGATAAGTTTGCTACAAATGCTGTCTATTCGGATGAAAGATTATGCAAATACTACTTTAATATGATATACTTCAAAAATAAGAAAAAAATAACTATTGACAAAATCAAATGTTAATCATGGATTATAGCTCATGAAATTGTGAATTTTGACCTCTGCAACATTATTGGCCGACGGGTTGAAACCACAAAATATTGCCAAAAATCATGGGTTATAGCTCATGAAATCGTGAATTTTTGGCTCGAGAAATTATTTGCCAAATGGTCGAAACCACTAAAAATGGCAAAAATCATGGGTCATAGCTCATAAAATGGTGAATTTTGGCTTCCACGATATTATTTGCCAACGGGTTGAAACCACTGAAAATAGCTAAAATTCATGGGTTATAGGTCATGAAGTTGTGAATTTTGGCCACCGGAAAATTATTTGTCAGCAGGTCGAAACCACTAAACATGGTGAAAATTTGTTGGGTTATAGCTCGTGAACTTTTGCCTCTGTGAATTTATTTGCCAACAGGCTGAAACCACTAGAATGGATAAAAAATTATGGGTTATAGCTCATGAAATCGTGAAATTTGGTGTCAACACGTCGAAACCACTAAAAAGCCCAAAAATCATAGGTTATAACACATTAAATCATGAATTTTGGCTTCCGGGAAATTATTTGACAACGGGTCGAAACCACTAAAAATGGCAAAAAATCATGGTTTATAGCTCATGAATTCGTGAATTTTAGCTTCAGAGAAATTATTTGCCTAAGGGAGGAAACCACTACAAATGTCCAAAAATCACGGGTTATAGCTGATGAAATCGTGAATCTGACCTCCGAGAAATTATTTACCTACAGGTCGAAACCACTAAAGGGAGCCAAAGGTCGTAGGTTATAACTCATGAAATCATGAATTATAGCTCACAAAATTATTTGCCCACTCGAAAGGAGAAGAGCGTCAAGCAGCCCCAACTCTAGCTCCAGAGGGCTCCGTAGAGCAGGAGAATGCTCAGGTCCGTCTACGTGTGGATTCCTCATTTTGTTCCTAAAACGTGAGGTGAGCTGCTGATTCTACTCTTGGAGTGACTCAACATAATGCTTCCAGAGAAGGCAACCTTTTAACCGGAAACAAGAGAAAAGAATCACTCAGGTTGAAACCACAAAATATTGCCAAAAATCATGGTTTATAGCTTATGAAATTGAGAAATTTAGCCTTCGGGATATTATTTGTCTACGGATCGTAACCATAAAAATGGCAAAAAATAATGGGCTATAGCTCATGAAATTGTGAATTTTGACCTCTGCAACATTATTGGCCGACGGGTTGAAACCATAAAATATTGACAAAACTTGAAATATTGCCAAAAATCATGGTTTATAGCTTATGAAATTGAGAAATTTAGCCGGGATATTATTTGTCACGGATCGTAACCATAAAATGGCAAAAATAATGGGCTATAGCTCATGAAATTGTGAATTTTGACCTCTGAAAAATTATTTGCCTCTTGGTGGAAACCACTAAAAATGATAAATAATCATGTGTAATAGCTCATGAAATCGTGAATTTTTGGCTCGAGAAATTATTTGCCAACGGGTTAAAACTACAAAAATGGGCAAAAATCGTGGTTTATAGCTCATGAAATCGTGAATTTTTGGCTCGAGAAATTATTTGCCAACGGGTTAAAACTACAAAAATGGGCAAAAATCGTGGGTTATAGCTCATGAAATCGTGAATTTTTGGCTCGAGAAATTATTTGCCAAATGGTCGAAACCACTAAAATGATAAATAATCATGTGTAATAGCTCATGAAATCGTGAAATTTTGGCCACGGAAATTATTTTCCCACGGGTTGAAACCACTAAAAGCGGCCAAAAATCGTGGGTTATAAGCTCATAAAATCGTGAATTTTTGGCTCGAGAAATTATTTGCCAACGGGTTAAAACTACAAAAATGGGCAAAAATCGTGGTTTATAGCTCATGAAATCGTGAATTTTTGGCTCGAGAAATTATTTGCCTACGGGTTGAAAACTACTAAAATGACCAAAAATCATGGGTTATAGCTCATGAAATCGTGAAATTTTCCCTCCGGAAATTATTTTCCCACGGGTTGAAACCACTAAAAGCGGCCAAAAATCGTGGGTTATAAGCTCATAAAATCGTGAATTTTTGGCTCGAGAAATTATTTGCCAAATGGTCGAAACCACTAAAAATGGCGAAAAATTTGGAGGTAATAGCTCATGAAGCCATGAAAGTTGGCCTTCGAAATTATTTGCTAACGGGTTGAAACCACTAAAAGCGGCCAAAAATCGTGGGTTATAGCTCATGACATTTTGAATGTTGGCATTCGGAAGTTATTTACCAATAGGTTGAAACCACTAAAAATGGCGAAAAATTTGGAGGTAATAGCTCATGAAATCGTAAAATTTGGCATTACGGAAACTATTTTCGAGCAGTCGAAACCACAAAAATAGCCATTAAATCGTGAATTTTGACTTTACGGAAACTATTTTCGAGCAGTCGAAACCACAAAAATAGCCATTAAATCGTGAATTTTTGGCTCGAGAAATTATTTGCCAAATGGTCGAAACCACTAAACATTGCCAAAATTATTGGTTATAGATCATGAAATCGTGAATTTTTGGCTCGAGAAATTATTTGCCAAATGGTCGAAACCACTAAAATGGACAAAAATCGTGGATTATAGCTCATGAAATCATGAATTTTGCCTTCAAGAAATTATTTGCTAATGGGTTGAAACCACTAAAAATGATAAATAATCATGTGTAATAGCTCATGAAATTGTGAATTTTGACTTTACGGAAACTATTTTCGAACAGGTCGAAACCACAAAAAATAGCCATTAAATCGTGAATTTTGACTTTCATGATTTTTGGCCTCAGGTAAATTAATTGCCTACGGGTCGAAACCACTAAAAATAGCCAAAATTCGTGGGTTTTAAGCTCATGAAGTCATGCATTTTTTCCTCTACGAAATTATTTGCTAATGGGTTGAAACCACTAAAAATGGCGAAAAATTTGGAGGTAATAGCTCATGAAGTCATGATTTTTAGCCTCTGCGAAACTGTTTCCCAATGTGTCTAAGCCACTAATTATGACAAAATATCATGGGTTATAGCTCATGAAATCATGAATTTTGACCTCTGAAAAATTATTTGCCTACTGGTGGAAACCACTAAAAACAGCTAAAAATCATGGGTTATTGCTCATGAAATCGTGAACTTTGACCTCCACAAAAATATTTGTCAACGAGTTTAAACCATAAAATATTGACAAAACTTGAAATATTGCCAAAATTGGGCCCCCAAAATATTATTTGCCTATGTGTTGAAACCTGTAAAAATGGCAAAACATCATGGGTAAAAGTTAATGAATTCATGAATTTTAACCTCCACAAAATTATTTGTCGACAGATTGAAACCATTAATAATGTCAAAAATTCACAAATCTAGCTCATGAAATTGTGAATTTTGACTTTACGGAAACTATTTTCGAGCAGTCGAAACCACTAAAAATGGCGAAAAATTTGGAGGTAATAGCTCATGAAATCATGAATTTTACCTTCCAGGAAATATTTGCCTACGGGTCGTAACCACTAAAAATGATAAATAATCATGTGTAATAGCTCATGAACTTGTGAATCTTGCCCTTCGGGATATTATTTGCTTACAAGTCGAAACAGCCAAAAATGGTCAAAATCGTGAATTGTAGCTGATTAAATTATGAATTTTGGCCTCTGCGAAACTATTTGGCTTGAAATGACTAAAAATAGCTACAAATCGTGGGTAATAGCTCATGAAATTGTGAATTTTGACTTTCTGGAAACTATTTTCGAACAGGTCGAAACCACAAAAAATAGCCATTAAATCGTGAATTTTGACTTTCATGATTTTTGGCCTCAGGTAAATTAATTGCCTACGGGTCGAAACCACTAAAAATAGCCAAAATTCGTGGGTTTTAAGCTCATGAAGTCATGCATTTTTTCCTCTACGAAATTATTTGCTAATGGGTTGAAACCACTAAAAATGGCGAAAAATTTGGAGGTAATAGCTCATGAAGTCATGATTTTTAGCCTCTGCGAAACTGTTTCCCAATGTGTCTAAGCCACTAATTATGACAAAATATCATGGGTTATAGCTCATGAAATCATGAATTTTGACCTCTGAAAAATTATTTGCCTCTTGGTGGAAACCACTAAAACGACTAAAAATCATGGGTTATTGCTCATGAAATCGTGAACTTTGACCTCCACAAAAATATTTGTCAACGAGTTTAAACCATAAAATATTGACAAAACTTGAAATATTGCCAAAATTGGGCCCCCAAAATATTATTTGCCTATGTGTTGAAACCTGTAAAAATGGCAAAACATCATGGGTAAAAGTTAATGAATTCATGAATTTTAACCTCCACAAAATTATTTGTCGACAGATTGAAACCATTAATAATGTCAAAAATTCACAAATCTAGCTCATGAAATGCTAAATTTTAGTCTCTGTGAAATAACTTGCCAACGTGTCCAATCCACAAAAAATGGACAAAAATCGTGGATTATAGCTCATGAAGTCGTGAACTTTGACCTCCACAAAATTATTTGCCTATGTGTTGAAACACGTAAAATGGCAAAACATCATGGGTAAAAGTTAATGAATTCATGAATTTTAACCTCCACAAAATTATTTGCCAACGGGTTGAAACCACTAAAATGGACAAAAATCGTGGATTATAGCTCATGAAATCATGAATTTTGACCTCTGAAAAATTATTTGCCAACGGGTTGAAACCACTAAAAATGGCGAAAAATTTGGAGGTAATAGCTCATGAAATCGTGAACTTTGACCTCCACAAAATTATTTGCCTCTTGGTGGAAACCACTAAAAATGGCGAAAAATTTGGAGGTAATAGCTCATGAAATCATGAATTTTGACCTCTGAAAAATTATTTGCCTCTTGGTGGAAACCACTAAAATAGCCAAAATTCGTGGGGTTTAGCTCATGAAATTGTGAATTTTGACCTCTGAAAAATTATTTGCCAACGGGTTGAAACCACTAAAAATGGCGAAAAATTTGGAGGTAATAGCTCATGAAATCATGAATTTTGACCTCTGAAAAATTATTTGCCTATGTGTTGAAACACGTAAAATGGCAAAACATCATGGGTAAAAGTTAATGAATTCATGAATTTTAACCTCCACAAAATTATTTGCCTATGTGTTGAAACACGTAAAATGGCAAAACATCATGGGTAAAAGTTAATGAATTCATGAATTTTAACCTCCACAAAATTATTTGCCAACGGGTTGAAACCACTAAAATGGACAAAAATCGTGGATTATAGCTCATGAAATCATGAATTTTGACCTCTGAAAAATTATTTGCCAACGGGTTGAAACCACTAAAAATGGCGAAAAATTTGGAGGTAATAGCTCATGAAATCATGAATTTTGACCTCTGAAAAATTATTTGCCTCTTGGTGGAAACCACTAAAAATGGCGAAAAATTTGGAGGTAATAGCTCATGAAATCATGAATTTTGACCTCTGAAAAATTATTTGCCTCTTGGTGGAAACCACTAAAATAGCCAAAATTCGTGGGTTTTAAGCTCATGAAGTCATGCATTTTTCCTCTACGAAATTATTTGCTAATGGGTTGAAACCACTAAAAATGGCGAAAAATCATGGGTTATAGCTCATGAAATCGTGAATTTTTGGCTCGAGAAATTATTTGCCAACGGGTTGAAACCACTAAAAATCGCCAAAACTCATGGGTTATAGCTCATGGAATCGCGAATTTTGGCTTCTGTGAAATTATTTGCCAATGGGTTGAAACCACTAAAAATGGCCAGAAATCATGGGTTATAGCTCATTAAATTGTGAGTTTTAGCTTCTGGGAAATTATTTGCCTACGGGTCTAAACCACTAAAAATGGCCAAAAATTATAGGTTATAGCTCATGAAATCGTGAATTTTAGCTTCAGAGAAATTATTTGCCAACGGGTTGAAACCACTAAAAATCGCCAAAACTCATGGGTTATAGCTCATGAAATCGTGAATTTTAGCTTCAGAGAAATTATTTGCCAACGGGTTGAAACCACTAAAAATGGCCAAAAATCATTGGTTATGGCTCATGAAATCGTGAATTTTGGCCTCTGAAACTATTTGGCTTGAAATGACTAAAATAGCTACAAATCGTGGGTAATAGCTCATGAAATCGTGAATTTTGACTTTCGAAACTATTTTCGAACAGTCGAAACCACAAAAATAGCCATTAAATCGTGAATTTTGACTTTCATGATTTTTGGCCTCGAATAAATTAATTGCCTACGGTCGAAACCACTAAAATGGCCAAAAATCATGGGTTATAGCTCATGAAATCATGAATTTTGCCTTCGAGAATTTATTTGCCAACAGGTTGAAACCATCTAAAAACGGCGAAAAAACATGGGTTATAGCACATAAAATCATGAATTTTGCCTTCAAGAAATTATTTGCCAACGGGTCGAAACCACTAAAATGGCCAAAAATCATGGGTTATAGCTCATGAAATCATGAATTTTGACCTCTGAAAAATTATTTGCCAACGGGTCGAAACCACTAAAATGGCCAAAAATCATGGGTTATAGCTCATGAAATCGTGAATTTTGACCTCCTCAAAATTATTTGCCAACGGGTTGAAACCACTAAAATGGCCAAAAATCATGGGTTATAGCTCATGAAATCGTGAATTTTGGTCTCGAAAATTATTTGCCTATATGTTGAAACCACTAAAATGGCCAAAAATCATGGGTTATAGCTCATGAAATCATGAATTTTGACCTCCTCAAAATTATTTGCCAACGGGTTGAAACCACTAAAATGGCCAAAAATCATGGGTTATAGCTCATGAAATCGTGAATTTTGGTCTCGAAAATTATTTGCCAACGGGTCGAAACCACTAAAATGGCCAAAAATCATGGGTTATAGCTCATGAAATCGTGAATTTTGTCTTCGGTAAATTATTTGCCTATATGTTGAAACCACTAAAAATAGCCAAAATCTTGGGTTATATCTCATTAAATATTAAACTTTCACCTCGATTATCACATTTTAATTACATTTTATACCCTTATTACCTATGTTATATGAATAACGATATTACTAATAATCATTTTATCTTATTTTGCGGGCTAATAAAGAAATAATGAATAAAAGCCCAAATGACTCAAATTCTCAATTTCTACCAATTTTGAAGCCCAAATCTGAAGACAAACAAAGGCCCAAGATACCAAATTGATCCAAGAGAAATTCGTGAAGAAATATCAAGAAAAGACAAAATCCGTTGGGAATCAATTGGTTGACCAACCGGTTGGCTAACCGGTTGGCTAACCGATCGGCCAACCGATCGGTTTCAACGATTCAGTTAATGGTGGATTTCTCTTCCTTTTGGCTAAGTTTGATCCAATGGTTCACATCAACTCCGTTGGGCTATAAATAGGGGTGAATGCTGAGGGTTTTGAGTGTGAAATATTTTGTAAAAACTACATTTAGAGAGGAGGGTTACTCTTAATTGAGAAGACATTCCAAAAATTATAACTTTTATTACACAATAAATAAAATTTTTCACCCTTCAATTTTCTTTCTCTTTTCTAATCCAAGGACCAAAAGGAGGATTAGATTAAGATCGAGAGTTGTTGGTTTCTATTTTATTTCTTTTTCATTTTCTTTCTTGTTCATTTAATTGCTTTGTAGCTTAGATTTACTTTCATGCAATTTAATTTCATGCAATTTACTTTCATGCAATTTACTTTCATGCAATGTATTTAATTCTTGTATTTATTTTCTAGAATAGATTTTTCTTTTCTTTAATTCACCTTGAGGCTAGAACCCTCTAGGGAATTACCCTTTTCTAAGTGTGGAGCTAATATTTGTGGGATCCCTAGAGATTGTTTGAAACTAGCTAACAAATCCAACTCATTCTTGTGAGATTGAGATAAGCTAAGTGGATCTACTCTAGATTCCTCATATCTTTAATTAATCCTCCATACTTTACCTTCTTAATTTTCCTCTTATCCTTATTTTTCATTTGTTTATTTTTCTTTAATTGTCTTTCTCCTCTCTTGATTTCTTTTTTTTTATT
The DNA here is from genome assembly GCA_012295165.1 of Asparagus setaceus. Taxonomy (NCBI): domain Eukaryota; kingdom Viridiplantae; phylum Streptophyta; class Magnoliopsida; order Asparagales; family Asparagaceae; genus Asparagus; species Asparagus setaceus. The sequence goes on from CM022705.1 coordinate 15,694,425, forward strand.
TACAAAAATCACAATCACCCTCCTTCTCTCACACTCATTTTCTTTTATTTTCACTTTATCACTTCCATCTTTAAACCCCCTCACACTCATTTTCTTCCTCGTTTTTATCACACACATTTTCTAAATCTCTCCACTCTCATTTTCTTCCTCGTTTTATTGCACATAATCCACAATCCACTCTCTCTTATCTCTCACGAACCACTTTCACCATTTTCTCACTTTCATTTTATTTGAATAACTCCTAATTGTCATGCGCATAATTTGAGAATCAAAACTTGAACAAAACTCTTCCTACTTCCCGTTCCTCGTGGGATCGATAATCTTAAATACTATAACTTGATAAAGGTTGTATACTTGCAACTCTAAGAGGTAATCATTTATTTCCCATCAAGTTTTTGGCGCCGTTGCCGGGGAACGGTGCATAAGTAGGATTTTTATTGACTTTGGTTCCTTATTTTGTGTGTTTTCTTTTGTGAAGGAACTTGGAGCTTGAAGATCAAGAGTTGAAGACTCAAGATTGAAGAATTGCCTCCAACGAGGCTTTGGATAGCGATTGCGTGGGTAACTCTTCTTTCTAGCATTCTCAATTCCACCCTTTAGATAGTTCATTCACATTAGAGACAATTAGGAAAAAAAATTAAAAAAATTAATAAAAAAATTTTTTTACCTTTGTCGACCCTAATAAACTTCATTTCTTTGATTGTCGACCATAATAAAAAATAAAAAGATTTTTGTTTTTGCATCCTTTTTAGTTGCTTTTAATTTCTAGGGTTGCATTTCATATAATAGTAGGAATTCACCAAGTGATTTGAGCATCTTGATTTGGCACACACTTGAAAATATCTTAAGGGCAAAACCCATTAATCAAGATAAGGTGAGGGATTTCATCACCCTTTCCTTAGCCCACAAATCACTAATTCCTCACTACACAACCCAAGCCTTTTTAAAACTTATTAGACGTTGGCCCCTAAGGATTCGAGCTCATTAAGGAACAAGAAATCCTTAAGTGAACCGGTCCAAGTTTATTTGTATTAATTGGTGTCTAAGGCAAGGTTTAGGGGTTGCGTGAAGCTCATAAGGAAAGAGATACTTAATTGATTTTGATCTCCCTCTAGTACTATCCTTACGGCTAATTACCCAAGTAAACTTTGATCTTTTCATTAAGGGAATTTTTGGTTAGGAGTGGTCTAAGTCAAGTTTAGGCTTAACCCTAGAGTTAGGGTGATTGAAAAGTGATTGCCTTGATTTGTTTTTAGTTAGTTTTTCCTTATTATTTTTTTTCTCATCATCTTCTTAACTTTTTCTCTTGTTCTCTTTCATAAAAATAAAAAAAAAATTAATTTTGGTGTATGCAAACTTGGGTTAGGGATAATACCAATCGTTTAATTCGTTGTGATCCATCTCTTGAACCAAACGAAATGGCCAATACCAACCCACCTATTCTTCAAGATGTTTGTTACCCCACTAGAAATGCAATCCCTCTTGCATAAAACTCCCGAGGTCAATGGAGCAAATTCGAACTTAGACCGCATTTTATTAACATGCTTCCCAAATTCCTAGGAGTAGAAACCGAAGGCGCTTACATTTTCATCTCGAATTTGAAGAAGTTTGCCTCATGATCAAGATGAGGGTCTTAACAGAAGATGCGATCAAACTCCGATTTATTCCATTTGCCCTTAAGGACAAAGCCAAAAATGGTACGTATAGCTTGCCCTGATTCCATCTCAACTTGGGGTGAATTTGTAGCAGTTTTTCGAAAAAATTCTTTCCTATCCACAAAACAGTCAATTAGGAAAAAAATTAAAAAATTAATAAAAAATTTATTCTTCTCTCATGTGAGAGTTTCTTGTTCTTTTCAAAACTTTTAAATTAAATTTTTGAGTTAAACTTAGTTTTGTATAACTATAATGGAAGGATTTTCTTAAGAAAATTACATTGGAGTTATGATAAAATATTTTCTTGAGTATTAACCAACTTCAATTGGAATGTTTGAAGATATCAAATGAATTAATTATTTTATTAACTTCTTTAAATTGGCAAGTTACTGAATTTTGTGGGTATATTCCTTGCAAACCCTCACGAGACTACAACTCGTCCACTAGGGTAACCTAGGGGTTTAAAGGCTTGTTGTATCGCTAAATACAACCGCGATTCTAGAAAGTGAGTTAGGTTTTCTTTTTATTTTCTTTGCTAGAGGACTAGCAAAAGCTTAGGTGTGGGGTGAGAATTAGTCATTTTGCTCTTTATCTTAGTCATTTTTCCTCTTTTCATAAAAAAATCACTTGCCAACTTAATAGAGTTGATTAATAATTGATCTATTTGATAGAATTTAAGTCTTCTAATCCTTAGTTAGTTCTATACTCAAGTTTACCTTTTATGATAACTCCAAATAAATTTCTTAAGAAATGATTTTCAAAGTAGTATACTTTACTTAAGTTTTAATTTAGATTTTTAATTAAAAGTAATGAAATTTTTGCATGCCTAACTTTGAGTTGAAAATAATTTTTCAAGTTGTCTTGATCCAAATATTGTTCAGAATATATATACATATACACATTTATATATTATACTAACTTAACAAAAGAAGAAAAATTTCTCTTAAAATCATTGGTGGTTCTATTTTACTAAGCCTAAGTTGGTGAGTAATTAAGCAGAGGTATTTCTATGCTTAATGACCTAAGCCCAATTGGGTTGGGATTCATTGGTGTCTAAGGCAAGGTTTAGGGTTATGTATCCGCAGAAAGAGATACTTAATTGATTTTTGATCTCCCTCTAGTACTATCCTTACTGGCTAATTACCCAAGTAAACTTTGATCTTTTCATTAAGGGAATTTTTGGTTAGAGCTGGTCTAAGTCAAGTTTAGGCTTAACCCTAGAGTTAGGGTGATTGAAAAGTGATTGCCTTGATTTGTTTTAGTTAGTTTTTCCTTATTATTTTTTCTCATCATCTTCTTAACTTTTTCTCTTGTTCTCTTTCATAAAAATAAAAAAATTAATTTTGGTGTATGCAAACTTGGGTTAGGGATAATACCAATCGCTTAATTCGTTGTGATCCATCTCTTGAACCAAACGAAATGGCCAATACCAACCCACCTATTCTTCAAGATGTTTGTTACCCCACTAGAAATGCAATCCCTCTTGCATAAAACTCCCGAGGTCAATGGAGCAAATTTCAACTTAGACCGCATTTTATTAACATGCTTCCCAAATTCCTAGGAGTAGAAACCGAAGACGCTTACATTTTCATCTCCGAATTTGAAGAAGTTTGCCTCATGATCAAGATGAGGGTCTTAACCGAAGATGCGATCAAACTCCGATTTATTCCATTTGCCCTTAAGGACAAAGCCAAAAATGGTCAGATAGCTTGCCCACGATTCCATCTCAACTTGGGGTGAATTTGTAACAGTTTTTCTGAAAAAATTCTTTCCTATCCACAAAACAGTCAAGCTTAGAAACAGCATTCAAAATTTTAAAATTGTCCCGGGAGAACCTTTTTGAAAGTATTTTGATAAATTCAAAGATCTTCTTATCCAATGTCCTCACCATGGTCTTGAAAAGTGGCGATTATGCCAAATCATTTATGAATGATTGGATTATTCTTCAAAAACTTCCTTAGAGTCAATGTGTCAAGGGGATTTCATGAAGAAAAATGCTGACGAAGCTTGGGACTTTTTAGAGAATTTATCCGAGAAAACCATGCGATGGGAACAACGTGATTCATCGATTCCCAGTCCAGTTCTAGAGGTCCTTCCTTAGAGTCAAACATAGCCTCTGAAGCTAAGATGGCTACAATTCTACGCAGTTAGAAACTTTAGAAACCAAAGAACGAGCTCCGCTCAAATCAATCAAGTTTCGCCTCAGTTGTCATAATCGTCTTTCTAAAGCCCATGCTTCGAGCAATGTCCACTCTTAGGAAATACTCAATCTCTAGAACGGATGAATCTTGCATTCCAAAGATCCGACATGATCCATTTTCTCCAACCTATAATCCAGTTGGAGAAATCATCCAATTTTGCATGGAATCGTGGTAATTTCTGAAATCAAAATTTCACTCCCTCTTCAAACCAACAATTCCCTAGGGCAACGCAGCTTTTCAGCTTCAAACCAATTTTCCACAATCAAATCACTTATTTCCAAATCGGCCTCATCATCAATCTACAAATCATATTCCTTCAAATGTTGAGAAACGCCTTAATGTTTTGGAAAGGGGTTTGGAAGCCTTGATTAAAACCTCTACACGCACCACGAACTTGTTGACTCAAACATCTAGCACGATGAACTCCTTTATGCAATCAACGGGACAAATTCTCAACTCCAACACTCAAGCCATAGCTAGATTAGAAACCCGGCTTGGTCAACTAGGCTGGCTATAAGTGAGAGAGAGAAAGGATCATTTCGAAGTCAACCCGTGACCAATCCAAGGAACGCGGTGTCAAGTTCAACTTTTCAAGATCAAGTGAATGCAATTCATTCACAACAGTCAGGTAACCAGGTTAATAATCAAGTCCTTCAAAATGAGGAAACTGTGTTGAATACATGCCTCTTGAATGCAACATTCGAAGAACTCTTTTCTGATGAGCTTAGATTTTTGAAAGAGCAACCAAAATGTCAAATTTTCATTAATCAAAAATCTAAGTTCAAAATGCATAACACCAATAAGACCTACCTTAATTTCTTTGCAAAACACATTGCAAACCTTGGAATTTTCGAATTTAAGCACATCATGATTATATCATTTTGAAATTCTTTAAATTCGAGTAGATTTTTAGCAATAAGGTAGGATTTAATGTAGAATGTGAGCTTTTCATGTTTCATCTTTTATTCTACATTTTTATTTTTGTCCCACAATAATAATAAAAGAATTTATTCTTCTCTCATGTGAGAGTTTCTTGTTCTTTTCAAAAAAAAAAAAGAAAAAAGAAAAAAGAAAAAAAAGAGAGAATAAATTTTGACTTCACCTTCTCATACCAAAGGTAATTACAGAATTTTTATCATTGTTCGCGATCGGTAGAACAAATGTAAGTGCTTCCATTCTTATCTGTTTTACTTTGTGCATAATAGAATTTGCATTGAGGACAATGCAAAATTTAGGTGTGGGGTGAGAATTAGTCATTTTGCTCTTTATCTTAGTCATTTTTCCACTTTTTCTTACCATTTTTTCTTTTTATGTCATTTTTTCCTCTTTTCATAAAAAAAATCACTTGCCAACTTAATAGAGTTGATTAATAATTGATCTATTTGATAGAATTTAAGTCTTCTAATCCTTAGTTAGTTCTATACTCAAGTTTACCTTTTATGATAACTCCAAATAAATTTCTTAAGAAATGATTTTCAAAGTAGTATACTTTACTTAAGTTTTAATTTAGATTTTTAATTAAAAGTAATGAAATTTTGCATGCCTAACTTTGAGTTGAAAATAATTTTTCAAGTTGTCTTGATCCAAATATTGTTCAGAATATATATATATATATATATATATATATTATACTAACTTAACAAAAGAAGAAAAATTTCTCTTAAAATCATTGGTGGTTCTATTTTACTAAGCCTAAGTTGGTGAGTAATTAAGCAGGAGTATTTCTATGCTTAATGACCTAAGCCCAATTGGGTTGGGATTCATTGGCCCAAAACTCGCTAAATGGTCACTTAGAAAGCCCGATTAAAAGAACAAAACCACCAAGGAATAAAGAGTAAATAATATATATATATATATATATATATATATATATATATATATATATATATATATATATATATATATATATATATATATATATATATATATATCATACTAACCATGTTTTTATATATAGTTATATTTGTATATGTTCTTGAAGAATTAAATGGATTAAAAGACTTGAAGTTTGTTTAAAACAAAGAGTTAGCATGTTCTTTTCAAAACTTTTAAATTAAATTTTTGAGTTAAACTTAGTTTTGTATAACTATAATGGAAGGATTTTCTTAAGAAAATTACATTGAGTTATGATAAAATATTTTCTTGAGTATTAACCAACTTCAATTGGAATGTTTGAAGATATCAAATGAATTAATTATTTTATTAACTTCTTTAAATTGGCAAGTTATTGAATTTTGTGGGTATATTCACTGCAAACCCTCACGAGACTACAACTCGTCCACTAGGGTAACCTAGGGGTTTAAAGGCTTGTTGTATCGCTAAATACAACCGCGATTCTAGAAAGTGAGTTAGGTTTTCTTTTATTTTTCTTTGCTAGAGGACTAGCAAAAGCTTAGGTGTGGGGGTATTTGATTATCACATTTTAATTACATTTTATACCCTTATTACCTATGTTATATGAATAACGATATTACTAATAATCATTTTATCTTATTTTGCGTGCTAATAAAGAAATAATGAATAAAAGCCCAAATGACTCAAATTCTAAATTTCTACCAATTTTGAAGCCCAAATCTGAAGACAAACAAAGGCCCAAGATACCAAATTGATCCAAGAGAAATTCGTGAAGAAATATCAATAAAGACAAAATCCGTTGGGAACCAATCGGTTGACCAACGGTTGGCCAACCGGTTGGCTAACCGGTTGGCTAACCGATCGACCAACCGTCGGTTTCAACGATTCAGTTAATGGTGGATTTCTCTTCCTTTTGGCTAAGTTTGATCCAATGGTTCACATCAACTCGTTGGGCTATAAATAGGGGTGAATCTTGAGGGTTTTGAGTGTGAAATATTTTGTAAAACTCCATTTGGAGGAGGGTTACTCTTAATTGAGAAGACCTTCCAAAATTATAACTTTTGTTACACAATAAATGAAATTTTTCACTCTTCAATTTCCTTTCTCTTCTTCTAATCCAAGGACCAAAAGGAGGATTAGATTAAGATCGAGAGTTGTTGGTTTCTATTTTATTTCTTTTTCATTTTCTTTCTTGTTCATTTAATTGCTTTGTAGCTTAGATTTATTTTCATGCAATTTAATTTCATGCAATTTACTTTCATGCAATTTACTTTCATGCAATGTATTTAATTCTTGTATTTATTTTCTAGAATAGATTTTTCTTTTCTTTAATTCATCTTGAGGCTAGAACCCTCTAGGGAATTACCCTTTTCTAAGTGTGGAGCTAATATTTGTGGGATCCCTAGAGATTGTTTGAAACTAGCTAACAAATCCAACTCATTCTTGTGAGATTGAGATAAGCTAAGTGGATCTACTCTAGATTCCTCATATCTTTAATTAATCCTCCATACTTTACCTTCTTAATTTTCCTCTTATCCTTGTTTTTCATTTGTTTATTTTTCTTTAATTGTCTTTCTCCTCTCTTGATTTCTTTTTTATTTACAAAAATCACAATCACCCTCCTTCTCTCACACTCATTTTCTTTTATTTTCACTTTATCACTTCCATCTTTAAACCCCCTCACACTCATTTTCTTCCTCGTTTTTATCACACACATTTTCTAAATCTCTCCACTCTCATTTTCTTCCTCGTTTTTATCACACACATTTTCTAAATCTCTCCACTCTCATTTTCTTCCTCGTTTTATTGCACATAATCCACAATCCACTCTCTCTTATCTCTCACGAACCACTTTCACCATTTTCTCACTTTCATTTTATTTGAATAACTCCTAATTGTCATGCGCATAATTTGAGAACCAAAACTTGAACAAAACTCTTCCTACTTCCCGTTCCTCGTGGGATCGATAATCTTAAATACTATAACTTGATAAAGGTTGTATACTTGCAACTCTAAGAGGTAATCATTTATTTCCCATCAACCTCCACGAAGTTATTTGCGAATTGGTTGAAACTACAAAATATGGTCAAAACCGTTGGTTATTGCTCATGAAATTGAGAAATTTAGCCTCAAGGATATTATTTGCCTATTGGTCGAAACCACTAAAAATGCCAAAAATTATGGACTATAGCTACTGAAATGGTGAATTTTTGCCTCCATGACATTATTTTCCACCAGGTCAAAATAACTAAAAATGTCCAAAATTCATGGATTATAGCTCACGGAATCGTAAATTTTAGCGTTCAGGAAATTATTTGCTACCAGGTCAAAACCATTAAAAATAGTCAAAAATCGTGGGTTATAGCTCATAAAGTCATGAATTTTAGATTCTAAAAAATATTTCTCTACAGGTCCAAACCACTAAAAATGGCAAAAAAAATGATTGGTTATATGAACTTATGACTTTTTGTTTCTGTGAAATTATTTACCAGCGGGTTGAAACCACTAAAAATAGCTAAAAATCATGGATTGTAGATCATGAAATCGTGAATTTTAGCCTTCAGGAAATTATTGCTAACGGATTTGTACCACTAAAATAGCCAAAAATTGTGGATTATAGCTCATAAAATCGTGAATTTTGGCCTATGCAGACGAGCTTCAAGCACGCAGGCGAGCTCCAAGTCTTCATGCGAGCTTGTGCTTGAGGCGAGCTAAGCTCCTTTGCAGGCGAGCTTGCTCTACGGGCGAGCTTCAGAACATGCTACGAAGAACGGGTCGTAACTTTCAAACCGTATGTCGGAATTGGACGAATTATATATGAAAATCGACTATCTCGACGAGACGGAGCCAACCAAACCAACCCAAAGGGTTTGGTTTGCTCCGGTCATTTTGCCAAATTCCTTCCGGTTTGGGAGATATCGACACTTTTGTCTATTTTGTAAAGTCAAGCATTCAGGTGAACTTAACCTTTAGGCGGGCCTGACTTCACTCGGATGGACCCTTAAGCTCTTTTGCTCATTCCGAGTTGCTGTGTAGGGATTAAGGCAATTTTTATTGCCTACACAAACTACTAAAAATGCTAAAAATCATGGGTCATAGCTCATGAAATGGTGAATTTTAGCCTTCAGAAGTTATTGCTAGCAGTTTGTACCACTAAAATAGCCAAAAAATTGTGGATTATAGCTCATAAAATCGTGAATTTTGGCCTATGGGAATGTATTTGCCAACTAGTCGGAACCACTAAAAATAGCCAAAAATTATGGGTTGTAGCTCATGATGTTGTGAATTTTAGCTTATGCGAAAGTATTTGCCTAGGGTCAAAAGCAGTAAAAATGATCAAAAATCATGGGTTATAGCTCACGAAAATAAAAATTTTGGCTCACGCAAAATTATTTACCTATGGATCAAAACTACTAAAAATAGCCAAAAATGATGGGTTATAGCTCTTAAAATCGTGAATTATAGCTTACAAAATTATTGGCCAATGGGTTGAAACCATAAAATATTACCAAAACTCATGGTCTATAACTCATGAAATCGGGAAATTCTGCTTTAAGGATATTAATTGCGTACAGGTTGTAACCACTAATAATGACAAAAAATCAAGGATTATAGCTCATGAAATTATGAATTTTGGCCGCCGTAAAATTATTTGCCTAGGGGTTGAAATCACTAATAATGCCAAAAAATCACGGCTTCTAGCTCAAGAAATAGTAAATTTTGCATCCGTGAAATAATTTGCCAACAAGTCGAAACCACTAAATATGGTAAAAAATCATGGGTTATAGCTTATGAAATCGTGATTCTTGGCCTCCGGGAATTTTTTTGCCTACGGGTTGAATTCATTAAAAATGGCTAAAACTTATTAGTTACAGCTCATGAAATCGTGAAATTTGGCCTCAGTGAAATTATTTGCCAATGGTCAAAACTATTAAAATGGCTAAAATTGTGGGTTATAACTCATGAAAAAGTGAAATTTGGCCTCTAGAAAATTATTTGCCTACATGTCGAAGCCACTAAAAACAGCCAAAAAATCTGAGATTATAGCTTGTGAAATTGTAAATTTTGGCTTCCTCAAAAAATTTCCTAATAGGCGAAATCATGAATTATGTTAAAAAAAGCATGTTTTATAGCCCATAAAATTGTGAATTTTGGCCGCCGTAAAATTATTTGCCTAGGGGTTGAAATCACTAATAATGCCAAAAAATCACGGCTTCTAGCTCAAGAAATAGTAAATTTTTGCATCCGTGAAATAATTTGCCAATGGGATGAAACCACTAAAAATGGCTAAAATTGTGGGTTATAGCTTAAAAAATCGTAAATTTAGCCTTCGTGAAATTATTGTCAACGGGTTAAAACCACAAAAAAATAGCTAAAAATCGTGGGTTACTGCTCATGAAATTGTGAATTTTGGCTTCGAGGGAATTATTTGCCTACAGTTCAAAACCACTAAAAAAGCTAAAAATCTCGGTTATAGCTCATGAAATCGTGAATTATAGCTCACAAAATTATTTGCCAATGGGTTAACACCAAATAATACGACCAAAACTCATAGGTTATAGCTCATGAAACCAGGAAATTTGTCATCCAGGATATGATTTGCCAATGGGTCATAACCATTAAAAATTGCCAGCAATCGTGGATTATGGCCCATAAAATCGTGAATTTTTGCATTGCGAAGTTATTTGCCAACTGGTCAAAACTATTAAAAATGGCTAAAAATTATGAGTTATAGCTCATGAAATCGTGAAATTTGGCCTCTGAAAATTAATTGCATACATGTCAAAGCCACTAAAATAGTCAAAATCATGGATTATAGCTCATGAAATTGTGAATTTTAGCTTCCATGAAATTATTTGCATATAGGTGGAAATCACTAAAATGGTAAAAATTATGGGTTATAGCTCATAAAATTGTGAATTTTGGCCGAGGGAATTATTTGCCTACGTTCAAAACCACTAAAAAAGGCTAAAAATCTCGGTTATAGCTCATGAAATCGTGAATTATAGCTCACAAAATTATTTGCCAATGGGTTAACACCAAATAATACGACCAAAACTCATAGGTTATAGCTCATGAAACCAGGAAATTTGTCATCCAGGATATGATTTGCCAATGGGTCATAACCATTAAAAATTGCCAGCAATCGTGGATTATGGCCCATAAAATCGTGAATTTTTGCATTGCGAAGTTATTTGCCAACTGGTCAAAACTATTAAAAATGGCTAAAAATTATGAGTTATAGCTCATGAAATCGTGAAATTTGGCCTCCGTGAAATTATTTGCCTACAAATCGATACCACTAAAAACGTGCCAAAAATCGAGGGTTATAGCTCATGAAATTGTAAATTTTGATCTCCCCGAAATTATTTCCCAACGGGCGAAACCGCTAATTATGACCAAAAGTCATTGGTTATAGCTCATGAAATCATGAAATTTGGCCTCCTGAAAATTAATTGCATACATGTCAAAGCCACTAAAAATAGTCAAAATCATGGATTATAATTCATGAAATCGTGAACTTAGCCTTTAGGAAATTATTTGCCAATGGGATGAAACCACTAAAAATGGCAAAAATCGTGGGTTATAGCTCATAAAATCGTGAATTTTAGCTTCCATGAAATTATTTGCATATAGGTGGAAATCACTAAAAATGGCTAAAAATTATGAGTTATAGCTCATGAAATTGTGAATTTTAGCTTCCATGAAATTATTTGCCAATGGGATGAAACCACTAAAATAGCTAAAAATCATGGATTGTAGATCATGAAATCGTGAATTTTAGCTTCCATGAAATTATTTGCCAATGGGATGAAACCACTAAAATAGCCAAAAATTGTGGATTATAGCTCATAAAATCGTGAATTTTGGCCTCCATGAAATTATTTGCCAATGGGATGAAACCACTAAAAATGGCTAAAATTGTGGGTTATAGCTCATGAAATTGTGAATTTTGGCCGAGGGAATTATTTGCCTATTGGTGAAACCACTAAAAATGGCTAAAATTGTGGGTTATAGCTCTTAAAATCGTGAATTTTAGCTTCCATGAAATTATTTGCCAATGGTCAAAACTATTAAAATGGCTAAAATCATGGATTATAGCTCATGAAATCGTGAATTTTAGCTTCCATGAAATTATTTGCCTAGGGTCAAAAGCAGTAAAATGATCAAAAATCATGGGTTATAGCTCATGAAATCATGAATTTTAGATTCTAGGAAATTATTTGCCTATAGGTTGAAATCATTAAAAGGCCAAATACCATGAGTTATATAGCTCATGAAATTGTGAATTTTAGCTTCCATGAAATTATTTGCCAAGGTTGAAACCACTAAAATAGCTAAAAATCATGGATTATAGCTCATGAAATCGTGAATTTTAGCTTCCATGAAATTATTTGCCTACAAATCGATACCACTAAAAGCGTGCCAAAATCGAGGGTTATAGCTCATAAAATCGTGAATTTTGGCTTATGGGAAATTATTTGCCTACAAATCGATACCACTAAAAGCGTGCCAAAATCGAGGGTTATAGCTCATGAAATTGTGAATTTTAGCTTCCATGAAATTATTTGCCTAGGGTCAAAAGCAGTAAAATGATCAAAAATCATGGGTTATAGCTCATGAAATTGTGAATTTTAGCTTCCATGAAATTATTTGCCAATGGTCAAAACTATTAAAATGGCTAAAAATTATGAGTTATAGCTCATGAAATCGTGAATTATAGCTCACAAAATTATTTGCCTATAGGTTGAAATCATTAAAAGGCCAAATACCATGAGTTATATAGCTCATGAAATCGTGAATTTTAGCTTCCATGAAATTATTTGCATATAGGTGGAAATCACTAAAATGGCTAAAAATCATGGATTATAGCTCATGAAATTGTGAATTTTGGCTTATGGGAAATTATTTGCCTAGGGGTTGAAATCACTAATAATGTCATGAAATCATGGCTTCTAGCTTATGAAATCGTGAATTTTAGCTTCCATGAAATTATTTGCCAATGGGATGAAACCACTAAAATGGCTAAAAATTATGAGTTATAGCTCATGAAATCGTGAAATTTGGGTTTCGGAAATTATTTGCCAACGGGTTAAAACCACAAAAAATAGCTAAAAATCGTGGGTTCTGCTCATGAAATTGTGAATTTTGGCTTATGGGAAATTATTTGCCTACAGTTCAAAACCACTAAAAATGCCATAAATCAAGTTTATAGCTCATGAAATCGTGAATTATAGCTCACAAAATTATTTGCCAATGGGTTAACACCAAATAATACGACCAAAACTCATAGGTTATAGCTCATGAAATCGTGAAATTTGGGTTATGGGAAATTATTTGCCAATGGGATGAAACCACTAAAATGGCTAAAATCATGGATTATAGCTCATGAAATCGTGAATTTTGGCTTATGGGAAATTATTTGCCAATGGGATGAAACCACTAAAATGGCTAAAATTGTGGGTTATAGCTCATGAAATCGTGAATTTTGGCTTATGGGAAATTATTTGCCTACAAATCGATACCACTAAAAGCGTGCCAAAATCGAGGGTTATAGCTCATGAAATTGTGAATTTTGGCTTATGGGAAATTATTTGCCAATTGAAATCACTAAAATGGCTAAAATCATGGATTATAGCTCATGAAATCGTGAATTTTGGCTTATGGGAAATTATTTGCCAATGGGATGAAACCACTAAAATGGGCAAAGATTATGGGTTACAACTCATGACATCGTGAAATTTGGGTTTCGGAAATTATTTGTTCTGAGGTTGAAACCACTAAAATGGCTAAAATCATGGATTATAGCTCATGAAATCGTGAATTTTGGCTTATGGGAAATTATTTGCCTACAGTTCAAAACCACTAAAAATGCCATAAATCAAGTTTATAGCTCATGAAATCGTGAATTTTGGCTTATGGGAAATTATTTGCCAACAGGTTGAAACCACTAATAATGTCATGAAATCATGGCTTCTAGCTTATGAAATGGTGAATTTTAGCCTTTGTGAGCTAATTTGCCAAAAGGTCCAAACCATTAAAAATGGCCAAAAATTATGGGTTATAGCTCATGTAATCATGAATTTTAGATTCTAGGAAATTATTTGCCTATAGGTTGAAATCATTAAAAAAGGCCAAATACCATGAGTTATATAGCTCATGAAATTGTGAATTTTAGCTTCCATGAAATTATTTGCATATAGGTGGAAATCACTAAAAATGGTAAAAAAATTATGGGTTATAACTCATAAAATCTTGAATAATAGCTCTAAAAAAATTATTTTCCAGCATGTTGACACCAAGGAATATGGCCAAAACTTGTGGGTCATAACTCATGAAATCGGAAATTACGCTTTAAGGATATTAATTGCGCATGTGTTGTAACCACTAATAATGACAAAAATCAAGGATTATAGCTCATGAAATCGTGAAATTTGGCCTCCGTGAAATTATTTGCCTATAGGTTGAAATCATTAAAAGGCCAAATACCATGAGTTATATAGCTCATGAAATCGTGAATTCGACTTTCGAGAAATTATTTACAACGGTCAAAACCATGAAAATGACCAAAACTTGTGGGTTATAGCTCATGAAATCGTGAACTTAGCCTTTAGGAAATTATTTGCCAACGGTCGAAATCACTAAAATGGCTAAAATCATGGATTATAGCTCATGAAATCGTGAATTTTGGCTTATGGGAAATTATTTGCCTATAGGTCGAAATCATTAAAAGGCCAAATACCATGAGTTATATAGCTCATGAAATTGTGAATTTTAGCTTCCATGAAATTATTTGCATATAGGTGGAAATCACTAAAAATGGTAAAAAAATTATGGGTTATAACTCATAAAATCTTGAATAATAGCTCTAAAAAAATTATTTTCCAGCATGTTGACACCAAGGAATATGGCCAAAACTTGTGGGTCATAACTCATGAAATCAGGAAATTATTTGCCAACAGTCGAAACCACTAAAAATGGGCAAAGATTATGGGTTACAACTCATGACATCGTGAAATTTGGGTTTCGGGAAATTATTTGTTTACAGGTTGAAACCACTAAAATCAGCCAAATATCGGGCGTTATAGCCTGTGAAATCGTGAATTTCGACTTTCGAGAAATTATTTACAACGGGTCAAAACCATGAAAATGACCAAAACTTGTGGGTTATAGCTCATACAATCGTGGATCTTGTCCTATGGGAAATTATTTGCCAACGGGTCGAAATCACTAAAAATGGCTAAAAATCATGGATTATAGCTCATGAATACGTGAATTTTGGCTTATGGGAAATTATTTGCCTATAGGTCGAGACCAGTAAAAATGAATAAAAATCATGGGTTATATAGCTCATAAAATTGTGAATTTTGACTTCTGAGAAATTATTTACCTACTGATCGAAATCAGTAAAAATGGCCGAAATACATAGGTTATAGCTCATGAAATCACGATTTCATGAGCTATAACCCACTATTTTTTACCATTTTTAGTTATTTTGACACGTCGGTAAATATTTCTCAAAGCCAAAATTCACGATCTCATAAGCTGTAACCCATGATTTTTGGCTATTTTAGTGGTTTCGACCCATTGACAAATAATTTCGAAGGCTAATATTCACGATTTCATAAGCTATAACCCATGATTTTTGGTCATTTTAATGGTTTTGACATGTAGGCAAATAATTTCGAAGGCTAATATTCACGATTTCATGAGCTATAACCCATGATTTTTGACCATTTTAATGGTTTTGACATGTAGGCAAATAATTTCGAAGGCTAATATTCACGATTTCATAAGCTATAACCCATGATTTTTACCATTTTAGTGGTTTCGACACGTTTCTAAATAATTTTGCAAAGACCAAAATTTATAATTTCATGAGCTATAACCCATGATTTTTGACCATTTTTGTGGTTTCAACATATAAGCAAATAATTTCCCGAAGTCAAAATTCATGATTTCATGAGCTATAACCCATGATTTTTGGCCATTTTTAGTGGTTTCGACCCATTGACAAATAATTTCGAAGGCTAATATTCACGATTTCATGAGCTATAACCCATGATTTTTGCCATTTTAGCGGTTTTGACTTCGTAGGCAAATAATTCACGGAGGCCAAAATTCACGACTTTGTAAGGTAGAACCCATGATTTTGGACATTTTAGGGATTTTGACCGGTTTCAAATAATTTCATAAGCGCCAAAATCATAATTTCATGAGCTATAATCCATGATTTTTGACCATTTTAATGGTTTCAACATATTGAAAGTATTTTCTGAGCTATAATTCATGATTTTATGAGCTATAATCCATGATTTTTAGCATTTTTAATGGTTTTGACATGTAGGCAAATAATTTCACGGAGGCCAAAATTCCGATTTCATGAGTTGTAACCCGATTTTTGGCCATTTTTAGTGGTTTTAACTTGTTGGCAAATAATTTCCCGAAGCTAAAATTCACGACTTCATAACCTATAACCCATGAGTTTTGGGCCATTTTTAGTGGTTTCGACCCATTGACAAATAATTTCGAAGGCTAATATTCACGATTTCATGAGCTATAACCCATGATTTTTTGCCATTTTTAGTGGTTTCGACCCGTTGGCAAATAATTTCACGGAGGCTAATATTCACGATTTTATGAGCTATAACCCAACATTTTTTGCCATAGTTTGTGTTTTCGACCGGTTGGCAAATAAATTCGAGGCCAAAATTCACGATTTCATGAGCTATAACCCCAAATGTTTTGGCCTTTTAGTGGTTTCAACACGTAGGCAATTTATATGCCACGGGACTAACTTCATGATTTCATAAGCTATAACCCATGATTTTTGCTATTTTTAGTGGTTTGGACCAGGTGGCAAATAGTTTCATTGAGGGCAAACTTCATGATTTCATAAGCTATAACCCATGATTTTTGGCCATTTTTAGTGGTTTCGACCCATTGACAAATAATTTCCGAAGGTCAAAATTCACGATTTCATGAGCTATAACCCCAAATGTTTTGGCCTTTTAGTGGTTTCGACCCATTGGCAAATAATTTCCCGAAGCTAAAATTCACGACTTCATGAGCTATAACTCATAATTTTGGCTATTTTTAGTGGTTTCGACCCATTGACAAATAATTTCCCAGAAGCTAAAATTTATGACTTCATAAGCTATAACCCACGTTTTTTGGCCATTTTTAGTGGTTTCGACACGTTTCTAAATAATTTTGCAAAGACCAAAATTTATAATTTCATGAGATATAATCCATGAAATTTTACCATTTTAGAACCTATAGGCAAATAATTTCCCGGAGGTCAAAATTTCATGAGCTATAACCCATGATTTTTTACCATTTTTAGCAGCTTCGACCCATTGGCAAATAATTGCCCAGAAGACAAAATTCACGATTTCATGAGCTATAACCCAAGATTTTTTACCATTTTTAGTGGTTTCAACATATAAGCAAATAATTTCCCGAAAGTCAAAATTCATGATTTCATGAGCTATAACCCCAATTTTTTGCCATTTTTAGTGGTTTCGACTCGTTGGCAATTAATTTCCAGGAAGCCAAAATTAGTGATTTCATGAGATATAACTCACGATTTTTCACCATTTTTTACAGTTTTGACCCATTGGCAAATAATTACCCATAAGCCAAAATTCAAGATTTAATGAGCTATAACTCACGATTTTTGGCTATTTTTGGCGGTTTTAACTTGTTGGCAAATAATTTTGTTGAGGCAAAAATTCATGACTTTATAACTATAATCCATGATGTTTGGCCATATTTTAGTGGTTTCGACCCATTGACAAATAATTTCACGGAAGTCAAAATTCATGATTTCATGAGCTATAACTCACGATTTTTGGCTATTTTTAGTGGTTTCGACCCATTGGCAAATAATTTCACGGAAGTCAAAATTCATGATTTCATAAGCTATAACCCATGAGTTTTGGACATTTTAGTAGGTTCAACCTATTTCTAAATAATTTGGTAAAAGCCAAAATTATAATTTCATGAGTTATATATAACCCATGATTTTGACCATTTTCTTGGTTTCGATATATAGGTAAATAATTTCCCAGTCAAAATTCATGATTTCATGAGTTATAGCCCAATTTTGGATATTTTTAGTGGTTTCGACCCATTGGCAAATAAATTCTAGGAAGCCAAATCTCTATTTCATGAGCTATAACCCATGATTTTTGGCCATTTTAGTGGTTTCGACCCATTGGCAAACAATTTCACGAGGCTAATACTCACAATTTCATGAGTTATAATCCATGATTTTTAGCCATAGTTTATATTTTCGGCCTGTTGTCAAATAATTTCAATGAGGCCAAAATTTATGATTTCGTGAGCTATAACCCCAAATGTTTTGGCCTTTTTAGTGGTTTCAACCTATATACAAATTATTTACCAAAGGCAACCTTTATGATTTCATTAGCTATAACCCATGATTTTTTGCTATTTTTAGTGGTCTAGACCATTTTGTAAATAGTTTGCTAAGGGCAAAATTCACGATTTCATGAGCTATAATCCATGATTTTTGGCCATTCCTAATGAATTCGACCCGTTGGCAAATAATTTCCCGGTGGCCAAAATTCATGATTTCATAAGCTATAACCCATGATTATTGACCATTTTTAGTGGTTTCGACCCATTGGCAAATAATTTCCCACAAGCCAAAATCTACGTTTTCATGAGCTATAACTTCGCGATTTTTACCTTTTTTAGTGGTTTCGAACCATATGCAAATAATTTTTCTGGAAGCTAAAATTTTTGACATCATAAGTTATAATCCAAGATTTTTTGCCATTTTTAGTGGTTTCAACCCGTCAGCAAATAATATCCCGGAGGCTAAATTTCTAGATTTCATGAGCTATAACCAACATGTTTTGCCAAATTTTATCGTTTCAACACGTTCACAAATAATTTTGTGAGCTATAATTCATGATTTTATGAGCTATAATCCATGATTTTTGGCCATTAAAGACATGTAGGCAAATAATTTCACGGAGGCCAAAATTCACGATTTCATGAGTTGTAACCCGATTTTTGGCCATTTTAGTGGTTTTACGTAGGCAATTAATTTCCCGAAGCTAAAATTCACGACTTCATAACCTATAACCCATGAGTTTTGGACATTTTAGTAGGTTCAACCTATTTCTAAATAATTTGGTAAAAGCCAAAATTATAATTTCATGAGTTATATATAACCCATGATTTTGACCATTTTCTTGGTTTCGATATATAGGTAAATAATTTCCCGAAGTCAAAATTCATGATTTCATGAGTTATAGCCCAATTTTGGATATTTTTAGTGGTTTCGACCCATTGGCAAATAAATTCTAGGAAGCCAAATCTCTATTTCATGAGCTATAACCCATGATTTTTGCCATTTTTGTGGTTTCGACCCATTGGCAAACAATTTCACGAAGGCTAATACTCACAATTTCATGAGTTATAATCCATGATTTTTAGCCATAGTTTATATTTTCGGCCTGTTGTCAAATAATTTCAATGAGGCCAAAATTTATGATTTCGTGAGCTATAACCCCAAATGTTTTGGCCTTTTTAGTGGTTTCAACCTATATACAAATTATTTACCAAAGGCAACCTTTATGATTTCATTAGCTATAACCCATGATTTTTTGCTATTTTTAGTGGTCTAGACCATTTTGTAAATAGTTTGCTAAGGGCAAAATTCACGATTTCATGAGCTATAATCCATGATTTTTGGCCATTCCTAATGAATTCGACCCGTTGGCAAATAATTTCCCGGTGGCCAAAATTCATGATTTCATAAGCTATAACCCATGATTATTGACCATTTTTAGTGGTTTCGACCCATTGGCAAATAATTTCCCACAAGCCAAAATCTACGTTTTCATGAGCTATAACCCATGATTTTGACCATTTTTAGTGGTTTGAACCATATGCAAATAATTTTTCTGGAAGCTAAAATTTTTGACATCATAAGTTATAATCCAAGATTTTTTGCCATTTTTAGTGGTTTCAACCCGTCAGCAAATAATATCCCGGAGGCTAAATTTCTAGATTTCATGAGCTATAACCAACATGTTTTTGCCAAATTTTATCGTTTCAACACGTTCACAAATAATTTTGTGAGCTATAATTCACAATTTTATTAGTTATAATCTGATTTTTGGTCATTTTAATGGTTTTGACATGTAGGAAAATAACTTATCGGGCTAAAATTCACGACTTCATGAGCTATATAACCCATGATTTTTGCCATTTTAGTGGTTTCACTAGTAAGCAAATAATTTCCCGAAGCTAAAATTTATGACTTCATAAGCTATAACCCATGATTTTTGGCCATTTTAGTGGTTTTGATCCGTTTCAAAATAATTTTGCAAATGCCAAAATTATAATTTCATGAGCTATAATCCATGATTTTTGGCCATTTTTAGTGGTTTCAAAATATATACAAATAATTTCACGGAAGTCAAAATTCATGATTTCATGAGCTATAACCCATGATTTTTGACTATTTTTAGTGGTTTGGTCCATTGGCAAATAATTTCCGAAGGCTAATATTCACAATTTTATGAGCTATAACCCACGATTTTTACCATAGTTTATGGTTTCGACCGTTGGTAAATAAATTCGAGGAGGCCAAAATTTATGATTTCGTGAGCTATAACCCCTAATTTTTGTGGTTTCGACCCATTGACAAATAATTTCCGAAGGCTAATATTCACGATTTCATGAGCTATATAACCCACGATTTCATGAGCTATATAACCCATGATTTTTGCCATTTTAGTGGTTTCGACCGTTGGTAAATAAATTAGGAGGCCAAAATTCACGATTTCATGAGCTATAACCCCTAATTTTTGCCATTTTAGTGGTTTCAACCTGTAGGCAATTTATATGCCACAGACTAACTTCATGATTTCATGAGCTATAACTCATAATTTTGGCTATTTTTAGTGGTTTTGACTTATAGGCAAATAATTTCACGGAAGTCAAAATTCATGATTTCATGAGCTATAACCCATGATTTTTGGCCATTTTAGTGGTTTGGTCCATTGGCAAATAATTTTGTGAGCTATAATTCACAATTTTATGAGCTATAACCCATGATTTTTGCCATTTTAGTGGTTTTGACTTATAGGCAAATAATTTCGAAGGCTAATATTCACAATTTTATGAGCTATAACCCACGATTTCATGAGCTATATAACCCATGATTTTTGCCATTTTAGTGGTTTCGACCGTTGGTAAATAAATTCGAGGAGGCCAAAATTCACGATTTCATGAGTTGTAACCCACGATTTTTGGCCATTTTAGTGGTTTCAACCCGTTGGCAAATAATTTCACGGAAGTCAAAATTCATGATTTCATGAGCTATAACTCATAATTTTGGCTATTTTTAGTGGTTTTGACTTATAGGCAAATAATTTCACGGAAGTCAAAATTCATGATTTCATGAGCTATAACCCATGATTTTTGGCCATGTTTAATGGTTTGGACCAGGTGGCAAATAGTTTCATTGAGGGCAAACTTCACAATTTCTTGAGCTATAATCCATGATTTTTAGCCATTTTAGTGGTTTCGACCCATTGGCAAATAATTTCGAAGGCTAATATTCACGATTTCATAAGCTATAACCCATGATTTTTGCCATTTTAGTGGTTTCGACCCATTGGCAAATAATTTCCCGAAGCTAAAATTCACGACTTCATGAGCTATATAACCCATGATTTTTGGCCATTTTAATGGTTTTAACATGTAGGCAAATAATTTACGGATGCTAAAATTCACGACTTCATGAGCTATATAACCCATGATTTTGGACATTTTAGTGGTTTTAACTTGTTGGCAAATAATTTCCCGAAGCTAAAATTCACGACTTCATAACCTATAACCCATGAGTTTTGGACATTTTTAGTAGGTTCAACCTATTTCTAAATAATTTGGTAAAAGCCAAAATTATAATTTCATGAGTTATATATAACCCATGATTTTTGACCATTTTCTTGGTTTCAACATATAGGCAAATAATTTCACGGAAGTCAAAATTCATGATTTCATGAGTTATAATCCATGATTTTTGGCTATTTTAGTGGTTTCGACCCATTGGCAAATAATTTCTAGGAAGCCAAATCTCTATTTCATGAGCTATAACCCACGATTTTTGGCCATTTTCTTGGTTTCAACATATAGGCAAATAATTTCACGAAGGCTAATCCTCACAATTTCATGAGTTATAATCCATGATTTTTAGCCATAGTTTATATTTTCGACCGTTGACAAATAATTTCAAGGAGGCCAAAATTTATGATTTCATGAGCTATAACCCCAAATGTTTTGGCCTTTTAGTGGTTTCAACCTATATACAAATTATTTACCAAAGGCAACCTTTATGATTTCATTAGCTATAACCCATGATTTTTGCTATTTTAGTGGTCTAGACCATTTTGTAAATAGTTTGCTAAGGGCAAAATTCGATTTCATGAGCTATAATCCATGATTTTTGGCCATTCCTAATGAATTCGACCGTTGGCAAATAATTTCGGTGGCCAAAATTCATGATTTCATGAGCTATAACCCACGATTTTTGGCCATTTTAATGGTTTTGACATGTAGGCAAATAATTTCTAGGAAGCCAAAATTCATGATTTCATGAGCTATAACCCACGATTTTTGGCCATTTTTGTGGTTTCGACCCATTGACAAATAATTTCTTGGAAGCTAAAATTTTTGACATCATAAGTTATAATCCAAGATTTTTGCCATTTTAGTGGTTTCAACCCGTCGACAAATAATATCCGGAGGCTAAATTTCTAGATTTCATGAGCTATAACCAACATGTTTTGCCAAATTTTATCGTTTCAACCCGTTGGCAAATAATTTCTGAGCTATAATCCATGATTTTATGAGCTATAATCCATGATTTTTGGCCATTTTAATGGTTTTGACATGTAGGCAAATAACTTATCGGAGGCTAAAATTCCGCGACTTCATGAGCTATAATCCATGATTTTTGGCTATTTTTAATGGTTTCGACCGTAGGCAAATAATTTCTTGGAAGCTAAAATTCACGACTTCATGAGCTATAACCCACGATTTTTGGCCATTTTAATGGTTTTGACATGTAGGCAAATAATTTCTAGGAAGCCAAAATTCATGATTTCATGAGCTATAACCCATGATTATTGACCATTTTTAGTGGTTTCAACATATAGGCAAATAATTTCACGGAAGTCAAAATTCATGATTTCATGAGCTATAACCCATGATTTTTGACTATTTTTAGTGGTTTCGACCCATTGGCAAATAATTTCCGAAGGCTAATATTCACAATTTTATGAGCTATATAACCCACGATTTCATGAGCTATATAACCCATAATTTTTGCCATAGTTTATGTTTTCGACCGTTGGCAAATAAATTCGAGGAGGCCAAAATTCACGATTTCGTGAGCTATAACCCCGATATTTTGGCGTTTTTAGTGGTTTCAACATATATGCAAATAATTTCACGGAGGTCAAAATTCATGATTTCATGAGTTGTAACCCACGATTTTGGCTATTTTTAGTGGTTTCGACTTGTTAGCAAATAGTTTCATTGAGGGCAAACTTCACAATTTCTTGAGCTATAATCCATGATTTTTGGCCATGTTTAGTGGTTTGGACCAGGTGGCAAATAGTTTTGTATAGGCCAAATTCGAGTTTCATGAGCTATAAACCATAATTTTGGCTATTTTTAATGGTTTTACCGTTGGCAAATAATTTTGTTGAGGCAAAATTCATGATTTCATGAGCTATAACCCCAATTTTTGCCATTTTAGTGGTTTCAACATATAGGCAAATAATTCTCGAATGCCAAAACTCATGTCTTCATGAGCTATAACTCACGATTTTGGCTATTTTTAGTAATTTTGACACATTGGAAAATAATTTCTGGGATGCTAAAATTCACGACTTCATAAGCTATAACCCATGCTTTTTTATCATTTTAGTGGTTTCTTCATTCGCAAATAATTTCCCGAAGGTCAAAATTCATGATTTCATAGATTATAACCCACAGTTTTGGGCCCTTTTAGTGGTTTCAACCCGTCAACAAATAATATCCCAGAGGCCAAATTTTAAGATTTCATGAGATATAACCCACAAGTTTTTGCCAAAATTTATCATTTCAACCCGTTCGCAAATAATTTTGTGAGCTATAATTCATGATTGTATGAGTTATACTGCGATGATTTTTTGGCCATTAAAGACATGTAGGCAAATAATTTACCGGATGCTAAAATTCACGACTTCATGAGCTATATAACCCATGATTTTTTGCCATTTTTAGCGGTTTCGACTCGTAGGCAAATAATTCCCCAGCAGCTAAAATTCACGACTTTGTAAGGTAGAACCCATGATTTTTGGACATTTTTAGGGATTTTGACCGGTTTCCAAATAATTTCCGAAGGTCAAAATTCACGATTTCATGAGCTATAACCCATAATTTTTACCATTTTTAGTGGTTTCAACATATAGGCAAATAATTTCTAGGAAGTCAAAATTCATGATTTCATGAGCTATAACCCATGAGTTTTGGACATTTTAGTGGTTTCGACCCATTGGCAAATAATTTCTAGGAAGTCAAAATTCATGATTTCATGAGTTATAATCCATAATTTTTGACCATTTTTAGTGGTTTCGACCCATTGGCAAATAATTACCCATAAGCCAAAATTCACAATTTCATGAGCTATAACCCACGATTTTTGGCCATTTTAGTGGTTTCAACCCGTTGGCAAATAATTTCACGGAAGTCAAAATTCATGATTTTATGAGCTATAACCCATGATTTTTGGCTATTTTTAGTGGTTTCGACCGTTGGCAAATAATTTCGGAGGTCAAAATTCACGATTTCATGAGCTATAACCCGCGATTTTTAGCCATTGTTAGTTGTTTTGACCCGTCGACAAATAATTTCGAAGGCTAATATTCACGATTTCATGAGCTATAACCCATAATTTTTACCATTTTTAGTGGTTTCAACATATAGGCAAATAATTTCATGGAGTCCAAAATTCATGATTTCATGAGCTATAACCCATGAGTTTTGGACATTTTAGTGGTTTCGACCCATTGGCAAATAATTTCTAGGAAGCCAAAATTCATGATTTCATGAGTTATATATAACCCATGATTTTTAGCATTTTTAGTGGTTTCGACCCATTGGCAAATAATTACCGACAAGCCAAAATCTACGTTTTCATGAGCTATAATCCATGATTTTTGACCATTTTAATGGTTTCAACATATATGCAAATAGTTTCACGAAAGTCAAAATTCATGATTTCATGAGCTATAACCCATGATTTTTGCTATTTTTAGTGGTTTCGACCCATTGACAAATAATTTCGAAGGCTAATATTCACGATTTCATAAGCTATATAACCCACGATTTTTGGCCATTTTTAGTGGTTTCAACCGTTGGCAAATAATTTCGAAGGCTAATATTCACGATTTCATGAGCTATAACCCATGATTTTTGGCTATTTTTAGTGGTTTCGACCGTTGGCAAATAATTTCGAAGGCTAATATTCACGATTTCATAAGCTATAACCCATGATTTTTAGCGATTTTTAGTGGTTTCGACCCATTGACAAATAATTTCAATGAGGCCAAAATTCACGACTTCATGAGCTATAACCCATAATTTTTGCCATTTTAGTGGTTTTAACTTGTTGGCAAATAATTTCGAAGGCTAATATTCACGGTTTCATGAGCTATAAGCCACGATTTTTGGCCATTTTTAGCAGTTTCGATCCGTTGGCAAATACTTTCGCGGTGGCCAAAATCCATGATTTCGTGAGCTATAACCCACGATTTTTGGCCATTTTAATGGTTTCAACATATAGGCAAATAATTTCTGAGCTATAATCCATGATTTTATGAGCTATAATCCATGATTTTTGGACATTTTAGTGGTTTTAACTTGTTGGCAAATAGTTTCATTGAGGGCAAACTTCACAATTTCTTGAGCTATAACCCACGATTTTTGCCATTTTTAGTGGTTTTCTTGTAGGCAATTAATTTCCCGAAGCTAAAATTCACGACTTCATAAGCTATATAACCCATGATTTTTGGACATTTTAGTGGTTTCGACCCATTGACAAATAATTTCAATGAGGCCAAAATTTATGATTTCATGAGTTATAATCCATGATTTTTGACCATTTTCTTGGTTTCAACATATAGGCAAATAATTTCCCATAAGTCAAAATTCATGATTTCATGAGTTATAACCCATAATTTTTGGCCATTTTAATGGTTTCAACATATAGGCAAATAATTTCTAGGAAGCCAAATCTCTCTATTTCCTGAGCTATAACCCATGATTTTTGGCCTTTTTTGTGGTTTCGACCCATTGACAAATAATTTCCCGAAGGCTAATATTCACGATTTCATAAGCTATATAACCCACGATTTCATGAGCTATATAACCCATAATTTTTTTGCCATAGTTTATGTTTTCGACCCGTTGGCAAATAAATTCGAGGAGGCCAAAATTCACGATTTCGTGAGCTGTAACCCCCTAATTTTTTAGCATTTTTAGTGGTTTCAACCTGTAGGCAATTTATATGCCACAGGACTAACTTCATGATTTCATGAGCTATAACTCATAATTTTTGGCTATTTTTAGTGGTTTTAACTTGTTGGCAAATAGTTTCATTGAGGGCAAACTTCACAATTTCTTGAGCTATAACCCATGATTTTTGGCCATGTTTAGTGGTTTGGACCAGCTGGCAAATAGTTTTGCAGAGGCCAAATTCATAATTTCATGAGCAATAAACCATGATTTTTAGCCTTTTTTAACGGTTTTGACCCATTGGCAAATAATTTCACGATGGCCAAAATTCAAGATTTCATGAGCTCTAACCCACAAGTTTTTGCCAAATTTTGTGGTTTCAACATGTTCGAAAGTATTTTCCTGAGCTATAATTCATGATTTTATGAGCTATAATCCATGATTTTTTAGCATTTTTAATGGTTTTGACATGTAGGCAAATAATTTACGGGAGGCCAAAATTCACGATTTCATGAGTTGTAACCCACGATTTTTGGCCATTTTTTAGTGGTTTTTACTGTAGGCAATTAATTTCCCAGAAGCTAAAATTCACGACTTCATAACCTATAACCCATGAGTTTTGGACATTTTTAGTAGGTTCAACCTATTTCTAAATAATTTGGTAAAAGCCAAAATTATAATTTCATGAGTTATATATAACCCATGATTTTTGACCATTTTTACTGGTTTCGATATATAGGTAAATAATTTCCCAGAAGTCAAAATTCATGATTTCATGAGTTATAGCCCTGAATTTTGGATATTTTTAGTGGTTTCGACCCATTGGCAAATAAATTCTAGGAAGCCAAATCTCTCTATTTCATGAGCTATAACCACGATTTTTGTCCATTTTTTGTGGTTTCGACCCATTGGCAAACAATTTCACGAAGGCTAATACTCACAATTTCATGAGTTATAATCCATGATTTTATGAGCTATAATCCATGATTTTTAGCATTTTTAATGGTTTTGACATGTAGGCAAATAATTTCTGAGGCCAAAATTCACGATTTCATGAGTTGTAACCCACGATTTTTGGCCATTTTTAGTGGTTTTCTTGTAGGCAATTAATTTCCCGAAGCTAAAATTCACGACTTCATAACCTATAACCCATGAGTTTTGGACATTTTAGTAGGTTCAACCTATTTCTAAATAATTTGGTAAAAGCCAAAATTATAATTTCATGAGTTATATATAACCCATGATTTTTGACCATTTTCTTGGTTTCGATATATAGGTAAATAATTTCCCGAAGTCAAAATTCATGATTTCATGAGTTATAGCCCGAAATGTTTTGGCCTTTTAGTGGTTTCGACCCATTGGCAAATAATTTCACGGAAGTCAAAATTCATGATTTCATGAGCTATAATCCATGATTTTTGGCCATTTTAGTGGT
The DNA here is from genome assembly GCA_012295165.1 of Asparagus setaceus. Classification (NCBI taxonomy): domain Eukaryota; kingdom Viridiplantae; phylum Streptophyta; class Magnoliopsida; order Asparagales; family Asparagaceae; genus Asparagus; species Asparagus setaceus. Next base: position 15,722,123 of record CM022705.1, read on the forward strand.
TTTCTTGTAGGCAATTAATTTCCCGAAGCTAAAATTCACGACTTCATAACCTATAACCCATGAGTTTTGGACATTTTAGTAGGTTCAACCTATTTCTAAATAATTTGGTAAAAGCCAAAATTATAATTTCATGAGTTATATATAACCCATGATTTTTGACCATTTTCTTGGTTTCGATATATAGGTAAATAATTTCCCGAAGTCAAAATTCATGATTTCATGAGTTATAGCCCGAATTTTGGATATTTTTAGTGGTTTCGACCCATTGGCAAATAAATTCTAGGAAGCCAAATCTCTCTATTTCATGAGCTATAACCGATTTTTGTCCATTTTTGTGGTTTCGACCCATTGGCAAACAATTTCCGAAGGCTAATACTCACAATTTCATGAGTTATAATCCATGATTTTTGGCCATAGTTTATATTTTCGACTGTTGTCAAATAATTTCAATGAGGCCAAAATTTATGATTTCATGAGTTGTAACCCACGATTTTTGGCCATTTTAGTGGTTTCAACCTATATACAAATTATTTACCAAAGGCAACCTTTATGATTTCATTAGCTATAACCCATGAGTTTTGGACATTTTAGTGGTTTGAACCATATGCAAATAATTTCACGGAAGTCAAAATTCATGATTTCATGAGCTATAATCCATGATTTTGGCTATTTTTAATGGTTTTACCGTTGGCAAATAATTTCCCGGTGGCCAAAATTCATGATTTCATAAGCTATACCCCACGAATTTCAGCCATTTTTAGTGTTTTTTACTCGTAGGTAAATAATTACCAGCAAGCCAAAATCTACGTTTTCATGAGCTATAACTCGCGATTTTTTTACCTTTTTTAGTGGTTTCGAACCATATGCAAATAATTTTTCTGGAAGCTAAAATTTTTGACATCATAAGTTATAATCCAAGATTTTTTGCCATTTTTAGTGGTTTCAACCCGTCAGCAAATAATATCCCGGAGGCTAAATTTCTAGATTTCATGAGCTATAACCAACATGTTTTTGCCAAATTTTATCGTTTCAACACGTTCACAAATAATTTTGTGAGCTATAATTCACAATTTTATTAGTTATAATCCATAATTTTTGGCCATTTTAATGGTTTTGACATGTAGGCAAATAACTTATCGGAGGCTAAAATTCCGCGACTTCATGAGCTATAATCCATGATTTTGGCTATTTTTAGTGGTTTCGACCCATTGGCAAATAATTTCACGGTAGCTAAAATCACGACTTAAGTAGCTAGAACCCACGTTTTTGGACATTTTAGTGGTTTTGATCCGTTTCAAAATAATTTTGCAAATGCCAAAATTATAATTTCATGAGCTATAACCCATGATTATTGACCATTTTAGTGGTTTCAAAATATATACAAATAATTTCACGGAAGTCAAAATTCATGATTTCATGAGTTATAATCCATGATTTTTGGCCATTTTAGTGGTTTCAACCCGTCGACAAATAATATCCGGAGGCTAAATTTCTAGATTTCATGAGCTATAACCAACATGTTTTGCCAAATTTTATCGTTTCAACACGTTCACAAATAATTTTGTGAGCTATAATTCACAATTTTATTAGTTATAATCTACGATTTTTGGTCATTTTAATGGTTTTGACATGTAGGAAAATAACTTATCGGAGGCTAAAATTCTGACTTCATGAGCTATAATCCATGATTTTGGCTATTTTTAATGGTTTCGACCGTTGGTAAATAATTTCTTGGAAGCTAAAATTCACGACTTCATAAGCTATAACCCATGATTTTTGACTATTTTTAGTGGTTTTGATCCGTTTCAAAATAATTTTGCAAATGCCAAAATTATAATTTCATGAGATATAACCCATGATTATTGACCATTTTAGTGGTTTCAACATATAGGCAAATAATTTCACGGAAGTCAAAATTCATGATTTCATAAGCTATAACCCACGATTTTTACCATAGTTTATGGTTTCGACCCGTTGGCAAATAATTTCCGGTGGCCAAAATTCATGATTTCATGAGCTATAACCAACATGTTTTGCCAAATTTTATCGTTTCAACACGTTCACAAATAATTTTGTGAGCTATAATTCACAATTTTATTAGTTATAATCTACGATTTTTTGGTCATTTTTAATGGTTTTGACATGTAGGAAAATAACTTATCGGAGGCTAAAATTCACGACTTCATGAGCTATAATCCATGATTTATGGCTATTTTTAATGGTTTCGACCCGTAGGCAAATAATTTCCTGGTAGCTAAAAATCACGACTTCGTAAGCTAGAACCCACGTTTTTTGGACATTTTAGTGGTTTTGATCCGTTTCAAAATAATTTTGCAAATGCCAAAATTATAATTTCATGAGCTATAACCCATGATTATTGACCATTTTTAGTGGTTTCAAAATATATACAAATAATTTCACGGAAGTCAAAATTCATGATTTCATGAGCTATAACCCATGATTTTTGGCCATTTTAGTGGTTTCACCCATTGACAAATAATTTCTTGGAAGCTAAAATTCACGACTTCATGAGCTATAACCCATAATTTTTACCATAGTTTATGGTTTCGACCCGTTGGCAAATAAATTCGAGGAGGCCAAAATTCACGATTTCATGAGCTATAACCCACGATTTTTGGCGATTTTAGTGGTTTCAACATATAGGCAAATAATTTCCTAGGAGTCAAAATTTATGATTTCATGAGCTATAACCCATGATTTTTGACTATTTTTAGTGGTTTTGACTTGTTAGCAAATAGTTTCATTGAGGGCAAACTTCACAATTTCTTGAGCTATAACCCATGATTTTTGGCCATGTTTAATGGTTTGGACCGGTGGCAAATAGTTTTGTATAGGCCAAAATTCAGATTTCATGAGCTATAAACCATGATTTTTGGGCATTTTTAATGGTTTCGACCGTTGGTAAATAATTTCCGGTGGCCAAAATTCATGATTTCATGAGCTATAACCCACAATTTATTTTACCATTTTAGTGGTTTTGACTTATAGGCAAATAATTCTCGAATGCCAAAATCCATGTCTTTATGAGCTATAACCCACAATTTATTTTACCATTTTTAGTGGTTTCGGTCCATTGGCAAATAATTTCCTAGGAGTCAAAATTTATGATTTCATAAGCTATAACCCACGATTTTTGGCGATTTTAGTGGTTTCGACCCATTGGCAAATAATTTTGTGAGCTATAATTCACAATTTTATTAGTTATAATCTACGATTTTTGGTCATTTTAATGGTTTTGACATGTAGGAAAATAACTTATCGGAGGCTAAAATTCCGCGACTTCATGAGCTATAATCCATGATTTTGGCTATTTTTAATGGTTTCGACCGTAGCAAATAATTTCACGGTAGCTAAAAATCGACTTAAGTAGCTAGAACCCACGTTTTTTGGACATTTTAGTGGTTTTGATCCGTTTCAAAATAATTTTGCAAATGCCAAAATTATAATTTCATGAGCTATAACCCATGATTATTGACCATTTTTAGTGGTTTCAAAATATATACAAATAATTTCCTGGAAGTCAAAATTCATGATTTCATGAGCTATAACCCATGATTTTTGACTATTTTTAGTGGTTTCGGTCCATTGGCAAATAATTTCCCGAAGGCTAATATTCACAATTTTATGAGCTATAACCCACGATTTTTTACCATAGTTTATGGTTTCGACCCGTTGGTAAATAAATTCGAGGAGGCCAAAATTTATGATTTCGTGAGCTATAACCCCCTAATTTTTTGTGGTTTCAACCTGTACGGAAATTATTTACCACAGGACAAACTTCATGATTTCATGAGCTGTAATCCATGATTTTGGCTATTTTTAGTGGTTTCGACTTGTTAGCAAATAGTTTCATTGAGGGCAAACTTCACAATTTCTTGAGCTATAATCCATGATTTTTGGCCATGTTTAATGGTTTGGACCAGCTGGCAAATAGTTTTGTATAGGCCAAATTCAGGATTTCATGAGCTATAAACCATAATTTTTGGCATTTTTAATGGTTTTTACCCGTTGGCAAATAATTTCTCGTTGGCAAAAATTTATGATTTCATGAGCTATACCCGACGAATTTTAGCCATTTTTAGTGGTTTTGACTTATAGGCAAATAATTCTCGAATGCCAAAATCCATGTCTTTATGAGCTATAACTCACGATTTTTGGGTAATTTTTATATTTTCGACCCATGGACAAATAATTTCTTGGAAGCTAAAATTTACGACTTCATAAGCTATAAGTCACGATTATTAGCTATTTTTAATGGTTTCGACCCGTCTCCAAATAATTTCACGAAGGCACAATTTCACGAGCTATAACCCACAATTTGTTTTACCATTTTTAGTGGTTTCAACATATAGGCAAATAATTTCCTAGGAGTCAAAATTTATGATTTCATGAGCTATAACCCCCGAGTTTTTGCCATTTTTTGTGGTTTCGACCCTTTGGGAAATAATTTCTAGGAAGCCAAAATTCATGATTTCATGAGTTATAATAACCAATAATTTTTTACCATTTTTAGTGGTTTTGACCCATTGGCAAATAATTACCCAGAAGCCAAAATTCACAATTTCATGAGCTATAAACCATGATTTTTACCATTTTTAGTGGTTTCAACATATAGGCAAATAATTTCCTAGGAGTCAAAATTTATGATTTCATGAGATATAACCCATGATTTTTGGCCATTTTAGTGGTTTCACCCATTGACAAATAATTTCTGAGCTATAATCCATGATTTTATGAGCTATAACCCATGATTTTTACCATTTTTAGTGGTTTCGACCGTTGGTAAATAAATTCGAGGAGGCCAAAATTCACGATTTCATGAGCTATAACCCACGATTTTTGGCGATTTTAGTGGTTTCAACATATAGGCAAATAATTTCCTAGGAGTCAAAATTTATGATTTCATGAGCTATAACCCATGATTTTTGACTATTTTTAGTGGTTTTGACTTGTTAGCAAATAGTTTCATTGAGGGCAAACTTCACAATTTCTTGAGCTATAACCCATGATTTTTGGCCATGTTTAATGGTTTGGACCGGTGGCAAATAGTTTTGTATAGGCCAAAATTCAGATTTCATGAGCTATAAACCATAATTTTGGCATTTTAATGGTTTCGACCGTTGGTAAATAATTTCCGGTGGCCAAAATTCATGATTTCATGAGCTATAACCCACGATTTTTGCCATTTTAGTGGTTTTGACTTATAGGCAAATAATTCTCGAATGCCAAAATCCATGTCTTTATGAGCTATAACTCACGATTTTTGGCCATTTTTGTGGTTTCGACCCATTGGCAAATAATTTCCCATAAGTCAAAATTCATGATTTCATAAGCTATAACCCACGATTTTTGGCTATTTTTAATGGTTTCGACCGTCTCCAAATAATTTCACGAGGGTAAAATTCACGATTTCATGAGCTATAAACCATGATTTTTACCATTTTTAGTGGTTTCAACATATAGGCAAATAATTTCCTAGGAGTCAAAATTTATGATTTCATGAGCTATAACCCACAATTTATTTTACCATTTTTAGTGGTTTCAACCCGTTGGCAAATAATTTCTAGGAAGCCAAAATTCACAATTTCATGAGCTATAACCCACAATTTATTTTACCATTTTTAGTGGTTTCAACCCGTTGGCAAATAATTTCTCGGGCTAAACTTCCGCGATTTTATGAGCTATAGCCAATGATTTTGGCTATTTTTAGTGGTTTCGACCGTTGGTAAATAATTTCCGGAGGTTAAATTTCAAGATTTTATTAGCTATAACCCGCGATTTTTAGCCATTGTTAGTTGTTTTGACCCGTCGACAAATATTTACCATGGGCCAAAATTCACGACCTCATGAGTTGTAACCCATTTTTTCGCCATTTTAGTGGTTTTGATCTGTTATCAAATAACTTCCCGAAGGCGAAAATTTATTATTTAATGAGCTATAACGCACGGTTTTGGGCCATTAGTGGTTTCGACCCGTCGGTAAATAATATCCCGGAGGCCAAATTTCTCGATTTCATGAGCTCTAACCCATAAGTTTTTGCCAAATTTTATGGTTTCAACCTGTTAACAAATAATTTCCTGAGCTATAATCCATGATTTTATGAGCTATAATCCATGATTTTTGGGCATTTTTAATGGTTTTAACATGTAGGCAAATAATTTATCGGAGGTCAAAATTCACGATTTCATGAGTTGTAACCCACGATTTTTTGCCATTTTTAGTGGTTTTACGTAGGCAAATAATTTTTCAGAAGCTAAAATTCACGACTTCATAACCTGTAACCCATGAGTTTTGGACATTATTAGTGGTTTCGACCTATTTCCAAATAATTTCAAGGAGGCCAAAATTTATGATTTCATGAGTTATAACCCATAATTTTTACCATTTTCTTGGTTTCAACATATAGGCAAATAATTTCTTGGAAGCTAAAATTCACGACTTCATAAGCTATAAGTCACGATTATTAGCTATTTTTAATGGTTTCGACCCGTCTCCAAATAATTTCACGAAGGCACAATTTCACGAGCTATAACCCACAATTTATTTTACCATTTTTAGTGGTTTCAACATATAGGCAAATAATTTCCTAGGAGTCAAAATTTATGATTTCATGAGCTATAACCCCCGAGTTTTTGCCATTTTTTGTGGTTTCGACCCTTTGGGAAATAATTTCTAGGAAGCCAAAATTCATGATTTCATGAGTTATAATAACCAATAATTTTTTACCATTTTTAGTGGTTTCGACCCATTGGCAAATAATTACCCAGAAGCCAAAATTCACAATTTCATGAGCTATAACCCACGATTTTTGGCGATTTTTAGTGGTTTCAACCCGTTGGCAAATAATTTCTCGGAAGCTAAACTTCACGATTTTATGAGCTATAGCCAATGATTTTTGGCTATTTTTAGTGGTTTCGACCCGTTGGTAAATAATTTCCCGGAGGTTAAATTTCAAGATTTTATTAGCTATAACCCGCGATTTTTAGCCATTGTTAGTTGTTTTGACCCGTCGACAAATATTTACCATGGGCCAAAATTCACGACCTCATGAGTTGTAACCCATTTTTTCGCCATTTTAGTGGTTTTGATCTGTTATCAAATAACTTCCCGAAGGCGAAAATTTATTATTTAATGAGCTATAACGCACGGTTTTGGGCCATTAGTGGTTTCGACCCGTCGGTAAATAATATCCCGGAGGCCAAATTTCTCGATTTCATGAGCTCTAACCCATAAGTTTTTGCCAAATTTTATGGTTTCAACCTGTTAACAAATAATTTCCTGAGCTATAATCCATGATTTTATGAGCTATAATCCATGATTTTTGGGCATTTTAATGGTTTTAACATGTAGGCAAATAATTTATCGGAGGCTAAAATTCCGCGATTTCATGAGTTGTAACCCACGATTTTTGCCATTTTTAGTGATTTTGACCCGTTGGCAAATAATTTCCCATAAGCTAAAATTCACGGCTTCATAACCTATAACCCATGAGTTTTGGACATTTTTAGTGGTTTCGACCCATTTCCACATAATTTTGCAAAACCAAAATTATAATTTCATGAGTTATAACCCATAATTTTTACCATTTTCTTGGTTTCAACATATAGGCAAATAATTTCTTAGAAGTTAAAATTCATGATTTCATGAGCTATAACCCCGATATTTTGGCGTTTTAGTGGTTTCAACCCATTGACAAATAATTTCAAGGAGGCCAAAATTCACGATTTCATGAGCTATAACCCACGATTTTTGCCATTTTAGTGGTTTCGACCCATTGGCAAATAATTTCGAAGGCTAATCCTCACAATTTCATGAGTTATAATCCATGATTTTTGCCATAGTTTATATTTTTAACTTTGTTGGCAAATAATTTTTGAAGAAGCCAAAATTTATGATTTAGTGAGTTGTAACCCCTAATGTTTTGGTGTTTTTAGTGGTTTTAACCTATAGGCAAATTATTTACCAAAGGTAAACCTTCACGATTTCATTAGCTATAAGCCATAAATTTTGGCTATTTTTAATGGTTTGGACCATTTGGTAAATAGTTTCGTTGAGGCCAAAATTCACAATTTCATGAGCTATAATCCATGATTTTTGGTCTTTCCTAATGATTTTGACCCGTTGGCAAATAATTTTCCGTGGCCAAAATTCATGATTTCATGAGTTGTAACCCACGATTTTTGGCCATTTTAGTGGTTTTAACCTATAGGCAAATAATTTCCCATAAGTCAAAATTCATGATTTCATGAGCTATAACTCACGATTTTTGCCATTTTGGTGGTTTCGATCCGTAGGCAAATAATTTTTCAGAAGCTAAAATTCACGACTTCATAACCTGTAACCCATGAGTTTTGGACATTATTAGTGGTTTCGACCTATTTCCAAATAATTTCGCAAAAGTCAAAATTATAACTTCATGAGTTATAATCCATGATTTTTGACCATTTTTACTGGTTTCAACATATAGGTAAAATAATTTCCCATAAGTCAAAATTCATGATTTCATGAGTTATAACCCCAAAATTTAGGTATTTTTAGTGGTTTCGACCCATTAGCAAATAATTTCTAGGAAGTCAAAATTCTCTATTTTATGAGCTATAATCACGATTTTTGGCCATTTTTTGTGGTTTCGACCCATTGACAAACAATTTCACGAAGGCTAATCCTCACAATTTCATGAGTTATAATTCATGATTTTGGCCATAGTTTATATTTTCGATCCGTTGACAAATAATTTCAAGGAGGCCAAAATTTATGATTTCATGAGTAGTAACCCCTAATATTTTGGTGTTTTTAGTGGTTTCAACCTATAGGTAAATTATTTACCAAAGGTAAACCTTTACGATTTCATTAGCTATAAGCCATAAATTTTGGCTATTTTTAATGGTTTGGACCATTTTGTAAATAATTTCACTGAGGGTAAAATTCACGATTTCATGAGCGAATCCATAATTTTTGGCTATTCCTAATGATTTTGACCCGTTGGCAAATAATTTCCCGGTGGCCAAAATTCATGATTTCATGAGCTGTACCCCACGAATTTCGGTCATTTTTAGTGTTTTTGACTTGTAGGCAAATAATTTCCAGCCAGCCAAAATCTACGTCTTCATGAGCTATAACTCACAAATTTTTTGTCTTTTTTAGTGGTTTCGAACCACAGGCAAATAATTTTCTGGAAGCTAAAATTTTTGACTTTATAAGTTATAATCCAAGATTTTTTACCATTTTTAGTGATTTCAACCCGTCAGCAAATAATATCCCAGAGGCCAAATTTCTAGATTTCATGAGCTATAAACAACATGTTTTTGCCAAATTTTATCGTTTCAACCCGTTCACAAAAAAATTTGTGAGCTATATAATTCACGATTTTATTAGTTATAATCCATAATTTTTTGGCCATTTTTAATGGTTTTGACATGTAGGCAAATAACTTATCGGAGGCTAAAATTTACGACTTCATGAGCTATAATCCATGATTTTTGGCCATTTTTAATAGTTTCGACCCGTACGCAAATAATTTCCTGGTAGCTAAAAATCACGACTTCGTAAGCTAGAACCCATGATTTTTGGACATTTTTAGTGATTTTGACCCGTTTCAAAATAATTTCACAAATGCCAAAGTTATAATTTCATGAGATATAACCCATGATTATTGACCATTTTTAGTGGTTTCAACATATATGCAAATAATTTCCTGGAAGTCAAAATTCATGATTTCATGAGCTATAACTCATGATTTTAGGCCATTTTTAGTGGTTTCGACCCATTGACAAATAATTTCCCGAAGGCTAATATTCATGATTTCATGAGCTATAACCCATAATTTTTTACCATAGTTTATATTTTTGACCCGTTGGCAAATAAATTCGAGGAGGCCAAAATTCACGATTTCGTGAGCTATAACCCCTGATATTTTGGCGTTTTTAGTGGTTTCAACCTGTAGGGAAATTATTTACCATGGGACAAACTTCATGATTTCATGAGCTATAACCCATGATTTTTGACTATTTTTAGTGGTTTCGATTTGTTAGCAAATAGTTTCATTGAGGGCAAACTTCACAATTTCTTGAGCTATAACCCATGATTTTTGGCCATGTTTAGTGGTTTGGATCCGCTGGCAAATAGTTTTGCAAAGGCCAAATTCATGATTTCATGAGCTATAAACCATGATTTTTGGTATTTTTTAATGGTTTCGACCGGTTGGCAAATAATTTCTCTGTGGCCAAAATTCATGATTTCATGAGCTATACCCAACGAATTTCAGCCATTTTTAGTGGTTTTGACTCGTAGGAAATTAATTCTCGAATGCCAAAACTCATGTCTTCATGAGCTATAACTCACAATATTTGGCCATTTTTTGTGTTTTCGGCCCATAGGTAACTAATTTCCCAAAAGTTAAAATTTACAACTTCATAAGATATAACTCACAATTTTGGCTATTTTTAATAGTTCGACCCATTTCCACATAATTTTGCATAAACCAAAATTATAATTTCATGAGCTATAACCCACGATTTCATGAGTTATAATCCATGATTTTTGCCATAGTTTATATTTTTAACTTTGTTGGCAAATAATTTTGAAGAAGCCAAAATTTATGATTTAGTGAGTTGTAACCCCTAATGTTTTGGTGTTTTTAGTGGTTTTAACCTATAGGCAAATTATTTACCAAAGGTAAACCTTCACGATTTCATTAGCTATAACCCATGATGTTTGGCTATCTTTAGTGGTTTGGACCATTTGGTAAATAGTTTCGTTGAGGCCAAAATTCATGATTTCATGAGCTATAATCCATGATTTTTGGTCTTTCCTAATGATTTTGACCCGTTGGCAAATAATTTCGAAGTCAAAATTCAAGATTTTATGAGCTATAACCCATGATTTTTAGCGATTTTTAGTGGTTTCAACCCATTTCCACATAATTTTGCAAAAATCAAAATTATAATTTCATGAGTTATAACCCATGATATTTGCAAATAATTTACCGGAGGCTAAAATTCACGATTTCATGAGTTGTAACCCACGATTTTTGATTATTTTTTAGCTATTTTTACCTGTAGGCAAATAATTTCCCATAAGCTAAAATTCACGGCTTCATAACCTATAACCCATGAGTTTTGGACATTTTTAGTGGTTTCGACCCATTTCCACATAATTTTGCAAAACCAAAATTATAATTTCATGAGTTATAACCCATAATTTTTACCATTTCTTGGTTTCAACATATAGGCAAATAATTTGAGGAGGCCAAAATTTCATGAGCTATATAACCCAAGATTTTTACCATTTTTAGTGATTTCAACCCGTCGACAAATAATATCCGAGTAAATTTCTAGATTTCATGAGCTATAAACAACATGTTTTTGCCAAATTTTATCGTTTCAACCCGTTCACAAAAAAATTTGTGAGCTATATAATTCACGATTTTATTAGTTATAATCCATAATTTTTTGGCCATTTTTAATGGTTTTGACATGTAGGCAAATAACTTATCGGAGGCTAAAATTTACGACTTCATGAGCTATAATCCATGATTTTTGGCCATTTTTAATAGTTTCGACCCGTACGCAAATAATTTCCTGGTAGCTAAAAATCACGACTTCGTAAGCTAGAACCCATGATTTTTGGATATTTTTAGTGATTTTGACCCGTTTCAAAATAATTTCACAAATGCCAAAGTTATAATTTCATGAGATATAACCCATGATTATTGACCATTTTAGTGGTTTCAACATATATGCAAATAATTTCACGAAGTCAAAATTCATGATTTCATGAGCTATAACTCATGATTTTAGGCCATTTTTAGTGGTTTCGACCCATTGACAAATAATTTCCCGAAGGCTAATATTCATGATTTCATGAGCTATAACCCATAATTTTTTACCATAGTTTATATTTTTGACCCGTTGGCAAATAAATTCGAGGAGGCCAAAATTCACGATTTCGTGAGCTATAACCCCTGATATTTTGGCGTTTTTAGTGGTTTCAACCTGTAGGGAAATTATTTACCATGGGACAAACTTCATGATTTCATGAGCTATAACCCATGATTTTTGACTATTTTTAGTGGTTTCGATTTGTTAGCAAATAGTTTCATTGAGGGCAAACTTCACAATTTCTTGAGCTATAACCCATGATTTTTGGCCATGTTTAGTGGTTTGGATCCGCTGGCAAATAGTTTTGCAAAGGCCAAATTCATGATTTCATGAGCTATAAACCATGATTTTTGGTATTTTTTAATGGTTTCGACCGGTTGGCAAATAATTTCTCTGTGGCCAAAATTCATGATTTCATGAGCTATACCCAACGAATTTCAGCCATTTTTAGTGGTTTTGACTCGTAGGAAATTAATTCTCGAATGCCAAAACTCATGTCTTCATGAGCTATAACTCACAATATTTGGCCATTTTTTGTGTTTTCGGCCCATAGGTAACTAATTTCCCAAAAGTTAAAATTTACAACTTCATAAGATATAACTCACAATTTTTGGCTATTTTTAATAGTTCCGACCCATTTCCAAATAATTTTGTAAATGCACAATTTCATGAGCTATAAACCATGATTTTTTACCATTTTAGTGGTTTCCACCCTTTGGCAAATGATTTCTCGAAGGTTGAAATTCACGATTTCATGAGCTATAACCCACGATTTTTAGCCATTTTAGTGGTTTCGATCCGTTAGCAAATAATTTCCTAAAGGCTAAAATTCTTGATTTCATGAGCTATAACCCATGATTTTTGGCTATTTTTAGTGGTTTCGATCCGTTAGCAAATAATTTCACGAAAGCCAAACTTAACGATTTTATGAGCTATAGACCAAGATCTTTTGCTATTTTTAGTGGTTTCCACCCTTTGGCAAATGATTTCTCATGACCAAAATTCATGATTTCATGAACTATAACCCATGATTTTTGGTCATTTTAGTTATCTTAACCCGTAGGAAAAAGCAAAATTCACGACTTCTTGAACTATAACCCATGATTTTTAGCCATTTTAGTGGTTTCGATCCGTTAGCAAATAATTTCCTAAAGGCTAAAATTCTTGATTTCATGAGCTATAATCCACGATTTTTAACCACTTTTAGTGGTTTCCACCCTTTGGCAAATGATTTCTCGAGGTTGAAATTCCGCGATTTCATGAGCTATAACCACGATTTTTGATTATTTTTAGCTATTTTTACACGTAGGCAAATAATTTCCCAAAAGCCAAAATCCATGTCTTCATGAGCTATAACCACGATTTTTAGCCATTTTAGTGGTTTCGATTTGTTAGCAAATAGTTTCATTGAGGGCAAACTTCACAATTTCTTGAGCTATAACCACGATTTTTACCATTTTTAGTGGTTTCAACCCATTGACAAATAATTTCGAGGAGGCCAAAATTCACGATTTCATGAGCTATACCCTATGAGTTTTGCCATATTTTATGATTTTAACCCATTAACAAATAATTTTGTTAGTGATAATTCATGATTTCATGAGCTATAATCCATGATTTTTGCCATAGTTTATATTTTTAACTTGTTGGCAAATAATTTTCGAAGACAAAATTCACGATTTCATGAGCTATAACTCACAATATTTGGCCATTTTAATGGTTTTGACATGTAGGCAAATAATTTCTTAGAAGTTAAAATTCATGATTTCATGAGCTATAACCACGATTTTTGGCCATTTTAGTGGTTTCGACCCATTTCCACATAATTTTGCAAAACCAAAATTATAATTTCATGAGTTATAACCCATAATTTTTTACCATTTTTACTGGTTTCAACATATAGGCAAATAATTTCTTAGAAGTTAAAATTCATGATTTCATGAGCTATAGCCCCCGATTTTGTGCATTTTTAGTGGTTTTAACCCATTGGCAAATAATTTCTAGAAAGCCAAAATTCTCTATTTCATGAGCTATAACCACGATTTTTGGCCATTTTTGGTGATTTTGACGCATTGGCAAACAATTTCATGAAGGCTAATCCTCACGATTTTATAAGTTATAATCCATGATTTTTTGCCATAGTTTATATTTTTAACCTGTTGGCAAATAATTTTGAAGAAGCCAAAATTTATGATTTCGTGAGTTGTAACCCCTAATGTTTTGGTGTTTTTAGTGGTTTTAACCTATAGGCAAATTATTTACCAAAGGGCAACCTTTACGATTTTATTAACTATAACCCATGATGTTTGGCTATCTTTAGTGGTTTGGACCATTTGGTAAATAGTTTCGTTGAGGCCAAAATTCACAATTTCATGAGCTATAATCCATGATTTTTGGTCTTTCCTAATGATTTCGACCCAGTGGCAAATAATTTTCCGTGGCCAAAATTCATGATTTCATGAGCTGTACCCCATGAATTTCGGCAATTTTTAGTGTTTTTAACTCATAGGCAAATAATTTCCCAAAAGCCAAAATCCATGTCTTCATGAGCTATAACTCACGATTTTTTGCCATTTTTGGTGGTTTCGATCCGTAGGCAAATAATTTTCTAGAAGCTAAAATTTACGACTTCATAACCTATAACACACAATTTTTGGCTATTTTAAGTAGTTTCGACCCGTTTCCAAATGATTTCATAAAGGCACAATTTTATGAGCTATAACCCATGATTTTTTACTATATTTAGTTGTTTCAATCTATAGGCAAATAATTTCGAGGAGGCCAAAATTTCATGAGCTATATAACCCAAGATTTTTTACCATTTTTATTAGCAACGAACCGTTGGCAAATAATTTTTCAGAAGACAAAATTCACGATTTCACGAGCTATAACCCGCGATTTATGGTCATTTTTAGTGGTTTTAACCAGTTAGCAAATAATTTCCTGAAAGCCAAACTTAACGATTTTATGAGCTATAGACCAAGATCTTTTGCTATTTTTAGTGGTTTCCACCCTTTGGCAAATGATTTCTCGCAGGCCAAAATTCATGATTTCATGAACTATAACCCATGATTTTTGGTCATTTTTAGTTATCTTAACCCGTAGGAAAAAGCAAAAATTCACGACTTCTTGAACTATAACCCATGATTTTTAGCCATTTTAGTGGTTTCGATCCGTTAGCAAATAATTTCCTAAAGGCTAAAATTCTTGATTTCATGAGCTATAATCCACGATTTTTAACCACTTTTAGTGGTTTCCACCCTTTGGCAAATGATTTCTCGAAGGTAAATTCACGATTTCATGAGCTATAACCCACGATTTTTTTTTATTTTTAGTTGTTTTCACCCGTAGGCAAATATTTTCCAAAAACAAAAATTCACGACTTCTTTAGCTATAACCCACGATTTTTAGCCATTTTAACGGTTTCGATCTGTTGACAAATAATTTCTTGAAGGCCAAAACTCTTTATTTCATGAGTTATAACCCACGATTTTTTACCATTTTTAGTAGTTTCGGCTTATAGACAAATAATATCTCGGAGACCAAATTTCTCGATTTCATGAGCTATACCCTATGAGTTTTTGCCATATTTTATGATTTTAACCCATTAACAAATAATTTTGTTAGTGATAATTCATGATTTTATGAGCTAATCCACGATGTTTTGGCCATTTTTAATGGTTTTGACATGTGGGCAAATAATTTTTTGGAGGCCCAAATTCACGATTTCATGAGCTATTACTAACAATTTTTGTCCTTTTTGCAATTTTGACATGTTGGCAAATAATATCCGGAAAATAAAATTCATGACTCCATAAGCAATAACCTACGATATTTGGACATTTTTAGTGGTTTTGGCCTATTTCTGAATAATTTTGCAACAGCCAAAATTATAATTTCATGAGCTATAACCCTTAATTTTTGGTAAATAATTTATTCGAAGTCAAAATTCATGATTTCATGAGCTATATAACCCACATTTTTTTGGCTATTTTTGGTGGTTTTGACCCGTTGGCAAATAATTTCTATGAAGCTAAAATTCATGATTTTATGGGCTACTCACGATTTTTGTCCATTTTTAGTGGTTTCAACTTGTAGGTAAATAATTTCCCGGAAGCCAAAATCGATGTCTTCATGGGCTATAACACATGATTAGCCATAATTTATGTTTTCGCCCAGTTGGCAAATAAATTCAAGTAGGCCAAAATTTACTATTTCGTGAACTGTAACACCAATTTTTTTTCCATTATCAGTGGTTTTGATCTGTATGCAAATAATTTCCCATAGGGCAAACTTCACAGTTTCATAAGCTACTCATGATTTTTGGCCATTTTTTGTGGTTTGGACTAGTTGGCAAATAGTCTCAATTTCATAAGGTATAATCCATGATATTTGGCCATTTTTAATGGTTCTACCCATTAGTCAATAACTTCCTAGAGGGCAAAAATTATGGATTATAGCTCATGAAATTGTGAAGTTTACCAAGTGGGAAACTATTTGCTAACAGATTGAAACCACTAAAAATGCCAAAAATTTTTGGGTTACAGCTCATGAAATCGTGAATTTTGTCCTCCAAATTATTTGCTAATGGGTTGAAAACATAAACTATGGCCAAAAATCGTGTTTTAAAGCTCAAGAAATCATGAATTTTAGCCTTCAGGAAATTATTTATCAACTGGTTGAAACCACTAAAAATGGGCAAAAGTCGTGGGTTATAGCTCACGAAATCGTGAATTTTGACTAATAGGAAATTATTTGCCGATGGATTGAAACAATTAAAAATGGCTAAAAATCATGGGTTATAGCTCATGAAATCATGAATTTTGACTTCTAGGAAATTATTTACCCATGTGTCGAAACTGTAAAAAATGGTAAAATATCATGGGTTATAGCTCATGAAATTTGGCCTCCGGAAAACTATTTGCTTATAGGTAGATACCACTAAAAACATCAAATAATTATGGGTTATAACTCACGAAATCGTGAATTTTGACCTCCTCAAAATTATTTGCCAACGGGTCAAAAACAAAAACTATGGCCAAAAATCATGAATATTAGCTTTCGGGAAATTGTTTACCAACGGGTTGAAAGGACTAAAAATGGGCAAAACTCATGGGTTATAGTGCATTTGCCAACAGGTTGAAACTGCTAAAAATGGTAAAATAATTATTGGTTATAGCTCATTAAATTTGGTCTTCGGGAAATTATTTGCCTATAGGTTGAAAACACAAAAAAAGGGTAAAAAATTTAATGGGCGCACTATAGCTCTTGAAATTGTGAATTTTAGCATTTGTGAAATTATTTGGAAACGGGTCGAAACCACTGAAATGACCAAAAATTATGGGTTATAGCTTATAAAGTCATAAATTTTAGCTTCTGCGAATTCTTTCGCCTACGGGTCAAAACCACTAAAAATGGACAAAAATTGTGAGTTAGTTCATGAAGGCGTGGATTTTGGCTTCAGGGAAAATATTTTTCTACGAGTCGAAACCACTAAAAATGGTCAAAATTCGTGGGATGTAGCTCATGAAATCATGAAATTTGGCTAGCGAGAAATTATTTGCCAACGGGTGAAAACCATTAAAAATGGCCAAAAATTATGGATTGCAGCTCATGAAATCGTGAATTTTGGACTCCGCAAAACTATTTGTCAACTGATCCAAACCACTAAAAATCGCCAAAACTCATGGGTTATAGCTCATGAAATTGTAAGATTTGCCTTATGGAAACTATTTACTTAAAGGTTGAAACCACAAAAAATGCTAAAAAATTAAGGGCTACAACTCATGAAATCGTTAATTTTGGCATCCTAGAAATTATTTACCAACAGGTCGAAAACATAAACTATGGCAAAAATCATGGATTATAGCTTTTGAAATATCGAATATTAGCCTTCGGAAAATTATTTGCCAACAGGTTGAAACCACTAAAAGTGATAAGAAATAGTGGGTTATAGCTCATGAAATCTTGAATTTTGGCTTTCTAGAATTTATTTGCTAATGGATCGAAACCACTAAAAATGGCCAAAAATCCTGGGTTATAACTCATTAAATCATGAATTGACTTCCAAGAAATTATTTGCCTATATGTTGAAACCACTAAAATTGTTAAAAATCATAGGTTATAGCTCATGAAATTATAATTTTAGCCTTTACGAAATTATTTAGAAATGGTTCAAAACCACTAAAAATGGCCAAAAATCATGGGTTATTATGAAGTCCTGAATTTTAGCTTTCCTGAGAAATTAATTGCCTGCAGGTCAAAGCCACTGAAAATGGCCAAAAATAGTTGGTTATAGCTCATAAAATCATGAATTATAGCCCACAAAATTCTTTGCTAATGGGTTAAAATCATAAAATATGATAAAAACTCTTGGGTTATAGCTCATGAAATTGGAAAGTTTGGCCTCTGGGATATTATTTGCCTGCGAGTCGAAACCACTACAAATGGCCAAAAGTTGTGGGTTATAGCTCATGAAATCATAAATTTTGGCCTTTGATAAAAAAATTTCAACGGTTTGAAACCACTAAAATTGCTAAAAATCATGGGTTATAGGATGAAGTGAATTTTGGCTTTTGGGAAATATTTGCTTACGTGTCAAAACAGCTAAAATTAGCCTAAAATCGTGGGTTATACCTCATGAAATCGTGAATTTTGGTCTTCGAAAAATTATTTGCCAACGGGTCGAAACCACTAAAAATAGCCTAAAATTTTGGGTTATAGCTCATAAAATTGTGAAGTTTGGCTTACGGGAAATTATTAGCCAATGGGTAGAAGCCACTAAAAAATAGCCAAAAATCATTGGTTATTGCTCATAAATCGTGAAGTTTGGCTTTCAGGAAATTATTTGCCAACGGGTTGAAACTGCTAACAATGATAAAAAAAATCATGGGTTATAGCTCACGAAAGTTTGGCCTCCAGAAATTATTTGCCCATAGATGGAAACCACAAAAAATGGAAAACATTAATGAGTTATAGCTCATCAAATTGTGAATTTTGGTCTTTGCGAAATTATTTAGAAATGGGTCGAAACCATTAAAATGGCCAAAAATCATGGATTATAGCATATGAAGTCTTAAATTTTAGCTTCTGCGAAATTACTTGCCTACGGATCGAAACAACTAAAAATGGTAAAAAATCGTGAGTTATAGCTCATGAAGCCGTGGATTTTAGCTTCTGGGAAATTATATGCCTGTAAGTCGAAACCACTAAAAATGGCCACAATTTGTGGGGTATAGCTCATGAAATCATAAATTTTGACCACTGGAAAATTATTTGCCAATGAGTTTAACCATTAAAAATGGCCAAAAATCATTGATTATTGCTCATGAAATCGTGAATTTTGGCCTCAATGAAACTATTTGCCAACTGGTCCAAACCATTAAAAATGGCCAAAAAGAATAAGTTATTGCTCATGAAATAGTGAAGTTCGCCTATGGGAAATTATTTGCTTACTGGTTGAAATCACTACCAAAATATTATGGGTTACAACACATGAAATCGTGAATTTTCGCCTCCTCGAAATTACTTGCCAACGGGTCGAAGACATAAACTATGGCCAAAAATCACGGATTATAGCTCATAAAATCGTGAATATTAGCCTTTAAGAAATTGTTCGCCAACGGGTCGAAACCACTAAATATGACCAAAAATCATGGGTTTAGCTCATGAAGTCGTGAATTTTGGCTTCCCGAAAATTATTTGCCAGCTCGTCAAAACCACTAAAAATGGCCAAAAATCATGGGTTATAGCTCATGAAATCATGAATTTTGACTTCCGGGGAATTATTTGTCTATATGTTGAAACCACTAGAAATGGTCAAAAATCATGGATTGTAGCTCATGAAATTAAAATTTTGACATTAGCGAAATTATTTAGAAACTGGTCAAAACCATTAAAAATGATCAAAAATCATGGGTTATAGCTTATGAAGTCGTGAATTTTAGCTTCTGGGAAATTATTTACCAACGGGTCAAAACCACTAAAATGGCCAAAAATCGTTGCTTATGGCTCATAAAATCGTGAATTTTGACCTTCGGTAAATTATTTGCCTACACATTGATACCATTAAAAATGGCCCAAAATTCGTGAATTATAGCTCATGAAATTATGAATTATAGCTCACGAAATTTTTTGCCAACGATTGAAACCATAAAATATGGTAAAAACTCGTGAGTTATAGCTCATGAAATTTAGAAATTTGGCCTCCGGGATATTATTTGCATACGAGTTGAAACCACTATAAATAGCCATAAATCATGGATTATGGATCATGAAATCATAAATTTTGCCTCCGGGAAATTATTTGCCAGCAGATCGAAGTCACTAAAATGGCCAAAAACTGTGGGTTATAGCTCAGGAAGTTGTGAAATTTGATTTTTGGGAAATATTTGCCTATGGGTCAAAACAACTGAAAATTGCTAAAAAATCGTGGGTTATAGCCCATGAAATCATGAATTTTGACAGTTGGGAAATTATTTGCCAATAGGTGAAAACCACTAAAAATAGCCAAAAATCGTGGGTAATTGCTCATAAAATCGTGAAGTTTAGCTTCTCGGAAATTATTTGCCAAACGGGTTGAAACCACTAAAAATATCCGAAAATTGTGGGTTATAGCTTATGAAATCGTGAATTTTGGCTTTTGGGAAATTATTTACCAACGTGTCGAAATTGCTAAAAATGACAAAAAAATCGTGGGTTATACCTTATGAAAATTTAGTCTATAGGAAATCATGTTCCTATAGGTTGCAACTATTAAAAATGATAAAAATTCATGGGTTATAGCTCATGAAATTGTGAAGTTTGGTTTTTGTGAAATTATTTGAAAATGTGTCGAAATCATAAAAATGACACCAAAAATCATTGACTATATCTTATGAAGTTGTAAATTTTAGCTTCCGGCAACATATGTGCCTATGGGTTGAAACCACTAAAAATGACCAACGTTCGTGTGTTATATCTCATGAAGGCGTGAATTTTGGCTTCAATGAATTATTTCCCTACGAGTCAAAACCACTAAAAACGACTAAATTTTATGGGGTATAGCTCATGAAATCGTGAATTTTGGCCTCCAGGAAATTATTGCCAATGGGTCGAACTATTAAAAATGGCCAAAAATCATGATTTATAGCTCATGAAATCGTGAATTTTTGCCTCAGCGAAACTATTTGCCAACTAGTCCAAACAACTGAAAATAGCCAAAAATCATGGGTAGCTAATGAAATCGTGAAGTTCGCCTCGTGGGAAATTATTTGCGTAAAGGTCAAACCACTAAAAATGCCAAAAAATTAGGGGTACAGTTCACGAAAGCATAAATTTTGGCCAACTCAAAATTATTTGCCAATAGATTGAAAACATAAACAATGGTCAATCATGTGTTATAGCTCAAGAAGACGTGGATTTTGGCTTTCAGAAAATTATTTGCCTACGAGTCGAAACCACTAAAAAATCGTGGGTTATTGCCCATGACATCGTGAATTTTGGCTTCCTAGAAATTATTTGACAACGGGTTGAAGCCACTAAAAATGGCCAAAAACGTGGGTTATAGCTCATGAAATCGTGAATTTTGACTTCAAAGAAATTATTCGCTAAAAATCAAGGGTTACAGCTGATGAAATTATAATTTTGGCATGTGCAAAATTATTTGGAAACAGGTCGAAACCACTAAAAATGTCCATATATAAAAAAGAAACTAGGTCAGATCTAATTTTCCTTTATCTAGGCGAAGTTAGTCTAAGGTGTAATTGGTCCAAAAGAAAATTAATCTAAAGGCTAAAATTTGAACTAAAGAGCACCAATTTAGTGTTGACTCGATTATTGTCACACTAAGATTTAACTTTTGGGTCAAGATTTTATTGCCAAAAACTAGTTTTGTAAAGTTGTGAAACATAGTTTAAGGGTGTATTGGGCAACTTCACAAAACTTGTTTTAGTGGTACAAGTTTGGTCCAATGTCTTGTTTTTAGTTTGGCAAAAAGGATCGAAATTGAACTAGTTCTTTCTAGTTTTAAAATTTAGCCCCTAAACTAGTTCTTTTACGAACCAACCCTTATATGGCTCAACTTTGGCATAGTCAAGATAAAATTAGTCTAGCCCAATTTTATTTTGAAGTTACCAAAGGCTACTCAACTAAAACGTACAAGGTTTGATCCTTAAACTGGTTCTAGCTAGAACTAGTTTAGTTGTGAATCAGCTTCCCCAACTCACAACTAAACTAGTTTAGAAGGCCAAATTTGAACTAAAACAAACTGGACCAGAAATGATCCAACTTTTGCTTTTTCCAATCAAAAGAACGCTCTCCAACTAGACTAACCTGGCATAGTTCAAACTGACTCTAAGTTCCTGTTTGGTAAACTCAATAAACCTGCTTTAGTGGAGACTAAATGGGTCTATGTGCTTGGCCCTGGAAAATAAAAAAAATAGAGTAAACTTGTTCTTTTGAGGTCCATTTCTGCTCACTAACTAGGCTAGAAATAAACCTAGTACCACCTGGTCTAAGAAAACTAGGATAGAAATGACCCCAATGAATGTAGTCTAAAAATTAGGCAAACTGAGTTTAAACTTGAACTAGTTCAATATAGTCCAGTTTAACCTAAATTAGGCCAAGTGAAGCTAGTTCAAAACTAATCTTGGTTATTTTTAAAGTTACCAAACAGAGCCTAAGTTTTGCTTCTTCTCAATCCACAACGCAGTATTGAATTGTGAATTAGGTAATGCTAACTATACCATAATTCCAAAACTACTTTTATCCTATATGTATGAAACATGAGTTTAAACTTCGCAAATACTCATAAATTATATGGCAATTTTCGAGGAGAGGCTTTGCACTTTGGTGTTTTGTAGTATAAAAATATGGCTTAAAAGCCAATTTGGTCCGTGTACTGGAGCCTTATATTCAAATTGGTCCCCGCACTTTTTTTTCTCAACTTAGTCCTCGTACCCTTTATTAGATGTAAACTTAGCCCTTTTTTAACATCCGCTAGATTTTGAATGTTAACTTTTTATTAACGACCGTATTACCCTCAATGGCATGAAAATAATAGAGGTCCCTGTACTTTATACTTTTTTTTGTCAACTTATGTAAGCTTCCTCGGCTTCTTTGTAGTTCTCTTTTTGCATAAAAGCCTAGCCCAGATTCCCAAGTAAATCTTGTGGCTTCTTGCTCGACCGCGACTTTAAATTTTCTCTTGAGACCAAGCAATCTTGGTCCTCTTTTCGTTGTAGGCAAGCCCATGTGGAATGAATTTCAGTTTGTGCCTCAATAGTTTAATTTGATCATCCAATCTCCCACAGTTCTTGTAGATATCTAGAAGAATGTTATATTGTGATTCTTGGGCTTGATCAATACATTGATGTCTCAAAGATTTAATGGCTTCAATGGCTTCTTCAGCTATATTCTATGGCTTCATAACGATGTCAATTATTTGAGCGCGCTATCAAACTCTGTCTCTAGCATTGATTTTTGTCCAAAACAGAACAATTGCTCTCTGGATCCTTATGAACCACCCAAACTCTTTTGACTTTGACATAGAGAGTGCCACCAATAGGAACTTTGAAGGTAACATGAAAGAATTCAAATGAAGATCAAGGAATTGATATCGATTTGATTGGAGAGCAAGGGACAAATTTTGATGGCCTGATTGAATTTGGACATTGATGTTTCAAAGATATTGGTGCAACATTTTACTATATAATAATTTAAGAATGAAATTAGGTTTTTGGGCTCTCTGCTTCAAAACAGAACTGTGAGGGAGAAGACAAAGAAGAGAGAGGAGAATGATCTCAAGTGATAACTCTTGGATATTATCTCTAATGTAATCAGAACCATAAAATTCATCTTAATTAGTATGTTACTGCAAATCAAATGAAAGGCGGATAGGGGCAGAAAGAGAATAATTTAGGTCTTTTTAGAACCGGTTTTCTAGGTATTTTGCTAAAATCAAATTTTTTTGAGGAAGGAGAATAAAATTAATAATTAATCGGTATCTAATTTAGGGTAATATTGTCAGTTCAATATTTAATTAATAGATTTTTTAACGGATGTTAAAAAAAAGGACTAGTTTTATACCTAATAAAAGGTACGGGGACTAAGTTGGGAAAAAATAAAGTACGCGGACTAATTTGAGTATGAGGCCCCAGTACAAGGACCAAATTGGCCTTTTAGCCTAAAAATATTTATGAATTCTATATTGTGATTTGTAATATCCTTGTGAAAAATATTTTTAAAGAAAGTACAATTGCATTAGGTTATCCTTTAAAATATTTTTCACAGACCTAAATAGAGGTTAAAAAACCATATACCAATGTAACTTTAGCTAAAAGAAAGTCGGTCAAAACCCTTAAAAATCCATACCAATCATTTAGTAATTACTCTCCCCAAATTTGAACAAGCTTATCCTTGATTATGGTATAGAAAATCTTTTCCCTTTTCTTTGGTTCATTGCTCATAAATTCAACAAAAGGAAATTTAGCGAAGAAATCTCCACAAATAATTTCAACTCATTTTCTATTAAGGGCATGTTTGGTTGTTTTCTTGAAAATCAAAGAAAAAGTAAGGAGGTCAGGAAACCATCAAACAAGTTTCCTTCCAATTTCTTCAACAAAATCTATGAAATGGATGTCCTCAAATGTGGATCACATCAACTAATAAGAAGTTGGCACATCACCACTTTTCTTGGTTTCAAGGTGTGAACCAAACAAAAAAAAATGTTATGAAAAACTTATAACAATATAGACTTTTCCTCCATTTTCTTTCTTTTCAGTCATTTTCCATAAATTTTGGGCGAACCAAACAGCCCCTAAAAAATTTTAACTAGAGCCAAATCAATCAATGAGAGAGCGTCATCTCACTCTACTTCTTGATTTCCAATGGAAACCAAACTTGAAAAAGAAAAATATTAGGGAAAAAACTGTTTTAACCCAAACCTTTACCACCTATTATTAAAAAACCCACTCACTTTTCCACACTTCAAAACACCCAATACATGTGATCCAACTTATTTTTAAACCCAATATGTACAGTACCCCCAATCTTTGCACTGTATTTCCCCCAAAAAATATAAAATTCCGAAATTACCCTTCTTCCCCAAATAAAACCCAGTTCTCTCTTCCTCCTCTCCCTTTGCTCACTTCCCGCCTCTTCATCGTCATCCAACAAATGGGCGGATCACCTCCTCCCCGACTTTGACTTCCCCTCCACCACCGCCTCCTCCTCCGCCGTCGCCGACTCTCCTCCGCCTCTCATCACTTCTCCACCCCTCCCCACCTCCGACCGCACCGTCCCCCTCCCCATCGATTTCTACCAGGTAAAATTTTCTTTTTTTTTCTCTTTTTGTTAATTACATTCTTAGGGGAGTGTTTGTTATTTTAGGTGCTTGGGGCGGAGACCCATTTCCTTGGGGATGAGATTCCTTGGGGCGAAGCGCCATTGGCTCAAACCGCGCCGCCTGGCAGAGCAACTGCGCCATCCTCTCCAGCAACGTCAACAACAACAACAAACCGGATGCGAAGTCGATGACATAGATCCATGACCACAAGCCACGTAAATGCGGCTCTCGATCTATGAATTTCATCAACAACAACATCGCTTAGTAGTGGATGTCCAAGAGAAGTTATGCGATATTGCGGTTGGTTGAGGAGGCAATAGAGGTGTTTGATGAAATGTCCAAGAGAAGTTCGGTTTTGTGCACATACGACCTTAGCCTTTGCTATGCCTTCCTACGCCCTCCGGTTGCTCCTCGCCATGCTCTATTATCGCCAACACCCAACGTAATGCACAGCTAACCCTCAATCAGAAACCATTCGTCAATGCACACTAACTTTTTGACCAAATGCCTGAGAGAATCCCCCATTATTGGCATTCGCTCAGATCTTCAATTCTCTCACATTGCAGCCCAAATGGCAGATCGACTACAGCCTGCAATATGATGAACCAAGTAGTATCCAATGTATCGTGTTATATGAAATTTTCTATAATATGTATGTATAGATGATACGTGTGTGCATTGTATCAAATGACACCAAGTAGTATTCAATGTATCATGTTGTATCAAATTCAGATTGTAATTGTTGTACACCAGTTTAATGCTATGTGCTTGATTGCTTAGTAGTAGATGTGTGATTATATGCACAATGTGCTTTTTGGTCTATTGTTTATGTTGAGGAGAGGTTGGCTCACAATTTTTTAGATTTTTAAAAAGTATAGCACTTTATGAAAAAGAATAGCACCTTATGATAAAAGTATAACACTTTACTCTAAAGTATAGCACATTATGACCAAAGTATAGCTACTTATCGCAAATGTATAGCACTTTATGGCCTCTGGATTTTCTGAAGTTACGTTGAATATATCAATTCAGTTTTTTTCTGGGCAATATATCTTAGTGATTATGTATACAATGTGAGTTTTTTAGTCTATTGTATATGTGGACGAGATGTTCGCTCACAATTTTCCTATTTTTGAAACGTATAGCACTTTAAGCTATAGTATAGCACCTTATGAACAAAGTATAGCACGTTCAGCTAAAGTATAGCACATTATGGCATAAGTATAGCTACTTAACGAAAAAGTATAGCACTTTATCAAAAACGTATACTTTTGCGATAAGTAGCTATACTTATGCTATAATGTGCTATACTTTAGCTGAACGTGCTATACTTTGGTCATAAGGTGCTATTCTTTTCCATAAAGTGCTATACATTCAAAATATGAAAATTGTGAGCTTAACCTCTCATCAACATAGACAATAGACCAAAAGCTCACATTGTATACATAATCACTAAGATATATTGCTCGAAAAATCTAAATTGATATATTCGACGTAGCTTTAGAAAGTCCGAGGCCATAAGTGCTATACATTTGCCATAAGTAGCTATACTTTGGCCATAACGTGCTATACTTTAGAGTAAAGTGCTATACTTTGGTCCTAAGGTGCTATTCTTTTCCATAAAGTGCTATATGTTCAAAATGGGAAAATTGTGAGCGAACCTCTCGTCAACATAAATAATAAACCAAAAAGCTCACATTGTGCACATAATCACTAAGATATATTGCTCAGAAAAATCTAAATTGATATATTCGACGTAGCTTTAGAAAGTCCAGAGGCCATAAGTGCTATACTTTTATGATAAGTAGCTATACTTTGGCCATAACGTGCTATACTTTAGAGTAAAGTGCTATACTTTGGTCCTAAGGTGCTATTCTTTTCCATAAAGTGCTATACTTTTTCAAAATCTGAAAAATTGTGAGCCAACCTCTCCTCAACATAAACAATAGACCAAAAAGCTCATTGCGCACATAATCACACATCTACTACTAAGCAATCAAGCACATAGCATTAAACTGGTGTATAACAATTACAATCTGAATTTGATACAACACGATACATTGAATACTACTTGGTGCATTTGATACAATACACACACGAATCATCTATACATACATAATATAGAAAATTTCATACAACACGATACATTGGATACTACTTGGTTCATCATATTGCATGCTGTAGTCGATCTGCCATTTGGCGCATCAGCAGGAAAAAGTGGTTCACGTCTCACACTCATGTCGCGCAGAGCATTCCATGCACTGCAATAGCCACCACCGTGGATCATCAATCGACGAACAGAGTGCATCCTCTAGGTAAAGGCCTAAAAGCACATACAATCCGCAAATATTACCAGCCATAGGGAAAAAAGACTGAATCTCAAATGTACCTAACAGGAGGCAAAATTTTTCAGCTTATCAGTAATTGCAGATAATGATTATATTATTAACTTTCTAGCAAAGTTTACTAGCTATTTCTTAAGACCCAAAATAGCTTTCCATGCATCTCAAAAGTTGAATCGAGGCAATTATACACTGTAAAATTAATATATTTCCACAACACATAGAGCACTCAAAACGTGCTCTTTGTGACATCCATGTACTTGATAACATTAAGTTGCTTAATTTGATGGGGGAAAAACTCTAAACTAATTATTATGTGATTTGTAAAAGTTTTAAAGTGCAGGTTTGATCATATCACCATAAAAATGAGGCCGTCCCCATCCTAGAAAAATGAAGAAAAATCAAATCACATTTATTCAATGCTCTTGCATCATGGATAATCTGTGCGAGGACGCTTCAATGAAATCAACTATAAAGGTTAAAACTTTAAAGATTTAGACAATATTATGAGTTATGAAATTAATATAGAATGATTTTGAAACTTTACATCATGAAATAAGTTAATCAATCCATGTTAACAACCCCTACTAGACACTAACATGAGCATCAAGAGTTAAATTCTACCATTTCAGGCACCTGTAACCCAGATGTTTGCTCAAAACTTCACTGAAAACTAGCTGAAATTTCATCAAGAGTTAAATCCAAAATCAAACCTTGTCCCAAGGAACAAGGGTAGTTCGTGTGGACTCCGGCTCATCGAGAAGGTCACGGTTGTAATCCCCTTGCAAGCTAGGGTTAGACAATGTGTCACAAGAGGCTCTGAGAATCATCGCCGGTAGACAAGGGCTTCTGGTGAACCCTAGGCTGCGGCGGCCCGATACCTTGGCCTCGAACGCCCTCCGAATCCCATCCCCAAGGAAATGGGTCTCCGCCCCAAGCACCTAAAATAACAAACACTGTCCTAAGAATGTAATTAACAAAAAGAGGGAAAAAAAGAAAATTTTACCTGGTAGAAATTGATGGGGAGGGGGACGGTGCGGTCGGAGGTGGGGAGGGGTGGAGAAGGAAGGGATGAGAGGGAGGAGCGGCGGAGGAGAGTCGGCGACGGACGGAGGAGGAGGCGGTGGTGGAGGGAAGTGGAAGTCGGGAGGAGGTGATCGCCCATTTGCTAGATGACGATGAAGAGGTGGGAAGTGAGGGAGGAGGAGGAAGAGGAGGAGAAAGAGAGTTGGGTTTTATTTGGGGAAGAAGGGTAATTTGAAATTTTATATTTTTGGGAAATACGATACAAAAAGAGGTCTACATATTGAGTTTAAAATAAATTGGATCACATGTATTGGGTGTTTTGAAGTGTGGAAAAGTGAGTGAGTTTTTAATAATTGGTGATAAAGGTTTGGGTTAAAACAGTTTTTCCCAAAATATTATAAGAAACGGCTTCCTATAGTACTCTTTTCTAGCTTTTTGTGCACAACCAAACAGCCTGAGTACATACTTCAAGCCAAAGTAACCCAATTGAACTTCCATCCCTTTATAAAAAGGGCACTCTCTTTTCCTACTCTCTCAAGTCCCAATTGTCCCTCTCTCTCTCTCTCTCTCTCTCTCTCTCTCTCTACAAAATCTAAGTAATGGCAAGCAACCCAAATGGCAACTACCCACAGAGGCCTGGATATGGGAATCCATATCCAGTGAGGGGGAAGATCAAGAAAGATATAGCCCATGAGCTCGGCGATTTTTTATCCTCTCGTCTTGGAGCAGGTAAGCAGAGCAAAGGCCAAGGCAACGATGGTGGCTCCTCTAAGACTTCCAACGTTGGAGGCAACAATGACGCCAAAGGGCGTTAATTATTAGATCCTTATTATGATTCTAGAGTGCAGATTGTTTAGGTAATTTGGGCTTAATGAGTTCTCTGTATCTTGTTTTTTCTTCTTTCTTTTTTTTTTATGTAGAATAAACACTGTTTCGGTGTACTCTTTGCTGATCAGTTGGTAGTATTTCTGTAGAAATGGTTTTATGGTCTATGTAACTTGAAAGATTTAGACAATATTATGAGTTATGAAATTAATATAGAATGATTTTGAAACTTTACATCATGAAATAAGTTAATCAATCCATGTTAACAACCCTACTAGACACTAACATGAGCATCAAGAGTTAAATTCTACCATTTCGGGCACACAGAACCCGGATGTTTGCTCAAAACTTCACCGAAAACTAGTGAAATTTCATCAAGAGTTAAATCCAAAATCAAACCTTGTCCCAAGGAACAAGGGTAGTTCGTGTGGACTCAGGCTCATCGAGAAGGTCACGGTTGTAATCCCTTGCAAGCTAGGGTTAGACAATGTGTCACAAGAGGCTCAGCAGACCGCCGCCACCGACAAGGGCTTCTGGTGAACCCTAGGCTGCGGCGGCCCGATACCTTGGCCTCGAACGCCCTCCGAATCCCATCCCCAAGGAAATGGGTCTCCGCCCCAAGCACCTAAAATAACAAACACTGTCCTAAGAATGTAATTAACAAAAAGAGGGAAAAAAAGAAAATTTTACCTGGTAGAAATTGATGGGGAGGGGGACGGTGCGGTCGGAGGTGGGGAGGGGTGGAGAAGGAAGGGATGAGAGGGAGGAGCGGCGGAGGAGAGTCGGCGACGACGGAGGAGGAGGCGGTGGTGGAGGGGAAGTGGAAGTCGGGGAGGAGGTGATCGGCCCATTTGCTAGATGACGATGAAGAGGTGGGAAGTGAGGCAGAGGGAGAGGAGGAAGAGGAGGAGAAAGAGAGAGTTGGGTTTTATTTGGGGAAGAAGGGTAATTTCGAAATTTTATATTTTTTGGGGGAAATACAGTACAAAGATTGGGGGTACTGTACATATTGAGTTTAAAAATAAATTGGATCACATGTATTGGGTGTTTTGAAGTGTGGAAAAGTGAGTGAGTTTTTTAATAATTGGTGATAAAGGTTTGGGTTAAAACAGTTTTTTCCCAAAATATTATAAGAAACGGCTTCCTATAGTACTCTTTTCTAGCTTTTTGTGCACAACCAAACAGCCTGAGTACATACTTCAAGCCAAAGTAACCCAATTGAACTTCCATCCCTTTATAAAAAGGGCACTCTCTTTTCCTACTCTCTCAAGTCCCAATTGTCCCCTCTCTCTCTCTCTCTCTCTCTCCTCTCTCTCTCTCTACAAAATCTAAGTAATGGCAAGCAACCCAAATGGCAACTACCCACAGAGGCCTGGATATGGGAATCCATATCCAGTGAGGGGGAAGATCAAGAAAGATATAGCCCATGAGCTCGGCGATTTTTTATCCTCTCGTCTTGGAGCAGGTAAGCAGAGCAAAGGCCAAGGCAACGATGGTGGCTCCTCTAAGACTTCCAACGTTGGAGGCAACAATGACGCCAAAGGGCGTTAATTATTAGATCCTTATTATGATTCTAGAGTGCAGATTGTTTAGGTAATTTGGGCTTAATGAGTTCTCTGTATCTTGTTTTTTCTTCTTTCTTTTTTTTTTATGTAGAATAAACACTGTTTCGGTGTACTCTTTGCTGATCAGTTGGTAGTATTTCTGTAGAGAAATGGTTTTATGGTCTATGTAACTTGAAATTATGATGTCGATGTGTTATATAATATAAGAATTTAACCTTCAATCCTCATCACGGTTTCGGAGCTCTGTGTATTGTTTAGGCCATTTAAGATGAGGAAATAAGTGATAATTGCACTGGGAGTTTTCTCTTTTTCCTTAGTCCCTCAAATGGGCGGATAATAATAATAATAATAAAACTAAAACGATTGCTCAGCCAGCTCATTTGGGCAACCCTTTAAGTATCTTGAAGAATCAATAGAAAATGATCTTGAAACAAGCTGATTATTTATATTGGGAAAAAGAGAAATCTTTTATCTTCAGTCGCTTTCATTTTCTTCCAGCACTCATCAATGAGAGCCATGGATTTTATGACGTTTAATCTAATCACGGACAAGTGTAAATATGCCCATGCAACAAGTAAAACAGACAAGAAATCATTTTTCTTGTTTCAAGTTATCAACCATCGCATCATACATATCCATTATTAATAAATATATCCAGAGCTAATAATTCAATGGGGTCAAAGAAAGATAAAGATGAACCCAAAAAGAGTGATACGAGAAAAGCTACTCCCTATACTCCAATATCTGTCTATGATGAGAAAAGCTGCATCAAAACTTGCTTCTCCCACACAATGAGAAATTACACTTAATTCACATAAAAACAGAGTCCACGAAAAATGCTTTCACCTCAACAAAGTTACAAGAACTTGGAACAAATATGGAAAGTTGAAGCCTCTTCAAGATGAGGCTCCGATGCCTGGTTCATGAATCTGAAGCGATGTCTTAGAAAGGCTTGCTTCTAGCTCGTTAAGTTCGTCTAAGTCGAGCTCGTCGTCATCATCCTCTTCTGCAAGCACTTCTTCAGCATCTTTATCAAAATGATTCAAGGTACTTGTGCCCTCAGAGCCTCCCTCGCTCTTAACCTACAACGCACCCAAATCCATTAGATATCGATTTAGGGGACAATTTAGTCTTTTTCCAGTTAAATTGAGAGCAAAAAATAATTTACTATTAGGTGGTTTCCATGTGACATCTCAACCAAACAGGAGACAAAATGTCATCTGGAGTTTCATAGACTGTTAGTACAAGTAAAATAGTTCTGGGGATATACTGCTGCGCCACCATACTACAGAGGGTGTGTTTGCAACTAATCCTAAATATAATGACATAATATCCACAAACGAAAGAACAATATGATTATTCTTACAGATAATCGTTGAACAAGAAAAGAAGCTATAGGAAATAGAAAATTTTAAATTTGCACCGCAACGACTTCTATGACATTCAACATCACGTATATGCAAAGGAATTTTCTTAATCTCTTCTATGAAGATAAAAGTTTAGCAAGGGCTTAGGATAATCAGTCACAGAATAGAGGATACACATGTAGCTCGAAATTACAAAATAAAACAAGTTATTATATGAGATCATTTTTGTTGATGTGGCAAGTGAAAATGTCTTAGCATATGTTTATGGTTTTATGTCTTGGGCTTAGTGCTTTAAACAAAGAGTTTTCTGTATCACCCCTTAAATCATCAATATTTGCAGAATTACCTCCCAAATCTCAGAATTTGCAAAACTATCCCCAAGTCATCAACATTGGAAAAGTACCCCACGACGTTAATCATCCAACGGGGATTTTTTTTTATCTTGGCTGGCTGAATTGAGAAAGGGTAAAGCTACCCGTAGTCCAATATACACCATTTGATATGGTTTTCTTTTTCATTTCATTTCTTTTTCTTTTTTTATTTTTATTTTTACAATGTGGGTGAGCAAACAAACTAGACAATAAGTAGCCTTGAACCAACTGAGGAGAAAAAAAATTAGTAAATCAAGGATTAACCTTTCCTTCAGTAACATCAGAATCTTCTCTTTGGTATCTTTCATATGCTTCCGCGTCATCATCATCCACAAACAAACTAGCATCCGACATGAACAGCTCACGGCCACTGGAAAAAAAAGCAACATATTTTAATTGATAAATATGACTATTCTGAGAAACTTGCATTCGTATGGAAATATATCAAAGAAAATACCTCATTCGGTCATTCTTTGCCCTTTCTGCTTGCTTTGCAGCAAGACCAGCTTCTCTTTCTTCCATCTTTTTCTTTTTCCATTGATAGAACAATTCTGGTGTCATAGGAGTGGTAGTAGCAACTTTGGCACGCTACGAGAAAGTAATTCATTTAGTTGTGAAATGTGAATATTACAAGAATCATTTACAAAAAGAATGTGTCATAGCCCACAAAAAAATTGTTATACTAATAAGTAAAAGAAAAACATTTAGAGTACCTGGTTTTCTATCTCCTCTTCAATGGTTATCTTTTCTGTCTCCTCTTCCAATAAGGCCTTCATCTGAGACTTCAGGACATATCCTGGAGGGAGAGCATGCCGATAGTGGCAATCTTTTCCACCATTTGGACACACCCAGAACCATCCATATTGTTTCTTTTCCACTGCATCCAGAAAATACTTACAGACCTGCATAAATATCCCTGAACATGAGCAACAAAGGAAATATAACCGAAATCACATAAGTCATTGCAGGTATTTAAACTCTAGTTAACAGTTTGGATCCTCTTCCAGAAGTTTTAATATCACTCTCAATAGTCAAACAAATGATTTAGAAAACAGATGACTATGGTAGAACAAACTTTATATTCAAATATTTCTTAATAGACGAATATGCTTAAAGTAATCATTCTGGTCACTTTTAAGAGCCATTTAAGGTTAACATGCGCTTACTAAAAGAACTAAGATTACTATCCACTATCCAGCTAAGACAAAAAATTCAGTTTCTCGTTCTACCCTTCTCTTTCAATCCTTTAACCCAATGTGAGATTCTGAAAATTATTTATTAATGTTATTTTGGTTCATCTCATACTTATCAAGGGCAGATAGAAAAGTCGTCAATAAAATTATATTTGGACACAAGTCACACAACAATGCATCACCGTTATCGGACCCAAAAAAGAGTTGCCACAATGACATCTGAAAGCAACCAGAGAAAGTACTACCTGATTAAGTGAAATGCCTCAACCTATTTGCAGAGTTATGAGATACTGATTGCACAAATTTTACTATATTCAAAGAAATAAGGAGTATGCAAATATTAAGAACTATTAGGCTCAGCAAATTTAGTAATATGGAAGGACACTTTCCAGGCAAATAAAATAAAATAAAATAATTAATTGAATGAGAGGTTCCAGCAGGATCAAGCTTCAGGTTTCTATAAACAAAATAGCCCTTGATAACAAATAACGGATCGATAGGTTGATTTTGGTTTCAAACTGATCCATCTAGTACAAGCTATATACCATTGAAAAGAGGCTTGAATATAGAGAATGAAACAAAGAATGATATAATACAAGAATTTACAACTAGCAGTAATTTCGCATATTCCTGATAGGAAATATTCGCACCAAATGACTTTCTATATTTTTCGTTGAGTGCTTGGTCCAAAGACTTAACCATTATAATTTCCTTCTAGTTGTCTTTCTAGTAACTATAAAGAATCAAAATGTTTGAACATCAGATCCCGGCTTGCAAATAGCCACCAGGCAACCAAATATGTTGGTTCTGGTTTGGGATTGATCCATAACCAAATGACTGACTTCCTATTCTTGGTTGAGTGCTTGGAGCAGAGAACAGAGAATTAACCAGTCTACATCCTTCTAATCATCTCCCAGAAATTATGAAGTTTCAGAATGTCTGAACACCAAAGTCAAGCAAATGACCGCCACACAATAAAATGTCAGGGTTACACCCAACAAGAACAAAACATCAGGTAAAACCCAAGGCACATTGGCCCCAAGAGACTGAAAGTTGCAAACAGCTGCCAGACAACAAAATATCAAGGTTGCTACCAACGAGAACAAATTATGTGGTTGAAAACCAAAGCACTTTGATCACAGAAGGGTGAAAGATGAAACGTGTGCGGGCACACACACACACTTATATATGTATGTATGTATGTATGTGTGACTGTCTGTGTGTATGTCAGCACATGGAGAAATGGATATGAGGTGACAACACACTTACAAAATGATCTACAGAGAGATAGCCTGGTATTAAGGTTCATCCTACTGAGTCACATCGAAGAAGGTGAAACCCGCCACCCCTATCTCCTAGCAGCTCTATTTGCTAAATAAGGTCTCAATACCCACTAGCATCACTTTGTAGCTCATTTAGCAAAGTTATTTATATTCACACACACACACCCACACCCACACACATATACACACACGCATATATATATATATATATATATATATATATATATATATATATATATATAGAGAGAGAGAGAGAGAGAGAGCTTTGTCCTCTTGGAGAATGAGGAATCGCTTCACTTTTTCTACCACTCAATGCAGCCATTCTACCATACAAAAATGGAAAAACATCATTTCCTAGAATCATATTATATGTGTGTACGTGTGCACGCATGGGTGGGTGAAAACGAGAGCTGGTGTGACTTTCACACTCTTGGTTGGTGTGGCACACATCCTGACCACTACAGCCTTGATGATCTAGCATTCTCAGATCATAACAAACGGTCTGGATCTACAACACGTCAGTGACACACCATCGCAAGGCATAGAGGATACATCACCTCTCTTTTAATCAAACATGTATGTATATATAATTCCGACTTTTTCACGACCTGCAAGGATTCATGATTGGCTCTAGGGAGAATCCCTAGTTAGCTTATCACTTAATACCTACCTAAATAGCATAGCACCAATGAGGATCAACTCGACCTCAGCCCCCAACAAGCGAAACAAAAAATGTCATAATATAAAGATCCTTTTACTGCGCAAAAGATAAATATGCACTGTAACCTGGGTCCAAATTATTTCTTCTCAAGAGAAGATTTCCCTAACAATATACAATAAAAGTTCACCACAAAAGATTCTTCAAAATGAAAAAATAATAATAGTAATATAAAAATTATATTTGAGAAGGAGCACATCTAGATAAGAGACATATAAAATAGAGAGGAAATCCCTAAACAAATACTCTCCAAGTGAAAGAAAATCTCAAGACCACGCTGCCAACTCCGGCCTCTTAAAAAACTGAATATGTACATGGGAAAATATAAGTTGGCTCTATGAGTGGAATCACATCAAATTAAATTTAAAAACGTGAATTAAATATTTTATTATCGGGTTTTTGATAGTTTAAGCATAGGGGAGGCTTAATGTAAGCACAACAAATAACTAGAATGGGTGTCATCAATACATGCTTATGTTCATATCGAAATTATTTGGAAAACAGTACACATTATTGGATATAATGCCAGTTAAAGCAAACATGTACTTGTATTGTATCATTGATAATAATGTGTTTTATTTACAAATAATTCTTGGATATGAACATAAGCATGTATTGCCACCTACTTTTTGTGCTTATATTACACTTTCTCCAATGCATAAACCACTGAAAACCTAATAATCAAATATTAATTCATGTGGTATTCTTATTATAATTTGATGAAGTGATTCCACGCACAAGCTGAAAACTTAGTTTTCGATATGCTTTCCAGATCATTAAGAAGCGCGAGTTAGCAGCATTAACTTGATATTTTCTTCTGCATAGAGAGTATGCCTTCCAGAGTTACCTATCCATTTCTATCTTTCTTTCTTTAGATAGGCTCCTTGCCAAGAGTCATTTTACTATGGTGAACTTTTATTGTATATATGTTTTGGGATATTCTCTAAGAGAACAAATGGGTTAGACTTGGGTTATTGTACGTATTTATATTTGGTTGGTTATTCATCACCCTTGCACCTTTTAGTATTATCGGCTTTCATAATAAAAGACCTTTATATTATGTTATCTTTTTTATTCTATCTCGGTTGTTAGATGTTGAAGCTAAGTTAATCCTCATTTGGTGTCTCTAGGTAGAGATTAAGTGTTAGGTTAGCTTGGCATACCAACTACAACTAGGGTCGCGTCGCGCATCTGTGGGACCTCATGAATATTGTTGTTATAACTTACCATTTTGCAAAAATACCTTGTGACAAGTATGTTAACAATAAAACCCTTCCAACTACCCATAAGTGAAAGAAAAAGGGTACAAGTAGTCAATTTCAAAAGAAAAAAAATTAACAAAAGGATGAGTCTAATTGTTTGCACATTGTGTGCTTTGGGAATGTCTTTTTAAGCTAATCAGAAAAAAATACATTTAAAGCAGTTCAACTAAAAGGTATGTTATTTATGAAAGCTAAAAATATAAGAGTATAAGCTCTTGATTTATATCGTGGGCCTATGGATACCACACAAAAAAGTAAAAAAGTATATGTGTAGTTTACAAGGGAATCATAAGTTCTTCACTTAAGTAGTAGGGTTGCTTCCTAGAAACCACCTTTAAAAATAGGATCATTCTATACATCTTTGATTGTTAATTTATATATAAACTACCTTTAAACGCTTTTTTGTTGCATCATCCACCTGGACTCACTTTTACGTCAAGTTTTTTCGATTTTGCTGTAATAATTAGTTGTTAAATACCAAGAATATTAGAGAGGGTCCTTAATTGAGGTTAGGTGAAGTCAATTACTGGAAAACTTAACTGAAAAGTGGGTTCAGGTGGTTGATAGCAACAAAAAACCTTTTAAAGGTGGTTTGCGTACAAATTGACAATCAACTGTGGTTTCTATAGAATGACTCTATTTTAAAGATGGTTTCTAGGGGGGAAAACCCTAAATATATAAGCTATATTTACAAGACTGTCATGCAATACATTCAGGTTATATACTACTCTAAGCAACTCAAGAAAGATATATCAGCCTATTGCAAAAATTTCTCAATAACCTTGACAAACTTCAACAATCTGACCCAAATAAAGCATACATTAATATTTTGAAGTGCCAAGTTAAAAAAAACACTGGTACCACGAAAAGCAGGTAAAAGCAATGGATAACATACAATCTCAGTTGGCTTGTTTTGTTGATACTCCGAATTCTTCTGTGCAACAACCTTCTCCAATGTCTCCTGATCCCAATCCTCCATCGTCTCTAACCAAAATAATATCCAAATCCCAAAATAAACAATCAACAGCACTTCATTAAATAATCAAAAACCATCAATAACCAATACACTTCCTTACCTTGATCACGCTTATCACTATAAATATCAATCTTAGCTCCTTTCCTCTGCACATTCAAATCATGTGAAAACTTGCACTTAAAACCCTTGGCGCACTGCCCAACCTTAAAGAATTCGCACAGTATCGACTTAGGATCAACACCTAAAAAGAATAAAATTCCCATCAACAAAAAAGAACTAAAAACAAGAAAAGGTTAGTTGCACTTCAATAACATAAAGTTTCACCAACATTTATCTTTGAGACCTTGAAGTTTAAATATGCCCAAAAAATAACTCAATGTTTCCATCTTCTAACTTTAAAAGGTTACGTCAACATTTAGGCTTGTTTGGATTGGGGATAATATGGTTTAGGGAAGTAAGAGGAATCTTTATCCTTGTTTGGGAATCAACTTATGCTAGGTAATGGGGGAGAAGGGAAGGTAAAGGAGGGGAGAAAAATCAAGTTTTTGTTACCCCCAATTTGGGGTGTAACTAGGGTGGAGGGAAGGTCAGGGAACTTCTAATAAAAAAACAATTATGGAGAGACCACTTTACCCTCTATCTAACTTCTAACAATAAAATGAGTTAATAACATGCAAGGTTACTTATGTAAGTTTACATATATTATCTTCCCTTCCCTTCACTTACTAAAATTCCCAAACGGTGTGAAATAAGTTCCCATTGATTACCCTTACTAATTTCCCAAACAAGTTTTACATGTTCTCTTACCTTCCCTTAACATGTTCTCTTACCTTCCCTTAACTTAACTTATCCTATGTTCCCGTAACTTTCCTTCACTAGGTGCAAATCTAAACAAGCCCTTAGAATTCTGTTTCAAATGCATCATTTGATTATTATACCCCTAGACCGAAGAGAAATTCCCCCAAATCCCTTTATTTCTCCTTCAGCCATTTAACCGTAAACTCAGTTAAAATTAAATGCAAGAATTCATTTCTTCACTTTCCCAGACAAAAATGACTTGAATTTGACATTCTATTATAGCAAAAACACTAAATTGCAATAAAGCCAAAAAAAAAAAAAAAGTAAAACCCTACCAATTGGGACTTTAGGTTGGCTAACAGCGACCTTGAACAGATCATTCAGCTCCTTCTCTTTAGCCTTCTCCTCTTCTTTCTTCTTCTGTAAACCAAAAAAGAAAAAGAAAAAAAAAAGTTAGCGCATTTTGCCCCAAATCTAGAAACCCTAACCCTAACGTAAAGTCATCACCTTTGCTGCGGCTTTCGAAGCATCGGGCTTGGGCTGCACAGATTGGTGGAGGCTCTGAACGTATTTCTGAACATTTTTGGATTTGTTCTTGTTCTTGAGGCCGAAGGTTTTGTCCTCGACGACCTTCTGCTTCTTGGCGATGTCGGCCTTAGATTGCTGCTTTGGAGGCATGGGAGACTGGCATCAAAAGGAGGAGATTTGGGGGGGTTTTTTGATTCTAGGGTTTGAGATTTTGATTAGGGTTTTTGAGCTTTCGAAACCCTAATTTTTTTGTTGCTGGAGTTGGAAGGAGATGAAGTGCAAGTTTTTGATGATGGGCCGGGCTTTAATAAATGGGCTGGGCTCTGTAAAGATATAATTTGAGGTCAATGTTAAGTTTTGAGTAGAAGAATTTATTAAATTATTATGATAATGGGCTGATGGGCTTTTTAGTCCATTGTTTTGAGTTGAGACATTGACGACTTTTCTGAAGATTGGGGTCTGATAATTTCAATTTTCTAATTAAGAAGAAATTCATTAACACCGCCCATAAATGGATTATGACTAATGAGCATGTTCTACATTGTGAATATGACGGGAGGTGAAATTTGAGGGCTCGGCGTTTGGAGGTAAAATAACCGCTATGATAATTTAAAAATAATAAGCCTATTATGATTCAACAAGAAACTCACTTGATGACCGGAGCCTCACCATTGAGGCATGATGTGAACGGTTAGAGGACAAGGTAACACGTATCATTTTACTGAGATTCCAACCAAGATCCGCTAAGAAATTTTTTATGTTGGGTTGGGGTTGGTTGTGAAACAAAACAAAAGCTCAGGGGGTCATATGAGGGGAAAAAGCTTCAGAATGGGTTTGCACTTTGTGAAATTAATTAACCTTTTAATAAAACGCAAAGTTCCATTTCGACCATCCACAACTTTGGAGTCCTTGATAGCGAAGCGGAGGGAAATATTAAAATATTTGAAAGCATTTGGGTCCTGTTTGGCAACGGGTTAGTAGAGGAGTTGAAGAGAGTTTAACCCCTCATTAACCCTCCAAACAATAAAAATCAGTGACAGGCTAGTTAACCTGCACGTGAGGCTTTAACCCGTCCTATGACGGGTTAACAATTCCTTCAAATGAGGCGGAATAAGGTTTTACTCCGCGTCTGGGACAAAAACCGTCATTTAGGAAACTCAAAACAGGCCCATGAATTTGCTAGCGGGAGACTTTGAAGGGAGGGTAACACGTGGAAGTATAGTGGAGAAAATATTGTCGTTTTGCCTAAGGAACATCATTAGGCGGCAATTTCTTATTGCACCCATCAAATGTAACTATTAGAGGAAAGAAACTTGCGATATGATGATATTTAGATGAAAATTTGTGTTAATTTATTACATGACCACACGGCAATATTTTTATAGTTCAAATATATATAAATTTAAGTTTATTTTATTTTGATAGGGTAACTATATATTAGTAATCTTTCAATAAGGTTAAAGTTGGTATTTTTTAAAATAATTGAGGGATTAACCTCCTTCTTTTGCCAAACATAAAATACTTAATCTCTTTTCTTAACTATCCAATCCAAACAGAATTAAGTTAACTTTAACCCCTCGTGGAGGATTAACTTAGTTAACCGTTCTTCTTAACTCTCCTCTCCCTAACCCCTTGCCAAATGGCACCTTGAGGATTAAGCGCGACACAATTTCGATGGACCCACCTTGATGTGGCCCCGCCCGCAACAAATCCGGGTGGTTATCGGTTGCAGCCGGTCGGCGCAATCGGTGTTGTAGGTTACCTAAACCGGTAATGGTCGGTAATTAAGATTTGAAAGGTTGGAACAGATAATCTAATGGGGCTCAGTTTGGTATTGCTTTTTTAGGTGTTTCTTTTTAATTTTTTCAAGAAGCAGCTAATAAATAGTATTTGGTGAAAATTTTTAGTAGAGGGTTTGAGAAGGGAAGATGAAGTGAATGGAGATGCATTAAGGCGGAGGGATGAACATCCTTTTAAGTCTTTATGTTTGGTTAGAATGGAGGAGAAGAGAGATGCATACTTTTGTAGCTTATTTTCTCTCTCCTCTTGAATCCTCCTAATTTGGAGGAATTCTTCTCTATCTAACTTTTTAGTTTATTTTGTGATATCCTCTCCCTCCCCTCACTCTACCTCCCCCTCTGAAAACTTCCTACCAAAAGTAATTCTAATTTTTCTCCCTCCACTCCCTTCACCTTCCCTCCTACCAAACTATGCCTAAGTGGTGCTTTTAAAAGCAATCCGATGATACTTTTTAAAAGCATCTTCTATTTTTTTAGTTTATATGTCATATATATCTTTTATCTTTTCATAATGATCATTAAGCAGAATTCTACCAAACACCTTAACTATTTTTTAAGCATTTTTTTATATTTAATTACCAAGCAACTATTTTCAATAGCTTTTATAAGCAACTTATTATAAGCTCCAAGAATACCAAACTGACCCATAGTCAGGTGAAAGTGAATTATCATTAAATATAGGGTTTCTTTTCGGATATTAGGGGGTGTTTGGCAAATTGGAAGTGACTTAAAAGTGTGAAAATCACTGTTTTATATGTGAGAATGTGTATCCACATCAACATAAAAGTGAAATACAGTTTTACGTATAACACCAAACTATTATTAAAAGTAAAAAAATAAAAATCATGTGCTAATATCTTTTGCTTATTTATTTATTTAAAATCCAAGGATTTTCAATAACTTCAAAACAAAAAAAGAATTCAAAGCAAGTCATATGTTCTGGGTAAAATTATTCCTTTATTTTATTAACAATAAAAATCACTCTACAAAAATTATTTATGATATTATCATCCGTAATTGAAAAATAGTAAAGATTTTAGGACTAATCTAGAAAGCTATCAGAAAATATTCTGGACTCAAATATGTGCCGAATAAATGGATTTCGGGGCCTGCGGCACTGAATGAAAATAATTGTTATTCATGAAAAAAAAAAGATACAATAAAAAAACATTCTTTATTAAGGTAGTCCCATCTTTGCACTTTCATTTGACATCTATATTTTTTAAGGAAAAGTTGAATATACATTAAATCTAATGTCGCATATTTTTATATTTCACTTTCACATGCACTTTCAATAAAATATACTCATAAAGTAAAAAATATGAGTCACTTTCATACTTTCGGTTTTCACTTTCGGAGAAACAAACACCTCCTTATTTCCTTAGACAATTAAAATTGCTATTAGTTCCTGCCCATTCTTATATCTTGATAGCTGATGCTTCCACTCTTGACTTCTAGGAAAGTGGATGAGTTGGATGGGTAGGTGGGCGGGTGTTATGTGAATTATCATTAAATTAAATATAGGGTTTTTCCTGTATTAGTCCCTTATATCATAAAAATTTCTACTAGGTCGACGATCTTTATATCTTGCTACTTTCACTCTTGAAGGAGGGACTAATTTGGAAAAATTATAAGAATTGAAGAGTTAATATACCATTTTAATGATTTGAGGGACTAATGAATAACTTATAAGAATTGGGGACCTAATAATGATATTAAAGATTTAAGGGAATAATATTGTAAAACCGCTTAAATACACCGTGCCTCAATCAGTCTATTTGTTCTCATTTGTTGGTTCTTTAATGTTTGCAGTTTGGATGTTAGCTACTTTTGGAGAGTTGTAATTGTTTGCTTCTCTTTGGTGTTAGGTTGGTTAAAGGTTGATAAATTTTATGCTTAATTATTGATTAGTTAGATTTAAATAATCATGCTCTGCAGAATACTATGATCTTCTTGATAAAATCTTTGTTAAATTAAGTATGGATTCGATTTGGTTTTGAGCTAATGATTATGAATCATGCTAAAACACAATTAGGGAGATAAATAAATAGAGCATGGAATCATTCGACTCTATCCAAATGCTTGTTAGTGGTGTTAAGCCCTATACTATCCTGTGAATGGTGAATATACTACTTATATTTTAGTATTGTGTTGAAAGTTCTTGGAATAAAAGGATAAAATAAAGGCTTTTATCCCCTTTCCTATAATGGTTAATCCTAAGTTTCCAATAGAAGTTGCATGTCATTTTTTGTACCAAAAGAGTTGAAGAGAACAATAAATAGATCGCTAGGCTTCTAACTCCATCAAATAAAGAACTTTTCTCTGCGCTAAAAGTTTGTTTGATGGTGTGAATATAAAATTGATACTGAAATTGTAGATGTGAATGTCATTTTCGGATTTCCCTCATCCATTTGGAATTATAGGACCACACCCTTCTCTTTCAATGGTCTATAACTGAAGCTAAAAGTAACGCATGAAGAAAAGAGATCTAATATAATCTCATGAAGACCACAAATGCCACATTCATGCTCCAATCACTCTTTTTAACTTGATAGGTCATTTTTCGGGATTACCAAATAATTTTAAGTGAAAAGCTCATACAAATTTTAATAGACTGATGACTATATTCACTAACTTTTTTATTCTTTCAATTTTCTTTGATATGCGTGCTGATGTGTGATACATATCAAAACTATCTCTTCTCAAGATCTATCACACAGCAATACAATATCAAAGCAAATCCAATGAATAAAAAAGTAGGTGGACAAAGATCTCATTCCACTGAAGTTTACAACAGTTTAACTCTAATTCTCACTAATATAAAACTATGCCCCATGTGCCATGATTCACGAAGCAAAGATAATTTAGTCAATTTGATTAATACCTTTCACCAACTTATGTTAACACTTCCTTGAGATAGCCACCTACATGAAGTACAAAACTAGGCCAACAAAAGCTAAGGGGCCAAGGGCCCCAGCCATTGTTTCCTTGGGAGTCAAAGATCCAACAAAATAAAATAATAAAGCAAGTTGCAGCAAAGACTCGGAAGCGAAGTTCCTCATCTTTTAAAGCCAGAAGCAAAATAAGCATGAAACAGAGGGCAGTTATCCTTTCCATTTCTTATACAAAACAATGGCATGTTCATTCTAGGAACTTTGGATACAACA
Organism: Asparagus setaceus; assembly: GCA_012295165.1. Lineage (NCBI taxonomy): Eukaryota > Viridiplantae > Streptophyta > Magnoliopsida > Asparagales > Asparagaceae > Asparagus > Asparagus setaceus. The sequence goes on from CM022705.1 coordinate 15,766,567, forward strand.
ACATGGATAATGCCGCTACTAGTCTCAAACTAGTTTGGTAATATAAAACTTGGAACATTATGCCTATATATATATATATATATATATATATATATATATATATATATATATATATATATATATATATATATATATATATATATATATATATATATATATATATATATATATATATATATATATATATATATATATATATATATATATGAACACTTGATTGCAATAACAAAATAGTATGAAATTTTAATCTAATACTATTATAAAAGTGGGTTGCCATGTTAAAATATTTCTTCCCAAAGTACCTCCAAAACACATGCATACATAAATAAAATACATACATACTTATGTACAACACATATATACATGAACATACATGCATACTTATGTACAACACATATATACATGAACATACATGCATACTTATGTACAACACATATATACATGAACATACATGCATACTTATGTACAACACATATATACATGAACATACATGCATACTTATGTACAACACATATATACATGAACATACATGCATACTTATGTACAACACATATATACATGAACATACATGCATACTTAAATAAAAATAATTATTATTTTTATAATTATCTTATTAATAGTTTTCTTAATTAAATCCCTTTATGGTCTACATTTAATATCTTAAATGACCTCCTCCATCCACTCTCTCCACTATTTCACAAGTCTTTTCAATTCATATTATTATCAGTACTTTTATTTATACATGAAAAGTAAAATGTAACGGTTATTTTCACATAAAAGTAGGAATTGAAGAGGGGCTCATCAAGAGTATAGTTGGTAACCTCAAGAAAAATTCAGTGATCCAATTAATAAAAAAAAACTCCTTCAACAACGTCTATTTCATTTAAGGGCTATATAACCCCCTCTCCATCCACCAACACTCACAGCAAGGCTCACTCAATGTTGCCATGTTAAAATATTTCTTCCCAAAGTACCCTCCAAAACACATGCATACATAAATAAAATACATACATACTTATGTACAACACATATATACATGAACATACATGCATACTTATGTACAACACATATATACATGAACATACATGCATACTTATGTACAACACATATATACATGAACATACATGCATACTTATGTACAACACATATATACATGAACATACATGCATACTTAAATAAAAATAATTATTATTTTTATAATTATCTTATTAATAGTTTTCTTAATTAAATCCCTTTATGGTCTACATTTAATATCTTAAATGACCTCCTCCATCCACTCTCTCCACTATTTCACAAGTCTTTTCAATTCATATTATTATCAGTACTTTTATTTATACATGAAAAGTAAAATGTAACGGTTATTTTCACATGAAAGTAGGAATTGAAGAGGGGCTCATCAAGAGTATAGTTGGTAACCTCAAGAAAAATTCATGATCCAATTAATAAAAAACTCCTTCAACAACGCCTATTTCATTTAAGGGCTATATAACCCCTCTCCATCCACCAACACTCACAAAGAAGGCTCACTCAATGTTGCCATGTTAAAATATTTCTTCCCAAAGTACCTCCAAAACACATGCATACATAAATAAAATACATACATACATCTTCCAAAATACATACATACTTATGTACAACACATATATACATGAACATACATGCATACTTAAATAAAAATAATTATTATTTTTATAATTATCTTATTAATAGTTTTCTTAATTAAATCCCTTTATGGTCTACATTTAATATCTTAAATGACCTCCTCCATCCACTCTCTCCACTATTTCACAAGTCTTTTCAATTCATATTATTACTGTTACTTTTATTTATACATGAAAAGTAAAATGTAACGGTTATTTTCACATAAAAGTAGGAATTGAAGAGGGGCTCATCAGTAGTATAGTTGGTAACCTCAAGAAAAATTCAGTGATCCAATTAATAAAAAAAAAACTCCTTCAACAACGTCTATTTCATTTAAGGGCTATATAACCCCCTCTCCATCCACCAACACTCACAGCAAGGCTCACTCAAGATTACCAACTAAAATGAGTAAGTAATTTTCTTCTCTTCCTCCTTGCTATTCATTCTCCTTTGCTCTGACAATGCAAATAGGAAATTAGAAGTGAAACTATTTTTATAGTTACCAACTAAATTTATTAAGTAACTTTCCTTGATGGTCAAACTTGAGAGTAGTGGTGAAGGCTTTGATGAAGGTGGTGCCGATGGAAGAATATATGGAAGGTCTTGGTTCGATGGTGGCGCTGGAGGTAATGCTTGAAGGAGGCAGAGAAGATGGGTTAGGAGAGACAGTACTGGTGGAGCGGGCAATGGAGATATGGTCTGTTGTGGGGCTCGGAGGTGGTGGTGGTCGAGGGGGAAGGGTCGCTGCCGGTGCCCATCATATGGTCATGCATGTATGAATGTATGAATATTATCCAATTTAAGGTTAAATATGATGTGTTTGTTTGTTGTTGTATTGATAGAAAGTTGCTTAATTATTGCGTTGCAATTAAACAAATATTGTGATTGTTTTGTTTTGTTTCTTTTCATGTATGGTTAATTTGATGAGCATCGAATATTAAGTTGGGTGGACATTGACATATAAGGGCTGTTGTGGATTTGTACTACATCAATTCAATGGATTATTTAATAGTGAATATAAATAAATAATTTATGAGGACTATTAATATATTTGTTAATATTTTAAATTTTAATATTGTTATTAGAAATAGTATTAAATAGTTTACAAATACAAATTAAAAATGTAAAAATAATAGACTTTTACAACATTAGTTCCTTAAATCTTTGATATTCTGAAATTAATCCTCAGTTCCTTAAATTTTGATATTCTGAAGTACCTCAAATCACAAATTTAACATCAAGTCCCTCCCTAAGCTATTTTGAATTAGTCCCTCATATTATTGAAATTGCTATTATGCTCCTCAATTAATAAATTAATTTGAAATTAGGAGCAAGTGGCCAAGTTCCTTTTAGAGTTTGTAATAAACTTGAAATTTCATTAGTTTTAATTTAACTTTCACTGTACACTTTCTGTATATTTCCCATGCATCTCTATTGTTATCTTATTTATATATCAGTACTATATTATTAGAACAATAACTAATTTTGTTCATACTCCTATTAATATTAATTAAATTATCAATTAATGTCAAATTTAAGATTAGTTATCAATTAGAAATAAATTGAATAGGTAGGGGTATAATAGGATTTGAGTTAAGTACTAATTAAAATAGTACGTTTTCATTATTTAAAATTATAGTTATTTTACAAATATGTGTAATATTTAATATATCACTATAAATTTAAAAATTAGAACATAAAACAAGTATAAATGCCTACGTGCAATGCACGTGCACTGTACTAGTACAATCAGAAATGTACAATAATGCATACGATATGTATGATGTTAATAAAAACATGCACCACCCTGGTTTATTCCTTTACATAACAATATCCTGTGCTTTGCCTCCCAGTTTCTAGTATAGGTGTTTTTAGTATAACATGTTAAATATATTGTCTCACGTACATGAATACATGCATATACACACACATATAACATGTTAAATATATAGTCTCACGTACATGAATACATGCATACATACACACATATAATCATGTATGCACCTTTAGAATGAGTTTTCAAGTGCCTTCAGCTCCGCGAATAATAATAATTGGTGGTCGGTGGAGGAGCTGTGGTAGTTTTGGCTGTGACAGTGGAGAATCCTGATGATGCTGCAGAAGATAACAGAGGCTTTTGCCATGTCGAGTTGGAAATAGAAGGCAAACCAATGATCGGCCTCTTCTCTGGTGCCCTTTCCTGTTTTCATGAAAATTACTAAGTCATTGGACTCTCGAACTAGATTAAAAGAGGGAAATTTCGATCGAAAAGAGAAGTAAATGTCGAACAAGAGAAGACAATAACACAGCTAGGAACAACTTCATTGTCTCTGAATTTCAAATTATATGCCATTTATACTGCTATTTGAGATTTGGATAGAAAGAGATATCTACTACATAAATACACAGATCTCTTAATGATATGGGATAAATTGAGATCACTGGTTGGTCACTTAACTATGTATTTCTATCTGATAATCAAGTTTATCGCATAGAAAGTCTTGTAAAGTTGTATATGCACTAACCCCATGGCGAATTGTGTTAATTCGAGGATGAAAACAATAAATCAACTGCATTAAGGACTAAATTAATATATTTTCTGAAAATTAATAGTTTCTGAATTTAAAAGAAAATCTCAACATGTGAAGACATGTCAGAGTAAAACTTTAACCCTCAACTTTCACCGTAAGTTCAAAGTTCTGAGTTAGTGCTAGGAAATATAAAAATAAAACATCTACTAGCGTCTAGTATATGATATACGTGGTTTCGGTTTCGAACTGCATGGAGAGTAGTTAGCTGAGATTTCAACTCTATAATGGATGAAGAGCTGTTGGGTTTCTCCCCAAATCTCAAAATAAGGTAGATAAATGCATGTTGATTGTAGAAGTTTGAAGGGTGTATGCATGGGAAGCTTGAAGGTTGCTCTTGGAAATTGCCAGAAGTATTAATTGGTCATTGAAAATAGAAAAGCCGCGAGGCTATAAAAAGGAGGTGTTAGTGTTGAAAAAGTCATCCTCTTGTAGAAAGGGAGGATCCTCTTAGAACTCTTGAAAAATATGGTGTGATGGTTGGCCTCTCGGCACTCTTGAGTGATAGGCATTCTCGGGTTCCTTGAGAGATGTGAGATGTGCGAGGACTTTTAAGTCTGTCCATGCAAAACTTGTATCTCTTATATCACTTGTATTGATTGTATTTGTTGTCTTGGTTTGTGAAGATATTGAATGAGAGACCACGGATGTAGGCAAGTTTGGCCGAACCACATAAAAAACTTTTTGTACTGTTTTTACTACTTGCGCTCGTTATCGTGTGCAATTGTTTGTGTGCTCCATAATCCCCAACATTAGCATCAGAGATGAGGTTGTCAGAGTTTTTGAGAAGGATGGAGTGTACTGTAGGGAGGAGTTTGTCAAGCAAGATGGAAAAGTCGTTTGCAATGTCGTTGCCAAAAGTTGGAGGCTGAAGATATCATTGAATGAAGCGATTGTAATCTTGGGAGTATTAGCATCTCATGGTGCAAATTTGTGTGTAGTGGCCCTGATGGAGATGGATAACAGTGTAGTGAAAGATCCAAGGCGTGCAACGGTAAGCGGAAATGCATGCGAGGCAAGGACCAAAGAGAGGCAATGCAGCGATGTCGCATTGAGGAGGGAGCATGTGCAACGACTGGACGGTGGTGTGACAATGGCAAGGGGCCATGGACGGTAGCAGTGCGCCTTGAAGACCAGCTATGGTGATTGGTAACTGAGGGAAATCACAATGGTGGCTCATCGACATTGACAGAGAAGCGGCAACCGACAGAGACGTGACGATCGATGGAGGTGCACGGTCAGTGTTGAAAGTAGCCAGTCACATTGAGGTGTTGAAGATTTGGTTCGAGGGAGGAATTGTAGGGATTCTCCCGGATCTCAAAATGAGGTAGATAAATGCATAAGACTAGCTATGGCGATTGGTAACGGAGGGCAATCATAATGGTGGCTCACCGATATTGGCAGAGAAGCGGCAACCGACAGAGACGTGACGACCGATGGAGGTGCGCGGTCGGTGTTGAAAGTAGCAAGTCACATTGAGGTGTTGGAGATTTGGTTCGAGGGAGGAATTGTTGGGATTCTCCCGAATCTCAAAATGAGGTAGATAAATGCATGTTGACCATAGAAGGGTGCATGCATTGGAAGCTTGAAGGTTGCTCTTGAAAATTGCCAATTTGGTCATTGAAAATAGTAAAGGAGAAAAGTTATAAAAACGGTGTGCTAGTGTTGAAAAAGTCATCCTCTTGTAGAGAGGAAGGATCCTCTTAGAACTTTTGAGTGATCGATGTCTCGGGTTCTTTGAAATGTAGAGTGATGGTTGGCCTCTTGGAGCTTTCGAGTGATCGATGTTCTAGGGTTCCTTGAAGATGTGAGATGTGCGAGGGTTTTCAAGTTTGTCCTTGCAAAATTTGTATCGCTTGTATCGCTCGTATCAATTGTATTGGTTTGTGAAGATAGTGGATGAGAGACAGTGAATGTAGGCAAGTTTGGCCGAACCACGTAGAAAACTCTGTTGTTTTTGTTGCTTGCAAACCTTACTGGGTGCAGTTGTTTGCGTGCACCATAATCCCCAACACAAGCTTAATCCCCACATCCGCAGTGGAAGGATGGAATTCCCCACCCTGGAAAAGTCTAGAGGATTTTTGATGGGCTATTAGCTAAGTACAAACAGACTGAAGATCATGCAAAGCTGTAACATTTCTCTGTAAACAGAGAACTGCAAGATAATCGCCTTAAAGAATATTATTGGCATCAAGAACTGGGATACTCTTGCTGAAGAATATTATTGGCATCAAGAACTGGGATACTCTTGCTAAGTGCCTCACAACTTCAAAGGTGCAAGCAGATATGTAAGTTATTGATCTTAATGTGAAACCAAAGCTTCTTGCTAAAATGTGAGATTAACCCCATTCTACTATAGTATATTGAGCGCTGTGATCCTTTTATTGTTAGACATTCTAGAAAATATATTTCCGGCCGAATTTCGACATTAGTATTTGCAGTAAATATACGAGTCAATGGACATCAAGAAATTTAATTTACATGAAGAAAATTGCAATGCGAAAAAATGGTAGAATGTACCTCTGTAGAGGGATACAAACCGGGGTATAGAGAAGCCCATACTTGGGGATGCTCAGATGTCACCACAGGACTATGTGGCTGACCACCGAGAATGTATGGATGATTGTCAATCTGGATGAAGAAAGAAATAAACAAATTAGAATCGCAAAATAATTTGAAAGTCTGTAGGTATCCCTTTTATGCATCAACTTATGAATTATGATTAAAACCAAATCATGATCTAAGGTGCTACATTTGTCCTCGGCCCCAACCCGTTATTATTTCATTGATCAAACAAGCAACAATTGAGCTAAACAGTTCAACATGATGTTCATTTTACTTATTTACACAAAAGAAAATTATTATCCGTCAAATATTATGCAGTTGCGGGTTATTACCCTAGCGTTCTTTGCATCAGAAGCTTCAATAGAGCCAAAATGGAACTGGAGACCCATCGGGTGATCGCTCTTCTTTGGACTACCAACATTCGGTTGAGAAATACTCAAGTTCAGATCGAGGCCATGACCAATAGCTACCAAATGATTAAAGATCAACACGAATCGGTTCAAATAAAGAGAATAGTTGAATCTATTGCAACTTAAAGAAGAAAACCATAAAGGACTGGTACCTTCACTATCAGCTTCATAAGAACTCGGCTCGAAATTTGTCACAGCCTCCCTTCCATTACACTTGATAGCTGCTTTGTCATAGGCCCTGATAGAAAACAACGAGAAAGGAAACACAGGAGTTATATTGGACGGCGAACAATAAAAAACTGAAACCTCAAAGAATTTCACAGCTAAAAACTAAATAAATCCAAATCTTTGTAGGACCTTGCAGCTTCTATTTCATTGTCGAATAACCCAAGGTACATGTACCTGCATGCAAGCATCAGTTTCTCATTGGTAAAAATTAGGTTTTCCAAATCCTTTTCCTCCCCCCTCACTCACCATAACCTTGAGGCACCCTATTCTATATTAGTCACCCAAATACTTGGGTTGTCCACACCCAACATACATAATACTTTATGGAGAAAGACAATTTGATGAAGAAAAAACTAATTGAATAAAGGGTAGAAATAAGGAAAAAGTATCAAATGGTCCCGGGTGCATGGAATTAAATGCGCACCAAATGGATGTCAACCGTTAGATCATTGGACATTGGGATTCATGCACGGACCCAATGGTTGACATCTATTTGGTGCACATTAAATGCCATGGACTGTCCCAACTGGATACTTTTTCAGCAATAAGACATACGGATTAAAGTAAAGAAATTAAGCATGATAGACATTCTTGTAGAATAGAAAACTGTATTATAGTTGAGTTTTTTTCTGTGGGGGAAAAAAGTGTCAAAAAACTTATTTTTCTTCAAACTCTTCAAATCCAAAATTATTCTTTTCATTCTCACATAAGAATGCATGGAATTATACTTTATAAAATATCTTAATAGAATTTTATGCAATCATCATTTTTATTCTATATTTATATATGTTGAATCCAAGCAACAATGAACTTAATATGTATTTGAATTGGTAACAAAGTCTTCTACAACTTTTATGAAACAATAAAACAATTGAGGGAAATGAAAGATTCATACTTCTTGCCAAGGAACATGAACTGTCCCAACTGGATACTTTTTCAGAAATAAGACATAAGGATTAAAGTAAAGAAATTAAGCATGATAGACATTCTTGTAGAATAGAAAACTTTATTGTAGTTGAGTTTTTTCTGTGGAGAAAAAAAGAGTGTCAAAAACTTATTTTTCTTCAAACTCTTCAGATCCAAAATTATTCTTTTCATTCTCACATAAGAATGCATGGAATTATACTTTATAAAATATCTCAATAGAATTTTATGCAATCATCATTTTTATTCTATATTTATATATGTTGAATCCAAGCAACAATGAACTTAATATGTATTTGAATTGGTAACAAAGTCTTCTACAACTTTTATGAAACAATAAAAACAATTGAGGGAAATGAAAGATTCATACTTCTTGCCAAGGAATTGGCCCATCCGAGCCTCCCATCGACCACACTTATGAAGAGTCACCCCTCGATACTTCGAGCTCCCCCTCGAGAACCCATTGCTCTGACGTCTAAGTATGTGAACAAACTCCTCCTTGGTCAAATTCCTCATCTAAAACAAATAAAATCAACAAAATTCAATACACAATCAACCCACTTTTCCTCCATCCAAGCTCAAATCACCCACATCACCTGTTTCAGATCCTCATCATAGTCACTAAGATTGAAGTTTATATCCGCATCAACTCCTCGAAACTTGATTGCAGCTCGATCATATGCCCTACATATCGAAAACAAGAAAGACAATCTCGATTACGATTCCCCTAGCAAACACGCATACTACACATATTTATCAGGTAAGAAAAATAACCAACCTGGCAGCATCATGAGCAGTATCAAATCCTCCTAAAATCACATAAAATAAATCTAAATAAGCTCAAATCAAACAATTATGAACAAAATTTAATCAAGTGAATCAAACCCATTACCCAAATAGACCTGTTTGCCACAATCCCTGAACAAAAACATAAAAAAAAAAAAAAAGAAAAGAAAAGAAAACTGAAAAATATTAGAAATTTCAGTAGATTCAAAACAAAATACACTAATTTAACAAAATAAAATAAATTAAAAAATAAACAGACCAAATATGAGACTCCCATCTCCCAGTCCTCCTATAAAAAGTAACCCCTCTATATTGCGAGCTCCTCGGCCTCGGCCCCCGCCGACCCTTCACCTGCTTTTGCTTCTGCACGTGCGGCGCGTGCCTCACCTCCTCGCGCACGTGCGCCGCCGCCGGGAACAGCTCCTTCGTGGCGAAACCCTCTCGATCCATCAAAATCTCGAACTGAAACCCTAGCTCCTTAGTGGAGCAAGACTCCTCATCGCCGGCGGCGCTCGAGATCTCGGCATTGAGCACCGCCGACGAGCTCGACGTGACGGAATCCTCCACCGCCTCCGCCTTCTGCTCCGCCGCCGCCGATGATGACGTCACGTTCAGGTCGAACATTATTTTAGAGGAAAGGACAGTATCAGATCATGGGTTGCCAAAAATGATAAGGGATTTATAGAGGGGCTAAAAAGAGAAATGTGACTGTTTTGGGTTTCGGACAGGTGACCGGCTGTGGCCGGTTAATGAGCCAGAGCTCCGGTTTACTCGGAGGAGAGAAGGAAATATCTGAGGTTGGCACCGTTGGATTTAATTGGACGGTTGGGCTTTTCTAATTTTTTATATGGGAAATCAGCGGATAGTAGAAGAATACGTACTAGGTCGCTGGGTTTTGTATTATTTTATTTTGTGGGGGCGTTTTTTTTTATTTTTATATATGTTGTTGGTTGGTTAATGATCAGTTTGGATATTTTTTTTTAAACCGCCTGATTGCTACAGTAATACGGAGTCAGGTGTACTTTACAGCTATAGTAACTCCACTCCAAATATGAGTTTTTTTGCTGGGAGTTAACTTGGGGGCTGCCAACTTAACTACAGTAGCTACTCAGCTACAGTAACTATCACATCAGCCCCCATTTAACCTAACAAACACAGCTGTTGTTGTAATACTGTAGCGGGCTGGCACCTACAGTACTACAACCCCAAAAAACCCTCCAAACAAACCCTTATAGCTTTGGATCGGAAGAAGAGAAATAATTGGCATTTAGGTACCTTATATTGTCCATTGTCGACATTTATATATCCTCGTTTGTTTTTAGAAGGATTTCTATATCCTAAATTTTTTAAAATTTGAGTTTTAGGGTGTGTTTGGCAACGGACAAATTTTTAAAATAGATTTTTTTTCAAAAACAAAATTATCAATTTCGACATACTTGCAAAATATTTATCAAAATAGACCTAGATTCTGCCACATCAGCAAAACTAGGTCGATTTTGGTAAAATAAAGTTTTCGAACTACACGGGATTGGCAATCCCATGAAGTTAAATAGTGTGTTAAGCTCTCTGGGATTCCCAATCCCGTAGAGTTTACGAATTTTTCTTTAAATCGACCTAGTTCCCAAAATATTTATCAAAATCGACCTAGTTTCAGCCAACGTGGCAGAAACTAGGTCTATTTTGATAAATATTTTGGGACTAGATCTATTTATAATTTTTTTGGGAATAGGTTGTTTGTCGGAAAAAGTTAAAGAGAAGTGGAGAAATGTATTTGTTATGGTCATAACCACTAATCAGTGATTAAAGAGAAAAGCCAAGCGCTGATCTGAACGAACGCTTGTTTACCGATGAGGACCGACAAGAACCTCCACACTCAACCCACCGACCGGCCTGCATGTACCGACCCAGTCCCGGTCCATCAGACGACCATCGCCATGACCGACGCGAAAGGCGGTGCGAGTCGGCCCATCGACAGTTCTCTCTCGGACGACGCGGAAGGCGGTGTCAGTCGTCCTTCCGACCCGCCGCCCGTTACGATCCCTTCCTACAAGTTGCCGACCTCTCCAAACAATGTGGAACGAATCCAGGCCTACCCTTCTCGGCCACTCGTCCTCTAGGGCGACGATAAGGCGCCCCAATCGCCCCTAAGAATCATCCCAAGGGGCCCTAAGAGGCGCATGAGTCGGCCATCCGCCACGGCTCCCCTCTCACCTGCGTGATTCTCTCCACTCAAACGACGGCCACACAAGATTTCGAGCCCATCAACATCGCATTAAATGCAGCGGCCCCTAATTCCCCATCTCTCACGGTATTTAAGGCACCTCGGACCCATGCATTCTGAGCGCCAATCCCATCCCATTAATAGCGAATAGACCACACCAACCCTCGATACGCCCAATTTGACACTGTAAAGGCCGGCCACTCTAGCGGCGGAGGGATGTTCACCAATCCTCACCACACGCGAGGGGAGGGTCGACTCACCGGTGGTTCCCAAACTAATGGAAAGACGGAAATACCCCTTAACCCTACCTATAAAAGAAAACGTGAGCGACTAACAAGGTAAGCAATCTCTTCTGAGTGAATTCCTGCTCTATTAGACTATCCCCCACTCCACTAACTTGACCGCTTGAGGAACCACCGGAGATCCCAACTCCGCCTCTTCGCGGGTCCTTCTTTCTGTTGTGGCGAATCCTTTGGTTTGAGTCGTCATTTGGGCTTTAGGAGAAAAAGCGGACTCCGCTCTCTTTAAAGCTAAACTCATCCGAGGTTAGTGGCTGTGATTATATACATCAGCGGTTTGGCCCACCGTGGGGCCTCCTTTCTTCTTCTTGCGGCTATGTCAGTGGCGATGATCTTTCCGGTCGAGAACCTACAAGCGGGCTATGTCACTCAAGCCCAACTGTGAATCCACCGAAGATCACCCAAGCCATGCAAGCCACCATGCATGCCCGGTTCCAAGCTTTGCGGTGACCTCTTCACTCGCCTCCCGCTACTTAAGCGGCAAAGCGCCATCGGCAACAACGGCGGGCGGCCTTCCGCCGGCCGCCATTCCATCGCTTCGGGGCAGCCGCTGCGCCCGAGGCGAATCCGTTCGGAGACTCCCCACCTTGACAAGTCACGGAGGGATCACCGAGCGCCACCTCACCCTGCGAGGCGGCCGGCTCATGGCGCCCGGTTCTGGCGCCGCCCCTAGCATTGACCTCACCGATGAAAGCCCTTCTCGGCCAAGGCGGTAGGCCGCCCACGCAAGCCTCTCAGACCTCACACCGCCAGCGGCTCACTCCCAACCACCCACCGGCGTACCGGCGACTACAATCAAGTATACCACCGGCCGCCGACGCCATCGGAGGAGCACCCCTTCACCGACTCCATCATACAAGCGCCGCCGAGAAGTTCAAGATGCCGACGATGGACAAGTATGCGGGCGGCGAGGACCCGTCAGAGCATGTGCGGGACTACTACAACACCATGGTCATGATGCAAGCAGGAAGCAACAATGCGCATTTGTTTCCCGTTACTTTGGCGAGGCGCCAAGCTTTGGTGGAACTTCGTTGGAGAAGAAGTCCATCGGCGGCTTGAAGCTGGCCGGATTCATACACCACTTCTTGGCCAATGCCAAGCCCAAAGCTACCCTCGGTGTGCTCATTCGGATAGCGGGAGCGGTGAGAGCCTCGAGCCTACATCAAGAGGTTTGGTGAAGAGGCTAGAAGTCGAACCGAGCCAAGTCACTATGGCTCACGGTGGCGGTGCGACTGGCGACTGTCTAAAGCCCTCAACAAGAAGCCCATCAAGAGCTACGAGCACTTGATGTCCAAAGCCATGCCTACATGAACATGGAAGAAGCGGAAGCATACAAGATCGCCAGCGGTAGGAGTCCAACAAGGCGGCCACAACTACCGGCAGCCCCCACCCGGCGTGCAGTACCTCCTCATCCTTCTCGGCCGACCACCTACGCGCTCGGCGACCCATCCCACTAGGTGGGTTCGAGACCCTTCGGAGAGAAGAGCCGAGGCACATCCCAAGAAATCCTCCTCCCAAGAACAACCGCAATGGTCGGTTCGACAGAGGGAGGATAGAAAGCGACGCTCCCCGGTGTTCCACAGTCCTCAATACCTCCCTTTACGGGGCCACGGACAAGGCCCGAGAGAGGGGCTCCTCCACAAGCCCCGCCCGCCCGATGAGGCGGACCCGAGCAAGAGAGACTCCGCGGCGATTCTGCCGATACCACCGGGACCACGGCCGCGACACGAGAGAGTGCCGTGTTCTCGAAGGACATTGAAGACCTCATCCAAAGAGGCTTCTTGAAGAATTTGATCCGAGGCGGCAAGCGGGAGGGGCGACCACCGACCTCGCTCTCGGTCCCCGGACCTCGACCGGCTTCGGGCCTTGGGAAGTCGGCCAAGGGAGTCGGGGAGTCATCAACACCATCAGCGGAGGCCCAACCTTAGGAGGGAGTCCAATAGCGCCGGGAAGAGGTATGCTAGGCATGCCTGGGTGAGCAGTGCGACAAAGAAGGCCGATGTGTCCATCTCTTTCGGCGGTGGACTTGGAAGAGTCGAGGCGCCTCACGGCGACCCCATCGTCATATCGGCCGACATATGCGGCTTCAAGGTGAAAAGGATCATGATCGACAGGGAGCTCGTCGACATATTATTTTGGATGCGTTCAACCGCATGGGCATCGACGGTCAAGCTCCGGCCGTCTATAGGACCCACGATGCGGCTTTACGGGACACTCGGCTCGAGGGCGGATCACCCTTCCCACGGCGTAGGTCAACCGCCATGCCAATCAACCGTCGGCGTCCGGTTAGTGGTGATGGACATCAAGTCGGCGCACAATGTCATCTTGGGCGAGCGTCTCTCCACCTCTTGCGGGCCATCCCGTCCACCTACCATCGGATGATCAAATTCCCGACACCAAGAGGGTGGGGCGGTCAGCGACGAAGAAGCAGACACTCTCATCACCACAAAGAGGAAAGCATAATGCCCATGAAGCGGACTCGCCAACTTCGAAGAAGGGAAGCGAAAGCGACTCGGTCGAAGATCTCCATGAGATCCCCATCGACCACAAAGGCGAAGGGCCTTCGGGATAGGGTCAACCTCGGAACCATTACGAGGTGCGATAATTGCTTTTCTTTTAGCTAATCTTGATGTGTTTGCTTGGAGTCGAGAAGACATCGGGCATTTCGCGGCGTCATTGCCATGAGCTCTCTGTCGGCCGACCGTCAAGCGGTTCGGCGAAGAAGAGGCACACAGGGCCCGGCGGCAAAAGGCGCAGCAGAGGAGGTCGGCGGCTCGAGAGCCGACTTCATTCGGGAGGTCCAATACCGAGTGGTTGTCCAACGTCGTCCTAGTGAAGAAGTCTAGCGGCAAATGGAGGGCGTCGTCGACTTCACCGACCTCAACAAAGCATGCCCAGGGCGGCTACCCCTCCCGCGTGATCGGTTGGTGGGCGAAAGTCGCGGGACATCGGTTGCTAAGTTTCTTGGATGCTTTTGAGGTTACAACCAGATCCGCATGGCAAGGCATGATCGGGAGAAGGCGTCCTTCATCACCGTAGAGGCACCTTTTGCTACAAAGTGATGCCCTTTGGTCTCAAGAATCTTGCGGCGACCTACGGTGGTCAACAAGATCTTCAAGGCCCGGCTTCGGCGCAATGTGGAAGCCTCGTGGGCGACATCTTGGTGAAGTCGAGATTGGCAGCCGCCCATATCACCGACCTGGAGGAGACCTTCGCCACCCTTCGGCATTACCGCATGAAGCTCAACCCGACCAAATGCGCTTTTGGAGTGCAGTCGGGAAAATTTTTGGGGTTTATGATCACCCAGAGAGGGATTGAGATCAACCCGGAGAAGATAGAAGCTATTGAGCGACTTCCCGAGCCGCGCACCATGAAGGACATTCAGAAGCTCAATGGGAAGATAGCAGCAGGCGTTTCTGTCCAGAAATCGGCGAGAGAAGCCTCCCTTTCTTCAAAATTCTCAGAGGGGCCAAAGATCCCAAGAAGAAGTTGGAGTGGACCGAAGAATGCTGCGCCGCCTTCAGAGAACTCAAAGCATATCTGAGCACCAAACCACTCCTGAGCCAACCGGTGGAAGGGGAGACCCTGTACCTGTACTTGGCCGTCTCACGAAGGTGTGGCTTCGGCGGTCGAAGAGAACCACATCCGAAGCCGGTCTACTATGTCGGTAGGATTTTGAGGCGAGGAGTTGAACTACCCACAGTGAAAAAGCGACCTTGCCCTCATCACTCGGCTCGCGGATTACGTCCGTACTTCCAGCGCATCCTATCATCGTCTTGGACGAGCCTCCGATGAAGAAATCTCTAGGAGTCCCACCACATCTGGGAGGATGGTGGCGTGGTCGTCGAGCTCAGCGAATATGATGTTCAATTGAGCCAGAACCACCATAAAGGCGAGGCATTGGCCGACTTCCTCATAGAGTCCACCTCGCCATCGGCGAAGCGGATGACCAGTGCTCGCACAATCCATCCCCAAGCCAGCCAGGCGGTGTTGCGCTTCCCGTGTCGAACACGAAGCCGACTCCTCTGAAGCCGCCTCTTGGTGGGAATTGAAGGTGGGCCGGATCCTCAAGTGAGGCGAGGGCAGGGGCGTCGTCTGTAGCGGCCGAAGAGCGATCCGCGGGCGATCCATCGCCTTCAAGTTCCCGCCTCGAACAATGAAGCGAATATGAAGCCCTCATTGCGGTCTGCGGGCGCCACGGCGGCCAAGGCGAAAAGCCTAATTGTCTTTGGCCGATTCTCGGTTGGTCGTTCATCGGTCAGCGGCAAATACGCCGCCAAAGATAAGAGGATGGCTCAATACTTGAAGATCGTCAAGGACCTGCTCCCCCACTTCACCAACTTCAAGATCATCCAAGTCCCTGGCGCGCCAGCGCGGCCTTCTATCAAAGCTAGCATCAACTAGTTCCTTGAGTAGCTCCGGACCCATCTTCGCCGACACGCTCCCACATTCCAGCATTGCGGGAGGCCCATCAGATGTCATCGCGGCCCGACCGCCGGAATCTTCTTTGGGTGGACCCTTTCATCCAATTCTTGACTGGCTCCCTTACGCGGAGCCGAAGGAAACTGCGGAGGGCCGTAGCGCTACCTCATGATCGACGGCCAGCTCTATCGGTCGTCCTACCTAGGCAGCGGGGTGGGGCCCTATCTCCGGTGCCTCCGACCAGCCGAAGCCGATTATGTCCTAAGGGAAATCCACGAAGGCACCTGCGGAAACCACCCAGGGGCAAGAACTCTCGCCCAGAAGATTATACGCCAAGGATATTACTGGCCGACCATTGTGGCCGACTCCCAGCATCTCGTCTCCAAATGTAAAAAGTGTCAATTCTTCGCAGAGATCCCTAGAGCCGCCGCCACAGAGCTCACTTCTATCTTGACCCACTTCCTTTAGCCCAATGGGGTTTGGATATCTTGGGGCGCTTCCCATTGCTTGAGGCGTAAATTCTTGATAGTCGCCATCGACTACTTCACCAAATGGATCGAGGCCGAGCCTTTGGCGAAGATCGGGGAGACCAACATCACCAGCTTTGCTTGGAAGTCGGTCGTATGCCGGTTCGGCGTCCCTCGCTCATTCATCACCGACAACGGCACCCGGTTAGGGGATTCCAAGATTTTTGTGAAGAATGGGGATCAAGCTCAAGTTAAGCCGGTAGCCCACCCAAGTGCAGCGGTGGCGGGCGCCAATAAATGCATCCTCCAAGCTCGAAGAAGAGGTCGACCAGCGGTCGACAATTGGGTCGAAGAAGCGCCAAGCATCTTATGGTGCGTGCGGGGCGACCCACAAGAGTTCAAGCTGGGAAACCCCATTCATGCTAACTTATGGAGCGGCGGTAACCCGGTGGAGGTCGGCATGCCCACCATCCGACTCCAACACTTTGACGAAGAAGCAAATTCGAGGGACTTGGGGCAGTGGACTTGATGGAGGAGATCCGGGCAACCGCTCTACAGGCAAGTCGTCAATCAACGGCGGATCGCCCGACATTACAACGGCAAAGGTCCGACCAAGGAGATTCCAAGTCGGCGACCTAGTCTTTGAGGAAGCGGCCGATAAAGACACGGGCAGCGGCAAGTTGGCCCAATTGGGAAGGGCCCTACACCGTCCTCGAAGAACCAGCCGGGAATATAAGCCTCGAAGTTACGATGGGAGAGTCCTACAACATCCACGGAACATAGAACACCTCGGGAAGTTTTTCAATGAATTTGCATTGTAAACCTTGTTCAAAAGCGTCAATATAAATAGAATTTTGCGACAATTATCCTTTTGTCTTAAATGGTACAAGGGCGTCTTAAATAATCGGCTCGTAGGTCAAACCGGCCTCCTCGCCATAGCGAGCGGTGAAAACCAATCTCATCCGTCAAGTCGGGATGGGCGCTTTGTTGGAGCCGAGCTTAGGAGACCCTTCCCAGGGATGAGTTGAGTGCGTCCTTCTGCTACAGAGCGGAAATCCCACTCTCTTAGCACGTGAGTAGCTTCGCTGGCGAGTAGTTGGGC
Organism: Asparagus setaceus; assembly: GCA_012295165.1. Classification (NCBI taxonomy): domain Eukaryota; kingdom Viridiplantae; phylum Streptophyta; class Magnoliopsida; order Asparagales; family Asparagaceae; genus Asparagus; species Asparagus setaceus. The sequence continues at coordinate 15,784,217 of CM022705.1, forward strand.
GACCCTTCCTACTAGGTCGAGTCAAGGAACCCTTCTGCGCCCGGCGAGTTAAGGAACCCTTCTCACCTAGTTGAGACAGGCGACCCAACTTACCCAGTCAAGCGAGCCTACCCCTCACTAAGTCGAGCTACGGTATCCCCTCTCGCTTAGGACGAGTCGAGGAACCCTTCTCACCTAGTCGCGACAGGTGATCCAACTTCGCTTCGATTAAGCGGCGGCACCCTACGCCGAGTCAAGGCGAATTGCCCAACCGCGTCAAGCCGAGCCAGGCGAATCAAGCGAGAGATCGGCTCTGCAGAAATAAGACCTAAGCCACGTAAGTCCTAGGCACCCGACCTCTGTGATTAGTCCAATGCAGTCGTCGGCTCCCCGTGGCGGCTCGGGCTTGCTCTTTGCCTCAAAGCAGTCGGCTCTGCGAAATAAGACCTAAGCCGCGTAAGTCCTGGGCACCCGACCTCTGTGATGCGTCCAATGCAGTCGTCGGCTCCCCGTGGCCGGCTCGGGCTTGCTCTTTGCCTCAAAGCGAGTCGGCTCTGCAGAAATAAGACCTAGGCGCCACGTAAGTCCTAGGCACCCGACCTCTGTGATTAGTCCAATGCAGTCGTCGGCTCCCGTGGTAGGCTCGGGCTTGCTCTTTGCCTCAAAGCAGAGATCGGCTCTGTAGAAATAAGACCTAAGCCGCGTAAGTCCTAGGCACCCGACCTCTGTGATTAGGTCAATGCAGTCGTCGGCTCCCGTGGTAGGCTCGGGCTTGCTCTTTGCCTCAAAGCAGAGATCGGCTCTGCAGAAATAAGACCTAGGCGCGTAAGTCCTAGGCACCCGACCTCTGTGATTAGTCCAATGCAGTCGTCGGCTCCCCGTGGCCGGCTCGGGCTTGCTCTTTGCCTCAAAGCGGTCGGCTCTGCGAAATAAGACCTAAGCCGCGTAAGTCCTAGGCACCCGACCTCTGTGATGCGTCAATCTGGTCGTCGGCTCCCGTGGTAGGCTCGGGCTTGCTCTTTGCCTCAAAGCGGGGATCGGCTCTGCGAAATAAGACCTAAGCCCGCGTAAGTCCTAGGCACCCGACCTCTGTGATTAGTCAATGCTGGTCGTCGGCTCCCGTGGTAGGCTCGGGCTTGCTCTTTGCCTCAAAGCGGAGATCGGCTCTGCAGAAATAAGACCTAAGCCGCGTAAGTCCTAGGCACCGACCTCTGTGATTAGTCAATGCAGTCGTCGGCTCCCCGTGGCGGCTCGGGCTTGCTCTTTGCCTCAAAGCGAGTCGGCTCTGCAGAAATAAGACCTAGGCGCGTAAGTCCTAGGCACCCGACCTCTGTGATTAGGTCAATGCAGTCGTCGGCTCCCGTGGTAGGCTCGGGCTTGCTCTTTGCCTCAAAGCGGTCGGCTCTGCGAAATAAGACCTAAGCCGCGTAAGTCCTAGGCACCCGACCTCTGTGATTAGGTCAATGCAGTCGTCGGCTCCCGTGGTAGGCTCGGGCTTGCTCTTTGCCTCAAAGCAGAGATCGGCTCTGCGAAATAAGACCTAAGCCCGCGTAAGTCCTGGGCACCCGACCTCTGTGATTAGTCCAATGCAGTCGTCGGCTCCCGTGGTAGGCTCGGGCTTGCTCTTTGCCTCAAAGCGAGATCGGCTCTGCGAAATAAGACCTAGGCGCCACGTAAGTCCTAGGCACCCGACCTCTGTGATTAGGTCAATGCAGTCGTCGGCTCCCGTGGTAGGCTCGGGCTTGCTCTTTGCCTCAAAGCGAGATCGGCTCTGCGAAATAAGACCTAAGCCGCGTAAGTCCTAGGCACCCGACCTCTGTGATTAGTCCAATGCAGTCGTCGGCTCCCGTGGTAGGCTCGGGCTTGCTCTTTGCCTCAAAGCAGAGATCGGCTCTGCAGAAATAAGACCTAGAAGCCACGTAAGTCCTAGGCACCCGACCTCTGTGATTAGTCCAATGCAGTCGTCGGCTCCCGTGGTAGGCTCGGGCTTGCTCTTTGCCTCAAAGCGAGATCGGCTCTGCGAAATAAGACCTAGGCGCCACGTAAGTCCTAGGCACCCGACCTCTGTGATTAGTCCAATGCAGTCGTCGGCTCCCGTGGTAGGCTCGGGCTTGCTCTTTGCCTCAAAGCGAGATCGGCTCTGTAGAAATAAGACCTAGGCGCCACGTAAGTCCTAGGCACCCGACCTCTGTGATTAGTCCAATGCAGTCGTCGGCTCCCGTGGTAGGCTCGGGCTTGCTCTTTGCCTCAAAGCAGAGATCGGCTCTGCAGAAATAAGACCTAAGCCCGCGTAAGTCCTGGGCACCCGACCTCTGTGATTAGTCCAATGCAGTCGTCGGCTCCCGTGGTAGGCTCGGGCTTGCTCTTTGCCTCAAAGCGGAGATCGGCTCTGTAGAAATAAGACCTAAGCCGCGTAAGTCCTAGGCACCCGACCTCTGTGATTAGGTCAATGCAGTCGTCGGCTCCCGTGGTAGGCTCGGGCTTGCTCTTTGCCTCAAAGCAGAGATCGGCTCTGTAGAAATAAGACCTAGGCGCCACGTAAGTCCTAGGCACCCGACCTCTGTGATTAGTCCAATGCAGTCGTCGGCTCCCGTGGTAGGCTCGGGCTTGCTCTTTGCCTCAAAGCAGAGATCGGCTCTGCAGAAATAAGACCTAAGCCCGCGTAAGTCCTGGGCACCCGACCTCTGTGATTAGGTCAATGCAGTCGTCGGCTCCCGTGGTAGGCTCGGGCTTGCTCTTTGCCTCAAAGCAGAGATCGGCTCTGCGAAATAAGACCTAGGCGCGTAAGTCCTAGGCACCCGACTAGCGAGTCGATGGCGGGCCGAGCGACCACAGCAGCGATTGGGCCAATTGGAAGTAAGCCCCACGGGGGCCGACCGTTCGGTCTACTTGTTTATTGTAAGCCCGGGGGCGACCCGTTCGGTCTACTTGTGTTTATTGTAAGCCCCACAGGGGCCGACCCGTGTTCGGTCTACTTATGTTTATTATAAGCCTCACAAGGGCCGACTCGTTTTCGACCAAAAAAAAAAAAAAGAGAAGGAGAAATGAGTGAATCGAATGAACAACCATCCTTGAAATCGACTTTTCATTAATATTCCAAGCAAAGTTTACAATGGAACGCGAAATACCAAAATAAAGGAAAATTGAAATTACAAGCCTAAATGGGCATCCAAATGGTCATTGTGCGCCTTGATATCTTGACTTTCCGTCGCATCCTCTGCTCACCTCGTCTAAAGCGAAGTGGAAATGCCAAAGGATTTTGGGTGTTTGACCCCATGGCTCCATATCGGCTGTAAATCGAGAATCCATGGATGTAAACAAAAGCAGCCCTTCTTAGGAGATATACTCAGCGCTCCCACTATCTCTTACTAAAATAGATCTGATGGCGATCACAAACCGTGCCCCAATTCTTTGGATGCAAGCGAGGGGTTTCCCCTTCCTTCCTGAGATGGCCAGGAACTACTCATGGCCGTGGAAAACCGAAGATGGTGGACTCACGGGAGAGAATCCACCCCGCCCCAACCATCTCTCGGCAAAACTCACGGTGCTCCCAATTTGAAACCTTAGAGATGGCGAGTAAAGGCGAATTAGCCACCAACCTAGCGAGAGCACGATAAGTAATGGTCTCCTCCCTATTTATAATAGAACCCATAAATGCTAAGCCCCTAAGTGATCAGCGGAAGAAATTAAGAGTGTGGAACTTCGAGGGTCACCGGCGAATCGTCATCTCGAAAAACAAAGCGCTGTCTTAAATGAAACCAACCGCCCATCCGGAAGCCTAAAAGTCGGCGATCAAGGGCGGCATTTGGCGACCTATGCTCAAATCGAGGCGAATAGTAAGCCCCCTCCACGGTCGACAACGACCCTATCACCCGATGGTCGACCCACTCACTACGGCCGACCACGAATTGGCGAATTACCAATCGGTAGGCGGCGACCGATCTCGACCCATTTGCCATATCGTACAAAACATAGAGGGCGGCGGTCCATTAAGTCGCTATTGCCACAAAGCCTAAGAAAGGGCGCCAAAAAGGGGAAAGAGTTGGGCGCAGAGACGCAAATTCAATTGTCATTCACCAGTAAAATGTATTACAAACATAAGACAATTTCGTCAATGCAAAACAAAAGAACAAGATGCTTGGCGACCTAATCTCCTCCCTGCCGCCGTCTCCCCTCTTCATCTTAGTCCTCGTCCTCCCGTCGTCCTCATCCTCATCGAGGTCGTCCTCGGCACCAAGTTGCACTCTGCTCCCACGGCTTCCGGGCCTTGGAAGCAGCGAGGGAACCCTCCACTCTGGGAGGATATGTGGGCCTCAGCGTCGAGAGGGCTTCCGAAGGAAGTTGGGCTTTCAAGTAGTCGTAGCCCGCCTTGACAGCTAGGGACAGTTCCACTTTCCCCATAGGTCCTGCCTATACTCTTCAATGACCTCCTTCTTGCCCTCCTCGGCGTTGCGGACTTGGCGAGCCTCGATCAATTTGGCGTCGTCCACGGTGTCGGTGAGCGCCCGACTCATCAAGGCGACCCGCAAGTTCAGGCTCTCGACTCTCTCGGCCCCCAGCTCGCCCTCCAGCCTCTCGATCTGAGCCTTCCACTCCTCGATCTCCCTCTCGGAGCCTTCAACTGTCCGTTTCAACCGAGCGACCTCCCCTTGACTCATCGATGGCGACCACACGCTCGAGTGTTGAGTTTGGAGATCGTGATCGTGGGTGCTTGGCCTCCAACTCAGCAGCGCCATTTGGCGCCGACTTCCGACTTCTCGCCTCAAGGCGGCCGCCCTCTTCTCCGCTTCCTCCGGCTCCTCTTTCTGTGAGCCTCTCAAAGTAAGCCCACGGCATTCATGGCGCAAGGCAGCCGGCCATAAGCTCCTCCCCTACCAAGGCCCCAGGTGTGGTAACTCAAGAGGGCTTCTGGGAGGAGGCGTCTCCTCCGGAGATCCTTGTCGTGGGGAGAGTGAAGCTGCTCCGTGACAGGCTGCCCCCACCAGAGAAGCACCGTGCCCTCTCTAAGGAGAGAATGGTGGGGATGAATGGGTGTTAAGCTTGAGAGAGCTCCCCCTTAAAGTACCCCTCCCACAGTTGCCGATGGTGGGATCGCAGCTCCCTCCACCTCAGCGACCCACCTCGGCTGTCGATGGCGGAAGGAAGCTCTATGCCCAAGTCCTTGGCTTGAACCCGAGATCCGACTCGGGCCGATTCCTCGGCGGCCGCCTCCTTCCCGACCTGCAGTGGGCTCCTCGGAGGCGTCTCCATCACTGGTGTGAGGCCCCTCGGTCGCCCACAGCGACCCTGCCTGGCCCGGCTAGGGACTTAGCCTACGTGGGCGTGATGCCACCTCCGTGCAACCCCGCCAGGCGGCCGAGGGAGAACTGCGGGGCGACTCTCCCCAGCGGTGGAAGTTCCCGGTGGCGCCCTCGGCTGCTCGGGGACCACCCTCTCAACCGTCTCCTCCAAGGTGGCCCCACCGATTCCTTAGCCTTCTTCTTCTTCTTCTTCTTTGATTGAGTGCGGCCGGGGCGGAGGAGAGCCCTCTTCACTGCGGCCTAGCCGCCAACTCTTCAAACTTCTCCTCCACTGCTGCTGCTCCTCGCGTGGCCCCCTCACGACCTTCTTTTGGGAAAGGCTGCGGCCACAGCCTCGGTGGGACTAGGACCCCACTCTTGGGATCCTCGGCTTGTTGTGGGGCCGCCGGCGGCTCCTTCTCCTTGTCCTCGTCGGCCCGGTCGGTCGAGCGAAGGATAGCCCGCTACCCTCGGCGGCGTTGTCGAACAAGTTATAGCCCTTCGCGACCCGAATAATGGCGGAACTTGTCGAGTCGCCTCGTCCTGAGAGAGGAAGGTTCTTGAGCCGTCTTTGTTGATCTCCGGCCATGAGCGGCAAGCCAATTCGGCGTCGGCCAAAAACCAGGCAATTTGTTCTTCGGTCCTTATTGAGTCGGAATGTCGACAAACCGACCACCCACATACCGAAGAAGAAATGGGCGTCCTTCTTTGTCGCCCTCACCGTGGCGAGGTTCTTAGAAGAGTTGAAGAGTCGGCACCACCTTCTGCGGTGACAAATCACCAAACGCCATTATCGTAGCGATGGCGTTAGGGAATAGCGCATCGGAGACACCCGAGCGTTCGCATAGCCTCTTCCGAGCAGCCGAGGGGGCGCAATCCATTGTCCAAGTCGCCATGTATGCGGTAGCTTATCCAGCGCCATGATCGACAATGGCTGTCTTTCTCTGGAAGAAGCGTAAACCCTGAGGAGATCATTACCTTCGTGGATCCCCTCAAGTCCTCTTCTCTCGCCGATTGCCAAGATTTGAGCTTGGCGATCCTATCAACGAGGCGGGGAGTAGAAGCGTATGGCGAAAATTCGCTTTTAAGAAAGAAGAAGAGGATAGGTCTTTAGAAAGTGCAAAAAGAAATCCCCAAATGGAGTAAGGGTATATATAGACACCCAGAATGCCCACGTGTCCGTTCTGGCGGCGCGAACAGCGGTCGAGATTGATGCTCAAGCGAACCGCCACTTAAAATTGAAAAGCCGCCTTTATGGCCCGTCTCTTCACTCGAAATTGAGCGCCCACGGCGGCTAAAGTACGGCGGCGTCAAGGCTTATCACCTGATGGCGCCCTGTTGCGCCCAGAAAACTAAGCCCGTCTTTTGTTTGGGGCGGATCGACTCTGCCCAGCCGGCCCAATGAACCAACAGAACAAGAACAAGTGACCCCAAAGGAGGCTTCGATGAGAGGCCATCACAGGCGGCCAGCCCAATGGAAGACCATCGGCCGGTCAATTCACCAAATAACCTCAGCCATAGAAAGCGACACAAAACACAACTTCTGAAAACAAACTCTTATTGCATTCATTCATTTGACAAGTACAAAATACACAACCGCCGATTACATTACAAGCGAGTGCTTAAAACCTAAACTACGGACGGGCGGCATCGCTCGAAGAGCCACGCTTGATGACCGTCCTCCTCTCCCTCCTCGGCGTCGTTGTCGCCTGGGTGGGTATCTGCCCCGCCGCCTCAAACCTCGAGAGGAGATGCATGCGGCGGCTACACTTTCGGAGGATATCGAAGCGGCACAGGACCCTCGATACTCGGCGGTAGTTGTTTAACCATGAAGTCACAACCGCCTTCAGGCGAGCAACCTCGACCTTCCCCATCGTGCTTTGTCGGTATTCTTCGGCGATGGCGGTCGGCTTTGTTCTCGGGGATGGCCGATAATCGAGCGACTCGGATGTTTAGCCTTCTCCTCGCCGGCAGGATTCCTTAAGTTCGCACACTCCTGCTAGTTGCTCACGGGCGACCGACTCCTCCTCAAGCGAGCCTTGGCGTCTTTGGCGACACCTGCCTCTCAGTAGCGACTGCAGCCGTCGCCAGTCGCTCTCTATAAGCGTCGGACGACCCGATGCGTCCCCGCCCGTCTGAAGGCGTCGTCGAATCGCTATATCGACCAACATTCTCTCCACGGGCGCTTTGAGTTCCACGATGACTTGATCCTTAACCTCCATCTCCGCCCGATCATCGAGCTCGGCTGTTTAATTGAAAGCTCCTTAATAGCTTCGGTCTAGGTCCTCGTTAGAGGCGGCCTCGGTAGCGGATGCTTCTCGAAGCCTTTCGTAGGCGATGATACAGCGGCGGCTGACGGCTCGTCCTCCACCAAACAACCCACGGTCAAATAACTCCAGCGGGATGATGTGGCAGACATCGGGAATCGCCGCCAAAATCTCCCGATCCGGCGAAGCGTGGCCTTTCTGTCGCCTTTCCTTGTCGTGCTTCGACCTTAACACCGACGGCGAGCATCCGGTACCATCTTGGCCTATCGATGCTCGCATCCGGCTCCCCATCATAACGGCCGAGGGAGAGCCCCATCATCAACCTACTGCGCTTTGTTCCGGTCCTCACCCTCAACCGCGATAGGGGAGGCCACCCGGAGCAAAACTTCGCTCCACGGCCGCGGCCGATTCTTTTCCGGTCGGTGAGGATCACGGTGGTGGACCAGCGTGTCCCGACTCCCGTCGCTCCGCGTGGGATACCGCCCAGGAGCCTCCCGGCATAGCCGGGGGCCGCGCTTTACCTGGGCCGACCTCCCCCCTCGCCTCGGTCGATGATCGGTCGTCCTCCGCCCCTCCGACTCTAGCGGCTCCTCTCCAATCGGATGCTCCACACTCTCCCGCCCGTCTAGCACCTCGAGGACCATGGTGGTTTTCTTTTCTGGGTCCTCCGGGAACCGGGCTCGCCATGGCGACACCGCCGGACTCGGCATCCCTCACAGTGGAGTCCCCGTCGGACCTCTCACCTCCTCCCGGTGGGGCGATTTCCCCAGGCGACTTCGCTCCTCGGATTTGGCGGCAGAGCCCTCTCTGGGTTCTTCAGGGAGCTCCTCACGGTGGGTTCGACCCTTAGTGCTCTCCGTGTCCCCAGAAGTCCGCGTTATGAGCCCTAGCCTCATCGGAAGGGCGGGAGGAGTGGGCGAAATCCCATGGCCAGTAAAACCGACTGTCGAGCAAGGCGTCCATCGTCTGTGACCCGTGTAGTTAACGATCTGCTCTTTCCAGCCAGGTGCTGCGGAGCAAGGATGTAGGCTCTAGGGTTTCTCTCTAATCTCACGGCGGGGCGCACACCCTAAGTTGAGTGCGTCCCGGTGACCCGACGAACTGTCTTTCCACCCTTTGATCGACTTGGGCGGATCAAGGATAACCTTAATTCTCAGACATCACGGAGGTAATAGTGGCGTCTTACGGGTGTGGCGCCGACCAAGTCTTTCGGCTGCGCTCATCGTCGGCGAATCGAGAGCCAGCGGCGGAATGGATGAAGCCGACCAATATGGCTATCGAGTTTGGCGTCATTTGCATTGAGGAGACACCTAACTCATCAAACACTTTTCAAAGAAAAGTGCGATGTAACCGGAGGCCGCATTCCAAGTGTTTGAGATCTGGGGAGCCCTCGCTTTCGCCGTGGTATCTGGGAGATGATTTGGCGGAGCCTCCAACTTATGCGCCTCCGGTATGTGAATTCGGCGCAAAGACCTCATTTGCGTCAGGGTAACCTTGAGCGGAACTCATCAAGTTGCTTATGACGATCGGAATCCATCTTGGGACATTTACTGCCAGTAGGAAATTCTACCGCCAGGAAAATCGCCTAAGTTAAGTAGCGAGGAAGAAGCGAATGCCTTCCTCCATCACCTCTCTCTATTTATCACGGTGGGACCCTGGCGATCGCGAGAGGATTAAAACCCACTCGAGGCAGCGAGGCTAACGATCCCGAGGGCCCCACCTCGCCCGAAGCGCCTTGATAGCCAGCGCTTCGGCGGCGTCGGCGCATCCCATCGATGTAGCGTTGAACCCCCTCGAACCCCCTGGGACCGAACGCTACTCATTTCACTTGGACTCGTTTCCAACCGACTCCAGCGAAAGGGCCAAGCTATTATGGTCATAACCACTAATCGGTGATTAAAGCAGCCCGTCACGAGCGAGCGCTTGTTTCTTGATGAGGGCCGACAAGAACCTCCACACTCAACCACCGAGGCTGCATGTACCGACCGGTCGGTCCATGGGGCGACCATCGCCATGGCCGGCCAGCGGTGCGGTCGGCCCATCGGCGATTCTCTCGGACGGCGGAAGGCGGTCGATCGTCCTTAGACCCGCCCGCCCGTTCGATCCCTTCCTACAAGTTGCCGCCTCTCCAAACAATGTGGAGCGAATCGGGCCTACCCTTCGGCCACTCGTCCTCTAGAGGCGCGCATAAAAAGCTCCCAATCGTCCCCTCGGCAAATCATCCCAGGGGCCCTAAGAGCGCATGAGTCGGCCATCGACCACGGCTCCCCCTCTCACCTGCGTGATTCTCTCCCTCAAGCGGCGGCCACCACGATGCTCGAGCCCATCAACATCGCATTAAATGCAGCGGCCCCTAATTCCCCATCTCTCGCGGTATTTAAGGCACCTCGGACCCATGCATTCTGGTAGCCAATCCCATCCCATTAATAGCGAATAGACCACACCAACCCTCGGTTCGCCCAATTTGACACTGTAAGGCCAACCACTCTAGCGGTGGAGGGATGTTGACCAATCCTCGGCTCACTGCGTGGAGGGGAGGTGACTCACCGGTGGTTCCCAAACTAATGGAAAGGCGAAATACCCCTTAACCCTACCTATAAAAGAAAAGGAGCGACTAACAAGGTAAGCAATCTCTTACGAGTGAATTCTGCTCTATTAGACTATCCCCACTCCACTAACTTGGCCGTCGGAGGAACCAGGAGATCCCAACTCCGCCTCTTCCGAGGTCCTTCTTTGTTGTGGCGAATCCTTTGGGTGAGTCGGCGTCATTTGGGCTTTAGGAGAAAAAGCGGACTCCGCTCTCTTTAAAGCTAAACTCATCCGAGGTTAGTGACTGTGATTATATACATCAACAGTATTGTATTAATTTCTTTTACTGAAGAAGGACTTACAATCTCTCTCTCTCCTCACAAGCTCTTATCGGTTGATCCGATTTACAAAAGAAGGAAGGATGATTTGATCCTCCCTTTTGTTTAATGTCGGGTTCTTCTTGGTGCCGATGGGAGTTTGATCCTTGTATCCCATTGACGATCCGAGCGCCTAGCTTCGTGGAACTTTGTTGTCGCCTCTTGATTTGATGTCTTGGGGACTTGCAAGGCAAGTTTAGGAACTCTCCACGAGTTTAAGATGACTTGCCGAGCAAGTTTTAAACTCGGCGAGTTTGAGAACTCTGTAAAGAGTTTTAGAAAGGAGATTTGATCCTTTTGCAGAAAGAGTTTTAAGCCAAGCGAATAATCTCAAAGGCTCCGGTAAGAACCTTCCAAGATGATCCAAGAAGAAAAGCCAAAGCCCCTGTCAATTGACCCTCCAAAGCTACCTCAAAAGACCAAAAGCCAATTAACCCCTCTTTCAACTGATTTTTCAGCTATTTATAGGGGGCTAAGGGGTGTAACCAACCCCTAAAATCGTTCATTAATGAGGGTTTAATGCCCTCAATACGTGCAAAACGGTTTTGGAACCGTTTAGATCGTGTTTGAACGAGTCAAACATGAGATTCGCGTTCTGGAGCGAGCCTCGCGTCCGCATTTTGGAGTAGGAACGCGGGGGTGGACCTCCGCGTTTTTAGAGAGGTATCGTGGGCACACCCTTTGCGTTTTGTATTGGAACGCGGGAGTGGCCTTCGCGTTTTGAGTTGAAACGCAGGGGTGAGCCCCGCATTTTGTGTTGAAACGCAGGGGTGAGCTCCGCGTTTTACTTTATAGAGATCAATAACCTTCATCGATAATGTTTCGTGGATATTGACTGTATGCAGTAATTTTTTACAGCTTACATAGGTCTAATTCAAAAATTTATCCCCCCCCCCCAATCAAAAAAGAACTAGCTCTTTCTAAAAATTGTGGCAAGATTAGTCCCGGCCTAGATTTGAGAACATTGCCAAACCGGCCCTTAATATCCTCTGCTATCTAAACATGAGAAATTTTATTCTGAAGTTTTTCATGTGACATTCACAAACTAATTTTCAAACGTGCACTGTTTGTTAATTTTAATGTTAAACATGTCTCGATCCTATTTGAAATTACCATTATTATATTTTTAAATAGAATTATGGTGTGTTTAATAATAATTTCAATAAGACTAAAGGCTTTGAGAGTTCTAGAATTAGTTTGTGAGTGCCACATGGCAAATTTAGAAGGAAAAATTCTCATATTTACATAACATAAGGTATTAAAGTGTAACTTTTAAAAACTTTAAGATATATAAGTGCTATCAAAAGCAAGTAAATGTTTATAAGCATAAGCTAGGGAAACTATAAGGTATTTAAGTGCTAACTAGCCATGATAATTGAGAATGACAAGGAAAATATTGTTTGGTTTTATTTTATTTTATTTTATTGCTGCTTTATTATAAACAATTATAGCATTGAACAATGTGATTGTCAACTTCTACGGAAGGAAACTTATAATAATATTGTGATTTATTTGTTGGAGTAAGGCCAGCTAATAAGTTTTTCTAATTCATGAAATCAGCGACGTATGAACAACTGGTTGATAATATATATATATATATATATATATATATATATATATATATATATATATATATATATATATATATATATATATATATATATATAATTTGCTTCAATTATCTCCGAGTTCCATGCTATGATATTGGATCTAAACCATCTCCAGATATCCACTCATCGTTGAATCAAAAATTTCAATTCTCAAAAGTGTCTTTTTAAAGCTATAAAAAATCTTTTTAAAATATATCAATTTTATTTAGTTTTTCAATAATAACAAACTACAAAATGCAAATCCTCAATATTACAATAATCAGCTCATCAGAGATGTTCTTATTTGACTTCAAAAACTAGAAATTTAGTCTGAAAATGAAAAATAAAAATAAAAACTTTGTTTAATTAGGTCTGTGACAATACTGTATTAAATATTCTGTTAGTTGGATCACTTAATCCTTCTCATTCATAGGCCTACTAGTCCTTTTCATATTTTTAAATTAGTCCCTCCATGAATAGAAGTAGCTATTAGAGAAGGAACACGTGTGCATCAAAGAGATGTTAATCCATGTATCATTTTACTTCTCAATTCAATTGTAACAAGTAGACCCCACCACCCTCCAATCAATCAACAAAAACATAAAGAAAACACCTAAACCCTCCCAAAATACGCATTGTTGAAGGCTAAATGACACTTAAAACCACAAATTTCCCCATTTTGGCACTTAATATATCATAAGTTGTTATTGTGGTAAATAAATAGCATAAGTTGTTTGAAATTGACACGTTAGTAGTCTTAATCATTCAAACATGAAGAATTTATCTGAATGTTCCAATATGACACTAACATATTAATTTTATAACTTTCTAACTGTTGATATTTGTTAAATTTATTATTAAACATTTGTCATCTATTTTAAAGTAGAATTAAGACAAGTTTAAAAAATTACGGTAGATTTCATATCAAATTTAACAAATATTAATAGCCAAAAGCTCTAAAATTAGCATGTATCGTGAAACATTCGGTGAAAATTTCACATTTGCATGATCGAAGATACTAACATACCAATTTTAAATAACTTGTAGTATTTATTTACCACAAAATAGGGAAAATTGTGTCAAGGCCCCAAAACAAAACTTCATGTGACCCATATCCGACTTTGCCCCATGTGTTTTGATCCAGTCTGATTGTATCCTTACTTTTGAGTCATCATTGCTGCCCTTAAGCGTGGAGAGAGATCTGAAATCTAAAATCTGTATCTCCTTATCATCCACATCTGCTGCATCTCCCACTCTCATCCCTCTCTTCTCTCTCATAATCCATCTATTCTTCCTCCTCTCATCCTCTCCTCCTCTCCCATCTCCTTCTCCTCTCATCCATCCCTTCTCCTCATCTCCTCCTCTCATAACCCATCTCTTTCTTCCTCCTCTCCTCTCCATCAGAGCCCCTCAAAATCTTTGTAGCCCCATCCCTTCTCCTTCACCATCCTGAAGTACTCCATTGACCTCTACATCCTCCTCCATCCTCCGTCATCTCCCTCTCCGTCGTTCAAGCCTAGCCCTTCTCCATCTTACCCGACCGCCTTCGTCCTCCTCCTCCATCACCATCAGGCACTACTCGTGTCTCCTCCACGCCTCCACCATGCTCCTCCCTCCACGGTAGTAAATAACCACTACTCTTTCATTACATATGGAATATTATTACCGCAGTCGAAAAGCACTCCATCTCCCCTCAGATTCCTCCCTACTCCTCTTCCTCCTCGCCTCCGCCCATAGTTCTAGCACCACTTAGGAAAGTCAGGACAGTCTTTGGAGGAGTAGAAGAACTCGAGCAAATTAGACTTAACATGATGAAATAGAACTAACATGAAGCGAATAGAATTAACATGAAGTGGAATAGAATTAACATGAAGTGGAATAGAATTAACATGAAGTTGAATAGAATTAACATGTAGAATAGAATTAACATGAAGTTGAATAGAATTAACATGCGGTAAAATAGAATTAACATGAAGTGAGATTGAATTAACATGAAGTGGAATAGAATTAACATGCGGTAAAATAGAATTAACATGCGATGAAACTAACATGAATCTCGATATTCTTGTTAAATTCAATTTGATTCATGTTAAGTCTAATTTAATTCAATTAAAAGCGTAAAATGCCCTTATTTCCTCCATATTCTTGCATGTTAAGTCTATTTCAACTTATTTTAATTCTAATTTCATGTTAAATTCAATTTGATTCATGTTAAGTCTATTTCAACTTATTTTAATTCTAATTTCATGTTAAATTCAATTTAATTCATGTTAAGTCTATTTCAACTTATTTTAATTCTAATTTCATGTTAAATTCAATTTGATTCATGTTAAGTCTATTTCAACTTATTTTAATTCTAATTTCATGTTAAATTCAATTTGATTCATGTTAAGTCTCATTTGACTTGTTTTAGACTTAACATGCAAGAATATGGAGGAGATAATGGCATTTTGGCGTTTTTAATTCTATTAAATTAGACTTAACATGAAACATGTTAAGTCTATTTCAACTTATTTTAATTCTAATTTCATGTTAAATTCAATTTAAGTCTAATTTAATTCAATTAAAAACAAAACAAAAATAAGTTGAAAATAGACTTAACATGCAAGAATATGGAGGAGATAATGGCATTTTGGCGTTTTTAATTCTATTAAATTAGACTTATCATGAATTAAATTGAATTAACATGAAATTAGACTTAAAATAAGTTGAAAATAGATTCATGTTAAGTCTATTTCAACTTATTTTAATTCTAATTTCATGTTAAATTCAATTTAATTCATGTTAAATTCAATTTGATTCATGTTAAGTCTAAAACAAGTCGAATTAGACTTAACATGAATTAAATTGAATTAACATGAAATTAGACTTAACATGCAAGAATATGGAGGAGATAATGGCATTTTGGCGTTTTTAATTCTATTAAATTAGACTTAGCGTGAATCAAATTGAATTAACATGAAATTAGACTTAAAATAAGTTGAAAATAGATTCATGTTAAGTCTATTTCAACTTATTTTAATTCTAATTTCATGTTAAATTCAATTTGATTCATGTTAAGTCTCATTTGACTTGTTTTAGACTTAACATGCAAGAATATGGAGGAGATAATGGCATTTTGGCGTTTTTAATTCTATTAAATTAGACTTAGCGTGAATCAAATTGAATTAACATGAAATTAGACTTAACATGAAACATGTTAAGTCTATTTCAACTTATTTTAATTCTAATTTCATGTTAAATTCAATTTAAGTCTAATTTAATTCAATTAAAAACAAAACAAAAATAAGTTGAAAATAGACTTAACATGAATTAAATTGAATTAACATGAAATTAGACTTAACATGAAACATGTTAAGTCTAATTTAATTCAATTAAAAACAAAACAAAAATAAGTTGAAAATAGACTTAACATGAAACATGTTAAGTCTATTTCAACTTATTTTAATTCTAATTTCATGTTAAATTCAATTTAATTCATGTTAAGTCTATTTCAACTTATTTTAATTCTAATTTCATGTTAAATTCAATTTGATTCATGTTAAGTCTATTTCAACTTATTTTAATTCTAATTTCATGTTAAATTCAATTTAAGTCTAATTTAATTCAATTAAAAACAAAACAAAAATAAGTTGAAAATAGATTCATGTTAAGTCTATTTCAACTTATTTTAATTCTAATTTCATGTTAAATTCAATTTAATTCATGTTAAGTCTAAAACAAGTCGAATTAGACTTAACATGAACCATGTTAAGTCTAATTTAATTCAATTAAAAACAAAACAAAAATAAGTTGAAAATAGATTCATGTTAAGTCTAATTTAATTCAATTAAAAACAAAACAAAAATAAGTTGAAAATAGATTCATGTTAAGTCTCATTTGACTTGTTTTAGACTTAACATGCAAGAATATGGAGGAGATAATGGCATTTTGGCGTTTTTAATTCTATTAAATTAGACTTAAAATAAGTTGAAAATAGATTCATGTTAAGTCTAAAACAAGTCGAATTAGACTTAACATGAATTAAATTGAATTAACATGAAATTAGACTTAACATGAAACATGTTAAGTCTATTTCAACTTATTTTAATTCTAATTTCATGTTAAATTCAATTTGATTCATGTTAAGTCTATTTCAACTTATTTTAATTCTAATTTCATGTTAAATTCAATTTGATTCATGTTAAGTCTAAAACAAGTCGAATTAGACTTAACATGAATTAAATTGAATTAACATGAAATTAGACTTAACATGAACCATGTTAAGTCTAAAACAAGTCGAATTAGACTTAACATGAAACATTCGGTGAAAAATTTCACATTTGCATGATCGAAGATACTAACATACCAATTTTAAATAACTTGTAGTATTTATTTACCACAAAAAATTAGGAAAATTGTGTCAAGGCCCCAAAAGCAAAACTTCATGTGACCAAAATTAACTTTGCCCCATGCTTTACCAAACAAGGCTCCCCAATTTGTATCCCACTTTTTTATAATCATTGCATGCCAACTGCATTGAGAGAAAGATACGTAATCTAAATACCATCCTCATCCACCGGCTTCCTCCTCATAACCTTTTCCCCATAACCACTTCCTCCTCATAACCCATTTCACCCTCATAACCACTTCATTTCCTCTTCATCACGCACCATTTCCCTTCACGCGCCGTCCTTCGCCTGTTCACCATCACCGCCTGCATTGTTTCACCACCTGCAACCACCATAGCTTACCGCCTCCTCTCCGGAAAAGGTCTAACATCAGCTAATAGAACTAACATGAACTGGCACATAACTAATGAATAAAATGTAATAGAATTAACATGAAGTGGAATAGAATTAACATGTAGTGAAATAGAATTAACTGCGGTGAGATTGAATTAACATGAAGTGGAATAGAATTAACATGAAGTGGAATAGAATTAACATGCGTTGAAACTAACATGAATCTCGATTATTCTTGTTAAATTCAATTTGATTCATGTTAAGTCTAATTTAATTCAATTAAAAACGCCAAAATGCCCTTATTTCCTCCATATTCTTGCATGTTAAGTCTAAAACAAGTCAATTAGACTTAACATGAACCATGTTAAGTCTATTTCAACTTATTTTAATTCTAATTTCATGTTAAATTCAATTTGATTCATGTTAAGTCTAATTTAATTCAATTAAAAATAAAAAAAAATAAGTTGAAAATAGACTTAACATGAAACATGTTAAGTCTATTTCAACTTATTTTAAGTCTAATTTCATGTTAAATTCAATTTAAGTCTAATTTAATTCAATTAAAACAAAAACAAAAAATAAGTTGAAAATAGATTCATGTTAAGTCTCATTTGACTTGTTTTAGACTTAACATGCAAGAATATGGAGGAGATAATGGCATTTTGGCGTTTTTAATTGAATTAAATTAGACTTAACATGAATTAAATTGAATTTAACAAGAATACTGAGGTTCATAGTTTCACCGCATGTTAATTCTATTCCACTTCATGTTAATTCTATTCCACTTCATGTTAATTCAATCTCACTTCATGTTAATTCTATTCCACTTCATGTTAATTCTATTCCACTTCATGTTAATTCTATTCCACTTCATGTTAATTCTATTCCACTTCATGTTAATTCTATTCCACTTCATGTTAATTCTATTCCACTTCATGTTAATTCTATTCTCGCCTATGTTAGTTCTATTTCACCTGTTAAGTCTAATTTGGGCTCGAGCTCCTTCTTACTCCTCCGACTTGTCATTTTCGATGGTGTAATAATATACAGAGGTGAATAGAATATTTGACAATAAATGTGTAATTTAAAATGATCAATGCAATTTACCAACTAAAATTAACAAAATAGCAATAAAGAGAGAGAGGTTAGAGATAGTTAGCCAATATGATGACACGCGATATGTTCACGAGGTTCGGTCCGTGACCTCGTCCCGCTCCCCACTTCGAGGAGAATTTCACTATCACAATCGGTTTGAAAGGAACTTCTACACAATGATCTCCTCTTAAGATCTCACAACCAACACAATAGATCTCCACGAGATCAAGCTCTCCTGATCACAAATGGAAGAAAAACTCTCTTTACAACACCCTATGGCAAGAGCAAGAGATTTCAAATGAAGCTTGGGATGTGGAATTTGTAAGTGTGAAATCAAATGAAAATTTGAGCTCAATAAACACAAAACTCTTCAAAAATGTGTTTAAAATCTTCTTAATTGTCTTGAAATAAATGAGGGCATGGGGTATATATAGGATGAAGAAACAAAGCCCAAAACCCAAGAAAATCCCAGCAAAAATGACAAAAAACAGAAACTGAAAAATAGCCGTTAGGCAACAGTCCTTGTAGCGGACGTGAGTGAGCGATCTGAAAATATCGAAACCTGGAAATCTGCGTATATGGCTTTGTAAAATCAATTAAAAATAAAAACAAAAAATAAGTTGAAATAGACTTAACATGAAACATGTTAAGTCTAAAACAAGTCGAATTAGACTTAACATGAAACATGTTAAGTCTAATTTCATGTTAAATTCAATTTAATTCATGTTAAGTCTCATTTGACTTGTTTTAGACTTAACATGAATTAAATTGAATTTAACATGAAATTAGACTTAAAAATAAGTTGAAATAGACTTAACATGAAACATGTTAAGTCTAATTTAATTCAATTAAAAATAAAAACAAAAAATAAGTTGAAAATAGACTTAACATGTTTCATGTTAAGTCTAAAACAAGTCGAATTAGACTTAACATGAAACATGTTAAGTCTAATTTCATGTTAAATTCAATTTAATTCATGTTAAGTCTCATTTGACTTGTTTTAGACTTAACATGAATTAAATTGAATTTAACATGAAATTAGACTTAACATGAACCATGTTAAGTCTCATTTGACTTGTTTTAGACTTAACATGAATTAAATTGAATTTAACATGAAATTAGACTTAACATGAACCATGTTAAGTCTAATTTCATGTTAAATTCAATTTAAGTCTAATTTAATTCAATTAAAAATAAAAACAAAAAATAAGTTGAAATAGACTTAACATGTTTCATGTTAAGTCTATTTTCAACTTATTTTTAAGTCTAATTTCATGTTAAATTCAATTTGATTCATGTTAAGTCTAAAACAAGTCGAATTAGACTTAACATGTTTCATGTTAAGTCTAATTTCATGTTAAATTCAATTTAAGTCTAATTTAATTCAATTAAAAATAAAAACAAAAAATAAGTTGAAAATAGACTTAACATGTTTCATGTTAAGTCTATTTCAACTTATTTTTAAGTCTAATTTCATGTTAAATTCAATTTGATTCATGTTAAGTCTATTTCAACTTATTTTTAAGTCTAATTTCATGTTAAATTCAATTTGATTCATGTTAAGTCTAATTTCATGTTAAATTCAATTTAATTCATGTTAAGTCTAAAACAAGTCGAATTAGACTTAACATGAATTAAATTGAATTTAACATGAAATTAGACTTAACATGAATTAAATTGAATTTAACATGAAATTAGACTTAAAAATAAGTTGAAAATAGATTCATGTTAAGTCTAAAACAAGTCGAATTAGACTTAACATGAACCATGTTAAGTCTAAAACAAGTCGAATTAGACTTAACATGCAAGAATATGGAGGAGATAATGGCATTTTGGTTTTTAATTGAATTAAATTAGACTTAACATGCAAGAATATGGAGGAGATAATGGCATTTTGGTTTTTAATTGAATTAAATTAGACTTAAAAATAAGTTGAAATAGACTTAACATGAATTAAATTGAATTTAACATGAAATTAGACTTAAAATGAATCAAATTGAATTAACATGAAGTGGAATAGAATTAACATGCGATGAAATAGAATTAACATGCGATGAAATAGAATTAACTGCGGTGAGATTGAATTAACATGAAGTGGAATAGAATTAACATGCGATGAAATAGAATTAACTGCGGTGAGATTGAATTAACATGAAGTGGAATAGAATTAACATGCGATGAAATAGAATTAACATGCGATGAAATAGAATTAACATGTAGTGAAATAGAATTAACATGCGATGAAATAGAATTAACTGCGGTGAGATTGAATTAACATGAAGTGGAATAGAATTAACATGCGATGAAATAGAATTAACATGTAGTGAAATAGAATTAACATGCGATGAAATAGAATTAACATGGAAGGAGATGGAAGAGGAGGAGGAAGGAAGGAGATGGCAGAGAGTGGAGGAAGAAGGAGACAAGGAGGAGAGAGGATGAGAGAGGAAGAAGGATAAGGATATTTTCGATTTTTTACCCTCTTACGCTTAGCACATACAACGATGACTAAAAAAGATAATAAATGGCAATCGCAGGACCAAACACATCAGGCAAAGTTGGAGTGCAATTTGGTCATACGAATTTTTACTTTTAGGGCTGGATAATAATTTTCCCAAAAAAATTAAGGTATTTACTTGCACAAAAAAATTATGGCATTTACTTGTAAAAAAAAAACTCATAATACATAAGTGTGAAAACAGAAAAGCTTTAGCATTTAAACTTGGTTTGGCAGGAGGGAAGATGAGAAGAAGGGAGGGACAAAAATTAGATTTACATTTAGTAATTGATTTTTAGAGGGGGAGATAGAGTGAGGGGAGAGGAGGGGAGAGAAGGGACACCACAAAATGAACCAAAATATTAGATAGAGAAGAATCCCTTCAAATTGGAAGAACGCGACAGGAGAAAGAAAATAAACTACAAAAGTATGCATCTCTCCTCCCCCTCTCCTCCAATCAAACATAAATATTTAAAGTTATGTACATCACTCCTCCTCGTTGCACCTCCCCTCCACTCACTTTCCCACCTCGAAACCCCTACCGAACCAGTGATAAGTGTCATTTAACCCTGTTGAAAACCTAGCCATTCATTTTGCAAAGTACCACCAAGTATAATCTGTACACAGAAAGAGACAAAAAGATAACAAAATTTCAATGAAAGGTACCCTTCACCCACCCACTTACATCAAATACACTAAACATTAGCCACACTTTTCTTGTACCCAAAATGGTAACCTCTTCAATCTTCAAACCTTAAAACCCCCTCCCCCTTTTTCTTATTCTCGTATAACCTTTTCCCATTTTAGCAACCTACGACCGAGAGTAGCAACCGGCTATAAGCGGTAGCCGTTGGGCCTAAATTGGGATGTGCTAACGTATGAGCCACGAGGCTTCTGGAGTATTTTAATGTTTTGGGCTCCTAATTCCTAAAGTTGTGGACGTCAATTGCTGATCATGGACAAAACTTTATTAAAAATGGAATTTTGTGGGCTTGTTTAATGTTGTGGGGGTGGGTCCAGTGTGAGTCTTGTACACGGGAGAGATTTTTTTATGAGTTTGTGTGAGCCACGAGAGGACGCCTGGGCTTTTTTGCAGCTGGCCTTGCGACCACAGTCACAGGTGAATGGAATAAGACACGCACCAGAACAGGGGACAAATCAAAGGATATTGAAAAAAAAAAAAACAAAAAACAAAAAAAAGAGATTATGCCCTATTAATTTTATATAAATATACAATTTTTAGAAAATTCTGTATAAACAGTATATACAGCAGTACAAACAATAACAAATCAGTACAAAAGTTGAAAATTCAATGCAAATGAAATATTTAAACTGATGTCAGAACTCAGAACATGAGTAAGTTTTTACTTACCGTATCATTTTATGTAGGAGTCTCTCTATGAAATTTTTTTCCAGATAATGGCACATAACCGTAAACTATAATTGTGACAGTCAATTCTTATATCGCATATCCTAAGATTATTCTAGAATGAAGACTTTTACCCAGAATCCATATAGCCCTTTTCAAGATTCTCATTCAACGTAAATTGTAAATATTGGTGGAGTGTGACATCATGTGGCTCAAACCTGATCACCTCCTTTGAACTCTTTCAGCTCAACCTTGTAAGTGCTGGTTCCCTGATCTACAATTAGAATTCAAGTTATACATTAAGCTAATGTGTAAAAGGACAATGATAATAGTTTTTCCTTAGATAATAAACAATATAAGTATGGAAGGTTCAATGAATAAACCCTGCATAAAGTCTTCTCAAAAAAAAAAAACAACCTGCATAAAGACACATCAGGCCGGCCAAAGTTGCCATAACAGGTCAAAATACAGTCCCTTGTTACCTATGAACGGAGAGATGAACAATTAATTCTGTAGTATAGCTACTTTGCGAAAAAGAACAAAAGGAATTGTCTAAAGACTAAATGCATTCTAACAAATACAAAATAATCTAACAAGGAATAGATTGTCACTAACTTCATTAAGCATCGCAAACAAGCTAGAACTCAAAGAAATCCTTATCATGTTTTTTTTTTCATTTAGGACGATGATACTGTTAATAGCAAGAACAAATTGTTAAAACTGTGTTAGTTTGATGTACAATTACCAGTTCATAATCCAACAGTTCAAACTTTTTAGATAAATTGGTTTCGGACACGGTATTAAAACACATATTTCAAGAGATAATGTATTTAGACGTTGCCATTGTTAAATTTTACAACGTATTTATTTGTTCTAGTAAACAGACTACATAATACAATAGTTCTAATTTTCGTAAAGTAGTTCCAAAATAAGGTCCATAAAGATAGTGTCATAATGTAATGCCACAAATGAAAACCTTACAAGAAACATTACATTAAACTATTTTTCTTTTCTTGATTTAAGAAAATACATAGGAGATGGGGTCCTCACAACATTACAAATTTTATCATTGTTTTCGCTGATACGCATGAAAAAACCTAGGAAAGTAACTGATACCATATGTTTACATAGACACGTCTTTTGTGCTCTTGCTTTTTGTCCAACTTGCCTCTTCCTCTACTCCAAAGGCCGTACTCCTTAAAACTAAAATCAGAAGAACGATGAAAAGTCTTTAGTGCTCACAATGCGTTTCACACTGATTTGAGAAGCACACAGAAACATAGCTTTAAAATCAGTAAACTATAACTATTTGATAATTACTTTAAGACAGGGACACGCTTATATTTTAGATATTAAGGTTCTTCTCATAGAGCCGTAGTGTAGACTACAAAAGATACGGATAAAAAATATTAAAAACTCAAACATAGTTTTCTCAGAAAGGAATAAGAAACTTAAACATAGACCATGTCAGGAAAAAGTATGTGGGAAACTAGCCAATTTGAATGTGATAGTGAAAAGGTAATCCAGTAAACAAGATACACTCATAGAGTTATATGTAATGTTCAATTCTAAAATCAAAACTATCCTCAACCATCAAAGATGATGATGATCAAGACTAAAATAATAGCCTCGGAGATCTCCCCTATCGAATAACTCCTAAATCTAAATGTAGAGGAAAATAGCTCGAGGTAGGAAAAAAAAAAGAGACGAGAAAAATAATGTAGAAAACAGAAGTTGAAGATTTCAAAGTGTGCACTTGTAGTACAATCAAATAAAGTAGTGTTTGCAGTTATCACTTATCAGGCAGCTAACATGACCTTAAACTCATCCTATAGGCCCAATATAGATTAATTTTGTACTTGTAAATGTGCTTGTTAAGTCAGAGATGAAGGAACCTCAGCTAACATTCAAAAGGGCAACTGAAGATGGCCAATAGGAAATAGAAAACTAAAAAGTGTACAGGCCTGCTCCTTAATCTACAATCAAGATAACTAAACAAAATAAGCTAAAGTATAGTACTTTATCAAACTATTTCCCAGACCTGATACAAAGATGCAAGCTGGAACCAATAAAATAAAATAAAATAAATAATAATAATAAAATAAAGAGAGGTTCAGAAAGAATATGAACAAAACCAAAAGGAGAAAGTCTAGTTGTCAGGTTCAACAGCTCACAGTACTGATTTAGCATAGTTTTGGTGTACTCAATAATTGTATTAAGTATTAGCAAAGGGGATTTACTTTTTTAGGGTTTCGTTGTCAGCAGAGGTATACGAGGTTTGTCATTTGGGAGACGTGGGCTCTCGGTGTCCGTTCACCTAATGGTCAAAGGCTGGGCCTTTTCTCCTTTATACTTTGTGTATTTTGTACTTAAATTTTTTATGTTCAATAGTAGCAGCTCCCCATGATTGTAGCCCCCTTTCATCTTTTGCCACTACACAAAATATACGTTTGGTCAAGCAAATAAGAACATGCAGAAAAAAAGTTGAGCAACTGCCACTTCTTATTTTTCTCACAGTACTACACTATTAATGTAAGCTGCAGCTCCAGCACAATTGTAGTACAATCTGTGATAACTAAAGCATATTCAAAGAAAGTCACCCTAAAGGTTTCATATTGCATCCAGAGTTCATAGTATACCACTACTAATACTCTAATCCAGAAAAAAAAAAAGTGTAGAAATATCATATATTGCACGTTGCTTCCTGGTTTGATCCTCACCCTAAACTAAGATTACTCACAATGCCTGAGAGAGAGGAGCACATTTATAATCCTCATTTCCATGAATATTAACAAGACAAGTGGGAACCTATCCAGATGCATAACATGTTCACTTTGTTCTTGCTTATCTTTATAGATCCTAGTAGCCAGTCTTAGTATCCATATCACTTTAATACTTTTATCCTGCTTGAGTCAGCTATCACTTTCCGAATTTCTTTGCCACTATCTTAGCAACACTTCACCTCCCCTTTCTTCTTTTCATTCACTACCATATTTAGAAGCCCCTTTCTTTTTGGGTAACACCTGCATTATTCTATAACCAACGGATTGCCTGAATGAGAAAGAGGCACATTGCATCGAATATATATATAATAGCTTCTATTATTAAAAGTATGTGACCTCTTCAAACCCTTGCAAAACAGGTCATATGTTATGACAACCAATCATTCTTCTTATCGTTGACCTTTAATTTCTGACCTTATCCTCCATTTGAAACCTATTAGGCAATAAACTGATTACTTCCCTCCTTAGCGTGGTTTCCCTATTTGTTAATCAAGAAAAAGGTTTATATTATATCAAATGACTGACAAAGTTCAGTTGAAGTACTGGATTGCCTTGGATGGGAGGAAAGAATAGGTCCAGATGGCAAAGAAGAGCCTTTACTTCTGAGCACAAGACTTAAGCCTCGTCAGAGGAGAACAGAGTGCTCAACTACCACAAACGCAACTATAAATAGCCCCCAGGCGTTAAGTTCAAATCATCCCAAAAATCCCAGAAACAACAACAACTCTACATATAGAAGTGAGAGAAAATAATAGAGAGAGTTTCTCCTTGTAAAAGACTGTAGCAATTGCGGCTACTGTAGCTATTGCGGCTTTTCTAACAGAAAGAATAGGTCCAGATAAAAGAAGACCTTTTAGTTAAGGAGGAGAAAAGAATTGACTCAGTGGAGAAGATGGGAAATTCACTGGATAAGTTTTAGAATTTAAATCATGCTAAGACATTTCCCACTACTCGAGCACGAAGATGTTTGGCTAAATGGTGATGAATTTGGTGTTAGACCAAAACTAAGAAATGTAGACCCAAAGTCGAAATGGGCTACGAGATGGTGTTAGAGTATAAAACTATTACCTTTAACCCTCACAACTTCAGAGTTTTGGTGTAGTGGCAGGGTTTTTAAGATGGTATCAAAGCAACCCAGATCCGAATCTTACTGGCCACGAATTTCTAAGAGGATTTTTAAAAAAAATTATACCGCTATGTGAGTCAATGTTTCTGCCCATAAAGGGCTCTTAACGTGCAGTGCATGTTAGAATATTAAACTATTACCCTTAACCCTCACCATAACATCAAAGTTTTGGTGTAGTGGCGGCGTCTTCAAGAGATGGATCAAATCAAACCTGAAATGGACTAAAACCCAGATACTATAGTCTGTAAGGTCAAATTCTGTTACTTTAGAACTCATCGCAAAGTATCTATCCAAATAATTGTGTTATATTCAACTTAGCCTGCAAGCAAATCCTTGATACATGCCTCACATTATGGTGCTCCTTCAGGTAATCAGCATCTTTCAATTAATTGCTGCCAGGACGAATGAAAAGAGAGGAAGGGGAAGGGGGCACAATAAAATTGAGTGAATAAATGTATAACTATAAGTTATTATACTACTGGTAACAAAGATTTTTTGATACTTTTCGATTAAATTCCTAATCTTATAGCACCAATCAACCCATTACCTCGAGGAACATTAGGATTCTCACTTGCAGTTCCTTCGTAAAATTTTTTTCAGGGAAGTTCCTTCTTAAACTTATTCATATCTGTCGAAAACTTTTTTCTTGGAACTGCAAAAGTCAACCCAAGGAAGAGATCAACGCAGGTTGCTGCAGATTTTTCCATCCTAAAGAGTCAACTCAGCCAAGGCCCAATTGACAGATGGGTCGATTTGATCATCTACCTAAAGCTATTGTCAATGTTCAAAAACACGGTTTTATTATTTACGCGGTTCGGAAGCTTTTAACGATTAATCGGATAAAGCCTTGATTAAGCGGATTACACGGATTTATGCATTTTTGAATTTTTTAATATATATTTAATAATTCATCATATGTTCAAATATATAAAATTCATGAAAATAGAAAATATACTAAGAAAAAGACCAACAAATATGCAATTTAACAATCACTAACTAGTTGACTACTTAAAAGTTCAATCCATACATCAAAAGCAACTAGATATTAAAATAAAAGTCATTAAATTAAAACATTTAAACCAAAAACAAACATCCATAAAATAAAAACAAAACATCTAGTCTTCTCCATCATCCTCATAACGAACATTAGCATCAACTCTTCTTCGAAGGGAGCCTCAAAATCATCATGATTATCCTCCTGATCAAAATCATCTCCATTAGGTCCTTCGTGATTTAATGACTTCACGATTTCAAACTTTTATGCTAAAGGGGTAGTGGGTTTTAAAATTTTTAACCGAGCCCGCAACCAAAAAAAACACCCACATAACTCAATTATGCGGGCGCTTAATCAAACCCGACCCGCTTAAGCGGGTGCCCATTTTTTTGAGCGCTTAATGCTAATCAAGGATATTGATAGCAGATAGCGTCTTGTAACGGTGAGGCACCGCTAAGGCTAAGGCTATTTGGGGCTATGGCGGCAAAATAGCGGCAAAAAGCACAAAGTCAAATAGCAGTCCAATTTAAATATGTATAAATATTTAAAAAAATCTAAAAATTTTATAAATGTATATTTGATGATTTATAGAGATCCTAAGGAGGAGGAAGAGGACTTGGTGAGCTTCAAGTTGGCGGAGAAGCAGGAGAGGTAGTCAGAGAGGGGCTTTTGGGGTTATAGTCGGAGAGGGAGAGGTAGGGGTTGAGGCGGAGGGTAGTCAGAGAGGGGTTTTGGGGTTTGCGGTGTTGTAGTCGAAGAGGGAGAGGTAGAGGTTGAGGTGGTAGCCGGAGGGGAGAGGAGGAGGAGGAAGCACACCTGGGTGGTGGAGGAGAGGAGAAGAGGCGAAATGAAATTGTGGATGGTTTTTTTCGTTGAGATCAAATCAAAAAGGGGAGAGACAGAAATGAAGCTAAGGGGGTTTTAGTTAATTATGGGTCAGGTATGGGTTGGGTTTGAGTCGAATATTAAACTGAGAATCCATAATGAAAAGCACTATTACGCACTAAACGCCGCTATTCAAGCAAATAGCGCACAGAGCTCTATCTTCCAACGCTTTCGTCGATATCGTTGCGGATTGTGGGTGCTAACGCAATTCGCGGTGCTATTGGGCACTATTTTCAACAGTGATGCTAATTCTACGCGGATTTGGTTTGTTTCCGCTTATTCGACTAATTAAGCGGCCGCGTACTGTTTGTTTTAGAACACTAGCTATTGTTTTAGTTCCCGGAATAAGATAAATCAGATCAGTATCAACATGATTCAGAAATCAATCAACCAGCAAAAAAGACAAGGGAAGACGCATATTTCCTAGTGTCTAGTGAGAACCCAATTTCTACTCAATGCGGTTATCAATTAGCTCCGGAAACTGATGGGATCATCAAGCTAATATATTTAGATGCATGGGCTGGACTCATACACCTTATTTGACCCGCTTACACATACTTGCTAGTGGGAAAACCTCTCGACATGATACAATCTCTTTGGACCTCATTAACCATTCAAAACCACTTTGTTTTCTTCATTGATGAAAACAAACCAAAACCAACAAATTTCGATAAAGATTATCTTTTTTCTTATACTAAAAGGATCCTCCTCCGAGTGGACTTGGTCATAAGTTTAAAAGTATAATAAAAAAAGAGAGAGGAACCTCAAAATCTGACGATAGCAGCAACGTCAGTTTAGGAGCAGAACTTTGTGGGATGGTCATACCGTCATAGGAGGAAGGAGATGGAGGAGAGTGGAAGGTTGAGTGGGAGGGGGAGGGAGAGACCAAGTAGTGGAGATTGTCAGAGTGGGTCAAAAACAGAGAGTAAGTCGGCGAAGGTTGGACCAATGAGTTGGAGTTGGAATTTGAATTGGAGAGCTGGATGGTAAACAAGGAAGAGAGGTGGAAAACATCAAGAAAAGAGAATTGAATCGATTGTGATCGGCATTTGGGATTGGAGAGAGTTTCTGTGTGGATCTAGGAAAAGTGTGAAAAGATTGATCAATACTTTATAAAATTCATGGTAGAAAAAGATGCGAATACTTAAGGATTTGGTCAAAAACAGCCACATGATAATCACGTGACTAAATTGCAGATAGTTTAGTGAAAGGTGGGAGAAAGTATGGGGATTCCCTGCATTTTACAAAGCTCGTGGTAGTTTACTGATGCGGTAGGCAAAATTTATGGTAATTTTATGTTATTTAGCCAATTAAATTATAAAATTTGTTAGCATTTAGCAGCTAATAAGGCTAGCACAAGTTAGTCGATAGATATATTGAAACACATCCACTGAAGCTTTACTTGGTTGCAAAGAGTTGGGTCTCCAATGGATTTCCATGTGCATGCAGCTTCAATTACTGTAAGACCATTGTTTGGTTGGATTTCAACCAACGTAGCATAAGAACTTCATTGGGAAGCCCTGTCGTGTCCGATACATGATGCACACAAGATTTCTTATCCTCTATTTATTTATTTATTTTATTTGTCTGCTCTATTTTCGAATCTGTTGTAAATTGATGTTTCATGACACATCTGTGCTTCTTATAGTGTAACTTCACCTATAGGTTTGGAGTCCAATTTTGTTGCTTGTAATTGTTATCCCACAACTAAAACTGCTCACGCCCTCTAGGAAGATGGGTTTCAAACTGAATCAGTCTTATGCTCAATAGAAATTAGCTCCAAGTACATTCTACAGAACCTAATTTGTCTTTCCAACCATAGTATGATGTCTATACAGAATGACCAAGTGGAAAGAAAGAGTTTCAGTGCACTTTGAGCTGCATGGACCTCAAGTGTGTTAACCAATAACAATCTGAACATCAACATGAACAATAAATTAGTTGTAACAAAGTTCTGGAGACTGCTAAATCAAATTCCTCTTCTTCATTCAGTTCTGCTAAAGGCTCTTGGCCTAGCAACACTTACTTATAGAGGAACTCATACCTTTTGCTTTTTATCTGCTCTTTCCCTAGTCTTAGTTGCTTGATCAGTAGATTCAGTACAAGTGTATAAATCCTCCATGACACACCATCCCAACTCAAATGACTTTCCTATGTCATGTCTCAGATGAAGAAACCCCTAATTCTCATAAATGCAAATAATTCATGTCCTAGCTGGTAAAGTTTAACCATCCATCCACGTCGACATTCTCAGTTCAGGACCAATCATAACGCACAAGTACCATACTGCAATTGTGATTTTTTTTCCTTCTTTTTATGATTTGCTTGCTGTGCCTGTGTGTGCGTGTGTATTTGTCCGAGTGTCATATCCTTATAGTGTGCGCGCGCATATGTGCGCCTGATTCTTATCACTCTGTGTACATGAGACAGCAAGAGAGAGCATGCAATTGGATGTATGTCTCTCTTGTGGACACATAGCTAGCTCGGTCTATACAGCTTTGCTATTTACATTTGTCTGTGCAGATCTTTTATGCTAGTTTGCATCTCATGTCTGTAATGAATACCAGTAAAGAGGATAGGATGAACCAATGAAATGTTACATGAGATAATTTACCTTAAAATATGTTGGTAGGACCATGAACCGTCGAGAAAAAGCATAAGCGAGAAAAGCAAAACACAATAAAAGGTAAGACGAGATTGCGTGGTTGACAGGATTGCCTACGTCCACGGAGGTAAGGAGGATTTCCACTAATAGAAAGAGAGAATACAAATTAGGATTACAAGTTCTCACAAAGAAACCCTAAAACAAACCTCTCAATCTCTCAAAGATCTCCTCTCCAAGATGCACAAAACCCTCGAAAAGCTACTCCAAAGCGTGCTTCTTAGCTTTCAAATAATCGGGTTTAGGGTTATTTATAAACTCTAAACGAACGGGTTTAAAACCAAAACCCGTTTTGAATCGCGGATTAGTGACTACTACTTCAGATTAGTCGACTACTCACTTTCAGATTATCGACTACAACCGCAGTTAATGCGACTACCAGTTAATAGCTGCTACGTAGATGCGCCCGATTAGTCGGCTACTCTTTGATTAATTAGACTACCTAAGCTGGCGCTTGTGCATGTTTTGTGCATGTTCTACAATTCTCCACCTCGTTACATCATTTGATTCACCTCAAATTTTGGACCGAACACCAAGAACATCTAGAGATCACCATTAAATCCGTCAGAAATCCGCGTCAGAACTGCGTACATCGCGGCTGCGCACATGCACCTCCACCGGGATCAAGCTCACCGTAGTTCACCTCAAATCATCTCCACCTTACCCATTACCGCCAGAAGGGTCATGCCCTCTTGGGCAAATCAACAAGAGCTGATATGAAGCAAGTCTAAGCAATGCTTAAACTTACTACCTGTGACCACCTTGGTTAACATGTCCGCGGGATTCTCATTCGTGTGCACCTTCATGAGAGAAATATCACCTCCCTCTATGACATCCGCACAAAATGATACGACATCGATATGCTTGAGTGCGAGCATGATGAACTGATTCTTCAGAGTGAATTGCACTCATTTGTCACACACCACAAGTTCACGTTTTCT
The DNA here is from genome assembly GCA_012295165.1 of Asparagus setaceus. Lineage (NCBI taxonomy): Eukaryota > Viridiplantae > Streptophyta > Magnoliopsida > Asparagales > Asparagaceae > Asparagus > Asparagus setaceus. The sequence goes on from CM022705.1 coordinate 15,815,313, forward strand.
GCTCAATCCCCAAATTGTCTAGAAGACCCCACAACCACAATGCTTCCTTCACTCCCTCGCCATGGCCATGTTTCGGCCTCAGTGGTAGAAAGTGCATCTTGTAGCACGCAACATCGATCATGACTAACAGGAGCTCCATGTATCTTAAATACATAACCCAGTGGTAGATCGCCGTCTATCTAGATGCATAATCGAGTCCACAAACCGGTCAATCGACATGTTTCTCCACCAAAACCGAGACCGTTATCAACTGTACCCTTTAAGTACGAGGACCCACTTCCTTTGCTTCCCGGTCGCCTTTCCCGTTCGCCATGAATCCGGCCACACTAACCGCTGGAAAATATCGGCGTGTACACACCATTGCATACATTAAAGCGCCGCACTAGCATAGGGAATCGCTCCATGTGCCTTCTCTTCATTTGTAGTGGGAGATTGATTACCAGGGCGACCTAAAGTGTGGAGCCATGGAGTCACCACCGACTTAGCACTTTGCATCGAACCTCGCGATCACCGCTCTATGTAGCCCGCCGACTCAAGAACAATGCGTCGATTCGGGCTCTCTTCTAATCTCCATACCCGGTATTTTCCTAGCGGACACCCATGTCCTTCATCTCGAACTCTTCACCAAGTTGAGATTTCAACCTATCTATCTCCACCACGCTCTTAGAAGCAATAAGCATGTCATCCACATACAAAAGAAGATAGATAAAATTACCTCCCGAAGCTTCAGTGTAAACACAACAATCATGATCGCCGGAAAACCCATGCTTTAGCATGAAGGAGTCAAATCGCTTGTACCCGGCTAGGAGATTGCTTTAATCCATACGTGACTTCCTCAAGCGACACACATGATTCTCCTTATCCTCAACCTTGTAGCCCTCGGGTTGATGCATATAGATCTCTTCATCCAAGTCTCCGTGCAAGAAGGTCGTTTTAACATCGAGTTGATCGACTCAAAATCACCATGAGCAACAATACTCAATAGCACGAATAGAAGTATGTTTCACCACCGGAGAAAATATCTCATTGTAATCCACACCCTCTTTACGTGCAAAACCCTTAGCCACTAGCCTCGCCTTGTATCTTACACCACCGAAGCTCAAAGATCTTCCTTTCTTTTATACACCCACTTACAACCAATAGCTTTTCTTCCCTACGGGCAATGGGACCACCTCCATGTTTGGTTCTTCAGAAGAGATTCCATCTCTTCCTCCATCATGACCAACCAACTCTCACTATCCTTGTCCCGAATAGCTTCCTTGAAGGAGGCCGGCTCGTCCTCCTCCACCAGAGTGCGTATTCAACCATATTAGCGCCCATAGTGCTTTAGGGGTTGATCAGCCCCGGCTTCAAAACACCTTGTATGCTCGCTTTGGCCTAGTGGAAGCCAAATTATCCTCAGTTCTTGTTGTTGTAGTACTGTGTATTTTCTGTTGAACCTCCTCCTGCTCAAGCTCATCATCTACGACTTCCCACTTGAGCACGATTAGAACCTAGTTGGTCTTTAGGTTCTATTTCAATAACACGAGACTTAGAAGTCTCACCGGCCATAACACCATCATCCTTGGGCCCTCGCAATCATGGATTTCTCATCAAAGGTAACATCCTGGCGACCACGAACTTTGAATCTTCCGTACACCAAAGGCGATAGCCTTTCGCCCTTGCATATCCCAAGAATATTGCCTTCTTGGCCCTCGCGTCAAGCTTTCCCTCGTTGGCGTGATAGTAGGCGGTACATCCGAAAATTACGAGCCTATCATAATCTGCATGCTCACGACCACACCCTATAGGGTGTATCACCATCAATGTCGAATGTGGTGAGCGGTTCACAATGTAACAAGTCAGTAGCCACCGCCCACCATTCGTTGCCCAATCGCATAAGATCGCATACTCACGCCTTTTCCGCGGTGTTGGTTCGATCTCTCGCGACCCATTCTGGCGTGGTGTAGACTGTTGTCGGTGTCGAACAATTCCCTCGATCCGCAGAACTCCTTGAAGCACCATCGTATACTGCGTACCGTTATCGGATCTCGGCGTCTTCAATTTCTTTCTGTCTGTTCTCAACCATTGTTCTCCACTTCTTGAATGTCTCGAACACCTCATTCTTGTGCTTCAGAAAATAAATCCAAGCATACCTAGAATAATCATCAATAAATGAGACATAATACCTGGAACCACCCTTGGAAGTTGTCTGAGCCGGACCCCAAACATCCGTGTGCACATAATCTAGTATCCCTCGCTCTTAGACTTCTTTGTTCGAAACTTGACCACGTGTGACTTTCCATACACACAATCCTCGCAAAAATCCATGCTAGGTTCCTTGATTCTTGTGAGACCCTCTTTACCAAGCGGAACTAGACCCTTCTCGACATGTGCCCAAGCCGCCTATGCCATAGCGTGTGTGCTCACATGGGTCTCCACCACTTCGCCAGTTCCAACGGCGCATCTCCACCGTCGCGTCGTGCACGAGAGTATATAGATTACCGTGGCGAACACCCTTCATCACTACTAAGGAACCACGAACAACCTTCTTCACTCGGTTTTCCGTCACAATCCGCAACCACCAGTCAAAGCACCAACGAGATAAGATTCTTCCGCAAAGTCGGGAACATGCCTCACATCAAATGACTGACAAAGTTCGTTGAAGTTGATTGCCTTGGATGGGAGGAAAGTGTTAGAAATCTAATAGCTACAAAAGGAATTGCTTATATTATGCCACCGCCATCAGAAAGAGATGAGCAAATGCTCAACTACCACAAACGAACTATAAATAGCCCAAAGTTCAAATCATCCCAAAATCCTGAACAACAACTCTACATATAGAAGTGAGAGAAAATAATAGAGAGTTTCTCCTTGTAAAAGATCAGAGAATTATGGCTATGAAGCTATTGGCGCTTTTCTAACGTAAAGAATAGGTCCGGATAAAAGAAGACCTTTTAGTTAAGGAGGAGAAAAGAATTGACTCAGTGGAGAAGATGGGAAATTCACTGGATAAGTTTTAGAATTTAAATCATGCTAAGACATTTCCCACTACTCGAGCCTGAAGATGTTTGACGCTAAATGGCTGATGAATTTGGTGTTAGACCAAAACTAAGAAATGTAGACCCAAAGTCAGAAATGGGCTACAGATGGTGTTAGAGTATAAAACTATTACCTTTAACCCTCACAACTTCAGAGTTTTGGTGTAGTGGCAGGGTTTTTAAGATGGTATCCAAGCAACCCAGATCCGAATCTTACTAGCCACGAATTTCTAAGAGGATTTTTTAAAAAAATTATACCGCTATGTGAGTCAATGTTTCTGCCCATAAAGGGCTCTTAACCTGCAGTGCATGTTAGAATATTAAACAATTACCCTTAACCCTCACCATAACATCAAAGTTTTGGTGTAGTGGCGGCGTCTTCAAGAGATGGATCAAATCAAACCTGAAATGGACTAAAACCCAGATACCATAGTCTGTAAGGTCAAATTCTGTTACTTTAGAACTCATCGCAAAGTATCTATCCAAATAATTGTGTTATATTCAACTTAGCCTGCAAGCAAATCCTTGATACATGCCTCACATTATGGTGCTCCTTCAGGTAATCAGCATCTTTCAATTAATTGCTGCCAGGACGAATGAAAAGAGAGGAAGGGGAAGGGGGCACAATAAAATTGAGTGAATAAATGTATAACTATAAGTTATTATACTACTGGTAACAAAGATTTTTTGATACTTTTCGATTAAATTCATAATCTTATAGCACCAATCAACCCATTACCTCGAGGAACATTAGGATTCTCACTTGCAGTTCCTTCATAAATTTTTTTTCAGGGAAGTTCCTTCTTAAACTTACTTATTCATATCTGTCGAAAACTTTTTTCTTGGAACTGCAAAAGTCAACCCAAGGAAGAGATCAACGCAGGTTGCTGCAGATTTTTCCATCCTAAAGAGTCAACTCAGCCAAGGCCCAATTGACAGATGGGTCGATTTGATCATCTACCTAAAGCTATTGTCAATGTTCAAAACACGGTTTTATTATTTACGTTCGAAGCTTTTAACGATTAATCTGGATAAAGCCTTGATTAAGCGGATTACCTGATTTATGCATTTTGAATTTTTAATATATATTTAATAATTCATCATATGTTCAAATATATAAAATTCATGAAAATAGAAAATATACTAAGAAAAAGACCAAAGAAATATGCAATTTAACAATCACTAACTAGTTGACTACTTAAAAGTTCAATCCATACATCAAAAGTAACTAGATATTAAAATAAAAGTCATTAAATTAAACATTTAAACTAAAACAAACATCCATAAAATAAAAGCAAAACATCTAGTCTTCTCCATCATCCTCATAACGAACATTAGCATCAACTCTTCATCGAAGGGAGCCTCAAAATCATCATGATTATCCTCCTGATCAAAATCATCTCCATTAGGTCCTTCGTGATTTAATGACTTCATAATTTCAAACTTTTATGCTAAAGGGGTAGCGGGTTTTAAAATTTTTAACCAAGCCCGCAACCAAAAAAAGCACCCACATAACTCAATTATGTGGGCGCTTAATCAAACCCGACCTGCTTAAGCGGGTGCCCATTTTTTGCTTAATGCTAATCAAGGATATTGATAGCGATAGCCCGTAAATCAGTGAGGCACCGCTAAGTCTAAGGCTATTTGGGGCTACGGCAAAATAAATCCAAAAACACAAAGTCAACATGTTCAATTTAAATATGTATAAATATTTAAAAATCTAAAATTTTACAAATGTATATTTGATGATTTATAGAGATCCTAAGGAGGAAGAGGACTTGGTGAGCTTCGAGTTGGCGGAGAAGCAGGAGAGGTAGTCAGAGAGGGGCTTTTGGGGTTATAGTCGGAGAGGGAGAGGTAGGGGTTGAGGCGGAGGGTAGTCAAAGAGGGGTTTTGGGGTTTGCGGTGTTGTAGTCGAAGAGGGAGAGGTAGAGGTTGAGGTGAAGTAGTCGGAGAGGGAGAGGAGGAGGAGGGTCACCGGCGACGAAGTAGGTGGAGGGAGAGGAGAAGAGGCGACGGAATTGGTGGAAATTGTGGGATTAGTTGTTTTTCTTCGTCTTTTGAGATCAAATCAAAAAGGGGAGAGAGAAATGAAGCTAAGGGGGTTTTAGTTAATTATGGGTCAGGTATGGGTTGGGTTTGAGTTGAATATTAAACTGAGAATCCATAATGAAAAGCACTATTACGCACTAAACGCCGCTATTGTGAGCAAATAGCGCACAGAGCTCTATCTTCCAACGCTTTCATCGATATCGTTGCGGGTTGTGGGTGCTAACGTAATTCGCGGTGCTATTGGGCGCTATTTTCAACAGTGATGCTAATTCAACGCGGATTTGGTTTGTTTCCGCTTATTCGATTGATTAAGCGGCCGCGTAATGTTTGTTTTAGAACACTAGCTATTGTTTAAGTTCCCGGAATAAGATAAATCAGATCAGTATCAACATGATTCAGAAATCAATCAACCAGCAAAAAAGACAAGGGAAGACGCATATTTCCTAGTGTCTAGTGAGAACCCAATTTCTACTCAATGTGGTTATCAATTAGCTCCGGAAACTGATGGGATCATCAAGCTAATATATTTAGATGCATGGGCTGGACTCATACACCTTATTTGACCCGCTTACACATACTTGCTAGTGGGAAAACCTCTCGACATGATACAATCTCTTTGGACCTCATTAACCATTCAAAACCACTTTGTTTTCTTCGTTGATGAAAACAAACCAAAACCAACAAATTTCGATAAAGATTATCTTTTTCCTTATACTAAAAGGATCCTCCTCCAAGTTGACTTGGTCATAAGTTTAAAAGTATAAAAAAAAAAGAGAGAGGAACCTCAAAATCTGACGATAGCAGCAACGTCAGTTTAGGAGCAGAACTTTGTGGGATGGTCATACCGTCATAGGAGGAAGGAGATGGAGGAGAGTGGAAGGTTGAGTGGGAGGGGGAGGGAGAGACCAAGTAGTGGAGATTGTCAGAGTGGGTCAAAAACAGAGGGTAAGTCATGAAGGTTGGACCAATGAGTTGGAGGGAATTTTGAATTGGAGAGCTGGATGGTAAACAAGGAAGAGAAGTGGCATGCAGCTCATGGCCAGCACAAAGGTGGAGAACATTTGAAAGGAGAACTGAATCAATTGTGCTCGGCATTTGGGATTGGAGAGTTTCTGTGGGTCTAGGAAAAGTGAAAAGATTGATGGCTTTGTGTGTTATTCAATAGTTTATAAAATTCATGGTAGTTTGCTGAAAAAGATGCGAATACTTAAGGATTTGATCAAAAATAGCCATGATAATCACGTGATTAAATTGCAGATAGTGTAGTGAAAGGTGGGAGAAAGTATGGGGATTCCTGCATTTTACAAAGCTCATGATAGTTTACTGATACAGTAGGCAAAATTTATGGTAATTTTATGTAATTTAACCAATTAAATTAGAAACTTTGTTAGCATTTAGCAGCTAATAAGGCTAGCACAAGTTAGTCGATAGATATATTGAAACACGCCCACTGAAGCTTTACTTGGTTGCAAAGAGTTGGGTCTCCAATGGATTTCCATGTGTGTGCAGCTTCAATTACTGTAAGACCATTGTTTGGTTGGATTTCACCAACGTAGCATAAGAACTTCATTGGGAAGCCCTGTTGTCCGATACATGATGCACACAAGATTTCTTATCCTCTATTTATTTATTTATTTTATTTGTCTGCTCTATTTTCGAATCTGTTGTAAATTGATGTTTCATGACACATCTGTGCTTCTTGTAGTGTAACTTCCCTTCCGGCCCATTTGCATCTCGCACCGTCGTCGTGCGAGAGAGTATAGATTACCGTGGCGAACACCCTTCATCACTACTAAGGAACCACGAACAACCTTCTTCACTCCGTTTTCCGTCACAATCCGCACCACGGAGTCCAACACCAACCGAGATAAGATTCTTCCGCAAGTCGGAACATGCCTCACATCCGTCAAGGTTCGAACCACTCCATCATGCATCTTGATTTTGATATTACCTAGCCCCATTGTTTTACAAGCATGGTTATTCCCCATCAATCAGTTCCCCATCAATGCCTCTCGTAGGTAGTAAACCACTTCCTATTTGGACACATATGGTAAGAGCAACCCGAATCAAGTATCCACTTCAGGAGATCTCCTCGCCACCCGTGGCGACATAGCATTCCTTATCGCTCCCTTCCTCTGAAGCGTGCTTCGCTTCTTCCTTGCCCTCTCTCCTCTCGGTCTTGTTGTTGTTCTTCTTTCCACCTACTCTCTTATTTGGATGGTCGACTTTGAAATGCCCGCTTCACCGCGACTTGAAACATCCTTTTCCATAAGAGGTCTTGATTTAGATCTAGACTTTCCTCCTTGCCTTTTCCTCGCTCATTGCTCCTTCCTCTTGCAAACAATCCTGCGCTTGTTCCCTGTTACGCCGATGGCCATGTCACTAGTTGCGTCTTAGAAGATCGTCAGCTAGAAGTGCCGTTCTAGTCTCATCCATCTTGATTTTTCCCCAAGCCTCGGTGTTTGCACCGAGGTTCTCATAAGACTGGCGACAGTAGTAAAGCGCTGATCCTCGTCTCCTACTTTAACATCTATGTCTTTCAAATCGATATGATCCTATCAAACTTGTTGATGTGTTCCGGATTGATGAGCCCTCCTCCATCTTGCAAGTATACAATTTGGATTTTAAGTAGATCCGGTTAGTTAGACTCTTCGTCATGAAGGTACCCTCTAACTTCTTCCACAGCCTGCATGGCCGTTTCCTCTCCATCTACCAAGAAAGCTACATCCCTCTCGAGGCATAGGATAATCGGCGGTGCTTCAGATCAACTCCTCCCAATCCTCATCGGACATATCATTGTTCTTCTTCTCCTTTCCATCCAAAGTCTTGTGCAATTTTTGCGAAATTAGAAAGTTTTCATCTGCATCCTCCATAAGAAAAATCGTTCTTCCCATTGAACTTTTCAATCTCGAATTTTCCCACTTTGGTGATTCTTGGTTGGCGCCATCCTCTGTTTGTCTTCGTGAATCCGCTTCTCTCGGGAATCACCGAACACCCCTCAAATTAGAAATTACACCACTTCCAATCGAACAATAGCTCGATACCAATTGTTGGTAGCGGACCGTGAACGTCGAGAAACCACCAAAGCGAGAAAAGAAAACACAATAAAAGAGTAAAGACACGAGATTTACGTGGTTGACAAGTTGCTACGTCCACGGGGTAAGGAGGATTTCCACTAATAGAAAGAGAATACAAATTAGGATTACAAGTTCTCACAAAGAAACCCTAAAATAAACCTCTCAATCTCTCAAAAGATCTCCTCTCCAAAGATGCACAAAACCCTCGGCTGCTCCAAACGTGCTTCTTAGCTTTCAAATAATCGGGTTTAGGGTTATTTATAAACTCTAAGCAGGGTTTAAAACCAAAACCCGTTTTGAATCTGCCGATTAATTAGGCCTTGCCAGTTAGTCGACTACTCATCGTAGATTAGTCGACTACAACACCAGTTAATCGACTACTGACCAGCTAGCGAAACACACCTTTACGTAGATGCAGTTAGTCGACTACTACTGCAGATTAGTCGACTACCTAAGCAGCTGCTTGTGCATGTTTTTGTGCATGTTCTACAAAATATGATTCTAGCATGGAATAATTTCGAATGGTCAAAAAGACTTGAAGCTAAATTGTGCATACCAGTCAAAAAGATTTTGTAAAGAGCTTCTAAATCTCACAGAAAGCAATACACTGAACTTTGATGAAATATGATACAACTTGCCAAGAATGTCTGTGGAATTGGCATTTAGTGTGGACTCCTGCTCTCAGCACATTTGGTTTGTTTCCGCTTATTCGATTGATTAAGCGGCCGCGTAATGTTTGTTTTAGAACACTAGCTATTGTTTAAGTTCCCGGAATAAGATAAATCAGATCAGTATCAACATGATTCAGAAATCAATCAACCCGACAAAAAGACAAGGGAAGGCATATTTCCTAGTGTCTAGTGAGAACCCAATTTCTACTCAATGTGGTTATCAATTAGCTCGGTGATGGGATCATCAAGCTAATATATTTAGATGCATGGGCTGGACTCATACACCTTATTTGACCCGCTTACACATACTTGCTAGTGGGAAAACCTCTCGACATGATACAATCTCTTTGGACCTCATTAACCATTCAAAACCACTTTGTTTTCTTCGTTGATGAAAACAAACCAAAACCAACAAATTTCGATAAAGATTATCTTTTTCCTTATACTAAAAGGATCCTCCTCCAAGTTGACTTGGTCATAAGTTTAAAAGTATAAAAAAAAAAGAGAGAGGAACCTCAAAATCTGACGATAGCAGCAACGTCAGTTTAGGAGCAGAACTTTGTGGGATGGTCATACCGTCATAGGAGGAAGGAGATGGAGGAGAGTGGAAGGTTGAGTGGGAGGGGGAGGGAGAGACCAAGTAGTGGAGATTGTCAGAGTGGGTCAAAAACAGAGGGTAAGTCGGCGAAGGTTGGACCAATGAGTTGGAGTAGGAATTTTGAATTGGAGAGCTGGATGGTAAACAAGGAAGAGAAGTGGCATGCAGCTCATGGCCAGCACAAAGGTGGAGAACATTTGAAAGGAGAACTGAATCAATTGTGCTCGGCATTTGGGATTGGAGAGAGTTTCTGTGTGGGTCTAGGAAAAGTGTGAAAAGATTGATGGCGGTTTGTGTTTATTCAATAGTTTATAAAATTCATGGTAGTTTGCTGTGAAAAAGATGCGAATACTTAAGGATTTGATCAAAAATAGCCATGTGATAATCACGTGATTAAATTGCAGATAGTGTAGTGAAAGGTCGGAGAAAGTATGGGGATTCCCTGCATTTTACAAAGCTCATGATAGTTTACTGATACAGTAGGCAAAATTTATGGTAATTTTATGTAATTTAACCAATTAAATTAGAAACTTTGTTAGCATTTAGCAGCTAATAAGGCTAGCACAAGTTAGTCGATAGATATATTGAAACACGTCCACTGAAGCTTTACTTGGTTGCAAAGAGTTGGGTCTCCAATGGATTTCCATGTGTGTGCAGCTTCAATTACTGTAAGACCATTGTTTGGTTGGATTTCGACCAACGTAGCATAAGAACTTCATTGGGAAGCCCTGTCGTGTCCGATACATGATGCACACAAGATTTCTTATCCTCTATTTATTTATTTATTTTATTTGTCTGCTCTATTTTCGAATCTGTTGTAAATTGATGTTTCATGACACATCTGTGCTTCTTGTAGTGTAACTTCGCTTATAGGTTTGGAGTCCAATTTTGTTGCTTGTAATTGTTATCCCACAGCTAAAACTGCTCACGCCCTCTGGTAAGATGGGTTTCAAACTGAATCAGTCTTATGCTCAATAGAAATTAGCTCCAAGTACATTCTACAGAACCTAATTTGTCTTTCCAACCATAGTATGATGTCTATACAGAATGACCAAATGGAAAGAAAGAGTTTCAGTGCACTTTGAGCTGCATGGACCTCAAGTGTGTTAACCAATAACAATCTGAACATCAACATGAACAATAAATTAGTTGTAACAAAGTTCTGGAGACTGCTAAATCAAATTCCTCTTCTTCATTTAGTTCTGCTAAAGGCTCTTGGCCTAGCAACACTTACTTATAGAGGAACTCATACTTACTTATAGAGGAACTCATACCTTTTGCTTTTTATCTGCTCTTTCCCTAGTCTTAGTTGCTTGATCAGTAGATTCAGTACAAGTGTATAAATCCTCCATGACACACCATCCCAACTCAAATGACTTTCCTACGTCATGTCTCAGATGAAGAAACCCCTAATTCTCATAAATGCAAATAATTCATATCCTAGCTAAAGTTTAACCATCCATCCACGTCGACATTCTCAGTTCAGGACCAATCATAACGCACAAGTACCATACTGCAATTGTGATTTTTTTTTCCTTCTTTTTATGATTTGCTTGCTGTGCCTGTGTGTGAGTGTGTATTTGTCCGAGTGTTATATCCTTATAGTGTGCGCGCGCATATGTGCTCCTGATTCTTATCACTCTGTGTACATGCAACAGCAAGAGAGAGCATGCAATTGGATGTATGTCTCTCTTGTGGACACATAGCTAGCCCGGTCTATACAGCTTTGCTATTTACATTTGTCTGTGCAGATCTTTTATGCTAGTTTGCATCTCATGTCTGTAATGAATACCAGTAAAGAGGATAGGATGAACCAATGAAATGTTACATGAGATAATTTACCTTAAAATATGATTCTAGCATGGAATAATTTCTGAATGGTAAAAAAAGACTTGAAGCTAAATTGTGCATACCAGTCAAAAAAAGATTTTGTAAAGAGCTTCTAAATCTCACAGAAAGCAATACACTGAACTTTGATGAAATATGATACAACTTGCCAAGAATGTCTGTGGAATTGGCATTTAGTGTGGACTCCTGCTCTCAGCACATCATATGACGATTTTAGGTTACATGTCAAGAATGTTCTGTCCTGTAATTTAACAAATAAATTTATAAATAATAAAACTGAAAAAAAAATAATACATCGGTAACTGAGCAATCAGCAACAAACTTATATTATTCAAATATTCACCTAGACAGTGAATTGTGTTTGTCTCTTGCCCCATGATTTCAATGCCATCATCACTTAATAATGAAATCCCTGATGAATTAACAATAAATGGAAATGCTAAAGGTGGAGAGATCGGAGATTTTGCCACCTTTATAAACCTCTGACCTGCAATTGCATTTCAAAAAGTTAAATATAAAAAAAAATTAGCTCAAGAAAATTCACCTTTACAAGTAGAATTTTTATCTCAAAACATTGCATATTTCATATAACTCCTAACAGAGCAACAATGTTTCTTATAGCAAATTCTGCATTTTTGTAGAATACTACAAAAGGTAGTTCAATCAAGATAAATACGATAGTTTGTTTAATAGTAAACAGTTGCAAAGTGTATATCATCAAACTATAAAAAAATGATGTTTCCTGCCATTATTATTGTTTGAACTTTAGAATATTTCCTGATTTCGAGCATGCCTACTGTGTTTATGTCATTATGGGGCAGCATATGCATGTGTAAATACATAGACTACCTGTGTGCATGCATACACTACAGAAGTTTATAGACGACACATGCAAGACAGCCACCCCTTTTTTCATGTGCAGATTGCTACATATGTATGTTTGCATGTGTAGATGACATATTTCTGAGAGATCCAGACCCCCATAAATAGGTAACAGATAAGACAAGACGGATGGTCACAAACCGGAATGAGCCTCAAAGACAAGACGGATGGTCACAGCGTGCGCCCATTGGATCCCCAGAGCAGCTGTTAAATGAGATTCAAGCCTCTCGGAGATTCTGATATCTGAATTCTGTCCTGTACATGATTTAAAATGAAAGTTTAAAGTAGACGAGCGGTCAAAGAGGCTAGCCCACATGCATATTCAAATTTCATAGTCACACCTTGGAATGAATAGCGAAAGGATCCATCACCGCTTTGACTCCGTACTTGATTTGTCACAACAATAGGAATTCGTGAAAATTCAGCAAGTGACCTGCGAAGGCTTTGATTTATGAGGAAAGTTGCCTAAATGAAAGTCATAAATTGCTAATTTTAGAGCCTTTATACACAAACAGACATACAAGAAAAGAAAGGGTATAAAACCTCTCACTTGAGAAATGGAAGAGGCAATCTTAATGAACTTTGCCTAAAACTCCCCATAGATCTTTCATTTTCCCTGAAATATAAGGACGAGAAAATTTACATCTCTTGTTTCCACAAAGATATAAACAGATCACATCATAAGCATTGAAAAGTATCAAATAAATATTGAATTTTTAACATAAAAAGGAGAAGAGGCCAACAATAACATGAATGTCAATATGTGAATAGCGGCAAGGAAAAAAACTTGGTAAAGGCTATTGTTTATGCAGAAGCATTTGAAAAAATAACACCTCATAAGGACAAATCCAGATGTACAAATAACTGTTAATGGTGGTGGTATCGTGGTAGCATCTTTTCACCTTTCTTCCTGCCCACAGCAGCATTAAGTTTGAAACATAGCTCAAAGTATTGTTTCGTATTAGTGGTTGACCATCAAACTATTGTGCCACTACATTGTAACAGGAAATGAATTAATATAAAAATGCAAAATGATCATACTAGCTCATGTAATTTAATTTTTTGTTCAAGTAAATTACATAATGCATGAGAAGTGCCAATTTATGTTGCATTAGCTAACAATACAATTACTAGCCTTTTCTCTCTACAACATCAAGTTTCATCTGAGGTTCCTACGGAATTGCATAATCTGTATTTATATGTAGCCTGCTATGGATCAATGATAATTGTAGTGAGGAAGCATTAACAAAATGAAGGTTATAAACTTTACAATGCAATAGGTGGTTGTGTCTGTTCATGCTTTTACTGCACTGTGCGTATTAACCACCGGTGAGGGGATGGGAAGTATGATGGATGTTGAACTTACTCTCATCCCACCTTTTTATATAAAAACAAGTACTAATAAACATTTTCTTCTTAACATGTCAGCCATCTGCTTTCCATATTGACATTTTACAGTGCAAACAGAAGTCAAACTTCAAACCAAATACAAAAACATAATAGCTATTTACAAGTACTCCAAATCCTTCAACACCATTAAATTCTATGCGGGTCTCATCTAGTACAATTGGGAGGTTTCTGCTTATGTGAACTGTAAAATATCAGAATCGTCAGCGTATCCTTGACAATGAAATACAAGGCACCGACCTTTTATCCTAGTCACAAATTCTTGATGACTCTTTTTGGCAATGGGTTGAGAAGGTAAAGGAAAAAACTGAATCAACAAGAACAAGTTTTAGCAGATAAACTATTGGTTTCCTTCATGCTTATCTACCCAGAAAACAAGATAATCAATCAATCATACAATAGTAGGACTTTCAGCATGGCTGGCTATATTTGAAGATTAATAAGGTGGAAAACATAGTAAATCTGACCTCAATGAAAGAAAGATGTAAAAATTCCCTCACCCTGTAAGAAGAGCAGCCATGCTATCAATAACTAGCAACTTAACTTCATGCTGGAGAAGCTTCAGTTTCATCTGATGCAAGCTGAAGAAAGACTATAAATTATGATTCTTCTATTTTCACAAACAGATAAAAGTAAATAGGCTTGTAAATTACATAGAGCATACATGACAAATTGTCAATTTATGTATAACTGGAATGCAAAGAATCAATAGTAAACTGTGACAATCGTAAACTAAAGTATCACTGGTTGAATGCATAGTGATATTTCTCATTCTAGTGACCAACTCTGTAACAACTTAAGGTCAGGTTTATCTGCATATCTTTATTGATGAGAGACTGTTTCAATATCCAACCTGGATATAAGATAGATGTCCCACATGTACAACTATTTGATGCATCTGAGGGCTCATATTCCACCGTTGGTTAATTCATGTCTCAGCAATCATCAGTATAGAGATAAGAACAGTTAATAGGCATAAATATAAAGGCAATTTTATGTGAACCTAGCTTTCCAAAGATCACAAAAACAACTTATAAGAGCAGACAAGTACCTAGCTAGAGGAAAATGTTTACAAACAGAACTTTTACAAATGGAATCTCTGTCTAACGTAGTTCAGAATCGAGATCTGGCTATACCGCTCTTGATATGAAATTTCCGTTGATTGCTTCTTACTGATTTTGGAGCCACAGTATTCCAACCGCACATGTGTAATTTACAACAAAAAGAATCATAAATGATTGTTTCAGATGAAATTATTATTGCTTTTAGTCCTTACAGCTCAGTCCTAAGACATAATGAGAAGGTACAAGTGTCCCAAAAGAAACATCTAGGTGATACAATCTGTAGTTAGGTGAGACATAATGAGAAGGTACAAGTGTCCCAAAAGAAACATCTAGGTGATACAATCTGTAGTTAGGTGGTGTACCTAACAACTCATGGGATGGAAGGCTGTAGAAGAGCAATATTGATGCATTATAAGTCAGCAATAATAAGGCTACTCCAATACTACTAAGGGGAGAGTCGACTGGTGTGTCTCTACATGTGCTGTTAATGCCAAAAATGCTATTACTAGGAAATACTGCTGCTTTATAGTTGTTTTTACATAATATAGTTCCCTCCAAAATATATTAAAACCTAAAGAAACGTCCAGTGTCATAACTCTGCATGCTAATATGGATCTCTTGTACCTATGTCGCAGATCAGTCTGTAAAAATCAAGAATAAGAAATTAAGCAGAATTACATAACAGGTAGTTAATTTTGAACAACCATAAGCAAAGAAGGTCCAGGAACACACCTTTCGGTGAATTCAGACAGGGATGTCGGTCGTAGAACTACTATTCTACCAGCCATCTGCAAAATCAAAGGTCAATTGAAGCCTCCGAAACAATGTTGGACTTCCAAGGCGAATATCTTGGCATTGGAAACCAATAAAGCTACCTATGTAACCCTACTGACTCATAACTCAAAATATTTGATTTACTTCAATAATTACAGTTCACATAAATTGTTGGAATAAAATGCAGACAAAGAGAACCTTAACTTCTTAAGCTTCCGTGATACGTACCATGTTCCTAAGGGCCAAACAAGAAAATTCATGGTTCCGGGATTATTTATAGTGTTAATGGTATGGAGGCCATGGGTCCATCCTACTCTCCAAATTTCAGAGAGCGCTCTAAAGTGCAGAACATGGACAATCTCACTCCTATTTAATTCAAGATAATGATAAATATCAAATAAGAATAAATGCAAAAAAAGGCTGAGAGGATGCAGATGGCATTCCCCCATAGGTTTTCCACTTTATTTTTATTTTACTTCTTTTGCTGGCTGACGGGAAGGGAGACTGTTGAAATCAAGTCAGTTGGTTAAAGAGTTTAACCACTATTAAGAAGACATGGTAATTGCCATAGTTGATACAGTTTCCTTTTATGTTATAAGAAGACGAGTACATAACATAAGCGAAAATAGATTATCACAACCTCTTGTGCCATGCCTTCTGACCGAAATATCTGAGGAAAACTGTTTTCTCCAATCTCTATCATCCTGTCAAGAGCTTAATATCCATTAGAGTTGAAAATGCCAAATGCAATTTAAGGAACAGAACAAGGAAATGTCGCTACTACCTGCGCGAACTAAATTTTGATTCTGTGTCAATGTATATAACACGGCCATTCAAACCTCCATAACTGGCGGGCAAGGCTGCTAGCAGTGATAGCTTTAGACAAAACTACAATATGAACCAAAAAAATTCATGTAACGTCGATTATGATTAAAATAATAAAAGTAGCAACAAAAAATTGTGCGATACATAGGATAAAGAAAGGTGTAAGATGATTCATAAGCTAATGCTAGACCACTCACCAAGCAAGAAGAATAGGAATAGTTTTTTGAACTTCTTCAACAGAGAGATAAACCATATATACATATTGGAGTGTTCCAGGGGACCCTTAAGACTTGCAAATCACTAAAATTTTCCTTTCCTTTGAGATATATTTTACTCTTTATATTAGCATAAACCGGCCATGCACACATTAGCTTAACGTGGTACAAGCTAGGCCTTGGGTTCAAATACATCTTTACCAGATTGAGATAGTTTCTCTTTAGGTATTGTTTTACGATTAAGGATGTTCATTCTAAGTCATGGATCACGACTCACGAGCCATCCAACATTTTTTGGTAAGAGCGCATTGTACACCTGGAGCACTGCTAGGGTGGTTTTAATAATTAAACATGTACTTTTGTATGCATGTAAAGAGAAGAGACAAATATATATATATATATATATATATATATATATATATATATATATATATATATATATATATATATATATATATATATATATATATATATATATATATATATATATATATATATATATATATATATATATATATATATATAAGGATTATGTTATTATAATTTCAAAGACAAAATACAAAGCAGGCTAATTTACTTTTAAAAAATGACTTCAGTTCTAATTGCATCAACAGTAAAGGTTTGAACTTCAAATTCTCAAGTCATATGGTCTCAAAACCGTAAAACAAGTCTATGAAGGAAATGCTGAATAATAAAGGTAAATACATTAAAAAGAGTTATAAATCACTCAGTAGTTCTCTTATTTTATTTTTGGGTCATTGATTTTGATGATCCAGATCATGAATGCATCATGAATCTGTGACACAAACTGGATTGCAACTCAGAGGGTCCAGAGAAAATTAGGTAACCCAGACAATGAGTTAATGCCACATCTAATAATGAAGTATGTGCCAAAAACTTGGTTACCTTTGGCTACGCCAATTGTGTTCATCTCCTATAGAATCCACTTCAAATGATAAGATCCATCGAGTCTCCCAATTATAATATTCACTAGTGAATCTAATTCAAAGATGTCATACTAGGCTCAACATTGTCTTTTGAAGTTATATTTGTTAGTTAACCATATAACTTAAAATTGTTGCTATCACTATCCTGATTTTAGCAGAACCCTCTGCAAACTAAGAATTTTAAGAACTAATCTAGACCATGGTTTTGCAAACATGGTAAAGAAGAACCATAACAATTTCAGGGAGCACACTTTAAATTTTAATCGAAACCTTAGCTCTCCAACAATACCAAACAATGAAACCTATGAGTAGGGGTCAGCGCTATTCGGTGCAATAAACCGACCAAACCATTTCAGCGGTTCGGTTCGCTAATAACTTCGGATCAGTTCAGTTTTGAAAAATTTGAAACCAAAATAACCAAATCGACCAATCTCTACATAATTGTCTAAAAACTCAATGCTCATTGTAGGTGAAAAGATAATATATACCAATATTCTTATATAGCTTAGATAATTAAAGTTCGATTTTAGTTTGTAAAGTAGTTGTTTGACGAGATTGCTCTTCAACTTGGAATATGAGCTGACCGAGAGGTTCGAAAGAGTAAGAGCGTTGTCTTATAGCGAAAAATTCCCTAACTTAACATGTCTATGCCTAAACCAAACAAACCGCACCAAACCGACTTAATTTTGTTTGGTCTGGTTTTGAATCTAATTCGATTGGGTTTGGTTTGCCAAAAAATAGTCGAAACCAACCATTTGCACACCCTACCTATGAGTTCTAGCCCAAAGATAAAACTGTTGATGTCCCTTCCCTATCCCAAAACTCCGAAGTTATGATGAGGATATTGCACAGAAACTCTGGTGTTTTGGTGCTACGAAAGGACCTTTAATATGGTATAAGATCAACCCATGTTTTAAATTATACTAGCCTAAATGCGGATTAAAAAAGATAGTGTTTTGTGGATCCAAGTTTCTGCCCATAAAAGGGGAACTCAACTTGGAATGGGCATGTTAGAATATAATATTATTACACCCTCAATCCTCAACACATTTTCAGAGTTTTGGTGCAGTAGAAGAGGAAGGTACAAGAAATCTCATTTCTAAAATTTTAAGACAAAACATGCACAAAAGTAACCAAAAATAAATACTTTGAACGCTTACCTGTGTTTTACCAATTCCCGAAGGCCCAACTAACTCCGTAAGAACTCCGAATGGGATCCCACCGCACAAAGCATTATCAAGACCCACCAAGCTCGTCGACAAATGGCCACCAAATGCCTCATTCCTCACTCGATCCTCCATCAAAGTAAACGCCTATCCATTTTCCCCACAAAAATAAATAAATAAATAAAACAAAACTAATTACATCAATTTACTTCAAAAAAAACTAATTACATCAATCAATAAGATATATACCAAAAAAAAAACAACAAGCTAGGGTTTCAACAGAAAACTAAAGATCTCACAGTTTGATACGGAGGGCAAGCGACCTCGCTGATCCTTGCAATGGCTAGATTCACTTCCATAAGACCGACATCGAGTAGAGACATCAGATCGATTTCTGGCAGAGAGAGGGCATCCTAAAAGTTCGATAAAAAAAAACCTAAAAAATTGGGGGAAAACTAAAATGCAAAGGATTTGGTTTGAATTTGATTATAATTACCTTGGCGGTTAAAATGTTGCGAGCAGCGAAGATGTTGGCGATTGATTGAGGAAGATTCATTTCACTAATTATTTTGTTTGACATTTTTTTTTGTCGAGAGATTTTTTCTCTCTCTCTCTTTTCCCGCTCTCGAGAAAAAATTAAAAAAGTGGCGGGGCGTATTAAAGGGCGAAGGTACGCTTTTGCCACGGGCACCGCAACAATTGATTATTGAGTATTAACCCCTTGAGGAGCTAGTTACTAGTAATTCATTATAGGGTTAATTGCGAATAGACCGTCTGTAGTATCACACAATTGTCAAGAGGCCTCATGTTGTTCTATTTGTTGCAAATAGATATCATGTAGTTCTATTTTTAGCGAATAGACCATAGAATGAATTTTATTTTACTCTTAAATTTGTTTAAAATGTTGGATGAGACGGATAGCCCCCTTATAGTTCTATTGTTGAGCACACACCCAATTCGCTTTTTTAAAATTTTAGTTCTAAGAAAGTAAAAAAAGTTCATTAATGACATGTATTCGCACTTGGGTCAATACTATAAGGGGTCTATTTGCAATAAGTATAAATGCAAGGGGCCTATTCACAACAAATAGAACTAAAGAAAGTCTCTTTGCAATTAGTTTATACCTCAGGGGTCTGTTTGCAATTAACCTTTCATTATAAACATATGGGTTTTCGTTTTTGATTTTCTAAAACCACCTTTAAAATAGAATCATTATATAGAAACCATATTTGATAGTTAATTTATATATAGACTATCTTTAAATGGTTTATTGTTGCAATCAATCGGCTCACTTTTAAGTCAACAAGTTTCTTTTTGGTTTTACTGTAATTATTTGTTGTCACATACCAATTATATTAGAGATGGAGGTTATGTCCCAAACAGGCCTAAGGGAAAAATTTATATACGTGAGAAAAAGCGGGCATTAAGTCAAACAGTATATTCCATTCACAAATAGATTATGATCTGTATCGTATTAGGCGCCACCAACACATTCCGTAGAAGTATTCATATCATCTTAATCATGGTGAGGTCCTACTCCACGGTTCGCATAATTAACAATTATCAATGTAAGATTCCTAGGCCATTAAATTTAATAACAATGCAAAAAGACAATGACCCTAAAGACAACACGCATGAGGTATTAACAAATAATTAATACAAAGCTACACTCGTATATAGTTAATCTGATTACTGGAGAACAATAGTAAAAATGCAAACTAAATCAGAGCTGGTAAAAACATTTAAAAGAGGAAAACTTGACCAAATGCATTTTTCCTAACCGCAATAAGCCAAATAATTCAACTAAATACTCAAATTAGCTCAACGATTGGGCCGGGTTAAAAAGACAATTACAAACATTTGAAAGGAAAAAATATTTAGTTAATTCATGGTTAATTTAATGATCATCAAAGAACGTTAGTGATTACATTACAATAATAATAATTCAATAATTCTCATAATTCAAAGCATATAATTACACGACTATTTGATGCAATACTATAATCAGGCATAAGTATATTATAATTGCCATCTACACAAAAAATTACAACAAAACTGTATTTATCTGGTCATTATTAAATATAACTTTTTTTTAAGGCTAAATATCAGAGAACCCCCTGGATTTGGATGATTAGTAGATAACGCCCCATAACTTCAAAACATCATAATATCCCCCATAACTTCAAAACATCATAATATCCCCACACCCAAAAAAAAGTATATGGATTATCAGAAAAACCTTCCTTTAACATTACAATTTATTAGAGAATCCCCTTTAACTGTGAAATTTAATAGAAAATCCCCAAAAACGTCGCTCATAGAAGGTTTTTTGAAAATAGCTCAAAGGTAAAGGTTTTTGTTTTTGGTAATTCCTAAAGGTAAGGAGAGTTTGTTGGTATTTTCAAAGTAATGGGGTTATATGATAATTATCCATAGTTAAAGGGGGTTCGCTGATATTTAGCCTTCTTTTTAGTTATTGCAGAAGAAATATAATATTCGTTAAAAATGACATATATAAATATTTTTTCATAACTGAATATAACTATAGTCAAACAAATAATTGAAAACATTAAATACAACTATAATAAACCTAAATCCTGAATTTAGGCAATGATGGGCTGGGCCTTTTACACAGCAAGGATAAAACTGTAATTTACCTAAGGAGGGCTGTGTCCAACTGTGCGATTATTTAATTGACAGCGACTCCCGAAGCGGCCACAGCAACATAAACAATCCAAAGGGGGGAAAATAGAAGAAAAAGAAAAGGGTTTGGTTTTCGTTATCGTCCCCAAATTTTCATTCCCTCTTCAATCCCATCTCTCGATCCTCAGCGCTTTCTCGAACTCGAATCGATCGATTCGCCAATGTAAGTCCTCTCTCATCTCTCTTCGATCGATTGCTCATGTATTTGATTGGTTCATCTAGCTCAATTATCCTCTTGTTGATTGGATCTGGCCTTGTTCTCGATTTTTGACCCGTTATCGTTGATTTTGTTGTGGATTAATGGATCTTGTGATTGGATCTTGGTTCGTGTTCGAATCGAGAATTGGAGATTAGGCCGCTGGAAAAAAATTAGGTCGTTTTTGGAAGAATTTGAATAGATTTGGCGTCTGAAATGTAATAATATGAATTTTTTTGATGATTGAGCTGCAAATGTTCAGAATTCGGTGGTTTAGTTGTTAGTTGTGAGAAATTAGGTTATTTCGCATGTTCAAGTTATCTGTTCCCTTTTCTTTTTAGGCACTCTGCACAAAAAAGGTTATTTTTACGGCTTTAAGTGGTATTTGTTGATATTATTGTGGGGAGATGGATGTTGTGATTGGATCTTGGTTCGTGTTCGAATCGAGAATTGGAGATGAAAAACTAGTGTCTTTGGAAGGATTTCGATAGATATGGCATTTGGTGAAATGTACTAATTTGACCCTTTGATGATTGAGCTGCAAATGATAAAAACTTAGGCTGACTAGGATAGATTTGACAGCTTCCAGTTAACCAATCGATCAGTAGTTCAATATGCACATTCCTAATTTGAATCAGGAATTAGAGATTGAGTCGTTGGGAAAGATTAGTCCATTAGGGTTCCTAATGTTATTTTTGGAAAGATCTGGACTGATTTGGTGTCTGATGAAATGTACTAGGATGAGGTTGATGAATAAGCTGTGAATGGCTAGAATTTAATGTTTGAGCTGTCATTTCTGAGAATTGGGTTACTTAAACTTGACTTGGCATCTTTTAGTAATTTTGTTTTCTTGCTTTACAATGATTGATTCTTAGCTTTTCGAGAATTAATTAAATATATGCATGGTCCCAGCGATCGACATGTCTGTTTTGTTTTATGTAAAACAAGAATGTGTGGCATATGTTTCCACCTTTTGGCTCTTTTGTACATTGTGTGTTGGTTATCAAATGTAAGTCCTCTCATCTCTCTTCGATCGATTGCTCATGTATTTGATTGGTTCATCTAGCTCAATTATCCTCTTGTTGATTGGATCTGGCCTTGTTCTCGATTTTTGACCCGTTATCGTTGATTTTGTTGTGGATTAATGGATCTTGTGATTGGATCTTGGTTCGTGTTCGAATCGAGAATTGGAGATTAGGCCGCTGGAAAAAAATTAGGTCGTTTTTGGAAGAATTTGAATAGATTTGGCGTCTGAAATGTAATAATATGAATTTTTTTGATGATTGAGCTGCAAATGTTCAGAATTCGGTGGTTTAGTTGTTAGTTGTGAGAAATTAGGTTATTTCGCATGTTCAAGTTATCTGTTCCCTTTTCTTTTTAGGCACTCTGCACAAAAAAGGTTATTTTTACGGCTTTAAGTGGTATTTGTTGATATTATTGTGGGGAGATGGATGTTGTGATTGGATCTTGGTTCTTATTTGAATTGGGAATTAGAGATGAAAAAACTAGTGTCTTTGGAAGGATTTCGATAGATATGGCATTTGGTGAAATGTACTAATTTGACCCTTTGATGATTGAGCTGCAAATGATAAAAACTTAGGCTGACTAGGATAGATTTGACAGCTTCCAGTTAACCAATCGATCAGTAGTTCAATATGCACATTCCTAATTTGAATCAGGAATTAGAGATTGAGTCGTTGGGAAAGATTAGTCCATTAGGGTTCCTAATGTTATTTTTGGAAAGATCTGGACTGATTTGGTGTCTGATGAAATGTACTAGGATGAGGTTGATGAATAAGCTGTGAATGGCTAGAATTTAATGTTTGAGCTGTCATTTCTGAGAATTGGGTTACTTAAACTTGACTTGGCATCTTTTAGTAATTTTGTTTTCTTGCTTTACAATGATTGATTCTTAGCTTTTCGAGAATTAATTAAATATATGCATGGTCCCAGCGATCGACATGTCTGTTTTGTTTTATGTAAAAACAAGAATGTGTGGCATATGTTTCCACCTTTTGGCTCTTTTGTACATTGTGTGTTGGTTATCAAATGTAAGTCCTCTCTCATCTCTTTTCCATTGCCCAATTCAGCTCAAATCCCCTCCTGTTGACCCTATCTATCTTTGTTGTTGATGAAAATGGACTTTTTAATTTTTACAGTGGGAAAATGAATTCTTTGAATGGATATTGGTCATTTGAGTCGGGAATTACAGACTAGTCTGTTGGAAAAACTTGGGTCTTTTAGGGTTTCATCTGGTCTTTGGAAGGATTGATAGATTTCACATTTGATGAAATATATTAATATGAGGCTGATGATTAAGTTGTAAATGATTACAATTTAGTGTTTTAATTGTCAGTTCTTTGAATTCTGCTATTTAAAATAGATTCAGCATCTTTCTGTAACTTTGTTCTCTGTATTGCTATTACATCAGTCATCGATTCGTAACAGATCTGACCATTAGTTTAATATATGCATGTTTCTTATTTGAATCCGGAATTAGAGATTAGGATGTTGGAAAGTTAGTTCTTTTAGGGTTTCATTTAGAGTATTGAAAGATGGAGAAGGATTTGGCATCCGAAAAATATACATGTGATGTTGATGATTAGGTTGTAAATGAGTAGAATTTAGTGTTTTAGTTGTCAATTCTGATAAATTGGGTTAGTTTAAAAATAGATCCGATGTCTTCAACGAATGCTGTTATTTTTTGGTTAGCAGTTATTGATTCTTAACTTTTTGGAGAACTAGTTTAGTACTGTTTGTTTTACTTCTTCCTTGTTTTGCAAGGACAAGAATATGTGACATTTCTGCACTTTTGGCTCTTTTGATACTGTGGGTTGGTTACCAATTGCTTGTGGTTTACTATGTTTTTTGTTAATTTTGAAGGACGACCATGAGTGATGATGGAGATAGGACCTGCCCTTTATGTGCGGAAGAGATGGACCTTACTGACCAACAATTGAAGCCATGCAAATGTGGATATGAGGTACAAATGACATTTCTTTAAAAGTTACAATGCCCATTCATTTTAAAATCCAACTATTATATAAAAAACCAACCATGGGTACCAAAAAGTTTGGATGAACTTTGTCCACTCAATGGCAAAGTGAGGGGTATAATAGTAAATTGATTTCTTTCCCCCTCCAACACGTGGAGCCACTCAACTTCATTTTCTAGGGCACTTTTAACACATTTTTTAATTTAAGCCCTTACAAAATTGTTATATGATATACATGTCCTCATTCACTCCTCTACATAGTATGAAATAAACAATTTTCATGTGGATTCTTTAAGATTAAAATTTTTCATGCCATAAATTTATTTCGTTATGATTGTTATAATATTTAAAAGTTAAAAGTATTAGAATATTTTTAAAAATTGTAAATATGAAAATGTAATAATAAAGTTGTATTCTTTTTAAAAAATATAGGAAAATCTTGCTAATATTTTTTTTGATGAAATGCTAATATTTATTAAAACAAAAGGAACTTTATTCTTCTCTCTTTACCAAAACAAATTACAGCCAAGTACTGTGGGCAATGTTCTTAGTTAATTTTCAAAATCATACAAATAACAAAAATAGTTCACTTACTCTATCAATATCAACTTATGACACTTCAAAAGGTCTACCTGATAAATAAGGGTTGAATGATGTAGAAGTAGGAATTGCAAAATATGAAAGCATCCTAGGCATACTAGAAAAGAAGAAAATAATTTTGTTTCACATCACGTAAATTAATAAATAAAATTAATATAAATTGCAATGAAAATATAATTTTTTCAGTTTCTAGATCTAGCTTATAAATGTTTACTGTTTCCTTTTCAGTATAAAATTGAGGAAAAAAAGTTTTGACATCGTCAAAAATTGCAATGAAATAAAAATTTCATTTTCTATAATCTAGCTTATGAATGTTTTCTATTCTTTTTAATATAAAAGCTAGGAAAAAAAATCATTTTGATATTTTGTGTATTTTGTTATTCTTTTGTCTAGAATGGAGTAAGTTGGACATGTTTAAGGTAATTGTTGAAATGAAGCATGAAGCTCAAAATGTCTCCTCTTTACCTCAAAAAATTAAATGTACTCTCATACTTTGTTGATTTTACTGGGTTACTATGCTTTATAGATGAAGTACACATGCTTTGTTTGCTCATGAAGTAGTGTGCTTTATATATTGTCAGAAAAAAATTATTTCTAATCTTTGGAGGAGGATTTTAGCCTGATCCATCATTTCTTTATTAACATATCTATGTTGACTACTTTTCCTGTCAATACGAAGCATAGTTTTGGTGTCTGTGCATGCATGCGTATGTCACTGTGATCAGAAGTGTCTAACCTATTTATCCATGTTTTCTTTGATAGATATGTGTATGGTGTTGGCATCATATAATGGAAATGGCTGAGAAAGAAGGATCAGATGGGCGATGTCCAGCATGTCGCACCACATATGATAAGCAAAGAATTGTTGGAATGTCTGCCAACTGTAAAAGGTCTGTGGTTTGCTTTGTCCTTGTGCAAAACTAACCATTGTATTCATTGTTAAAATTTGTATATGTGGATAGGATGGTGGCTGAAATAAGTGCAGAGAAAAAGCAGAAGCCCCAAAAGACAAAGAATAAATCTTCATCAGCCATAGAGGATAGGAAGCATCTTAGTAGTGTCCGTGTGGTGCAGAGAAATCTTGTATACATAATGGGAATGCCTTCTAATTTAGCTGATGAAAGCGTATGTATCATTGATTATGGTTTTTCCTATTCTTTGACCAAGTAAAGTCAATTTGGTACTTCCTTTTGATATTTCACTAATATAGGTAAAATGGTTCGGACAGGTTCTTGAGCGTAAAGAATACTTTGGCCAGTATGGGAAAGTTTTAAAGGTTTCAGTTTCACGCCAGGCTGGGACAACTCCTCAGCAAGCGGCTAATAATAACACATTTAACGTGTAAGTGTGATTTCTGTAAAGAATGTTCTGCTACTAAATGCTTTTAAGTATTTAGTATTTGTGTAGGTGAGTCCAATTATTGAAAACATCAGATGTATCAAAGTCTTTGAACCCTTTTGATTTATTTTGTTTCTATGTTCTTAAGCATCTTATGGATAGACACAGAAGTTGCTTCTCATTGTTGTTTTCTTTTGCGTCATGCTGGCTGCTTAAAGTGGAAAAGTGGGGACCACTCTTTACTAACATATTTTATTTTGTAACAATTGTTGAAATTGTAGTATAAGTTTAATAATTTACTTAATAAAATGACAGTGCCTCATAATCTAAACTTTTCTAGTTTCAAAATTTTGTTGTTTGCAAATTGCAAACAAACATCGTATTTCACTTGAATACTTGCATGCTGATGTGGATGCATTTTCGCTCTCGTGAAAAAAAGTGACTTCCACACTTCCAATTAACTTTCTGTTTGCCAAACACCTACTTATTAAGCAAGTCGATGCCATAAATCCATATTTTCAAAATGGAAAAAAGAGAAAGAAAAGAAAAAAAAAACAGATTTGGATTAGAATTTGATTTGATCCTTCATGCTGATACTGAGGTATCTGTATAACTAGTAGCATGTCAATGTTTCTGTCACTGACTGGTTGTGGACTTAAAAAAAAAAAAAAGAAGAGTATTGCACTTTGTGTCCAATTGTTCTTCCACTAGTAGGAAGAAAGATGTTTTTGAGAAAACCATTTACTGTTTTTTTTGGAAAGCCCATAAAGCATCTGAATTGATTCCCTAAATGTCCGACATTTGCCTCACTTCTTCGGGTTACTTTGGTGCATACTTGTTTTTGCTTTGATTGATTTGTGAAAGTATATAGACAGGACAGCTGGTATCTTCAGTTTCATAATTTATATATGCTTGTTGTAGTTAAACATGATAATTTATTGGCTATACACTATTGTAAAAAGGAGTGTAATTGGGAATACCAAGGAAGCTTACTGTCAAGAAAGTGAAGAATGATCACATTTTAAACAGAATGTTGATTCTTTATTCTTTTCATGTAGAATGTTGATTCAATAACTAGGGATAGAGTATTCCAGCTCGTGATGGAAGAGCGGCTTGCTGATGTGACGGTTTGATGCTTATCTAGGTGTTGAGTAGCGGCGAAGGTAGGGAACAAACGAGGAAAATACATGTAATTCACCTCAAGTTAGGTTTCATGTTTATCTGGGATCTGGATACAGAGAGTTGACTAAGTTGACAATGGATGATTGACGGACAAATTATTCTTTTTCATCTCCATGAGTCCAAGTGAAAGACTTAGTTTGTAAAATGCCTACTTAGCAGAAGGGAAAGGACAATGATATTTGCCCAGCCCGGGATAGGAAATAGTTTCACTTGCAAATGTAGAATATGTAAATATTTATCCTCAAGTAATTGTCCAGATGGTCACATGTGCATCAAGAGGCTTAGTAGGAAGCACCTAGTTTATGTTTCTTGCACAAAGTTTTAACACTTAAGTTATTGCAATCAGCAATCTAACTGCTATGGGTTCCATAGGTACATAACTTATGCTAGAGAGGAGGAGGCTGTTCGATGTATTCAAGCTGCTCACAACTTTGTTTTAGAAGGTAAACCTTTGAGGTAGGTTTGCAGCTTATATTCTATATGCAATATTTGTTACCTTGCTATCATTTCAGTGATGTTACATTTATCATTGCAGAGCATGTTTTGGCACTACAAAGTATTGCTACACATGGTTGAGAAATATGGTATGGACAAATAATTTGTTGAGTGAATGTCTTTTTACTCATTTTAAGTAATAAAAATATGTTCAATTTCATGATTCCACTTTGAGATGATTCCTCTGTTCCAGACCTGCAGCAATCCGGATTGTTTATATTTGCACGATATAGGTAGCCAAGAGGACAGCTTCACTAAAGATGAGATTATATCAGCTTACACCAGGTATTTTCATCTGTACAGACATCCAAAAAATTGTCAGTATTGTTCTTTTAACACAGGTTGAGATCAATGTCCCTTCATATCACAATGCTCTGTGTTTCATTATGTATTTAGTTGGTCAAATTCAAAATTTCTGCTTTGTCATTCCCATCATCAGGTCACCTATTTGTTTGTATAGTCAGATATCTAATTCTCTTTTGCACTGTTTCCCATATGCATGATGCTGTGTAATGTTTATGGTTCAATCTCGCTTTCGCCTTTTCTTTTTGAAATATCTGCTGTTGAATGCACATTTTTATGTTTATGGTTCAATCTCGCTTTCGCCTTTTCTTTTTGAAATATCTGCTGTTGAATGCACATTTTTTTTCTCTACATTATTTTATTAAGGGGGTGAATTGTTTTAATAGTTATTTGTTCCTACAGGAGTAGGGTTCCACAAATCCCGTCAACTAATTTGCTGCCACGTGCTGGAAATGTCTTGCCACCTCCAATAGATGATTTATACTCTAATGGGGCAGTTTCTACTAGACCGTCTACAAAGCCCTTCAATGTAAGGCCTGGTTATGCTCTTCTTGGAAACTGGTGCCTGTTTTGATCAGTGCTCGTTCTTGAGCACCTGAAAATCGATGGTTTTCTATTACCCTTAATAGCATAAACAGCTTGACTACATCTCTGATGAATACTTTGTTATTTGTTTGCTCACCAGAGTACCGCAAACCAGGTTAAGAGCTCTCCTATTGACACAAGTGGCACTAGGTCTACTGTTCTTCCGGCAGCTGCTTCATGGTATGCTTCTCATTATTCTGTTTGTTTCTCGATGTCTTTGCTTCTTCTAAATTGTGATTTTCAGGGGATTGCGCGCTTCAAATAGCCGGTCACCGACTTCAAATATTGCAAGCTCCCAAAACTCGCTTAACCAGAAGATAGAAGTCCTTAATAATTCATCTAGTTCTTCAATGCTTTTGAGCACAAAACAAAATTCTGCATGGAATGACAATACAGTTATCGCTTCAAAGATACCTGAAGGGAGGCCTGCGGTCCACATAAATGGTAGATATAGTGTCTCGGAACCCTTAAAACATGGCAATGAGAGGGAACATCTAATAAAAGCAGTTGATGAATCATCGGGGACCACTCTGGATGTTGACCATAGTTCTGGTTCTGCATGGGATGATGACATAACGACAGTCAAGTTACCTGATGGAAAACATACAATGCATACTACTGGCAGATTTAGGAACACAATAACTGTGAGATCCACTAATGCAACATTTGTTTTGGACACACCAGAAGTCATCTTGGATGAACCTCGTCATTCTGCATGGGATGATGACACAGATTTGACATCAAACAAGACGGAAGAAAGGCAGATTGTACATAATGATGACAGATTTAGGTCTACAGAGACTCAGGAGCCCAGTATTGCAGTCTTTAGAGCGTCCACTACAGATGTGACATCAAAGACTTTCCCGGATGTAGTTCATACTTCTGGAGTTTCCATTAGTTGCTCATCTGGCCAGTGTTCCCCGCAACATGAAAACCGTGACAGAGGCGCTACTGCATCTACACCGAGTTCATACTCAGAAACTACCACTTATTCTAAAGATTTTTCATATGAATTGAGTACGCCTTGTGCTGATGAGCTTAGTCATGTTAGTGCCGTCGATGGAAATATAGAGAGCCTAAGTTTGGGGTTATCATCAGTAAATTTGGATACTTGTCCTGGCATTGATCATATCAATGTTGGTCAGCAGCAGAGTTCAGTTTCTGATGATCGCTTTGTTGGAAAATTTGGACACTTAACTTCGAGACAGCATCAGCATCATCCTGAAAATGGGGTAGAATGTTCAACTCCTTTTCCTCTAAGTACTGCTTCCTTAATTCCTAATGTACAAGCAACAGGAAATTTATCTGATTGTAGAACGGATCAGCAGAAGCAAGCTTTATCATCATCTCGCAATGTAATTGTGGATGCTTTAACTACTAGTGTTGATCAGAGACATGGGCTTTCTGAGCTTACTAACTTACCATCTTGCTCTCCAAGTGTCCCAAATCATCTAATCAGCAGTTCTCACAATTACAGCGTAGGTGATAGATTGTTTTCTGTTGGAGATTCTAGAACTATGGGGGCAAAGTGAATAGCGAATCTTTATTTTTAATGGAATGACAATACAGTTATCGCTTCAAAGATACCTGAAGGGAGGCCTGCGGTCCACATAAATGGTAGATATAGTGTCTCGGAACCCTTAAAACATGGCAATGAGAGGGAACATCTAATAAAAGCAGTTGATGAATCATCGGGGACCACTCTGGATGTTGACCATAGTTCTGGTTCTGCATGGGATGATGACATAACGACAGTCAAGTTACCTGATGGAAAACATACAATGCATACTACTGGCAGATTTAGGAACACAATAACTGTGAGATCCACTAATGCAACATTTGTTTTGGACACACCAGAAGTCATCTTGGATGAACCTCGTCATTCTGCATGGGATGATGACACAGATTTGACATCAAACAAGACGGAAGAAAGGCAGATTGTACATAATGATGACAGATTTAGGTCTACAGAGACTCAGGAGCCCAGTATTGCAGTCTTTAGAGCGTCCACTACAGATGTGACATCAAAGACTTTCCCGGATGTAGTTCATACTTCTGGAGTTTCCATTAGTTGCTCATCTGGCCAGTGTTCCCCATAACATGAAAACCGTGACAGAGCTACTGCATCTACACGAGTTCATACTCAGAAACTACCACTTATTCTAAAGATTTTTCATATGAATTGAGTACTTTGTGCTGATGAGCTTAGTCATGTTAGTGCCGTCGATGGAAATATAGAGAGCCTAAGTTTGGGGTTATCATCAGTAAATTTGGATACTTGTCCTGGCATTGATCATATCAATGTTGGTCAGCAGCAGAGTTCAGTTTCTGATGATCGCTTTGTTGGAAAATTTGGACACTTAACTTCGAGACAGCATCAGCATCATCCTGAAAATGGGGTAGAATGTTCAACTCCTTTTCCTCTAAGTACTGCTTCCTTAATTCCTAATGTACAAGCAACAGGAAATTTATCTGATTGTAGAACGGATCAGCAGAAGCAAGCTTTATCATCATCTCGCAATGTAATTGTGGATGCTTTAACTACTAGTGTTGATCAGAGACATGGGCTTTCTGAGCTTACTAACTTACCATCTTGCTCTCCAAGTGTCCCAAATCATCTAATCAGCAGTTCTCACAATTACAGCGTAGGTGATAGATTGTTTTCTGTTGGAGATTCTAGAACTATGGGGGGCAAAGTGAATAGCGAATCTTTATTTTTTAATGGAAACAAGGATCAGATGTCAAGCAATTTTGTTAAAATTGACACAGCAATTGACCCTGATGGCAGCTACATTGGTAAAGAGATGGGCTCAAGTGATTTTGGTAAAATATCAAATATGGAGAGAAGTACAACTGTAAATACAGAAGAGGAAAACATTGTGTCAAAAATTTTGTCATCGGACTTTGATCCATGGGATAACTCATGGTCCTCTGCTAATGATTTTGCTAAACTTATTGCCCGAATGGATAAACAGGAGGGGCCTGCAAAACAGTCAAGCTCATGGAAGCCGCAAAGCGCTAACCAATCTAGGTTTTCATTTGCAAGGCAGGAAAATCAAGCAAACATTGTGGACAGTTCTTATAGGGACATGGGATTTGCACATCAACAAGTCTCCTCAAAGCAAGAAGCTTATGGAAATTGCTTTGGAAATGATTACCCTGTCAGTAGCTTCGGGCGTGCCAATTCGCTTGGGAACAGCGGCTCAACAATCTCTTCTGATACCAATGCAGGTCAGTCCTGTTGAATTATTTTTCCTTTGTCTGGATATTTCGAAAGCAATTATGAGGAGTGGAGATGTAGTTTATTAACAGAAAGTCACTGTTCTCTTCTTTCACATTCCCAAATTTAAAAGGAGACTTAAGGTTCTCTTGGTGCACTAAGATCTTTTTTTATTTTTTATTTTTATCAACTGCTTCTGCATGTTCATCATTGTTCACTTATCTTGCCTTTTGGTTTTTTGCTTAACTCTTTGGTTTTCCTGTTTTGACATGCTGCATTTTTCTTGTTATTCTCATTGCTTCCTCGGATATGGATGCTCTTTTTCTTGATATTCTTTATGATCTTATTCACATTTTAACATTTACATTTTAACAATTTTCATGTGTTTGTGCTTGCCAATGTTTCAATTTTGCGGTATGATTTTTTGTGAAGCCTGTGCAGGATAATAAACCTGGATCAACATTTTCTTACATTTAATAATGTTGATACTGAAGGATGCAACACCGATTTTAAGGTCAAACTGTTCAAAGTTGAAACAAGTCGGTGAAAGTTGAAACTCTTACTCTTTCATCTCTCAACCCATTTTTTCTATATAGCTCCACTATATGGAAGATCTTTACTACACTTGACTTTTAGAGTTTTGGGTCCTTGGTAGACGTCATAGAAAAATCTGAATATCTTACATCACATCATCCCATTTTTGTGGACATTAATATCTAGAGTCACAATTGCAATCTCAACAATCTAAGAACGATGTGGGTTATTGAGCTATTAAAAGCCATCGATTAGATAGCAGTGAGAACAATATTTTTTAAAATTTTAGATGATTTTATTGGGTTGTTTGATGTTTAAGATGCAGCCTAGATTTCTAAAAATATTGTTTTAAAATTTGAGGTGAAGTTATATCTCTCTTTTTCCAGAGCTAATAACTTTTTGAATGTTGTGTACTGAATTAGTCCATGTATTTTTGTGCTTTATATCCGTAAAACAGTGCAAACGAGTTTTATAATAAGTATGTTCATCTTGTAAGCAACTTCATATCAATTTTAAATGTTATATTAGGGGCTTAAAAACATGTCTCACATCATCCTTCAACAAGTAACTGAGTTCTGCAGGAGTTAAAAATGCACTTTAGTATTTTCTTCAGCACCTTACTGTCTGTACTGCATTGTAAGTCCTTATTCTTTGGATTAGTTACATTTCAATACCATGACGTGTGGTGTAATTACACAGCTGATCCTAAAGTTTGCGTGCTTACATGCCTAACTCTGATATTATTGATTATAATTACACAGGTGATCCTAGAATCTGTCGGCAAGTTAACACTCTTTTTTTCTCTTCTTGATTTGGAGTTCTTGTTGGATGTCGGTTAGCATTACTGCATTAGGGTGAAGGTTAGGGTTTTGGTTAGGCTTAGGAGTAGGGTTGCGGTTAGGATTAGGGCGATTACTCACTAAAGTTTGTTCTACCCTAATCCGAAATAGTTAGTAATTTTTGCTATAACCTTAACTGTAACTCTAATTCTAACCCTAATCCTAATTCTAATTAATATACAAAAAGAACTCCAAATCAGCAAAATAAATAAATTAAATAATAATAATAATAATAGTAATAATAATAATAATAATAATAATAAAGTGTTAACTTGCAGACAGATTCTAGGGTCGCTTGTGTGATTACAGCATCCTTCAGGGTACCGGAATGTAATTACTTTATTTGTTAGCATCCATTATACAGTATACACATATACACATCCTTGTAACCATGTTCTTTTGAAATCCCATTATATTTAGGTTTCTATTAAACCTAATCTTTCCATCCATTTTTATTATTTCATTGTTAAACCCATATGCATTGAGCTATATTTTGATTTTCATGCTCTCTAATATTGTTTGAATCTCTGTTGAAGGTGTCACAAAACTTAAAATATCTGCACCACCTGGATTTTCTGTTCCTAATAGAGCACCACCTCCGGGGTTTTCCTCGCAAGACAGATATGACCAGACTCTCAATACATTCTCAGGTTTTTTAGCTTCCCCTCCTCACGGACACTCAAACGATACCCCAAACATACTCACCTAGGTTTTATACTCCATTTCCTAATGCATTACTACTAACTTCGTTACTTTTGTTCTACAGAGTCACAATTAATTGGCAGTCCACTTCAAGATCAGTTTCAAGCTCATTCTACCAACAATGCTGTTGATGTAGAATTTATTGATCCAGCAATTCTTGCTGTGGGCAAAGGAAGGCTACCCCTCGGAATAAATAATGCAGGCATAGGCTCGAGGTCTTCTTATCACCAACAGTTTACCACTTCGGAGAGTGATGCTAGAATCCAGTTATTGATGCAACAATCTATTTCTGCTAGTCACGACCCACGAATTTCAAATCATATTGGCGATAGATTCGTACAACATGATGATGCTTATACAGCTTCTAGATTTTCAGCACAAAATCCCAGTTTATCTCCATTTTCACAGATATCACACCAGCAGCCCTCACGCCTTTTAAATAACCAGTGGAATGGTTGGAATGACATGCAGATTGGTAATGGGATTGGGATCCCTGAGGTTCTAAGGGGTGAGAGATTTGGAGTCAGTAACTATTTTCCAGTTAACGAGGAACCTAAATTCCACCTGCCAAGTTCTGGTGACATCTATAACAGAGCATTTGGAATTTAACTTCAGCCTGATGCCAGAATTAGCCCGATCATTGATGTGCTCAAGTGTCTCTCTGCTCATGGTAACAGACGCCATTTTGGACTGTATTCTACAACTTCTCACTGGGTGGTGGTTGCTTGTGTATCAAAAATCCCCCAAAAGATTCTGCTATACATGCGGGGATGATGGCTAAAAGGTGAGGTTTCTTATTCTTAGCAGGTATGATAAATTCTATGTGCACACGATAATTTATCTAAAAGCATAGATACTTTGCATAATGGAACATATCAAGGAAGGCAGAAAATTCATTAGGAGCAATGGCGATATTACTTTCTTTTAATTAAAAAAATAAATACTTAATTATTAAGTTAGTAACTAACCATGTAAAGCCTGAAGGTGAAACAACAATATGCATGGTGTACAGTTCAATCACGTGTGCTAATGATGTACAGTAGTTTCTTTAATGTCTGTCTTCCTGGGTCCTCTTTTCCCCATGCAGAAACTTATGATTCGTTACATTCTCCAGCAACCTCTTTAAGGTCTTTGGTAAGGGCAAAATTTGTAGAAGGTAAACGTTTGATAAACATTTCTATAAATAAATGAATTGAACAAGAAAACTTGTTTTTCTTATCCTGGTCAAGAAGTCCTTAATTATTCTTGATTCTGAAAAGAGTGCATCATTTCAGATCATATGGAACTATATCTTGTTTTTCATTATTTCCCTGTGAATCAAATGATTTGAATCAAGGATAAATCTTGGTAGTTTTTATTTTTATTTATTTATTTATTTATTTTTGCATTTACACCCCAAGCTTATAATTGCTGATTTACCCTCGAAAATTGCATATTTGCTAATTTACCCCTCCAAATTTTTCACATTGGAATTTATACCCCTCTCATTTTAGTATCATTAAATTTTGCTGGAGGTTTGGGATAGAGCTCCTCCTTTCATGATGAAAGAAAGGTGGGTGCCACTGCCCCTCCCCCACCGATCACCAACCTCCCAGCAATCAGATCCAAAGTTTAACCTGGCCCCCTCTTGTCCTTGTCGCTGGTATTGGCTCCGCACCTACCCTCACCTCTCTCTCTCTCTCTCTCTCTCATAGCAAAAGAAGAGAGGAAGTGGAGGTGAGGCCTGGGGTGCCACCCCCTCTCTCTCTCTCTCATAGCAAAAGAAGAGAGGAAGTGGAGGCGAGGCCTGGGGTGCCACCGCCCCCTTTTCCCCCAAAGATCCCAAACCTCACAACTAATCAAATGGATTGATTAAGTTAATTAGGTATAGATTAGTTATAATTTAAAAATGTTAATCAGTTTAATAAAAAGAATATGATTATACACCCAGAATATTACTTTGCAGAAAGTTGAGGGTATTTTAAACCAATGTCGAAGAATATAGGGGGTAAATCAGCCAATATGCAGATTTAGGGGGCAAGTCTGCAAATAGGGTAGATTTGGGTGTAGCCTTTTTGGTAAACCTTGTAGTTTGAAATAAACACGCGTATAATATTGAGTTGAGCCTTGCTTGATAGATTTTTTGCATTACTGCTGTTATAGGAGAAAAACATGATACATCTGTGACAATCATTCAAAATTTGTTGCCTTTTGGGTACTAGTCCTCTATGCTCAAGTTAGTATGATATATATTACCATGGATTATTTGTAGGCTGGTTTTTTGGGTACTAGTCTGATATATATTACCATGGATTATTTGTAGGCAGGTTTTTTGTATTTGCTACAACATGCATTTTAGATTCTTAGTTCCATTACCTAAACAGGCATCTTTGTGTCATATCAACACCATTTTAGCTATAGGCAATATGCTTTCAATATCTGCTGAGTTATAAAGTTAGATGATATGTTTTACTACTTTTCTGCACTGATTGGTGATTTTTAACACTTTTTTTTTTTCTTTTTTTGCTAGGGAAATAATCTTGTTCAAGTGGCGTTGAGGTTTTGTTATCTGATGTCTCAACTACTAAATCAGGGTGTTTGGTTCAGTGAAGTTCAGTTGCTCCCATGTTTTGTAAGCGGAAGCCTGAGCTGGACCGCGGTTTGATGTCTGCTAAAATTCTTGCAAGTTCTCTGCCTTCTGAAATTGAGAACAAGGACAGATTGCATAAATTTATCTTGTTAACTTAGAATTATCCTAATTAACCTAATTAATCTTAGTTATATCCGGGCATTGGTGAGGAGTTTGTAACTGGACTTGAGCTTTTGTTATCAACTGTATCTTTGTAAATGATAGAAGAAAAGAGAGCATCGACCTCTAGAATTTTGTTACGTTGTTAGTAGCCGAGCAAATATTATATTTACTGATTTCTTCTGCGGCAATCTTTTGTATAAGCTTTATCATTTTCTTCGCATCATTCTCTTCTAAAAAAACAAAAGCACATCGAATCCCAGTCCGCTTTTCTCGTGCTGAGAAACTAACAACAAATACAGAAAAATGTTTTATTCACTGGGATTAGGGATAATGAATAATGCCGAATGCTGATTCACTGGCGTATATTAGAAACCCTCCCGAGTATCGTGATTATTAGAATTCGTATACATATGTGTGTATATGTATATAATATTATATTTAGAATTTAATATAGAAAAAGCCCAAAATAAAAGCCGCTCACAGCCTACCAAACTCTGCACTCTTTCTCTTGTATCGTCCCTCCTTTGCTAAATTGTTCAGGATGATCCGGTCTAAGCATACTCATTATTTTCATATATCTTATTCAATTACATTGAGGACTATCTCATTCACTTATTACAACGTCCTTTCTCCATCTTATTATTTGTTTTAATTGGTGTATTTAATAGCCACAAAAGTCCACACCAGACCATAAACAATTAAGAATGCACCAAAGAGATAAATGAGTGGGAATTAAAGACGTTGGTTCCTTTTGGAATAACTTGTGATTTTCTACTCGCTTTCTCAACAAAATCAATTTAGATTCTCTGCCCCTACGAAAACAGCAGTAGAGGACCACTGCATTAATCATAACCGTTGATTTACGTAGTTTGTTGTTATGATTCATTTCATATCTAACACTCACCATATCCCATGAATTGCATTTTTTAAAATTTATACTCAAAGACAAATCACAACCACCCACTAGACAGATCAACGCTTGTGATATAGTAGTGATCTCCCTACTACCTTTTGATAGTGGAGAGGATCCAAATCCTCCATATCTTGTTATCCTGAAAACAAATAAAGAATAATAACCATTGATTTTATTCTGACATAAATCGGTTGATGGGGCCACAAATTCCATGGATTTCCTACAAAACCGTGGATCCTAGTAGCTCACCCCTTAGATTTTGATCCATAAAAGAGCATTTGACCTAGTGGCGGATCCAGAAAAATTTTCATGTGATGGTTATCTATTTACCTAATAAAAAAAATAAATTATAAAAATTATAGTACCTGATGGGGTCAATGTTTATTTGGGCTTTTGGGTTTGAGTTTTTTTAGTATTTGGGGGCCTATTAATTTTCAAACGAGTTAAGTCTAATAGGCTATTGAGTCAGATTTTAGTGGTGCAAATTGTTTGAATTTGAGGGTAAGAGTTCAAATTTACAAAGGGTAAAGTGATACAACCACCAAAACTTTAGGGTGCAGTTGCCCACCCAGCACCGTGTAAATCCGCCCTTGATGCGACCTGCATATGCATGTTAGATAATGCTCAATTTCTCACGCTTCATCTTCTTCAAATCTGTAAACAAACTCTTAGAACAACATTTTCATGAAATATTGCGTTTGGCTCTAGTTTAATTTTGATTCATTCAGATTCTTACATTAAAAATCTTTGTTCATTTTTCGGTATGAAGTGATTCTCTTATGGCTAGACCACAAACAGCGAGTACTGCAACTAAGAGAGGAAATTATATCACCATTGCCAGTGAAAACTTACATGGATGTATGTTTCTCTTTAACATAACAGAAGATGGTCATGGAGGAGAAAGAGCTAATTCGAGGATCTGTTTAATGAGACGTGGAATAGAGAGGAACCTCAAAAAAGAAGTGACAGCTGATGAGAAGTGGTTAATAACGAAATTATAACCCTCAGCCTTAACCTAAAACTTCTGAGTTTTGATGGGAGTAAAATGAACTTCAAAATGATCAAGTATTTAAAATGAATTGTAAACAAGATCAAGTATTTAAAATGAATTGTTAACCATTTTCACTCTTTACAGGGAACTTCTTGTTACGTAAACGATCCAAATTAGAATTGGCTATACAAGAAAATTTATGAAAGAATTACAATGGAGAAAAGATGAACATATATATATAAACGATCGACAACTTTATAATTGCAAAGAAGATGAAGCTCGAGGCCGCTGGAACACTTGTCTCCTTAAAGCAGATTCTCCCCTCTGAGTGCTCGAAAACTAGCTCTGGACGTCAGCCCTGGGATACAACGACTCGCAAGCGCGCAAAGACTCGCCCTTGCCAGGCGAACCAACACGAAGAGGAGAACCGGAGGAAGATAGCCAAAGAGCGAAGGGGAGAGATTGCTTCGGTGTGTTTTGAAGCTTGAAGGACCGCGGTATTTATAAGCGGTGAAGAACGCTCGTAGAAAATTCTAGGAGATGGAGAGGTAACGTCAGAAGTTACGCGGAGAAAAATTTGTAATCTTCCCACGCGTGATAATGCATACAAAGTTTTGTAAGCGCAAGAATTATGGATCGCCAAATCAGAATCACCTACTGAAATTTTTCTATCTCTCTAGGCAAAAGGTAGCTTGTTCTAAGCCCTCGAGATTTGGTGCGACATTCGTGTCCATGAGGTCGCTACCGCACAAGTTCAAGCACCGGCTAGTTCAGATCCTGGATTTGCACAGGCTACGCCAGAGGCACAATGTCCCCAATAAGAGCTTAACTCCTATTATTGGCTTTCACTTATAAACCCATCCTCATTCTTTGCTCTACCCAATGTGGGACTAAACTTCCCATTTATTTTTGACCCTTTGGGAACTATTTTTCCCATTCACCAAATGCTATTTTTCCAACAATCCCCACATGAATGGAAAAAGATTATTTGATTTGACTCGACTAGAAAGTTCTCCCATGATTCCCCGTGATAGGATGTGTGTTACCCTTTGAACCTTCCATCGTGAAATATACTTACTTTACTAGTCATCCAAGAGACATAATGTCCTTGAACCGTCTTTCCTTGTAAATGAACCATATATTTCACACAGAATCATTATCTCAATGTTCGATTCTCATGATTATGTCCGGTTTGGCCATGGACATCAACTGTTCTCATGAGAGTTTTAAGAGAATTAAGCCCCACAATTCTCTTGTTTAAGCGCCCCACTTCACTCTTGCATAGGTGATTTACTTAATTCTTAAGTAAAATCATTAAAGCAACATATTGCTACCACGATCGTTCAATGTCACTTTTATAGGAATGGGTCTATAGTGACTACATTAAGTTCTCATAACTAGGTTGTCCATTTGAACCTAAATCTTGGGATCTCCATCAAATAGGTATGGTTTTCCTTTATAAGAACTTTATTCCTTCATAGGCTTTAAGCCCATTCCTTTTGCCATCTTCTCAACTAATTCTCTGTTTAACCCTTTGGTTAGCGGATCCGCTATGTTATCCCGTGACCTCACATAGTCTATAGTGATAACTCGGTTGAGAGTCATTGTCTAATGGTATTGTGTCTCGGCGTATATGTCTAGACTTACCATTATACATAGCACTCGGCTCGCCCAATTGTCGATTGACTATCACAATGAATGCATATTGGTGGCACAGGTTTCTCCCATTTGGAATGTCCTCTAGAAATTGACGCGCCATTCAAATTCTCCACACTTGTCCAAAGCAATGAATTCGATTCCATTGTGGACTGGCTATAACAGTTTGTTTTGAGGACTTCGTGATACCGCAAAGACAAACGGTGTAAACACATATCCACTAGTGGACTTTGTGTCTTTCATATCGATATCCGCTTTGCATCACTATACCCTTCTATAAGCTGGCGGATATCTTGCATAATGAAGTGCGAACTCCAGTATATCAGAGGGTACCCTCCACGATTGCTTTCCAATGAACAGACTCTGATTACTAGAATCACTGAGTTTACTAACCGTAAATGCGATATCGGTCTAGTACAACTCATTAAGTACATTAAACTTCCAATAATTCTCGGTATTCCACTTGAGAAATACTATCTCCTCTATTCTTCGCTAGATGGAGATTAGTGTCTAATGGAGTTCTAGCAATTGAGTCATCCTTATTGAATCTTTCAAGGATCTTGTCCACATAATGAGATTGACTCAAAGTGATGCTCTCTTGTTCTAGTGACCTTAATTCCTAAAATCACATCAATAGGTCCCATATCTTTCATGTTAAATTTTGAGTTTAACATGTCTTTGGTAGATTTGACAATTTTGTCATTACTACCAACAATGAGTATGTCATCCACATAAAGGCACAAAATGACATAGCCTTTCTGTTTCTTTAGTGTATACACACTTATCACACTCATTGATTTTGTATCCATTCACAATCATTGTATGGTCAAACTTTTCATGCCACTTCTTTGGGGCTTGTTTTAGACCATACAAGGACTTTACTAATTTACAGACTTTCTTTTCTTTTCCTGAAACCATGAAACCCTCGGGCTGTTCCATGTAGATTTCTTCATCTAAATCTCCGTTTAAGAAAGCCGTTTTTACATCCATTTGATGTACTTCCAAGTTTCTCAAGGCCGCGATTGCAAGAATCATTCTAATTGAATTTATTCTCGTCACAGGAGAATAAGTGTCAAAATAATCTAGGCCTTCTCGTTGCCTGTATCCTTTGATTACAAGTCTAGCTTTATATTTATCGATTGAACCGTCGGGTTTCATCTTCCTCTTGAAGATCCATTTAGATCCTAAAGGTTTACAACCAGAAGGAAGATCAACCAATTCCCATGTGATTTTGTAATTGAATCAATTTCACTATTGATTGCTTCTTTCCAAAGAGGTCCCTCCAAGAACTTATAGCCTCAAGATAAGTTTGGGGTTCCTTTTCTAACAAATAAGTTAGAAAATCATCTCCAAATGATCTT
This sequence comes from Asparagus setaceus, assembly GCA_012295165.1. Lineage (NCBI taxonomy): Eukaryota > Viridiplantae > Streptophyta > Magnoliopsida > Asparagales > Asparagaceae > Asparagus > Asparagus setaceus. The sequence continues at coordinate 15,857,203 of CM022705.1, forward strand.
TCTACTCTTGCCCTTTTGCTACTTCTGTTCTCGCTTTCTTGAACCAATCATGATTTTCATCATCTTGATTCATAGCATCATTTGTTCGTTTTGATGGACTGATCCATCACCGGATTTACAAGGAAATATATTTTCAAAGAACGATGCATTCCTTGATTCCATTATCGTGTTCTTATGTATATCCCGGATTTGAGAATTATACACAAGGAACCGATAGGCTACTATTATGTGCATAGCCTATAAAAATACGTCCAATCGCCTTAGGACCTATTTTTGTTCTCTTTGGTGTTGGAACCGCTACTTTTGCAAGACACCCCCACACTCGCAAGTATTTATAGGATGGTCTCCTATCTTTCCACAACTCGTATGGAGTTTTTCTTGTTTCTTGGGCCCTATTTAGAAGGTAATTGCTTGACAAAATAGCTTCACCCCACATGTTTTGAGGTAATCCCGAACTTAACAACATCGCATTCATCATTTCCTTTAAGGTGCGATTTTAACGCTCAAGAACACCATTTGATTGAGGTGAGTAGGGTGCGCTATTTCATGTATTATTCGTCGCAATGCATTCACCAATTGGTGTTTCATACCGCCACCTCTATCACTTCTCAATCTTTTTATTTTCTTGTTGAGTTGATTCTCAACTTCATTCTTGTAGAGAATAAATTTCTCTAAGGCTTCATCTTTGCTCTTTAGCAAATACACATAACAGTATTTTGTGCAATCATCAATAAAGGTAATAAAATATTTATTACCACCTCTAGTTTGAACAAACTTTAGATCGCATTACACATCACTATGAATCAATTCAAGTGGTTCAAGATTTCTCTCTATAGTTTGAAACGATGACCTTGTTAATTTTGCTTCAACACATATTTAGCATTTATATTTTGAATCAATTTGGAAGAAGGAATATGGTCCAAGTTAATTAATCTACGTAATGTGTCATAATTAACATGACCTAGTCTACCATGCCACAAATTGGAACACTCAAGCAAATAAGCAGAAGTAGAGTCATTTCCATTATTCTTAATAGCCATTACATTCAATTTGAAAAGGCCATTAGTGGCATATCCCCTTCCCACATACACCCCATTCTTTGTGAATAACTTTGTCGATTCAATAACCATGCGAAGCCATGTTTGTTGAGCAATACCTGCACACCGCATTCTTGCGGATATCGGCACGAACAAGACATCGGGCCAGGTCACCGGCTTGCGTAAGTCATCTTGAGCAACACCTTTCCTTTGCCTCTCTATATAAGAGGCAGTTCCCCATATAGATCTTCTCGCCGGTGAGAATGTGGAGAACAGTCCTTATTTGTGCGGACATGTCTTGTAGCACTGTCAAGGTACCACTCCATTGGGTTGGACCCCACCATGTTCACCTCGAGACCACCACATCGGATCATTATCACCCATTGTCAACCATGTTGGCTTTTCTTCTTTGGTGCTCAGATTCATGGACTTGTGGCCCGCTTTGCCACAATTGAAGCAACTTCTCGCAAACTTCTTCTTAGCGACTCCTCCTTTGGTCCCAAGCTTGATTTGCCTTCTTGCCCTTGTTGTTTTCTCTTTTGTGCTCCACAACATTTGCCTTGTCGTCAAAGGCCGGATGCTTTTATTTCGAGCCTCGGTTCTCCTCCTCAATCTGAGTCGAACAATGAGCTCCTCCATATTCATCTCCTTAGCTTGTGTTTGAGGTAATTCTTGAAGTCCTTCCATCCGGAGGTAGCTTCTCATCACGCAGCCACTTTGAAGGTCTCGCCAAGACCATTCCTTCGCTTGGATTTCGTGCAAGATCACTTGAAGTTCCTCGACTGATTCATCACAGCCTTCGAATCCATCATCTTGAAGTCTAGGAAGGCCGACGACAAATTTCTTTGCCCTGGTCTTCGGCCTTATACTTCTTATCCGTGGATTCCCACAACCGCTTAGCCGTCTTGTACACAAAGATACACTCCATACAACGAATCGCGTACTATTCATTATATAGTTCTTGCACAAAAGTCGAGTGTTTCCAAGCTTCGATGGCGCTAATCACTTGCGCATCGCGGTTCTCGCATCACCGAGCATCCTCCGCTAAAAACCTCGCAAGGTTCAACGTGGTGAGATAAAACAACATCTTTTCGCCATCTCTTGAAGTTCAAACCATTGAACTTCTCCGTTTCACCGGTTGACGGAAACCGCCGCCCACTAACCGACGCCACTTGCATTGGCGGCACGCATCTTAAGCGTATACGGTATAGGCGGATCCATTTCCGCACCAAATCTTCATTGGAGGAAGTCATCGCGAATCAACTATAATCGCTTTAAGATTGTTACGAAACGATCCAAATTAGAATTGGCTATACAAGAAAATTTATGAAAGAATTACAATGGAGAAAAGATGAACATATATATATATAGCGGCGACAACTTTATAATTGCAAAGAAGATGAAGCTCGAGGCCGTGGAACCTTGTCTCATGCACTTAATTGATCTACGCCAGTGCTTTCGAAAACTAGCTCGGACGTCGCCTCCCGAGTACTTGAGCTTCGCAAAGCGACCGACACGCTCCTTCTTTGAACGAACTACGAAAGGGAGAACGGAAAGATAGCCAAAAAGCGAAGGGGAGAGATTGCTTCGGTGTGTTTTGAAGCTTGAAGGACCGCGGTATTTATAAGCGTGGTGAAGAACGCTCAGAAAATTTCTAGGAGATGGAGAGTAGCGTTAAGTAAGTTACGGAGAAAAATTTGTAATCGCCCCACGCGCGGATAATGCATACAAAGTTTTGTAATCGCTTCGCAATTGGCGTGATCGCCATCAGAATCACTACTACTCTAAATTTTCTCGTATCTCTAGGCAAAAGGTAGCTTGTTCTAAGCCCACGAGATTTGGTGCGACATTATCGTGTCCGAGGTCGCCGCACACAAGTTCGAAGCGGGCTAGTTCGGATCCCGGATTTGCACTTCTGGCGCAGCGAGGCACAATGTCCCCAATAAGAGCTTAACTCCTATTATTGGGCTTTCACTTATAAACCCATCCTCATTCTTTGCTCTACCCAATGTGGGACTAAACTTCCCATTTATTTTTGACCCCTTTGGGAACTATTTTTTCCCATTCACCAAATGCTATTTTTCCAACAATCCCCCACATGAATGGAAAAAAGATTATTTGATTTGACTCGACTAGAAAGTTCTCCCATGATTCCTGCATAGGATAGGTAGGTGTTACCCTTTGAACCTTCCATCGTGAAATATACTTACTTTACTAGCTGTCCAGTAGACATAATGTCCTTGAACTGTCCTGCTTTTTCTTGTAAATGAACCATATATTTCACACAGGAATCATTATCTCAATGTTCGATTCTCATGATTATGTCGGTTTGGCCATGGACATCAACTGCTCTGAGAGTTTTAAGAGAATTAAGCCCCACAATTCTCTTGTTTGCCGCCCCACTTCACTCTTGCATAGGTGATTTACTTAATTCTTAAGTAAAATCATTAAAGCAACATATTGCTACCCTGGATCGTTCAATGTCACTTTTATAGGAATGGGTCTATAGTGACTACATTAAGTTCTCATAACTAGGTTGTCCATTTGAACCTAAATCTTGGGATCTCCAGTCAAATAGGTATGGTTTTCCTTTATAAGAACTTTATTCCTTCATAGGCTTTAAGCCCATTCCTTTGCCATCTTCTCAACTAATTCTCTGTTTAACCCTTTGGTTAGCGGATCCGCTATGTTATCCCGTGACCTCACATAGTCTATAGTGATAACTCGGTTGAGAGTCATTGTCTAATGGTATTGTGTCTACGGCGTATATGTCTAGACTTACCATTATACATAGCACTCGTGTCGCCATTGTTGATTGACTATCACAATGAATGCATATTGGTGGCACGGGTTTCTCCCATTTTGGAATGTCCTCTAGAAATTGACGCCATTCACCTCTTCTCCACACTTGTCCAAAGCAATGAATTACGATTCCATTGTGGACCCGGCTATAACAGTTTGTTTTGAGGACTTCCGTGATACCGCAGCACCAGCTGTAAACACATATCCACTAGTGGACTTTGTGTCTTTCATATCGAGATATCGGTTGCATCACTATACCCTTCTATAGCTGCTGGATATCTTGCATAATGAAGTCGCGTAACTCGAGTATATCGTAGGTACCGTAATACCCTCACGATTGCTTTCCAATGAACAAGACTCGGATTACTCAGAATCTCGCGAGTTTACTAACCGTAAATGCGATATCGGTCTAGTACAACTCATTAAGTACATTAAACTTCCAATAATTCTCGAGTATTCCACTTGAGAAATACTATCTCCTCTATTCTTCGCTAGATGGAGATTAGTGTCTAATGGAGTTCTAGCAATTCGAGTCATCCTTATTGAATCTTTCAAGGATCTTGTCCACATAATGAGATTGACTCAAAGTGATGCTCTCTCTGTTCTAGTGACCTTAATTCCTAAAATCACATCAATAGGTCCCATATCTTTCATGTTAAATTTTGAGTTTAACATGTCTTTGTAGATTTGACAATTTTGTCATTACTACCAACAATGAGTATGTCATCCACATAAAGGCACAAAATGACATAGCCTTTCTCGGTTTCTTTAGTGTATACACACTTATCACACTCATTGATTTTGTATCCATTCACAATCATTGTATGGTCAAACTTTTCATGCCACTTCTTTGGGGCTTGTTTTAGACCATACAAGGACTTTACTAATTCTGAGACTTTCTTTTCTTTTCACGAAACCATGAAACCCTCTGGTCGTTCCATGTAGATTTCTTCATCTAAATCTCCGTTTAAGAAAGCCGCTTTTACATCCATTTGATGTACTTCCAAGTTTCTCAAGGCACATTGCAAGAATCATTCTAATTGAATTTATTCTCGCCACAGAGAATAAGTGTCAAAATAATCTAGGCCTTCTCGCTTCTGTATCCTTTGATTACAAGTCTAGCTTTATATTTATCGATTGAACCGTCGGGTTTCATCTTCCTCTTGAAGATCCATTTAGATCCTAAAGGTTTACAACCGAAGGAAGATCAACCAATTCCCGTGTGATTTTGCGAGTGAATCAATTTCACTATTGATTGCTTCTTTCCAAAGAGGTCCCTCAGAAGAACTTATAGCCTCAAGATAAGTTTGGGGTTCCTTTTCTAACAAATAAGTTAGAAAATCATCTCCAAATGATCTTTCTACTCTTGCCCTTTTGCTACGTTCTCTGCTTTCTTGAACCGAATCATGATTTTCATCATCTTGATTCATAGCATCATTTGTTCGTTTTGATGGACTGATCCATCCTTTGGATTTACAAGGAAATATATTTTCAAAGAACGATGCATTCCTTGATTCCATTATCGTGTTCTTATGTATATCAGGGATTTGAGAATTATACACAAGGAACCGATAGGCTACTATTATGTGCATAGCCTATAAAAATACGTCCAATCGCCTTAGGACCTATTTTTGTTCTCTTTGGTGTTGGAACCGCTACTTTTGCAAGACACCCCCACACTCGCAAGTATTTATAGGATGGTCTCCTATCTTTCCACAACTTCATTATGGAGTTTTTCTTGTTTCTTTCGGTACCCTATTTAGAAGGTAATTGCTTGACAAAATAGCTTCACCCCACATGTTTTGAGGTAATCACGAACTTAACAACATCGCATTCATCATTTCCTTTAAGGTGCGATTTTTACGTTCAACAACACCATTTGATTGAGGTGAGTAGGGTGCGTTATTTCATGTATTATTCGCGTGCGGCAATGTAATTCACCAATTGGTGTTTCATACTCGCCACCTCTATCACTTCTCAATCTTTTTATTTTCTTGTTGAGTTGATTCTCAACTTCATTCTTGTAGAGAATAAATTTCTCTAAGGCTTCATCTTTGCTCTTTAGCAAATACACATAACGATATTTTGTGCAATCATCAATAAAGGTAATAAAATATTTATTACCACCTCTAGTTTGAACAAACTTTAGATCGCACACATCACTATGAATCAATTCAAGTGGTTCAAGATTTCTCTCTATAGTTTGAAACGATGACCTTGTTAATTTTGCTTCAACACATATTTAGCATTTATATTTTGAATCAATTTGGAAAGAAGGAATATGGTCCAAGTTAATTAATCTACGTAATGTGTCATAATTAACATGACCTAGTCTACCATGCCACAAATTGGAACACTCAAGCAAATAAGCAGTAGAGTCATTTCCATTATTCTTAATAGCCATTACATTCAATTTGAAAAGGCCATTAGTGGCATATCCCTTCCACATACACCCCATTCTTTGACGAATAACTTTGTCGATTCAATAACCATGCGGAAGCCATGTTTGTTGAGCAATGCACTGCACACCGATTCTTGCGGATATCCGCACGAACAAGACATCGGCCGGTCACCGTCTTGCCGGTCATCTTGAGCAACACCTTTCCTTTGCCTTCTATAGTGAAGAGGCGAGTTCCCCATATAGATCTTCGCCTTCGGTGAGAATGTGGAGAACAGTCCTTATTTGTGAGACATGTCTTGTAGCACCGGTGTCAAGGTACCACTCCATTGGGTTGGACCCCACCATGTTCACCTCGAGACCACCGCGATCGATCATTATCACCCACATTGTCAACCATGTTGGCTTCTTTCTTCTTTGGGTGCACGCATTCGGTGGACTTGTGGCCCGGTTGCCACAATTGAAGCAACTTCACGCAAACTTCTTCTTAGCGACTCCTCCTTTGGTCCCAAGTCAGATTTGCCTTCTTGCCCTTGTTGTTTCTCTTTTGTGCTCCACAACATTTGCCTTTTGTCACAAAGGCCCGATGATGGCGCCGAGCCTCGGTTCTCCTCCTCAATTGGTCGAACAATGAGCTCCTCCATATTCATCTCCTTGCGCTTGTGTTTGAGGTAATTCTTGAAGTCCTTCCATCCCGAGGTAGCTTCTCGATCACCGCAGCCCACTTGAAGGTCTCGCTCAGCACCATTCCTTCTGCTTGGATTTCGTGCAAGATCACTTGAAGTTCCTGCACCTGATTCATCACAGTCTTCGAATCCATCATCTTGAAGTCTAGGAAGCGGCCGACGACAAATTTCTTTGCCCCAGCGTCTTCAGTCTTATACTTCTTATCCAGGGATTCCCACAATCGCTTAGCCGTTTTGTACACAAAGATACTCCATACAACGAATCGTGCAGACTATTCATTATATAGTTCTTGCACAAAAAGTCGGAGTGTTTCCAAGCTTCGATGGCGCTAATCACTTGCGCATCCGCTTTGCCCTCAGGCATCACCGGAGCATCCTCCGTTAAAAACCTCGCAAGGTTCAACGTGGTGAGATAAAACAACATCTTTTGCTGCCATCTCTTGAAGTTCAAACCATTGAACTTCTCCGCTTTCATCAGGTTGACGGAAACCGCCGCCCACTAACCGACTCGCCACTTGCATTGCGGCAGTGCATCTTGGGCGGTAAATGTATAGGCGGATCCATTTCCGCACCAAATCTTCATTGGAGGAAGTCATCGAATCGAACTATAATCGCTTTAAGATTGTTACGTAAACGATCCAAATTAGAATTGGCTATACAAGAAAATTTATGAAAGAATTACAATGGAGAAAAGATGAACATATATATATATAGCGGCGACAACTTTATAATTGCAAAGAAGATGAAGCTCGAGGCCGGTGGAACCTTGTCTCCTTAAAGCGGTCGTCCCCTTGGTGCTCGAAAACTAGCTCGGACGTCGCCTCCCAGGATACAACGAGCTCGCAAGGCAACTTTATAATTGCAAAGAAGATGAAGCTCGAGGCCAGTGGAACACTGTCTCCTTAAAGCGGTCGTCCCCTTGGTGCTCGAAAACTAGCTCGGACGTCGCCTCCCGTGATATCAACGAAATTCAAGGTACCAAAGACTCGCCTTGTCGGGCGAACCAACACCTAAGAGGAGAACCGGAGGAAGATAGCCAAAGAGCGAAGGGGAGAGAGATTGCTTCTGGTGTGTTTTTGAAGCTTGAAGGACCGCGGTACTTATAGCGTGGTGAAGAACGGGCTCGTAGAAAAAATTTGTAACTGCCCCACGTGCAGATAATGCATACAAATGTAGCTTGTTCTAAGCCCCTGAGATTTGGTGCGACATTCGTGTCCGCAGGTCGCGCGCCTGCACACAAGTTCAGGCTAATCGGGCTAGTTCAGATCCTGGGATTTGCACCCCCTCCTGCGCGGGCGCGCGAGGCACAATGTCCCCAATAAGAGCTTAACTCCTATTATTGGGCTTTCACTTATAAACCCATCCTCATTCTTTGCTCTACCCAATGTGGGACTAAACTTCCCATTTGTTTTTGACCCCTTTGGGAACTATTTTTTCCCATTCACCAAATGCTATTTTTCCAACACTTCTGGGTGGAGATAAAGAAGGACTCCTTCAACTGCAATCTGATAAGGCTCTCTTAGCAGACCGAGTCTTCCTCCCTCTTGTCGAAAAATATACTGCTGTATGTTGCTCAGATACTTACATTTGATAGCTGTTTTTGCTGCTGTAACCTTAAAATATTTTCCTCGCGCTGATTGATTTTTGCCTGTATAGGATGAGGATGCCTTCTTCCATGTTTTCGCCGAAGCCTATCGAAAGCTTTCAGAACTTTGGTAAGTATTGCACACTTGTGAAAAGCTCTAAATTTGCAGAAACTAGCAAATATTTGATCTTGTTCTTAGCTTAATCTTCACATCTTGATTGTGTGTTTACAGGTTTGCTGAGGCTTGAGATGTTAGCTGATGCTGATTGTTGCAGTAAGAGCACTTTGTCAATTGATGGGAGGCCAACTGTTTTGCTTAGTTTGTCATGTTTGGTAATTGTTGTTGTTTGAGCACAATATGATGTTGTTCTGGTTCTTGGCCTGGAACTTTATTGGCATTAGAGCTTGTTTTGAATTCAAACTAGTTTCAGGCCCGTGCAATGCATGATTTATTTATTATTAAGATTATAATTTGGTTTTGTTTCCGGGACCGTTATCCAATTAAATGGATATTATTTGTTGTGCTAGTGTTTATTCATGTGGGTTTTATTTCTTTATTTTTCAAATGTAGGTTGAGTTTAGTAGGACTAGTATTAAGCTCGCGCGTTGCAGCGGATATTATTTATCGAGGTATATTTATTGTCAAATTGATAATATGGTTTTTGTATATAACTATTTATAATAACTTTAGCGAGAAATTTTATTACGACTATTTACTGAGTGAATCTCCAAACCAGTTAACAAAATAATATCTTGATTAACAAATTTTATCGATTTTTTAATAGAGCCGGAAAAGATCTATATATGTGAAATATCCGATAAAGGTTCAAATAATCATCTGTAAGGAAAAAAAAAAGAACAGTGTTTTAAAGGTTAAAATTTTTTACCTTAGTTGAACCGGGAGAAAGGGATTTTACTGTAGCATAAACAATGCATTAAGTTTCAAAATCTTCTTGTATCATGAGCAGTGTTTAGAATTTAAAATTATATTGTTGCTTGAAGAGGGGTATAGGCGTATAATAGTCCGAGCATACTAGCAAGAATTGTGTTTACTATAGCATGAACAATGATTTTAAGGTTTTGGTTTTAAGTTAAAATAGTAGATATGTTTTGGCTTAAGTTGTGCATTTATAACGGCACTCTGTTTAATGATTTGCTAAATCTTTGAATGTTGTTTCTAATGATTTTTTAGGGTTTTGATCTACTCTGCAATAGTGTAATGGGAAATATGTTGCAATTTGAAAATTCGCAGTTACAATCAGATTTTTCATTAAACATTTTCTAATGAGTATTTTTTGAGGAAGAATTATACCAGAAAAGTAAAAATTCCAACAAAAGTGGGTCTCATGTTTCATATTTGACATCACTCATGTTTTTTTAATGAAGAATTATACCGGAAAAGTAAAAATTCCAACAAAAGTGGGTCTCATGTTTCATATTTGACATCACTCATGTTTCTTCTTAGTCTCATAGTTAGACTTGCAAGGAACTGAGCAACATAATTTGGATTAACAAAATGCTTACAAACAATTAAGTCTTTATACTGATCTTAAAATATGTATAAACAATTCAATGGAGGCCACCAATTCAACAATGTTGTGCATCTAGACCAACTAAAATCTGAACTTGATACCCGTGCGTTTAATTCTGACTATTCTGACTAACTGAAGTTAAACTACAAAGGGAGAGAAATGAAGAGTAGTAGGAATTTTAATATGGTATTGGAGCAACTCAGGTTTAAATTCCATTGTGAAATAATTAATATGCAACTTCAGGAAGAGAGAGGAAGAGATTCGACACATTATATATTGAAAATGAATGCAAGAATTCTTTCAAATTTTCACTAAGTACCCATTACAAATCCTATTATCCAACTTTTAAAAAATATAAAATAGACAAAATTTTGAAATAGACCACATTTGATACTTAGTAAGCAAAATAGACCAAAAAATTCAATTGGCAAAATAGACCATCTTTTTAGCCACGTATCTAAAGTTGGTCTATTTTGCTAATTAAATATCAAATTTGGTCTACATGAGAAATTTCTCCTAGATTAAGTTAAGAAAGTTACAAAGAGCGTGAGTATTAGATGATATTATATAAATGTGAGAAGCAAAAGAGTCTTAGTAGACTAGAGACTCATCAAGGTAAACAATTATGATTAAGGAAATGAACCAGTTTCTTCTTTGTCAAATTATGTCTTTTTTTCAGATTAATCAAGTACTTGCTCAATTCCAACAAAGAAACCTTATCAAGGACTGCACATAAAAACATATAGGATCAGTTTGTTCATTAAAATCTTATTAATGAAACAAGCATTTCCCCCGTGCTCGCATGGGTGGACATGGTCTTTTGCTATTTGTATATCCGATTTCTTTGTTCTCTATAAGATTTTTTTTTTGGGTTATGCCCATCAAGCTTCTAAAAATTAAATTGCACTAATTTTTTTAGTTTTCACTTAGGGGTGTTAGTCAATCAGAACTTTTAAGTACAATTGGAATAATTGTTCAAGTGGGATAATTTTATTCAAGTGGGATATTTTAATAGAACAATCTTTGGATAATTTTTAGAAGTGGGATATTTTGGTAAAATGAAGTGGGATAATTTGGAGTAATTAGAAAGTATATAATTATGTATTTTGATAGTATGACACCTTAATTTATAAATTTTTGAAGCTTGTGAATATAAATTGATAATTATATAAAGCAATATTAATAATTCTTATAAAAGAGTAACTATTACCTAAACTATATATAACCTTATTATTAATACTTGTTACTATCAATAATCATGTAAACTAGCCTCATGAAGTAGTTCATCAGAAAAATAATAATACTGAATTATAAATTAATTGTACAACATACTTGATCATCACAAATACTATAATAATCATGAAGCATACAACAATTTTAATCATATATAATCATGTATTCGGCTAAGTCCCTAATTTTCTAAATCAATCTCAAGTTTTTGATCACTTGCTATTAATCTTTCATCTCCACTCTTTTCTCATTCATACTAATTAAATTTAATGCACTTGTTCCTAACATTATGTTATGCATTACTTATTTATTAAAACTTTTCACAAAATATTGTTGATTCTAGGTAAATATCGATTATTGATTGTGATTTATGTGTATCCATAAAACATTACTTATCCTTTTTTAATATCAACCGTTAATTATTCAAATTTTCCTATATGCATTGCAGGTGCTATTTGCATACATTTATAATGTATAATAATGCATAATGTATTAACAACATTCATTTTATTGGACTACACTATTAATAATTTTTCAACAATTCAAAAGTTCTAGTTTGTTCTCATCTAGTTCTCGTTGAAAAGTGAAATAATTTGGGGAGAAGAACTTATATTTTTCTATATAGGTAGAATAATTAGTGGGATAATTTTAAAAATTATCCCAGTTCTAGTTCTTCTAGAATTCTACTTGACTAACACCTTAAAAAATTATCCCAATTATAGTTCTAATTGACTAACGCCATAAAAATTTATCCTCTGAATTATCCCAGTTCTAATTTTTTTAGTTCTAATTGACTAACCCCCTTAGGAGGTGTTTGTTTGCATACAAGTGAAAGATGAAAGTGAGAAAGTGATTTTCTTTTAATATTTTATGTGTTTGTTTGCATGCAAGTGGTTATGAAAGTGCAATGCAAGAAAGTTACCATATAGGATTTAATGCAATTTTGACTTCCCCTAAAAAGTGGTGAAGTCACATGAAAGTGACAAAAATGGTAACAAATTTTAATTAAATAATTTTAACTATATTTACTAATTAATCTAATTTTATCATGTCATCTTCACATTGTACTTTTAATAATAAATTCGTTTTTCAAACAAATATTGTATTCCATTTGCATGCTGACGTGGATGTGATAGTTATTTGGAAAAAAAAAAGTAACTTACATAATTTCAATTCACTTTCGAACTGCCAAACACCCCCCTTAACACCTAAAAACTTTTTGACAAAAAACCCCCGCTAATGGTTATTTGTAATTTTTGGTTTCATAGGGACCTATTTGTAATGATCAAACTTTTCAGTTTTTTTTGTAATTTTGAAATTTTTAGGGTCTGATCACAATTTTAGATTTTTCAGAGGGCTTTTCACAATTTTAGGTTTTTTCAAGGGTGTTGTTTGATTAGAAAATTAAAAAATAATTATTAGATTTTTAAAATTATGGATAATTATAATTTAATTAGAATTGCTGAATATTTGATTATAATTAGAATTTTCTAATTATGAATAAATTTAATTTGATGATAATTCTTAATGGATATAAGATTAGGTGTCCATATGCCACATTCTGATAGGATAAGGTATGTCTATTTGTTAATTTTTTGATATGACACGTGTCAATTTTCTATGCGTTTAGGAGTACCAACAATTTCTCTTCATATATAAAGGAAAGATGGGGGGCAGTTGCTCACCGTTTCACTCACGACACACCCCAAAAAAAAAAGGTATGGGAAAAGTTTATAGATAGGAAGTGGATGTGACACATGTTATTATCATTTTTAAATCACAATATCCAGGGGAGGAGGTAGTGTATCTAGGTTGGTGTCAAGTGACGCCATCCTAAATCATACTCGTAAAGAAGTATTTATGGCCCTGTGAAGAAAAGTGACCTCCTCAATTAATTGAGTAGTGAATAGTGACCTATTAATTCTTAATGGGACAAACCTAAAGGTAAAGTGACCTTAGGCCCATTAAACTAAATGGTCAAATTAACCACATATCAAAGAGTTACAATTAATTTTGGGGACAAAAAAGATACATAAAGTTTACATTGAAAATAATATATTTAAATGTATTCCGAATGAGGTTATTATGCAACAATTTCAAACATGAAGACATGAAGGGGTATATTGTAATTATGTTTAGTTAAATATCTTTTGTGTTTCATTAAGTTCCTAATTATATTGAATATGAAAGAAAAATTAATAATATCATCTTTTTATATATATCGTGACTCCACTGTTATGAATTTCTGGCTTCGCCGCTGACTATACCTATATAACAAACTAACTTCTAACTTAGTTCAATAATTAACTTTAAAATTGATAATCAAACAATATAGTGGTTTTGCATGTACACCCCTCAAATCTTTCATATTTGCAAATTAGCCCCTAAATCTTACTATTTACAAAATTACCCCAAATTCTTTATTATTGGGTTTTTTCTACCCCTCAATTTAATAATGTTGGTTTCTAAATAGGGCATTGTCAAAATTTTCTAATAATTTTCAAAATGCTTGCACTATGTTCCCGTTTGGAACCTAAAACTATTAAATGGGAGGGGTAAAACAACTCAATGCGAGAGACCTGAGGGGTAACTTTGCAAATATCAAGATGTAAAGGCTAACTCTGCAAATATAGAAGATTTGAGGGGTACATATGCAAAAACCCCAACACTGTTCCTACTGGGCCCACAGTTAAGCCCACTGTTTACTAGCTATCCAATATATAGAAGGCCGAGTGTGGAACAATCAGGGCCTAAAATATCGTAACCGCTCTGGTTCTTGTTCACATCATTACCCCTCTTCCCTCCCGCCCCCTCTCCTCGTACTTCCTTCTTCCAAAAATAGGAAAAAAAAAAAATGGCATCATCCGCAATTTCTCATACCCTCTCGCTCCATCCAAACTCAAAAAACCCCTCAATCGATCCAAAAATTACGAGAAAGCCCCTCAACGTCTCTCTCCGGTGGCAGCAGCAGCAGAAGATCTCAGCTAGGGCTTCGATCCAAGGAGGAGGAGGAGGAGGAGGCGAAATCAACGACGGAAGCAAAGCTGCTCAGTTGAATCGGATCCTTAACGGGTCCGTGCCCGAGTTCGCTTCCAAAGACTCCCAAACCCTACCCAGTAAGCCCCCACAAAATCTTCTTATTTCTTATTATTTGCAGATTAGACCTTAGATCTTCACATTTCTAATTTACATCACAAATCTATTTAGTTGGGCTAAATATCATAAACCCCCCCTTAACTTTGGATGATTATCAGAAAACCCCACCTTAACTTTGAAAATATCAGAAAACCCCCCTTAAGTTTAAGGGTTATCAGAAAACCCCCTTCTTTCAGATTTTATCAGAAAACCCCCTAAAATTAGGGGTTTTCTGATAAAATCTGAAAGTTTAAGGGGTTTTCTGATAAAATCAAAAGTTAAGGGGTTTTCTGATAAAATCTGAAAGTTTAAGGGGGTTTTCTGATAAAATTAAAAAGTTAAGGGGGGTTTTGTGATAATCCCAATATTTAAGGGGGGGATTTTTTGATATTTTGAAAGTTAAGGGGGGTTTTCCAATAATTGTCCAAAGTTAAGGGGGTTTTCTTATATTTAGCCATTTAGTTGTTGCCAACAGCTTCGGTGCTCCTAAAGAGTACCGGTGGCATATTCTGTAATTTACATCCTTAATTTTCGCTCTCTCATCCCGTAAATTTTGCTATCTAATCTTCCGGTTATAAGGTAGTTAGTGATAGGATGTATCACACCTATTTTCGTAATTTAACAAACTTTTGAGGTCATATGTATAGCTAGTTTTTTATTCATCAACTTAATTGCTGTTGCCATGGCATCTTCCGTGAATATTGTTATATTATTCTTCTTTGCTTTTACTTCTTCTTCCTCCACTCTTAAAATAAAGCAATTTTTTTAATTTGCATTCAAAACCATGATAGCACTACATAGAACTTCGTTATCAGGCTCCGTGTCATCTGATCAACCGCACCCTGAAAAGTTTGATTGAAAAAATATAAAATAGAAACAAAAGAAATTGGGGAGTCAAAATGAAATTGATGATAGAGCTAGATTTTATTTGAGAAGGTAGGGGATGAGAATCGGTGAAACGAGGGAGGCTTCGACCATGGGTGCTTTGATGAAACTTGTTGATGCTCGGAGATGGATGATATAAATGACAAATACCCATTTTACCCTTTTTATTAATAAATAAATAAAAACTATTTTTGGAGCACCGAAGCAAAGCTCTTAGTTGTTTTAAATGGCATTGCATGATTGTTATTTAGAAATTGAGTTTTTACATAAAAACCACCTTAACTTTTACTCAAATTGATGGTTAGCACCTAGTTTTTTTTTTTAACGAAAACCACCTGAAATTGCTTACATGCTTTCAATGTCACACCAATCTATATTTTTTTTATCGTTACCACCTAAACTTTTTTTTGAGGTATAGTTACCACCTAAACTTTTATAGGGTAATTATGATTTTCACAAAATAGCAGGTGGTTCATGTCAAAAGTTTATAAAAGTAAGGTGGTATACATATCAATTTGTGTTTTGTAAAGGTGGTAACCATAAGAAATATAAAAGTATAGGTGGTAAGAGATAGGTGGTAACGATAAAAAAATATAGATTAGTGTGACATTGAAAGCATGTAAGCAATTTCGGTGGTTTTAAGTAAAAAAGTAGTTGGTAACCATCAATTTGAGTAAAAGTTAAGGTGCTTTTATGTAAAACCCTTAGAAATATGAATACTTGTGGACCTAATATGAAGTTGAGAAGTAATTTAGGGTCTATTAGGGTTTAAAACAGCCTGATAGACTTGGAGATGTAAATTATGAAGATTTGGGGCATAATGTACAAATAATCAAGCCCATCACTTCCAAAATCATTCATTACATTCAAAACACCCAACCTTATTTATTTTTATGCCCAGATTCGATATTTGACCCCTTTATTATAGCACTTTAACTACTATCGTAGCAATTTAGATCGAATTATAATTTGTATCTATTTACCATACTTTATAGCAGATTAGCGCTTAATATTGAATCAGCTAGGGTTTAGAAAAATGGATTTAAAATCTGAAAACCAAAAAGAAAGTAAAACTCTCCATCTGTCTCCATTCTACGAGTTGTGGATTTATTGGTTTATTTCATTTTTATTTTATTTTTTAGGGCCTTTGACAAGTTCGGATTTGTCTAATTCTGGTAATGGATCTCGGCTCAGAGTTGCTTATCAGGTATGGGACTTTAACAATTTTGATTAGGGCATGGTTAAGCAATTAGTCATTGGTTAACTTTTTTGAATATAATTTTTCTGTTGATTTTGGGATTTTTAGGGTCTTCCTGGTGCTTATAGTGAATCTGCAGCAGCAAAGGCGTACCCAAACTGTGAGGCGGTTCCCTGCGAACAGTTTGAAAGTGCCTTTGATGTGAGTGTTGTCTTTTTTTTTACGTGTATACTGTATCTAAAATTAGTTAAATTAATAGTAATAAATTTGTTACTGATTAAACGTATTGTTCCCCTCAGACTAACACTTGTTGTGTAAAGCATGTGCATGCTTTGCTAGACACAAGTTCGTTTATCTATATAAATGAAATGGTTGATTCTTGTTAGCCCGTAATATCAAAATTGGGAGGTAAAACCCTTGGACCAAATTTTCTTTGGAGTTTTTTTACCCTCAATACAAATCCCTTTCTCTCAATACTTGTTCTCATATTCCGAACTTCGTAACCAATAATATTTAGTTAGGAAACCAAACTTTTATACATTCATTATCGATCATCAAATTATCATTATACCAAAATTCACATTATCTTTCTTCCATGACTGCTATGCTGGGAATTCATTCATCAGATCCATATTTCACCACATTAAAAAATCAACATAAAGAGATTCAAAAGAAATCCCAATCACCATAATACATTATTCAAAATTTTGTTTAATCATTGATCCAATTGGAAAGAGTCATAAATTATGAAATAATTATGAACTTGATTCTTTTGGTTATCTGTTAAATCAGATCTATCCATTTTCAAATTGTGTGCGTTAAAAGCCGCTCTGTTGTCAGCTTCAACATGCCTGATCTACACCATTCAATTTGTTCAACTAGGTTATTTCCTCCATTATTGGATGATAAGTCCTTTAACTTTTAGCAGCATGTGGTGGATTAAGAAGAAAACGAGTAAATCAATAACAACATTTGCTATAATAATAAATAAGAAAAGCAACAAAAAAAAAAAGATTTTGGTGCATGAGGTTGGTGGTGATTTTTGTGTGTGTTGGGGGCTGGTTGTACTAGAGCCATAGTGAAAATTGGATTCAATATGCGCTTGTGTGCATAGATTGCTATCTAAACCATCTATTGAATATGGTTATGGATCCAGGATTACTAGTTGTCATTGATTTTTAAGCAAACATACATATTATTTTCTTATTACAATCTGCGATTATAATTTGATCAATAAGATCACATGCGTTATTACATGGTGAAGGTCTTTTTATTTTCTCTCTTTCCATCTTTTATGTTTGTGTAAAAGTTTATTCTTATGCTGAGTGCAGGCTGTTGAACGTTGGCTTGTTGATCGTGCAGTGCTACCAATAGAAAATTCATTAGGTGGTAGCATACATCGCAATTATGACCTTTTACTTCGCCATAAATTACATATTGTTGGTGAAGTGAAATATGCAGTACGACATTGTTTACTAGCCAACCATGGTGTGAAATTACAAGACTTGAAAAGAGTTCTCAGTCATCCACAAGTATATTTTAATCACACTATATTATTTATTTAAGTTGAAAATACTTTAATTTTTAAGCATTGCTTCTTTCTTAACGCCAAAATTTTCAGGCTCTTGCCCAGTGTGAGCACACACTAACGAAGTTGGGAGTTGTTAGAGAAGCTGTTGATGATACAGCAGGTGCAGCGCAGGTAAGATTCTAAAAGTTAGTGCTATGATATGCTCCTCTTTTGTCCCTATATGGAGAAACATGCAAACGGAAAAATAAGAAAACACACATCAGCTGTCATCTGCTTTCTTATTAATGTGACTGTTTCATGGCATTCTCTGGTTGTTTGACTTATGCATGAAATAATTATTGTATCAAATAGATATGAGATATCTTCCAATTGATGCCTCATGCTGCTTGTAGTGACCTCTCTGCATATTAATATACCTAACATGTGTCCTGTGCAGTTTGTTGCTTCCAACAAGCTTCAAGATGCAGGGGCAGTTGCAAGTGCATTAGCCGCTGAGATCTATGATCTGAATATTCTTGCCGAGGATATTCAGGTATATCTAATTTCTTAGTCACTTGGTTGTAATTACTTGCATCATTACCTGAATACTTCACTCCCTTCTTCAGGATGATACTGATAATGTAACTCGCTTCTTAATACTTGCACGAGAACCCATTATTCCAGGCATTGATAGACCGTTCAAGGTAAATTTAGCTATACATTACATAGTAAATCAAAGGCCATTTGCTGGAAACAACAAGCTTATCGTTGGTTCATTCCCAGACAAGCATAGTTTTCTCCTTAGAAGAAGGGCCTGGTGTTCTTTTCAAGGCACTTGCTGTTTTTGCCATGAGAGAGATCAACCTCACAAAGGTATATTTCAGTAACTTTTGACATTGTATATGATAATGTGTTATTTTTTGGTAGATAGGGTGGCTTAACAATTTTGTTAACCATTTTGTTTTTTGTTTTTTTTGTTTTTTTTTTTTTTTTTTTTGTCTTTACCATAGATCGAAAGTCGACCTCGGAGTAAAAAGCCCTTCCGTATAGCTGATGAAGGAGTCAATGGGCCTCTGAAGTAACTTCGATACCCCACACTAGTATTATCTGCAGGCAGTGTATAAGAGATAACCTCAATAGGTCTATTATATATCAATTGTTCTCGTTGGTCTGACATCATTTTTAAAATAATATCGACTAGGTACTTTGATTATCTCTTCTATGTTGATTTTGAAGCATCAATGGCTTCACAAAATGCTCAGAATGCCCTTAGGCACCTTAAGGTATTTTTTGTTTTCGAGAAACCAGAAGGCTAATGAGGATTCCAATTGCTAAGTTTTTTTGCCCCTTCTTTTGACAGGAATTTGCAACGTTCTTGAGAGTTCTAGGAAGCTATCCAATGGATATAAGCCAGACATGAAGATATTTGCAGGCATATCAAAGCAGTGGGACCTACTGTTGATCGAGTATGTCAATTGTCTATTGATTGTTTAGATTTACATGAGAGTGCATTTCCTGGGACTTCACTAAAATGGATTTGACACCTAGCCCCTAGCAAACCTCCCCTAAAACACCTTCCCCAACACACACACACAGAGACTGAACGCCCTCACCCTTGCTCATTCTTATGAAGGACCTATTTTTGGTGCCAGTCAACCAATCTGTCTGGCTACTTCATCATATCAGCTCATGACATATATGTGTATTTGTGCTATAATGTGTTACTGAAAACTGGTTCTGAGACGTAAATTGGAGAACAAATGCCTATCTTTTCGTGTTATATGTCCACATCATCTGTTTTCAACTGCTCCACCAGCATATTTGTTTGTTCATCTTTCTTAACTTAATTTGGTTTGGAATATTGTTCAACCTTGCGAGTGAGACACATCTATACTATATATAATTTGAAGGCAGAGGGTTACATGTGACTATACTCCCATATCCTTGATATGCTGGATGTACGTTACCTTGTCAATATTTTGGAACATGAATGTATCTGATTGTCAAAAGACATGCAAGGACCAATATTTCTTTGAAAAGTTGAATTAATATCAGGTTTCCTTGAAAGGTAGTTTACAATTTACATTGATTCTCTAAAATTAGTGTTGTTCTGATGTATGGTTCAAGGCAAGATGATATCCTAGCTGAGGTGAGAAACATTCTTTTTTGTTGCATATTCTAAGAAAATACACTCTCTAATGTGGATGAGCAGAATATTATCATTTTTAAGAAGTAATGGTTATGAATACTATTATAACAGTAGGTAACTCTTAGGGCTTGTTTGGATTGAGGTGAATGAGGGAGAAGGGAAGTTAGGGGAACCATTCACCTTGTTTGGGAACATTTAGATGTTTGGGAACATTTAGAAGGTGAAGTTATTCACCCTAGTTCCCCTTGGTTCACCCCCTAATAGCATAAAATTTGTTACCCCCCAAATTGGGGTGTAACCAAGGGGAATGGAATTCCCTTCCCTTCCCTTCTATTCTCTCATTTTGTCCCTTAACTTCCTTTAACCCCATTGAAATCCAAACAAGCCCTTAGGAAATAGACCTGTATTTTTATTGCTAGCACAATTGTACAAGAGAGAAGGAAGAAAGGGAGCGGCGTATGCTATTGCGTACTTGTATTTTTCTGTCATTTAATATAGACTTTGATCATTATATATTTTTACACCCTCTCCCCAACCACCACCACCACCACAAAAAAAAGGAAGCATGCAGGAGTTCTCTTTAGTGGAATATCTGACAGGTTCAGTTTGTCCATTCGTGCAAGAAATCGACAAAGTGACTTTGTTTGAATTTCAGTTTAAACACGAACATATGAAAATTCCCTCTCAAATAACTTGGACTATTGTGCTGAGAAAATTTCTGGGACATTTGACAAAATGAATCATCAAAAATGTTGCAAGCTTGTTAAAATTTGTAGTGTGAATATGTTCAAATTTGCATTCAGATACAAATGTGACCCAAAATTTCCTGTAAATTAAGTTGAGTTGCAAGCCTTAGAGACTTGCTAGGATATTTGGTAAATTTAATAAATTTTAATGTCAATACTATCTTCTTATACGGCATGTTTACCTTCAATAAAAATCAAGCTCATTATAATTTTTGTGGTTAAAGCATAATCATCCATTTATTGCCTCTCGTAGTTATATTTTTATTTTGCTTGCAGAGAATGAAGATGGAAGAGCTACATGCAATCATTAAGAAAAGGACATGTTACGGCATTTGAAATTATATTAAAAAAAGGATCATATGGTTAGGTCAGAGCAGCAGAGCAACATCAATTATCCAGATTATATTTTTGGTCAGGAATTTTGACTTTTTACTTCTAAAATGTACAGTATCTTTGCAGAATGAAGAAGGAATGGACCCCACCCCACCCCTGAAAAAAAAACATTATGGGCTCATTAATTATAAGAACTATGCAAATTCCTTTCTTTCAACCTTATTTTTGTAGTAACCGGAAAGAAAATGGTAATGACATCGAAGAACAGAGAAAAAAGGTTTATCTTCTGCTAATGGTGTCGCTGGTTCACTGAATCAGTATAACGTACTTGAAGCAAAAATCTGGGACATTGTTCTTATGTCATCGTGTATACTCTAATGTTATGCATGCGAACCGCCAAACCGGTAGTATAAATCTCTGGAGATGTTGAAATCTCAATGGTTATAAGCAATCTTTACGCTGGTTGGATATTTTCCAGATTTTAGCCTTTATTCTTGAACACGGATGGAGTTTTCCCTATTTATCGTGGCTCGATGTCAGGTTGTTGATTTTCTTTTTAGACGTATGCCTCTGGATGACTGAATCATAGTGCTTTGAGTTCTGCAATGTAACCAAAGTGAAGACATGTTTTGATGGTATATTTGAACTCCTCGTTCACTTTGGCTGCTAAATCTGGAAAAAGTTTGATATAAATGCATAAGTTGCACAACTAATCTATACAAAGAGGCACTTTACTGTTTGTGTGAATATTGCCCAACTGATCTGAGTACGCATCGCCTCAGAACGACCCGCATGCGAGCGGGTTGTTGGAGCCGTACATGGACTTGATTTGTTTGTGGGGGCAATTTTGTCATTTCAGCCCCCCATGTGCAGCTCAGACAACCCGCTCGCATGCGGGTGGATCTGAATGCGGGTGGATCTGAGGTGATGTGTATTAAATTGATCTCACCCTGCAAAATAACCCCAAAGTGAGACACTTATGGTAACTGTCAAATCGTAATATCTCTATGCGGTATAAAGTTCTATTAACCCTCTTCTTGTAAGTATTACGGTATTATCTTACTCATAAAGGTAATTGCAAGTTGTAACTCATAAAGATAATTGTAAATGAATACTTAATGTAAGAGCAGTTGGAAGATTTCATATTAGTTTTGGGTTTTCTGATGTCTCCCTTCAAGGTTTACATTTTTAAAATTAGTCTTCAATCATAGGCCTTGGCCTGTTGTTGTTTTGCTCCCGTTTTCGCTTTTCCACAAGAATGTTACGTCACCTTGTTTAAGATAAAAAGGTTTGATCTCATTTCTTGGGGTGAAAATTTGGACATTAACAATAGGTTTTTGTTCCCCATGAAAATCATGTTAAAAATAAGTCAAATCGATAGAAACCACTTTTCATTTTTTTTAACACAAAAACCACCTTATCTATAAGTGGGTTTAGCTTTCAATCAACCATCTCAGAATAATTTCTCTTCAACTTTTATCCAAAATGCTCAAAATCTCCCTTCTCCTTCCTCACCCACCCTAACTACCCCACCACCTTCTTCCTCTTCCCTTCTCCTTCATCTTCGTCCTCGTCCTCCATGCAAACCACAGTTTAGATCAGTGAGGAGAAGAGAGGAGGGTGAGATGAGATGAAAGAGAAAGAAACGAGGGAAGGTGGAAGAGGAGGGAAGAAGGTGAAAGTCAGACGGAGGAGAAAGGAGGAGGGAGAAGATGTGGAGGAGAGAGATGAGGATAAATGGAGGAGGAATGATATGGGTGGAGGAGGAGGGCGGAAATGGGGGGAGGAGGAGGAGGAGGATGGAGGTGGGGTGGATGAGAAGGGAGGGAGAAGGAGAGTACTTTGAGAATTTTCGGATAAAAGTTGAATAAAAATTATCTTGGGGTAGTTGATTGAAAGCTACATCCCCTTATAAAATAATTTCTGTATAAAAAACTTGAAAGGTAATTTCTATCGATTTGATGTAAATTAAATGCGGTTTTCATGGAAAAAAAAACCCTTAACAATATATAGTTTCAACCTGCTTCAAGGATAACACGTATAGAAACTTATACATAGCTTTTAGGGCCTGAGAAAAACTGCTGGCCTATTTTGTGACCATCCAAAGGGCAACAAGTATCAGCTATACTAATGCCATGAGTGTAACAGTATAGTTACACTATAAGTGGACAATTGCCAAAGAGGCATGCATAAAAAATTCATTAGTTCCAGTGGAATCATTTCTTGAAAAAACAAAAAAAACTCTCATTTTCTTCCCACTAAATAGAATAGCTTGAACACACATTGCTCGCTCACTTAATCTAATTTTGCAACGGAAGTCTTCCTTCGAATATTCGCTCCCTCGCCATCTTTGCCTGCAAAATATATTCCAAAGTTTTTTCACCTTTAAATGGAAATATAAGTCGCTAAAATATTCTAGAGAACTACTCTGTAGGACGTCAATATCCCCGCTACAACTATTGTTGTTAAAATAGAGAGGTCATAAATATGTGATATTATTATTACATGAATTAGACAAATAATAAGGGTTTAGATATGCAATTTTCAAACTCAAATTAGCTTTGAAAACTAGAAGTTGGCTTTTTAGGCCATGAAAAATCTCCTAACTTTTTAAAATCAAGCTTAGTTCTTCGAGTTCGATGATGTATTAACTTCAAGATTAAGTATGTAGCTTCATAGATTTCCCAACATTTCCATTATTTAAAAAAATTAACCCTTGTTGATGGCCAACTAAACATTTTGATGCTTACATGAGCTAGATTTGGCGCCCTACTGCAAGAAAAATATTTGAGTAATTAATGCTAACTGTATTATACTTCAAGATGCAAGCATGTAAGATCCTTCCACATGTCTTTATTTAGATGTTAGTATGTTTTAGAACCAAAGTAGTATATATATTTTACAGTAACATTAATGTGACATATTTTCCTAGGAACTCTATTAACAATTTTCAGCAATAGAGATGTATGCCAAATTTACCATGTAGAGAGTGCATGAGAATGGTAATTGTTAGAATTTTTGTTAGTTTTGTTTGTTAGTGGGCAAATCCAGTGGCGGAGCAAAGAATTTTAGTAAGGGGGTCCAAAAAATAATTAAACACGATAACATATACTTTTTTTTTTGCACAGTTGATTAGCATATATTGATCATTATGTAACAAGACTTTGAAATTACATTTTCACTTAGAATATAGTGTTTAAAATAAAATTCTTCTTGTCTTCAGTTCTTGAAATTGTTTCATTACATCTTCCTCAGCAATATCATGTGTTAGAAGTATTAAATAATTATGTAACAAACTTTTTAGGCCTTTATTTTCTCTCTTAGTCCTTCAATTCTTGCTGCGGAGTTAGCATTCATGACAAGAGAAATAGTAGTAGTTTAACGCATGATCGAAGTGGCGGTTACCAGGCCTGGCCCAACCATCCTAGGGTAGAAGGATGCAAAAAGCTAAATGTTACAGGGGCTTGGGATGCCTCACCGTTCAGGAAGAACGGGATGAGGCGGTAGCACTTTGCGTGAGTGCGCTAATAAACCAACCCACTTGATAATAAAAGTTCCCTATCGAATGTATACGCTTTCAGTTAAGTGAAGGGATAGACCGAACCAGCTCACTAACCGCTCTGAGTAGCTATGGAAAGCATGCAAAATCGTTTTCTTGCGTATTGAATATACATCCATGTCTTTCTTGTTCCACTAGCGGAATAACTGCAGTAACCTCCCTTCACTTCATGCCTTTGACAGAACGGAGATGGGAATTAGGCTGCACCGGACGAGCATGTCTTGACTCTAGAAGACCGAACGAAATGGACACTCGACTTTGACGGGTCCGCAGCCGCTGGATTTGGCTTGGTATTCGTCGCACCTCCCCCACTCAGTGAAAAAGGCCAAATTGGATAGCAGGTGACTCCCTTCTAGCGGTGCTAAACCGTATCCGTATCCGAGGAAATATCCGTAACCGTATCCGTTAAGATACGAATATGGTTACTCAAATCTATAACCGACAAGATATGGTTACGGATATGGTTTTGTAGTGAAATATCCGGATCCGTATCCGAAACATCTGAAAACATATTAGTCATACTGTTACGATAGTTTTAATCCTTAGATTATAGATTTGAGGTTAATTTTGATGATCAAGATGTTTAATCTTAGCTTTTCAGATATAATGAACATATTAATGAACTCTTTTGTATCACATGAACTATATTTTTTCAATACTATCTATTTTTCTCATATCCGTTTTGTATCCGCATGCATATCCGCTTATATATTCGCATGTATATCCGTATCCATATCCGATTTTAGCGGATATGGATATGAATTTTCCTTACCGAGGTATATCCGTATGTGTATACATATCTGAAATGGGTAAGCGGATATGGATATGGTAAGTATCATATCCGAGCCGTATCCGGACCGAATGCACGCTTACTCCCTACCCTTTTGATTGGTGTTACTCCTATCCCTGGTTAGTGCTAGCACGCTTTCTAGGGCCTATCGAGAAGGAAGCCTAATTTCATTCTCTTACCTCAAAGAGGTTGTCGATTGAATACCTGGAAAGATCATATCAGGATAAGGTGAAAGAGAGATTTTCACTAACAGAGGAAGCAGGACATAGAAGTCAGGCATGAACACAATGACGGTATGGGGTGGTTTGCTCCACAAATAGTCCACCCACCCTCAAACTGGTCTTCCAAGCAAGATGAACAACGGATGGTTCGAGATTCCAACAACATGAGAAAGACAAAGATGCGGGATAGAGATTGTGACGACTAAACAAGCACTGGTTTCTGCTTGCTTCGCCGTTTAATTAGATTATGGGAATTGGAGATTCGCTGGTGAAACTTGTTATAATGCTGGTATTGATGTTCCAATTGCTAGGGCATGGCATTCGGTTATAGTTAGTAAACGAAGGGAAGACATTCAACTCAAAGAAGAGAATCGGGTCTCCTTCGGTGATGCCTCACTGCAACAACTTCAAAGGAAAAGATTTACTTTGCATGCCTACCCGGTGGACTGCCGAGCTACTAGTCCTACAACACAAGAGCAGGATTCTCTAAAAAGCCGACGGTGGTAGGTGGCCAAGAGGCCCACTTGGAGACTTGGGATCTCAACAGGAAATGCGAAGGTTGCTTAAAGCTTGTCGATAGATGAAAGAGAATCAACAAGTTTAGTTCTGATCTGAGTAGGCTCAACATAGGCCAATTTGTGCTTTATCTCCTGATGCCGTAAACGAAAGCAGATTCCCAAACCCAAACCGCCGAACCTACCCCTCTTTCTTTTTTTTCTTCCTTTACTACTCAAGTCAGAGTTACTATTCACATTAGGGTACCAGAGTTGCTGATTTCCCCCCTATGACCACAGCGTAAACTCTGTACTCTATGTCGTACATCATCTTCCTACTTATATGTTTGCCTACCTGATCGCTTTCGTGACCACGCTTTCGTGACCACGATATGTTATAGCTAGTATGTGTTCCTATACTAGTTTGTGTTCATGTCCAGTTGTTGCCCATATTTCCACTGCCTCTCTATTCCCTATCTGCCATGTATCAATTGGCTACTCTCGTGGCCTCTTTCTTTGATCACAAAGTACCTTTGGTAACCACAATCAAGTTCAATGGTCAAAATTAAAATCTATTGTCTCAAGCATTTATTTTGTTCCTTGGTTCACTAGAAAAGTTATCGCATCTTATATCTTGTGCTCCAGATGGCAAAGATGTCGCCTTCTCAGCCTAGCAGAAGGATGAGCAATGTTGTAATGACTTGGTTCCTTAACAGGATAGAGCTCAATATTTCCTCCAATGTATTTTTACTGTAGACAACAAAGGAGATCTCAAATGTCCTGAAGTAGATGGATGCTCAAGACACCAATATCTCCAGTGTCTATGAGCTCTATCGTATATAGTTCTTCCTAAAGCAAGATGCTCATCCAATCAATGAGCACTTTCCTTCCTTCAAGGGGATGCGGGACGAGCTCTGTAGTTATCAGCTAGTAACTCGTGATCTTTAGAAATAAAAAAAAGAAAAATAAATAAAGAGTTCAATATTGCTAAATTTCTCCAAGACTTAGACGACAATCTCAACCATATTCATGGATAGTTGTTGGTTAACGAGACGATGTCATCTTTCACATGTGCCCTTGGTTGTGTTTTACACACCTTTATGATGTCTACACTTGATTCTATACTGTTGCTGAGAAATTGTGTCCAAGTTGTTGGACAGGGTCCCGGTCCCGAGGATGCTGAGAACGTGGTAGTGATTCAGGGGGAGTTTTCAATGATGCTCTCATAGGTTGGGGAGTACTAAGAATAAGAGGATATTAGGTACGAGCTGGCAGCTCATTTCTCATTGTCTGTGAGCCCCACCCCGATGTGACTAGCAGGGGGCTCACATGGCATTGAGCTGACAGCCCATTTTGCAAAATGGGCTGTCAGCTCATATACATTTTTTCCTAACAACAATCGTATTCAACATCTCTAAATCGCATCTCTAAAATGTGAGGACAAGTTTAGTAAAGCTGATTGGGCAAATCAAGTGACTTCTGATGCTAGAGAGATGCAACTTAATACCTCTCAAACTGATGCAGTGATGATCTCCAAGGAAGGAATATGAGAAGTATATCAAAAGGCATTCATCTAATACTGCTACCTAGGCTTCTCCCTCAGGCAATTTTGTGTTTATTGCTTCCTAAGATAGGCTGTGGATAATAATTCTAGGGTTACATCCACATGACAAGTAGCCTTGTACTTTTCTTTCTTACATCAGACTAATCTATACATCCTGTTCATGTTGCCAATGGTGTTTGTTAATTGGTATAAAGGAGAGCTTTTGTTATTCATAGATCTGATTTACATGTTCCTTAGCTTATATACACACACACCCGACAACCCATCAATCAATAGCCCAAACTAGTAGAAGGCTATACATATATAGGGTGGCTATAGGGTGGCTATAATATCTAATCAATAGGGTGGCTCATGATGATATCTAATACCCCCCTTCAAACTCACGGTGGATCTAATACCGAGAGTTTGGACATAAAATAGCGGAACTGAGGAATAGTTTGAGCCTTGGTAAACAAATCAGCCACTTGTTCCTTAGAAGGAACATACGCGAGTGTAATGTTTCCAACAACATGCTCCTGCCGAACCACATGATAATCCACCTCAATATATTAGGTACGCTTATGGAACACTGGATTTGCAAAAAATAGAGATTGCACTCTTATTATCACAGTGTAGAGTGATAGGAGAAGTAATAGAGACACCAAGATCTCGTAAAAGAGTGCGGAGCCATTTTAGCTCAACTGTAGTATCTGCCATTGCTCGATATTCTGACTCTACTAGAACGAGAGACCACAGCCTGACGCTTACTACGCCAAGAGATGAGAGATGATCCCAGAAAAATACAAAAACCAGTGGTTGAGCGTCGAGTATCTGGATCATCGGCCCATCCGGCATCACAGTATGCACGAAGAGACAAAGGAGAGTCTGATGGAAAGAACAATGACCGGGATATAGTGCCATGAAGGTAACGGAGAACCCGAACTAGAGCCGCATAATGAGTAGAAGTAGGAGCACCAACAAACTGGCTCAATATGTGCACAGCATAGGCAATATCCGGACGTGTAGCAGAAAGATAAATCAAAGATCTAAAAAATTCTCGATACCGAGTCGGCTGAGATAAAGGAGCGCCATCGTCATGTCGAAGCTTCAAATTCATCTCCATCGGGGTGGAAAGCGGAGTAGTAGTAATAGAAGGACCACTGAGAGTAGCACGCTCAAGAATATCAGTTATGTATTTCTGCTGAGAGAGAAGATAGCCACGAGAGGAGGCGGCAACCTAAATGCCTAAGAAATATCGAAGATATCCAATATCCTTCATCTCAAACTGACTCTGAAGGTACTGCTTCAATGAAGCAATGGCAGAAGAATCACTCCTAGTAATTATCATACATCTACATAAAGTAAGAGAATAACTATACCGGAGGCTGATGACTGATAGAATAGAGCATAGTCAGCTAGACTCTTAGTGAAATCAATGGAGAGAAGAGATTGTCAAAAACGCTCAAACCAAGCGCAAGGAGCCTATTTGAGACCATATATAGCGCGACGAAATTGACAAACATGTCCTGTAGGAGCAGAAAAGCCAGGAGGTGGCTGAATGTAAACTGTCTCAGAGAGATCACCATTAAGAAAAGCATTCTTAACATCCATTTGGTATAATGACCGATGTTTAGAAGCAGCAACAGCAATGAGAGTGCGAATGGATGTCATCTTAGCAACAGGAGCAAAAGTCTCTTCATAATCAATACCATATTCCTGAGAAAATCCCCGAGCAACAAGAAGAGTTTTATACCGCTCGATAGAACCATTTGATCAAGTCTTGACCTTATAAATCCATTTGCAACTTATCGGTTTAACATTAGAGGGTAATGGAACAAGGTCCCAAGTATGAGTCTTGTGGAAAGCTTCTAATTCTTCATTCCTTGCATGTTGCCATTTTGGATATTTAACAGCCTCAGAATACGAGTTAGGTTCATGTATAGAATGAATAGCAGCAAGAAAAGAGACAAAATCTGAGGAATATGTGCTAGTGGCACACTGAGCATACCGAGCAGGAGGATGACGATCTCGTGGGGGATTGCGACGAGGTGGAGTCACATCCGGAAAAACTAGCACAGGCGTAGAGGGGACATCTATAGAATGAGCATCTTGCAGCGAAAGTGAGGTAGCAAGTGGAAGTTTAGAAGGTTTGGGTGACTCAAGAGAATGGTTTCCACATGCTAATGGAGTAAAAGAGGGAGTAGGCTGAACAAAAGAAGGTACAGGTGCCAAGGCTAATGGAGTAAAAGAGGGAGTATGCTGAACAAAAGAAGGTACAGGTGCCAAGGGTACATGTATAGTAGTGGATGTGATGAAGGAGGTTGAAGAAAAGAGAGATCTAGTCTGAAGTAGCATAGTAGGGAACATTCTCAAAGAAAGTGACATGTCTAGCGATACGAAGTCTTCGTCTTGTGTATATAAGCTAAGGAACATGTAAATCAGATCTATGAATAACAAAAGCTCTCCTTTATACCAATTAACATGGTACCAGAGCTTATATACACACAGTGTTGTTTGTCATGTTTCTGGACAAGGAGTTGTTCAAACATCTTCCTCTCTAACTCTTGATCATGTCCTTTACATTCTAAATTTCTTGTTAGTTTTTCTCTCTATCAGTCGTATTACAAAATTATTAAGTTGTTGTGCTCATTTCTATCCATATTTTTGTGTCTTTCAAGATCTCTGTGCGAGACATGACTTTGGAGGTCTTTTTACTATCTTGATGATGACCCATCATCAGTCAATGCTGCAGTTAGCTCGAGCATTGCAGTGTCTCTGTTTGTGTCTTCTCTCCGATGGCATTGTAGGTTGGGCCACCCTCCTTGTAAATGATGAAACAACTCATGCCATTAAGTTAATTCGACCATAAATTGTGAAGTTTCTCTGTTGGATAAGCATCATCATGTCTTTTCAATCTAGAGTCGACAAGTAGAGCCTATCTCCGTTTAATCTAGTGCACTCAGATGTCTATGGCTGATGTCGGGTTCCTACATCATTTGTTTGTCAGAATTTTATGAGCTTTATTGATGACTGTACTCAATTGACATGGTTATATTTACCAAAAGATGGGTCTCAGGTTCTTCACATTTTTCAATCGTGTCATAAAGAAACAAAAAACACAATTTCATGCTAATATCTTATGTCTTTCATGCTGATAATCCTTTAGAATATGTAAAAAAAGAATCTTTTTGCCTTTTGTAAATCTGATAGCATTCTTCATCCAAGCTTGTGTGCCTATAGCTCTCAGGAAAATGGTGTTGCTGAAAGGAAAAATCAACACCATCCTGATATTGCTCGGAAATAAATGTTTTAAATTCATGTTTCTAAATATCTCTGGGGGATCCGATTCTTAATGTGTGTTTTCTCATTAACTGCATGCTAAAATGTATACTTGCTGGATATATCCATCTTTGTATCTTTTTTTCAGGCCAACCTTTGTTTTATCTTCCTCCACGAGTTCTTGGTTATATTTGTATCTTGAGGTTTGATCATGATAAAATCTCTCCTAGAGCCACTAAGTGTGTCTTTCTAGGTTAGTTCTGAAAAGGTTTATCAAGTTTTTCATCCTATTTCTCGTAAGTCTCAAGACACTTCTGATATAACCTTTTTGGAGGACGAACCATATTTCATGTATGCTAGTGCTACTCCTATGGCCGAGTCTTTCTCCGTGCCTCTATCTAAGCCTGTTTATCTCGCTACTCCTACTATTTTATACCTGTATGTGCTCCTAGTTCTACCAATGCAACTCTTCCTGTCATCACTTGCCCTATGGAGGTGTACACCCATCAATCAAAGCAAAATCCTCCTGATTCGTCTTCCACAAATCCTCTACCCTTAGAAAGAGATCTCATTCTAGCACCATGTTTAGACCTTGGAATTCCCATATTATTGAATGGAGCAACCACCTAGATTCATTGCTCAAGGGTAGAAACATGTCTGCAAACTCAAGAAGCTATCTATAGCCTTAAGCAGAGTTCTCGTGCTTGGTTTAAAAAGTTCAGTCAAGTTATAACTACTGTTAGTTTCCCTTGGAGCCGTGTTGATCATTCAGTCTTCATCCGCCAAAGGTCTTCTGGTATTGTTATTGTTATTGTGTATGTGGACGACATTCTACTTTCAAAAAGCGATAGTACGGGAATGAAGAAACCAAAGAGTATGTCAAG
This sequence comes from Asparagus setaceus, assembly GCA_012295165.1. NCBI lineage: Eukaryota > Viridiplantae > Streptophyta > Magnoliopsida > Asparagales > Asparagaceae > Asparagus > Asparagus setaceus. Next base: position 15,889,199 of record CM022705.1, read on the forward strand.
CAACATTTTTTGACAAAGAACATGGCTCAACCCCATTATTTCCTTGGTACAGAGGTTGCACATAGAAACATGGTAATGCTTTGTCCCAAATAAAGTATGCTACTGATCTACTTAAAGAAACATGTGTGCTAGGCTCCAAGGGTGATGATACTCCAATAGAACATGACCTTAACTTATGGTCTGAGAATAGTGATGAATTTGAAGACATAACACAATATATACACCTAGTAGTTATCTGACAATCGCTAGAACAGATAACTTGTTATATCGATGTGATCAGTCAGTTTATATCTAGAAGGTGTCACAGAGAACTTGCTTTAAGAACTCTACAATACATAAAACAGCTCTAAGAAAAGATCTTCTAGATACATGCCATTCCAAGGATGTTAAGAAAGTCACATCTGGTTACTGCATTACATTGGTGCCAACCTTGTCACTTGGAGAACTACGAAGCAGACTGTTACTACCAGATCCAATGCTAAATCTGAGTGCAGGTCAATGCTTCACACTACTTGTAAGATACTGTGTCTCAAGTCATTATGTTTGATTTTGGCATTACCTATGGGATCATATGTCTATGCACCGCAACAACCAAGCTACCATATTTATTGCTAGCAATCCTGTCTTTCATGAGGGAACAAAATCATTGAGATGGATTATCACTTTGTTCATGAGGACATAATGAAAAAGACTATCTGAACTCCATACACTTGCTCTGAAGAACATGTAAAAGATACATTTACCAAAGATTTTGAGTAGTGGTCGCTTTTCTACTTTATGTTAACAAGATGAGCATGTTTCATATACACTCTCCAGCTTGAGAAATGTCAGAATATTTGTTAGATGAGTTTGTTAGTGGGTATATTTATATACCTGTTTAGTGGTTACTTATAGTATGCATTGCATCCCAAGTTTCTTTGTCTTGTAGCCCAAGTTTTCTTCCCTCTATTTAAGGAGACAGGGCATCTAGTAATTTCATTATATGGGTTTCTTTTTTCTGACAGTAACTATGGAGACTAACCTGTTTTTGCCAATTTGTACGGCTTGTTACAATGCTGAGGAGGAGTGTTTGCACAAGTTCTCCACCTAGAATACCTATCCAGAGGCCTTTTCCTCTAACATGCAAGGGAAACCCAAGTACAATGGCTACAGGGATTCCAAACAGATAGAATGCCCCAAGGTTCACATAAGCGCCTATATGTTGCCATCCACATCCTCTTGCAATACCTAAAGAAATAGAAAGAAGATCTCATACTATCGAACATTAATACACTTTCACTTTCATGTTACGTATTATTACACACTAAGACTAAAAATTTAAGAATGAAATATATCATTTGAAGAAGACAGACAATCAAAATACAAAAACTTGATTTGTACATTTCTATCATAACACAGTACAATTACTTGAAGAAGTAAAAGGTCATAAGAAACATTCAATTTATGAATGGTTGTGGAGAAGAATTTTCTATTATGGTATGATATGAAGAACTTCTCTTCCAAAGGTTGGTATACCTATCCATGTCGAAGATACTCATTTGAACATCTACTGATACTTCCACCTTCATATAAATCTAAATTATGTATAAGCTGGTACTTAGCATGCCTTTGTGCAAACTCACAAAAATATTCCAGTTATTTTGAGTGATAGCTTTTGCAGGGTTACTGCTTTGTTCATTTACCCTTTAACAGAAAACAAAATTGAATACTTATGTACATAGATGTATATACTAAATGTACGTTTGCCCACAGATGTATATATACATAGATGTATAAACTAAATGTATGTTTGCCCACAGATATATAATAATACAACTGGGTCCACATCCTTGTCAGGATCCAGTATCAGTTGGCGAAGATCATATAGTTTAATTATGAGCTTAGATATTGATGGATCAAATTTTCTCAGTACATCTGGCAAAATAAGGAAACAAGGGTGAGAATACCTCAAAAAAATTTCATGTACTCACATGCATACATTAATTACATCCTAGTTTCATGAGAAGAAAGTAACTGACCTGAAAGAACCCCTTGTAAGTTATCCATGATCACTGATATACAAACAAGAGGAATCATTTCCATAACATAATCAATAACTTCTTTCTCGTTGCTGTAAGCATAACCAAGGACCTTACGCAATGCAAAGAGTGTTGAGCTAATGACAATAGCCTCTGTAACTGCTATAAACATCACAATGTGCACAACCAGCTGAGCCCCTTCTGGGTTTCCGGCTCCCAATTCATTGGATACTCGTGTACTATATATCAAAAAGAAAAAAAAACATCAACTATAGATAATGAAACATAAAATGAATTACAACATTCTCTTCAGTATCTTTCAACGATTGTATTATGCATTGAGTTCCTTGTGTGTGCTTGCTCTAAATAAAATATTTAACAATGAGTATGAGAGTGAGTAAACATATATAAACAGATATACCTTGCTGCGGCACCAATTCCATATGGTATGCAATACAGGTATGAAATGCTAGTAAGGCTGCACAGTATAACATAAGTGTTAGTGCAATACTTCTATCTAAATAATTTATGAGTATTTCATACGCTAGCTCTTTAATGTTATAGCTCCAAGTACTTTTAAAACTTTTAAAAACTCTAGTTAAGTGATACTCTTAAATTCGAGAGTAGAAGAAGTAATCTATTTATTGTAGAGGAACTACAATCTTCCAAATATATACATAAATGTTAAATCGAGTAATTAGTATAGCATCAAGACAAACAAAATTTGAAGAATCCATACACCAATGGCTGAAGGAGCTCAAGCAGATATGTAGCGCAAAAAGTACATTCTAAAGCTTATCAAAATTTATAAAATAAAAGATGATTAAGTTTAAGTCCTCATAAATTTCCTTCTCTCTTTTGAGAATTATCTGAGAAATACAAGCGAAATTTCCTCTGTATAACTCAGTAGAATTTCTTCTTACCATATTGAAAGCACTGAGGTCTCAAGCTTCGGATTGGGCAAAAGTCCAGAAAGCAAGACAAGCAACTCGAAGGACCACCACTCTAGACTATCAACAATAACAAGATTCAATTTAGATTTTCATAAATAAACTACAATAAGTACCTGAAATAGATAAACCGCGGATTTGCTGCTTACCATATCATCAGAGCAGAAGGAACAGCTAGCCTCAGGAACTTTTTGATCCCCGTGAATGCCTCCTTTGAAATCGGTGCACGTGTTTCCTCACATGATTTTGAATACTTAATGTAGAGTCCAAGTAAAAGCACATTCAACCAATATGATATACTTATAGATAGAGCAGCACCAACGTTCTTCAACCCAGATTTAAATACCAAAACCCAACATAAAGGAATGTGAAGACAGAGAGGAAGAATGGAGCATATGAGCATTGGAAGAATTAGGCTTTGAGCCTGGAGGAACTTTATCATGGGTTGTGCAATGGCATAGGCAAATAAACCAGGAATCAACCAAACTGCATACTTCCCTGCCTCAAGTGAAATCAGAGGATCTTGGCCGATGAAAGTGAGGATTTTTCCCATGTAGGCCCATGCGAGAGAAATTGGAAAGCAAACAAGTATAAGAGAGATCATAGCTTGATATGTATGTGTTCCAAGTTTTTTGTATTGCTTTGCTCCATAGGCTTGCCCGCATAAAGTCTCCAATCCGCTCGACATCCCCAACTGTTTGCCATGTCAATTAACCTAGCATTAGACGTATAAAATTCGAGAGAACTGCACAAGGATTCAAGGAAGAAAAATCTTCATTTTTGGACTTATAATTTAACTGTAGCCTTTCTAGGCTTCCTGCTAGAACTTGAATTATCAGCTAAAGGAAAAATGCTCAATAGACCTGAAAGTAAATATAATCTTGATACTACTCCATCAATCTTAAACAATTATGAACTTTGAGCAAAAATAATGGTTTACATTCTTTTTACAAGCTAGAATCATGATGAATGGTACTTTTGAACTCTTTAGCTAGGTTGATATGACCTGTTCCTCAAAGTTTATTATTATTTTTTTTGGGTCAATTATGTTAAAAATCAAAACTTAAAGTCTTTATTTGATATATGCGGTGATGCTTGTTGTTAGTATTTCTTTCTCATGTAAATGTATGAGTATTTTTGCTGGCTTTATTTATGCAAGGTGACTGGGTGAGAGTATGAGCGACCATGCATGTTGAGATGTGAATGGAAGAGTGGCCAAGTGTGTTCGCGTGGATGGTGTAGACAGTGAATGCACACGCATCTGTGTGATTTTTAGCAATCAATGAGTAAAATTGATCCAAGCGATGCCGCGACATTAGTATGAAAAATGCCCAAAAAAAACTATGGTTTAAGCACTCGGTTCAAAAATATAGTGTATACATAACAACTTACAATAAGAATATAGAAAGTCATAGAAAACATAACATCGTATACTGAACTGCTAAAATACAAAGTTGGATTTGAAAATAATTTGGTGGAGCATTTTAGGTTTAAGATGGTTTTAAAAGAGGCAGGTTCGAGAATAAATGGTTGTTAAACTTTGGGTTTATCGACAAAAAGCCATGGACGATTTGTGATGTCGAAGCATGAGAAAAAACTAAAAAATTATGATTTATATATTTGGTTTAGAAATACACGATATACCTAACCATTTTAAACAAAAATATAGCAAGCTAATGCAAAATATAACAACTTACATGTATACTAAAAAATTTAATACAAAGTGAGTTTAAAACTAATCAGTTATTTAAGCATATAATAGTGATTTTGAAAGTGTGGCATTAAAAATAGATGCGGGTAAAACTTTGTGTTTATGCCAAGAATATATTTGATCTTCTAATCGTGTACAATCTCTGTAGAAAAATGAAATAAAAAGGGAAAAGAGAACACAGTGAAACCAGGAAGGTGATAAGTCAACTTTGTTTATGTAGGATACTTCTCCCATTGAAAATTTGGCATGTGTATTTCTTTCCAACGCCATGTCAAACCATTTACTGAAGACTCTCAAATATAAGAATTCAAACCCAAAATTAATTTACTTGTCAGTGACATTTACTCAACACTCTCAAATATAGGAGTACGAATCAATCTTATGTAATGATATGTTTTGTATTCAAGAGGGAAAAAAAGCTCAATCTAACAATATGTACTGTGCATATTTGATTTCTTTAGTATATGAATACCAAAGACCATCTGATCTGTTGACCAGTTTCCTTTTGAATTAAATTTAAATGAATAGTTAGAGAAATAATGATCAAACGATTTGTCCGGTCAACTGCACTCCTACATATAACAAAAAGTAATTCGTTAATGAATTAGATAGTATATAGCCTAAATTGCACTTAAATAACAAATTTCCCCGCTCTATGTCACTTATATACCACAAGTTATATTTGTGAGAAAAATATCATAAGTTGTTAAATAATAGGCACGTTAGTACCAGTGATCATGCAAACATAAAATTTCCACTCAAATGTTTCTCTATGATATTTACACGCTAATTTTAAAGCTTTTGACCATTATTATTTGTTAAATTTGCCATTAAATCAACCAATATTCTTTTTTAACTTATCTTAATTCTACTTTAAAATAGAGTTGCGATATGTCTAATGGTAAATTTAACAAGTATTAATGGTTAGAAATTTATAAAGTTTACATGTTAGTGTCATATGAGAACATTTAGATGAAAATTTTCATCCTATTTCTCGTAAGTCTCAAGACACTTCTGATATAACCTTTTTGGAGGACGAACCATATTTCATGTATGCTAGTGCTACTCCTATGGCCGAGTCTTTCTCCGTGCCTCTATCTAAGCCTGTTTATCTCGCTACTCCTACTATTTTATACCTGTATGTGCTCCTAGTTCTACCAATGCAACTCTTCCTGTCATCACTTGCCCTATGGAGGTGTACACCCATCAATCAAAGCAAAATCCTCCTGATTCGTCTTCCACAAATCCTCTACCCTTAGAAAGAGATCTCATTCTAGCACCATGTTTAGACCTTGGAATTCCCATATTATTGAATGGAGCAACCACCTAGATTCATTGCTCAAGGGTAGAAACATGTCTGCAAACTCAAGAAGCTATCTATAGCCTTAAGCAGAGTTCTCGTGCTTGGTTTAAAAAGTTCAGTCAAGTTATAACTACTGTTAGTTTCCCTTGGAGCCGTGTTGATCATTCAGTCTTCATCCGCCAAAGGTCTTCTGGTATTGTTATTGTTATTGTGTATGTGGACGACATTCTACTTTCAAAAAGCGATAGTACGGGAATGAAGAAACCAAAGAGTATGTCAAGCAACATTTTTTGACAAAGAACATGGCTCAACCCCATTATTTCCTTGGTACAGAGGTTGCACATAGAAACATGGTAATGCTTTGTCCCAAATAAAGTATGCTACTGATCTACTTAAAGAAACATGTGTGCTAGGCTCCAAGGGTGATGATACTCCAATAGAACATGACCTTAACTTATGGTCTGAGAATAGTGATGAATTTGAAGACATAACACAATATATACACCTAGTAGTTATCTGACAATCGCTAGAACAGATAACTTGTTCGCAATCGATGTGATCAGTCAGTTTATATCTAGAAGGTGTCACAGAGAACTTGCTTTAAGAACTCTACAATACATAAAACAGCTCTAAGAAAAGATCTTCTAGATACATGCCATTCCAAGGATGTTAAGAAAGTCACATCTGGTTACTGCACGTACATTGGTGCCAACCTTGTCACTTGGAGAACTACGAAGCAGACTGTTACTACCAGATCCAATGCTAAATCTGAGTGCAGGTCAATGCTTCACACTACTTGTAAGATACTGTGTCTCAAGTCATTATGTTTGATTTTGGCATTACCTATGGGATCATATGTCTATGCACCGCAACAACCAAGCTACCATATTTATTGCTAGCAATCCTGTCTTTCATGAGGGAACAAAATCATTGAGATGGATTATCACTTTGTTCATGAGGACATAATGAAAAAGACTATCTGAACTCCATACACTTGCTCTGAAGAACATGTAAAAGATACATTTACCAAAGATTTTGAGTAGTGGTCGCTTTTCTACTTTATGTTAACAAGATGAGCATGTTTCATATACACTCTCCAGCTTGAGAAATGTCAGAATATTTGTTAGATGAGTTTGTTAGTGGGTATATTTATATACCTGTTTAGTGGTTACTTATAGTATGCATTGCATCCCAAGTTTCTTTGTCTTGTAGCCCAAGTTTTCTTCCCTCTATTTAAGGAGACAGGGCATCTAGTAATTTCATTATATGGGTTTCTTTTTTCTGACAGTAACTATGGAGACTAACCTGTTTTTGCCAATTTGTACGGCTTGTTACAATGCTGAGGAGGAGTGTTTGCACAAGTTCTCCACCTAGAATACCTATCCAGAGGCCTTTTCCTCTAACATGCAAGGGAAACCCAAGTACAATGGCTACAGGGATTCCAAACAGATAGAATGCCCCAAGGTTCACATAAGCGCCTATATGTTGCCATCCACATCCTCTTGCAATACCTAAAGAAATAGAAAGAAGATCTCATACTATCGAACATTAATACACTTTCACTTTCATGTTACGTATTATTACACACTAAGACTAAAAATTTAAGAATGAAATATATCATTTGAAGAAGACAGACAATCAAAATACAAAAACTTGATTTGTACATTTCTATCATAACACAGTACAATTACTTGAAGAAGTAAAGGTCATAAGAAACATTCAATTTATGAATGGTTGTGGAGAAGAATTTTCTATTATGGTATGATATGAAGAACTTCTCTTCCAAAGGTTGGTATACCTATCCATGTCGAAGATACTCATTTGAACATCTACTGATACTTCCACCTTCATATAAATCTAAATTATGTATAAGCTGGTACTTAGCATGCCTTTGTGCAAACTCACAAAAATATTCCAGTTATTTTGAGTGATAGCTTTTGCAGGGTTACTGCTTTGTTCATTTACCCTTTAACAGAAAACAAAATTGAATACTTATGTACATAGATGTATATACTAAATGTACGTTTGCCCACAGATGTATATATACATAGATGTATAAACTAAATGTATGTTTGCCCACAGATATATAATAATACAACTGGGTCCACATCCTTGTCAGGATCCAGTATCAGTTGGCGAAGATCATATAGTTTAATTATGAGCTTAAATATTGATGGATCAAATTTTCTCAGTACATCTGGCAAAATAAGGAAACAAGGGTGAGAATACCTCAAAAATTTCATGTACTCACATGCATACATTAATTACATCCTAGTTTCATGAGAAGAAAGTAACTGACCTGAAAGAACCCTTGTAAGTTATCCATGATCACTGATATACAAACAAGAGGAATCATTTCCATAACATAATCAATAACTTCTTTCTCGTTGCTGTAAGCATAACCAAGGACCTTCACGCAATGCAAAGAGTGTTGAGCTAATGACAATAGCCTCTGTAACTGCTATAAACATCACAATGTGCACAACCAGCTGAGCCCCTTCGGTTTCCGCTCCCAATTCATTGGATACTGTGTACTATATATCAAAAGAAAAAAAACATCAACTATAGATAATGAAACATAAAATGAATTACAACATTCTCTTCAGTATCTTTCAACGATTGTATTATGCATTGAGTTCCTTGTGTGTGCTTGCTCTAAATAAAATATTTAACAATGAGTATGAGAGTGAGTAAACATATATAAACAGATATACCTTGCTGCGGCACCAATTCCATATGGTATGCAATACAGGTATGAAATGCTAGTAAGGCTGCACAGTATAACATAAGTGTTAGTGCAATACTTCTATCTAAATAATTTATGAGTATTTCATACGCTAGCTCTTTAATGTTATAGCTCCAAGTACTTTTTAAAACTTTTAAAAACTCTAGTTAAGTGATACTCTTAAATTCGAGAGTAGAAGAAGTAATCTATTTATTGTATAGGAACTACAATCTTCCAAATATATACATAAATGTTAAATCCGGAGTAATTAGTATAGCATCAAGACAAACAAAATTTGAAGAATCCATACACCAATGGCTGAAGGAGCTCAAGCAGATATGTAGCGCAAAAAGTACAAATTTCCTCTGTATAACTCAGTAGAATTTCTTCTTACCATATTGAAAGCACTGAGGTCTCAAGCTTCGGATTGGGCAAAAGTCCAGAAAGCAAGACAAGCAACTCGAAGGACCACCACTCTAGACTATCAACAATAACAAGATTCAATTTAGATTTTCATAAATAAACTACAATAAGTACCTGAAATAGATAAACCGCGGATTTGCTGCTTACCATATCATCAGAGCAGAAGGAACAGCTAGCCTCAGGAACTTTTTGATCCCCGTGAATGCCTCCTTTGAAATCGGTGCACGTGTTTCCTCACATGATTTTGAATACTTAATGTAGAGTCCAAGTAAAAGCACATTCAACCAATATGATATACTTATAGATAGAGCAGCACCAACGTTCTTCAACCCAGATTTAAATACCAAAACCCAACATAAAGGAATGTGAAGACAGAGAGGAAGAATGGAGCATATGAGCATTGGAAGAATTAGGCTTTGAGCCTGGAGGAACTTTATCATGGGTTGTGCAATGGCATAGGCAAATAAACCAGGAATCAACCAAACTGCATACTTCCCTGCCTCAAGTGAAATCAGAGGATCTTGGCCGATGAAAGTGAGGATTTTTCCCATGTAGGCCCATGCGAGAGAAATTGGAAAGCAAACAAGTATAAGAGATCATAGCTTGATATGTATGTGTTCCAAGTTTTTGTATTGCTTTGCTCCATAGGCTTGCCCGCATAAAGTCTCAATCCGCTCGACATCCCCAACTGTTTGCCATGTCAATTAACCTAGCATTAGACGTATAAAATTCGAGAGAACTGCACAAGGATTCAAGGAAGAAAAATCTTCATTTTGGACTTATAATTTAACTGTAGCCTTTCTAGGCTTCCTGCTAGAACTTGAATTATCAGCTAAAGGAAAAATGCTCAATAGACCTGAAAGTAAATATAATCTTGATACTACTCCATCAATCTTAAACAATTATGAACTTTGAGCAAAAATAATGGTTTACATTCTTTTTACAAGCTAGAATCATGATGAATGGTACTTTTGAACTCTTTAGCTAGGTTGATATGACCTGTTCCTCAAAGTTTATTATTATTTTTTGGGTCAATTATGTTAAAATCAAAACTTAAAGTCTTTATTTGATATATGCGGTGATGCTTGTTGTTAGTATTTCTTTCTCATGTAAATGTATGAGTATTTTTGCTGGCTTTATTTATGCAAGGTGACTGGGTGAGAGTATGAGCGACCATGCATGTTGAGATGTGAATGGAAGAGTGGCCAAGTGTGTTCGCGTGGATGGTGTAGACAGTGAATGCACACGCATCTGTGTGATTTTTAGCAATCAATGAGTAAAATTGATCCAAGCGATGCCGCGACATTAGTATGAAAAATGCCCAAAAAAAACTATGGTTTAAGCACTCGGTTCAAAAATATAGTGTATACATAACAACTTACAATAAGAATATAGAAAGTCATAGAAAACATAACATCGTATACTGAACTGCTAAAATACAAAGTTGGATTTGAAAATAATTTGGTGGAGCATTTTAGGTTTAAGATGGTTTTAAAAGAGGCAGGTTCGAGAATAAATGGTTGTTAAACTTTGGGTTTATCGACAAAAAGCCATGGACGATTTGTGATGTCGAAGCATGAGAAAAACTAAAAATTATGATTTATATATTTGGTTTAGAAATACACGATATACCTAACCATTTTAAACAAAAATATAGCAAGCTAATGCAAAATATAACAACTTACATGTATACTAAAAAATTTAATACAAAGTGAGTTTAAAACTAATCAGTTATTTAGCATATAATAGTGATTTTGAAAGTGTGGCATTAAAATAGATGGTAAAACTTTGTGTTTATGCCAAGAATATATTTGATCTTCTAATCGTGTACAATCTCTGTAGAAAAATGAAATAAAAGGAAAAGAGAACACAGTGAAACCAGGAAGGTGATAAGTCAACTTTGTTTATGTAGGATACTTCTCCCATTGAAAATTTGGCATGTGTATTTCTTTCCAACGCCATGTCAAACCATTTACTGAAGACTCTCAAATATAAGAATTCAAACCCAAAATTAATTTACTTGTCAGTGACATTTACTCAACACTCTCAAATATAGAGTACGAATCAATCTTATGTAATGATATGTTTTGTATTCAAGAGGGGAAAAAAGCTCAATCCTAACAATATGTACTGTGCATATTTGATTTCTTTAGTATATGAATACCAAAGACCATCTGATCTGTTGACCAGTTTCCTTTTGAATTAAATTTAAATGAATAGTTAGAAATAATGATCAAGCGATTTGTCCGGTCAACTGCACTCCTACATATAACAAAAGTAATTCGTTAATGAATTAGATAGTATATAGCCTAAATTGCACTTAAATAACAAATTTCCCCGCTCTATGTCACTTATATACCACAAGTTATATTTGTGGCAGAAAAATATCATAAGTTGTTAAATAATAGGCACGTTAGTACCAGTGATCATGCAAACATAAAAATTTCCACTCAAATGTTTCTCTATGATATTTACACGCTAATTTTAAAGCTTTTTGACCATTATTATTTGTTAAATTTGCCATTAAATCAACCAATATTCTTTTTTAACTTATCTTAATTCTACTTTAAAATAGAGTTGCGATATGTCTAATGGTAAATTTAACAAGTATTAATGGTTAGAAATTTATAAAGTTTACATGTTAGTGTCATATGAGAACATTTAGATGAAAATTTTCATGTTTGCATGATCAAGCATACTAATGCGCCAATTTTTTAACAATTTATGGGATTGTCTGCCACAAAATACAACTTGTAGTATATAAGTGACAGAGCGGAGAAACTTTCTGGTATTTAAGTGAAATTTAGCCTATTTACTATCTAATTCATTAACGAAGTACTTTTTGTTATAGGTAGGAGTGGAGTTGACCGGACAAATCGTTTGATCATTATTTCTCTAATTATTTATTTAAATTTAATTCAAAAGGAAACTAGCCAATGGATCAAATGGTTTGTGATATTCATATACTAAAGAAAACAAATATGCGCATTACATATTCAAATTGTATACTTATCAAAAATTTGTTTCTAGGTTTGATCTTATATTTTGTGTAATACACATATATGATGTTCGTCTACATATTTAGTCTACTTTTCATCTATAGTATATATTAAGAAAAGCTTCTGTTTTGGTAATTGTGAGCCACATTTTTACAATCCCGAAAATCTAAACTGTATATCAAGAAAAGCCCCCCTTTTGATCATTGTGAGCCATACTTTTAGAATTCTGAAAATGCCTTTGCACTTAAAATAAATAAATTCTAAATGCCATCACACTTAAAAAATAAACAAAAATACTCTCACAATTAACAAAATCAAAAGGAATGTCATCACACTTGGAAAAAAAATCTCAGAAATGATCTTAAACTTGAAAAAATTAAAAGAATATATACTCAAAATCATATCTATCTATTTCCTTGATAATTCAATTATAACACTTCTCCGTGTTTTGTATCATGCACGCATCGCATGCACCTTCGTCTACATATTTAGTCCACTTTCATACTTATTTTATGAGAAGTTAAGTAGTATATAGCAATGAAATGTAAATAGAAAGCAGAAAGTAAAAAAGAAAAAGGATTAATTGAGACTCCTTGTACTATATTGCCAAATTGTGGATAGATCTCCAGTAGTTCTACTATTGTAGATTGACCCCCTTAACCAACTTTTTTGGCTCTTTTACCCTCAAAGACAGATTTTTTTTTTTGACAAATAGACTTCGTGAGGGTAATAGAGTCTTCGGGGGTCTATCACAACTGGGCAATTGTACAAGGGGTCGATCAACAATTGTACGATAGTACAGAATGTCTATCCGCAATTGGGTGATAGTACAAAGGGTCTATCCTCAATTGGGCGCGATTAACCAAAGAAAAAAAAAGAAGAGATCCTTTCTCTTTTCTCTCGGTTCACTTTCTATCCACTTTCTCAATTTTTAATAAGTTGAAAGGACTTAGAAAAATGGCTTTCCACTTCAACTTTCCATTAACTTGCTAGTCACTTTCCAACTTTCAAAGAAGAAAAAAATAGAAACAGGAGATACCTTGTAATTTTTTATCAACTTTTTATTTACTTAACGGCTGCAAAGCAAATGCTTAGGGTGTGTTTGACAACCATAAAGTGGATGAAAAATAGAACAAAAATTGAAAGTGACTTCACATTCTATATTTTTCCCCTTTGACAACTAGAAAGTAATTGCATAGTACATCAAAACTAGAGGGTGCCGAATTAGCTTTTTAGCCCCTTTCACTTTCTAAAATTTTTTGAGAAAGTGAATTAAGAAGGGAGATAAATTATTTTTTTATTCTCTCTCCTTACAGTATAGTTTTAGTTATTCATTTTTACTTTCTATTTTTCATGACAATCAAATAGACAAAAGGAAGGTGGATGTCACCTAAGGTACAATCTCAACTATTTATCTTCTCATTTTCCATCATTTAGACCATATTTGCAAATAAAAAGTCATAAAAACGTATTTTCGCTTCATTTTTAAGTTTCAGTATGTTTTTTTTTCTACCTTCTGTTTACTTTGTGGTCATCAAACACTTTACAGGTCCCTAGAGTACGCCCTACTGCAAATAGACCCCCCTTAGCTCTATTGGTGCGGATAAATCCTTTGCACTGTTTGCCCAAGTGCAGATGGACCCCCTAAGTGATCATTGTTTTGACTCTTTTGAGGGTTAAAAAAAATAGCAATTGGGGGTCTATACGCCTCTACAAAGCTTTTTTAACTGTTTTAAGAGTAAAAAAATTTAGGCTTAATATCAGAAAACCCCCCTTAACTTTGTGCGATTATGAGAAAAGCCCCCTTAACTTTCAAAATATTAGAAAACCCCCTTTAACTTTAAGGTTTTTTCACAAAACCCCCCTAACGGCGTTACCCTGATTATCCCAAATTATCAGCGAACAAAAGTACTCCCTGTAGGGATTTTCAGCGGGAGATTTTTTTTTCAAGAACTCAGAGAGAGTTTTTCTGCAGGAAATCAGATTAATATGTTAAACTAAATTATTAATTTTTTAATCATGCGGTGGTAAAATCCCTACTCAGGAGTATTTTGTTTCGCTGAAAAATTGGGATAATAAGGATAATGCCGTTAGGGGGGGTTTGGTGATAAAACCTTAAAGTTAAAGGGGTTTTCTGACAACCCCTAAACTTAAGGGGTTTTCTGATAATTTGAAAGTTTAGGGGGGTTTTCTGATAATCGCCCAAAGTTAAGGGGTTTTCTGATATTAAGCCAAAAATTTAATGACAGGTCTATCCACACAATTAGAACTACAGCAGCCCTGTCCGCAATTGCACGAAACTACAGGAACCTAACCCTATGTTTTTTCAGTATTTTTAGAGCGGTTATACTTGTCTCTTTTTCTCTCTATGTTTTCAAAGGCCGGGTCAGGCCCATTACAAGATCTAACCCGACCCAAAAAGACAAAAATAAAGACGAGGACTCTTCCAAAACCACGAAAAAGTCCAACAACCCTAGGAATCCTAATTTGACCACGTCACCAACTAAACAAGAGGCCAAAGGGAAAGAGACAGGAAGGGGGACTCACGAGGAGGCTGAACCCGGTGACCGTGGTGAGGGAAGTGGCGATGGCGGAGCTGGAGAGGGCGAGCTCCCCGAGGTGGCCCACCATCATGCTGGAGATGACCTGGACCAGGAACTGCGATGCGGTCACCGCCACCAGCGGCCCCGCCACGTAGCCGAGGCGGCTGCCTTCCTCCTTAAGCTCACCGATGAATCGCGTCACCGCCCCGAGCCTTCCCTTCGCTTCTTCTTTCTTTCGGAGGAGGAGAGGCGCTTCCATCTCTCTCTCTCTCTCCCCTTTCTGTGGCAGCGTAGGAGACTATTCTCTTTTGAAAGCTTTTTTGTCTTCTTCATTTAAGTAGAGTAATTACTGTACGGCCGAAGCAGGCACAGTAATAAACACGTGTCCTTTTCTCTCTCTTTGTGTTAGTAAAATAACGAAGGAGATAATTTCTGAGGCGTGAAACACTTTCCTTAAAGAATTATTTGCCCCACTTGATATTCAATTTCTTGGGTTAATGCAAATATTCTTCCTGCGATAACAGGAATTTGAAAATTCCAAAGAAGAATCTGGAATTTTCCAAAGAACTCTTTCAAAACAGTTTGTAGTATTGCAGATGTTTTTGAGAGAAAGCGTTTTTAAGAATGAAGTTATTAACAAATGTTTGAAATCATAGGCTATTTATAGATTTGAAAAAGTGTTTCCAATACCACAACCTTTCAAAACACCCTTGGAATAAAAGGCCACTTTTCAACCTTCTTCCAACAAATACTTGTCTAAGCAAGGCCTAATAATCAGCAAAATCGCGCGCGATTATTCGCTTAATAAGACGCGGTTTAGAGGTCTATACTTTGGCCCATTTATCAAAGCCCAATAAATATTTAATGCTTTTAAACATCTAAAAGAATGCTCAAATATCCGATGTGGGACTATATTGTTTTTACAAACAAAACACTAACAATCCCCCACTTTGTTTGGAAAAACAAAAAAAAATTTAAAAAATATTATTTTATTTAAAAATAATCTGCAATATGTACAAAATGAGATAGCATACATATGTAGAGGTATCTTTCGATTTAAACCTTTACTTAGTACAAACACTTCAAAGTTCTATCAAAGTCCTTAGTTGCCTTAGCATTAAACTAATTACTCTTTGTGATAGAACCGGAGAATGTCGTACATATACTAATCTCTTGTTTCAATGAGAATTAATATTTTAGCACTATTATGGCCTTGTGCTTATTCCTGTTCATGAACTCTTTTAAAGAGCAAACCTTTAGCTCTTTTAAGAAGCGGCACCACTTCTAAGTTCATATAGGTGAAACGTCTACAATGTGTTCTCCATTACTTTAAACACACAACATTAATGTATTAGACTTTCATTAAGAGCACAACTCATCCTCTTATTTCGTAATGGACGATATTGACATTATCTTTTAGGGCTTATTGTGTCAATATCAATCAATCACTTTCAGAAACTTGTTATTACCCATTTAAACCTTTTAACTAGTTCAATTCTAGTAAATGGTCGGGTTACCATTCCTGGTGATTTTAAATACAAGGTTTCAGCCCCATTTCACTTGATGTCATCTTTACTACCTCTCTGCTAGAGGTTTTGTAAATGGATCACCAAGTTTTATTTGTCTTAACATAGACAATTGTTATGACACTATCTTGTATCAAGTATCTCACATATTCATGTCTTAGACTTATGTGTCTAGACTTACCATTATATGTACAATTATAAGCCCTTGACAAAGTGGCTTGACTATCACAATGGATAGAAATAGGAGGCATTGGACTAGGCCATAATTTAATGTCTAGCAATAAATTTCTAATCCATTCAGCCTCTTTACCGATTCTTTGCTAAAGCAATGAATTGATTCCATGGTGGAGTGTGAGATACATGTTTGCTTCTTGCTCGCCCAAGAAATTGCTCCTCCACCAAGTGTAAAAACCATTCCAGAAGTGGATTGGTTGTCTCCAACACTAGTCATCCAACTTGCATCGGTGTATCCCTCTAACACAGCCGGATAATCATTATAGAACAAACAAAGATTTTTGGTCTTCTTTAAATATCCAAAATCACGGAAATACTTTTCCAATGTTCTACACTTGGATTACTAGTGTATCTACTTGATTTGCATCTGACAAATGCAATATCGAGTCTAGTACAATGCATAGCATACATTAAAGAACCAATTGCACTAGCATACTCAAGGCGTGCTCTGACTCTAGAATTGGCAATCAATTTAACACTGGGATCAAATGGAGTGTTAACTTCTTTAAAACCAAGATGATTAAATTTATTTAATATTTTTCAATATAATGTGATTGGCTTAAAGAAAACCCCACTATGTTTTCTAACTTTAATCCCTAAAATAGTATCTGCATCTCCTAAGGGCATGTTTGGTTCAAACAAAAATAGGAATAGGATTAGGAATCCCACTTATTTTATGGATTCCAACCTAATCTATAAAAATTTGTTGGATGTCATTGAATTTTTGGGAATCCCATTTTTTCCTCTTTCTATGTTTGTTTCACATAAAAAATATATGGATTCCAACTTTATAGAACTCCTTCAAATCCTATTCTTTTGTTTGGTTTGGAATTCCAATTTTTGGGATAAATGGATGATAACACTCCAACGGCTAGTTTTTTAAAATTTGGCAAAAGTCAAAATTATTCCAAGGCCTCCAACGGCTAGTTTATTCCCATGTTCAAATTTCAAAAACCAAAATGCCTCCAACGGCTAGTTCCAAGGGCTTCTTATCTATAAATATGGAGCATCATACCTCAAGTCGAAACAAGTTTCATCTCCTCCAACCAAACATGAAATCAAAAGAATGCCCTCAAAGTTTTGAAGTTTGGTGCGATTGCAATATCCAAACACCCATGAAAGTTTGCAAGTATGGTAAAAATAAGGGGCGGTATTATTGGGGGTGTGCTAAATACCCAAATAAAGAATGCAATTTTTTTGAATGGGCGCATGAAGAAGGAGAAATTAGCAACCAAGTACACCAATTTTCCAAAGAAAAAAGGTTCGGAGATAAATATTTTTTGAAATCAAAGAGGCTGAAGCAAGAATTGAAGCTTGTCGAAAAACAACTCTTAGTTTGGAAAATTTCGGCAATTTTAGTAGTGTTCTTTTGTATTATTTACATCATTGTAAACCGCATGTCATGTAATTGTACTTGCAAAAACAATTGATATTGTAATGGCTCAGAATTAAGTCTTGTTTGTCGAAGTTGAAAGCCCCATCTATAACTTACAGCTTTATTTTAGATTGCATTCTAATGATGGATTGCCTTACCTATACATCGTCGATTCAATGTAGGTTGCATTCTCATCACAGAATTCCATATCTGTACATAAAAACTGTAAATTAGATTGCTCTTCTCTACGTAAAAGACAATCATCATTGCCAAATATCAATCACGAAAAAACCAATCACACAAGCTCTTATCAACCGGAAAACCAATGAACCAGAGAGCTACACAAGCTCTAAACAACTGAAAAAACCATATCTACATAGAGCTAAGCACGCTCTAATCAGCTGCAGAAACAGAACCGAGAAAACATCGTGACCATGAGAGCTAAACAATCTCTTTTCAGGAACAACAACCCACCAATCAAGGAGCTAAACAAGCTCAGTCCAGCAGCAACAACCCCCCAATCAAGGAGCTAAACAAGCTCCTACAAGCAGCAGAAAAACCAACAAAACGAGGAGCTAAACAAGCTCAAACCAGCAGCGAAAAAAAACCGAAAAACCATCAAATTAACGAGCTAAACAAGCTCCAACCAGCAACAACTAAAACCAACAAAACGAGGAGCTAAACAAGCTCAGTCCAGCAACAACATAAACCAACAAAACGAGGAGCTAAACAAGCTCAAACCAGCAGCAACAGGAGCTAAACAAGCTCAGTCCAGCAGCAACAACCCCCCAATCAAGGAGCTAAACAAGCTCCTACAAGCAGCAGAAAAACCAACAAAACGAGGAGCTAAACAAGCTCAAACCGGCGAAAAAACGAAAAACCATCAAATTAACGAGCTAAACAAGCTCCAACCAGCAACAACTAAAACCAACAAAACGAGGAGCTAAACAAGCTCCAACCAGCAACAACATAAACCAACAAAACGAGGAGCTAAACAAGCTCAAACCAGCAGCAACAGGAGCTAAACAAGCTCAGTCCAGCAGCAACAACCCCCCAATCAAGGAGCTAAACAAGCTCCAACCAACAACAACTAAAACCAACAAAACGAGGAGCTAAACAAGCTCAGTCCAGCAGCAACAACCCCCCAATCAAGGAGCTAAACAAGCTCCTACCAGCAGCAAAAAAACCAACAAAACGAGGAGCTAAACAAGCTCAAACCAGCAGCGGAAAAAAACCGAAAAACCATCAAATTAACGAGCTAAACAAGCTCCAACCAGCAACAACTAAAACCAACAAAACGAGGAGCTAAACAAGCTCAGTCCAGCAGCAACACCCCACCAATCAGGGAGCTAAACAAGCTCCTACCAGCAACAACATAAGCCAACAAAACGATATGTTAAACAAGCTCAAACCAGCAGCAACAGGAGCTAAACAAGCTCAGTCCAGCAGCAACAACCCCCCAATCAAGGAGCTAAACAAGCTCCTACAAGCAGCAGAAAAACCAACAAAACGAGGAGCTAAACAAGCTCAAACCAGCAGCGAAAAAAAACCGAAAAACCATCAAATTAACGAGCTAAACAAGCTCCAACCAGCAACAACTAAAACCAACAAAACGAGGAGCTAAACAAGCTCCAACCAGCAACAACATAAACCAACAAAACGAGGAGCTAAACAAGCTCAAACCAGCAGCAACAGGAGCTAAACAAGCTCAGTCCAGCAGCAACAACCCCCCAATCAAGGAGCTAAACAAGCTCCTACCGGCAACAACATAAACCAACAAAGCGAGGAGCTAAACAAGCTCCAACCAGCAACAACTAAAACCAACAAAACGAGGAGCTAAACAAGCTCAATAAACCCAATTAAAGGAGCTAAACAAGCTCCAACCAGCAACAACTAAAACCAACAAAACGAGGAGCTAAACAAGCTCAGTCCAGCAGCAACACCCCACCAACCAGGGAGCTAAACAAGCTCCTACCAGCAACAACATAAGCCAACAAAACGAGGAGCTAAACAAGCTCAAACCAGCAGCGAAAAAAAAAACCAATCAAGGAGCTAAACAAGCTCCAACCAGCCGCAATAAAACCAACAAAACGAGGAGCTAAACAAGCTCAATAAACCCAATTAAAGGAGCTAAACAAGATCAATATACCAACAACAGAACAACCAATAGCAGCAGCAACGAGCTAAACAAGCTCAAAATACCCAAATACGGAGCCTCACAAGCTCAAAAATACCAACAAGAACAACCAACAACAACATGAACGAGATAAACATCACAAAATAATTAGAGCTCAGAATATAAATTGATTTGTCATAAAGTATTGCCTCGCCTATAAAATTATGATGCAATGTAGGCTGCAATTTTGAGGGATTGCCTCGCCTAAACATCACAAAATAATTCTAGGCTGCATCATCAGTTTATTATCCTCATCATTGCTCATATAAATAAACCTTTAAATGCATACCGTAGCATTTAATAAAGTCCAAAAAATAAGCTCATTGGTCATTCCCATATGCATTGTACCTGCAACAAAATCATAGTAGTACCAATTACATGCCATCATATATAAAGTGTGCAACTATATAAAGTTTGCAATTACATAAAGTTTGCAACTATCAAAAGTTTGCAACTATCAAGATACACAAGTTCATAGCATTGTTTACTTGTGCACAAGCAAAATACTCCTCCAAAATGTGATCAAAGTGTGCAAGTAAATTAGCTAACAGTCCAATGTTGCTCATCGATCAGTGAGATGATGTACCTCTTCCTAGCTTCCTTGGTTTTTATAATGAACCTTCTCGCCTCACGTTCATCATCATATAAATGATCTAACACTTTGTCAAGAAATACATCAGAATAGTCATCGCTATGTTCCTTCAACGCTGAAGCCAACTGCTCAGTCCAGTGAACCATGTGTTGAACCATGTGTTGATTTCTGATGGACTGAGACATTGTCTCAACAAAGGAGCACAACAATTCATCTTGATCATATGATTTTCTAGATTTTTTGCTAGAAGATGACTTAAAGTTATCTTTGCTTTTGTTTTGTGGCCTAGTAGGTTACGTTCCATTGTTAGCATCAGTTGTGGCTCGGTTTCACTATGTTCTGGAATTATATTATCATCATCTTCAATAGGTATGGACCTACTAGAGCCAATGTCATCAAACACAGAACTAACAAAGTCACCCTTAACTTGGTCATCACCCATGATGATTTGTAAATTTTTGAAGTGAGGGAGAGGCTTGTTTATGTATGCTTTGAGCCTAAACTTGAATTTATCCTGCAATAACAATAGACCCACAAGGCTTAGAAATTTAAAAGTATGTGCACCAAATATAATAAATTTCTAATTGCACTATTGATGTTGAAAGTAATATACCTGTGTCCATGATTTCAAAGTCTCCTCATCCAGGGTAATCATTTGATTTTCCTCATCCCACCCAGCTCCACTTATATCAAGGCAAGCCTTCATGTCATTGAATTTGTTTCTCAAGCATTTTAAGTGATTAACCACATGAAGATGATTAAAATCTTGTCTGAATTGCATGTTTATTTTCATAGCTGCCATTCTATAAGCTTCTGCTTTGAAGTTCTTATCTGGCTTCATTCCATCTTTTGCTAACTTTGCAAGATAAGGGATAAGCGCATTATCGTGCTCTGGTGCCCACTTCTTATTAGCCACACCCCTTGAGTTAAGCCTTGTTGCCGGGACCTTTTTCTTATGTGCTAATTTCTTCCCCTTTTTTATAGGCGAAGTTTGCTCCTCCTCATCTAAATTATGAATTACTTTACCACCTGAATCACCTATTGTTGGTGAAAATTGAGGAGGCCCGCTACTTTGAGAACTATAAGTGGGATGAAATAAACCTTGTGGACTGTTTAGCATGCTCATGTATGACATGGGCTGCTGTGTCATTCCACTATAATGACCATCATACGGTGGGAATGGTGATAAAGGTGGTGGTTGAAATGACATGAAACTCTTATTAATGCCATGTGTAGGACTTGGCATTGCATTTGAAGGAGACCCACTATTTTGTTTATCCTCCCCATTCTTAGCCATACCTATTTGCAATGTAAAACATGAATATATCATCATATATATGTAATAGTGGCATACATGGAAATATGAATCAAAAAAATAAACTACATAAGTAGCATACATGCCCTAATATGAATGTTAAGTCATGTTACAACACATAAGTAGCATACATGGATCAAAAAAATACACCATTAATAATACACCATTAATAGTGGCATGAATTACAAGTCATGTTACATCACATAAATAGCATACATGGAAATATGAAATACAAGTCATGTTACATTACATTCCAATAGACATGAATAGTAGCAAATATAAAAATCAATAAGCAACAAACAAAATGTTTATTAATTTAAACCACTCTCCATTGTATTACCACCGTTATACTTGGCACAATAGTCAACCCACATTGCCCAAGCAATTTGATCTCTGAGCTCCTTCCATTCATTTCTTGCATCCCGTTCCTCTCTCTGTGTCCTATTTTGAGTATAGTCCACTACATTTGAATCGTCTTCATTTGTCACTTCCCCATTATCGACATCAATCTCTACATCCTCATTTAAAATATCATCATCCGGATCTTCTAATGCAATAAAATTGTGCAAGATGGTGCACGTAAAAACAATGTCCACTTGAGTGGGAAATGGATAATTTGGCTTTGCTTGGAGAATTTTAAACCGATTCTTCAATATAGCAAATGTGCATTCGATTTTTGTTCTTAAAGATGAATGCCTTAAATTAAATAACTCTTTTCTATTCTTTGGTGTCCTACCGGTGTGTTCTTTTAAATGATATCGTACACCACGATATGGGGATATGGTAGGGCATGGTAGTATATCCAATCCGAGGTAATATTTACCTACATTAATAAATACAGCGGTATCTTATTATCTTAACTTAAAAGAATTAAAGTTATTATTCGAACTCTGAATAAGAATGAAGTTATACCATCATAAACTCTCAGTCCTTGAGGCTGTGGTCTCGACAAAGCATCTTGTAATATTCTAAAGTCATTTGCTGCTCCCTCCCACCCAGCTAGAACATAGGTGAATAATTTATTGGGGTGCAAAGCTGCTAAGACGTTCTGTGTGACACCTTTAGCCCTCTAAAGCGTGCAACTAGGTCCTTTGGGTAACAACTAGCGTCAGCGTGTGTGCCATCTATCATACCAATGCAATCCTATAAAAATAAAACATCGTAAAATATTCAATTTTATATTTCTTTATTTATAAAAATGATAATTTGTTTAATAAATTTACCTTAAAATAGGAAAATAGTTTGGATTGTTCGCAATCTCGCGGGAACTTCATTGCGAGCTTGCTTCAAGTACCGATCACGTAGTCCATTCATTGCTCGTGGGACTTTATTAAAATACCTACTAACTGTTTCTCGATCGATAAACTCAGTCCTTACTATTCTATTCTTAGTTTTATGACCCACTATACTTAGGAACATTGCGAGTTGTTCTTCAACTTGAACATGTCTTGTATCCTTTAATAAACCATTTGATTTCAATATTTACGCAAGTCTAAAAGGCTCTTGGTCTCATTCTAATATAAGACCGACAACTATCACTATAGCCTTCCAATACACGCTTGAAGTGAGCCTCTCTACAATAAATTTTTTGATCTTTTCTTCCCTCATTACAATGGAAATGGTCTTGCGCCTAGCACGCATTCTCAACATACAAGTTATTATCGTGACCACGGCTGACAACACAAGCACTACCACGCATTGTCGTTAATTGTTCTTCATCTATGTTATCCATCTACATACATTGTAAAATTAATATCGTTAATTACTTACCAAAATTTAATGGATTTAATACCAATACAAGTAAATAAAATCATTGTAATGCACGGATTAAACTATGTAATATCTTTATGTATGCTAACAAAAAGGCACTATTATTAACAAACTAAGGCATAATATATAATACAAGTTAAGGAACACAGAGATCAAGAACAAACTGAATAAAATTTGGAATTAAAAATTAAAATCACGACAAATCCAAGAACAAGCTCTTGCACAAAATTAGGAATTAAGATGGCGGAATTAAGAATTATACGAGCTAGCAAAACAACGGACGAAAGGAATATCCACAAATTCCAAGCTTGGAACCGAAGCTTGTAATCGAAGCGTTTGAGAATCTACAAAATTTGAAGTCACGAATCAAAATCCAACCAACAAATACAATCACAAAATCAAAGTACAAACCGGTTTGAGCTTGGAATCGAACCTCAAAACACGAGATCCGACCCCAATCGAAGTACAAACCGGTTTGAGCTTGAATCGAACCTCAAAACTCAATATCCGACCCCAATCAAAGTACAAAGCGGTTTATGCTTGGAATCGAACCTCAAAACCCAAGATCCGACCCCAATCGAAGAACAAACTAGCTTTAAACTTATTAGATTGAACCTCAAAACCCAAGATCCGACATAAATCAAAGTACAAACCGGTTTTAGATTAGGAACCGAACCTCAAAACCAAAGATCCGACCTCAATCGAACCCCGGATCCGACCTCAAAGCGGAGATCCGACCCCAATCGAACCGAGCACGCCAGATCTATGGCTTTCAATGAAACTTGAGGCGAACATAGGCGGGGCGAAAAGTTTTGTGAGGAGAGAGAGGGCAAATCTAGGGTTTTGGTGAGGTCGGATTCCGAATATGAGAGAAGAGCGGCTTTTTGAGAGTTTTTTTTTCGCCAAATCCTAATCCAAGCCAAATCCGAGCTCTGGACTCTGATTTCAATATCCATAAAAAACCCCCTCCACGTCAGATTTATAGATAACCATATCTATAAAATTTTGGTGAACCAAACTCAGTAATAGGATTTATCTAGAATCCGTTATTTACAAATTTGCCACTGTCAGAGCCAAATCCTAATCCTATTCTATAAAAATGGTGAAACAAACATGCCCTAAATCTTTCATTTTAAACATAGAAGATAGATACTCTTTTGTCTCATTTATGCCAATCATGTTTGTACCGAATATTAACATGTCATCGACATACAAACAAACAAGTACACCATATTTATCAGTGAATTTAGAATAAATACACTTATCGGCACTATTATGTTTGAAACCATAAGACAAAATAACAGAATCAAATTTTTCATGCCACTGTTTTGGTGCTTGTTTAAGACCATAAAGAGATTTAATTAGTTTACAAACTTTTCTTTCATTTCCTGGAAGAATAAAACCTTCCGGTTGTTCCATGTAAACCTCCTCATTTAAATCTCCATTTAAAAATGCAGTCTTGACATCCATTTGATGCACAAATAATTTATGTATAGATGCCAATGCAATAAGAATTCTAATAGATGTTATGCGTGCAACAGGTGCATATGTATCAAAATAATCAATGCCTTCTTTTTGTCTAAACCCTTTGGCGACTAATCTAGCCTTAAAAGCTTGAATAGAACCATCAGAATGATATTTTCTTCTAAAAACCCATTTACATCCTATTGGCTTTGATCCTTGAGGTAAGTCTACTAAAATCCAAGTATTATTACCCGTTATAGAATCCATTTCATCATTGACAGCTTCTTTCCAAAATGAAGCATCTCTAGATGACATTGCTTCTATAAAGGTTTTAGGATCATCGTCTGGATTAAAACTTATAGGATGTTTATTTAACACATTGTTGTTTCTATCACCTTCAACAAGAAAAATAATTTGTTCAGGAGAAATAAAATCTGAAGGTAAAGATTTTTCTTTTCTTATTCTAGTACTTCTTCTTGGTTCTGATATTTCTTTAGATGTACTAGTTTTCTTAGCATGAAAATTAGAACTAGAAATATTACTAGAATTAGGCGTAATAGGAACATTTTCAACATTCTCGAATCGTAGAAAACTTATTTTCAAAAATTCAACATCTCTAGATTCAACAATGGTATTAGAAGATAAATCAAGCGGTCTATATGCTTTACTATTTTCAAGATACCCGACAAAAACACTTTTAATAGCTCTAGGTCCAAGTTTTGTTCTTTTAGGATCGGGAACTCTATAATAAGCCAAACACCCCACACTTTAAAATATGATGATTAGGTTTTCTACCTTTCCATAATTCATAAGGGCTTAAATTTGACTTTTAGAGGGAATTCTATTATGTATATAACATCTTTGTGTAAAGTGCTTCTCCCCATAAATTTAAAGGTAACTTAGCATTATTAAGCATACAATTTATCATTTCTTGTAAAGTTCTATTTTTCTTTCGGCTAAACCATTCGTTGGGGAGTGTAAGGTCTGTGCATTGATGAATAATGCCATGCTCTTCACAAAAGTATTAAAATTATCGAAAAATATTCACCCCTCTATCGAGCGTAACACTTTAATTTTCTTTTCAAGTTGATTTTCAACTTCTATTTTGTATTTTTAAACATGTCAAAAGCTTCATCTTTTGTTCTTAAAAGATAAACATACATATATCTCTGCAATCATCAACAAAAGTAATAAAATATCTTTTTCCTCCTCTAGTTAGCATGCCATTTAATTCACATATATCGAATGTATTAAATCTAAAACTTTAGAATCTTTATGAAACACTTGGAAAAGATTTCTTTGTTAATTTAGACTTAGCACAAATTTCACATTTATCAAATTCACCATTAAAGTTAATCAAGTCTAATTTTTCATATTTTTAAATAACGAAAATTTAAATGTGCTAGCGATCATGCCATAAATAAGAATATTCAACAATATAAGCGAAGACATAACTTTATTATTAATCTTGAGTTGATACATTCCATCACAAGAGTAGCCCTTTCCCACAAACATCCCGCTCTTAGACAGGATTACATTGTTTGACTCAAAAGCAACCCGAAACCCTTTCTTACAAAGAAGATCAACAGAAACTAAGTTCTTTCTAATTTCGGGTACATACAGAACATTTATAAGAGTCAATTTCTTTCGAGTAAAATCAATTTCAACAGTCCCTTTCCAAAGAACTTTTGCACAAGTATTATTCCCCATTTGCACTTCTATAATTTCAATTTTCTTCAAAACCTTTGAACATGGATTTGTCCTTGCAAACATGGATTGTTGCACCGTAATCAAGCCACCATCGGTGAGCGAAGTCATATTGATTTGAAATCATAGCGACCAGATTCTCCTCTATCATATTTGCGAAGCCTTTGGTTTTGCATTATTATTTTTCTCAGGACGACATTCTCTAGCAAAATGTCGGACTTACCGCAAATAAAACAGATCCCTTTTTCTTCCGAAAATTCTTTCTTTTAAAGTGTTGTCCATTTTTCTTTACTTGAAGGTTCCCATTTTTCACCGAAGATTCATTCTTTTCCACTATGTGGACCTTAGAATCACTTTGGATAGAATTTTTCGAATCACGTAAGCGTGACTCCTCTTCAATTCAAGATTCTTCCAGTTGTTCCAAAGAGATGTCCTCGGTTTATGCATCGGTTTCTTGAGTAATCTTTCCAAGTTGAGGGTAGTTTTGCAATAATTGCAAGAACTTGAAAAGATTCTCGAAGAACTATTTTCGAACATGAATCTTATTAACCGAACCTCCAATTCATGAACTTGCTCTAGGACGGACTTGTCATCAACCATCTTATATTCTAGATATTTTGCAATTAAATACTTATTTATACCTTCCTCCTCGGCTTTGTATTTAAATTCCGGTCGTTCAGTTTCCCTTGCGACTTTATCCTCGTGAAAGATCATATAGCCGGTCCGAAAGTGTGTTCGAATGTGACCGCACACAAAGACTTCATCTTCCTCCGTTTAGCCTTTTGCTTCTTGATTTCTTCTATCTCGTCCTCGGTAGGTTGTTTCCGTCGCACTTGGTTTTGGATCTTCTATAGGCCGCAGTTGGGGTTGAGGATGTAGGAAATCTTTAATCTTTGTAGAAGGAACATCATCTTGTCTTGCCGGTAGCGAGAAGTTATTCGTCGAATCGGTCGGTTTGACCATGTCTTGATTCATCACCTTGATTGACTCACTCCATTGTAGCGTAAAATAATTCTTTAAGATTGTTAGTAAAATAATGAAGGAGACAATTTCGAGTATGAAACACTTTCCTTAAAGAATTATTTGCCCCACTTGATATTCAAATTTGCTTGGGTTAATGCAAATATTCTTCCCAGATACAACAGAAATTTGAAAATTCCAAAGAAGCAACTGAATTTTCCAAAGAACTCTTTGTGAAACAAGTTTGTAGTATTGCGATGTTTTTGAGAGAAACGTTTTTTAAGAATGAAGTTATTAACAAATGTTTGAAATCATAGGCTATTTATAGATTTGAAAAAGTGAATATATATAGTAAAAGTTATAATATTTTAGAGACAGCGGCAAGCGTGCAAAGTGCTAAGTGCGTCTAATAATCGCGTCAAAATCGCGCATTATTCGCGCTACCCGCACGCGGGTTTAGAGGTCTATACTTTGGCCCATTTATCAAAGCTCAATAAACATTTAATGCTTTTAAACATCTAAAAGAATGCTCAAATATCCGATGTGGGACTATATTGTTTTTACAAACAAAACACTAACACTTTGTAGGGTCTGTTTGGTTGCGTTCCATTATTTTCCAAAACTATGATTCCTTCACTTTTCGGTGTTTTCCTCACTTTCATAGAAAAGTATTTTTTGTGTTTATTTAGCTAAAAAAACATGGGGTAAAAGTAATTTCCATCATTTTTCTTAGTTTGGTTCAATTTCAAAAAGAAGAAAGTTGTTGATGTGTGAGTATATTCCCTCATTTTCTAGTGTTTGGTTCAAACCAAAAAAAAAAAATCATGGTTGTGATCACTATGCTGTGCTTACCACCCATATAAGATAAAATTATTGCCAACATAAATTGAGAAGTGAGCATACCTATCATTTGATGGACTAATTTCAAAATATGAACATTTGAGGAGAAATTTGCAAGATGTTTAAAGATTTGAGGGAATAATCGCAAATTTTTATTAATTGGGGGTCTAATATCTATATATGAGAGGTTGGGGGACTTTTTTAAAAAGGGTAAATTGATGGAAATAAGGGAGTCTGCGGTTGTTCAGTGACAAAGAGAACTGGTTTTTTTTTATTTGGTAAAAGTTACATTGCCGCCAAAATCGGTGCTTTTATGGTGGAAAATAAACTTTTCCTTATGCTGACGTGGCACACAGTCTTTTCTTTTTTTATGTTTACGATCCAAACATCAACATATGAAGAAAAATGGCATTTTTTTGTGTTTTTCCTGGATGTCAGGTTTCTTTTGGCACTTTTCCTCATTTTCTCTACACACCAAACAGCCCCAAACCAGACAGCCCTTTCTTGTAAAATCTGTTACTAGATTTTAGTTTTGGTCAGGTCCGAAGTCTCTACGATCTTGGTGGTAGAGAAAGCCTACAATTGGTTATGTGGATTAATTTTATTGGTGTATATCAGTGGACCTCACAGTTAAATGTCTTTTACATAATTTAAATAATTAATATTATTCATAGGGTTCACTGAGTAAGAAGATTTAATTGATGAATTGTAGGGTTTCTCTACAACTAAGACTGTAGAGGATTTCTACTACTCTATTATTATACATATACGTGTAAAGTTTAATGGTTTTGATTTATTTTT
This sequence comes from Asparagus setaceus, assembly GCA_012295165.1. NCBI lineage: Eukaryota > Viridiplantae > Streptophyta > Magnoliopsida > Asparagales > Asparagaceae > Asparagus > Asparagus setaceus. The sequence continues at coordinate 15,918,631 of CM022705.1, forward strand.
TTAACCTAAAAATAGTAGTTCTAATTAATCACTACATGTAACAACTTAATTTATTTTAATGGAAAAAAAATCATTCTCTTGAAACCAAAAGCCACGCTTCAACCGAAAACTATTAATTTTGTACGCGTTTCTATGATAATGAAAATAGTTGGGCGCCATTTAAGACATATGCGCCCGAAGGCACACTTTAGAAAAACCCAATATGCATATTAGTTAGTTGTTTGCAGCCAAGCATTGATGGCGGATTTGTGCTAGTAATGGATGCCGTGGAGTTTGTCCAACTAGCCGACATGGGGTCAACAATAACGCCTCTTATGTGTTACAGTGGGCTCTGGATGTTTTGAGTTTAAGTTGTAGCCAAAAGTTTTGATATGAATTTAATTCCTTTTACTATGCAAATTAAGAACCTCAAGGGTGGGTTTGGATAGGTTTTTTAAAGAGGGGAGGGAAAGGGTTGGGATGGTTATTATATTACCCATCCAAATATTGTGTTTGGTTACAATTTCTAATCACCAAGGGGAGGGATTGGGAGGGGTAAAAAATAGCAAATTTAGCCACTTTCTTAACCCTCCTAAACTGGAGAGATTGGGAGGGGAGGGATTAGATTTTAAGAAAAACTTTTAAAAGATACCAAAATTATCCCTGTAGATTTTATAGCGGTAGTCAAAACGTCTCACCAAAAAAAAACTTGGGCGATTGACGTATATCAGAGAGAAAAACTCACCTGTTTCTGGTCTTCTTCTATAGAGAAATATGTAATAGAGAGAAGAAGTTGGGCGGCTGAGCCCTAACGAATCAGGTATCGTTTCTTCCTGTATACAGTTTCTACTAGCACTTGAAATCTATGTTTACTTGTATGTTTCTTCTATCTAAGATAATTTTTTTATAGACTCAGTGCATTTGCTGACCATTGCTTGTCTATTCTCTCTTAGAAAATTTTATACGACTTGACTTCTTGTGATCCACCATATGAAACTTATTTTATAGTATATGTTTTGCTTTGTACTGTGGACAAACAATTAAGTATCAATCATTGAAAGGATTCATGTCAGATTTTAATTTTTCAAACGATTTATTTATTAATTGTTAATTCATTAGCTAGTTAAGATCAGTTTCACATAGTCAATTAAGATCAGTTTCACATAGTTAATTTTTATTTTACTGATTGTATTTTCTAAACTCTGGTAGATGAATAGTCAACAAAGTGAAGTAGGAAATGTCTCCAATATGTGGGAGCGACGTCAACGATTGAGTGCCGTGTGTGTTACATGCCTAGTGGTGAATTGGTATATTCGATGAAGGATGCACCATAGGAATCATGTTGACAGTCCCATTAAACAGTCATATGAAGAAAGAAAACGAGTGCGTGAAGAACTCATACACCATGTTAAAACAAGTCCAAAAGCACGCTCACTTATACGAATGAGTTCAGAAACTTTTGTCAATTTGTGTGGCATTCTTAGAACCCATGGTGGTCTTACAAGTACACATGTAGCATCGGTAGAAGAACAAGTTATCACTTTCCTTACCATCTTAGGTGTGAACTCATTCAATCGTACCCTCCAATGCTATTTTCGTCGTTCTGGTGAAACTGTGAGTTGACATTTCCATAGAGTGTTAAGGGCAACAATTCTATTGGAAGAAATATTCATTCGACAACCCGATGGATTGGAAGTCCCTCCAGAAATTACCAACAGTTCTATGTTCTGGCCATATTTTAAGGTAACTACAACATCCAACCGTTTATAATTATTTACTTCAATTGACAAAACTTAAACACTATTTATTGTATATTTATGTTAGGATTGTGTTGGGGCTATTGACAGAACACATATTCGTGTTAAAGTTTCCAATTTGCTCGCACCACGCTATCGGGGTAGAAAGGATTATCCAACGCAAAATGTGCTAGCTGCATGTTCATTTGATATGAAATTTACATATGTCTTAACTGGATGGGAAGGGACTGCATCTAACTCAAGGATAATAAAAAATGCTCTAAGAAGAGAAGATAGTCTCAAAATTCCTAAAGGTAATCATTAATTAAGTACATTTATTTAAAAATTACTTATATGATTAAGTAACTTAACAAAAATGATGTTACTCATCTTAATAGGCAAATACTATCTTGTTGATTGTGGAATTATGCATCGAAGTGGATTCATGGCGCCATATAGAGGTGTACGCTATCACTTGAAAGAATATTCTACTCGACAACGACAAAATTCTCGTGAGTTGTATAACCTTAGGCACTCATCCTTGCGCAATACAATTGAGAGATCATTTGGGGTATTGAAGAGGAGATTTCATATTATAGGCTCAACTGAGCCAAGATATTCTGTTGACACTCAAAGTGAGATTATCTTGGCTTGTTGCATGCTTCATAATTACCTAATGATCCAGATGAAGAATTAATAGCTGCAGTGGATGGTGAGCTTGAAAGTCAAACACATGAAAATGCTACTGCTCATGCTCCTTTAGAAGATAATCAAGATGCTCAACATGCAATAACTATCAGGGACTCCATAGCAATGAACATGTGGACTGATTATTTAGCTAATTAAGGGTTTATTGAGCGTTTACTTTCTATTTGTATGAGAATCCCATCTTTATATGGCAAGCTTTTGATGTTGTATTGAATATTAACTCTTTAATTATTGTCATTGATGTGTTGTTTTATTATTTATTCGGTATTGTTCATCTCAGAGAGAATATAAAAATTACACTAGTTAAATATAATGGATGTTCAGTAATATACTCAAATATACAAGTTTCTACTAGCATAAATCAATGCTTGCGGTAACTAGCTAAGTCTAAGTGTTAATGAGATTAAAAACAAGAACAATAGTTATTTCAAGGTCCACATATAAATTTAAAAGTTGGGGTTGCTTATAAAACTTATGCAATGAGATGTTTTCTTTGCTAGTTAATACATAGTTTTGACCTTCTATATTTTTATGAATACATAGTTTATGGTATGCAGGTTCTCAAAATAAAGTTAGCTAATACATAGTTATGACTGTACAGGTTCTCAAGATAAAGTTAGCTTCAGTGTATTTTTTTCACTTGTACAAACAAAGTTCAGTTTATATATGATTCAAGTGTATATCTCTAATAGAACTTATTATTCCCCTACATCTAATATAGCAAGTTAATTATTCTCCTAGGACTAATGCAGTATATATATGGAATCTTTTGTATACTACTAGTCTCAAATGCACAAGGTTCTAGTTCATATTGATATTTTTACTTGTATGCATTGTGTTGTACAGACAACATGGGAAAAAGAAGTAGTATGGGCAATGATCCGATTGAGAGTGTAGATGAAAGTAAAAGAGATAAAGTACAGTGGACGGAAAAGATGGACGAGTGTCTGATTGATGCACTTTTGCATCAACAAACCATTGGAAATAGAGTGGATGGAAATTGGACTAGCATTGCTTTATCTAATGTCTCCAAAGAGTTGACTGAAAAACTAGAGATGGATATCAACAAAGATAGAGTGAAAAATCATTTGAAAACTATGAAGCAAAAATTCAGCAGCTGCTTTGATTTATTCAAAAACCTTAGTGGATTTGCTTGGTGTCCAATTACAAGCATGTGGATGGCTGAACGTGAAGCTTGGAAACCTTTGTTGAAGGTATATGTATTTTGTTGGTTTATGGTTATTTACCCAAATCCTCAATAGTTTCGTATCAGTCCCTCAAGTTTTTGACATTGTTCATTTGTCCATCAAATCTTTGAAATTGCAAAGATTTGAGGGACTTATGACCAATTTCAAAGATTTGAGGGACTAACATGGAATTTTATTCATCAACTTTTGTTTGTTCACTGCAACTAATTTTGTTCTTTTTTTCATATAGGCAAACCCTGATGCATCAAAATACATGAACAATCCCGTTCATAACTATGAGAAGATGTTGCAATTATTTGGTAAAGATAGAGCGACTGGCGAGGGTGCTATAACAGCTAAGGAGAAGCGTCGACGTCTGGAAAATGCAACAAATATGGGTGAAGAAGATACTATAATTAATATTGACATGTTGGCTTCTACGGGTGAGATCACTATAGAGGGTTTCCCACGTCCTAATGAGGATCTTGAGTTTATAATACCTCCTGTAAAAGAACATGCTACGGCAACATCTTCAAAGCGCAAGAAGAAGAAAGATAAGGAGGCTCCTCTAGCAAAGGAAGAGGATAAAGAAGTTTTGTTGATGAAAGAGGCAGTAGAGCATGTAGCTGAAGCAATTAGAGAGGGAAATGCCATGTATGCTCAATCACAGTCACTTGCCTTCACTAATGAAGATATTCATGCTGAATTGGTAACTATTGGAGTTGAAAAAGATCTACGAAGCAAAGCATATCTTTATCTGGTTAAAAATCCTGATATGAAGGGTGCATTCTTTGGAGTCCCACGTGAAGAGCGCAAAGATTTGGTTATGAATATGTTAGAGGCCTAGAATATATGTGTGCAAAACTATGCTAAGTATGACTTTTGTTTTCTTCTCGTATTTACCTAGCTTTTTCTAGTGACTGTGATATTTGGCGATTAGTGGTTGCTATTTTTTGGCTTTGTAACTGATGCCGTAAAAACTCTAGATTGCGGCAAATTAAGCTTTGTGTTTTAGTAGCCAAGGATTTTCTTGTGTTTCTAGCAATGCATGATGCAACTTTAGGTTTCTATGTTTACTTTTTTGCTTTGATTTTGTATTCCCATGTGTTTTCTTTATATTAGATGTTTCTGTATGTTTCATTTTTTTTGCTAACTTCCTATATGATTAATTGAGGGAAGCCTTGAACCCAAACGATGGTTCTCCCTGTTTTGATTGCAATATGAATTGGATGAGTATTGTATTTATAGCTTGGGGTGCTGATGCAAAGATAGGGTCATGAGGATTGTCATTATCATTGGCAACACACTATCCTTATCATGATCACATGGATTTTGATCTTTGTTTTATTGTAAGGAACTGCTTTCTTGTTATAATTTGTTGTTATTACCCAGCAACACACTATCCTTATAATGGAATTCAGCTCATTGCAATTGTCTGGTGTTAATAGTAGTTAGAGCCGACACTTTAGTTAGAGTCGAGGCAGATCAGGTAGCCGAGGTTGAGGAGGTGAATGCAAAGACTAGCTAAGTCCATTGAAGAACAAAGACAAATAAGGCAAATTTTTTGTTTGTTTTATTAAGAAGGTTGTTGTTAGCTCATTCATCATGCTCTTATTCCCTTAGCAATCAATCGTGTAGGAATATGGTAGTTATCAAGTGCAGCTACTATATTGTTAGACCAAAGATAAGGTGAAATAAAAAACTATGAATAGATAAGGGTATATTAGTCATCTTGCTTCCTTCCTTTTTTCTTCATTTACTCTAAACAAACACATGTAATGGTGTATCATCTTTTTTCCTTCTTATCTATCCAAACACAAATTATGACATTCCATTCCATTCCTTTCCATCCCCCTCCCTTAGGTGTAGTTCAATCATTCCCCTCCAAAACCCTCCTCTCTATCCAAACCCACCCCAAGGCATTTTGATGAGAGTCCAAACTTGACTTTACACTACTGACGAATCAAGCGGTATAAAATCTCTACGCAATAACCAACGAATCAAGCAAATACGTAGCCTAAGAATACCAAGAGCGAATCTGGAATTTCAAAAATAAGAAATCTTAATTTTATTGATAAATTCTCCCAAGTTATCAATTACCAAAAAGGTAATAAAACCCTAATATCTAGCCGGCCTTAAATAGCCTCTATTTTGGCTTCTTAAACAAATCTTATTTGTAAATAAATTCCTACTCCTAAACAATTACCTACTTCCTAAACAAATCCTATTTGCCTAAACAATTCCATACTTCTTAAAATAAATCATATTTATAATCAAATCAAATCTCATTAAGACTCAGATTTCTTCATTATGTAGCTTCTATGCACCACGCGTGCATGATCACTCCTACGCACCAATGGCTCCGGAATCATATCACATTCATGTATTCTTTTGCTGCTATTGAATTACACTGGTAGCTTATTAGATTTTTGTTCAACTCATAATCTTGTAGTCACTTTCATTTTCATTCTTTGCTTATGCTGATCTTGAGGCAGGATCACAGATGTTGGTTCCAGTGATCAAAGTGAGGATAGAAACTTTATTCTCTTCGTGGTATCTTTGCGGCTGTTTGGTTCATCTTTTTTGGGAAAATTAATGGAATATCCTGTGACAATGGCATTTGGTAATTAAAAGATTTTCTTGGGTTTCCTAAAATTATGTTTGGTTCACAAAAAAATTATAGAAATATTTTCTATAAAGTTGAAGAAAGTACATTGTTTTATAGAAATCAATTTCCTCTCAATATGGACAGAAATTGCCTAGAAATCTGACGCATTGATTTAAATAATAGTTTTTGTACAAACTTATCCATTTCTACTTCTCAACACATTTTCTATAGAGTTGATTTTTCCTCTTTTAGTATTCTGAACCAAACAAAGAAAAAGTAAAAAACAAGAAAACACCACTTTTTGAATTTCTATAAACTTCTCCTATAATTTTTATAGAAATACATGGAAATCAATTTTGGGTACTTTTCCTTTTCCTAGTTCATATTTTCTTATACTCAGTTTTGTGTTTCATCAGTTCTAATCGAAATCTTTCTTCTGTTGATAAAGAAAAACATCCATTATCGCCATTCTTTTTCTTCAGCATTTGGTTGCTTTTAGTTTTGGGTGAGATTTTTCCCTTGCTTTCTGAATACATCCTTATTACCAAACACCCTTAATTTGATTGAACCTTCTGCTTTTGTTTACAGATCCTGTTGTCTTCTTTCTCATGATTGGCTTCGGTTCAACTTTTGAGAGTTCCGTTAGTGCTACAAGAGAGAAATTTCAATAAAGCTATTTGGATATCTTCTTGCTCTAATATGCCAAATTTGTACTATTCTTTAGATACAGTCCCTTAAATCTTCAATAATTGCATATTAGTCCCTCAAATCTTGGAAATTGCTCAACATTTGGTGGGAACTTTTCTCCTGCATTCAGTATCGGCAAAAGGGAAGTTGGACAAGCTTATTCATTCCAAAAAGTATACCCATTTAGAGACCAAAAGTCTGTATGTGCCCTGGTTCATTATAATCACCAGTGTAAGTTCCTACTTGATTATTTCTCAATCGTCATCTTCTCTCCAGTTTTTGTGGATGTTTTTGAGTGTCTAATTGCTGTCAGATGATTGCAATGCATATTAGCATGATATGAAGAATTGTTATATATTTTGGGGATTTCGATTGAAATTTCATCAAAAAAAATATGTCGTGGTGGTTGATTGCAATCGGAATATCATAGTAAAGACGGTTTTCATATTTACACCCTATTTTAAAGGTGGCTTTTTTTGTCCCCTCTAATTAGTAAGTGGATCAGTAGTATCATATTCGATCTATTTTGCATATTTGGTTCACAACATCCCCAAGATGTTCTAGCTTAATTGGTCATGCATGAGTCGTGCTCGAGAAATATGTCATTTTTTGGATAAGTATTAATTAATAATCGAATGAAAGTTCAATTGGGATGAGAGTTATCGTTAGGAATCCTTCTTTCAAGTAAAAAGGAGTTTTATTCTGTCATCCATAAATAGTATTGATTGATTTATAATGAGTAAAGCTTAAATAACTCAAACATGTTACTTCATTAAGTCATCGTCTCTCGATCTTCACGATTATAGGTTAGTACTCTAGAAAATCGAGAGTTAGTTCTTGACAAAGGAGGAAGAAGACTGTGATATGCGTCTCACTATCTATTCTAAATTAGTGCAACCACTATACAATCTCAACACAATCAAACTATTATATTTGTGCAATCACTAATATTCTATAACTACAACTAGACTACTACGTACTTTAGTTTAATTATCAACTTTAAAATATGTTCCTACACTTAGCAATCTCCTTCCTCGTGATATGATTTTTCTAGGTTAATTTCACATAAACCCCATGAACTATGGGCGGTGTTGCACATAATCACCATGAACTTTATTTATCTCACATAACTCTCATGAACTTTGAGGTGTCTCATAAAACGCACCTGAACTTTATTATCTCACCTTACTCCCTTGCATGTAATTCATAAATAATTAAAATATTCATAAGACACCTCAAAGATCAGGGGTTTATGTGAGATAAACAAAGATTAGGGGTGTTATTTGCAACACCCTCAAAGTTCAGGGGGTTTTGTGAAATTAACCCGATTTTTCCTAGACAACTCTCCATTGGATGTTCCCCTGTATCTGGGCCTACAAGTCGAGCCACTCGGCAATTTCAACAGCAAATGATATTTGTATTTGGGCTTTATTGGGCCTAAAAGGAGGCCTTGCACATAAATACCCTGCAAATTCCAGGGGTAATATTTTGGTAATTACACATTCCACATCACTCAAATTCCAATGTTCCCGCTTCCCAATTTCCGTCCGTTTTAAACCTCCAATGGACCACTATATACACCCTTTTAATTCGTAAACGCACCCCATACATTACCTACATAAAACAAGCCAGCAATGGGTACAAATATCAATAAACGGAGTACGTTTATACCTCTTTTGTAATTTTCCCATTTTTATAATGCGCTGGTAATTAATGTGAAATTTAGTAAATAAATCTTTTCCTTCATCTCCTTCTTCCAATATTTTCCCCCTTTTCCCATTTCGATCTCAAAAAATTATCGGAAAAATTCAAAAATCTCAATTCTAGGGTTTGGGATCGCAAAGGATTTTGGGAGAAAGGGAGAAGCTGATGGAGGAATTATCTCTGATCGATGTCTCGTCGGAGGACGATCTCCTCTTGTCGTCTTCTATCGATTGCCAACGAGATCTGAGTTCGTCAGGTGATAATCTTTCTTGATTCAAAATTTTTTTTAATCTATTCTGGTCACGGATCTTGCAATTGGGTCAGATTTAGGTTTTTTTTTTTTTTGAACTTCGGTTCGTGCAAGCCTTGGTTCGATTTAGGGTTTTAGGGATTTCTCTAAATTGATTTAATTTCTTTTAGCAAGTTTTCTTTTTGTGGTCTGTTGGATGAAAGATTCATTTTTTTAGGGAAAAAGTTAAATGAATAAGGTAAGCCTTTTGGTTGTACATTGGATTGATTTGATTTGGATCAAATAATGCTGGTGATTCTCTGTATTTAGTTTGTAGAATTTAAAATTGCTGTTTATCATGGGTTTTTCTGATAATGGTCCCCCAAATCATAGCATTATGTAGGTTCCCCAAAAATTGCATATTTTAAATAAGTCAATTAAATCTCATAATTGCTCAAATAACTTCCTGAGCTGATAATTTTTCTGGTGTATGAACTTGATACCTTTGAAACTATAAATCATTGCAAATACAAGATTTAGCAAGTACCAAAGGAGAAACATCAAAGTTAGAGTCTCTGAGATGAATTGCTGAAATTAAAGAAGATGACGATATAATGAGAAGCTTTAATGGTGTTAAGTTTATTGGTAGTTAGAGATAAGAGGTTTCTAAGCTGAGAGACCTATTTGAACAACTTATGAGATTTGGAGGACTTATTTAAAATTGTGTGTTCTGGGAGATTTATTTTTAAATACATTAGAATTAGGGACCAGTCTCGGAAGGTTTTAGCTTTGGGCCTTTTGTTTAAGACTTTAAGTAATAGGCCCATCACTAAACTACAACATGCTTGTTTCCCCCTGATGTATGGCACTCACTATTCTTAGTAGAACCATGATAGAATTGCTTGTTAGCACTGACTTAACTGTTTATCCCCTATTAGGCTTTGTACAAAATCATGATGGACATGATCACTTTGTTTTGGATGATGCTCATGAAGGGGGGAATCTAATGAAAGTTAACAAGCAATGGGAAAATATTCCTGAAATATCAGAATCACCAGAACAAAAGCGGGCAAAGTCTGGAAACGTCAATCTACGGAAAAGTTTAGCCTGGGATAGTGCATTTTTTACCAGCGAAGGTACACCCTTTACATGTAATTATCATTTACCTGTGAAATAATTGCTTATACAGTTCAATCATTTCTCTCTTAATTCTTAGTGCAGGTGTCCTAAATACTGAAGAATTGGCTATTGTGAATAGCACATTCAGGAAGACTGATTTGTGCTCATTACCTGGAATTGCCGAAGAATTGCGAACATCAGCAGAGTCAACTTCCACATTAGATAGTGAAAGTTACAAATTGGAAAACATTGAAGGGGACTTGTTTGGACACATACGAGCTTCCATCCAACTGTCACTTAGTAAAAGTGATTCAAATGGGAAGCCTGATGCATCTCACCAGAGCGGTAAATATACCAATTTCTTTCACTCTTTCTAAGGGTTCGTTAAAGTACAGATATTAGCTATCATTTCCTAGCTGTGGAAGTTTGATATAGGTTGTCATGTGTCTCTAGATTTCCTTCTATATCTATTGGGTTTATATTTACTCAAGTCCTGCATATTTTGTTTTTCTTTGCAGCAAGGAAGAAGATAGAACTTCCTTCTCAAACTAAGGTATCCTCTTCACATTAATACATTGCACTTTTTTCTTTTTTAAGAGGTGTATGTTTCACTTATTCTTTTGTAAGTTCAGATGAAACTTCCTGCTGCTTCGAGGATGAACAAGCAACACCCTGAACGTACTTCTAAGGAAGTTGTCATCGGTGTTAAAGAGGTATCTCGACAATATTAAGCTTGGCATGGTTGATGCATAAGTTGTTAGAGTATTTGATTAAATTTCTGTAGTTTATCTAGCAAAACGTTGTTTTTAGATTAAACTGAGGAAAAAGTTCCAAGTAATGCAAATAGTAGCATGTTTCACAACCAGAGCTAACACTTCTTTAAATCTGTATTCGGTATCAAGTGTACCTCTTACCTTATGAACTATGTTTATCAAATAGAAATAGTTTAGGATGCTTTCCAGTAAAACCCATGAAAGCTCATGCTAGTTTTGGAAACGTATCTTTCTTCAGTTTTTTTAATTGTAAGTAACTATTTAGTCTTTTTGTGTGTGCAATTTAGACCTCTAGGGGGTTGGTTATCACTTTACTTATTTTGAAGTTTATAATATTTTTCAAATAAGAATAGTTTTCTGCAAAAACCCATCAAAATTTATGGTAATTTTCTGAAATTTATCCAATGGTTTTTCGTTGTTGTGCTAGATAGTTCACACTGTTCTCGTTAAGAAAAAAAATATTCATTGAGGTGCAGTTCATTCAATTGGATACTCTTCCTTGTACTTTAGCATTAGGTAGCAATCTAGTTGGTTTAGATAAGAGGGCACATTCTCATAATCCCATTGTCATGCCTCTTAACTCTTAAGATAGGATATCTGTTGTTTAATGCTTGCATGCATTACACATGACACAGTTCTAGAGTGCATCAATGTCTGCTCCCTCCCTATTTGTGTGAATGTATGGAATAATGTATCTAGAAGTTGTTAAACTGATCGTTTTAAATAATTGAGTCTAGGCTGGAAAAGCAACCAGAGACTCAAAATTATCATCGAAGCCACCTCGAGTTGTGCCTAAACCCACTTCTTCACCTACCGTACAAAGCAATAAGGACTCTTCTGGGAGAATACAGCCAAAGAACAACACCTGGAGAACTTCATCTGGTATGAATTTCCAATATGATGACATTACTATCAGATTCTTCTATGAATAACTTGTTCTGGTACATGCATTTAAATGCTAATTCTTTAGCTCTCTGTTTTGACTCCAGGCAACGGTCCTAATCGGCAGGGGATAGCTTCTTCTAGTAAGACTAGTGGAGATTCAAGAAGTACGAAACCTAACCCTGTGTCCTCAACAGCTTCGAGCCTATCGAGAAATAGTCAAGTTAGCAGCTCATCTAATTTAGCTGGTAAGTCTCCAGTGGAGGCAACTAGGAAATCTCCAGTGGAGGCAACAAGGAAACAAAGAGCTGTGAGAAATAGCAGCCAGTCTTTACCTACATCAGCCAGCAAAACCCCTGTGAGGGCATCAAAGAGAAAACTTGTACCCTCAAACATAAATCAACCCCCAATGTGTGCAAATTCTATTTTCAAGTTCTCGTCAAGGGCATCTCCTAGTAGTTCCATGGACAGTGTTGTTTCTGAGGTGTCTTCATCTACCTCTACTTCCATTAAGCCCAGTAATTCGGTGGAGAGCCTACGCAGTTCATCTTCTTCATCTCCTTCTTTAAGGGATCCTATTGATACTAATGTGCAGAGAGTTTTGGCTCATCAGCCACGCATCCAAAAGGAGATTTCTCATGTTAGAAGATCCACGAGTAACAATGCAGGAGCAGTAAAAGGATCAAAGCCATCAGGACTCCGGATGCCGAGCCCCAAAATTGGGTATTTTGATGCGGTTAGTTATGTTTAATTTACTCTAAACAACTTTATCGGTGTCTTGTCCTTCTTATTTGTTATAAAGTAGATTTTTCTATGCTCTTCAGGAGAAGACTCTACTCAACAATTCCAACAAGATTTCTCAGATTGGCCTAAGAAACAGTTTGCTGAAGGGAAATAGTGGATCCAGCAACACTATTGGGGCAAACAAACTCAAGTCCAGTAAGATTCCTTCAATAAAACCTCCAGTGCAGCTTGTGTCCATGAATTCTCATCCTTCACAGGCTCAATCGACGCCATTATCTCTTCAACTTATGAGCCCAGCATCGCCTCGATCAATGCATCAACAATCTAAACCTGGTCAGGTACACAAAGATTCATCTCCTGTGACCAGTGAAAGTTGTCTCAGTATGGTTTGTAAAGAAGCTGTGAAGGTGGCTGCTGAGTTGCAAGTGCAGCCAGTAGAAACCTCAGATTCCGGTATAGTTCACAAAGGAACACCAGCACCATATCAAGTTGATAACGAGGAAAAGCACACGCAATTAACTCAGAAGGAGAATTTGAGTCCTGCAAATGAGACCAATTGTTCAGTTCAACAATCACCGAGTGAATGTCAGAAAATATCTGTAGTCGATATCATGGACAAGAAGATGTCTTCTCTTTCTCTTTCTGAGACAGCTGACCTTGTTGGCGGGGATTAGAGATCTCTCCAAAATTCGAAACTCCGTGATTGAGACTCATAATAAAGTCATGTATCTGGAGCTGAATTCAGCTATTGGATTGAGCTGCTAATAGCTATTGACATTGGTGATCCGTCGATAATTTTTTGTGATTAAATCCATCATAGCTGATGTTACAATTGGAAATAACATCCTTGCTGTCAATAATTAGGTCTGGTTGTAGTCTTGTTTTCTTTTACACCTCTGATTCTGTGCTTTTGTTGTCGTTGTTGTATGTGTTTTAGGATGGAGGGTTTTTGACTGATGATGAGAGCTTTAAGAATCAACTTATATGCAGAAGTTGGAAGCATGGACTCTTGCATGAGCATGTTAAGCTCATGATTTTGCTAGAGTTGATTTGTCTTTGGACTTCTTCTCTCTTGATGCTATGAATAAATCTAAGACCTTTTTACCAAAGTGAAAGAAGTATGAAAATAATTTTAGCTTTTTGCTTTAAAAAAGTATAAATTTAGTATTTTGGTTGTACAATGAATTGATTTGATTTTGATCATGTAATGCTGCTGATTACATATTTGATCATGTCATGATGCTGATTACATATCTAAGCAGTAGACATCCTATCAGAACCACTTCTAACCGCTCCTATAGGAGTAGGGTGATCTATACTCAAGTATTTTTGTATACAATGTGTAATTGTTCACTGCTAGATACAGAGCGGGCATGTGAACGTAAAGGGAAAAAACAAAAAAAAAAACCCTTCATCGATATCTTGGAAAATACTTGAGTGCCGCTGAGATTTCTTTCAAGCCCATTTACGATAAACTAAATAACATGTTATAGCTGAAAAACTAGGCATTAAACAAATACTGACCACGTTATTTCAGCTACGTACACAATACTCAAAATAATAATAATAACAATAAAACAACATATGCAAGGCCAAAAAAACGAAGGACCTCTGCAATGGAATTCTTTCCTTACATATCAATAGAATTATCGCCATAAAAGTAGTTTTCCTGAATTAAGTACAACTTATAAGAATATCTTTTGTAAAATTAACATATAGATTAAAACAATATGTATTGAGTGGAACTTCATCTATATCACAAAAAATCTGCAGTCTTTTCCATACTCCATTAAGCTGGAGGCAAGAATAAGAATGCCTCACCAAAACCTTCAACAAAAAATAAAAATAAAAAAATAAAAGAAAAAAATTTATATATGCTGCATTAGTTCATATTGAGATATTTACCCCCTATTAGCTAACCAGTTGGTGTTGATACAAACAGCAGGAACCAGTTAAGATTCCCAGCAAAAGAATAGGGTGCAACATACCGCAACCATGGCAGAAATCATGCAAATGACATATTGTGAAGCCTTTTGCCACCCTGCACAGAGAAACAGAAAGAAGAGCTGCTTCTGTGGTTCCTTAACCAGTTTAGTTCATTTGCTTCGTTTTTTAGCTTCACTGTAAAGAATTACTCCAAAAACTGTAATGGCATAACCAAGCATCCCTGTTACTGATACCGGGTTCTTAAATATCAAAATTGAGACGACCACAGCTACTGCACCTTTCGCATTCCCGAGAACCTGGGAAAAAAAAGGACTGAGCAAGATAAATATACTAAGTATTATGACATGATTATATGGCATTTATATTAAAAATAGGTTAATTGCGAATAGATCCCCTATATTATTGCTCAGTTGCGGATAGAACCCCAGAGTTCTATTGTTTCAGATAGAACCCCTGAGTGAAATTCTTTTGACTCTTCTACCCTTAGGACGTCTATTAGTCACAAAAAAATTCTCTCTCTTGAGGGTAAAAGATTAAAAAAAAACATTCACGGGGTCTATATACATGGGGTCTATCTGCAATTTGGCAATACGACAGGGGGTCAATCTGCAATTAAGCCTTAAAAAGATGACTGCGTGAATCAATGAAATGGAAGACCCCTCTAAGCCAATAATTGTTTTGCATGGATAGGATGAGAAAATATGTATATCAGGAAGAAAATTTCTATACGATTCACTAACATGTTTACTTGTCTTTTATGGTAAATAAGAGGTTCAAAACTATAGGGTGCAACCAACTAGGCAGTTCTGTAACTACTTTCATAGGGTTAGTTAATCGTTAATGAATACTTGTCTTTTATGGTAAATAAGAGGTTCAAACTTATAGGGTGCAACCAACTAGGCAGTTCTGTAACTCCTTTCATAGGGTTAGTTAATCGTTAATGAAAACTAGAACGGGAATAACTCATGTAAACTTTTCAGTCAATTAGAACTGGAACCAGGGTAGGCTTTTAAGGTGCTACTCAATTGGAATTGGAACTTGAAGTCGGATAAATTTTGAGAATTATCCCACTTTCCACTTCCACTTTATATACACTCAATGCAGCTAACGTACATAAGTATGTATGTGTTAAGGCCACTGATTTCGAAAATAAGGAACTTAGTCACCCTTTTGTGTGTGCGACTGTAAGCACACAGAGACTCATGTATGAAGACCTCAGTTTTTCTTATGAAGACTATATGTATAAGCATTAGTGAAGGCTCCAAGTTTTCCTATGTAAATACTTTCATAAAAACGAAGTAATAATCTTTATGGTCTGTACCAAATAGTTATTTCGTTCCCAATTCTCACCAGCTTTACTAGCAACAGTATAATCAAAGCTTGGGCAGAAAATAAAATTGGTCACCAATTGTTATCTGAATATCCAAAAGATCATGAATAGTTTTGGTTCTCAGATAGGAAACATGCAATACAGTCTCAGACATAGAGACAAATAGACTGAGATACTGAGACCGACATTAGAAAAAAGATAGAAATCGACAATAAAGAAACTAGATCATATTATATGTAGGTCATAATAACCTATGGAAAGGACTACTCAGGAACCAAGCTACATGTCTACTTGGAAGCATCAACTCCAACCATTTGAAAAGAGGGAAAGCTCCAAAAGCAGGCTACAAATATACCCATATAAAAACCAACTGACAAGAATTAATTTTGAGGGAAACCCAGTTCGATTGAATCTTAGGGTCACCCGAGATGGATGGGAGAGAGAGAGAGAGAGAGAGAGAGAGAGAGAGAGAGAGAGAGAGAGAGGGAAGGTGACAAAGCTACAGGGCAGAAGCAGAGACGGCACATGAAGCAGTGGCCCCTTTCAATGGCCTAAAGTTTTAGGGTTAAGGAAAGAAGTTTTCTCGGGTTAGGGTTTATGCTCCGATTTATGCTGGTAAAATGATTTCTTCACAGAGAGGAATAGTAAGGTTTAATTTATAGTAGAGCAAGTAAAATAAATTACATAATCATCCAATGTGGGACAAAACAGTATTCTGTAACTTTCCTAATATACTGAGATATTAACTAGTCTAATAGTATATATAAGGTTTCATAACAAACCAAACCACAGTTTAATAAAATTGATTTGGACCTTCATGGTTGTTACTTGAGATAATTCCTCAAAGAGTTGACAGTAAGGTGGAAAGGCTATAGTATCTTGATAGTGTCACTTGTATGTCATTGCCTCATCGAGTGTATGTATCCTAAAGTTTCTCAATGTGTCTGTCTGATACATTAAGAAACTGAAAATGAATTACTTCGAGGAAAACAGACAGTGTGGACAATACATGGAAGAACACTTAAATAGATTTAGTGGAAAGAAATGGTTGACTGTCTAGGATGGAAAGAAGGAGAGACTGATGAAGAATAAATTTAGTGCAAAATATAGAAGCCTCTACAACTCCTAACAGGGTCGATAAAACTTACACAAAATTATAGGAAAATGATGTAAATTTCTATAAATGAACCGTACCTGGAGAGTCAAAGCACTGGTGTGTTTGGTGACCAAGAAATTGGTCAGATTCACAAAATATGCCAGAGCAGAATTAAATAGCAAATACCAAACAATTTTGATATCTTCTCTAGCAAGAGCTATCGTGATTCCAACCACATTGTCTTCCATTATGATTGTTGCAGGAAGTAGGAGAACTACTGCGATTGGTGCCATGTATAGCAGAAGGTTCATAGAGTTAAGCTTTTCCCTGGAAATTAGAAAAGTCACAAAAGTAAGTATAGGCGTAGTTGTAGACAAAACATATTACAACTTTACAGCTACAGCACGAATTTTATCTTGATAAAAAAATACTTGAAACAATATGACATCTTCAAAAATTAATACAAAAGTAAAACAGCTTTAAACATCAAATACCTACTTACAGTAAATCAAAGAAAATATATAAACATGCTAAAAATTCATTACCCCTCAGATGAAAGCAAAATCCCTTGTGAAACTGATTTCAGTGCTCTGGCAGCAGTTGCACCAATGCACATAATAAAACCAAACAAGTGGAAACTTGGCTCTCCCTGCAAAAATTTAAAGATGAAATAGTGAGTATTCCATAATTAGCAGTCTTCCATCTCTATGACCAATCAACTTATGGTCATTGCTAGAAAATAACAAAATTCGGCTCACTAGAAAATAAATAAATCAACTACCGAGCTAGAATTCATTACACGATAAATAAAATTGATATCTAACACTTGCTGATGATTGGTCTCTATTTGTTTTGAATTGGGCATTTCTTCAATTGTGAAACATAGCTGCCCCTTATGTAGATCAATTTTTTATATGTAAAAGAAGAGTCTCGTCCCATACCTGGGATGCAAACTCCCTAGAAAGAATTGACCAGATTTGGGGTTATTTGAAGGGTGTAATACCTTGAAGCCCCTTCTAATCATAATCAGTCAGAGAGGGCACAACTGAAGAATCTAACTGGAGAAGTAAAAGGAGGGTCTGATCATTGATTTCAATTTATGTCTGAGATCATTGTAACTTTGATGGTAACATGCTCACCCATGCAATTAGCGTGCTTTTTTTATAAAGCACAAGTTCCAATATTCACCTGATATTCTGTTTGCCCAATAACAATGGAACATAAATTCAAAATCACCCATGAACTCACGTTTCAAATCTGGGTACTTATTAATGGATGAATGTGGTATTGAAAGGAAAGAAGTCTTGGTATCAGTGGTGGTATTAAGTAAGGAAATAGATACGGCGCTACAGACTCAGAGGCTCGACGAATCAGTTAATAAGAATGGGGAGCAGAAGGGACAAATGAGGAAAGAAACCGGCGCAATGGAGGAAACATTGAATTAAAAGAATGGATTGGGAAAATAGTATGATCTTATGAGAATTATAACCAGGAATGGAATTGAACAAGGACAGAATCTTCATGTAGTTTTGTTTAGTCCGATTATTGAAAGGTAAACTTGGAAAGTTGGAATATAAATACTAGTTACCAATGGGCTAGTTAGCATTTAATTTGCAAAAAAATATTTAATTTGGGCTCAAATAACTCAGGCTAAGGGAAGGGCAATTTGACAAAATATTATGAAGAGTCAACGTCATACATGAAAACGTGAAAAAGAAAAGAAAGTTTTGTAAGTTCAAGAAAATATAAGAATTAAGGGAATACATGCTGAAATCCTTGGACAAAATTCATCGACTGGTATTGAACATAGGTTCCATGCTTTACCAGGGAGTCAAGCCTCCAGGCAAGAAAATGAATTCACTCATCTAATACAAAAATAATGCTAATAAAAGGAATTCATTTCAATAATCATACATTCAACTCAAGGGGTAAGAAAACAGAATGTTACATCATAGTGTATGGAAGAACCTAAATTCACCTTCGATGACATGGATCACGTTACAAAGCATCAAGAACCTTGCCAATATGGCCATTATAAAATGAGAAAAGGAGGTTGGAAGGGACGAACGAGAAGGGGGAAAAAACAGGACTCGCATTGGAGGAATGATTGAGTAAAAGGACGGATTTCAGTGATCACACACTTAAGCGAAGTATCTAGAAAACAGAATGTTGTGGTAATTGCAAGCCCCATCAAATTGTATAGAAGAACAGAACCTAAATTCACCTTCAATTCAATAGAGTTAACATGGATCATGTTGCAAATCGTCGAGAACCTTTCCACTAGTGGTGTTATAAATTTCAAACTGCCTTGCAACTGAAAGAAATACATTCTCCCCTCATAACTTAACAATAGTTATTTCACCAAGTTACTATTAGAGAGATATATTTTAGTTACCATGACTGTAAACTAATAGGAAAGATCGAATAATTTGAGGGGATTTACACAATCCTTATGCATACTCTGAAACAAGTGAACCACCTTTAATTGCAGCACAACTGATAGAGAAAACACGCCATAAGATCAACTGCGGGTCATCAAATTAAATTTAAATTCCTTCCTTTTCTCATAAACCAAATTTTTTGATCACATAATTGGCCTACACCATACCATCCCATTATGCCGGCCATGAAACTTCAACTGCACCAGAAATGGAATTGCAAAAAGAAGCTTGGCTGATTTCTATTTTCTCTGTCATCACATGTAATTTGTTGTCTTCCTTGCTATTAAAGGAACACTCTTTTTTACTCATGTAGAAGAGTTCCCTTAAAACAAAAACAGATCGAATCAGCTAACTCACCTATGATTTCAACATAACCTACCATAAAGTTTCAAATCAGAACAAGCATATGCTTTTACTTGATAGGGTTCTGGTCATATTGGACCTAAATTCTTTCTTAATTGTGTATTAGGCCCCAAATCTTCGTAGTACTAATTTGCTGCCCCCCCCCCCACCCCCACCCCCCCACCCCACAAAACAAAACAAAAAAAACCCACCCAAAATAATCTCTTAATTTTTAGTAAACTCCTTTAAAAATAGAGTTTTGTCATATTAAACTCTTAACTTAATTTTATATCAGATGTCCAAATCTCATATTTCTAAACAACACCTCAGATCTATTAATTCCATGACTTTAACCATATTATCGTAATAATTATCAACCAAATCCAACCAATTTAGAATAACTTAATAGATGTCAGGCTGGAAATTAAAATTATGAAGATTTGGGGTCAAAATATACAATTAATAAAGTATGTAGGGTCCAATATGACGACTAGATAATACTACCATAAAGTAACAGATAAAAATCGAGATGACATAAATAAGAAAAAAGAGCCAGAATTCACTGTGTATTTCCTGCAACAAGCTAAACAACCAACGAAATTAACTCTATCCGAATCAAAATTTCACTTTCCTCCAACAAAACCCAAAATCCCTTCACTTACCCCACTCGCAATTATAACTCAAGTTACAATTTGGGATTTTTCTAATATCAGACCTAAATTCTATCTAACTTTTAGATAAGAACCCAATATCTTCACAATTGTAACTTACAACCTCAAATCTTAATATTTGTTCAAAAGGTTGTAACTTAAAAACTAACGGGTTGCGGGATGTAAATGACAAATACAAGGGTGTTATTTAAAAGAATTTAATTACTTTGAATGTGTAAATTACAAATATGAACTTTTGGGGATCTAATATAAAAACAGGATAAAAGTTAAGGTCGTCAAAATTCACTTTTCCCCAACAAAACCAAAAAAGTTCCTCACATACCCCCCTCACAATGATAATTGGTGCAAAAAACATGATTTGCGCTAGTTGGAGATGATTTTCTCTAGATTGAATTGTAAAGCTGATTTTGAGAGGTGGCATTTACTTTTTATTGGATAATTTCCTTTTTGGCAAGATGTAGCTTTTATAAGATTATTTACCTTTCCTAATTACCAAACACCATCACCGGCACTAGCTCAAGGTAAGTCAACAAGCCTCCCTCTTCACCATCGTCAAGTACATTGTACACAAACAATGCCACAAAGAACTATGGTTTGAGATATTTTATTTAGACAAGTATCGCATCAATATCACATATATTTCTGAGTTTTATTAGTTTCTCTCATACTAATATGCATTTGAATCTGTTTCTCTCTCATCCGATTCATATTGGCATTCACCTATGTTACCTGGACACTGCTAGTCTGAAGCCGTACCTCGTACCCGACACGTACTCGTAGCCGTTACCCAAACTCCTAGCATACTCCTTGCATATATGCATATATTTATTCGGGCATGTACAATTATACAATACATGTTTTAATTTAAAACACTTATCATACATTTTTGGGACATATATCCAACACTTCACATCGACTTCTTAAAACTCGTTCGACATAGGTCAACTTCCGAATTATGATTTGAAGGGTCTTTTGGATGTCTAGTTCTAAAACTACTGATTTTCCAATTTATAATTCACATAATAAAAGAAACACAAAATTGTTATAGGAATTTTAATTATCATCCTTGTTCTCATATAAATTATTAATTCCAATATATAATGTGTATATAAATATTTATATAGCCGTGTCCCGTACACATACCAGTACCGCTACCCGCACCCGTACCCATGCAACATAGGTTTCGCTTTTAGCATATATGGATTTTTCTTGCCTAAGCATATCCATATCCGAGATTAGTAGCGGATACAAATATGGTAAATATCATATGTAATCTGTACCCGATTTGTTTGCATCCCTAACTAGAGGTCATCACAAATTATCTAACCAGCTAAATCACCTATGATGTCAACATAACCTACCATACACTTCCAAATCAGAACAATCATATACTTTTAATTACTATAACCATAAACTAACAAATCAGAATACAGACAACATATCTCGGACAAATCAGCCAAAGTTCAGCATCGCTTTTTTCGCAACAAGCTAAACGACCTACCAAAATTTTCAATTTCCCCCCAACAAAAACCAAGATTTCTGACCTTACCCCACTCGCAATGATAACTCCAGTCGCCACCCGCACCAGCGCAAGATACGAATACGGTAAATGTCATATGTGATCCACATCCAATTCGTTTGCGCCCCGATCTAACGAGCTAAATCGCCTACGATTTCGACATAGCCTACCACACACTCCCAAATCAACTAACAAGTGAACGGTCAAAAATTCACCATGCATTATCATCTCCAACAGGGCCAGAATTTTGTCTCAAACTCACCCCGCTGGCGATGACAACCCCGGTCACCACCGGCACCAGCGCGAGGTAAGTAAGCCAGGCCTCCCTCTTCACCGCCATCAGGTACGCGAACACCGCCGTGAAAAACGGCGTGGTGGCCCCCACGGCCTGGTTGAACGACACCGGCAGGTACCTCAGCGAGACGTTCCCGCTGACCACGGACCCGCAGAAGACGAGGCCGAGCCCGGCGATCTTGAGGAGCTGGGCCCTGGACCTGACGGCCTGCATGGGGACCACCCGGAGCCAGGCGATGGCGGCGTAGCTGAGGAGGGAGCAGGCGGTCATGTGGCACATCGTGATGAAAATTGGGTACTTGAAGCCGTAGTTCGAGAGGAGGTACTTGTTGAGGAGGAGGACGCCGATGTTGGAGGAGTACCAGGAGGCGACGAGGCCGGCGGTGAAGAGCCGGCCGGTTAATGGCGGGGACTGGCTCGGTTTGGCGCTCATTTAGGGTTAGGGTTTTGGGGATTTTTGGCGGGGAATTTGGAGGAGGAAGGAGACGAGGGGTGGCGTTGGTGGGGTGGGGAGAGGGGCGTGGGGGATCTTTTGGTTTTGTTTGGGTTCGATTGAAGCTATTGACGTTTTTGCTTGTATATATCTATAGCCAAATTAATATGCATATAACTATTTATAAAAACTTTAGAGACATAATTTTTACTATTATTTATAGAATAAATTTTCTAACCAATTAATGAAATAATATACTAATTAGCAAGTTTTATCCATTTACTTTAATAGAGCCAAAAAGATATATATATGTGTGTGTGAAATGTCTAAAAAGATTTAAATCATTATTTGTAAGGGAAAATATATATATATATATATATATATATATATATATATATATATATATATATATGAACAGCATTAAAAATTTTCTAAAATATTACTTTAGCTTGAATAGGGAATAAAAGTCTACTGTAGTATGAACAGTATCATTAGCGAATAGCGACATTAATTATTTTAAAAATATTGTAGCATGAACAGTGATTAATGTTCAAAATTTTGTTGTTGTTTGAAAAGGGTTTAATATTCTGTATTACATTGTAGCAAGAATAGTGTTTTTACTGTGGCATGAACTGTGATTTTAAGGTTTTATTTTTAAGTTAAAAAGTAGTAGATATCTCCATCAAAAACCTTATCTTTTATGAATTGGCCAATCGGTATATGAATGGACTATTCTGGTCTATACAAAAAAATAAAGAAAGTGATTGAGTTGTTCTCATAGAATGTATATTTTCAATTTTAATATCAAATATGAGATTAAAATTTGTGCTATTTTGAGGTTGGAATCATGATAAAGGAATGTATGTTCACGTATTTTGTCAAAGTTCGATCCAGGCCGCTTTGTAGCTATTTGTTTAAGGTAAAGGACACTATGATGAACATATTGATAACTATATACTAGAGATTTTTCTGCTACTTCGCGTATTGCAAAAAGATAATAAAAAGTTGGCATAACAGTCTTGACCGTTCAATTTAACATGTTGAGCATACAGAATTATAATGTCACTTTGTACCCAATATCTTATCTTGAAATGTCATTAACTTACTTATCTAAATTTTTCATAACATCTTGCCATCAAGGGTGTGTTTGTTTCAAATCCCAAATATCCTAGAAGGATTCCGGGAGCTACGCTTCAAAGCTCAACAATCCGAATGGTAGATATGAAGATCAACCTCTCTTCTACCTTCTTTCCAAATTTCACGACAATCCAACAGTGGGAAGTCCTCCAAATACAACCTGAAGTTGGTTGTGCATAGGAAGAAGAAAGACTGGGTTTCTCTCTTCGTTTTTAGTTCTGCTGTGTTTCTGCTGTGAATGATTGAGGAAAAATTGTGATGATTGAGGGAGAGAGGACACACGAGGATAATGCCATTGAAAGTCATCAAAAAACAAAACAGGTGGGCCCCACTTCACATGGGCTTCACATGGGAGGGACCCAACAAAAAAGGCAAATCCCTGTCATTTATCCTCACTTGTTTACCATTTTGTGATTTGGTGATTAATGTCCACAGATGTTACCATATCCCCTACAATATAAATGAGGCCAAAGTCACTGTGTTATCTGTTTCTTCCTCCAAGCTCTCACTTACCCCTCCCAAAGAGAAGTAAAAGAAGAATAATATCCAATGGCACTGGCTCATGGAACTGCAACAACACTGCTTATGTCCTCTCTTGTTAGTAGTACCTCATTTAAAGACCAGAGCTCTCTTCTCCTCCGTCTCCGCCCATACCCATGCCCGTGCTTGTCCACTTCTGGTAGGAAAAGCAGAAGAGAAGTAGCAGTAGTTTCTGCCTCTCTTTCTGGAAACTACAATTCTGACTCTCACTCTGTACTCAAAAACTTCCACCAGAAAAATGCCCTCAAGGTAATTGTATATTTCTTTTTTTTTGTTTGTTCCTCTCTCCCTTTTCTCTTGTTAATTTTCATCGTGTTCCTTTAAATAATGCTAAGAATATTGATTCCTCTTGCCTGTAAACTGTTCATTTGGCATTGACTTATGAAAACTGAGCATATGGTTATGGTCAAGCCATCCATCATTATATGTACATGCTTATTTGATACATTATGTGTTGATTATATTTAAGATTGTTGTTTATATTCTTCTACAGATAATCTCAGGACTTCAAAATTTTGACAAGGATAATGTTGCATCTGTCGTCATCGCTGCAGACAAGGTTTGAAGAAGCATATAGCCATCTTTCAATTGTAAATAATCTCGTAATTTTAAGTCTTTAAAACTATTTCACTTTTATGATTTATGAGCTAATCATTGTGGAGTTAACATAGTTCTCTCAACTATGAAACCATAAAACTTTTTCCCCCTTTCTTACCATGCTTTGGTATTTTAATTGGTCCTCATCCCTTTAATTGATGTGTTCAAATGTTTTAGGGATATATTTACATTGTTTTAATGGCAGGGAGGTGCAACTCATGTTGATGTAGCTTGTGATGTAGAGCTGGTGAAACTTGCTGTGAAGTTAACCTCTCTTCCGGTATTTTCAGCACTTTGTAAAACACTGGATGTCAATTTCTTAGCAATATATTTCTATAGTGAAGAGCATTATTTACATTATGTTGAAATTTTAATTAAATATATAAAAATATGATCATTCTTTTAGCTAGGGTACTACGTATCTGCTTTCAACAGTAGACTTGTATCTCAGAATCTAATCTGTTGAAAGCTATTCTGTAGAATGTTCATGTGAGTTGTCTAGATATGAATAATTCATATCTGGAGGTAATATCCCAAATACTCACCAAAAAAACCAACAGAAAAGTATTTAGCATATTGTAAACAATGACACTTTTCTGGCTTAAACACCATAATTTGTCCTCTTTCTCACAATTTTTTCTTTAAGTTATTCACCGATGAGTATCTTGATTATATATTATGTTCATTGTTGTAAAAGAATCGTCATCTTGATAGAAAAATGAAAACAATGACGAGAACTTTTATTGAAAGATAATGTTATGACATACATTTTCATTGTGGGTTAGTCATAGGAATTATAGGCAAGTACTCATGAAATTGCAAATTGTTTCATGCATGTGTCGCATGCCTTAATTACAACTAAATGTTGTATTTTTGCCAGATTTGTGTCTCTTCCATAGACCCAGAGGCATTTCTTCCTGCAGTGGATGCTGGTGCGCAGATGGTTAGTTTTCAGACCTCTGGTGCATTATTAGCTTGAATTTTCCTGCAGAATTCTTTCAAACTAGTCAAGTATAAAATCATAAGTTGAGTTCAATGCAGGTAGAAATTGGAAACTATGATTCCTTCTATGAAATCGGCAAGATATTCTCTTCAGAACAGGTATAAATGATTGTTTCAAGAGCCTACTGTTAAAAAGTTAATGCTTTATTTCCTTCGATCGATAAAAATATGCCTTTTAGTGTAAAGGAATTAACTTTTAGTCTTGGTTTCTTTATCTAGTGGAATCAATATAGAATCATCCTCTATGAATGTAAACATGATGCTAAAATGTAAAATATTAGCATGTTTCTTCAATCTTTCTTCTTGTTTCTTTATTATGCAAGTGTTTCATGTTACGCGTACATAATAGTTAATCCTTTTCAAAAATATATCTTCTTTTCAAATTCTTCAAGATGATCTTATACTTGTAGATAAGTCATCAAATTCTTAATTGCATCATCTTGACTGGAAAAATTTCAGATACTAAAGCTAACTCGGGAGACGAGAAAGATTCTTCCATCCATTACACTATCAGTAACAGTGCCTCACACATTAAGTATCCCTGATCAGGTAAATAAATACTCAAGCTGGTTAGAATACACACTTTACAATGTAAGTCAGAATGTTCTCACGGTTTCGGTAGGGGCGATAACAGGTGAAGCTAGCAGAGTTACTGGAACTTGAAGGTGCTGACATTATCCAAACTGAAGGAGGAAAATGCTCTAGTCCTTCAAAGCCTGGTGTTCTTGGCCTCATTGAGAAGGTATTGCATTTGTCTCAGATAGTTCCATAATATGGACTAGGCCTAGGGGAAATAGTTCATCAATTTTTTAAAAGTAAAATTCAGAGAGAACATGATTCTGGATTTCTTTTATTTGGATTATAGATCTGGAAAATATTTGTGGACTTTGATGTGAAGTTCAAAACCATAGTATCAAATCATAAAATGCAATTGAAAACCCTTCATAAAAATTATGACGATAGTTTCAGTTCCGATATATACCAGCACTTTGAAGTGCAAACAATATTGAACTGCATTTCGTATATCAATATATCTGACTACTAATATGCTATATTGATCTAATAGGCAACGCCGACTCTAGCAGCAGCGTATTCGATTGCTCGGGCTGTCAGGATTCCTGTTATGTGCTCGTCTGGACTGAGTGCTGTTACTGCTCCAATGGCTATATCTGTAGGGGCAGCTGGTGTTGTATGTATCTCCCTCTATGTTCAAAATTTCATTTTCTTATAAATAGAAATCCCAATTGCGTCAAGCAAATCAAGTAACTAATGAAGGATTTACGTAACTTTATATAATAACTGTCTTAAACAAAGAAAATTGTATATCTGGGTATTTTGAAACCCAGGAATGATGTGGCAGATTCAAGTATAAAGATGCCATAAAAGAACTATTGATGAAACAAATACAGCATAAATATCTTTCAGTTGTTTATCGGATTAAATGACTCGAAGAATGTAGCATGTCATCTAATAACACGACCTTGCGTATATAACACATAATTAAGCAATATTCTTTTCTGATAAAGAAGTTGTAAATTTGAAGCATTTTCGATTATGAGACAAGGTCTCATTTTGTCTCTTTTTCATGGTAATTTTCTGTTTGAATGCAGGGAATTGGTTCAGCAGTGAATAAACTCAATGATGTGGTTGCAATGATCGCAGAGGTTAGAAGCATTGCTGACTCACTGAATCTCTCAACCACGCATCCTGTTGAAGATTCAAGACCTGTTAGGTTACAATACTGATGTGTTAAATTCAGGATAAGAAGCTTGTAGCTTTACGTAATAAAATTTATCCAGCTATAACATATCTACAGGAAATGAGATGTTTGTGTGATTTCAGAGGATGAATGTAAGCATGATTCATTACCAAAAAGCAATTTGTTATGTAAGATCACCAGTACATGCGAAGCTTTCAATAGTTTTTATCAATCTCTTCCGTAAAAAGCGTAAAAGGTGGATGTTCAATGACACCCTTTTATAAGTTCATGGCCTTGAGTCTGTCATCTTGACTTGAAAAGAAACTTGAGACACGAAGTGATGGTCTTGCTATATAACAAAAGATCAATGTTCTCCAATAATATTACCAAACTCCAAGTTAAGGTGATAGTCTCAATAAAACAAGCCATTGTAACAAGATAATAACAATCATCAGTCATTCATTAGGAGAGAATAGTGTCAGGGTTCTAATATACATGAGATTTCCTTCAAATCACATTGTTTAATTTCTTGTTAGCATCTCTTCATCTATCCAAATTACTCGTACTCATCATTAGATTCCTCTGTTAGCTCCCCAAATTCCTGCAGTTAGTAAATGGCTGATTACGATAAGCACTTGCTTGGAAGAAAATAAAAAAGAAGGATAAAACTTGTAAGCTCGCTCAATCAAGAAAGGAAGATCAAAGCAAACTTTCTCTTGTCGTAGGCTGCCAAGGCCTTCTCATACTCTGCTCTTTTCTCTGTAGCTATATCATAGTATTGGACCTTTTCCTAAAACAAAATGGATGAAAAAATCAACATCGGCACCAAATAAGATATGGTACTCGGAGTAACTTAAAAAAATTCGAGGGACTAATTTGAAAATATGATATTTAGGGACCTATGTCAAAATACATAATTAAGGAAGGCCAATACCAAAAAAAACTCAATACATATATGTAAGAGATATATATGAGGCATTTAGCAAGAATATGGTAGTTGTTAACTGAGGAGTTAACCCAGAAAACTAATTCGGAAAGGATTTCATGTAGCCTATCCCAAAACTTTGGGATGAAGATGAAGGGATTTTTTATTTTTTTTTGTATGAGATACTTCTACTTAAATCTTTATCCAATTCTTACCACTATTTCTTGTTCAGTCTCATCTATATTGAAATCGTTCAAAGTTGCCTAATCTACAGGCATAAGAGCAAGAAACTTACCACTCTTTAAGTATCCATACAAATTCAACACCTTTATAGAATTACAAGTCATGTTTTTTAAATTTTGGTCCAAACAGATGCATTAAACATTCCCAAAAGACATCAACAATGCAAATAGGAATCTACATGTGTGAGGAGTCAACAAATTTTTAACTAAGGCTGTTGAGTTTCAATTCAGCTCAAGTTTAGATTGGTCAAAGGCCACTATCCTGTTAAGTGGATTTGGATATCAGGTAAATTTATCAATAAAATCAAGGTTACAGAAAGCGCTAGGCGGCCTAGGCGTTGGACCCTGCGCCTAGAGCTTAGGAGGATTTTTTTTTTCCAATTACAATCAATGTTATCAAAAGCGCTAGGCACTGCTAGGTGCCAAATTAACGCCTAGCGCCTAGGATTTTATTAGTTTGTTTTGTTTGAGTGGTGACGAATGAGGTTTTGCCGAAGGTCCGAGGAGTCAGAGGAGGTGTCATCGACCCACTACCTCATGTAGCCACAAACTTGCTCATGCTCAAATTCCCAGACCTCATCAGTCTTGGACTCAGGCTTCTCTTTAGCAAACACAGGTAAGTGCCAACTCTTTACATAAAGCAGATCTTTCATCTTTTCCTTCCACACATGATAGTTTGAACCATTCAGACTAATCATTCTGGTTGTATTCGTCATCTCCATATTCAATCAAGCCGAACTCACCGAACCAAGCGCTCTGATACCACTTGTTGGGAAACAAACCCCACACCTGATTGAAATTATATGGCCTCCACTTGCCTCTACATCCCTTTCTCTCAAAGATATTCCAAACCCGCAGAGTATCTTGGGTCCAATTGAAACCTAACTCGGTGGCATTCTTGATTGCTTTCCTTGTCATCTGTCATCGATTTGATGTCGAGCCGACCATGGGGATCTTGGGTCATCTGTTGTGTGCTAAAGCCAGCAAGGACGAGAAGCATTTTTATTTTCAGTCTACTAGCAGGTTTCAGCTGATCTTGCACATCCCGGAGACCAATAAAAATAGAATGAGAAGTTCTTCATCTTCGTCGTCGACCCGATCCTGGCCTACCCTTTATGACCAGAGATCAAGAAAGAGGCCTTGAATGAAGGCTGGGCCTCTCTCCGAGTTAGAGAAGAAATGATTGGAGAGGATTTGAGCCTACAAGGGGTCTCGTCGATGTGAGAACCTCTTTGATAATGTCGTGCTTCGAGCTACCAACATATCTCACGTAGAGACCACGGAGGAAGACCTTGTTCGTGTTGCGCTTCTAGCTACTGAAGAGCACTTAGAAGAGGTTCCTCGCGCAGGTCTCTCCTTGGGACCAAAAGCATCTTCGTTCCGAGTTGGCGAAGGAGGTGCAATGCCTGTTTAAGGATCCGATCGAGCTTGCTGCCCAGCTTGGCATGGGCTCGGTGACCTCTACTTCTCGAGCCGAGAGATCCGAGAAGAGGAAGAAGAATGTCGCTAGCAGTTGACACAACGCTGAGGATGGTTCATCAGCAGTGGTCTTCTTTGAGCTTGGGAACGAGGGGCCAGAGCTTATGCTGGAGCTAGCAGGTACGGTTTTGGCTCTGTTAGGGGTCCTCCCTTCTACGGACGTCGTTTATTTAAGCAGTCACCACCATTAGCTGTTGAGCGAGAGGAGATGGCTGAGGAGATTCTTTCTAGTCTTTTGGAGTTGGCAAGGGTCGAGCCTTCTACTGAAGGCAGAGTCGGCATTGCCACACTAGCTAAAGCAGGCGAGGCCCCTAAACCTTTGAGGAGGCCTGAGAAAGAGTCGGTAGCGGAGGAGCTGTCAGCGGAGTAGGAGCCGATTGCTAAGGCCGTTGAGATTCTTCTGGGGGAGCAGCTCGAGTGGCCTTCTATTCACCACTTAAGCGAGCTCTCTCCCCCTGACTGGGAGAATATGAGGTCAACTCTCATTGGGTGAGCTAAGGTTGGGCCCCGACATGAAGGGACCTGGCGGATGACTTCGTCTTCGTACGAAGTCGTCGGCTTGACTCCAGAGGGTCGGTCCTAGAGTCCCTATCCAAGCAGGCCCGTGCAGTAGAGCAAATTTATCTTCCCAATGACCAAGTCTTATTGCGTGGGGTATCATATCAAGGTCTTCATCAGACTATGTGGATATATTCTCAAAGGTTTGCTTGTGGAGGCATTGATCCTCGTGTGTCCTCTCTCCCTCAATCATCACAATTTTTCCTCAATCATTCACAGCAGAACTAAAATCGGAGAGAGAAACCCAGTCTTTCTTCTTCCTGTGCACAGCCAACTTCATGTTGTATTTGGAGGACTTCCCACCGTTGGATTGTCGTGAAATTTGGAAGGAAGGTAGAAGAGAGGTTGATCTTCATATCTACCGTTCGGATTGTTGAGCTTTGAAGCGTAGCAATCCTTCACGCCGTGCAGCCTTCAGTTTGGGTAAAAAATTATTCCCACGTTTTTTTCTTTTGTGGAAAGGATCCAAATCCGTTTCTTTACAACTCTAGATTAATATTAAGGTCATGTTTTTTCACCCAAAAGTCTTGGAAAACACCCGGAAACACCTTGACACGCACTACAATTTTTTTTCTCAAAAGGTTTTCCAATCTCTAATTTGATTTATCCCTTTTCTCAGTAAAGTGGTTTCTACAAAACTTGAAAAATAGCAAAAAATTTTGGGAAAATGTTATTCAAGTTTTTTGACTATAAATGTTGGAAAATCTGACACATTGCAATATTTAATACATATCTATCATTTTTCCACCCCATTTATTCTTTTTTTTAAAAACTCATTTTCTTTGTTTGCATTTCTTGTTCTTGTGAGTTGAACCATATGAAAATTATTTCCATTCTTGATTAAAGCGTGAAGCAAACAAAAATTTAAAATATAGTTTTCCAAAATAGTATTAAAATTGTGCAAATTTTTTTTTAAACATGGAAATGGGTTTCTTTATTTTATATAGAAATGAAACTAACAGCCCCTAAGCTCCAACTAAATAATTAAAAAAGGTTACCGGATCTTATCAAGGCCCATGCTATCGGACTAAAAAGTATCATCCCAAAATTATGTTCGAATATCTGACTTATTTGGGCTTTACTAACTCTACCCGGCCCATGAACAGCACCAATTCTCTGCGGTAAGCCCTAGCCGCCAATATATACCTTCTCAAAACCCTAGCTCTCTTCTCTCGATTGTCTTCTTCTTCAGCGAGCAATCGGCGCTCAGATCTCAGGAGTCTCAGTTCTCTTCACCTCAATCAAAATGGGGTAATCAAAATCTCATCTTTTTCCTCTATTACCTTCAATTCTCTCATAAAAGATCTCATCTTTGACGATCATTTTTTTTATCAAGATCTTATGTTTTGATGATTATACCTTGATTGTTGACGAAATTTAGCAATTATGTGTTGCTTGTTGACGGTCCGGTTCTGAGAAGAGTAGAGATTTTCAGCACCTAACATAATCACAAGTTATATTGAACTTGTGCTGCCTTGTCTTTTTTTATATCCAATTGTGTTTCTTGATTGGGCATGGGACTTGGTGGCTTACATTCTCCTTTCAATCTATTTATGGTTAAATTTTATTATTATTATGATTTTCCATGGTGTAATTGAGATGCCCAATTTGTATTTTTTAGCATTCTACATTATTTGCTTGGTATTATCCAAAAAAAAAAATAGTGCTTGTTTAGTCTTCTGTAAAGTACCATTGATGGGAATATCGGTGATTGGCTCTTAGTATGATTATTATTATTATTAGGGTTCCAGAGTTGAAATAGAAATGAACGCGGATTGTATATGTCTACATTTTTCAAATATGTCAGACATCTACACAATCTAAACCTAAAACATCGTGTCATATACTGTTCTAAGATAAAATGTTGACATTACTTGCACTCCCCTTCTCGAACCTGGTCATTGATGGTCTATTGCTAATTCCTGACTTGCACGTCAACATTTTAACATTTTCATAAGCTAAAGCACCCATAAGACAATCATGTATCATATTTCTTTCTTTTCAAATTAATATATTAACGGAATGTGTATACATGATTTCTATATCTATGAAAGTTAATCCTTTTCAATATGCTCCAATGTTTTGAGTTTTCAGCACGTATGGTTGTTTTTGATTTGATTAGCATTGAGGGGAAAACACAATTAACTTATGTCCACGTGACATGGATAATCTGCTCCTGATTATCTTCCACAGAGTTTTATTAAAATTCCATTTCTAGTTATTGTGATCATCAATTTTAAGAAAATTATATGAACTTGTGGAGATCCAGCATTCCTTTGGCTGATTTTACTGTATCTTAGATTACATTTGGGGACCTCGTGTTATAGCTCTGCATTAAAGACTAATTGCGGAGGCTGAAGAGATATGATTTATAGAGTTTAAATATTTGTTTAGGGTCACTAAGTAAAATATTCAATTCCTTGTGATGGTTGGGTAGTAATCATTCAGAATGTATCACATGAGAAAAAGTTCTTAGCTACAGTTTCATTTTCTGAAATGTGTGAATGCTGATCCATATATTAATAGAGCTAAGATTTTAATCATAAAGAGTAAACCTGTCGTGCAAATTGGGGCCTTTTACATGCTTATAGTTGGTTATTTGTTTTTGTATTTAATTCTGATGTTTATGGTTAATTTGTTTCCTCTAGCATAGGTTACGTAGTCTTGTTTTTACTAGTTTATTCACTTTGCTTTCATGTTGAATGGGACTTTACTGATCTTTTATGATAGAACATCATTTTAGTGGCCAAAAATTGATAACAGATGGAGGATATACTTTTACCTGAACTAACTTCAGAATACCAAGTACTATATTCATGTTTTTGAAATTTGATATTTAAAATCATATAATGATTGTAAGAAATGTTTTTAAAAGTGCAAAACTTATGTAGTCAGTTTTTTCTTAGTATTTCACCAAAAGTTTTAGTTGTTTGCTTGATTTTGTATACACAAAATCAGGTGCTATGGCACAGGTCTTTGTTGATAGCTCTCTCTCTCTCTCTCTCTCTCTCTCTCTCTCTCTCTCTCTCTCTCTCTCTCTCTCTCTCGTGTGGTTGCACATGTTGATGGCTTTTCTTCAGGTTGTTTCCTTTTTTTTAATGTAAAAGCTACAAATTTTAAATTTGTTGCGTGTAATTTGTAACCCATCATTTCTTGTATAATAATTTAAAAAAATTAAATTTCAATTTGTTGCGTGTTTTTCTTCAGTTTTTTTACAAAGTTTTTTGCTTCATAATTAAATTTCATTACAGGAAGACTCGTGGTATGGGAGCTGGGCGCAAGCTGAAGACGCACCGAAGGAACCAAAGGTGGGCTGATAAGGCGTATAAGAAAAGTCACCTTGGTAATGAGTGGAAGAAACCATTTGCTGGTTCTTCTCATGCTAAGGGCATCGTCTTGGAAAAAATGTGAGCAAACTCTTGTATATATTCTCCTCAAACTTTTGTATGTCTGGATTTTGGCTGAATCATGAATTTATGGATACAAATTTTACAGTGGTATTGAGGCAAAACAGCCAAACTCTGCCATCCGTAAGTGTGCCAGAGTTCAGTTGATCAAGAACGGAAAGAAGATTGCTGCTTTCGTACCGAATGATGGTTGCTTAAACTACATCGAGGAAAATGTAAGTCTATTTCGCCTACTTAGTTGAGGCTAATATTATGATACACACAAGATGTGACTAAAGTTTATATCTACCTATAAAAGTACAAACATTCTCATCTATTTTATTAATCCAAACAGTTTATTCTCATCTACATCATATCCAAGTGGGTCAAAAATCGTGTGTTTTGAATTTTCTATACCATAAATGAATCAACTCAAATATCCGACTTTTGAGATCATTTGTACTATAATGTTTGACTTGATGTTTGATCTCCTTCAATTTTATAGTATGTATAGATCATTATGAATGACCACATTTATATAAGTTGGTTGAACATATATATTTGTAGACGGGTAAACTTGCTAGTCACATCGTATATGTGTTATAATCTTAACCCCCTTAAATGAACTTTGCACTGAGTTTCGGGTCTCGAAATCTTGGTTGATTTCAGGATGAAGTTTTGATTGCCGGATTTGGTCGTAAGGGGCACGCTGTCGGTGATATTCCCGGAGTCAGGTTCAAGGTTGTGAAGGTCTCGGGTGTGTCTCTTTTGGCTCTCTTCAAGGAGAAGAAGGAGAAGCCTAGATCCTAGAGTGTTTTTTTGTTATTAATGTCGAACCGATGTGAGGAAGCTCGAGTTTAGTGTTTGATTTAGATTCCGTAATCTCTTTCCTCAAATCTGAACTTTCAGGACATGTTAATTATGAAGATATGCCAACAATTTTTGTTATGCTTTGTTTTTCCCGATGCTTATTATGTCCCAGTTTTATTTTGTTTTTGCAATGCTTCAGCTTTATTGTACTTACTAGTTTTATGCACGTGCAACGCATGTGGTTAAATATCATACTTATTTTATTTTTAGTTTTTTTCTTAGTATAATTTAGTAAAATTCAATTTGAGTTGAAATATCTAAACCTTGATTATTGCAATTGCCATATTTTTATTTAAATATTTTAAAATTTTTGATGAAACAATTTTGTGTGTTAAATGGGGATCAATATATTTTTACATAGTTGCATACTATCACTTTTTCAGTTTGTACATATCAAACTTCATGTGGCATACTTATTTATCGGATCATCGATCTCCAATTTATTTATCTTAGTCATTAAGTATAATGTTAAATTTGAAGAAAAAATACAATAATATGTTCTTAATGTGTTTAAAAAAGATATAAACAAATTTCTATAAAGAGAGCTCAACTGAAAAATAATAAATAGTAAGTTGGTTTGTATAAGCTCGTTTTGCCACCGGATCGCAAGAGATACAAATATAAAAGCAATCTATGATGTATAATAAGGCGATTAATCTAGAAATGGGCTTAAATAACACATAAGAAAAGCATGACATTAACGGTTTATTGAAAAAGGATTCACTATATTTTGTTTGTAATTATTGATAGACTTAAAAAATCATAAACTAAAGATTATTGGTAACTCTAAGCATAATTTTATATGATTAAAGCATGCAAATAAGAATATAAGAATACTTAAAATTTTGCATGAAAAACCCTTCTAAAGATTCCTAATTTACTCAAACAATTAACCTATTTTATAAAATATTCAAAAAAATGTTGTCATTTATTCCTTCTATTTAGTTTTTTGATTAAGCCGAGATTAATCATTCTCCACCTTTATCATTTTTCTGAGTAATTTCGAATAGTGTCTTCATCATCTCGTCGATTATTACATCGGGTTGGAGCTAGATTTCTTGTGCTATTATCTTTCATTGTGCTCATTCATCATTTGTCTTCTCATATAACTTCATGAGGAATTTGGATGTCTTTCCAATGTTCAATACAAACTTCTAGAAATATGAACTCTTATTATTTTTCTGTTTCATTGAGAATAAAAGTTAATCTCATGAAATTTTTCTATTTTTCGATTTATTAGCGATGTTGGCATCGATGTGAGTAAGTTTTTTAAAATTCTTATTTTTTGTAAATCTTCAATTTTAAGGGTTTTTGTAATTTTAAAGAAATTTAGGGTGCTTTATGCAAATTACAAATTATTTTATGGGTCAGTGTATAATTATTGAGGGTTTGAAATTCTCATGGTTTTAAGTGAATTTTTAAGTTTCAAGTTGTTTTTATAATATTTTAAACTTTTAGGATGCTTTATGGAAATTACAAACTACTTATGGGTCTTTTCTTATCAAATTGATTTATACTACTAATTAATGCCTTCAGTTCCTAGCAAAGTTCTCACTGTAGAGGCTATATTAGACTTTTGAGAATCGAACTTGTTTGCTTATGGTTTATGAGGTGTGTAGTTTTAAGCTTAAAAGTTACGTAAAGAATTTCCTCTGCTATTTTGACACATTAATTAAGTTAAGAAGTGGGCGTAAGTAGTAAATATGAAAAGCATTGATGAAGGAGAAGGAAAAAATAAAAATTTGCCCTTGTTCATAAGTATTGGCGTCCTTGTATTTATTTACTTTAAAATTACAAAATGTTGGATTGATTGAAATCATTAAACAAAATAAATCATCATAGCAAATAAATTATTAAAGTCCTAACCTCGATTCCAATAGAGGGTGCACAAATAACAATCAATAACTAACAAAAGAAAAGAAAAACTTATTAACCTTTGAACATTTCTATTTATAGTGGGGAATAATTTTAAGCAATGGAGACAACAACAACAAAAAGAAAATAGAAATTATTATAAAAATTAATAAAGAAAAATAAGGTAAGACAATAAAGGGACATACTGTTGAAGGAGACTAAAATGCTATGGAAATTGTATAATTCTTGATTTATACATAGAGCATGAGATGTTACATGTGAGAGGATAATAATTGTAAATAGAGTTATATTTGGATAAAAATTATGTAATTTTCTTGAAGTTTGAAATATTGTTTCTTTTAATAATAGATTTAAACGTTTCAAAATTATAGAAACACCCTCAAAAGTTTAAATAATAAAAAACACCGAAATTTTGAAAATTTAAAACTTGCAAACAATAGAGATGAATTCAAAGGATTGTCATCAGCACTGAAAATTTAAAATTTGTAAAAAATAACCTCAAGGTTATAAAAATTATTAAAAAACTCATTCAAAAGTTAAAATTACAAAAACCCTAAAATTTCAAACCCTATAACCAATACATATCAAATCTAGAAATTATTAACAGATCATTTGAAAATTTAAATTTTACAAAAAGCAATCCAAAGTTTTAATAATTATAAAAACACCCTTAAAACTTAATAGTCAAATGACTCAAATTTAGATATTAATTGTGTAGTTATTATTTAAAACCATGCAATAAATAAAATTTTTGTGAAAAAGAATATAACAATTAGTATTAAAGCACGTTGAAAGTGTGAGTAGTATTAGTAAAGTACTTTGATTTGAATTTTTGGTCGTTGATTGTATTTTGTTACTTTTAGCAATTGATTAGAATTTTTTCGTTAATTTTAGCGGTGAATTTGGATGTTGAAAATTTATAAAAATTTTAAGCAATTTATAAAAATTAACATTTTATCTAGATTAATAACTTGGGGTCGTCATAATTGAATTTATGAAACTATTTGTGCTTATTTTCTAGCTCTATGACTTAAGGAGTTTGACCACATATTTTGATTCGATTCGAGTTTATTTTAAAACATTTCGGTCCATGAATTTAACTTCTAAATTCAATTTAAGGACTTTTGATCTATTCTATTTGAATTTTAGTTTAAGAATATTTCAATCAATTTGAATCAAATTTTAAGCACGTTTCAACCAATTTGATTGGAATTTCAGATTGTTCTATAGATTTGCATCTTTTAGGAGTTGTTTTTCCTTTTTGCTATGAGATGTTTTATAATTTTGTAGGAAAAATATAAGGAATTTTCTATAAATCTCAAAAGATCATGGTTGTTTTATATTTTTAGGAAATCAACTTTTTCTCGCCAAACCGATAGAAAATTTAAGCTTTTCGCAATTTATAAGAAAATGAATTTATTACGCAATTTTTGGAAAAATATTGACTGTTCCACAATTATCAAAAGAATTTGGATTATTATGGAGTTTTCAAAACAATTTGGACCTTTTTGCATTTTCAAATTTATTTTATTTTATTTATTTAATTCTTTCAGGGCTTGGCTACTTTGTATTTAATTTTGTGTTGTTGGGCCGAACCAATGCATGGGTCCGGCTACTGTGTATTTTATTTTATTTATTTAATATCTTAAAAGGATTGATGTTTGAAGTTTGAAGTTGTAGATTAATATAAATATTAGGACATTTAATTCACACGGCCCTTCTAATAAGCACCGTTAGATCACATTGGTTCACATGGAATTAGAATATAATTAGGTTATTATAAAAATTAGGATATTTAGTTCATAGGGATTATGATATAATTAGGATATTTGAAGTTGAATTAGAATATAATTAGATTATTATGAAAATTAGGATATTTAGTTTACATGGGATTATGATATAATTAGGATATTTGAAGTTGTAGTTCACATGAGATTAGAATAATTAGGATAGATTTGAATTGAAAAGTAATATCTAAAAGAGTTAATGGCATTTTTGTCTACCGAAAAATAGATTTGAATTGAAATGTAATATTTAAAAGAGTTAAGGGTATTTTTATCTACCGAAAGATTTTTCGAACTCGTGCTTTTAAAGGAGTATGATATATGTGGTTTGTGTCTTGGGTTTCTTATTGCCATGCTCCTTATGTTTGGAGAAAGCAACTCTGAATTTTTTAGTGATCTATATGTACAGTAAGGCAATTTTAAACTTGGTGATTGCATTTTAAACTTGGGGATTGCATTGCTGTTTATACTAATATGTGGTAATATATATGTTTTACTATTTGCAGTAATATGGACAATGTTTGCACTGATTTAAATATGATCATAAAATTTATGTCAATCATTTCGTGAGGTGATTTGTTCAGTTTGAGTGGGGGAAAGTATTCAATTTAAATATTCTTTTCCATTAGAAAGTTTTGGCTTTGAATTAGCTATTGAAATTACAACGTAAAACTCAATTTAAAACTGAAAAAATCCTAATAACCCAAAATAAACATGTAGGGCTATAGTTACAATTGTAAACTATGAAATAGTTAAAACTAAATCAAACCGCTTTTGTTAATAATTGCATGCGATAACTTGAAAGTACTACTTAAATTGTGATGAACCTAAATAAACACCTCAATGAGACTAGCAAATCCACAATTAGGAATGGTAGCATGGGTCATATATTTAGGGGGTGTTTGTTTCAAATCCCAAAAATTATGGATATGGATTTCACCATGGG
Source organism: Asparagus setaceus (assembly GCA_012295165.1). Lineage (NCBI taxonomy): Eukaryota > Viridiplantae > Streptophyta > Magnoliopsida > Asparagales > Asparagaceae > Asparagus > Asparagus setaceus. The sequence continues at coordinate 15,958,100 of CM022705.1, forward strand.
ATTTCAAATCCATAAATTTTTTATGATGTTTTGGGATTCCATAACTTTGTTTGTTTCATTAATATTTTGGGATCCCAAATACTAAAATTTGTAATGTTTTGTTTGTTTCAAACTCAAATTCTAGCATTTCAATTTTTAGAATTTGAAATCTTGAGTTGTAGCAAACAAAGTTATGGATTACAAAAAGAATGTGAATACCCATTGGTGAGCTTACCTCCCACAAAATGACAAACACAATTCTATTAATTGGGGGTAATCATACCCATTCAAATTTAAACCCCAACGGCTATAAACGGTCATAAAACGGTCATATTTTGCCAATGGCTATAAAAATAGCTCAATTTCACATGAAGCCTCCACACATCAAGATGGAGATGCAAAAAATGTGCTACTGTAAAATCCCGACACCCTTGAAGCAATGCAAAAATGGCAAAAATCAAGGCCGTTACTATTGGGGTTGCGCTAGGTATCCAAAGAAAGAATGTAATTTTTTTCAATGGGCTGATGATGATGGCAAATACATGAAGAGTATCGACAACAAGGAGGTATTGGTTGAAGATAGGAAAAAGCTCAAAATCAAGAAATTGAAGTCAGAATTGAAAGCTGCAGAACGTCAAATTCTAATTTGGAAAATGTGTGTACTTTTCTCAATTTTTTTTTCTGTATTTCATTATTTAATGTCTTGTTCTTGCAAAATGTATTGAAGCTGAAATGAAAATATTATTATCGCAATTCCAATCTTCAAAACTAACTCACGATAATGAAAAAAATTGTAAAATAAATAATATCTGAGGCTCGGCTGGTCAATTTTTCAACACCTATATAATGAAATATCATTGTTGATTGCATTCAAATAATAATGGATCACCGCCTAAAATTGCAATTGCAATCTAGGCGCATTTTCATTATTGAATGCCTCCTCAAAACAATGAAATCCATTGTAGGTGATATTATCAAAATGCGACCAATCATCATAGCACAATATCATAAAACCAATGTCATAACAACCATTTCAACCAACTAAAACAAATAATCACAACCCGAAGCAAGCAAGTAAACCAAGCCGCAACAAACCAACAAATGACCAAGTATGCAAGCAAACCCACAAGAAGATGGCAACCAAAACCACAACAAGCCAAGGTTGCAAGCAACCAGTGCAAGCAACAAAACCCCAAGCTCAAATAAGCAATGAGCGGCAATTAAACACTACCGCAAGCAATAAACCCACAAGAAGATGGCAACAAAACCCCAAGCTCAAATAAACAACAGAGCAAAGTAAAACACGAGATCAAGCAAACCCACAACAAACCAACACAACAAGCAACAAGCCAAGGTTGCAAGCAACCAGTGCAAGCAAAGAAACCCGCAAGCAACAAACCAACAACAAGCCAAGGTTGCAAGCAACCAGTGCAAGCAAACCCACAAGAAGATGGCAACAAACCCACAACAAGCCAAGGTTGCAAGCAACCAGTGCAAGCAACAAACCCACAACAAAACCCCAAGCTCAAATAAACAACAGAGCAAAGTAAAACACGAGATCAAGCAAACCCACAACAAGCCAATGTTGCAAGCAACCAGTGCAAGCAACAAACCCACAACAAGCCAAGGTTGCAAGCAACAAACCCACAACAAGCCAATGTTGCAAGCAACCAGTGCAAGCAAAGAAACCCGCAAGCCGCAATTAAACAGGTTGCAAGCAACCAGTGCAAGCAAACCCACAAGAAGATGGCAACAAAACCCACAACAAAACCAAGGTTGCAAGTAACCTGTATAAGCAAAGAAGCAAAGAAACCCGCAAGCAACAAAAACCAACAACAATCCAACAAACCCGCAAGTAACAAAAACCAACAACAGCAGCATACCCGCAAGCAGGAAGCAGCAATTAAACAGGGTTGCAAGCAACAAACCCACAACAAGTCAAGTACGCAAGCAACCCAGAAGCAAGCAGCAAACCCGCAAGCAGCAATTAAACACGGCTGCAAGCAATAAACCCACAAGAAGATGGCAACCAAAACCAACAACAAGCCAAGGTTGCAAGCAACCCGTATAAGCAAAGAAACCCCAACCAGAAGCAAAGAAACCCACAAGCCGCAATTAAACAGGTTGCAAGCAACAAAACCCACAACAATATGGCAACAAAAACCCACAACAAGCCAAGGTTGCAAGCAACCCAGGTGCAAGCAGCAAAACCCCAACCAGGAAGCAGCAAACCCACAAGAAGATGGCAACCAAAACCCACAACAAGCCAATGTTGCAAGCAACCCAGAAGCAAGCAAAGAAACCCGCAAGCAACAAAAACCAACAACAATCCAACAAACCCGCAAGCAACAAAAACCAACAACAAGCCAAGGTTGCAAGCAACCCGTATAAGCAAAGAAACCCGCAAGCAACAAAACCAACAAATGACCAAGGCCGCAAGTAAACTCACAAGCAAACCCACAAGCAAGCGGCTCAAATAACTGAAGTTGCAACAAAACCAACAACAAGCCAAGGTTGCAAGCAACAAAACCAACAACAAGCCAGGTTGCAAGCAACAAAACCAACAACAATCCAACAAACCCGCAAGCAACAAAACCCACAAGAAGATGGCAACAAAACCCACAACAAGCCAATGTTGCAAGCAACCAGTGCAAGCAAAGAAACCCGCAAGCAACAAAACCCACAACAATATGGCAACAAAACCAACAACAATCCAACAAACCCGAAGCAACAAAACCAACAAATGACCAAGGTCGCAAGTAAACTCACAAGCAAACCCACAAGCCGCAATTAAACAGGTTGCAAGCAACAAAACCCACAACAATATGGCAACAAAACCCACAACAAGTCAAGCACGCAAGCAACCCGTATAAGCAAAGAAGCAAAGAAACCCACAAGCCGCAATTAAACAGGTCGCAAGCAATAAACCCACAAGAAGATGGCAACCAAAACCCACAACAAGCCAAGGTTGCAAGCAAACCGTAAGCAAAGAAACCCCAACCAGAAGCAAAGAAACCCACAAGCCGCAATTAAACAGGGCTGCAAGCAACAAACCCACAACAATATGGCAACAAAAACCCACAACAAGCCAAGGTTGCAAGCAACCTGTATAAGCAAAGAAACCCCAACCAGAAGCAAAGAAACCCACAAGAAGATGGCAACCAAAACCACAACAAGCCAATGTTGCAAGCAACCCGTAAGCAAAGAAACCCGCAAGCAAAGAAACCCGCAAGCAACAAAAACCAACAACAATCCAACAAACCCGCAAGCAACAAAAACCAACAACAGCAGCATACCCGCAAGCAAGAAGCAGCAATTAAACAGGGTTGCAAGCAACAAACCCACAACAATATGGCAACAAAAACCCACAACAAGTCAAGTACGCAAGCAACCCAGAAGCAAGCAGCAAACCCACAAGCCGCAATTAAACAGGGCTGCAAGCAATAAACCCACAAGAAGATGGCAACCAAAACCAACAACAAGCCAAGGTTGCAAGCAAACCAATCAAAACCAGCATCAGGTAATAACTCAAATAAACCAGCAAAACCAATATATACTCGCAAGTAGCTCGGACCAAAGAACAACTCAAATAAACCAAAGAACTCAAATAAACTAGGCTGCAAGCAACAAGAAGTATTCAAATTTTGCTCAAATAACGAAGTTGCAATAAACCAAGAAATAACCAAGGTCGCAAGCAACAAAACCAACAACAATCCAACAAACCCGAAGCAACAAAACCAACAAATGACCAAGGTCGCAAGTAAACTCACAAGCAAACCCACAAGCAAGCGGCTCAAATAACGAAGTTGCAACAAACCAAGAAATAAGGGGCTCAGATATAACACTAAAAATTGAAAACATGGATTGCCTCATCTAACAATGAAATTGTAATGTAGATTGCAATCACATGAATGGATTGCCTCACCTAACATTTTAAATACAATGTAGGTTGCATTCTCATCCAGGATTGCCCTACCTAAACATCACAAAGGCATTGTAGATTGCATTCTCATAATATATGAATATCATCATTGCCCAAATTGAAAAATACAAAATAGCCATACCAATACATAGCGTGCAATGTAGGTTGCTATCAAGTATCATATCCTTCCATATTTGCATCAAGTATCACCTCTAATGGATATATAAGCCTGCAAAAAAGTCCAAATCATAATGAGATTGTAATAGGAGTAATGAAATATGCATAAAGTAACACCTCTAAGTGTTCAACTTACAAAAATAGCATACAAGTCCATAAGCGCTCAAGTACATCACTAAGTAGTTAATATGCAATGAGATTACAAAAGTAATAGATATGTCAAGTTTTCAAAAGTAGTGAAGTATCATGTGCTCAAAAGTCAAACCCAAAATGCAACCTCCTAGAATCCTTGATCTTTGATAATCTTCTCTATAAATAGCTTTTGAGCATTTTGGTTTTGATGATCAACCTCCTAGCATCGATTCATTATCATACAAGTAATCAAGCACTTTATCCAATGTGTCCTCTGAAACTCATTCTCATGCGCCATTAGAGCCTTCGCCATGACCTCACTCCAATGTATAACGCGTTGACTTTGATTTTGAATTGAGTATGACATTGACTCAACAAAATCGCGTATGATATTGTCATCCTCTTTAGCCTTGCTACTCTTCTTCCTATGATTTGATGGATACAATGATGAAGAAGCTACCCCACTAGAACTCTTTAATTTTTTAGCTTGGGTTGTGTTGTTTTGCCCAATTGATTGCTCGGGCTCAAGATGTGGGCTAGAGGACATATCAACCTCATTATCATCAAGATCGACATGATCCTCATCAAGATCGACATGTTGCCTACCCCCAAGCGTTTCGGTCATATCTTTGGTGAGATCACCCTTTGCTTGGTCATCTCCCGCGATATAACTCAAGTTCTCATAATGGATGAGAGGAGTGTTCAAATACTCCTTCAACCTAGAGCTATTGCATTTTTTGTCCTATATAATGAAACATAGCAAAATCAGTATACTCGTTAGGAAATATTTAAAGTTTGCTTATTTAACACAAGTATTACCTGTGTCCACCTATCAAAACAATCTGGATCCATGGTGACAATCTTAGTATCTGGATCATAACCAGCCCCACTCATGTTCATGACAGTGCGCATATCAAAATATTTACCCTTCAAGCACTTGACATGATTCATAACATTCTCCTTTGTGAATTCAGTGCCACACTTCTTGTTGACCTCCTCTGCAGCTTTTCCATATGCGGTGGACTTAAAGTTTTTGTCAGCTTTTAGACCGACCTTAGCCATCCGGCAGGTAGGGATTAACACATCATCATTCTCTGCAGTCCATTTAGCATTAGGCACCCCCCTTGTGTTATCTTTCTTGTTTAAGACTTTTGGTTGCATTTTCCTTTTAGCAACTGCCCTCCTCTTGATTTTGCTTGGTGAGGTAGCTTCATCCTCAAGATCAATTGCAATTGGTCTCTTCAAAGAATGAGTCTCACCAGAATGGGTGGTGGGGGAAGTATGGGTAAGTGGGTGGCCACTATTAAGCATATTCATAAATGACATAGGTTGTTGAGTCATAAATGAGTAGTTCATATCATAAGGAGGATTGTAGGAGGGATAAGGTGGAGCAGAGTATTGGGTATGAGGGAAAGGTAGTGTAGTGGGTGGTGGAGGGAAAGGTGGAGGGAAAGGTAGTGTGGTGGGTGGTGGAGGGAAATGCTGTCTAGGTGTTCTAGGTGAAGGAGTGGCATCGCATTTATCACTGTCATCAAAATCTGCCATGCCTGATTGATACAAATAAAAACATATAAATAACATTTATACATCAAGTTAGTACGATATAAAAAGTTCATTCATAAAGATAAAATATCCATCATTACAATAATATCAAAAGAGTACATAGAGATAGTAGACAATATGAAAGAACAATAATGCATGAAAAATAGAACTTAAATTACATCCCAGTCTCGGTTGTGTCTCCACCACGATATTTATTACAATAATCTCCCCACATTTCAATTGCGATATGATCCCTCTTTGCTCTCCATTCATTTCTGGAATCTCTTTCCTCTCTTTGCGTCATAGTTTGAGTAAAGTCAACAACACCCTCTTCACCTTCATTGGCTATTTCATCACCATCTTCTTCAATGAAATTGTCCTCATGCAACAACTCATCTCCCGGATCTTCTATGGCTATATAGTTATGAAGTATAGCACATGCAATAACTATATCAACTTGAGTTGGGAAAGGTAGTGTGGCTTCAGCAGATAGGATTTTGAAGCGGTTTTCAATACCCCAAAGTTGATTCAATTTTAGACCTCGAGATGAGTGTCTTAAATTGAACAACTCTTGTCTATTATGGATTGGCCTACCCTTGTGCTCATTTAAATGATAACGCTCCTCGATATGGGGAGATAAAGCCGTGCATAGTAGTGTAGCCCGCATCACACAAATAATATTTTCCTACAATTACCAAAATAAAATTTAGTCTATTTTAAATTTTAATTAAATAGACATACTTTATTTGATTTATTTATTACCGTCGTAAACTCTCAATCCAGCGAGGTTGTGGTCTCGATAGAGCATCTTGTAAAACTCTATATCATGAGCGCATCCCTCCCATCCAGCTAGAACATACGAAAATAACTTGTTGGGAGTGCATGCAGCTAGAACATTTTGAGTTACACCTTTACGACCTCTAAAACGTGCAACAAGATTAGCGGGAAGCATGGCGTCGATATGGGTTCCGTCTATCATGCCAATGCAATCCTATATGATGTATTAAACAATTATTAATAATAGAAAAGAAAACTAAGTGTTATATTATAAGTAGTTATATTATCATAGTCGTTACCTTGAAATAAGGATAGTACAACGGGTTGGTGGCAATCTCGGCGACAATTCACTTGGTGCTTGCTTCATGTATCGCCCCCTTAAACGACCAACGGCTTCTAAGCACTTGTTAAAGTATTTTGAAACGGTTTCCCCCGATCTTATGAAATGTGACCTAACAATTCTATTTTTTGTTTTATGGCCTAATATATTAAGGAACATGAGCAATTGTTCTTCTACTTTAACACCCGTGAATCTTTTAGTAGGCGGTATATCTCATTATTCTAACAAGATTTTCAAATGCACGTGGCCTCATTCTAATATAAGCCCTACAACTCTCATTATAGCCATTGAACACACGATTTATGTGCCTAGCTCTAGAATCTATCTTTTCTTTTTTCCCCACCTTAGGGTGATAAGTAATTGATTTCCTTCTACTACGATCCTCATTAAACAAGCAAACACACAAATGACCGCAGAGACAAGAGCATTAGAAGCCATCCTCATTAATATTTCTTCATCAATGTCGTCCATCTACATTGTTTTAAAAGAAATTTTCCATATAAATATTAGAAATTGTTTTGTATTCAATAAGACAAATATTAGAATGATAATACAAAGATAAGAATCTAATTAGAACACACAATGACACTAATTACAAGATATCAATGTTCGCTTTAATCAATCGAACTATACTTAACACACCTAATTATATAATTTTAATATGTAAAGCTTACAAATCTGCGATGGGATAATCATCTCGCATGAAACAAACCAACACCGCAAGCAAACCCACAACAAAACCCCAAGCAAACCCACAACAAAACCCCAAGCAAACCCACAACAAAACCCCAAGCAAACCCACAACAAAACCCCAAGCAAACCCACAACAAAACCCCAAGCAAACCCACAACAAAACCCCAAGCAAACCCACAAGAAAACACGGCCGCAGCGTTCTGCATCAACACCACGTCAGGCCAGCCGCAAGCAAACCGATAACAAATATGCACCAACCCACAAGAATCCAACAAGCAAACCCACAACAAAACCCCAAGCAAACCCACAACAAAACCCCAAGCAAACCCACAACAAAACCCCAAGCAAACCCACAACAAAACCCCAAGCAAACCCACAACAAAACCCCAAGCAAACCCACAACAAAACCCCAAGCAAACCCACAACAAAACCCCAAGCAAACCCACAACAAAACCCCAAGCAAACCCACAACAAAACCCCAAGCAAACCCACAACAAAACCCCAAGCAAACCCACAACAAAACCCCAAGCAAACCCACAACAAAACCCCAAGCAAACCCACAACAAAACCCCAAGCAAACCCACAACAAAACCCCAAGCAAACCCACAACAAAACCCCAAGCAAACCCACAACAAAACCCCAAGCAAACCCACAACAAAACCCCAAGCAAACCCACAACAAAACCCCAAGCAAACCCACAACAAAACCCCAAGCAAACCCACAACAAAACCCCAAGCAAACCCACAACAAAACCCCAAGCAAACCCACAACAAAACCCCAAGCAAACCCACAACAAAACCCCAAGCAAACCCACAACAAAACCCCAAGCAAACCCACAACAAAACCCCAAGCAAACCCACAACAAAACCCCAAGCAAACCCACAACAAAACCCCAAGCAAACCCACAACAAAACCCCAAGCAAACCCACAACAAAACCCCAAGCAAACCCACAACAAAACCCCAAGCAAACCCACAACAAAACCCCAAGCAAACCCACAACAAAACCCCAAGCAAACCCACAACAAAACCCCAAGCAAACCCACAACAAAACCCCAAGCAAACCCACAACAAAACCCCAAGCAAACCCACAACAAAACCCCAAGCAAACCCACAACAAAACCCCAAGCAAACCCACAACAAAACCCCAAGCAAACCCACAACAAAACCCCAAGCAAACCCACAACAAAACCCCAAGCAAACCCACAACAAAACCCCAAGCAAACCCACAACAAAACCCCAAGCAAACCCACAACAAAACCCCAAGCAAACCCACAACAAAACCCCAAGCAAACCCACAACAAAACCCCAAGCAAACCCACAACAAAACCCCAAGCAAACCCACAACAAAACCCCAAGCAAACCCACAACAAAACCCCAAGCAAACCCACAACAAAACCCCAAGCAAACCCACAACAAAACCCCAAGCAAACCCACAACAAAACCCCAAGCAAACCCACAACAAAACCCCAAGCAAACCCACAACAAAACCCCAAGCAAACCCACAACAAAACCCCAAGCAAACCCACAACAAAACCCCAAGCAAACCCACAACAAAACCCCAAGCAAACCCACAACAAAACCCCAAGCAAACCCACAACAAAACCCCAAGCAAACCCACAACAAAACCCCAAGCAAACCCACAACAAAACCCCAAGCAAACCCACAACAAAACCCCAAGCAAACCCACAACAAAACCCCAAGCAAACCCACAACAAAACCCCAAGCAAACCCACAACAAAACCCCAAGCAAACCCACAACAAAACCCCAAGCAAACCCACAACAAAACCCCAAGCAAACCCACAACAAAACCCCAAGCAAACCCACAACAAAACCCCAAGCAAACCCACAACAAAACCCCAAGCAAACCCACAACAAAACCCCACCTATATCCCAAAAATAGTTGAAACAAACACCCCTTAATGAAATATTGGGCTTTTTTTAAAATTTATTTCTTAGCCTATAGGCTGAAATCATCATTACTATCAGCATCATCATTTTTATATAATTTTCCTATAACGACCTCATAAGCCAAAAGTCAAGTCCTTACTTTTTTTAGTTGAAATTTGGTGAATTTAGTAAGCGTTTTGGAAATCTCTCTCACACCGTACAACGGCACCGAGTCAAGTATAAAATCTCTTTGAAACTTACTTGTAACTTACTAATGGACAAGAATTGACTAATTAAGTCAGTGCATTAAATTTCTCATTGAAAGAAAACCTATCAAAGTTGAATTTAAGTTATAAATTCTATGGATATTAGAGACTGTATCCTACACGTATTTTTATTCTAACAAATAAAAGTAACACTCTTCCTAAGATTAGTGTAATTAAACCTCATATAACTTAACACAGGCTCCAGAGTCCCAGATAAATCCAAAAAAGACTAAATTACCAAATTGATATTTTTTATAATCCTACTTAGCCAGCTCTGTACTAAAAGTTTCTCTGGCAATTTTTTGCTGTTAAAAGTCAACCAAAAGTGTACTTAGACCAACTTTTTCACTTCCGGTTAAATATTATATGTAAGTAGCACCTCATCTAAAACTGTTTCACGTCTTCCGGTTAAATATTATATGTAAGTAGCACCTCATCTAAAACTGTTTCACGTCATCTAAAAAAAAGCCAACTTAGCCTTCTAACATGTCTAAAATTACGTAACGTGAGCTCACACTTACGCGCATAAAATTTGACCGATAGCAGCGCATAAAATTTGACCGATAGCAACGCATAAAATTTGACCGATAGCAGCGCATAAAATTTGACCGATAGCAGCGCATAAAATTTGACCGATAGCAAAACAATAGGTCTAAGTACACTTTTGGTTGACTTTTAATACTAAAAAGTTGCTGGGGAAACTTTTAATATCAAACCAGGTAAGGGAGCTTAAAAAAAAAAAAAAACCAATTTGGTAATTTAGCCCAGATCAAAACTCGCTTTGTAAGTTGGTGGGTATGTATAGATTATCTCTGTTCTGGACTCAAAAATCAACGATAAATAGGTTTTTGACTTTTGACTTGCTCACCAAAGCTTTTGCCAACTTTACAAGTCTTTGATTCACACCTATTTTGGTGATGGTCTCAAAGAAATGTGTCTTTCCATGCATATACGTTGCTTTCTTTTTCTATTGTTGCACACTCTTTGCTCAAAAAGAGAGTATAAAATGATAATAATTATTATTAACATAAATTTTGTTTTCAAGGAGTAATATTGACAAGTCTAGACAAAAGTTGATCACACTTTTTGAACCAAAACTATTATTTATTTTTTAATTTAAAGTTTGATGCTGGAAAAAATAACGTCGTGTCAACAAATCCCTGCATCAAACATGTTCTGTTTTCTTAGATTTCCGAGTCAACCAAACAAAAACAAAAAAAGAATTGGAAATTTTGGATTTGAAAGAATTTTCAATTCTTGACAATTGCGACCCCAAGACCCAAATATCCCCTTCCTCTTAAAAAGAATATTCCTAAATAGTTCTTGTCGCGATAGAACATTGATTTTTTAAGGAAATTCTCACTTTTTATAACGTCACAGTTGTTTTAAAGTACCCTAAAAATCTCCTTGTTATCCAAATTAAAATTCTCAAAGCTCCGAAACTTGCATCTCAAGTTTCACAAAAGTCCAGCTAAGATCCGGTTCAATCAAAATCTCCAACCCGACCCGGTTTAATTCAGATAATCCCGGTTCAATCCAGTTAATACCGCATCTCAACGAACTCTCCGCTCTGTATAAATACGCATCCAAGCTCTCCTCTTTCAAAATCCCTCCTCAAAATCAAAAAGGCTGAAAGACCAATTTGGTCCCTGTAGTGGGGTCTCATACTCAAATTGATCATTGTACTTTATTTTTTCTCAATTAGGTCCTTGTACCACATCTTAGTTATAAATTGAGTCCTTTTTAACATCCATTAATTATTAGATGTTAATATTTTTGTTTATGACCAATTTATCCTTAATGACATGGAAATGAAGGTCCCTATACTTTTGATTTAGAACGCATCTTTTGAACCAATTTAAAATCATAGATAAACTTTTAAGATTGTAGGCCACTGGACTTGAAGGTTTGTTAGTTTATTGATATTCCTCCATTTCTACCACAAGAAAAATAACCCAGTTAAAGAATTTGCTAAAGAATTTGAAGTTGTTCATCAACCGTAAATAGGGAAGGTTTTGGTAATGTGAATAGATGACAAAGCTAATTATTGGTCTAAACTACTTGTTGGGCAATGAAGAAATTGATTTCATTTCTAAGTTTCACACTTTTGGTCTAAAAATTAATTATTGCTCGAAGAACATGGTTTCATTTCTCTGTCTCAAAATTTTTAGTCTAAGCGAGTTACAAGCTACAAGTTCTTATTGTAGGCCAACCAAAATATTATTAGTGAATTTCACCAAACAGTTCAAACTCAAATCCTGCAAGAATTTTTAGAAACTTAAGAAACTGAATAAGCAAGAAGAACTAATTCTTCTTCAAAGCAAAATACTTTTCTAAGTTTAAGAAATTGAATGAGCAAAGAAGAACCTAATTCATCTTCAAAGAAAAATGATGACGACTACAATGATGATGATGATGGAGTTACAATTGAATGATCTAGAAATCCCTCCTTCATTCTCAGGACTTATGCATGGAAGTTCTTTCTAAAATGATCAACAATCTTCTATCAAAAAAGAAAAAAAAATGATCAACGATCTGCTTGAATCATATTTATACAAGTGAAATTGATCAAGCATCGGATTGGTGAGTGAAATATTGAAAACTTGAATGATTTGTTGGTCTTCTTGTAAGTGTGTCTCATGTAGAGATTCATTTCAATGATTGTTCATAGGGCAAAGAGGGAGTTTGAGGAGTTCTTGGTGAATAAATTACTAAAAGTTTGAAGGACATAATCACAATTCCATAAAATCCACATATTTATTGAAGCACATTGAGCAACAAGCAAGTGTAAATATCTTAATTTGTAGGTGTGCAATGCTATCAAGTTCTTCAATGCTTTTGAACACCGAGACAGGTCCCATAGCGTACTCCTTAGCTTTATCCGCCGAGAAATCCCACCGTGTCATCGCAGATGAGGAGTACATAGGATTGGATGATGGAGAGGTGGTCGAGTTTGCTTGAGTAGGCTAAGTTGGAGAAGTGAGTGAAGCCGAGAGGGCGAGGCACAGATGAGTGAAGGCGGAGGACGAACCAACCGTGAGGTTGTATGTGAAGGATCTAATATAGTGGACGATAGTTTTCGATATTATAATATTTTATATGAAGATATAAAAGATAAAAATTATAGATGAGGTAAAATATCTAGAAGGAATATGAGCTTTCATACATTTTGGCCATATCTCAAATGACTACATAACATGACTTTATATAGCACTAGGACACCTCTAATATATTAATGACATTAATTTTCACTCTCATAACTCTCATACAAATAATAACAATTTATTCCCCATAACTCACTTCATAACAATTTGTAACTTCCATGACTCTTAATATTTGTAACTCCTCTAATTATAAAATTTATTAATTTCTAAGTAATCAGAATCAAGTTTAATTTCCAACAGTATGAAAGGTTGATGGAGGAGAGGGAGCAGAGGCTATAGACCTTCAAAGGGTCAGTGCATGCCTCACAGCTTGGTGGTATTTATGTCAACGGCAATGAGTGTGATTGTTGTAATTTATGAGGGGTAGATTTGGCTTAGAAACTTTTTATGCACAAACCTCCAGTTCTAAGAGATTTTGTATATAGTGGTGAAGTGATTGGTTTTTGAGGAGGGTGGGGGTAGTAACGTCTTTTCAACTTATATTTTACAGAGAATTTAATTGAGAGTTAAAATAGGACTAGATTTGCATCTAACAAGAGGTACATGGATCAAGTTGAGAAAAAATAAAGTGCAGGGACCAATTTGAGTATGAGGCCCTAGTACAGGGACTGATTTGGTCTTTTAGCCACCCCAAATTTTCCTGGGTCCTTCAAAACCCTAGCTCGCCATGGATAGCTCCTCCGACGAAGACTCCGACAGCGATGTCTTCGGTTTCCTCCCGTCGACGATCGAAGCCCTCAAATCCTCCAACGATCCAAGCGAATTGATCGCGAATCTCACCGCTTTGTGTGATGCCCTAGCTTTCACGCAGTACGAGGATGACCTAGCTCAGTTCCCTCTGAAGGAGGTCGCCCCTGTACTCGTCGAATTGGCGGGAAAAGGCGTGAGCCCCGATGCTATGTTGTTGGTGGTTAGGGTTTTTACTTACTTGCTTGATTTGGTTCCGAGGGCGGCCAAGGTTCTTGTCAAGAAGGGGGCGATCGCGGTCCTTTGCGGGCCACTGATGGAGATCGAGTACCTTGATGTCGCCGAGCAGGTGATTGATTTGGGTTGATTTTGGTAAAAAGTTTTTTTTGGGGTTTTTTTTTATTATAAGCTTAAAGTTTTACTCTTTTGATTCAGTATGGTAGTTTGGGTCTGAGATTTTGGAGGTGGGTCGGTTTAAAAATAAATTTTCTGGGGATTTTATGTAGAGATTTGATTTCTGTGGTTTCAGTGTCTGGTGGCATTGGAGAAGTTATCAAGGAGGCAGACAGTACCGTGCTTGAAGGCGGGGGTGATTCAGACGGTGCTGAGATTCATTGATTTCTTTGACTTAAGGGTGCAAGTAAGGGCTCTGCTTTGCACAATTCTTTCTAACTTTAATTAGACAAAGTATTTTTTAATAGGTTCAGATTTATGCTTTTATAATGCTTCTACCATGTTCCTTTTCCTCAAAGGAAAGAAAATCTGTTATTCCTTATTGGTTCTTGCCGGCACATACAAACATTAATTTCTTTCTTCTTAGGGTCTGTTTGATTGAGGGTTTTTTGGGTTGTAATACTGCAGGTGTTAACCGCTACAGTATTACATAAAAAACAGTGTTTGGTTAAATGGGGGCTGATATGGCAGCTACTGTAGCTGAGTTGGCAGCCCCTTTTTAACTTTCAGCAAAAGCGTCGTTGGGTGAAGTTACTGTAGCTGAACCTTACTGTAGCAATCACGCGGTTTACAAAGGAATATCCAAACAGACCCTTATTGGGGGGAAAGTTATGCGTGTAGAAGTAGTTATCTGATAATAAAGTAGCAAATTCTTGAATAGAATATGTTTATGCAGGTAGTTTCATTACATAATGCTTTTAGTTACGCACTTCCACTTCATATTTTCAAAAAAAGTAAATGTTAGAGTATTTTGGAACAAAAAAGAAAAATAAATATTATCCTTTTAAAAGAATGTGCTTAAACTTTATACATATATACACATATCTGAATGCATGTATGTGAAATTTTGGCATATGCGCCCGTTTTATGTTGCCCACATAAAGCTAGTGTTTATCATAATTCATGGTTGGGAACATGTGTTTTATAAATCTTGTAAATGCTTTTACTCGTTGTTTTCACTAATTATTTATTGATTTTACATCAGAGAGTTGCAATTTCCATTGCTATGAATGCGTGTAGAAAAGTCCCCGAGGATTGCCTTTCAACTGTCACGGATGCTGTTCCTACTCTGTGTAATCTTCTAGATTACCAGGACCAAAAGGTATCAATTACTCATCTCTTAGTTCTGGATTTGCTTATGTGATCTACATTTCTAGAGCAGTGAAGGGTTAAGACTAATTTGTTTCATTTGACAATAAATAGCTTGTGGAGTCCGCTGCTACATGCTTGATGAAGATAGTGGAAAATTTTAGTCATTCTTCTGATCTTCTAGATGAGCTTTGTAAGCATGGGGTGGTAAAACATTCTGTAAAATTGATTTCTCCATGTAGTACGGTGACACTCAGCGAAAAAACTAATATTGTAAGTACTTTTCTTTGTTGAATGCTGCTACCTTTATTCTAGTTCCTTTTATTTCTGTTTTTATTGTTTTTGGCTTGTTAATAGTGTAATTTAATTTTCTTGTAGGGCATGATTGAGCTTCTTGTTCGGCTAGCCAACAGTTCCCTTTTGGCAGTCAGCATTCTTTATGAATTGAATATAAACAGCATTCTGGGAAATCTCCTCAGACGTCCCCATCTTTCTCACAGTGCCCATAACTCACATTCTGAAGACGACTCCAGAGATCAGGTTGACTCTCCTTTCTATTTATTTATTATTTATTTATGTACTTTTTGATTCACAACCTTCTCAGTCTGTCACTTGATCGATCGATCGTGTGGTCTAGCTTAACAACAAGATGCGCTTGAACTAATATCATAGTGTTTGATAGACTAGAAAGAGGCTTATTAGATTGGACTCGGGAGTTTTATCTGGACATCCTGTTTCTTTTTTGCCCCCCGATGTATTGGGAACTTACATGACAATCTTAGGACACTCCAACTGCATATGAAGACATCGATGTACCCTTTCTAATCTATATCAACGTAACAAAATTTCATGTAAACGATTTAGTCACAATGATGTCAAGAGAAGATCTAAATCGAATCTAGCAAATTATTCTTTGTCAACACACACATCAAATCTAGCAAATTATTATTTGTCAACACACACACACACAAACCCCCACACCCCACACACACACAACTTCAGAGTAGCATGTACCATGTTAGATTGAAATTCAGGCACTTCATCGCCATATTTTCTCTCAAACTGTTCATGGCATTATTCATTTAATGCTCGTCTGCTAATTCGAAAACGATCTCATGTCATGTGTTGACGTTTGGAAGCCATCTTCTTGCTACGATATTTTTTCAGTTTTATTTTACTTGAGGATCATCAACATTAATAAATAGCACTTTCCTTCTGCAGATATTTGCTGCTCTAAAGTTACTTAATCAGCTTATCCCTCCTATGGCATGTGATGAGAAAGACATACAGCTTGTTTCAGGCAAGAACGAGATTATAGTCAATGAACCTAAATTATCGCTTCAGTTTGCTGAGGACATTCTTCCTGCATTAATTCAGGTATAATGCTTTGCAAGAACAATTTGTACTTCTATCTGTATATCCCCTAAATATACTCTTCTCTGTCTTTTGTACAGGCAGTCAATTCTGGAGCAAGTACACGTATATGTTACGGCTCTGTTTCTGTTATATTGAATTATTTTTTGGCTGTCACACCTGACGTCCTGCGGGTATTAATAAAAAATGCAAATATTCCAAAGTAAACAACACTCATAACTGGTCCATGTTTTTTCATCTGTGAAGTAGTGTATCTAACGTGTGATCTCGTTTATGCTTTATGGTGCAGGTTTTTGGCAAGTTTATTGTCTCAGAAGGATCATCATCTGCTGATTCCATCCCTTCGCATAGTAGAAGTTATTATGGGAAAACTTCCTGGTGAACTTTTAAAACCCTTTGTCAAGGAGGGTGTTAGTCATGCAATTAGTGTAATTTCAAAACAAGATAATTGGTCCCAAACAGACACAGGGGATACTGATGATCAAACAATCGCTAATTCTCCTAGATGCTTGTGCTATGCATTTGACCCGTGCTCTTCTCCTTCATCATCAGAATCAAGGACATGCAGGCAACGGAGATGTGATCTTTCTCCTTTAGCCCAAAGATTGATGTCAACCTTTTTCACTGAAACCTTGATCTCTAGTATGGTATTTTCTGAAAATTTACGAAAGCTCAAAGCTTGTTGCATGGAAATTGACAACAATGTGCATAGTGCTTTACCTAATTCCACTGAAAAGGAAGAATACTTGACTCAAATGTTAGGTGAACTTGTAAAGGTACTTAATGAAGGGGAATCGGTATCGACGTTTGAGTTTATTGAAAGCGGAATTCCGAGATTCTTGGTTCATTATCTGACTAATGGAGACCACTTTCCTAGAGGGGCGTGTAGCGACAAGACAGAAGCTTATCATACTGTACTAAAGAGATTCCAGACTTTCACTTCTATGTTACTTTCAGGTCAAAGCTGGCAACTGTTTCCTCTGACATCACTAGTACGACATTTGCAGAATGCACTGTCTTCATTAGAGTGTTTTCCTGTTATTTTGAGTTCGGGTTATAGGCCTACACCAAGAAGAGCTGACATTTCAGCTGAAAAGCCCACAATGCATCCATGCTTACAAGTAAATTTTGTGACGGAAGAAAGGGAGACAGAATTGTGCAACTACAACAATGTATTAACTGTCAACTTCTCTTCATCGTGGGATACAATTGAAGAATTCTTGTGGCCCAAAGTTAAGAAGAAAACGTCTGTCACAAAGGTTCAACTTCATTTACTCTTATATCAACTTTGCCTTTTTCTTAAATTAGAAAAGTATTTATTTCAGCCTTGCTATTTGGGAAACGTATAAACTTAGCATTTCTAAACATAATCCATCACTTGTAATGACCAGTTCTGTTGATAGTTTTTTTAAAAAAATTACATAAATAAAAGACATAACGTGAAGAGAAGGTTTTCAATGTTCCTTTATCTATTTCATGTCTTTGTAATATTCTTGTAAAATATCTTACTTTTTAAACAACTTGTTTGCTCATACTTTTATGGAATATTCATTGGTTTCTGAAATCATGAAAAACTTGTTCTCCTAATTGGGGTCTGGTATATCATTGTTCTTTGTTATTTCTTCAGTGTAATGACTTGTTTAGCTGAACTTGTATTCAACTGAGGAAATTAACCTAAAAAGAATTATTTGAAAGAAAAAGGATCATGTCGTCGACCCCAAAAATTTGGTGCAAAAGCTCTTTTGTTATTGTTGTTGTTGTCAATTGAAGTTACAGTTTAGGAAGACATCTTGTTCTGTGTTATTAATGGCATTTCTGTATTCCAGAGCGCTCAAGAGACTCAACGTCCCGGAGAAAAATCAGCACAAATAGTAGATTCCCAAGAACAAGGTGAAAATTCTATGTTGCAGAATAATGAAGATGACAATAAACCAAAACTAGTCTTTCTTTTGGATGGGAAACAGCTTGACCGCTCCGTAACTTTGTATCAAGCAATTCTGCAAGATAAGATCAATCAAGATCCTGCTATAATTATCAGCAGAGAATTTTGGAATGAAGTGCACATAGTAAAACTCGGAAAGACGAAAGCGCTGCAACTAAGACTTCCACTCGAAAAAAGATCTTTTCAAGTTTTTGCTGACACTTCCCAGTCATCTCTTTCTTGTGATACAGCGGGATTGTCTTGGCAGAACCTCTCATTCTTCTCCAGTATGCTGCCGTCTGAGCTACCTTGTAAACTGGAGAGGTCAAATCCTGCCTATGATATCCTATATATACTGAAATTTTTGGAAGGCATAAATGGTTTTTCATTTCAACTAAGCTCAAATGAGAAGAGCAATGCTTTTGCTGAAGGGAGGCTAAACAATTTTGATGATCTCAAGTTGATAGCACCATCACTTCCACAGACTGAGTTCATAAGCAGTAAACTAAATTCCAAGCTGGAGCAACAGATGCATGATCATTTGGTATTATCCACTGCAACCATGCCATTGTGGTGTACACAGATAATGGTTTCATTCCCTTTCTTGTTTTCTCTTGAAGCAAGATGGAAGTACTTCTTCCTGAATACATTAGGCATTTCAAGAAACCATACGCAGAATTCTGAGAAGAACGAAATCAGTAATATAAATGATAGAAGGTCACTTTCAGCCTCATTACGCCGCAAGAAGTTCAAAGTTCATCGTGACAATATTCTCGGTTCTGCTGTGAAAATGATGAATTGGTATGCTAGTAAGAAAGTTTTGCTTGAAATAGTGTTTAGTAATGAAGTTGGTACAGGCCTTGGTCCTACCCTGGAGTTTTATACCTTAGTTAGTCATGAACTGCAGAAAGTTGGTATGGGTATGTGGAGAGGAGATCAGACTTCTTCCAGTACTAAACTTCATTCAAGAAAAAGCATGGTAGTTAGTGATTCTAGTTTTGTTAGAGCTCATTCTGGATTGTTCCCTCGCCCGTGGTCCAATTGTACAGAGTCCTTGAATGGTGTCAGTTTCTCCAAAGTCCTCAAGAATTTTTTTCTTCTCGGGCAGCTTGTAGCAAGAGCAATTAGAGATGGGAGGATTCTGGATTTTCCATTTTCCAGAGCATTTTATAAGCTTGTACTTGAGAAGGTTCACCTCTTCAAACTTCATTTTAAAATCAATTATATAATCTTTTACCTATATGTTAACTGTAGTTTTATTGTTTTCAGGATCTTGATATTTATGATATTCAGTCATTTGATCCTGAGCTTGGGAGGACCTTGATAGAGTTTCAAGCTCTGGTTAAAAGAAAAGCCTTTTTGGAAAGTGGAGAACATTCAGAAGACAGGAGTGCTCTATCTTTTCGGAATGCAAGAATAGAGGATCTCTGTCTGGACTTTGCTCTTCCAGGCTATCCAGATTACGTCTTTGCCTCAAGTGACTCAAAAATGGTAACTGAAAATTCTTTAATTTTTTGCAGATTATTTATTTTATTAGCTTTGGGATGAGATTATATAAATCACCTTCTATTTCATTCTAGGTAAATATGAGCAATCTGGGCGAGTATATTTCATTGGTTGTTGATGCTACTGTGGGAAGTGGAATTTCCAGACAGTTGGAATATTTTAAATCAGGATTTAATGAGGTTAGTGTAACTATAATTCTTTGTGCCGCTTAACGAAATGTATAATAGTTTCAATACTGTGCACAGATAGTAACTTTACCGTTACATTTGTCATTTGCATGTTTTTGCTTTCCTACATCTTGGACATTGAAGACCTTGATATCCATGTTGAAAATCATCAAAAGAATATGCATAATGTTGCATTCCAACATATTTTTTGCAATTTCCATTTACTTATGTTTCAACGAAAATATATACTAGCAGTACAAAGGAGTAGATGGTTAGCTATTTTTTCTTGTTTAGTGAGGTAGGTATGAGAAACTAGTAATAAATAACTTGGGATGGCTGATATTTATGTTCTTTTTTTTTGCCACCGGATAGCATGCTGTGTTAGTGCTCCCTAAAAAAGTAATAGTTGAGTTTTCGTGCTTGAGTTTGTCAATCTGTACCATTTAATTTTTATAGCACAATGCGTAAGCAGAATTCACTTTGTATAATTTCTATGAATCTCACTTTAATATAGTTATCTAGGATTCAGAAGTTGTTCCCCATAGTTGATGAGAGTGAAAACATTCATATGCACATAATTTATTTCTTCCTTTAAATTTTCATAAGCCTCCTACTTCATTATTTCGTTGTAGTTAGGTATTTCTCATTTTGGAGGTTTCTGATTGTTAGTTATCTGTTGATTTTTGTAACCTATCAATATCAATGTTTCTCAAGTGGAAGCTTCTGCGTGTTGTTGATCTGTCAAATTTTGAACAACATTTTCTAATAAATTTCATAAAAAAATATTTACCTGATTCGTGAAGCTCAGACTTCAAGCATATTATATTTAAACAAACACCATCAATTGAAACTTGTTTGTGCAGTTTAAGAACTTGAACATTTTTAATAATTGTAACCATGATATTTTCTAGTATTCATTACTTTACAAACTTTTCTTGCAAAGTTTGATGACTGAATTTTGGTTTATGAATTATTTGGTTAGTTTTTCAAACAGTAATAACTTACCAGCAATTTTATCAAATGCATTCATCATATTGCATTTAGTAGTTAATATACTGGTTGATCCTGTCCAGTTTCTATTTCCTCAAAATTTACATTTTTTAATCTCCTTTTCTTGTTTGTGCAGGTATTTCCCATAAAAGCTCTTCAAATTTTTACGGCAGAAGAGCTTGAGCAAATAGTTTCTGGGGAACAAGATACTTGGGATGTATGTATTTCTCCTTTCTTCTGATATTGAATTTATAGATGAAATTTGAATTTTTCAAACAGTTGTTAAATAATACTTCACCATGCAGATTAATGAATTTCAAGATCACATCAAATTCGACCATGGTTACTCATCAACTAGTCCCCCTGCAATAATGGTCAGCTTTTCACACTGTTCTTTTCTTACTCCATTACTTTTTTTTTTTTACATTAATGAGAATCCTAACGCAAGAGACTAATTGCATTCTGCAGTTCCTAGAAATTATTCAAGAGTTTGAAGTTCGACAACGAAGAGCTTTCCTGTTGTTTGTGACTGGAGCTCCTCGGCTGCCTCCAGGAGGCTTAGCTGCTCTTAGACCTAAATTGACCATTGTCTGCAAGGTATAATATTCTTCTTCACTGTAAATACAATTGAAAACTTTGGAGACAACACTTTTTGTATCTTAGTTCCTGACATTTTTTTATATTTTTTTCTTAACAGCACCGTGATAATGATGCTGATATGGAATTGCCAAGTGTGATGACCTGTGCTAACTATCTAAAGCTCCCTCCTTACTCTTCCAAGGTATAAGATAACATATCATGCATTCACTCATCCCCTTCAAATGCATCATTTATGGCTTGTGAAGTTAATCATATTACACAACCAGGAAACTACCTAGTAGTTCATATCCTCCACTAGATAGTTGGTGCATGAAAATCTATCTATCCGTTGCTAAATGGTAAATTACACTTAAATACCCTTTGTTTACCCAATGTTGCACATAAGTATCCTCAGTTGTAAAACCCTTCACTTAAATACCCTAAAGTTTTTAAATATTTCATGTGATACTCCATTAGTTGACCGTACGAATATTTGGTATTCAAGGGCATTTCTTTACACCCCTAAAGTTTCCCTAATTTACAACAACTAACATTATGTAAAATAGGGAAGGTGAATTACCCTCCCGGCAGAGGTGTGTCATTTAACAGAAATTTCTCCAAGGGTTCTTCCCTTTGTGCACCAGCTATCCTCTGGACGAGTACTATTGGATTTTGAGCTGCATGTAAATGCACATGTAACTGATAAGTAAACTATAAAGTAGTTCAGAACTTGAATGGAAATTTAATTTTCGATGTATGTACATGGAGAAAGGGTATCACTAGATTAGTATTCGAAAGGCTCCATGAACTATGGCTTTATAGCATCCTTTTCATTTTCTTCATATGATTCTGACATGACAAGCACATACTTTAAGACTTTGGAGTTATAATAGTAAAGGCTCCTTAGAATTTTTAATTTTGTATCTGTTATTTCCCTATATGATGATCAGTTAATATATGGACTTGCCCCCCGGTACTTATTTGTGTAAATTGGGGCATATACATATACAGGAGCGAATGAAGGAGAAACTGTTATATGCAATTATGGAGGGACAAGGGGCTTTCCACCTCTCTTGATCACAAGACTGCATCTCACTCCTAATTCTTTGACCAAAATTTGAAACCGATATTCGTCTCAATCATGTAAATTAAGGGAGACCATTATCCACGATTCAAGAACTATTTATGGATAGAAATCTTAAGAGTTGCAGAGGATGATGATGCTGGAGTTCACTGGAACTGAAAGAGGAACCATCGCCGCTGAGTGTACTATTATTAACCGGGATAGAAGATATCATCAGAATTTTTTCTTCGCAGCAGGCTCAGAGATGACATAGAGTTATTAGATTGTACAATTCCTGTATATCAAGCTAACGCGGCTATAAGTATTTATTCTGCTTCGGTATGTGAATAATATTGGTTGTATACTGGGACACGAAGAAACATAGTCATTGTTAATATGAAATTTTTGTTCTCCGCCTTGCTTTAACATTCACGCTCCATCTGAATAAACTTTTGAATAATTCCAGAGGGATTTCGGCAGCCGGATTTGTTTCATTCTTTTCTTGAACAGTTGTAGCATTTGCAGTGATGATGTCGATATCGACGAATCCAAGTTGATTAAAGAGTACAGCAAAGTGCAGTCCCTTTCCTTTATTTTGTTTTATAGTCATTTTGTTTTCAAATAACATTTTACTGTAACTTAAAAAAATAATACAGAAGTTATTCATTCTCCATGTATTAAAAGTTTCTAGGGCATTAAGTTTCGGCATTAATATATAGCTGCAATCCCATAAGTTTTTTTTTCTTCAAATGTTCCTTGGTCATTTCAGTTTTCTAGCCATGCATTCATCAACTTTATGTATATTAATTTTTAATATAATAGTTATCTTTGTTTATATGGAAGCACATATAATCGGTCACACCAAATTTTGTAACTGATAGCAACAATTCTGCTGTATACTGAATTTTATATTCATTAATCTCAATAACATGGCAACTTTTACGCAGAACATAGCGATTTCCAACAGTCATAACAAAGAACAACTAATATTTACAGAGACTTCACGTCTCCAGCGACATTATTCGAAGCTTTCGCGATGGAGGCAAGATGAATAAGCTCATTGCTTTCGTCGCGAATTCGACCAATAACACCCTTTTTCTCATGCCCAAGATTATACACGTCAATACTAATCCTACAAACCTTGGGAAACTTCGCATACCACAACAAATTCCTTGATGCCCCTCTAAAGTTTTTCTCCACAGCGTGGTCTCTGGCTTGCTTTAAGATTCGTGCACCGTCCGAGTAAACCTTCGAACATACGTCCAGGGGGACTTTTGCCGACGTATGTTCTCCGTTCTTGAACGAGGAAGTGATTCTCCCTTGGACTTCTGCAGAGTTCTTTGTGACGATATCGATGGCGATGACCGCGAGCTCTTGAAGATTCACGTGCTGAACACGTGAATCCCGCAGGAAAAAGTCTAGGCAATTAGAGTTGGAGATGTTTTGTTTCTTGAGTTTGTAGCATAAAACATCGAGATCATAAGTTGGCGCTGAGGAGGAAGTTTTGATGAAGAAGAGAAGGGCAATAAGGGTGAGAAATATGGACCTCTCCATTGTGTAGAAAATTAAGAACAGCCCTCGGTTTTGTTTTATTCATAGAGAGTTTGGAATTTAAATAGTTTATTTAAGAGGAATCTTCTGTTTTTCCCCCTTCTGTAACTGAAGAAAAACATAGAGGTTTTTTTTGAATAATGTGGAGGATAGGAGGCAGTTTGTAGAACACCAACTCATATTAGGGAATGTTATGATAAAATTTGTATTCATTTATTATGGGGAATAAAGGTTTCAAGGGATTAATTAGGCTTTAATAGTTGCGTTTTCATAAGTTTTGTTCAAATAGGGTAAAGCCCAACAAGCCACAATATGTTTCTACTTTATGAGGGTTTGTTAAACTATGGGTAAGTTATACTAAACGCCCAATAACTTTTAGCCTTTTGTAGTAAATCCGAAAAAACTTCTAAAATCGCACTAAACCCCAATAATTATTGGAAATGCAGAAAACCCCGAGTAAATTTCCTCATTTTAGAGATAACCCCATGAAGGCGTTAGTCCTTATTTAGGATCTAACATGTGTCACCAACACAAAATGTGGACTTACATTGTCATGTAGGTTATCTGCAAAATGCGATTTATTTATTTATTTATTGTGCAATTCTAAGGGTTAGTTTGGCAAATTAAAGATCGAGTCGCCAGTTTTATCACTAAAGCTGAATTTCATTTGGACCAAATACTTTGGTCCAAATGAAAACTATTTAATAATTACTATTGGGCTTAAAAATGGGGTCAGTGCAAATTAAAAATTTGACAAACAAGAAACAACACAAAATTAGGTCAGTTTCAGTCCTGACCCAATTTTATGAAATAGCTAAACACAACCTAATAGTTATCGGGAATTGTGATTTTAGGAGCTTTTGGGGTTTACTGGAAAATGCTAAAAGTTCCTAGGGTTTTAGTGTAATTTACCCTTAAATTATGTTTTGCCCAAATATAGTAAAGCCCAATAGGCAACATCATAACTTTAGGATAAGTTACTAAGTTGCGCAAAAGCTCTATATGGATTTATAGGTGGCACGTTGCCCGGTCCATTTCGAGTTTCTCGTCAACTAATCAACACTATGTTGATGTAATTATCAAATAGTTATATGAAAATACATATAATTGTCCTATTATATTATCATAATATTCATGACTTTTCTTGATGTTATTAAAATTTTAATAGAATAGTCACATGCCTATTAATTTAAATTGAAATGAATGTTTCTCTATCTTGATGATCTTCTTGCCGCAACATTAATATTTGAAGCAGGGTATTGGGTACTCATAAAAATGTCCTTACATAAATAATGTCCTCATAACACTTTTTTCCTTAAATTCTGCTTCACTATCTCAATTTGGACATACTTTAATGAAGTTCAATCAAGATCTCACCCTGACCAATCTCAATAGAAAAATTCTAGACTTCTTGGTGCTCGAATGCAGTCCTCATTGACATGATAAATGCATGAGAGAGCTCCATCCTTGCAATTTGCTGGCTTATTTGAAAAAAGCGCAACGAGCATGTTTTTATTCGGAGAGCAAGAGTGAACTGGATGTCAAGATGGGCACTTCATGGTTAGTGAAGTTGACAATTAGCGCGCTGTACGTTGAGGTTATTAATATATGAGTATAGTCCGACATTATATAGGATAAGAAAGAGTGATGAGTTTAAAATAGGAGTTAAAGTCAATACTTAGTATCTATAGTTTTTTGGTTAAAATTAGTTCCTAACCTCTATTTTAGGTCCATTAACTCTTGGCCGAGCCCGATAATCACCAACAAATGGTATCAGAGATAAGGTTATAGCCCAAGTAGAAGTGTATGATTATCCTACAAGTGAAGTGGCGGCCATGAGTGAAGTGGTAGAAGATCCTATAGATTTTATAGTCATATGTCAAATGCATGGTTGATAGTTCAGGCATATTTTATAGGATAAGAAAGAGCAATAAGTATTAAAATAAGAGTCAGGGTCAATACCTAGTTGTTATACCCTTTTGAGATAAAATTAATTTTAGCCTCTATTTAAGGTCCATTAACTCTCAAGGGCCGATTACTCCCCAACCATATAAACATAGAGGATGGCAGGAAATTTCTTTATTATTCTTATTAGTTTTCTTTATATCAATTGATCTCAAGTCCAAGCCTTTACTCAAAAAATAGAGGGATCATACCATCATTTTTGCAACCTTTACGAGTATTTGTGAATCCTAGAAATGCTCAAGGAAATGTCATCTACGCATTCTCCCATGCTCAATTTCTTGTACATTTATTTGATATCTTCATTTTCTTGAATACTAGATCTTATTGACGATGTCATACTTAGCAGGTTCATGTTTGATTAATCTTGAAAATACCATACATCCATCAAAATTTGAACTAAGTTTTTTGTTTTTAGTTTTTTTTTTTCCTTCAGTCATTTTCCCTGCTTGCAATTCTTGGTTCAGAGCCCTCTCTCATGAACTCCTACCCTATATAACCACTCTAAAACATTGATCATACCAATAAAGTAAAACGAAACCTTAGTCATAATCTTTAACTGGCAGAATCGTGCTCTTCATAAAAAAAACTCATAACTAACATCTCAAATTATGGGGTGGGGCTGAGGGAATCAAGAATAACTTGTTTTATACCCTTGCACATTCTCACAATGCATTCAATCAAAATCCAATTTCTCTAATACAAATCTTTATTGACAATTCAACACCTAAGGACCGAAAATGCAAAAAACAAAAAATTACACCGTGCCTTCAGCAACATCATTAGACGATTTTGCAATATACTCCAGATTAATTAGACCATAACTTTCACCGCGAACAGGATTAATAATACCATTGTCCTCTAGCCCAGCATAAGCATCAATGCAATTCTGAGGATACTTGCCATAATTAAGCAACTCGCTCGAAGACCCTGTAAAATTTTTAGCTACGGAATCAACCTTGGCTTGCTTTAAGATTCGCGCTCCCTCCGAATAATTCTTCGAACATAACTCTAAAGGGACTTTTGCCGACGGATTTGTTTCGTTCTTCAACAAGGAAGCGATTTTTTCCTGAACAGCTGTAGAGTTTGCAGTGACAACGTCAATGGAAATGGCTGCGAGCTCTTGAATTGTCGCGTGCTGAACACGTGCATCTCGCAGGAAAAAATCGAGGCAATCAGAATTCGAGATGTTGTATTTTTCGAGCTTATTGCATAAAAGATCAAGATCAAAGGTTGGAGCTGAGGAGAAAATTTGGAAGAAGAAGAAGAGTGAAAGAAGAGTGAGAAATATTGATCTCTCCATTGTATTTTTCTGCTCTCTGTAGAGGAAATTAAGTAGTCTTATGTATTATTTTATAATGGTGTTTGGCTTTAAATGGTTTTTTTTTTAAAATTAGATTTTGCAGATATGCTCCTCATTAAAATACATTATCAATTACTATATTTGGCTACATGGGGTGTATACAACCAGATTTTTGTTGTACGTGGTTAAAAAATTAGAGATTATGATTGATATTCATATGTAATTATAGTAAAAATGATAGTTATGTTAGGAATGAGTTATTATAATATTTCAAATTTTTACTGCTTGCAAATTTATGACAAGTTGGCGTCAGTTCATATTTGGTTGTCCTCATGAAACCACGATCTCCACTTTAAGCCATGATCTGCACGTGGTCTAGTTTCAAAGAAACAATTTATTTACGGTAAAAAAAAAGAAATTTAACCACAAAACATAATCATTAATGATAAATTCTGAACATATTTGGTAGTAAAAAGTAGGGGGAAAAAGGTCTATTTCAGGCTTTGGTGCCTAATATATAGCAAGAGATACCAGCGGCAATGCTCCATTCACAACCAAGAAAAATTGCTAAAATCAAAGTATGAAAATATTAAGTTTTGAAGCAGTAACAGGGTTTTGTGTGCTGGATACATTTCTATGCAAATTCAGAAAGGACAGCTGCAGAAAGGATGGCATAAGAATAACAAGTACAAGAAGAAATTAGATATTGCACATAATTATAGTAAGTTACCCCCAAAAAAAAAGTTGCTCCAAAAAATTACATGTTATTTATACTGCAACCAACTTGAAAACTTACAAAATGAACAAGGATTCCTGGACAATACCTATTATTATTACATTGAATAAAAAATATCCCAAATTATTGCTATAACAACAGCAAAACGAAGGCTTCATACAAAAATTTTTCCCCCAAGAATATGGAAATATCTATAACGTATCCCTATCTTAACTCAGAGAGAATTTGCATATTCTAATAGTATTCTGTGTAAATTCTGCTGGGAGATGCAGAATTCTCTTTGAGCTTATACCTGGATACTTTACTACAGATAATTGATGTCCCTGGAAAACCTCCAATCTAGATACTAAAATAAAATTAATTACTAAGATAAATCAAGGTCAAATCTTGTCAGGCTCAGGGAAAATGAGGAGAATTAAAGCAAAAAAAGACACAGTTTTCCTTAAAGTGTATATCATTGAGGCAATTTTCGCTTAAAGCATATATTGATGTTGAAGGGGGGGAAACATATAAGAACACAAACAATTCAGACACCCAACTGCCAATGTTGCATAATAATCTCTTATGCATCTTCAAATAACCTAAATAAAACTCCATAACCTATTAATAAACTGTTAGACTTTGGACAATTTAAATCAATCATGCAGATATTTTCAATGGCATACCACAGGAGATGCTTCTTTTTATCTAATAATTTAAGAAAATTTGCAACAATGTTATGCATAAACAACCACTCTTTCCAGTTTAATCTGCTTTGCTATGGTTCCAGAAAGGAACTCCTTCCTGTAACGTGCTTGCGTATGAATGTCGCAAGTTTTCTCCCAAATTAGTCATTCAAGGGAAATATATGACAAAACTTTTCTTTGGATTAAAAATGTAAAAAATAATAAGATACCGCAACCAAATTTGCTGAACACAGCAAAAGCCAGAATTTAGAACTGTGTCAAAGACTGTAAACGTTAAATCTCCTACTGAAGCCATAAATTTTGTTAATGATTCTCAAGCAATCCAAATGACATAAATTGGATGACAATGTCACAGATCACCTGAGGAAAAACATGTCCATGAAATATTTCAAAACTATTTCACAAACAGAAATGATTTTTGGGGACGCTTGAAAATTAAGCAAGAGCTCTAGAAGCTATAAACTGACCAAACATGTACCATCAAATATCGTAAGAGAAACGGTATTTACTTCATTATCTGAAGAAGATATAATCTTCTAAGGCTAATACATCCAAAACTTCTGTACACGGTGTGGCCTAAAATGTATTTACAAATTCAACAAATGCACAGAATTGAAAGTAGCCAAAAATCAAGCTCAGAAAATGCCAGCATAAAACTTGGCAGCTTTCACAAGAGCAAACCTTCTTCATAAAGATCAGTCTGATCATGTAAGATGCAATATACCAGTATAACCTTTTTGTTTGTTTAGTCAGTCAAGTATCTGCTACAAATAGCTTCAGCTCCTGTAGTAATAGTATCACTTGCAACTTCAGTGCCCTCTGCAAATAAAAGAGAATTTTATTTACAATGAGCATTAAAATTAAAAGACAATTTTAGTTCAACAATAAAAACCATCCAAGAGACTAGGAGGTGTACCTTGAGGTTCTAAGCTACCCTCCCTCGCGGGAAAGCACCGATCTTGCAACATCATGTATTTCTCGACCATGAAAAGCTTCTTCTGCATCATGAGAATATTTGAAAACAACTTTAGCACAGTTTTCTTCTATCCAAACCTCAGTTCTTTCTGCCATGAGAGGTCCATAAGAGCTGTAAAACTTGATTAAATCAGCTGCAGAAGGGAGAGCATCAGGTTCTTTGAAATACAAAACCAGTGCAGTTGGTGTCTCTTTTTCGATCGTCTTCTTCTTCTTCGTTTGCACCTTGTTCTGAGAGCTTCTTTTCCTCTTACCTTGGAGTACATTATCGGAAGACATTCGAGAATAGGAAGGCCTGGAGCTTGCTGCTTTTCTTTTACTACCTCTTGTTCTTCCCAAAGGATCCTCATACTTGGAAGAACTAGATAATCGATAATCCCTAAAAGCAGTGAAGAAGCGTATAATCTTAGGAATAAAACTGTAACTACTCGTAGGGTCTCTAGCAAGTAGGCAGAGTTGTGCCAGCATTTCCTTTGAAGAGGGATACTCTTCATCAGCAACTTCCTCTTCTCCGGAGA
The DNA here is from genome assembly GCA_012295165.1 of Asparagus setaceus. Lineage (NCBI taxonomy): Eukaryota > Viridiplantae > Streptophyta > Magnoliopsida > Asparagales > Asparagaceae > Asparagus > Asparagus setaceus. The sequence continues at coordinate 15,988,541 of CM022705.1, forward strand.
AAGACTCCTCATCAGCAACTTCCTCTTCTTCGGAGGAAGACTCTTCATCAACAACTTCCTCCGTTTTCTCCTGTACAAGCTTACCTTCAATCTTTGAGTGTTTAAAGGCCTTCAGTTGAGCTACAGATTTTTTAAGCTCCAGTCTATTGAACTCTCCAAGTGGACACTGAGCATAAACCCGGAGGTGCCCAAGAAGAGAATCGGCCTGAAAAGTATTCACAATTACGGACCTATCAACAGGAGGCCTCGATGTTCTTATACTAATCCCAGAATTGTCAACTTTCTCTTTCTTTAAATCAGTATAAGTCTCATCCACAAAGCATTTACAGGTCATACCAAGCTTAACGTGCATCGAAACTTCTTCAAGAATTTCATGAACTCCATTCACAAATGACACTGCACTACTCTTCTTCTCCATCTTCGAGAAATTTTCTTCTAAATGCTTCAATTGGGACTCGGGCAGCCAGGCAAATGTTCTGTCACCAAAGAATGCAACCAAAAAAAGGTCTTCAATATTCTTCCGACTTTTCCTACGAACATTCTCCAGATTCTTCAATGCCATTTTTGACGCATATTTTGAATCAAAGATTTGCCCTGGCCACCAAGCACAACCGGAAACTTGGCCCCAAACCAAATCACCAACATTAAACTTTTCCTCCTTTGTTTCTATAAAGGAATCATCTTTCTTTACAGTCTCTACTCCATCAACAGAACCCCCTTTCTCCTCTCGATTGCAATCACCATTTTGATTTTGAGACTCGTTACCAACATCCGTTACCTGTTTGTTTTCTTCTAGGGTTTTGATTGGGGGTACATTGGAGCCCTCAAGGCCATGCTCATCGGCCTCGCTAGCGTTTGAGCCCATGAATCAGAAAAAAAGTATAAAAACCTGGAAACCCTTTCTTGGTTCTTGATTGAAATGATACTATCTGTTAGTAAACAAGAAGCCCTATAATCATTCATTCTTGATAACAAGAAATAATTTTGAGGATAAATACAATGAAAATCATCACTTTCCCCTTTTGTTTCTATAAAGGGATCATCTTTCTTAACGTTCACTGCTCCTACAACAAAACCCCCTTTCCCAATTGAATCATCTTTAAAAGAAACCCTAGAAATCCTTTTCGGTCCTTGATCAAAATGCTGCAATCTGTTAGTGAACAACAAGCCCTAACTTTTTACCCAATTGCAGATGGAGAATTAGAAGAATAAAACCCTAGAACCATTTATTCTTGAAATTAACAAGAAATAAAAGAAACCCTAAAAATCCTTTCTTGGTTCTTGATTAGAATGGTAACAATATTTTATAAAATTGAGGATTAAAATGTAAAAAAGAAAGATGATTTGAGCTCCGTACCTCGTTTCTGCAAGTGTCGAAGAGGGGAGTGAGAGCGGTTAGTGGAAGTTAGTCGTTGCTCAGGGAATTTATTTGAGTGAAGATCGGGTGACCGCATGTATCGTTACCGTCATGCGATTGTGAATTATCTGCCGTTCGGTGGCTCACGAAGAACCTAGGGGAAAGGCAAGAGTGGTGACCGGATCCAGGTTCAAATATGGGGCGTTTTGCACATATCTCCCTAAACTTTGGGGAGTTCCAAAAAAGTTCCATAGATGTAGATATAGTTAAAGGATTAACCAAAATAACTCAATTAAATACCATTTTGCCATTTTCGAAAAATAAACTCCCATAGATGTAGATATAGTTATAGTGAGTGTTTTTCTTATTTCAAATTACGGATTGTTTGGTTCATTTCCCGAAAAAATAGAAAATGAAAAGCGAAGTTGAAACTCATTTCCAAGCATTTTTTAGGATTTCATCCCAAAATAATAAAATAAATAACAAAAAAACAATTAATGAAAATATTATTTTATTGGGTTGCTTCCATCCCAGAAAATTATCTTGAGAAGACCCTATTACTTTATTGCATTTTATTAAGTTTCAATGCATTTATGGAGTTCCCGCCTTTTTCTAGATCTAGAATGATTCACCGTCTTCATCACCACCGTCTTCAAGATTGCAGTGTTCTTCGCCTCATGAACGAACGCCGGGAAAGTTCCGTCACCGATGTCGACGCCGTTAGAAGAATTTGAAGGGAACAAAAATTTTCCCCCCCAAAACCCATTTCTAATCATCACAATGACATCATGAGAGAGAGAGAGAGAGAGAGAGAGAGAGAGAGAGGAGTATTATGGTCTTCAAATGTTAGAGAGAGAGAGAGAGAGAGAGAGAGGGGAGTATTATGGTCTTCAAATGTTTGAAAGTCTTGAATTTTGTGTTTTGGAGGTTAAAAGATTTATGGGTTTGCTTTTAAGGATTTTGGGAGCTTTGAAAAAGTCTTGAGTGGAAAGAAAATACTTGTTATTTTGGGGGCTAGAAGCAATTTCCTCTAAAAATTATCATACTCCAAGCCACTGCCACTGTCTTATTATGGCTGTTCTCCATCAGTCTAGAACAATGGGACTTGTAGTTACTAGAAATAAACGGCTTTGATTTGACATGAAGTAAATAATCCAACAAACGACACCAATACAATAAATTTCTCCTTAACTACTTATGTAATGTCAAATCCTTTGCAATTCAATGTAAATTTTCCCCCCTCTTTGAATAGCTAAGCTTGTCAACTAAACTAAACCAGAAGAAGCTCTTTGGTTAAGGGCCTATTTGGTTGATATGAAGTATTAGAAGTAAGAAGTAAATCAAATTTATTACTTCTGAAATTATGAAGTAGGAAGTAGCGAAAGTACTGTTTTTTTTGTTTCATAAAATTTTGAAAGTAGAGTAAATAATGTTTCTTCCACTTCATTAACTTTTTTTGTTTGGTAGCAATTATAAATATTGTTAGGAAGAGAGAAAGATTATCTTTCAGGATTTTATTAGAGTATGAGAATATCCATATAATAACAAAATTGATTTTATTCCTAAATTGACTCAACCTCATCTACTTCCGAGGTATTTCCTAGCCTTGAGGGGAGGAAAAAGATTCAAGAAGTAGAGATGACATGTAGGCGCCACGTCAGCTTCTAAGGAAGTACCGAAAATAATTTTTTCAGAGAAACAAATATATTTTTCTTCTCAGAAGTAGCGGAAATGACGCCTATTTTATCTATTTCACCTACTTCAATGCAAACAAACAGACCCTAAAAATGCTTTAAAATTTGAAGTCATTAATTTTGTTCTAACATGTACTGTATATGAGTTCCAACAAAAATTAGGATCAGTTTCTAACCACGCTAAACCAAATCTATTAAGATTCATTTTGATCAAAGTTCAAAATTCAATAATCTTATTTTGACAGCTTTTCTACATACTCTAATCCAGTTTATCTGAACTAACCAATTCTAAACTGGCCTAATTTTGATCAATAATCAGATAAGGACGAGTCCAAGATGTGCTAGTCTGAAATAAATCAGATCATGTATAGTTCGAAAAATATTATGAGAAAAAAAAGAGGCTGCAAAACTGAATCTAACTCGAACTTGAAACAAATTAAAGAGAGTCATATATTAGTTCTAAACTAGCTTTAGTTTAAAATAGCGAAATTTAGTTTGAGATCAGAACTGATTTAGGAAAATAATTGAACCAGACTTCAATTGATTTATTGAATTTGTTAGAGCAAACTTTTTGGCCTAATCTAAACCATTTTAATTTTAACAATTAAAACACTTGAAATCAATACAGTTTAAATGGTAATTTATTGCCGATAACTTAGAAAATGGACAATTACTAGGCATTGCAACGCTTGTACTATTTACACGAAAGGGTGGCCATAGACCTAGGGGTTTACTTGCCCGTACTAAGCCAAGGTTCTCGCACCAAAAAAACACTTACAACAGAGGCTACAACAAACATAAATTCAAATAGTTTGTGATTTACTCCTCACAACATAGCTACAGGACACAACAAACATCCAAATCCAAGGGGCCGAAAAGAATTAAAGGAGGTATTTAAAAAAAAACAACTAAATGCAAACTAATACATTCATATTACATTAAACTCCATGTCATGTCTCAAAACATACATTCATACATTTAGCACTTCATGAAAAGAAAAACTATGATCATCCAACTAATACATACAGGGCGTAGATAATCCCAGGTATGTATCCCAAAAGGGTCAGCAGCAGACAGATCCAAAACTCCAGCTGCAACCATAATCACCAAATTACAAAAACCACAATTTATTAAATTAAATCATATGATCTGAATATTGCAAAATAGAATAAGACTAGGACAAAAGCTTGTCACCTTGAGAAGGGTTAACTATAAAGAACTCCTAAGATTTTGCTGATTGATAGAAATTTGATCCCTTCGAATAGTGAAATTTGATCTTGAAAATTAAAAATTATAATAACATGACTATTTACCTTTTTTTTTTTTTTTTTTTGACAATGAGTAGATAGCATCTTCCACATGAACATGGATATAATTGCTGTATTAAAATTATCAACTACATGATTATTTAACCAAAAATTGAAAATGAGAAGATAAGTTGTCCTTTTAATTTTCTAGGTAAATTCTTTTGTTATTCCTATTAATTTGCTTTCTGTTTCGTAAAATCTATACAAATTTGGGTTTCTTTAATACTAGTTCCATAAATCTAAAATATTTTGAAATTAGTCCCTCAAATCATCCTTATATCCTTGTATCTTTCTACTGCTACTATTGATTGGAGGAAACTACGAACTCGAAAGAACTTGCAAAATTGTAGGACATAATAGCAATTTCAATAATTTGAGGGGCTAACATTGAGAAACCGATATAACTTGATTTTAGAGATTTAATTATGGTTGATGAGAGGAGAAACTTACACCGCAACCATAGCGAAGAAAGACTCCAACAGGAGGCAGGAGAATTGCCAGTATCACCTCCACAAAAGTTGCTGTGCTCATTGCCTTTGCTTAATTTGAGCCTCAGAATTTTTTTTTTCCCTGATGATATGATTTGGGTATTTGAGTTGAAGATAAAATTGGTGATGATTGATTGATGAGATAAATGAGAGTGTCTTCTGGGTTTGGCTGCAGTTTTTATAACTGATTTCAGCATGAACTTCGGCACGTGTCATGGGAGTTGCCCTCCACGTGTGGTCGTGGAGTGACGCGTGCTAACTCGAAGCTGATATTGTGGATCCCAGAATAAAGACCGCCTTATAAAAAGAGTCGTGGGGGAAAAAGTCTCTTTTGTATGTAGCAAAACTTTTTAGAGGGTGGAAGAAGTCAAATGAGATTGACTCAGAGGGTACGTGTACCCAATTTAAGCTCAAGGATAATAATGACACATACAAGGGTCTTGATTTGTGAAGGTTGTGGGCTCGGTGGTGTTTGTAATAGAGTTTTGCTAACCGTTGATGAGTAGGAATCTCGTCAGCACCTTCCACATGTGAGCGGACAGTTTTGAGCTATACATAGAAAGAATGAGTTATGAATTTACCATCATATTTTTAGCATGTGCGTCTGAGAGGATTCAAACTCAGAGAAATGGTTAAAGATGAGAGAGAGAGAAAAAAAATGGGTGAGCGTGATCCTATATTTCTCACTCATTCTCTCTCTTTACCCACACATCTCTCTATTCTCTACTCCTTAACTATTGCCCATCAGTTAGTTCATTCGTAAACATGCAATGGATTATTGGCATTCTTAATATAGAAAATACTTTCAGTCATAAATCCGAATGAATATAAAGGCCTGGAAATAGAGTTAAACCGGTTTAGTGGAACAAATCCATGATTAATCGTAGTTTGGCAAATAACTTAACCAGAACTTAAACTTGCCATGTTTGTTCCACCGACCAAAACTAAACTAAGGACAAGAAGAGCTAAGATTTACCACTGATCATGGAGTAATAGAAAGCAACAAGGCATGCACTTGCCATTAGAGCATATATATAAAAACCAAATCTACCGAACGTGAAGGCATTCCACAACAAAAATAAACGGCCAATTATAAGAACCATGACAAAATCAAAAGACATCTGTTCGCGGTAAAAGTCGGGATGATTGTCATTGATTTGAATTTGTTTACAGCTTCTTTTGCCTACAACAAAATTCAAAAAGAAATTGCCTTTTATTTTAAGGCGTACAATGAAAATCAAAAAAAGATTGCGACTTCTTCCTAAACAAACACGAGGATCTCTGTAATGTCGAGGTCCTCGCTATGGGTTCTTTGCCCGTGTCGGGACTTTTGTGTCCGTGGACCACCGCAATTCGATCCGTGAGGCAGGGTTACGGAACTACTGAGATGTAAAGGGGCTCGTTTCCGCGAAGGAAGCGAAGCGCTGAGGATCACACTCACGAAGGAGAGGATCGCTGGCGGGTGAGATCTACTAGGAGAAATCCGGCTATCCACGAGATTAAGGCGAAGCTTAATCTAGAGGGTATCTGTAGTTCGACCGAATTGGTTACCTTTGCTTATAGATCGGCGTCATTTGGACTTGAGCTCGCCGGTGCTTTCGGAACCGTCGCCGATTACTCGTAGATCTCGCAAGAATTCTTCAAGTCCGAGCTCTTCCAAATCACCAAAATCCAAGCCTCAGGAAGCCTTGAAATCCCCCAAATCCAAGACCTCCCCACCTTCAAGACCCCCTATTTATACAAAAGGGGATGTCTTGACAAGTGGCTCGGCAGCCATGCAGAAATTCCGACAGTTAGGCGTTACTTCGGCATAGATGGCCAGAACCACCTGGCGGGTGGCCGACCAAAGTGGCCCGAACCATAAGCATTTGGTAGAAGGTGTCTCCTCATAAACTTTTTCATTTGTTTAGCGTTTCTCGTCGATTCTTTCGGTCTTCCGGGCTTAGTTTTGCTCCGGTGATGTCGCCGTTGGGTTTGAGTCCGTGTCCGATCAACTTTCAGAGTTCAAACGGCTCGTTTGCATCGACGGACTAAGTACGGTTGATTCCGTCTCGTCAATGCTTGAGTTTAGCCAACTCGGCACGCCGTTTCATTGGCTCGTACGTCTTGCCGACTTACTTCATGTGCTCGTCGACTCGCTCTACGCGATTTTTGCGGCGTGATGCGTTTTGCGACGTCGGTTTGTTGAATGGATCGTCGGTTGTCAACCCACCGTCACGAGTTTTGATCGGGTACTGATAAGCAATTTTTTATGCCTACAGATACCCCCTCCAAAGCGTCTCAGTCTCGATTCTTGATGAGTCTGGGATGCTTTGGACATGATGGTTCCCGGCCTTCAGTCGGCTGAGGATCCCAAAAGATAGCTTCAAATCTTCGATTCTTTCAGATCATCCAGTTCTTTGTAGGATTCACGATAAGATCCGCGGTCTTTGCATTTATTGTCCGACCGCTTGTTATCTTGACTTCGAAGGCGGTGGGTGAGTTTTGTTTGTAACTTCGTGTCGGTTGGTGGTTGTTTGACTAACCATCGATTTTGGACTTCTCCGTATGTCGGCGAACTCCTTGTTGGCCTTAGCGTTAGGCGTGTCGAATACATGGAACTTCATAACCATCACTCGGCTAATTCCTCCATCATGGCGTGTGTTGTTGGTTTAACTTCTGGCGGGAGGATATGATTATCCGATGTCAACATGACTTTCACTCTTCATCGATTATCCCTCTCTTGGAGATTATGGTGGGAGGACATTAAGGGTTCTTAGAGTTATCCTTAAGAATATGGATTTATTCTCGGGAACTCCTCGTTGAAATTTTGGAAATAGTTTATACTCGTAATCCTAGTCGGAGTAGGATTGGGCGACGCGTTGATCGGCGTCGATGCAATCGCCGTCGAGTTATCCTAAGAATATTTTTGTGAAAATATTCTTCCTGAACTTCGATAAATTAGGAAGCGGTTTATACTCGTAATCCTAGTTGGGTAGGATTAGGCGACGCTGATCGGCATCGATGCAATCCGCCGCGATCGAGTTATCCTAAGAATATTTTTGTGAAAATATTCTTAGAACTTCTCGATAAATTAGGAAGCGGTTTATACTGTAATCCTAGTTGGAGTAGGATTAGGCGTTGATCGGCGTCGATGCAATCATGGTGTTATCTGCCGAATAAATCTTGAAATTTTTCCAAATATAGCGGAGGGAGTAGGGTCAATCAGCGGACTGATTTGGCATTATTTTGGCATCCAATTAGGGTTCTAATTAGGACTCCTAATTAGGGGCTGATTAGAGTCCTAATTGGAATTGATTTGGGCCCCAATTAGAATTCCTACTTCTTGCCAAATAAGAGTCCTTGTTCAAAGAGGATTGGGTTCATATGGGATTGTTATAAATACCCATACTCCTCCTCCTTGATGACCTAGGCGGCCCCTTCTCTGTGGTTTGCTCTTGTTTTCATCTTGCTTCGCCGTCTTTTCATCTTGATCAACAAGGTATTCATCACGAGGGTTTTGTAAATTCTTTTCTTCTTTTTCTTTTTAGCCGGACTGGGGCCAGGGAACCTGTCCGAAGGACGGTATTTGGATAATGGCGGCGGGCCAGGCGGCTGACACCGAAGCGCCGGCAATGGCAATACAGGCATGGCCTTGCGCCAATGGCCGGCGTAGTCGCCAGCCAGGCGCCAGCGCTGCTTGGCGGCTTTGGAGTGCCTTGGGCGGCCCGGTGAGCTCCAGCGTCAGCAGCGGCGTCAGTTACGTAAACTGGTTACGTGGCTTGAGTGGGTGTGGCGGCGTCGAGTCGTGTAGCTTTATTGACACTTTATTTGCTGATTTTCAGTCGTGTATTTGACTTTTCGTCGTATTTTGCGGCTTCGATGCTACGGGAAGATCAGCTCAAAGTCGCTCGACTTCGCCGCGTCAGCGTGAATGCCGCCTCCTTCTTTGGTGGTGCGCCCGGCGTCATCATATTCTCATACATATATCGTTGTATCCCGCCGTTCTCCTTTGTGAGGCGATTGGGAAGAGCGAAATCCTCCTTTGTGGGGATCGGCGCTTCAGTTATTACGTTAGTTATGACCCAGCCGTTCTCCTTTGTGGCGATTGGGAAGAGCGAATTCTCGCCGTGAGGATTGAGGCTTCAAAATCACCGTCTCGATGTTTTAGCGGGGCGATTTCACACCGTACTCTCGCCCGTAGAGCGGAATATATTGCGCTTGGATCATGCGGTTATATTTATCGTTCTCGGGTGTTTATCTGGATGAAATCGTCATACCGTTATAAGGTAAATGACTCAATCTATGTAAGATGAATTCAGCGCCATTTACTAGCGAGTATTTTCGATTTGATTGATTATTCCTCGGGAGCTTTTCCGGCCCTCTGCGGTCGATGGGCGTCATAGTGACTATTATTCCATGTGTGATGATCCGCGATTTCTATCTACGCCTCGATTTGCGCTGGGACATCGTGAGCGATCAGTGTTTGAGGAGTTCAGCGTTCTCCGACGATTGGTCACCGATCGCGCGCTCGTAGGGGCCTTGACTCTCGAACCTGCGAAAGGCAGTTATCTATTGACTTCGGTTAAGGATCGGATCTGACTCTTATCGAGAGTGAGGTGGTTGAACAAAGACGACGGAGGCCCTTTGTATATTCCCGGATACCTCGTCGGCTCGTTGACCGACCTTAGACACCATCTTTGTGACCGCCGTATGTCATGGCGTTTGAGAGGAGCATGATCATATTCATTGTGGGTTTATTACCCGGCCGGTTCGGGTTGAGCGAGGAATCGTGTCGTCGGCCTTCACCACAGGGTTGTAGAGTGGACACCGCCCGTGATGAGCTTTTCGTTCTGCCTCAACTTTGAGGAATCGCCTTGCTAAATTGGGGCGAGATCCGTCATCGATCATAGATTCTTCGGTACACTTTCGTCAAGTAAGCTTGGTGGGGTCGCTGACCGCTTCGTCCTCGGCCGATGGGATGGGGAACCGTGCTTGCGATGCGCATTCGGCGATTCGTGCCACCATGTATGGCCTTCCAATCGGTGTCAACCATTTCTTCACCTTATTGAGCTTTATAATCCGGTCGAATCGTTTTCACTAAACATGGCGAGTTGGGGTTGGCTTTGCATGAGATGTACCGTATTTCAGGTCTACCCATGGGGAAGATGCTATATCGAGTACTTTCCCTCAATCGAGGCAGGCGGCTGGAAGACGCCCGGTCGTTATAAGACTTTATGGGATCTCACTTGTCATTACTATATAGCTCGGCCCAATCGAACCTTGCGCCAAGAGGAAATCGCAGGTGAGTGCGAGCGATTCGCCAATTACTTGTTCGGCATTTGGAGGACAAATCGGCGAGGAAATATGTGAACTATCACGCTCACTCCTTGAAGGTTAACGAACTGATCGAGAAGTCGAGGCTAACTTCGTATACACTCGGCTTCGCCAAAGAAGGCTTTCCTTCGGGGACCAAGTTTGCGACCTTTACGTGGCATGCGGTGAAGCCTATCCGGTAGGCAACTCTTCTAGCGGGCTATCTTGCAATCGGCTCAAGAAGTGTGTGGTTCCATATCAATCGATGATGCTTTACCTTTGGAGGTCCTTTATCCTGCGGTTCAACTTCGCCCACAAGAAGGAACTCTCTCTCCTTCGGTGATGGTGGCGGTATTCACCGTGGATTGCGGCATATAGTTCGGCGTTTACCCGAGAAAGGGCGAGCCATCATCCGCATCCCTTCCGTCCGGTAGAGCTCCCATATACCTATTTGATGACTGGTTGGTCCTTCATCGTCCGACATGATGTCGGCAGGGTTCCACGGTCGTCTACTCCTTTCTTACGGTTGGTAGAGGATTGCGGATGGAAGGCGTGGTTTTGCGAGATCAAGAAAGCAGTCTGATTCACAAAGGGTGGATCTTTTCGGATGTTTTCCTCGATTCTCGGTCAATATGGTGAGTCCTTGGTCGACGAGGAGGTGCGAAGACACGGCGGACTTCACTTAACATTGGCTATTTCAATTGGCTAGTGAATATCGGGCGGGGTATCTCACCTTAGAGTAAATGAGGAATGCTTCCTTGAGCCTTATTTTCCTGTCGTTTTGCTTTCGCCCGGTTCGGTTCGACCAACTTTATGTTGGGAACCCGAGCAAGCGACTCGGACTTCGAGGTGGACTTGTGGATGGCCGAGCATGGTTATGGGCGTCATGGGGTGTACGGTGCTAGGTTGATCTCGAGCTCGGACCGTCGGTGGAGTCGACATTCCTCTATTGTAGTTGGCTATTAGTAGCTAACGAGTCGAGTCCTGTGAGGGCCATCTCGGATCACGGTAGCGAAGCATCGTTGCGGCGGCATTGAACACTGCGGATGCGGTCAAGCTCGAGAGAAGCGCCGCCAATCTTATCGGCCGGGTGGTGAGGAGGAGTTCCACAACTCGGCTGCTACTTTAGGAAGGACCAGCGGGCTGCGGCTCATGAGAAAGATCTCGGTACTTTCTCCTTTTCCCTTCGTTTTCTCATCCTTTCCATTAGAGTTCTCATCAATTGAATTTTCGGAAAATCTATTGAAGAGGAAGAATTCGACCCTCTCAAGGGGTTAAGCGAAAGAGGCTAGCCCACAAGAATCACGTGAATCCTCGGTCCTTTGATATAGACTTGACCGGTAATGTTCGGTCGGTGGCGGAGGTAATAATTCACCGTGACAAAATTTGAAATTTTGACTTTTGAAGGTGACATTTCTCGGTTAGCATGCGGGGTTCTAGGGATTATGATCGGCTTTGATTTTGATCACCACAATTCTGGCGAGCCCGGTTACGCTCATCTTGAGCCAGTTTTACTCAACAAATGTATGGAGCTATGGCGGAAGAGGCGATGTAGGACTGATCCGGCGGACCAGTACATCTAACATCGATAATTCCTCTTACGGGTGGCAAATCACGAGAATGGAATGACTTCGGGATTTGTACCCCACTAACTGCCTCTTTGCTTTTGTTCTTTTAGAGATCGCGGGGAGACAAATGCACAAACCGAGACTAGGCGACTAATCACACCGTAGGAGGTAAGTAACTTTACCTAGTGTTTGCCTTAATTGCATTCGCCTTCCTAATGCTTTCTTTTTTAGAATTCTCCATGGAAGATTTCGTGGGATCACGGTTTATATGGCAACACTTCCATGGATGACTTGCTACGCTTGGTCACAAGATGGAGATACCCTTGGTGAGGATTTGCAGAAGCTCTATCCACTGAAGAAGGTATGAACTTTCCCTTCGATTAATTATAGGACCGGTAGTTTGGCCAATACTACTATAATTAAAAGAAGGCTGAGACATTCCATTTGTCGCGGTAGGTACCCCTCTTTCGTCGCTTTCTCGAATCGGCTACCACGGCGACCGTTGAGATAGATGAGCACTGCGAGGGCTCGGTGCGGTTGGCGACATCGGCGATAGATCGCCTCGGTAGACTCGCTAGCCTCTGAAGCTACAGAAGGGGCGGGTGAGGTCTTTTAGCCCAATAAATTTTAAGCCCATTTCTTCTTTGAAAATTCTAAAGTCCTCTTTTCTTACGTGCGAGCCTACATCTCGACTCCATGACTGGCGAGGCGTTGATGGTGGATGAAGATCCATCCCATCTTATTATCTGTTTGGAAATCGCTCATTCTTTTCTTTGGTGAACACTTGTGATCGAAAAGGTCCTTCATGGCGGGCTTTCTCTTCATCGATTCGGACCGCTGCTTGACCCGGATGGCTTTGATCACGGGATATGGGTTACCAGTAGCTCGAGCCATTGTTGATGATCTCGCCCATCACGGAGGGCGGCTCGAGCTACAGAGGCTGGGTACGGAGCTTCCTCATATGTAGCTGCTCATCACGGGCTCGCGTTTAGAGGCATGGCGCGATGCTCGTGTTTTCTTGGGCTCGAAGTCGGATCTGAAGAAACGCGCCGATCGGCTTGGGCATTGTTCTTTGAGACATATTCTTCCCTAAGCCATATCGGTGATATCGTGGCGAGTGCGGAGAGGATATCTTTCGGGAGAGCTCCATCTTGAGGAAGATAGGATGGCGGTTTGGGTGGCCAAGGCCAACAAGGAAGAAGACCTCACCGTTGCGTCTAGGGAACTTCGATCTGTCGAAGCGGCCGGAGCTTCGAGGAGGCAACCATGAAGACGAACACCGATGAGGAGTCCTTGAGCGAGTTGCGGGAAGAACTTCGACCGGGCTTACAATGGTGAAGTGTCTCAGCTTGAACAACAAATCCTTTGTCATAGACTTGATATTTAAACAGTTGTAGCTCCTTTTATATTTGCTTCAAATGAATAAGATCCATTCCTTTCATTGTTTATTATGATTCTTTTACTTCCTCAGAAATAATTAACCATAATACTTTTAGGATTTTTGGCAAACCCTCGACCATCAGCGGGTTTGATTAGCCTTTACCAACCACCGTTTGAGTTGGGCTAGCGTGCGGATTATCTGGATCCGTTCCGCACGTGACGTTATGCTAAAAGAATGAAACTCTTCTAGACTTGTTGCTATGATATCGAATACATAGGCTTCGTACTCTTTTACGGGCAAGAGACCACCCGGCAACGCGTGTTACCGCGTAGACTCGTCCCTCCTTAGGCTTGGGATAAAATGCCCCGAATCGAACTCGGTGTCTTCTTCAATCGGAAAAAGACTAAGCCGACAGCAGCGTGTGGCGTTGGCTTTATCCTTCTTAGGCTTGGGATAAAATGCCCCGAATCGAACTCGGTGTCTTCTTCAATCGGAGAAAGACTAAGCCGACAGCAGCGTGTGGCGTTGGCTTTATCCTTCTTAGGCCGGGATAAAATACCCGAGTCGAACTCTGGTGTCTTCTTCAATGGGAGAAAGACTAAACCGACAGCAGCGTGTGGCGTTGACTTTAGGGTTATTGGCCAACCCCGGCCTTCAGCGGGTTTGATGAGCCTTTACCAACTACCGTTTGAGTTGGGCTAGCATGTAGATTATCTAAATCCGTTCTACACACAGCGTTGTGCTAAAAGAATGAAACTCTCTTAGACTTAATGCTACGATGTTGAATCACGTAGGCTTTGTCTTTTGTCACGGGAATTGACTACGACAGCAGCGTGTGGCGTTGGCTTTATCCATTCTTAGGCTTGGGATAAAATGCCCCGAATCGAACTCACGGTGTCTTCTTCAATCGGAGAAAGACTAAGCCGACAGCGTGTGGCGTTGGCTTTATCCCTTCTTAGGCCGGGATAAAATGCCCCGAATCGAACTCTGGTGTCTTCTTCAATCGGAGAAAGACTAAGCAAACAGCGTGTATAAAGGCGTTGGCTTTATCCCTTCTTAGGCTTAGGGATAAAATGCCCCAAGATGAATCTTGGTGTCTTCTTTGTGGGAGAATGGTGACGGAAGAAGATTGATTGAGGTGGGAAAGGAAGAATGTGTTCTATTTCAGGGATGAGGCTAACAATGATTCCTTCTTTGTAGGAATCGGAAAAGACTTCGGGTGACCTTGGTCGGACAACACAGTGCGAAAATCCGGCGCATACCTTCAGTCGGCGCTACCTAAGATAAGAGGGGAACTAAGAGTGGGATCTCCACTCAGAGAGCGAAAAGACTTCGGGTGACCTTGATCGGACAACACAGTGCGAAAATCCGGCGCATACCTTCGGTCGGCTACCTAAGATGAAGATGGAACTAAGAGTGGGATCTCCACTCAGAAGCGAAAAGACTTCGAGGTGACCTTGATTCGGACAACTGGTGCGAAAATCGGCGCATACCTTCAGTCGGCGCTACCTAAGATGAAGATGGAACTAAGAGTGGGATCTCCACTCAGAAACCGAAAAGACTTCGAGGTGACCTTGGTCGGACAACACGATGCGAAAATCGGCGCATACCTTGATCGGCTACCTAAGATGAAGATGGAACTAAGAGTGGGATCTCCACTCAGAACCGAAAAGACTCGGTGACCTTGATCGGACAACACGATGCGAAAATCGGCGCATACCTTCAATCGGCGCTACCTAAGATGAAGATGGAACTAAGAGTGGGATCTCCACTCAGAAGCGAAAAGACTTCGGTGACCTTGATCGGACAACACAGTGCGAAAATCGGCGCATACCTTCGGTCGGCTACCTAAGATGAAGATGAAACCCTTCCGTTTGACACGAAAGGATTTTGCGGCTTGGAGAGGAAGGATTTTATATTCTCTCTCAGCGTGAAAGGAATTTTGAGTGGGCCTCTTGTTCATAGAAGGAATCAAGAGGGATTTTGGTAATGTACGAGAAAATTTGTAGACCACCGTCAAGGAATTTGATCGGTGGGGAAATTGTGATGGAGGATAAATCTAGGGTTATCCTCGCGAAAGTGGGTGAAACATCCCACGAGGAACTTCCGTCGAAGCGGGTTATCGAAGATACTATGGGTAGTATTTCTTGGGGAACTTCCCATTTATCGGCATTAATTGCGGTCGCCATTTTGGGTAATGAGGCGATATGCACCATTAGATGGTTTCTATTACAAGCGGACCCTCCCATTTAGGTTGAATTTACCTTTCTTTTTGGAAGTGAGGATTATCGGTCGTCGGCGGCGAGGACCAAATCTCCTTCTCTAAAGGTTCTCTGTCGAACTTTCTTGTTGAAAGCCTTCGACATCCTAGCTTGGTAGAACTCAATGCATTGTTGAGCCTCGAGCTTCTCATCTAACATCTCAAGCTCTTGAGGCGTTTTCGATGTTGTTCTTGGTCGTCATCTGTTGAAAGGCGTCTGAAGTGGCGGGATCTGAATTTCCAATGGGACGCTTCACACCGTAGGCCGAGATGCGGGATTGCCCGATTGGCGTGCGTCTGGGTTGTGCGATCGCCCGAGTGCTTCTCGAGTTTATCATCGGTCTGCTTGTTACTCTTCACAAGCGGCCAATTTTGATGTCGTCTTGTTGAATGCCTCGGCTAATCCATTTCTTTGGATTATAAATTGGCGAGGCGTCTTGTATCTTGAATTTCTGCAAAACGATGAAGGAATTGGCGATGGTGGGGACCGTTGTCATGCGATCCGTCTTGGGACACCATGTCGATAGATGACATAGTGTTTGATAAACTTGATGGCGGTACTTCGCCTTTACTTCCTTTAGCGGGATTGCTTCCGCCCACTTGGAGAAGTAGTCGGTGATCGCTAGAATAAACCGATCGCCTTTGGCCCGGAGGAAAAATGGGACCTACAATGTCCATTCCCCATGTCTCGAATGGCGAGGATGTGGCGAAGGATGCAAGCTGCTCTGGCGGTGATGCATATAATTGCGTGAATTTGACAGCGTGGCATTTCGGCGTGCTCGGCTGCGTCATTAATCATTGTGGGCCAAAAGTAACCCATTCTCGATTCGATCGTAGAGTTTGGGACGGTGGTGTGCACCACATTCACCCTCGTGTGCTTCGAAGGACCTCTTACGCCTCCTTGTTTGAAAGGCATCGGGTAAAGACCATCGTACCCGGCGATATAGCGTCACGGGTCTGTGTCGTAAAAGAATCTTGGAGCTCTTGGCGGTTGACTCTCTCTCCTTCGTCTTACGGTAGAATACCATGTAAGGCGTGTCGATGATAGGAAAGCGCCAATCTCGGGGCTCCAACTTGGTTTGGGTTGTATACACTTCTTTGGTAACTACCCCTTATCTTCTTGTGCCTCATCATATAATGAGTGCGAAGAGTTGGTGAGTCTGGCCGTGACTAGTTGCTCGGTCTCGGAAGGTTGTGCTAACGACCACGATGCTGCGCCCGGCGCATCAGCGTAAAGCGTTTTGGGCGGGATATATTCGATGAAAAACTCTTGAATGAGTGCGCCATTTCCACGGCTACCGATGATAGGGGACGGATCGGGGTTCCTAACCGTAGTCACCGGACTGCTTAACTATCGGTTGTGAATCACCATGCAGCGAGATATTGACCCCGGCTCCTTGGCGAAGCTAAGTCCGATAAGTAGCGTTGTATTGACTCGTTATTGGAGCGAGGTTGGTGAGTGAATAAGCACGGGCATGACATGATTCCGGAAATCAAGACAACTCCGACTCAGTGGAGATTTTAGAACATCAGGAATTTTCGCCACATTGGTGGCCGAAGCTCCATCAAAATACAATCGCCATATTTGTTGGTCGCGGCGTAGTGTTGACTTCACGAACTTCATCAGGAAGATCATCATATAGCTCAAGCGCATCCGTTGTCGGTGGCGACCAAGAGATCTAAATCGCTTGTCCTTTGGTGACCACATTGTTTGAAATACAAGTCATATTGAGACAAGAGCAAGGCCCATTTCGCTAAGCGCCAACTCATCGAGGCGGTGGGTCATAAATATCGGGATCAGTTCGTTAGAATAACATAAATCGTCGTCCGACTAAATAGTGCCGCATTTTACGAATCGCGAACACTAATGCAAAACCTTGCTTCTCGACCATTGGATATCGAGACTTCGGCACCGACTAATGTTGACTCGGGTAATACTTGCGTGCGTGACCGGTATCGTCGTCTTGCTGAGTAAAGCGCTTAACGAGTGATCCGTTGCCTTGGCGTAGATCAAAAGCGGTTTTCGGCCAGCGGTGCAACAAAACGGGAGGTTTAGCGAGATCGACTTGATCTCTTGAATGCCTTACGGCGTCGTCCCAAATATATGACCGCCCTTCTTGTTCAACTTGGAGAGCGGTGGCATTTCGGATAGGTTCGATATGAACCGTCGGATGTCATGTCGTCCTTGTAACCCCGAGTTCTCTCAGATTTCGGAGGTTGCAATTCTTGAATCGCCTTCACTTTGTCGGGATCGGCGTGGATTCCTTTGTTGGTGGCAATGAAGCCAAGGAACTTGCCCTTTGGACATCGAGGAAGGACTTGGCGGGATTCATCTTTAGGCGATGAGTTAGCATGAGCTTCGAATACCGTTCTAAGATCTTTGATGTGATCTCCTTTGTCCGCGGCTTTTCACGACCAAATCGTCGGCGTAGCATTGACCGTTTTCGAAGATGATCTGGAAAATCTCCGTCATTGCTCCGGCTGATGCGTTCTTGGCCGCATTTTGAGGCGAGCGGCATGACCGTGTAGCAATATATGCGATGGGCGTTCTGAGCTTGTGTTGGCGTCATCGGGGTGCATCTTGATTTGGTTGTACCGAAAAGCCATCCATAAAGGACATCCTCTCGAATCCACATGTATTGTCAACTATGGCGTCGGTGATTGGCGAGGAAATCATCCTTTGGGCAGCGGCGTTTAGGTCTGTGATGCCACAGTCCTAATCGAACCATTCTTCTTCAACGGAGAGCGGTGGCATTTCGGATAGGTTCGATATGAACCGTCGGATGTCATGTCGTCCTTGTAACCCCGAGTTCTCTCGGATTTCGGAGGTTGCAATTCTTGAATCGCCTTCACTTTGTCGGGATCGGCGTGGATTCCTTTGTTGGTGGCAATGAAGCCAAGGAACTTGCCCTGGACATCCCAAGGAAGGACTTGGCGGGATTCATCTTTAGGCGATGAGTTCGCATGAGCTCGAATACCGTTCTAAGATCTTTGATGTGATCTCCTTTGTCCGCGGCTTTTCACGACCAAATCGTCGGCGTAGCATTGACCGTTTTCGAAGATGATCTGGAAAATCTCCGTCATTGCTCGCTGGTGCGTTTTGCGCGGCATTTTGAGGCGAGCGGCATGACCGTGTAGCAATATATGCGATGGGCGTTCGGTATTTGTGTGTTTGGCGTCATCGGGGTGCATCTTGATTTGGTTGTACCGAAAAGCCATCCATAAAGGACATCCTCTCGAATCCACATGTATTGTCAACTATGGCGTCGGTGATTGGCGGAGGAAATCATCCTTTGGGCAGCGGCGTTTAGGTCTCTGTAGTCGACCACGGATCCTAATCGAACCATTCTTCTTCATGGCCAGGGACTATATTAGCCACCCAATCCGGATGTTGAATTTCCTCGGCGAATCCGATTCTATGAGTTTCTTCACTTCGTCAACAATTGCCTCCAATATTTGTGGGCCGAAACCGTCTTCTTTGTTGCTTGGCGGGTTTGACATCGCCTTGATGTTGGCGATGTGTTGCCACATTAGGTCGAGTCTGGCATGTCCTCGTAACTCGGCGAATACATCGATATACTCACGATTAGGGCAATCAACTCTTCCTTTTCTTTCGAAGGGAGAGTATTGCGATGTTTATGAGTTTAGGATGCTCTTCATCACCCATATTAACTGGACTACCTCATCCTTAGTGGGGGTTCTCTTTGTTGAACCTATCCCCAAAGCTGCTCTCGAGTTGATGGATCCATGGGTCTTCCCATGTTGGCATATCTTCATCACCCTCAATAGTAGCGAGGATCGATCGTGGCCATATTCGACATCGAGCCTTGAAAGCTTCTCAGAGGTGGTGTCGAATCCCAAGTGAAGAGTCGGGCGAATGTCAGTCTCCCTCAGGGTGGATTATTATCAATCGACCACGAGCATTCATCTTCGAGGAGGATTAGTATCCCAATCCCCTTCTAAATGCATAGTAATTATCAGGCTTTCCTCTTGGGACATATGCGCTTTAGGAGGGTTCGAGGGCCTCGTCGAAACATAGACCTTCCCTCGTGTCAAGTCATACCCCATCTTTTCATGATACCCGGTGTTTGGACTATATCGAATGTGTGGAGGATAGGCCCATTGTCATCTTCACCTTCTTCAAAGAAATGATTAAGTTGGGCGCATCTCCTTTTAGTAAACCAAGTCTTTTCACTACTTGATCTTAGGTGGGATGACAAGTGTTGTCCCAAAGGAATCCGGAGCTGCTTTTGTGTGAAGCAAGATGATCGAGTTGGCAGGTGCAACTCTGGATCATTGTATAATCCTGTTATCACATCATTCAAAGATAAAGGATACTCTAAATCGTCATTTATTGATTCATCGGCAATTTGCCAATTACAATGTTCATCGGCGATTCTTCATCGTCAAGATTGATTACAAGGGGTACAATGTCATTTAAAACAAAACCTCCACTATAACCAAGCCGGTTTGGTGTCGGCTTCTTCACCTGCCGTAGGTACCTTGGTAGATGATTGATTTAGGACTCATTACGTAGAGGAGAGAATCGGTGAAATAATTCTCCATCCTTAAGCGGTTGTTTGTCGCGACCACCGTCTTGACCTCATTATTAGTGTCTACATATTTGAGACGATGAAGAGTAGATGGGACTATAACATTACCGTGGATCCAAGGTCGACCAACGATAAGTTATAGGAAGTCTGCATCAATCACATAGCGGTGACTTGGACTTTAAGTCTCCCATTTGGCACTTTATCCGGATTTTACCAAGTGGCGAGACCGCTGGTGTTAAACCGTAGTGCGATTGCTGTTGGCCTTGACTTCTTGGCGAGGGATTCCAAGGTGATACATGGCGGGGCATGATGCTCCTGTGGAACCGGATCGACTTGGATCAGGTTAACTTCACTAGAGCCAATATACGGTGAAGTATAGCGGCCTATCGTGCTTGGAATTCCTCGTGCGCATATCCTCCTTTGTAAAGGTGATGCGGGGAAGTGCTTAGTCGCAAGGTTGCATTGTTGGGCCGACTCTTACGGACTCGGCCTAATCAGGTGAGGAAGACTTGAATCGTGAGGGCTTCTTGAAGAGCTTCTCGTCTCTTTTGATAAGCCTTGACTCATAGAAGTGATCCTTGCGGGGATATTGGCCAATTGTGCCATTACATCAAAGCGGTATGGAGAGTTGAAGTTCGGTTTATCTCTTCAATCGGGCTGAATCGAGGCTGCCGGGAGTTGAACTTCATCGCGGTGCTTTCTTTGTAGCTTCTTTGGCGACCACTGGCATTGCGCTTTCTGCGTGCGAGTGAGGGATTTGTTGGTACCCCGACTCACGAGGCGTCTTGGCATTAAGTCGGGGACTTCGGATACTTGTATTTGTACTCGTGTCCACTCACGGTGGCGTGGGCTTGAGTTCCCCGCCGGACGGTGGAATGTTACCACTGTTCATCGTCTCCCTCGGAATTGCGGAGTAGCATGACATGCCTTTCCCTTACGCCCGGCTTTTCTTGAAGAAGAGGCTACCCATTGCTCGTCTTCCGGTAAGTGCGGGTGGACCCACAAGACTTAGCCATTGGTACGTATCGATACAAGTCCTTTACGGCGTTGCTTGTGCGGTCGTCATTCACCGTCTTCAACGCAACTTTGACCAGCGGTTCGGGTTCAAACCATGTCAATGGCACCGACCGAAACTTATGGATACGCATTAGCTCCGACCTTCTTTTCTTTGGGCGGCTTCATAGTAATGACCCTACATCAATTAAAGCACGGATTTTGTCCTTAAAGTGAAGCGAGTTAGTGGGGTGATGAAGCGCCCATAGTGCGCCGCGGTATCTTGGGTCATTAGTGTTCATCGCCTCCTCTTGATTCGAATCGGAGGAGCTTGATCTTGTTATTTTCCACAAGATATTTGAAGAGACCGGGAATCTCGTCGTCCCTAAAGGAATAGGACTTGGGAATCTCGGCTCTAAGACCTTGTTTTGTGGCCCGGGTTGCCGTTGATACTGTTGCGGCGCATTCATTCTTCTTCTTCTTCTTCTTCTTCTTTGGGGTTGGAGTTGGAGCGTTTGGTTATAACCGCCGTCTTGGCTTGCTCTTTCCCTTTGCCACGTGGGACAAAGTTAAGCGGAGCTTCCGTTGTCGGTGACCCCTCTCGCCTTTTTCCTTTTGAGGAATCTCGGCTTGCTCTCCACGAACCTTCAAGTCCTTCCGTTATCGATGGTGTTGTACCCATTGCTTCAAGCACATCTATTGATAAGTTCTTTGTGGCGAGGTTTGGAGGATGAACTCCTGTTATTGGATCCGGAGTTCATTGCCTTGTTAGAATCGTTTAACAAAGATGTCCACGGTTTCTCCGTCTTTACGCTTCGTCGAACAGCGTCCGATCGATACCTCGGTATCGTCATCAAAGAAATTGGTAAGGAAGCTAGACTCCATGTCGTCCCGGTGTGAATGCTCCCGGCTTGAGGCGGCGGTACCATTCGGCTGACCCACGAAGGGTGCCAGCGAATGACCGAACCATCAAGGGTTCGTTGCGAAATAACTCCGAGGTGTGACTTGAAATAAATCAAGTCTTTGCGTCGGGGAACCCTTCCGTCAAATGGTGTGAAGTTTATTAAGTTAAACTTTGGCCAGTGCGGGATTGATTCCCACTCCCTCGGGTATGGGCAAGGAATACCCGTCTTCTTTACTTCTTGGCGGAAATCAATGAGTTGATTTTGCTCTCCAAGTCTTTGATCTTCGCTCTCGAGCAGCGTCAGCGTGGTTCGGGGGTTATCATCTTCGGTGCTTCCTCGATCCGAATCGCTATCATCTTCATCGGCGTTGGCCGGCTTCGATTCACCTTGATGTTTTGTCGGGGCTTGGATGCGTTGGTGGTGCATTTCTCTCATCGTGCATGGCCAACTCCATCTCTAACTTGAAGTTTTCCGTTGTTTATTCAGCGCCGTCTAGCATTTTGGCCACTTGATGCATGCGATCATAAGCGTTTCTTAGGGGCTCCTTAGCTAGATCTGATATGATCGGATCGATTCTTGAACCAATATCGGCGCATCATCCTCGCGGGTAACCCCTTGAAGCTTATCGTATCACGGACCGTCGGATAGTCGGACCATAAGCGAGTTAGCGTTGCGATCTTGTTGGGAATAGCCGTGGCGATGGTTCTTTCTGGTCATATTATTAGTGACCTCGGCAACTCACCCTCTCGGAAGGTCATCCTTTACGGAATCGCCTTGACCTAGGTCTCGGCATCTCGGTGGTGAGTCTGGAAGGCCGACACCCTTTGGAGCTTCTTGATGGCAATTGCATTCGAGAGCATCGTCTTAATGAGCTTGGAGCACAAGCATGGCTGTGTCAATTTGGGGAATTCTTTCGAGATTTTCGTACCCTTGCGGTAGTACGGCTCATCGGTGTGTTATATGCAGGCGACTGCCGTATGTCGGTTTGATCTCGGGTATAACATCCTCATCATCGGATGAAGCGTCTCCTTAGAGGGCGGATCAACCCATCGAAACTTCGAAAGTGACTTCGCCTAGACTTTCGCCGATGTGAGTCGCGAAGTCTCGGCGGACTCTCGGACTTGATTTTGATCCGATAGGGGAGGCTATAGGAATCTTCTTGTCCTTGTTGGAGCAGTGCGACCTCTGCATGAGGAGTGACCCGTGATTCTCTCAGAGGACCAAGGCGATCCTTGATAGTCGGTTTGGTAGTGGTGGCGGGAGTTGGCTTCACCCGATTGAATCTGACGCCTTTGACTTTGGCGTCGTCTATCTTGGGCCTTGGCGTTGGGCTGCGCTGTATCCTTCGGTTTAGGTGCGAGGCGAGTGTGGACAAGCGAGGTTGGGGCACCATTAGACTTGGGCCTCAAACACGGCGATGCGTTGGTGGCTTCTTTACCACCTCCTTCTTTAACTCCGCGAGCTGTTGCACCAAAGCTTCGTGCTTGCATAAGAGTCTTGGCTTCGGATCGCTCACGAAGTGTGGAAGCGGTTCCGTTTGACACGGACCCACTCGTTGGTTGGCGGCTTGGATGGACCGTCGATCACTTGGTGAAGCCTCGCGTGAGTTGGATCTTAGATCCGCCGTAGCGGACCCCATCCATGGTGCATGGCTTTGGCAAGCTTGCGCCATGCTTTGTCGTCGCCTTTGGCGGCTTCGCTGGAAGCGCCCGGCGCATCGTCGGCGTTCATCTCGGGCACCATCCCGGACCGGCCGAAGGGATTTCTTCTTTACTGCGGCAGCGAGTTGAACTTCGCCGTCACGGGGCTCTACATCGGAGGCCCATCGGGTTCTCCTTGCGGTGAGACCTTCTTGGGCGGCGGAGGCTGGATCACGGAGGAGGGTGAGGGCGAGTACTCCTCGAACTTCTCTGGTCGAACTTCGAACTTCGACCTCTTCTTCCAGGGATAGGGATCAGCGGTTGCGTACGGCGACCTCCGATCGAGGCGGTGGCTCCCCTAATGGTCGCCCGGCTTGTTCGCGGTAAAAGTCGGGATGATTGTCATTGATTTGAATTTGTTTACGGCTTCTTTTGCCTACAACAAAATTCAAAAGAAATTGCCTTTTATTTTAAAGTACAATGAAAATCAAAAAGATTGCGACTTCTTCCTAAACAAACACGAGGATCTACGTTATGTCGAGGTCACCAAACTGCGTCAGGTTCTTTGCTGTCGGGGGACTTTTGTGTCCGTGGACCACCGTAATTCGATCGAGTAGGGCAGGGTTGGAACTACTGAGATGTAAAGGGGCTCGTTTCACGAAGGAAGCGGCGCTGAGGGATCACACTCACGAAGGAGAGGATCGCTGGCGGGTGAGATCTACTAGGAGAAATCCTGGCTATCCACGAGATTAAGGCGAAGCTTAATCTAGAGGGTATCTGTAGTTCGACCAATTCGGTTACCTTTGCTTATAGATCGGCGTCGGCCGGACTTGAGCTGGGTGCTGAGCAGTCTGGCCGATTACTAAGTAGATCTGCAAGAATTCTTGAAGTCAGAGCTCTTCCAAATCACCAAAATCCAAGCCTCAGGAAGCCTTGAAATCCCCAAATCCAAGACCTCCCCACCTTCAAGACCCCCTATTTATACAAAAGGGGATGTCTTGTGACCAAGTGGCTCGGCCACTTGGCCGAGCACCTCGGCCAAGTTGGTAGGTGGCTCGACCATGGTGGCCGAGCCACCTCGGCCCTGGTAGAGCACCTCGATGGCAGGGGCCTCCCAAAGGCCGAGGCCTCGGCAAAGTGGCTGATCCTCGACCACTGGTAGCACCTCGGCCAAGTTGGTAGGTGGCTCGACCATGGTGGCCGAGCCACCTTGGCCATTTGGTAGGAGTTAATGCCTCAGCGTCGCTTTTCATTTGTTTAGCCGTTTCTCCGTCGATTCTTTCGGTCTTCGGGCTTAGTTTTGCTCGGTGATGTCGCCGTTGGGTTTGAGTCGTGTCGATCAACTTTCGAGTTCAAGCGGCTCGTTTGCATCGGCGGACTAAATGCGGTTGATTCCGTCTCGTCAATGCTTGAGTTTAGCCAACTTCGACGCGCCGTTTCATTGGCTCGTGCGTCTTGCCGACTTACTTCATGTGCTCGTCGACTTCGCTCACAGCGTTTTCGCGGCGTGATGCGTTTTCGCGGCGTCGGTTTGTTGAATGGATCGTCGGTTGTCAACCCACCGTCACGAGTTTTGATCGGGTACTGATAAGCAATTTTTTATGCCTACAACATCAACCATAAATTTCAAGTTCCTTCATCTTTCCGTCAAAACTCATCAGCCTCCGAGCAAATTGATGGCCTCATTGAAAGAATAGATGGTCTTATCGAATGAATTGATGCTCTTAGATACCAAATACTCGATATTCTTCAAATCCGTAATCTTCTCCTCGTCATTGGCGTCCAAATTATTCTTAATCATGTTCGTCATGTTGTCCAAATTATATATCCTTAATCATGTTCATGTTATGACAGTAGCTCACAAGTTCCTTTTTTGCCTCCATTTTCTTCTTGTATTCTTCGAGACTTCATCAGCAGCCAATTTGGACGCAATCATGTAATCCTTAATCGGATTTCTCACTTTTGTCTCCGACTTCTTGTTTCGAGTAAACGTTTCTTCTGCAGAGATACTGAGAATACCGCTGGCATCGACCTCAAAGCAGACAGTCATCAGTGCGACTCTTTTGGGAGATGGAGGGATGCCCGAGGGCTCAAACATGCCAAGCAATTTGCTCAACGTCCTCCACGACTCCTCACCCTCGTATACCGAGATCAAGGCTAAAGGTTGACGGCCTGAGAGAGCCGATAACGCTATCTGCTTCTTCGTGGGAGTCCTTGTGTTTCTTGGGATCAACACATTCATCCATCCTGCAAAACCATTAAGACCGATAGACCAGGTTGTAACATCCAAGATGACCAAGTCTTGGACATTCTTGTTTCCTTTGCCGCTCAAGATTGCAGCTTGGACTGCAGCACCACAGGCAACAGCCTCATCAGGGTTGATTTTCTCGCAGAGCTCCTTCCCGTCAAAGAATTCCCGTAACAATTTCCGAACTATCGGGGTTCTTGTAGGCCCGCCAACAAGCACCACTTCATGGACACTGCTCTTGTCCATCTTGGCATCGCTCAAACACTTCTCAATGCCCTCGTGATTGTCAAGTAGAAATCGATACCCTCATACAGGGAATCAATCTCGATTGCGGTCTCCTCAGTAAAAGAAAGGGTTCTGATTGCCCCCTCACAAGCTGCTCTCAACTTCCAAAATGCCTTGGAATCGAGTCTGATATCCTTTTTGTTCTTGCTGTTGAACTCCTTGACCAAGCTCCACACCATGGCTCTGTTAAACACCTGTCCTCCAACACGGCAGTAGCCTTGACCTCAAATATACCCTCTGAAATAGTGAGAAGCGAGACATCCAAAGTGCCGCCTCCAAGGTCACAGATGAGGACATTCTTCTGACCGACACGGGTTGCCTTGTTGTGGAGACCATAAGCAATAGCAGCTGCAGTCGGCTCGTTGACAATCCTCATGATGTTAAGTCCAGCAATCAAACCAGCATCCTTGGTGGTCTGACGTTGAGAATCATTGAAGGAAGCAGGGACTGTAACCACCGCATTCTTCACAGAGAAACCAAGGTAAGCCTCAGCAATTTCCTTCATCTTAATCAGAACCATTGACAAAATCTCTTCAGCTGTAAACTGCTTCTTTCCTCCCTTGTACTCAATCACGATCATGGGTCTGTCACCCGGGCCACAAATGACCTCAAAGGGCCAGAACTAGGGGTGGACACGAACCAAATAATTAATAAACAGTTCGGTTATTATTCGTCCAGATATTCGGTCATATTCGATTCGGTACTTCATTTAATAATAAATGAATATTTTTTAGTATTCGGTGCATAAACGAATAGAATTTGACTATAGGTATATTCGATTCGTTTGATTATTAAATATTCGTTTATGTATTTCTACTTCTAAATTATTATATTACATTATCTTTTACATGCATAATTTTATAAATATTGCTATTTATAAGTATTATATTAATAATTTATAAACATACACTATAATAATTCTTATATTGAAATATCATACTAACTGTTAGAATTAATATAAAATTATAACCCTCGACCCTCACCATAACTTTGGAGTTTTGGTCTAATGGTTAGAGGGACTAAATTTAAGATGGTATCAGAGCAATCCAGGTTCAAATCCCACCGGCCACGAATTTTAAGCGGATTTTCTAAAAATTGACACCGCTGCGTGAGTCCAGGTTTCAGTCCATAAAAAAGGGCGTTCAACTTGTGGGGTCATGTTAGAATTAATATAAAATTATAACCCTCGACCCTCACCATAACTTTGGAGTTTTGGTCTAATGGTTAGAGGGACTAAATTTAAGAATAACAATTAAGTAAAACATTATAGAAAATAAATAAGAAAAGACTTCAAACATAGAGTTTGAAGTCAACACCTCATGGTTGAGGATCTTGTGACTTAACAAGTGTGCTATTGAGATATTCGTGAACATTTGACAAATATTCGTCTAATTAACGAACCAAATTTGAACACCATTTCCCTATTTGACATGAATTCGAGTTCGACTTCGAATTCGTGAAAATTAACCGAATACGAATATGAATACCATGGTATTCGATTCGATTCAGTTCGTTTCCACCCCTAGCCAGAACTCGGGGTTGCTCCGAAGAGAAGGGATACTATAGTAATTCCTTCCAATCAATTGCTTTACATCTAGAAAAATATATCAAAACCAGCATGAATCATTCTGAAGTTACAATACCCACAATGCAAGAAAGAGATTGATCTAAAAATTACAAGCAAAATAATGTTCAATCACTCAGCGTCTTTCACAGTACAAGGGGGGAAAAAAATTGAGAACAAGAGAAGAGGGACTGCCCACAGAAAAACCAAATATTTGTATCAGGTTAGCTTACTATTACTTTTACAAACGGATTCAAAATTTGCAAAAGGTATAAGATCATCAGAAACAAAATGTACCATATAATAAAATCGCAAAGCTAGAACTAGAATAATTTGTGGGATAAAATTTTATAGTGTTAGTGAACTAGAACTAAAACTAGAATAAAATTTTACAGTGTTAGTCAACTAGAACTCTAACAAAACTAGAACTGGGATAATTGTACAAAATTATCCCTTTTTTATTTTTCTATACAAAATGAGAGTTCTAGTCTCTCAATTTATCCCAAGTTTTAGCTTGGAAATAGGTGGTACAAAACTAGAACTTCTATTTATTTTATTATTTTTCATTTTTATATTTCTTTTTTCTTCACTTCATTTCTACTATGGTCATCATCATCATTAGACCATCTTGAGTCGGATCGGATCTCGTCTCCTCTTAACATTTTCTTTTTACCAAATATTATAATTATATAATTAATTTAAAAGTAAAGATTGTATCAATCCATAATTTATTAAATAATAAAATTGAGAGATAAGGAAAGAGATCTCGGGGAGCGAAAAAGGAAGGAAAATGTGGAATTTTTTTATAGACTTGTACTATAATAATTTAAAAATAAAAAGCTACAACATATGTTATAATAATAATTGTCAATATCTTATAGTCTAATCAAAAGTTATTTAATAGTAAATAACATTCTCGTAAATAATTATCAATCAATAATATATAGTAAGTTTAAAATACATAAATAGTATTTATATACTCAAAATACATAAATATATACTTCATGATTATAAAATTTATCTCACATTATTTTATCAAAATATCCCGCTTCACAAATTGTTCCTATTTATCCCACTAAAATATCCCACTAGCAAAAAATTATTCCACTTTAACAATTATCCAACTTCGCATAAAAATGTCCCAATTGACTAACACATAAGGGAGCGTAATAAATTCTAAGGGAACGTAAATTTGATCACGTGGCGTCTTATTAAAAGGCTAAAAGGCCAATTTGGTCCCTGTACTACGGCCTTATACTCAAATTAATCCCTGCACTTTCTTTTTTCTCAACTTAGTCCTCGTACCGCACCTCAGTTACAAACTTAGTCTTTTTTTAACATCCGTTAAAAATTTGGTGTTAATTTTTTATTTATGACCACAGTACCCACAAGAAGTCCCTTTACATTTGGATCTAAAAAAATTTGGACTAAAACAATTCACATAGTTTCTGGGAGAAACTCTATCGCAGCAATCTTGTAGGATTAGGTATAATTCCCTATGCTTTAAGGCTCGTGAAGATGACACTGAGGTGCATCAAAGAGATCATTAGTTAGCTTATATTGCTGAAATATATGATACGACTTTCTTTAGATTGTAATTAATATTTTTCTATTAGTATGCCCTATACTTCCATGTGTGATCGTTTGTCGATGACACTCGCAATTCTTCTCAACGGGTCGAGCTAGCATACTATAATCGTGGACTATGACATTAAATCTGATTGTTTATTTTAATTAACTAAAGTTTTGAGGTAGTGTTGGTCGTAAAATAGATTTGATAAGTCTATTTGTTGATCATCATTACTACTCAAACTGCAGGCATGGATAACTAATGAGATCCAATCCAATCATGCAGCGCACAAAAGGATATTAATCAAATGCAGAGATATAAGAGAAAATAACAGGTAAAAATTCGTCTTTTTGTCGCCAAAAGAAAATTAAAACTACAACAACTGAACATTGATCACCAGAACGCCAACCAAACCCTAGATTCATTAGCCGACTCTCCACTAATTTAGCTACCCTGAGACCCAAATTGAACTATACCAAATCTCTTTGTGTTGACTTTTTTGGCTTGAATCCAAACATGTGGGGCCCATTTTGATTTCAAATGATTTCCTCTTTTGTCTATATTTGGCAAAGGTCAGCAAGGGAAAGATTCAGAAGCCAAAATATTCGGCCCTTAAAATCAAGGGATACATCTTTGATAGAGACAAGTGGGCCCCAGCTTGAGAGATTATCCAACAATTGCGGCTGGCGTTATGAGCGGAAGAAGAAAGGAAAAAGGGGTTGAGGTCATTGTCAAGGGTCGCTCTCACTCTCATTTTTCCTTTCATTTTTGATTCCTCAGACTCTCTCTTTGATTGAAGACTTCGTCCCTGGTGTTAAGAAAAAATTGAAGAGAGAGTGCTACACAGAAATAGAGAGGTGCTCATTTTGTACGAGTTTTATTACTCAATTTTGAGTGTTGTAATTGAGAGAGAAATATAGTGAAATCCCTCTTCAGTGGGCGTAGATCAATTTGATCGAACCACGTAAATCTTGTGTGTTTGTGATTGTCTCTCTATTTTCTGGTTTGTTTAGTGTGTAATTTTGGTACACTTGATCAGACCGCTGAGGATTTAACCCAACACTTTGAAAATAGAAATTTTATGAAAAATAAATAAAGAAACACAGGTAATGACTTCATCAGTAATTAACTCACAAAGAGCCTATCCCTCTCTCCTATAAGACCAACCCAGAGATAAAATTAACAGAAACAAGGTTCATTGACATGTAATTGTTAAGGTTAGGGCAATATCGTCCTTCTAATTTTTACTTAACGGAATTTTTAACAAATATCTAAACTAGGACTAAGTTTAAATTTAGCAACGGGTACAAGGACTAAATTGAGAGAAAAAAAAGTGCAAGGACCAACTTGAGTATGAGGCCCTAGTACAAGGATCAAATTGGTCTTTTAGCCTTATTAAAATATTATATTTATATATTTTAAACAAGTCTAAATTCACATATTTGACTGGGATAAATCCGATTAACTTCTCAGCATCAGTAAGCGCCACGCAGAACGGCGTCTTCCCGGTTCCCTTGCTCATCGGCGATGATCACCACTCGAATCGTGCTGCCAAACTCCGACGCAAGAGTATGTGGTACCAAGATCAATCCCGATCGCTAGGCTCGCTTTTTTCCCATCATTTCAAGAAGAATAAGTGGTAGCACAAGAAGAAGAAGAAACCTAGGAGAATTGAGCTTAATACCGAGAGAGGTGAGAGACTTCGCCATGGTTTTGAAAAGAAAAGAAGGAAAGAAATGGGCGTCAGTAGATATGTATACTTTCGCCAAATTGAACCTTTGTGTACGTGTAGCCTTCTCGGAATTTCATACACCTCACAGTTTTCATACGTCTGTTTAAAATACATTGTATGTCAGTGCTCTCCATCGTGCAAACATGAAAGTTTCGCCTGAATGTTTCTCTATGATACTCGTATAATTATTTTTGAAGTTTTAACCATTAATATATGTCAGCTTTACTGCTGGACCTTCCTCTATTTTAAACTTCACTTCAAATATAGTTGGGATAGATCTAATTGTAAACTTTGAAAATATTAATTGTTAGAAAAGTATAAAATTAGCAAATGAGCGTTCTATGAGAATATATATTCGGATGAAAATTTTACATTTTGCATAAATGAATATTTTCAGCATGTCAATTTTGAAACTACTTAGATTATATAAATGCACCGAAAAATATGCAAAGTATGAAAGGCTTTTAGGTGCTTTAAGTGTTATTTGCCATTTCTTAAATAGCAGAAATAACAAAACTTTTTCGGAGTCGATTTCCAATGATTCGGCCTTTTGTTCTTTAACAAAGTCATTCTAGGGTTATTCTTAACATTTTTACGCGAATATATTTTTCTCATGTTTTCATGAGTAAATCGAAGAACCATGTTTTCCTTTTGTAATGAGTATACCTAAGCTGCTTTAACATGTGGAGATTGTCCTCTTGGGAACTACTCAATGCAACAAAAAATAAAAAATAAAAAAATAAAAAAAAATTCATGGCAACATGATGAGATAAAAAGAGAATGTCTTTTGCGTTTGGCTGCAGTTTTATAACTGATTTCAGCATGAACTTCGGCACGTGTCATGGGAGTTGCCCTCCACGTGTGGTCGTGGAGTGACGCGTGCTAATTCGAAGCTGATATTGTGGATCCCAGAATAAAGACCGCCTTATAAAATGAGTCGTGGGGAAAAAAAAAAGTCTTTTTGTATGTAGCAAAACTTTTTAGAGGGTGGAAAAAGTCAAACAAGATTTACTCAGAGGGTACGTGTACCCAATTTAAGTTCAAGGACAATAAGTGGCACATACAACGGTCTAGATTTGTGGAGGTTGCCGGCACGGTGGTGTTTGTAATAGAGTTTTCCTAAGCATTGATGAGTAGGAATCTCGATAGAACCGTCCGCATGCGATGGACAGTTTCGAGCTGTACATAGAGAGGATGAATTATAAATTTACCATCATATTTTTAGCACATGCAGCTGAGAGGATTCGTACTCAGAGAAATGACTAAAGATGAGAGAGATAAAAAGGAAAAAGGATGAGTGTGGTCCTATGTTTTCCACTCATTCTCTCTCTTTACCCACACCCCTCTCTATCTCTCTATTTCTTAATCATTGCCCTTCAATTAGTTCGTAAACATGCGATGGATTATTGGCATTCTTAATATAAAAATATTTTTAGTCATAAATCCGAATGAATATAAAGGCCTTAAAGGCCTGCGACTAGAGTTAAACCGGTTTAATGGAACAAATCCATGATTAATCTTAGTTTGGCAAATAACTTGGCCAGAGCTTAAACTTGTTTCGTTAGATCAATTTGGCCTTAAATCGTACCACGTTTGTTCCACCTCCCACCGACCAAAACTAAACTGAGGACAAAAAGAGATAAGATTTAACAATGATCCTAAGAGAAGATATGCTAATGTCTGTAATCATCTCGGATGAATTCCAAAATTTGGAAATTCTCTTTTTGTAATAGATGTTGGCTCATGCTAGATTTAGAACAGAACTGATAAGATAATCCCACAACGTATTGTATAATGTGCTGCCATAAAAACAAGCTCCAGCTTGTTCACTTCATGCGGCTCAAATTCTGAAATCCACAGAAATATCAAAATGACTTCACTCCAAGAAAACATCAAAATGGTTCTCTCGTCGCCATTATCATCGATAAAACTGTCATGTCTCCCTCGAAAGAAATAACACTAATCAGTTTCAACATTGCTTGTGCACATAAGTACAAAACTTCAACCAGATGCAAATAATTGGTACTTATTCCCAAATTTAAGCAATGACACATAATAATGAATTAGAAGGCAGAGCCTCCACCTTTGGTCTTTCCAAGCATAATGTCCTTGGCTTCGTTAATCTTCGAAGCTAAGTAATCGCTTCCTCCTGCATCTGGATGATTAGCCACCATCACCTTCTTGTGTGCTTCTTTAACTTTATCGGCAGGGACGCTCTCCCTATTCAAAATGACATAAAGAGCGGCAAATTAGAAATAGTCCCAAAAGAAAAATATGCGACTGTGCAGAACTATATAATAGAATGGATGTTCAGTGGCATGTGAAAATCATTGTATGGAAAACACAAAACAATGAATGGATATCGAGATCAAATGACAGATAGAAAGATGGCAATCACAAACACACAGATTCAACGAGGTTCAGAGCAAGTCCTATATACTCGGACAACAGCAAACGATCCTTTTATTATTTCAATAAACAGCAGAAGAGATCTCACACGGTTGATCACAAACTTCTGTCAAAGATATTCCTAAACCCTTGTCACAAATTTATTTATAGAATTTTACAAGGATGGAGAAATCATAATCAGAACATAATCAGAATCAGTCCAAAAGATTCTCTGGAAAGGCAACTATTAGTGGAGGACCCTCATGTACCACTCAAATATCATCTGGGTTCTTTATGTTTTGAAGCCATCAATTGCGTTCTCTAATGTTATCTCCGTCATCAATCTAGGTTTTTATTTACCAACTTTTGCTAAATCTTGATGACGAGTCAATGATGTGGCAGGTCAAACATGTAACTTCACTTACTCTTTTTGCTGACTTGATGCCCTCCACGTCACTGACATGTCAACAAGATTTAACGGAATGTTGTAAAAAATTTAACGGAAGTTTCTAGAAAGGACATGGGCTGATAATAGAGGTAATGTTAGGGACTCCCACTGACGACCTCCAAATATAAAGAAGCTAGATGATATTTTGCAATACATGGGGGACCACCACTGAAGTTTTGCCCTCTGAAAATCAGCCTTCAAACAGTTTACATTCGAACAAGATTCGTCAACTCAGACGTTTGGAGATATCTATCTAAGTTGCAGAAGGAAATCAACTTAAGAACAAGATGTTTGTCCAGGCGCTTGAAATTTAGTCAGGAATTTGAAGGTTATTTAAGACACTCCAACAAGTTATGTTACAAATGATCAAATTAGAAAAACAAAATAAAAGGCTTTACTCTACGACATGATTCTCACAATCCCATCTAAAAACTCCCCGTAAAAAAGAAACCAAGAACCACTATTTTCTAAAATATGTTATCCTATAAGCTGGTAAAAAAATTTAAAAAATTTCTACCAAAAAACTGTCCTTAAAGAAGTACCTGGATCCAATGCCCACAAAATGAAACCTACAGCAGATGCACAAATACCTGAACCAAGCATCACAAACTAAAAGATTTTTGACAACAGCTGCATCCATAAAGCCAATTGGAATTGTAGCTCTTTGGACCATATAGTAGTGAACGTAATGGAGTAGATAAACTTGAACAAAACTGAATGAAAGAACAAGATTCAAAAATTTGGGACAAAGGCTGTATTGTTGTTGTTGTGGCTCTTTGAACGAGCAGTTCATAATTTGTTTTACATTTATTATCCAAAGACCGGAGATAACTCATATAATCCAACCCCAACCCAGCCAATAAAATAAAATAAAATCAATAATTATGGTTTTGCAAACTCTAATAGTTCAAACCAGGAAAATAAGGCTCTTCAAAAATTGTGTACTACCATGGTTTATGGGCAAGATCCAGAGGGGTGCCTGATTGCATTAGCTAAAAACGCATGATGACCAATCATAAATTGTTGCTTTGTACAACAACAACCAAAAAAAAAATCTTGCTTTGTGGAGCGCTTTGTGGAGCTTTCTTAAATCTAAGCTGTAGACCATAGCCAAGGCTCAAGCTGATTCCAGTAGGAAAACAATTGGAGGATTTTTTTCCCCAGCCCTAAGCCGTTATCGAACACAATAACATGCATAAAAATATCTTCAATGCATTTGCAATTCTTGATTCATACTAAAAGTACATAAATAAAAGGTTTATTCTGGGTAAGGAAAAGCATTCTCCAAATTTCTCTTTACCTAATTATTTCATAGTACCATAACAAAATGGAGCTAAGACGAAAACCAAAAACAGATGTGAACAGAATATATATGGAAATCCAATGCCGTAAGAAATGTTTCTCAAAATGACAGCAAACGGAAAACATCTCAAAATGACAGCAAACGGAAAACAGCAACAACAAGAAATACAATGTCAAGGTATAGAGCATACCCTGGTCTCTGGTCAAGTTGAGGTTACCTTAAGGTGAAGGTTGAAAGCGGTATCCTATTAGACGGTTACATGTTAATATTTGGAGCCAAAGGGAGGGTATCCTGGATTGATCAAGGATATTTCCTTTTAGCCATTAATGTGTCTGCAGGAATATCCATAATATTCTTGAAATGTTCCGGATGGATACCCCTTGAATGAATGGGATATCCCCTTATGTAATCCCTAGTAGAAAATAATATTTTCCCATAGGAAGGCTCAATAACAAGCAAAAGATAGGTTTACGTTTCATAAATACTTAGCACGTACCAACATGCCAGTTCCTGTTTAAAAGCATCAACACAATAAAGAAATAACAGGCCTTTTTCTCGAAAATATTGAAGAATTTAAAAAAAAAAAAAAAACTTCTTATGAACTTTAAGCAAGTTGCTAGCAACTACCAAGTTGGTCCAATATTATTTACTCTCTTCCACTCCAATACCTCTAGATAGATAAGTCAACTTATCAGTTATCACTAGTTTAATCTTTAACATTTGACTGAATTTAGACACACACACAAAAAAAAAAAAGTTTCAATAATAAGGTACCAGGTAGGAACATCACTTTTAATCCTAAAAAAAGGTTAAACTTGAATATGTATTACATTTGCAGTTAAAAACTTTCATCGACCATTTTTTGTTTGATGTTGGTTGATGCTAATAAATGTTTGAAAAATTGATTGCCATTGGTATGTATCGGCCTATCGGCAAAAAACTCTACCAGATTTTACGCATGCTAATCCAATTCAATCACAACCAATCTACACCATTGATATTGAATAACGATGACTATACATACTGATTTTAACCAGTAACAACCACATGTGAGGAGATCTGAGCTTTAAAATACCAAAAGCTGGTCTATATTGTAATATTGGGGAAAACAGAATAGAAATCAATGAACAGAAAGTTTGTGATTAAACTCCAACATATTCCATGTACCAAAAATTCGGTCTGACACTGTTGAAACCATGGAAACGCATGATACTGATACCAATAAAGGCAAACTAATACCACTCAATACCAAAATTTCAAACTTTATTCCAACAGATTTGGTTCTACTAGATTATGAGAATGACCCTACATTGCAACTGATGCAACAAACTAATTCTAATGAGTGAAATATAACACGTATCTTGCTATACTATATAGAACGCTATTTCTCGATGAACAAGCAAATTCTTAAGGACAACCATCGAAAACGGTTATCTGAATAAAATTTCTCAAATGCATTTGCAGTTCCCAATTTGAACCAAAAGTACATAAAAATTCACCCTGGGTAAGGAAGGAACTTTCTTCAAATCTCTCTTTACGTATTTATTTCTCAGTACCATAATAATATGAAGCAGGGTAAATGGTGCTAGAAACGAGTGTGGAACGCTTTGTTCAACAGATAGAGAACTTGACATAGAGGCAATACGAGAAGCTGCATGGAAATCCACTTCTCATTAACAAGAACAATTTGTCCATCATAAACATTTAGCACGTAACAACATGCTAGCCCTTGTCTAAAAGTATCAACAAAACAAGAAAAATAACAGATCTTCACTTGCCTTCACTCCAATTCCTCTGGATAAATAGTCTACTCATCAGTATTTTGATTTTTTTTCAACATTTGACAGAAGCTAAGCAAAACAGTCCCCTTCAAACATTGATAGAAGACATGAATATCACTTAGCATCGTAAGAAAAAGTTAAATTGCCTTTTCTTACAACATACAAGATTAAAAGCCTTCCAATACTATTTTTGTTTGATGTTAGTTAATTCTGACCAAGGTTTCAAGTGTGAACAGGCATTAGTATGTACCTACCGTGCCTTATTGGATCTTAAGCATATGCTAAATCCAACCCAATCAAAACCAATCTACACCGTCAATATGGATAGTAATGAGTCAATGACTACACAGGATGATCTTAGCTAGAAGTGTTCACACATTATGAGATCTATTTTTAAAATATCCAAACTTGATTGTACAGTGTGATACTGAGGAAACTAAAAAAAGAAATCAATGAATCAAAAAATTGTAATTAAACTCCAATACTTTTGATGTACCCACAATTCCAGTCTAAAACTATTCAAACTGTCAAACATCCCGATATTGATACTATAGCTGAAAAGGATATATGATAATAGTTAACTTAACGGGGAGATGACATAACAGAAATGAATGGACGAATATGATTCATGTAGCTGAAACAAAATTTTTTGGAATAAAGGCTTGTCCTTGTTGTATATTACATGTACCAACAATTCCGGTCTGAATCTGTTGGAACTGTCAAACCTCCAGATATTGATACCATAAAGGCAAACAAATACCACATTGATACCGATATTTCAAACCTTATTTCATCAGATGTGGCTATACCAGAGATGATAATATGCTAAATATATGAGAAAACACAACCTAAACTACAACTAGCAACAAACTAATTATAATGAATGAAGACACACATCTTGCTCTACTATTTCAGGGAAGTTACAGAATGTCGAGGAACATGCAAATTATTAACAACGTTCACTACACGGAACTCCGAATTTGTTGTGAGAGTTGAGGGTTACAATTGCATACTCTACCATGAACTCACAGTCCTCTCCGCTGCACAAAACTCTAGACCTTTGAGCGTAATAATTTTCTACTCTATAACACAGATCAATCATAAGAACATGCTCATGATGCATGCAATGGAGTGTGTACACCATTCAAAAAAATGGAAATACTGTAAAAATGTACATAATTTCTATAGATAATCTCTCAACTAGCAGTTAAATATGTAAGAAAATTTTTGTCAAACACTACTATAAGAAGATATTCTCACCGAACACCGAGAATGAGAGCAGCTTCTCTTCTCGTCATAGTACTTTGAAATCCTCCTTCATAAAATCTGCGCATCCG
The DNA here is from genome assembly GCA_012295165.1 of Asparagus setaceus. Lineage (NCBI taxonomy): Eukaryota > Viridiplantae > Streptophyta > Magnoliopsida > Asparagales > Asparagaceae > Asparagus > Asparagus setaceus. The sequence goes on from CM022705.1 coordinate 16,026,638, forward strand.
AGGAACAATCGGCCGTGCCTTGTAAGCCTGCCATGCTTGGATACTATATCTACCAACAAGAGCAGCAGCAGCTACTGTCATTCCTGCTATAAACGGGGTCGCCTAAAAAAATTTAAAAAAAAGTGAATAATGTTAGAAAAATATTTATAATTTAAGGCATAATGTTAATCTTCAAACTTAGGATTGTGTGATTTTATCCCTAATCGTATATTCGGCCTTTATGCTGTCGATCTTACTTCACTAATTAGCATCTTCCAGTGATTATATATGCTAAAGTTACAAATTAATTAGAAATTTAGGAAAAATCTCTATAAATAAAAGTTTGCTTCTTTACGCATTCCGCATTAATTTTTTCGAACTTTTTCACAATTTACCATCTTCCAGTGATCATGGATGCTAAATTTTACAGTTTTACTAGCAATATAGGAAACCCTTTGGAAAATTTTGTTTCTTTGGGCTTATGAAGTAATATCTAAAGGTTTCTGATGTAAAAACCTAAAAAGAAACTATCTTGGCATCATAAAGCTTTGATTAGAACGCAATAAACAAGCCAATGATGAAACGTGAGCATAATAAGAGAATTAATAGCACGATATTTTGAAGAACTCGCCATTTTATTGGGAGATGGGCATTCGCAGAGTCGTTTTATTCGGCAGCTACTGTAAATAATTCGGCGAATTTAATTTATTGATGCTGCGAATTATCGCCCCGGCGGCGGCGGGGTCGTCGCTGGAATTGGGAGAAGAAGCACACTCTGTTGTTCTCTCTTTTCGATCCTTTTTTTTTTTGCAATTTAACCCTCCACGTGTCTCCGGGATTTTAAAAAGGGCTAATTGCATATTTTTCCCTTAAATCATCCATAATTGCAAATGCCTAACATCTCATTATTTACTCATTAGTCCCTCAAATCCATACGTCTCTTGCAATTTCATCCTCCTAGTTTAGTAATGTGGGTTTTGAAGCGAATGTTCTGTTATCTTTAATAGGATGAGAGGGATTACCTGTAACACTCTCATTTAAAATTCACCAACTCGTTGCTTAAGGATTTTAACCCATAACTTTATTCTAAAACCTGAACCCAAAAGTTCATGTCCCCCAATAGTGAAGGACACCGCCAAACCCATTTCAAAACTCTTTCCACGATAATATTCCTTCTAACCCCATATAATCATCTGAACTTAGGTTGAGTGAAACATATACTAGAGGAGATATTTAGGTATTGTAGGTGTTAGGTTAAGGGTTAACTCAATCATGGTTAGAGAAAATAATAGAAAAACTAACAGAGGGATAAAATTGTAATAAAACGGCTGATATGATGGTTTAATGAGCAAATGCTGAGATTTGAAGGACTAAATTGTAACTATGGATGACTTAAGGGACTAATACCAATCAACCCTTTTAAACATCGAAGGGAATAGGGATCCTAGGGTTCTGTGAGCCACAAATGGGGCATTCAAATGATCTAACTGTACCCTTATTTGTTATAAGAGTGGCTCAGAACCTCCCACATGGTGCAGGAGGTTCTAATATAATATGTACTCCATTTGAGGGCTCCATTGTATCTTTACCTTTAGGTACATGATAAAATAGATTGTTATCTATTCGATCCTAAATGCAATAAAGGAATGGAAGACAAATTCACAAGTTTTTTCCATGCACGTAAAAGAAATTTCTTCATTCTAATATTTTCATTCTCGTCCTATGGGCAACAGGACCAGGATTAAGATACTCATAATTATAAACAATGTAATGAGATTAAAAAAATTAAATCATTTTAAATAAAATGAATACTTACTCAATTGACAATCATCTTCAAACAACCCCCAGTGACCCAAAAAAAGAGAGAGAGAGAGGAAAACATTATCTTATCAGCATCCATTACTAATTACAAAAAAAGGTAAGATTAGCTTTAGCTTTTGCTTTTTTTGTTTTTTTTTGTTTTTTTTTGGTTTTGCTTGTCGTGTCAGTTTTACTTATTTAGCTCTTCACATAGAAAATATGATATATCTCTCGAGCACATTTTTCAAATGTTTATGTGTAAAGCTAGAAGTCCAAAGACACCTCCACAATCTCCATGTTTTTCATGAGTTTGCAGGTTGATTAATTTCACGATATATACCACAAACACATTTTTCTTTCCCTTTATTACCTTAATAAACTTGGGTAACTCTTTTTTTTTTTTAAGGTTTGTTTTACTGCTTTACCTAAACCACAATGAGATCAATTTGTTATGCCTTTAGGCTTTAGGACATTGGGCCGAATCTTGACTCACGGCAAACGGTGCTAGTGGTCACCAAGTTGGCCCACGAACTAAAAACCTAAAACCTAAGTGATGCCAACCACGAAGCAGACAACAATGCCGGCCTGCAAAATCCTGACCATTCAATCACACGAACCAACGGCTGTCATTGTCTCAACCAGACCACCATTTAACTTAAAAATTAAAGGGTAATTGCAAACAAACCCCCTGTGGTTCTATTTGTTGCGAACAGAACCCGTATAGTATTGGCCCAAGTGTGAATACACCCCTCTTAGTAAACTTATTCGACGCTTTTAAAAGTCAAAAAAAAAGAGGAGCAATTGGGCATCAATCCTCGCCAATATAACCATAGGCCATAGGGGGTCTATCTGTCACCTCAAACATTTTTCCCAATTTTAAAAGTAAAAAAACTCACTCAAAAGGTCTATTCGCAATAAATAACAATTCAGATGGTTTATTTGCAACAAGCAAAACTACATAAGATCTTTTTGCAATTGGATGATACTTAGGAGGTCTGTTTGCAGTTAACCCAAAAATAAATGCATAATGCCTCCAATCTTTAGCTAACATATTAATTAATTAAAAAAAAAGATAATCATCAAAATCGTTACACACAACCAAGAATCTCATCTAATATGTACGGTAAATTTCACAAAAAACCTCCTGACATTTGGGATAATTTGCAAGAAATATAATTTAAAAATTAAAGAAAACCTGCTAAACTTTGGCAAGCTTTCATAGAACTTCCATGAACTTCAGAAAAATCCTACTTCAGTTCTGGAACAAGTTCCGTTTTACAATTTTACACCTTTCATAAAATTTTAAATAATTCTACTGGCGTTTCGGGACAAGTTACATTTTACAATTTTACAACTTTCATTGACTTTTGAAAATTCAAGTTGAGTTTCGAAAAAAGTTCCATTTATGATTTTACGGAAAGATATCTATATTAATTTTAAAGAAATTGTCATTTCTCCATGGAACATTTGTAAAAAGTTCACTAAAAATCTGGTGAAAAGAAATTTTCCTTAAAATTTTAAAATTCATGATCATCTTGTGCGAATTACCCAAAGGTCAGAGGGCTTTTCGCAAAAGTTAGCCCATAAATATGAATTTGTGCAAACCAAAACCGAAAGCATCGGACTCGGCCCAAAAACACAAGTGCCCCCAACGAGAACTCGGGACGCCAGACAGACTCTTCCCTGAACCATTAATTTGAAAAATTTCAAATTCCAAGGGGATCCAATAATTCATAATGGGCCGTCCCTATACGGACGGCCCATGGGATACTTTCTCGAGAACCTGGCCGCTGACGTGGCGAAACTTGGGATGCACGAAAGAGATTAACGGTGAGATCCGAAGAACACTTCCAACCGTCCGATCATCTCATCCAACGGTGGAAAGAGAAACCCTAGATAACCGAATGGCTGAATACCTCATATAAATGAAGGGATCGAGAGTTAAACCCTCATTCGTGACTCAGCTGCTCTCAGATCTCGAAGGTGAGATTTCTATTTCCCCTTTGATGATTATCGAACTAGGGTTAGGGTTTTTTTTTCCAAAGGAATTTTATTGTTTCAATTGCTTGCGATTGCTTCGATCAGAAATGAATCGATGCAATTAGAACTGCTTGCTTCATGTTCGATGTATTTGCTATTGATTCTGTTGCTGGATTTTGTTAGAAGTTAGTTTAGATCGCTTCGATTTGAAATGAATTGATGCAAGTAAATCTCTTTGATCCACGTCTTGATGCCTTCACAATCTATTTTAGATGAATTTATTACCTAGGGTTTGTTTACGGAATTTTATTGTTTTAATTGCTTGCGATTGCTTCGATTAGAAATGAATGGATGAAATTAGATGAATTTACTGGCTGAGGAGTTAATGCACACTGGATCAGATTCGATCTTAAATTGTGATCAGGTTTCATTGCTTCAAACTTTGGGTATAATTTTGTTTAGTAATCTTGCAAGAATTTTATTGATATTTGTTGGTTTAGTGCTATGGTAACTGATTAAAATGGCTTGTATCTGAATTTAAAATAATGGAATGTGAGCGTCCATTGTCTAACGGATAAGACAGAGGTTACCCAAAACCTTTGATATAGGTTCAATTCCTATTGGACGCCGATGAAATCATTCCATTTTCCGTCGGCCGTCTTAATAAGCAATTAGAGTGATGTGAAATTGTGCCTTCCTATCAGTTGTTGATGGAGACTCGTGCATATCATTCTATTGGTGAAGACGGCTTGATGGAAACTAATTTCACATTATTCTGTTAATACGTAAACAGAATATTACTGTTAATGATGACACTTATGATCACCCTATTATGATATCAATGTCAAGTATCCCTCTGTGTCTATCCATCTCTATTTGGTTTTAGGAAAATTATGTATAACTGTATTTATAAATGCTGCTTATCTTTCGTTAATTAATTTGTGTAAACAACAATTTTATGGAATAAAGGGTTAGATTTCACCTGTACTGATATGTTTGTTATGTCTTTCAGTCATTGAATATTTTCTAGTGACGACAAGATTTACTTCAAGTTTTTAAGGTGAATTTTTATTTTAGATTTTAATAAGCATATTGCAAACTTATGTTTATGTTATTTATACTTGCATTTATTCTAGTGTTGGGATGATGTTTTGTGGTCAATGATTTTATATTGCCATCACCATTAAATGTAGAAGATTTGTTTTGGTTTTGTGCAACAACTTGTATTTTGTAGTTTTATCACATTAGAATACTTTAGGTTTCTGTTCATTGTTTTTAATGTCTAAGTGGGTTCAGATCCTGATTAGAAGATATTTCTTTTCAGTGGCGCCAGTTAGTTTATTTATGTTTCATTCCTTGATTTTTTATTTTATTACTTAATGTGATTTGATAATAATGTTATCCATAAATGAATGCCATGTATTGTTTATGTAGCATTAAACCTAATTTATTTTCTAGATTTGAGTAGTTTTATATATGTTTGCTTTATGCTAATATGGGTGCCAATTTGCTTCCTTGTGTATGTGAGAATAAACTGTCTTCTTAGTTCCCTTAGATAATTAGATGAAATTAACACTTCAAACTTTCCTGTAGTATTTCTTGGATCTAATTTTCTTAAAAATTTCTTTTAGTAAACTGAAATAATATATAACACTTTTCTTTTTGTTTGTTTAGATCATTCCTTGTATTACTTATCTAAACAAAACAAAAAATTATTTCAGTTCACTAAATTTTTATAGTTATTTAAAGAGTTCTTTTTGGTAGCATTGTAATATACCCTGGGGAAATTTAAGTTGCTTAATTTTGATCATTTTAAAGGAATTATTTCTCGGTTTATTTTGTTAATGGTGATGCATATATTTTTGGGTCAACTAAGGTGCAATTCTTTGGATGCCTGACCGTTATTTTTGTTCTAAACAATAGAGTACATTTTGTAACCAAGTGTTTTGATTTCTCTTTGGAGATATTTGTATATGGCTGGTCCTTGACTTGGTTTACATGGCTTGGTTATTTTTATTCTCTTTACATCTTTCTTAAACAATAGAGTCCATTAGATCATTGTATGAGATTAACACCTCAGGCTTTGTGTAGTAATTCCTAGGATCTAATTTTCTTGAAGATTTTATTTTAGCAAACTGAAATAATAAATAACTCTTTTCCTTTTTGTTTGTTTATATCATTCCATGTATTATTTATGGAAATTTAGTTATTAATAACATAAAAATTTTATAATTATTTATAGAGTTTTTGGTATTAATATAATATACCATGGAGCAATATAAATTGCTTAATTTTAAAGGACAAATATTTTCTCAGTTTATTTTGTTAGATGGTGGAGATATTTTTGGGTCAACTAATGTGCTATTACTTGTATGCGGACTTGGTTTACATAGCTTCTGTTGTTTTTGTTCTCAGTACATCTTTCTAAACAATATAGTTCATTTTGTAACCAAGCGTTCTGATTTCTCTTTGGAGATATTTGTATGTAGCTGGTCCTTGACTTGGTTTACATATCTTTGGTTATTTTTGTGCTCAGTGCATCTTAACAATAGAATTCATTTTTTAACCAAGTAGTCTGTTTTCTCTTTGGAAATATTTGTATATTTCTTCTCCTTGGCTACTGCGCTATAACTTCTATTGTATCAGTTATAACACATACTTATTGTGTTTAGTTTGAACTGTGTTTTACCTACAAAATCAGTTAATTATCTGCTCGTAATGTCTACAGTTAATACTGCAAACTAGCTATCATGGGTAAGGAGAAGATCCACATCAACATTGTGGTCATTGGCCATGTCGACTCTGGCAAGTCGACCACCACTGGTCACCTCATCTACAAGTTGGGAGGTATCGACAAGCGTGTGATTGAGAGGTTCGAGAAGGAAGCCGCTGAGATGAACAAGAGGTCATTCAAGTACGCCTGGGTCCTTGACAAGCTCAAGGCAGAGCGTGAGCGTGGTATCACCATTGATATCGCTCTCTGGAAGTTTGAAACCACCAAGTACTACTGCACGGTTATTGATGCCCCCGGACATCGTGACTTTATCAAGAACATGATCACTGGTACCTCTCAGGCTGACTGTGCTGTGCTTATTATTGACTCGACTACTGGTGGTTTTGAGGCTGGTATCTCCAAGGATGGGCAGACCCGTGAGCATGCTCTTCTCGCTTTCACCCTTGGAGTGAAGCAGATGATTTGCTGCTGTAACAAGGTAAAATGTCTTTTCACAGAATTTATTATTGAATTGTGGTTCTTTTTTACTTTTGTGTTAATAATAATGAGACTTGCTACTAAATTATTAAGTTATATCTGTTTAATTATGATAATTGCTGTAACAAGTCATATCTGTTTAGTTATGATTGAAATTTAGGAACTTTGAAAAGAGTAGATATACTGAAATATGATAATTGCAACTGAAAATTAACATTGTATATGTTTATTGATATTCTTTGGAACTTGAGAAACTTACATATATTTTGAAGAAATCTTTTATCTAGGTAATGTTTGTGTTTATACTTTCTATTAGATCCATGGTGAAAACTTTCTTATTCTTGCATTGGTCTAGGATAGTAAGCATTAGTGCAACTTTTAGTTGCTTTTTCTTGTAATCTTGGATTATATTATCTCAAGCTACTGAATATAAGTTGCATCTGTTTAGATTTTAGGAACCTTGATACAAAATAGATATACCTTTATGAAAAATCTTTTATCTAGCTCAATGTTTACCTATTGCTGTCTGCTAGGTTTCAAATCTTTGATTATATCATATCTGTCATGATAAACCGTCAAACTAAACCTTCAAGCTGATGTGATGTCATTATTCATGTTATCAATGAACTGAAACTTTCTTGTTCATGTAAACACTTCTCTTTCTTATTAAGCTATTTGTGTGACTTGTGAAGTCATTATTCTTGGCATCAGTGATATAAAACTTTCTTGTTCTTACTATAGTAGTCTATGATAGTAAATATCAATGCAGTAACCAGTAATTCATGAAACTTTTAATTTCATTTAATGTTTTAATATATCATCTCTTTTTAAAGATAAAGCTATATCGACTTGTAAGTCATTATTCATGGTAGCAATTAAATAAAACCTTATTGCTCTTCCTTTAGTCTACGATATTAACTACCAATGCAGTAATTCACTTATCGTTTTTAATAAAATAACTACGGTGTAACTATTGCATCTGAAAGTGTTGCGTGTGCCTTGGCAATAACTTTCCGTTGCTTGTAAAATTGGTTTTTTACCTATCCCTGCTTCATTCCTTTCTATTTAACAGATGGATGCTACCACCCCCAAGTATTCAAAGGCCCGCTACGATGAAATCGTAAAGGAAGTTTCCTCCTACCTAAAGAAGGTCGGCTACAACCCTGACAAGATCCCCTTTGTCCCCATCTCGGGTTTCGAGGGTGACAACATGATTGAGCGATCCACCAACCTCGACTGGTACAAGGGCCCCACCCTGCTAGAGGCCCTCGACCAGATCAATGAGCCCAAGAGGCCCACAGACAAGCCACTCCGTCTACCCCTTCAGGATGTCTACAAGATTGGAGGTATTGGAACTGTTCCAGTTGGTCGTGTTGAGACTGGAATTTTGAAGCCTGGAATGGTTGTTACTTTTGGACCCACGGGATTGACTACTGAGGTTAAGTCTGTTGAGATGCATCATGAGGCTCTGCAGGAGGCGCTCCCTGGTGACAATGTTGGGTTTAATGTTAAGAATGTTGCTGTTAAGGATCTTAAGAGAGGGTATGTCGCGTCTAACTCAAAGGATGACCCGGCTAAGGAAGCTGCTAACTTCACTTCTCAGGTATATTCGAATTTCCTTCCTTGTACTTCAATTCTGAACTTGAATTGGTGTTAATATTCAAAATTCACAATAGTCATGATGTAGGAATCTAGAACTTAACTATTTCGTTAAAAAACCTATTTGAGACTTAGATCCTTTCATTTTAGCATAGAGCTTAACCTGAAATCTGAATTTGAACATGGACATTGATGAACCCTATTTTATTTATCTTACTAATAATATTTTTATTTGATTATCATATAGAGTCTAAAATTTTAATTAGAAACTATACCTTTATAGCTCTGATCTGTAAATGTTTAACACAAATGACAGTGGACTTTTTAAGCCATTCAAGACTAGGATAGAACTAAAACCTGAAAAAAGTAAGGGAAGTTTAAACATGACATCTTGTATGCAATTACAAGTTAAAAAGGTGTCAGTTTTTGGACTACTCGAGTATATAAATGTGTATATATAATTTTTTGTATATAGTACTTGTTATCTGAACTAACTCCTACCCCTACTCTCAGGTCATCATCATGAACCACCCTGGTCAGATCGGTAACGGCTATGCCCCAGTCCTCGACTGCCACACCTCCCATATCGCTGTCAAGTTCTCTGAGATCCTCACCAAGATTGATAGGCGATCTGGTAAGGAGCTCGAGAAGGAGCCCAAGTTCCTCAAGAACGGTGACGCTGGTTTCGTCAAGATGATTCCAACCAAGCCGATGGTGGTCGAGACTTTCTCCGAGTACCCTCCTCTTGGTCGGTTCGCCGTTAGGGACATGAGGCAGACGGTCGCCGTTGGTGTTATTAAGAGCGTGGAGAAGAAGGAACCCACCGGAGCTAAGGTCACCAAGGCTGCTGCCAAGAAGAAGTGAAGAATGGAGTTCTATGGGTTTAGGGTTTTAATTTCTAGTAGTAGTAGTATATGTTTAGTTTGCTTTCAGAACTGGGTGCTTGATAGGCGGTGGCATAAACTTTTGTGTCTTATCAGTTGTTTCTTAGGCTGGTTGGTTTGAAGAGTTAAAAACTCTTATTTTGTTGGCTGGAGTTTTTAGCTTTTATTCTCCTGCCCAACTCGAGTCTTTTAGTTTCAAAGAAGTACTTTAGTTTGCTCTACTGTGTTTTACCAATTTCTCTCTTGATATTTTTTTCTGTTATTACGCTCTTCTTCTTTCAGTTCTAATTTCAATTTGCAGGTTCCGTTGTCATTTTTTTCGTTGCGTGCGGTATCAAATGTTTTTAGGTTAATCAGTGTTTGATCTCAGTGGCTCATGTAGTTTTGAAGTGCATTAATGTTTCACGATTCTGATTGCGCTGTTGATGTCATCTCTTGACTCCCGTCATCGACCAATTGCTATCAAACTTTCATGACCAAAATTAGATTAAAAATCCAAATCATACTTTTCCCCGTATTGTTCTGATTATATTTCTCGTACTATAAGCAGACTGATTAAGGAAAGAGACAGAGGTAGCTGCATTACACTATTTGATTCTAACCATAGTCCAATCTCAATGGCTTCCATAGACAACCCCACCCTAATGAAATTCCTCTACGCCTTCCTCATCGGAATCGCCCTCATCGCCTCCATCCTCCTCTACTGGTACCTCTGCTTCGCCGAAATCAACCACCTCGCAACCTTCGGCCTCTCCTCGGAGGAGTTTCAACAAATCCCCGTCTTCCTCCACCCCGGCCGATCTGATTCCTCCGCCGTCGAGACGGCGTGTTCAATTTGTTTGGAGGAGTTCCGGCGAGGTGAGGAGTGCCTGCGGATGCCGGCTTGTGGGCATTTCTTTCATGCGGACTGCGTGAGGCCGTGGTTGTTGGAGTCTCGTACTTGTCCCACTTGTAGGGGCTCTGTTATCGTTTGATGCTGAGACACGTCACTGGCTCCTTTATATGTTTCTATCGTTGTTCAAAATTCGACATGAGGCAGAGACAAGTTGTCAGCTACCACGTCAACTACACACCAATTATGAATATGAATGGACGCATCAACCTCTGTTTAATCAGATACTAAATGGATGGAGAATATCTTCTTCTTTTATTTTAGGTAAATCGATTAACTTGTGGTTTTGAGATGAAACTCTAATACACCACTTACTTTCTATCAGAAAGCTGTATATTTAACAGTTATAGTTATGGCGCACCTTTCTCCAGCTATTTAGCATCTGAAGCAACAAGGGGACATTACACCTACCACGCTTGTCTGTACATTCAATTGCATTTAACTCCCCGAACTTATTTATTAGCGCCTAACCACACTCAATTCATGAGGAAGACGGGTGTTAGATGCAATTTATCTGTCTAAAAGTAGCAAGTCATGGGTTTTAACTTCTAAGCTTCAGTAGACTAGTTGAGGAGTGTTAAGTGCAGCTAAAGACATCGATGAGAGGGGGGTTATGTGCAATTTATCCTTTTAAATAAGGAAAATTTTCACGAATGTTTGGCCTATTTCGGGATAACACCTGAAATGTCTAGAAATATGACCTGACCCCTAAAACTTTTTCAGATAACTCCAAAAGTTTTGTGTGTGTAATTTCAGACGGTTAGGGTGTGTTTGGCAAACACCCTAAATTTGGGCCAAGAGCTGATCCTGGCCAAGTTCTAAATTAAACTGGTTTTCCTTTGGTAAAAAAAAAAACTAGTTTTAGGGGCCAATTTTGACCTTAAAAGAACTAGGCCCATGCTAACCATGTTTTACCCGGACACAATTATTCTCAAAATGAGTCTAGACCTAACCTGGCCCAAATTTAAAGAATTGCCGAACAGGCCCTTAGTTACGCTTCTCGTTTATTCTCTTTGTTTTTAGTGGGTAATTTCAGACAAGAAAGGACCTACGTGAGTGCTCATTGAGACATATGTGTGAAATTAAGACTGAAGGAGAGGGGTCAGGACTAATGGCAGCTATCACTAAACATCCATGTCACAAAAGTTGTGGGGGTCATGGAATCTAGAAATAGTAGGGAGACTTGCGACCACCAGAGTGACTTAAGAATGAAATTAAGTGTGATGGAAGTGTAAAGTCCTAACACAATAATAATGTCGCTTGACCATTCATTTGTAGGTTTAGGTTGGGGTGGAACTAAGATTTATGATGTACGATAACACCTGACTGAGGGATGGAAATTTACAAAGAAAAAAGGAAAGAATAAAAACAAAACCAAAACCAAAACAAACCAAAATATTGGACCATTTTCCATAAAACCCCGTAAACATTTCTCATGAACCCCTCTGTCCATGACTAGTTGCAGTTGTAGAAATATGTGTCATGGCTCTTGAACCACAAAAACATCTCTTCAATTGAATAAGTCTGGATGAAGAAATTATCTTGAAAATTTAATTTGAAATGTCATAATTTTCTAATATTAGAAGAAAATATTCAACAGAGAATACATAAGATTCGAAAATTTTTAAACAAGAGAAAAGAACCGGGAGCACCAAACTTAAACTTGTATGCGCAAAAAACTTGAAAAAAGTAGGGAGTTTCAAAGAAAATTTATAGGAATTTGGTGAGAAAGAGCTTGATGGAAAACTGCCCAAAACTTTGGGGGTTCATCTATCTATCTATCTAATAGACTAAAGTAATAACTTGAGATGCCACGTGGTAAATTTGTAGAGCATTGGCACGTGACAGATTTTCCGAAATTTGACTATTAATCTTCTCCATAATCTATATTTTTTGCACCTAATTAAGCCCATTAAGTTCTACTACCTAGTTACTTTTTTCTTTCTAATTAAAAAACGCATGAATTAAAGGCCCTTGCGTTTTCAGTTCTTTCAAAATGAACACTTCCTATACAATTTTTTTCCAGTTAACCGTTTCAAACATAGCCTTCTCATGTGAAAGCAATTTTAATGAGAATTAAATATAAACAGTCACTTACAAATGTTTTAATGGATTTTTAGAGAATTGACACTTAAGTTTCTGTATAGTAAATTTTAGAGATTACAACTTTCATCAATGATTTTTGAAATTCTAATCATACTCCACCTCTTTTTTCCATGTCTTTTGTACTATCATCACTGTTTACATGTCATACAATTAATACCATTTATACGTAATCATCAATTACAGCCTTAGTTACTATAAACTTCCACTCAAGTCCTTTATATACCCCTCCATCTCCTTCCATTTTATTTCCATCAAATCAAATTAGAAGACATCGATTTTTTCCTTCTATGAGAGAGGTTCTGGAAGACTGTGTATATATTTGTTGTTGGGGATTTTATGTATTGATTGTATTAAGATTCCTCATTTATATGATTTTTGAGAAAATTTCCTTTTTCCTGTTCTTTTTATTTTGAATTTTCTTTATTTTAGGTTGATGAGTTGTTCCTGAATGAAGGAATGAAGAGTCATGAATGTTTGCATTTGTAAGGTAGTATGTTGACGAGGCGCATAAAGTTCATAAATAAATTTTGATTGCTCATCCTTACCAGATTTTCTTGATACTATATGTGTAAGATTTAAGTCAAGTTAGTTCCATTATTCTTTGGTTACTGTTAGAGTTTAGGACGTCGAATTGGATGTTAATTGTATATATATATATATATATATATATATATATATATATATATATATATATATATATATATATATATATATATATATATATATATATATATATATATAGAGCAAATCTCCTATAAACTTAAGTTTATAGGGAATAGTCATACACCTACTTTTCTATCCATTGATGTTGCATCGGGATCCATGAAAGATATAAAGACACTTTGAGATTTGTGCATCTCTTGATGGCACAAATCTTATATATATATATATATATATATATATATATATATATATATATATATATATATATATATATATATATATATATATATATATATATATATATAGAGAGAGAGAGAGAGAGAGAGAGAGAGAGAGCAAATCTCCTATAAACTTAAGTTTATAGGGAATAGTCATACACCTACTTTTCTATCCATTGATGTTGCATCGGGATCCATGAAAGATATGAAACCCATTTTGAGGTTTGTGCATCTCTTGATGGCACAAATCTTATATATATATATATATATATATATATATATATATATATATATATATATATATATATATATATATATATATATATATATATATATATATATATATATATATATATATATATATATATATATATATATATATATATATATATATATATATATATATATATATATATATATATATATATATATATATATATATATATATATATATATATATATATATATATATATATATATATATATATATATATATATATATATATATATATATATATATATATATATATATATATATATATATATATATATATATATATATATATATATATATATATATATATATATATATATATATATATATATATATATATATATATATATATATATATATATATATATATATATATATATATATATATATATATATATATATATATATATATATATATATATATATATATATATATATATATATATATATATATATATATATATATATATATATATATATATATATATATATATATATATATATATATATATATATATATATATATATATATATATATATATATATATATATATATATATATATATATATATATATATATATATATATATATATATATATATATATATATATATATATATATATATATATATATATATATATATATATATATATATATATATATATATATATATATATATATATATATATATATATATATATATATATATATATATATATATATATATATATATATATATATATATATATATATATATATATATATATATATATATATATATATATATATATATATATATATATATATATATATATATATATATATATATATATATATATATATATATATATATATATATATATATATATATATATATATATATATATATATATATATATATATATATATATATATATATATATATATATATATATATATATATATATATATATATATATATATATATATATATATATATATATATATATATATATATATATATATATATATATATATATATATATATATATATATATATATATATATATATATATATATATATATATATATATATATATATATATATATATATATATATATATATATATATATAGCTTAAACTTGTATGCGCAAAAACTTGAAAAAGTAGGGAGTTTCAAAGAAAATTTATAGGAATTTGGTGAGAAAGAGCTTGATGGAAAACTGCCCAAAACTTTGGGGGTTCATCTATCTATCTATCTAATAGACTAAAGTAATAACTTGAGATGCCACGTGGTAAATTTGTAGAGCATTGGCACGTGACAGATTTTCCGAAATTTGACTATTAATCTTCTCCATAATCTATATTTTTTGCACCTAATTAAGCCCATTAAGTTCTACTACCTAGTTACTTTTTTCTTTCTAATTAAAAAACGCATGAATTAAAGGCCCTTGCGTTTTCAGTTCTTTCAAAATGAACACTTCCTATACAATTTTTTTCCAGTTAACCGTTTCAAACATAGCCTTCTCATGTGAAAGCAATTTTAATGAGAATTAAATATAAACAGTCACTTACAAATGTTTTAATGGATTTTTAGAGAATTGACACTTAAGTTTCTGTATAGTAAATTTTAGAGATTACAACTTTCATCAATGATTTTTGAAATTCTAATCATACTCCACCTCTTTTTTCCATGTCTTTTGTACTATCATCACTGTTTACATGTCATACAATTAATACCATTTATACGTAATCATCAATTACAGCCTTAGTTACTATAAACTTCCACTCAAGTCCTTTATATACCCCTCCATCTCCTTCCATTTTTATTTCCATCAAATCAAATTAGAAGACATCGATTTTTTCCTTCTATGAGAGAGGTTCTGAAAGACTGTGTATATATTTGTTGTTGGGGATTTTATGTATTGATTGTATTAAGATTCCTCATTTATATGATTTTTGAGAAAATTTCCTTTTTCCTGTTCTTTTATTTTGAATTTTCTTTATTTTAGGTTGATGAGTTGTTCCTGAATGAAGGAATGAAGAGTCATGAATGTTTGCATTTGTAAGGTAGTATGTTGACGAGGCGCATAAAGTTCATAAATAAATTTTGATTGCTCATCCTTACCAGATTTTCTTGATACTATATGTGTAAGATTTAAGTCAAGTTAGTTCCATTATTCTTTGGTTACTGTTAGAGTTTAGGACGTCCGAATTGATGTTAATTTTATTTATATATATATATATATATATATATATATATATATATATATATATATATATATATATATATATATATATATATATATATATATATATATAGAGCAAATCTCCTATAAACTTAAGTTTATAGGGAATAGTCATACACCTACTTTTCTATCCATTGATGTTGCATTGGGATCCATGAAAGATATAAAGACACTTTGAGATTTGTGCATCACAAATCTCAAGGCAAGATGAGGATAAAAAATGGGCATTCATTATTCGCATGCACAAATTATTAATATATATATATATATATATATATATATATATATATATATATATATATATATATATATATATATATATATATATATATATAGAGAGAGAGAGAGAGCAAATCTCCTATAAACTTAAGTTTATAGGGAATAGTCATACACCTACTTTTCTATCCATTGATGTTGCATCGGGATCCATGAAAGATATGAAACCCATTTTGAGGTTTGTGCATCTCTTGATGGCACAAATCTTATATATATATATATATATATATATATATATATATATATATATATATATATATATATATATATATATATATATATATATATATATATATATATATATATATATATATATTATATATATATATATATATATTATATATATATATATGACTATGCGAGAATATCTCGACCACACATGGCACATGATTATTACCAAAATGCCCCATTGGTTCTCATGTTTGGATTAGAATGTCCCGCATTGTGTGGGGCGTTCTGATAGGATTCATATTCGAAGAAGATTGGGTATGAGTTGTTAGGTCCCTAGCAAAATGAACTTCCATAAGAAAACCAGTGATGAGATTCATCTTTTGGACATAACTCTCTAAACTTTGTTTATTCTACTTAACTTTCTTGAACTTTGGGGTGTCTCATTTAACTTTCCTGGACTTTAGGGTGTTTCACTTAACCCTTCTGAAATTTTAAAGTTATTCCAACACACAGTAGAGATCCTATTAGAACTACTCCTATAGGAGTGAAGTAATCTACACAATAAATAGAGGAGTTGAAAATTTTCTTGTGAAATATAATCCACTAAAATGAGAAGAAAGGATAGGGAGGCAATTTTTATAATTCATGTGTTTGTCACATGATCCATCAAATTTCACAGTGTCTTGAGTGTTATCTTGGAAGGATTACATGACAAAGGTTCATGGATTAAGTGGAATAAACAAAGTTCATAGGATTATGTGCAAAACACCCAAACTCGAGGGTGTTAAGTGAAACTTACCCTAATTACTGCTATGTTCTATTGTCCTGTTGAGCACTAGTAGATGAATCAAATCAAAACTCTTCTAGAACAAGGGGGAAAGGATTTATGCATATAGATCAAAACACCCAAATGAGTACATGGGACCCAAGTTCAGTTCCTCCATTGGGCACCCATGCTTACCTACCCAAACTTTTCCCAACATTATTGATCTGTCACACGTGCCAACATTCACTTCATTCAAACACTTTTTCTAATTATAATGACAAGACACAATACAGAAAATATTATGCATAATAATATCAGTTGGACATTATTCTCATTTCTGTGTACAATCCCAACATATGCTGACCAAATTCAGTGTAGCTAGTGAGAAATGGACAGAGAGAATTTTACTGGCCATAAGTCTTAAGGTTATCTTCAAAATCTGTAGAAAGAGATTGAATTGGGACTCAGACTTGTTACAATGATTATGGCAGATGAAATGTCATATGAGTTCTGGTCAATTTGATAATGATATTGTTAGGATGTGATCCTATCCCCCAAGCCAATAGGAGGACAGTGTTTAGATACATGCACGTTAATTCTCTTTTTAATCAATGTCTAATGATATTACAGTCCAAATCACATTCTAACATATCTTTTGATTCCGATTGAATGATGTATCGATGCGTTATCAGTTTGTGAGCGTTATATCGTCACTATCAAAGTGTCGCGATTTACAGGAGATTTGACCAAGACCAATGCCGATTTCCTAACTTTCTTTTTGTGACCGCAAACAACTTGATCACATGGTACACAATAGCCATCCGACTTAATAGTGCCAGCTTTCCAACAAGATATCTCGTTCCCCTATAACCACGCAAACATTTTCCTCCTCAACACATCTAGGTTTTGCTCTTTGGATCTTGCCACTTGAACCTCGTAGATACGCGGCAAGCACCTCTACATTTGTTGTACTAACATTTTGCACCTTATTTACAATACGGATTCACGCTATAAGTGAAACTTACATCATGACCTCTTATAACATGATTTATACATGTTTTACCTCTTAAGGGCATACTAGCCAATATCACAAAGCCCTAAAGATAGGCATGATATATGGTATATGGGATTAAAGAGGTGGCCATTCATGCTCTTACAAACACCACCAAACAGTGTCATGTCAATATTGCTATCCTCGTGCATAAGATTCTGATTTGTGAGACTAACTAAATCCACAATATACATTAGATCCTGAAAGTAAATGTGAGCCCCAGGCCCCTGGGGTATACTCAAAAGGGGAAAATTTCAGTGTAGAGGTTCCTCTATAGAAAAATTATGCAGAGTAACTAGAAAGTGACACACGATGCATGTCCTTGTATCAATTTTTAATCAGTACAAACTATAGAATAATTAAACGATATATAAAAAAAATATTATGTATGTTTATCGATGATATGTTAGTGGCAGGGCTAAGAGACATCTTTTCTAAAACGAGAATTGTTTTTACTGCTCTAATTAGTGGCATCCGTTAACTGTTGCTAGTGGTTAAAAATCAATATAAACAAAATAATTTACTAAAATCAATACAATCGCCTACTTTAAAATTGGTATTGGTATATGTATTTTCTTCCTCATTTTCTCTTGAGAACTCTCCATAATAGTTTTGTTGGGATAAGTTGCCTTTAGTGGGCTATGAGGATGTTTTGGAGGGCTTAATTTTTTAAGCTTATAAGTTATGCTAGCTTTTAGTGGCTTTTAGCTTTTATGATAAAAATATTATGAAAATTGTTTGGATAGAATAGTAATTTTTGGTAAAACCTAGCTTATTTAGGTGAGCTTATAAGCTAGTTTTTGAAAATTTGGGGTATCTTTAGAACTTCAAAATGAGCTTATAAGTTAACTTATTTGATATTTTACCAAACAAGTAGATATAAAAAAGTAAAACTTAAAAGTAGTTTAATGAAAAAAAGCTCCCCCAAACACCCTCTATAAACAAGAGCTAGTGAACAAATGAAAGCAGAGATAAGGCCCACTCCATTATAGCTGTCTCCTTTGCTAAATGTACACCCCCACGCTCACCCAAAGCAGAGTCTAAAACAATAGCGACACTTTTTCTCCCTTTGCTTTTTGGTGGTCTTTGGTCATAAAGAGGAAAAGGAGAGAAGCAAAGATAGTGATGGGAGTTGAAAATGATACGCTTCCATCTCTGAGTTCTCATTAATTAGATATATACGGTCGTTTTCATCTCGTGTGTATGTGTTGTATTATTGTGATCTCTATTGAATATGTGCACTTTTTTTAAATTTTTATTCCATGCATGTTCAATTGCATTTTCTTCATGATTGCATTTGTGTCAAGAAGAATAGAGAGAGGATGTTCTTGATAAGTAAAATTCTTATGAGAACACCCCACCACGAGGAGTGATCTGAACCGTCTAGGGGATAGTGAAATATCCAAACTGCTCTTACTTGATATCTTGACGACATAGGATGTTCCGCAACGAGATGTTCTAATAGGATTCTTACTCTTCTTAATCATAAATCCACCACAAAAAAATCACGCAAGTTTTGTTGGGATTTGTCTTGAATTCCCTTTAGATATCTCATCAGAGATCTAAGATGTCTTTGAGAAATCTCTAGAAAAACTCGAGAGTTGCTATCTTTTGCAGTTTTACCCAATTTAGTTTCTTCTTAACCACGAGTAGGTGTTTCAAGAGAAATTATCAGCACTCAACAAGACTTTTTGAAATTTGATTTATGCATTTTTTTTTATAGAAAATTACAATTTTGTTGGTTCTTTTAATAAAAGTTCATATCAAACTATTTCTATGTAAGGTGTTCTACACTCTTTTCCCTTAAGAAAATCAATGAATGTTAAATATAACTTAATAAAATTCCTTCTACCATTATTCATGTAATTCTCACCCATACAACAATTGTAAATATCAAATTTCTATGATCTTACTAATCTCATAAATGCACAGGGTCCCACCTTGTCTTCGTATACTTGATGTTACGTCAACATGCCTAACTAAAACAATATGCCATCAATTAAAACACAGTCTGAATCCAAGACTCAACACAAAAGTAGCTTTAATGTGAAACAAATGGGGCCCTCAACCAAATAGAAAACAGTAAAAAACTTACAGAGAGACCCAAGTAAAGGTAGTAAATTATAAATTTTCCTGCGCTGCTTCCAGATTTGATGAAGTTAGTAGCCAGTAGAGTAAAAGGCAGAGGAGTATGTATAAGGACCCAAAGATAGCAAGATTTATGAACATGGGTTGCAGAGATTCTGCCATGAGAAACAACCGTACTTGGATTCTCTGTATTATTTATTTACTTTTCTTTTTAACTGAACTCTGATTGGGTTCGCTGTATTTTTTTCAGGAAATCTCGGGCATTTGGGTCAGAGAAAGATTGTGGTGTTTATATTTGATGTTGTGTCCGATGACAAGCCACTTAAATATTTTGTGTTGGTAGAATATAAAATTTTCACCCTCAATGTTCATGGCAATTTTAAAACTTTGGTGCTGTGAGAAGAAAGTTTGGAATGTTTTGACATTCTATGTTCAAATTTTGCTGGCCACTTATTGAAAGCGAATTTAAAGCACACATGGATAAAACAATTCGGTATTTTGACTCATTACTTTAAAAAGTTTGGTGTTGTGCAAGTGATTTTTCAATATGGTATTTGAGCAATCTTGATTTGAATTCTGTCAAATACACATTTAAACGGACTAAAAGGCTAACTTTGCATAACATAATCTAGGTTTTAGACCATAAAAGTCATATTAAAATATAAATTATAGTCCTCACAACAACTTTAGAATTTTAGTTTTAGGAAAATACTTGAAGTTTAGTATAGTGGAAGGGTACTTAAATGAGATTATTGCACTAACTCTTAACTACAATGATCCAAATGCTAATAGAACATACCTCGTGTGAGCTATCAGAATTTTAAGCCTTACAGAGAGATAGGAGCGTCCGTTTAAGATGCAGAACATCCGCTTGCATGCGGGTCTTTCATAACACCAGCGTCTATGCACTTAAATACCATATAGTTTTGATTTTATTTTATTTTCTTAAAGAAAAATGGTACGATTTAGTCAAGTCAAGTTTGAATGACTGAGTCCAAACTTTACTAAAATCCAAGTCAGTGATTGTTTAGGTACCAAATAATGTTGGTTCCAGATCCAGATGTTTGCCTAACAGATCATAGTTAGTCCAATCAACAACTATTCTGCATGTTCAGTTTAGTTTTATTGCCTTTTAATCAAGGAAGAATTGGTTTTCATCAAATTAAAATATATATAAGAATGTTTATTATTCTCTTGTCTAAAATGATCAAACATAACACTTCCCAATTTGATTAGTGTCGTTTCTCAATTAGTACTCAGCATGTGGCAAAAGTTTTGATGATGACACTCATAACAGTGACAATTTTAATAAATTTTAGCATTTTGCTGTAAAAGGTTCATAAACATATGCATAGAAGTTCTCCTGGAAGAAGAAACGAATATAGAAACATAGGGATCCATGTCATTAGAATCCTGACAACTTAAAGCTCATCTAACATAATTGTGAGGGTTGTGATAATTAATTCTCCTCCAAAACTCATCCAAACTACTTGAAAAGAAGTGTGGGGTCCTTCCTATTGATCTCAGCAAAAGATTTCATATTTCTCTCTCTAGTAGATTGGAAGTAGTTGGAGAGACATAGTCTAGTCAGATTTATTGTGATTATTATTCATAACTTCAGGTTCTATGTATTGAAATGAGTTTAAAATATTGATATCAATCTACATGGTAACTACATTTTAAATCAGATCACTCACTAAATCTCTATATTAGCTAGTATGGTTGACATGTCATGATGCTATCAATAATCCCATCGCATTGTGCTCAATAAGCAAACCCCATTTTTATCTAAATAGGCCAGATATCACAATAGATATCACGGTAGAAGTATAAAGATCGAAATCTCATTCTACATTACAATTTTTAGATTACAATATTATCACTTGTAAATCATTAATCGAGCATCAAAGAAAGTCATGATGCTTTTATTGTGAGCGCATGCGATCAATCATCGACTAAGAATAGTCTCAACATCGACTTCTTAAGGAAGTCTCGTCCTCAACTCTCACAACATCAATAACTTCAATATCAATCCGTCCAAGTTCTTCGCGGATCTGCCATAATATCGTATTATATAAACAAAAGTTGATGGCACCATATTCTTTAATAATATAACCAATTAATCCATTTTGATCACCTATTAAGAGATCATAACAAACATAAGTACATTACTCTATTGCTTCTCCAATCTCAATCTCACCAACCAATGTATTCTCACCACACCAAAACTCTCATACACCATTTCTCGCATGTGTAGTCTCCACACAAAGATTTCGGAGGGTATATTTGTCATTTCAACTTAGAAGGGAGCAAGGAAATAAGAGTGTCAAACACAGGACCTCATCAAAGAGACTTTCTCCTGGTGTCTCTCTCACATCTAGAGAGAGAAAGAGAGTTTCAAAGCTATACAAAGAAGCACTGTTTGTCTTGATCGATGAAGGCTCCATGAAACGCGGGAAGCCAAAGAGAGATGAATGAAGAGATACCTTGAGATCTAGAGTTCTGCAATTCTGTTATTTGCAAAAAAAACAAAAAAAAAAACAAAATTTTCACCCTCAATGTTCATGGCAATTTTAAAACTTTGGTGCTGTGAGAAGAAAGTTTGGAATGTTTTGACATTCTATGTTCAAATTTTGCTGGCCACTTATTGAAAGCGAATTTAAAGCACACATGGATAAAACAATTCGGTATTTTGACTCATTACTTTAAAAGTTTGGTGTTGTGCAAGTGATTTTTCAATATGGTATTTGAGCAATCTTGATTTGAATTCTGTCAAATACACATTTAAACGGACTAAAAGGCTAACTTTGCATAACATAATCTAGGTTTTAGACCATAAAAAGTCATATTAAAATATAAATTATAGTCCTCACAACAACTTTAGAATTTTAGTTTTTAGGAAAATACTTCAGAAGTTTAGTATAGTGGAAGGGTACTTAAATGAGATTATTGCACTAACTCTTAACTACAATGATCCAAATGCTAATAGAACATACCTCGTGTGAGCTATACAGAATTTTAAGCCTTACAGAGAGAGATAGGAGCGTCCGTTTAAGATGCAGAACATCCCGCTTGCATGCGGGTCTTTCATAACACCCAGCGTCTATGCACTTAAATACCATATAGTTTTGATTTTATTTTATTTTCTTAAAGAAAAATGGTACGATTTAGTCAAGTCAAGTTTGAATGACTGAGTCCAAACTTTACTAAAATCCAAGTCAGTGATTGTTTAGGTACCAAATAATGTTGGTTCCAGATCCAGATGTTTGCCTAACAGATCATAGTTAGTCCAATCAACAACTATTCTGCATGTTCAGTTTAGTTTTATTGCCTTTTAATCAAGGAAGAATTGGTTTTCATCAAATTAAAATATATATAAGAATGTTTATGATTCTCTTGTCTAAAATGATCAAACATAACACTTCCCAATTTGATTAGTGTCGTTTCTCAATTAGTACTCAGCATGTGGCAAAAGTTTTGATGATGACACTCATAACAGTGACAATTTTAATAAATTTTAGCATTTTGCTGTAAAAGGTTCATAAACATATGCATAGAAGTTCTCCTGGAAGAAGAAACGAATATAGAAACATAGGGATCCATGTCATTAGAATCCTGACAACTTAAAGCTCATCTAACATAATTGTGAGGGTTGTGATAATTAATTCTCCTCCAAAACTCATCCAAACTACTTGAAAAAGAAGTGTGGGGTCCTTCCTATTGATCTCAGCAAAAGATTTCACATTTCTCTCTCTAGTAGATTGGAAGTAGTTGGAGAGACATAGTCTAGTCAGATTTATTGTGATTATTATTCATAACTTCAGGTTCTATGTATTGAAATGAGTTTAAAATATTGATATCAATCTACATGGTAACTACATTTTAAATCAGATCACTCACTAAATCTCTATATTAGCTAGTATGGTTGACATGTCATGATGCTATCAATAATCCCATCGCATTGTGCTCAATAAGCAAACCCCATTTTTATCTAAATAGGCCAGATATCACAATAGATATCACAGTAGAAGTATAAAGATCGAAATCTCATTCTACATTACAATTTTTTAGATTACAATATTATCACTTGTAAATCATTAATCTGAGCATCAAAAGAAAGTCATGATGCTTTTATTGTGAGCGCATGCGATCCAATCATCTGACTAAGAATAGTCTCAACATCGACTTCTTAAGGAAGTCTCTCGTCCTCAACTCTCACAACATCAATAACTTCAATATCAATCCGTCCAAGTTCTTCTGCTTGGATCTCGCCATGTACTGTATTATATAAACAAAAGTTGATGGCACCATATTCTTTAATAATATAACCAATTAATCCATTTTGATCACCTATTAAGAGATCATAACAAACATAAGTACATTACTCTATTGCTTCTCCAATCTCAATCTCACCAACCAATGTATTCTCACCACACCAAAACTCTCATACACCATTTCTCGCATGTGTAGTCTCCACACAAAGATTTCGGAGGGTATATTTGTCATTTCAACTTAGAAGGGAGCAAGGAAATAAGAGTGTCAAACACAGGACCTCATCAAAGAGACTTTCTCCCTGGTGTCTCTCTCACATCTAGAGAGAGAAAGAGAGAGTTTCAAAGCTATACAAAAGAAGCACTGTTTGTCTTGATCGATGAAGGCTCCATGAAACGCGGGAAGCCAAAGAGAGAGATGAATGAAGAGATACCTTGAGATCTAGAGTTCTGCAATTCTGTTATTTGCAAAAAAAAAAAACAAAACAAAAAAAAAACAAAAACACAAGTTAGCTTTTGTGAGCTTCTATAGAGATGAGGAGAGCAAGAGTAGCTCTGTTGTGGTGTTTCTCTCTCTGTTTGTTCTCTGTTTTTGCTCTAGTTACTGAGAGCAACTGTGGAGGTGATTGTTTAGGTGAGAAAAATCTACATTTTTTAGTTGAATTTTGTTAATTTAGATATTTTGTGAATACCCATTTGAGATTCTTCATCATAGTATCAGTAATTTTCTTCTGTCAGTATTATGTTTGTTCTCTGTATTTTTCCCTCTGTTTTGTTCTGATCACAAAATCAAAACTTTTCACTTGATTTTGATTTAATTTAGATGTTAAAGAATACCCACATAAGATTTTTGATTAATGTGATAGATTTTCTTTTAAATAAACTGCATTTTCATTAACACTCAGTTTTTAACTATATTATTGGTGTTCTGTGGAGATTAAGCTTCATTTTTTCCAAGTTGGGCATCATTTTTTTCCCCTTCTATTGAATGATGATGTTGGCATTAGCTCCAACTTTCCCCAAAGATTTTTTGAGATATTAATACAAATTCATTATAGTAAAAGACCTCATCTTTGAGACTATCCACATGCTATATTCCTTCTCAAAATGTTAACTTGCTACATGCTATTACATCATCTTATATTTAATTGCACCTACTCTCTTTTATTAATTTTCTATTATTTTTTGACACATTTTTTTTTCAGATATCAGAAGTTCTACCATGGATTCTCATGCACAGGTGCTCTTTAGTCTTTATAAATCATTTTCCTCTTTTTCTACACAATTACATTTTGGCCCTATTAATTACGACAAAAAAATTTGCTACAATGAGCTTGTTAGCTGCTACAGTGTTAGCTGCTACAGTGCAGCAGCTGCGCATGCTCCGGTCAGAAGAATATCATTGGCGGCGCACTGTAGCATTTGCTAACGTGTGCGGCCAGCGGGGCGACGCTCCTTCATTCCTGGCATCCTGCCTCCTGGTCGCTGCGTAGCACCTAACCTGCGCTTCGGGGTGTAGCGCACGTTAGCACCAGTACACTTAGTAAACTAAAATGTGATGTCATCGTAAGCATACCGTCTCTGGTTGACAAGGTCTAGGGAAGTCCCGTTTCTATCTGGGAAATTATACTTTGCTTCATTGAAAACTTAAAATTTATAGTTATTATTTATCAATTTTAATATTTCTAGAGCGTACTTTATAAGAATTTTAATTGCAAATTAACATCAATGTAAAGTTTATCTTGATAGTGAGTGTCACGTGCCCTTGTCTTGCACCAAAAATGGAGAAGTTATGTTGCGGGTTAAGGCTTACAATCTTTTAGTCTAACATGTCCCGCATGTTGACGGATCTTTTATGAGCCAAAATTTGGTGAGATTTGAATCTTAGTTGCTCTAATATATTTGTGACTGCATTAAAACTCTAAAATTATGTTGAAACTTAATGATTATAGTTTTATATTCTATAAAAGAGGGGAAAAGTCTGTACAGAGTCCTCATGAGTCCTCTGCAAAAATTCACATAGAGAGGGTAGATAATGATTTATTGATTTGTATAATGTTTGTACTAATTCAAATTTTTTAATTGATATTTTGATTGTGAATAGCTGTTAGAATGGATAGTGTAGCAATTTTCACCTTTTCTTCTTTCGCTAGGATTTTCCTTCATAAAGAGGCACGCGGTAGCGCACTTTAGTGAATGGTACTGTCTTGATGCTAACATGCACCGGGCTGTTCCGTTTTCAGGTACAGGGCTGGCCGAGGGTGCGCAGGAGGAGCCTTGGTGGGCCCGGTTCGTACCCGCCAAGGTGCATAGGGAAGTGCGGCAGGTGCTCGCCGTGCCGTGCGGTGCACGTGACGGTCCCGCCAGGAGGGACTCCGGTGACCACCGAGTACTACCCAGAGGCTTGGAGGTGCAAGTGCGGCAACAGACTCTACATCCCCTAATAATATTAATCCCACATTATTAATCCCTAACACATCCTAATTAACCTTTATCTTGTACTTAAAGAAATTTATCATCATTATTGCTTTAATCAATATTATGACATGATATTGAGAACTGAGAAGTAAAGAGAAGAGTGTTAGCAATAGTACATATACAAATGCATGGGATTTGTTTATGCATGTATTGCACTTTGGATGTGGACATGTATTGCTCCATTTTTAGAAGAGGGAAGAGGGAGAGAGAAAGAGTAATATATACATGTGTGTATATATTTATATAGAGGATGAATGTATTTTTATTATGTTTAGATTGTCAAAAGAATGGCCATTTTGATATAACTTGATGAGATCATGTGTGGTTGGAAATGACATGAAACCAAAGTCCAAGTTCTTAGTCATTTTAAGCTTGACAACTAATAAACTATATATGGGGGTTAATTTCTTGTAGGTTTGTTGTTTCTTGTGGTATTGTTGTTTTGAATTTATTACCTCTGAAGTTTCATTGTTGCCAATAGATCCCTGAATTATTTGTAATGAATATCATTTACCTATTTTTATTATGAACTATGTATATTCTTATTGATTGTTAACGGAGGTTAACCACAACAAATTACAACTTATATCACAATCTAATTATTATCTAAATTTTATGGACTAGAAACTGATGTTAATGTTTGAGGAGAAAAGGAGAAATTTTTCACTTTGACTTACAAAATCGAAGAAGAAGGATATGCTCTGGACATGCTATGTAAATATGTCTCCTAACAAAATACACACCAGTGTGGTTGATGGCATCTAATTTAATGGGCTTTAGTTTTGTGCTTAGTTCGGCCGAGCCCATTTCAACTGCTGATTTAAAAAGAAACATTTGAAAGGCCTAATAATGGCAAATGTTGCAAGTTTAACTGCCATCGAATTTTCATAAACGAACGAAGCATAGGCCCATGGCCCTGGACTGGAACAAAATTTAATGTCCTTGCTTCCCAAGTGTAGAGAATTTTAGTTTCGGCCCATAAACCACATGACATACTATGTGTCTGTTTGTCTCATAATTGAACCTTCGTGCCTCTATTTTATTTGCTTGGACGCCGGACGTGTAATTAAATATTAATTGGATAATTAGTTATTTTTAATATTTTTAGTCAATTAGAGTTGTATATTTTCATTTTTTAAAGCAATACAACTTACTCAATATGTCATGAGTTAATTATTTTCAAGAACAAAATGCCAAATACGGTATACTTATCCAATACAAGTTGTTCGATCTGTCAAAAATATTATTTCTATAAGTGATTAAAATATTACACAGGAATAAAGGGTTATGTCAAATGATCAAGACTTTTTATGTGACTCAACAAAATCCATTATATTAATTGGCACAAATTTTTTAGAGTGAACTCTCCGTTTCGGTTCGTGATTTTAATGGGATGTTAAGTACAACTGTTCTTATCTTTTCCTTTAAAAAGGGTTATTATATCTACCCCTTATATTGTGGGTCTTTGCAAAACAACTCCTCAAATCACAATATTTGCAAAAACCCATAAAATCATCAAGTTTTTAAAAATACCCCTATCAATCAATCATCAACTTTGATAGCCTATTTTGTAACTACAAGATTAAAATTATTAACAAAATAGTCAAATTTTTACTCAACATTATGACATGATATTGAGAACTGAGAAGTAAAGAGAAGAGTGTTAGCAATAGTACATATACAAATGCATGGGATTTGTTTATGCATGTATTGCACTTTGGATGTGGACATGTATTGCTCCATTTTTAGAAGAGGGAAGAGGGCGAGACAGAAAGAGTAATATATACATGTGTGTATATATTTATATAGAGGATGAATGTATTTTTATTATGTTTAGATTGTCAAAAGAATAGCCATTTTGATATAACTTGATGAGATCATGTGTGGTTGGAAATGACATGAAACCAAAGTCCAAGTTCTTAGTCATTTTAAGCTTGACAACTAATAAACTATATATGGGGGTTAATTTCTTGTAGGTTTGTTGTTTCTTGTGGTATTGTTGTTTTGAATTTATTACCTCTGAAGTTTCATTGTTGCCAATAGATCCCTGAATTATTTGTAATGAATATCATTTACCTATTTTTATTATGAACTATGTATATTCTTATTGATTGTTAACGGAGGTTAACCACAACAAATTACAACTTATATCACAATCTAATTATTATCTAAATTTAGTGGAAATAAAAGGTTGGAAAGCCATTACTTTGGTTTTGTACAAGTCCACACCTGATGACAACGAAAAGTGCTGCCAATCAAATTCTTTTCTAGCCTTTGACCCTCAAATAGTTTGATTTGCAATGTAAAATTATCGTCCCTAGATTAATTCGAAATTCTCTTTTCTATTGAAAATTGGATTTCTATATCATCATTTTGATAAAAACTGTAATTTAATCTTATCGCTGTTTACGGTCCATTAACTTCCAGTTAGACCTGATTGCTTCTTACAAGTGCCTTTTTTTTTCCCCTCTTCTTCTTTTTAGGAACTTTTTTTTATGGCTTCTTTTTAGGAACTTAACAAGTGGTATTAAATTTTATGGACTAGAAACTGATGTTAATGTTTGAGGAGAAAAATGAGAAATTTTTTCACTTTGACTTACAAAATCGAAGAAGAAGGATATGCTCTGGACATGCTATGTAAATATGTCTCCTAACAAAATACACACCAGTGTGGTTGATGGCATCTAATTTAATGGGCTTTAGTTTTGTACTTAGTTCGGCCTAGCCCATTTCAACTGCTGATTTAAAGAGAAACATTTGAAAGGCCTAATAATGGCAAATGTTGCAAGTTTAACTGCCATCAAATTTCATAGAGGAACAAAGCATAGGCCCATGGCCCTGGACTGGAACAAAATTTAATGTACGTGCTTCCCAAGTGTAGAGAATTTTAGTTTCGGCCCATAAACCACATGATATACTATGTGTCTGTTTGTCTCATAATTGAACCTTCGTACCTCTATTTTATTTGCTTGGATGCCGGACGTGTAATTAAATATTAATTGGATAATTAGTTATTTTTAATACTTTTAGTCAATTAGAGTTGTATATTTTCATTTTTTAAAGCAATACAACTTACTCAATATGTCATGAGTTAATTATTTTCAAGAACAAAATGCCAAATACGGTATACTTATCCAATACAAGTTGTTCGATCTGTCAAAAATATTATTTCTATAAGTGATTAAAATATTACACAGGAATAAAAGGGTTATGTCAAATGATCAAGACTTTTTATGTGACTCAACAAAAATCCATTATATTAATTGGCACAAATTTTTAAGAGTGAACTCTCCGTTTCGGTTCGTGATTTTAATGGGATGTTAAGTACAACTGTTCTTATCTTTTCCTTTAAAAGGGTTATTTGCATATCTACCCCTTATATTGTGGGTCTTTGCAAAACAACTCCTCAAATCACAATATTTGCAAAACAACCCATAAAATCATCAAGTTTTTAAAAATACCCTATATCAATCAATCATCAACTTTGATAGCCTATTTTGTAACTACAAGATTAAAATTATTAACAAAATAGTCAAATTTTTACTCAACAAGTTGATGATTTGTTGATTTTAGGACTACTTTTTTTTCCAAAGTTAATAATTTGGGGGTAATTTTATAAATACTAAGATTTGGGGATAGTTTGAAAAATACCAGTAATTTAAGGGTATATGCGTAAATAACTCAAAAACAATTGTTTCTTATCTTCTCCATGTTTTCTAAAATTGATCGCTAGCTGCTGGACAGTAACAGCTCGAGAAGAGAAATATATTTCAAAGAGATGTGATTAGGGATGAGTAAACAATTAGTTTGCTCATTTTTTTAACAAATTTTGATAAAATCGAACAGAATCGTTCTTTACTTGAGTGAAACTAAACATATCAAATTAGCTTAGTTAGTTCGGTTCGGTCTATTCGGGTTAACTTGGATTAGTTTAATTAAGGAGAATATATGTCAATTCCACAAAAGATGCATGTCAAAAATCGTGGAAGAAAAATATGAATTAAAGGATCACCAAGAAACGAACATTGGAAATTAATTAAACTATTAAATAATATTAAAAATGAGAAATAAAATTTTGAACTAAGGAAAAGATAGAAAGAGTATTAGTTAGACAATTGAGAGAGTAGTCTGTTTGGTTTGCTCACGTTGAAATTTTATCAAAATAAACCTACCGAACATATTCTAAGATTAAACCCAACCATCAAATTAGGACCATTCCTTTGATATTTCCAAGGAAAAGACGTGTGTATCATCATATTTGTACTTAAAGCTTCACGATTCTAGTTTTACAAAACCTAAAATAGAGAAACTTGTTACGAGTGTATTTATTGAATTGGTTTAGTTCATCAATAGTCTTAAGTCATAATCCCATATTGACTTTGCCATTGTTTCCACTATGATTATTAATTAATAATAATAGAATAATTCATGCTCACCCTTAGAGGTAATGCCTCTTGAGTCTTGATTCAAGCAATAAATGACAATGACTAATAGAACAAGTAAAAGAATGCACCCAATAACACAAACAAAACTATCTGACGAAATTAAACAATAAAGCAAAGAGGGCTACACTACTTCATCGGTCTATAAACACAGAAATTGCCCTGCAAAGAGGACTAATTAGTTGAACCTACTCATATTCAATAGGGAGCTGCCATCAGAGCCAAATTGGTTGCAAAGGAGTGAAGAGAACACTAAAATATGAGGATAACTTACGACACTATCTACAAATCTGAATACACCTTGCACAACAAATTCACAAGCAAAACTAAATAATATCATAAAATAAAAACAACGTGACAATAATGAGAAGTAGACTTTTAGTTGATTCGTGAGCTTTTCTTCTTCATTCTCATTGAATATATCGATACTCAAACTCGCTCTTCTCCGCTTCTTTTGGAGAGTTGTGATCTTAGAGTAGATGATGCGATGTTGGTGCTGGTTCAACCTTGCCTATAAGCGTCTGACCCGATAGAGTGTATGCTAGCCGATTCCTCTTTTATTCTATCGGTTAGTTCGCTTATTTCAAGCCAAAGTCTACCCCCAAAAATCGACTGTAAACAATACACGTACGTATCCCAATACGTATCTCATACAATCACCTATGCTTATCATGTATAGCCGCGGACGTCACAATCTTGACATTGTTCATAACAATGCACGTAGATTTCTGTTCTCACTAGCTCTAAGCAGCCCTCCTTTGGATTCTTCGGTTACAAAACACTTAAAAGATACTTAAAAAACATGCTGTCTCTTTCTTGGGCGTGAGAGATCACAATCAAAGACCCAAAACCAAATGTCTTTGCGCGCAGCCGAACCACAAAGAGAATATTCAGCGGGTCCCACCGCCCGGCGCGGCCAGTCGGCGTTCGACAAGTTTGCGGTTCGCTCCGCTTTGGGGCCCATCAATAGTTTAGGTTTTGTAAAAGATAGAGAAAGGGATGCGAAGGGGCCGAGACTGTCACCTCTCATTTAAACTTGTGGATGCTTGTCATTTTATTGGGGTCTCATGTTTATGTCTGAATATTAACGATTAATAATCAATTGAGTGAGGAGTAAAGATTATGTACGTTGTCTTTGTGTTCGATAATTGGCGAGAAACAATGTAATTTGATTCTTGAATTATGGAGCCGTAGGGTGGATTTGGATCCACTCCCCAGCAATTGGAGACACCAGCGTTGATTTGTTTTATGGTTGGTTATGATTTATTCTGAATCTAAGACTCATCATACCTCAAATGAATTACACTTATTCCTATTCTACATTCAAAGACAAATCATAATCGCCCACTACAGAAATCAACTGATATAATAAAATCAGTGGTTTCTTCACTACTTTTCGGTAGTGAAGAGGATCCACATATTTCACCTAATCAAAGAAATCTTTGTAAATCCAAATAGAAAAATCTTGCTTTTCCTCATATGACAAAATTACATAGTTTTCGTGCTAATAATATCTCAACTAAGCAATGAATTTGCATTGGAATATATTTCCCACAACAACATTGCAACTTTCCAATTAATAAATCTGAAGTTGTTAATTTTTGCAAGAAACGTTGCATGCAACATTAGCTACAATCTCAAGACTTAGGGCATGTTTCGCTAATACTTATTTCTTGAAACCTTATAAGTTTCTTATTACTTATTTTTAGTTATCCGAGTAGAGGGCAAAGTAATATTTTAACATGAATAAGTAAATCTACTTAAAAGTACCAAAAATATAAGTTGAGAATCCCAACTTATTTTTTCCCTACTATAGGTTAAAAATAAGTAAATAAATAAACTTTACCAAACATCAGTTTGGGCGTTTTAAGTAAAAATCCACTTATCATATATATATATATATATATATATATATATATATAATATATATATATATATATAATATATATATATATATATATATATATATATAACTTTTATCCACTATATGTCTTGAGATTTGTGATGCACAAATCTCAAAGTGAGAGCTTATATCTTTCCACGGATCCCAAAGTAAGATGAGTGGTTAAGAAAAATTAGTCTCTTATAATGTCATCTCTCTTAAGTTAATATATATATATATATATATATATATATATATATATATATATATATATATATATATATATATATATATATATATATATATATATATATATATATATATATATATATATATATATATATATATATATATATATATATATATATATATATATATATATATATATATATATATATATATATATATATATATATATATATATATATATATATATATATATATATATATATATATATATATATATATATATATATATATATATATATATATATATATATATATATATATATATATATATATATATATATATATATATATATATATATATATATATATATATATATATATATATATATATATATATATATATATATATATATATATATATATATATATATATATATATATATATATATATATATATATATATATATATATATATATATATATATATATATATATATATATATATATATATATATATATATATATATATATATATATATATATATATATATATATATATATATATATATATATATATATATATATATATATATATATATATATATATATATATATATATATATATATATATATATATATATATATATATATATATATATATATATATATATATATATATATATATATATATATATATATATATATATATATATATATATATATATATATATATATAATATACGAACCACAAAGAGAATATTCAGCGGGTCCCACCGCCCGGCGCGGCCAGTCGGCGTTCGACAAGTTTGCGGTTCGCTCCGCTTTGGGGCCCATCAATAGTTTAGGTTTTGTAAAAAGATAGAGAAAGGGATGCGAAGGGGCCGAGACTGTCACCTCTCATTTAAACTTGTGGATGCTTGTCATTTTATTGGGGTCTCATGTTTATGTCTGAATATTAACGATTAATAATCAATTGAGTGAGGAGTAAAGATTATGTACGTTGTCTTTGTGTTCGATAATTGGCGAGAAACAATGTAATTTGATTCTTGAATTATGGAGCCGTAGGGTGGATTTGGATCCACTCCCCCAGCAATTGGAGACACCAGCGTTGATTTGTTTTATGATTGGTTATGATTTATTCTGAATCTAAGACTCTTCATACCTCAAATGAATTACACTTATTCCTATTCTACATTCAAAGACAAATCATAATCGCCCACTACAGAAATCAACTGATATAATAAAATCAGTGGTTTCTTCACTACTTTTCGGTAGTGAAGAGGATCCACATATTTCACCTAATCAAAGAAATCTTTGTAAGTCCAAATAGAAAAATCATCTACACTTTGCTTTTCCTCATATGACAAAATTACATAGTTTTCAGGCTAATAATATCTCAACTAAGCAATGAATTTGCATTGGAATATATTTCCCACAACAACATTGCAACTTTCCAATTAATAAATCTGAAGTTGTTAATTTTTTGCAAGAAACGTTGCATGCAACATTAGCTACAATCTCAAGACTTAGGGCATGTTTCGCTAATACTTATTTCTTGAAACCTTATAAGTTTCTTATTACTTATTTTTAGTTATCCAGTAGAGGGCAAAGTAATATTTTAACATGAATAAGTAAATCTACTTAAAAGTACTCAAAAATATAAGTTGAGAAATCCCAACTTATTTTTCCCTACTATAGGTTAAAAATAAGTAAATAAATAAACTTTACCAAACATCAGTTTGGGCGTTTTAAGTAAAAATCCACTTATCATATATATATATATATATATATATATATATATATATATATATATATATATATATATATATATATATATATATATATATATATAGAGAGAGAGAGAGCAAGGCTCCTATGAACTTAAGTTCATAATGAATAGTGACTGACTTTCTAACCACTCATCTTGCTTTGGGATCAGTGAAGATATAAAGACACTTTGATTTCTGCATCCCAAATCTCCAAGAGATGAGTGGATAAAAAGTTTCTATACCACTATTCATTATGAACTTAAGTTCATAGGAGCCTCTCTCTCTCTCTCTCTCTCTATATATATATATATATATATATATATATATATATATATATATATATATATATATATATATATATATATATATATATATATATATATATGTATATACTTATTATAAAAGTGTGAGTTTGGGAAAAACTTTCCATGGACAAAAATAACTTTTATTTTTAGATATTACAATGTTATCCTATCCTAATTAATATAAATAACAATAATGAGAACTTACGGTAAACATATTTAAATATATAGTAATTTTAGATTAAAGATAAAGAATTGATAAGAGTTGGTTTTATCTTTGTATTTAATTATTTATAGCAATTAGTAAAGAGATAAATAGTTGCTATATAATTGTAATATCTTTAAACTAGGAGATAAATAGTTGTTATCCTATCCTAATTAATATAAATAAAAATTATGACAAAAATATTTAAACATATAGTAATTTTAGATAAAAGATAAATAATTGATAAGACTTAGTTTTTATCTTTGTATTTAATTATTTATGGTAATTAGTAAAGAGATAAATTGTTGCTATCTAATCCAAATATCTTTAAATTAGGAGGTAAGAAATTGATAAGGAGGAGTTAGTTTTATCTTTAAATTTAATTATCCAATAATAATTAGTAAAGACACAAAAATTTTTATCCTATCCTAATATTTTAAATTACAACATCATGATAGAGTATAAGGATTTGATAATTAGGAATTATTTTTATCTTTAACTTTTATTCTCTATAATAATTAGTAAAGAGACAAAAAGTTTGCAAATATTAAAGGTTTGAGGGGCATGTATTTAGAAACCCAACTTCATTTTTTATATTGCCCAACTTATTTTTAATTGGAAAAAAATTCCGTTATGGGTATGCATAGCCAGACTTTAAATTGAACAAAATCCTCATCATGGGTCAACATTGAATTACATTTAGGTGATCTAGAATTATAAGCCTTTACAAACATCTCTTTTAATACCTACTTTTATCAAACTCAAATTGTATCAATCATACAAGCATCATGCACATGCTCACACGTGGTTCTTTATAATTTTAGGGTTTTGTATGTAAGTTTTAGACTTTTGATGTGGTTATTTGTATTTTTAAATTTTCAAAGAGGTCGTTTATAATTTTCGGCTTTTACATGAAGCTACTTGTAACATTCAAATTTTTGGATCATTATTTGTATTTTCAAATTTTTATGGTCTGTATGCAATTTTAGGATTTTCAGAGGGATTTTTTATTATAATTTTAGATTTTTAAGGGCTTGTTTGTAACTTTCATATTTTCATAGGTTTATTGTAGTTTGTTTTATTTTTGGGGTTTGTCTATAATTTTATGAATAAATCTACAAACAAAAATAATTTGAGAGGTATATATCATATCATACTCCTTTAAAATAGTCTGTTTGGAAAAAGTTTTCCATGGTTAATATTACCCTTAACTTTTTAGATATTACATTTATAATCTTAATCTATCCTAATTATCCTAATCTATGTAAACTACAACTTTAAATATTCTAATTACTAATTACCCCCACATGAATGGCTTCAAACTTCTAACCTAATTATCTCAATCTCACTTGAACAAATATCCAAACTTACAAAAACACCCCTAAAAATATAAATTGTATAAAAGCTTCCCAAAATTATAAACCTACAAATAGTAGATTGAATCTAGAGATTACAAACAGTCCCCTAAAAATTATGGAATTTGTAGAAAACATCCTAAAAGTTTTGTAAATTGCAAAGCCCCTCAAATATTCAAAAATTACAAAATTACCCTTAGAATTTCAAACCCAATAGCAAATCTAAAATATCTGAATTACAAACAGCCACCTAAACAATTTGTAATTTGTAGAGAATATCCCGAAAGTTTCAAAATTTGCAAGAACACCCTCAAAATTAAAAATTGATGACACCACGAGAATTTCAAACCTAACATTACACTGAAATATAGGAATTACAAACAGCCCCTAAAACTACAATCTCTGAGAAAACACCCTGAAATTTTAAAATTACAAAAAACCCTCAAAACTCAAAATTTGCAAAGAAACACCCCGAGATTTTTAAACCTACTAAAAGTACACTGAAACTATAGGACATACAAATAAACCCTTTAAAAATTTAGAATTTGTAGAAAGCATCCTGAAAGTTTCAAAATTATAAAAATACCCTAAAATTTAAATTTTAAAATAAAACACCCTCAAAAATTAAAATACAAATAGTACATTGAAAATGTATAAATTTGAAATTTTCAAAAACACACTTAAAGTTTAGAAATTTGTAAATAATACCTTAAGAATTAAAAAAATTAATGGGGATTTTTTCAATTCTTTGGTTTTCAATATAATGTTCGAAAGTTCTTAAATTTTCAGCGTATATTTGTAATTTTTGAATTTCTAGGGCTTTTATGCAATTTTGAAACTTTTGAGGATGGTTTTTAGTTTTCTAGGCTTCGGGCTGTTTTCAATGTAACATAGATATGTCAAGTAATGATGAAGATCTTTAAAAGGAAGTGGTTCTTAAGAGACCATGGTTATAGAAGTATGCATATCAATTATTCTAGGTAGTAGTTTATGTATGCGAAAAGTTTCAGATGATCTATATAATAGTTTGGTCTTATGTGGAGATGGATTTAGTTAACACGTTTAGAGAAGTAAACCAGTTAAATAATTTTTAATCTTTACAAAACACCCTGAAAGTTTTAAAATTTGCAAGAACACCCTCAAAATTAAAAATTGATGACACCACGAGAATTTCAAACCTAACAAGACACTGAAATATAGGAATTACAAACAGCCCCTAAAACTACAATCTACGAAAACACCCTGAAATTTTTAAAATTACAAAAAACCCTCAAAACTCAAAATTTGCAAAGAAACACCACGAGATTTTTAAACCTACTAAAAGTACACTGAAACTATAGGACATACAAATAAACCCTTTAAAAATTTAGAATTTGTAGAAAGCATCCCGAAAGTTTCAAAATTATAAAAATACCCTAAAATTTAAATTTTAAAATAAAACACCCTCAAAAATTAAAATACAAATAGTACATTGAAAATGTATAAATTTGAAATTTTCAAAAACACACTTAAAGTTTAGAAATTTGTAAATAATACCTTAAGAATTAAAAAAATTAATGGGGATTTTTTCAATTCTTTGGTTTTCAATACAATGT
The DNA here is from genome assembly GCA_012295165.1 of Asparagus setaceus. Lineage (NCBI taxonomy): Eukaryota > Viridiplantae > Streptophyta > Magnoliopsida > Asparagales > Asparagaceae > Asparagus > Asparagus setaceus. Next base: position 16,065,314 of record CM022705.1, read on the forward strand.
TCGAAAGTTCTTAAATTTTCAGCGATATATTTGTAATTTTTGAATTTCTAGGGCTTTTATGCAATTTTGAAACTTTTGAGGATGGTTTTTAGTTTTCTAGGCTTTCGGCTGTTTTCAATGTAACATAGATATGTCAAGTAATGATGAAGATCTTTAAAAGGAAGTGGTTCTTAAGAGACCATGGTTATAGAAGTATGCATATCAATTATTCTAGGTAGTAGTTTATGTATGCGAAAAGTTTCAGATGATCTATATAATAGTTTGGTCTTATGTGGAGATGGATTTAGTTAACACGTTTAGAGAAGTAAACCAGTTAAATAATTTTTAATCTTTACAAAACACCCTGAAAGTTTTAAAATTGTAAAAGAACACTCAAATCTAAAATTTTATAAATAAAATATCCTGAGAATTTTAAATCTACAAACATTACACTAAAAATATAAGAATTACAAATGGTCCCCTGAAAATTTTAGAATTTGTAGAATACATCCTAAAAGTTTCAAAATTACAAAAATAACCTAATATTTAAATTTTAAAATAAAACACCCTCAAAATTAAAATACAAATAGTACATTGAAAATGTATAAATTTGAAATTTTCAAAAACACACTTAAAGTTTAGAAATTTGTAATAATACCTTAAGAATTAAAAAAATTAATGGGGATTTTTTCAATTCTTTGGTTTTCAATATAATGTTCGAAAGTTCTTAAATTTTCAGCGATATTTGTAATTTTTGAATTTCTAGGGCTTTTATGCAATTTTGAAATTTTTGAGGATGGTTTTTAGTTTTCTAGGCTTTCGGCTGTTTTCAATGTAACATAGATATGTCAAGTAATGATGAAGATCTTTAAAAGGAAGTGGTTCTTAAGAGACCATGGTTATAGAAGTATGCATATCAATTATTCTAGGTAGTAGTTTATGTATGCTAAAAGTTTCAGATGATCTATATAATAGTTTGGTCTTATGTGGAGATGGATTTAGTTAACACGTTTAGAGAAGTAAACCAGTTAAATAATTTTTAATCTTTACAAAACACCCTGAAAGTTTTAAAATTGCAAAAGAACACTCAAATCTAAAATTTTATAAATAAAATATCCTGAGAATTTTAAATCTACAAACATTACACTAAAAATATAAGAATTACAAATGGTCCCCTGAAAATTTTAGAATTTGTAGAATACATCCTAAAAGTTTCAAAATTACAAAAATAACCTAATATTTTAAAATTTATAAAAAAAGTTAAGGATACAAAAGGTATATTAAAATCTATAAATTTGAAATTTGCAAAAACACTTTGAAAGTTTAGAAAATTGCCAAAAACACCATAAAAATTAAAAAAATTTAGGGTTTTTTATTACAATTCCTTGATTTTCAGTGTAATTTTTGAAAGTTTTGAAATTTTTAATGTGTATTTGTAATTTTTGAATTCTTAGGGTATTTTCTGTAATTTTCAAAACTCCTGAGGGTTATGGTGAAAATCTCTAAGAGGATATGGTTCTTAAGATGTATTAGATCATGGTTATGGAAGTATGCACTTTCATAACCATGTCGAGTTCATCATAGATAAATTATCTTTCAACCAAGTTATAATAAACACAAACTCAAAGGAAACAATCAAGATATTTGACCACGTGCAAGACACGTGCATAAATTAAAATAAGTGGGTTGTCAAACATGCTCTTATTATGGGAACTAATGAGTAACTATGGAGCTTAAGGGACTAAACAGCAATTTCAAAGTTTTGAGGACTAATTCAGGGAATGAAATATTTTAAGGGTCCATTATCTTAAAGAAACCCAAACTTATTCCTAACTATGGAGCTTAAGGGACTAAACAGCAATTTCAAAGTTTTGAGGGACTAATTCGAGGAATGAAATATTTTAAGGGTCCATTATCTCAAAGAAACCCAAACTTATTCCTAAGTATGCTGACAAATAAGCGACAGAATTATAGGAACAGAAGGCATCAATCAAACTAATTAAGCTTTCAGCAAGGACACAATCTTAATTTGTTTCATACATCGTTCATATAGACGGCCATCATTAATTCAAATTCCCATGTTATCAACTAATATATATTATAATTGATTATTGCATATGATACGAATGGTACACAATCTTAATTTATTCCTTCGAGGTTCATATTGACGGCCATCGTTAATTCAAAATCCCATATATTCAACTAATTAATATTAAATACCTGCACTAATTTAGACCGTGTCCCACTAATCTTTAACTTTTAGGTCAGTTCTATTTCTCCACCTAGTAGTCCCAAATCTATTTATTAAATAAGGTATCACCTAGTAGTCCCACTAATCTTTAACTTTTCGGTCATTTTCTTTAATAAGACTTAATTTGTTGTCATATCAGTATAAAGATACAAATCGATTATTATAAGATATCTATAGGTTAATCGCTTTCAATTTTGAAAAAGATTGGGCTGTCCCAATTGACTATTTTCAACATATTCACTATTACTAGGAAGTTTTGATATACCGCAAGGAATGTTAAGATGACATTGACAGTGTGTTTGGATGAAGGGGAGCCCAGGGTAAGGGAAGAAAAAAATAATACTTTTAACTTTGTTTGAGAGTTTTTTTTAGGAAGATAACGGAGGGGAGAGGTAAACTTTTCATTAAAAAGTTGTGGTTTTGTTCCCCTCCAAATTGGGGTATAGAGGAGGGTAGGGAAAATAAACTTAAAAGATTTAATATTTAACTCTCTATCACTATGGATCAATAACTCAGATTTAATTATAAAATAATTTTTTCCCCTTTCCTTCCCTTAGTTAGAACTACCAAACACGATGAACTAAGTTCCCCTCCTTTCCCCTTACTAAACTCTCAAACAAGATATTATATTTGCCCTCCCCTTCCTTATCTTTCCTTTTCCTATTTTACCTTTCGTTTCCTTCCCCTGGTGAACCCAAACACAGTGTGAAAGTCAAATCTTTGAAGCTGTGACATATTAAAATCTAACATGCAGAAGCATGTTAGATTTCAAATAAAGAAAATAATCTTAAAGTCATTTTTCACGATGCTAAAAATTTAATGTTGAATGACTGATGAGAGTTATAATTTTATACTCTGGTATGCTCTTGTAAGTTTAGTTAGCGTTTTCATGGGCTAAAATATAATCTCATACAAAAATTCTTTTTACAATATGTTTTGAATGCATGTCCAATACTTAAATTGCTCGGTACTATGTTAAAGTATTTTTACTAACCAAACTTTTGTACAATGATGTGATTAAATCTCAATCAAACGTGGTTAGTGAGAGCTTTACTCTCCCCTTTATTCACTTGGTGAAGACATACTTCGTTAACATGGAACCACATCATTTTCATTTGGAAGAATTCTCTCATATGACATGTATACACATTATTCTCATGTTATATATACGATCAAAACAACAAGCACGAGGAAGATCATGAGCTATTATTACCTTATGCTACTAGAAATAATTTTACAAATAAAGCAAGAGCATAAACCTAAAAGATGTAGTACTAATTGGATACACAAGTTTTAAGTTGAAAGGAAGCTTCATGCACATGCATATATCATTTTGGTTTGGCATCCATGAAACAAGAAGATAAACACAATTTCATGCCTACTACTAAACAAGCAAATCATCGTACACGTGTATAAAAGCGTACATTCATTGCATGTGGAAGTAACCAAACGAACCGCTTTAAGGAATTCACGAAAATCCTACCTATATGGAGAAAAGTTGGTATTCTTTGATTTTTTTGTTTTTGTTTTAAGATGCAAGTAAGAAATCTTCGAACAAACCGAATATCTAGTGAAGGTTGACTAAACAGAAGTTGCCAAAAAAAAAATATTATTATTATTGAGATAAAGAAGTTGCAAGATTATGTGCTCATAAGGAGACAACAATTGTGAATTGTGTCTATATATACATAGTATTTTAGGTACCACATAAAAGAAGTTACAATAAATGTTGTAAAGAAAACTCATAACAAACAAATACAATAAACTGTTACTAATAAATTATTACATATTTAATTTTAATATTTCTTATTTTATTAATAAAGAAAATGTTATAGTCTTGAAATTTAATTTTTATCAAACCAGGCTAAAACCAATATGTATACATATATTATTGTGATATGAAATAATAACTTTTATCATAGAAGCTACAATAACATAAATTGTTGTTAGTAATTAGTAACATCCTTAATTCAGATCTTGATTGGAGTCCCAATTGACTATTTTCAACATATTCACTATTACTAGGAAGTTTTGATATACCGCAAGGAATGTTAAAGATGACATTGACAGTGTGTTTGGATGAAGGGGAGCCCAGGGTAAGGGAAGAAAAATAATACTTTTAACTTTGTTTGAGAGTTTTTTAGGAAGATAACGGAGGGAGAGGTAAACTTTTCATTAAAAGTTGTGGTTTTGTTCCCTCCAAATTGGGGTATAGAGGAGGGTAGGGAAAATAAACTTAAAAGATTTAATATTTAACTCTCTATCACTATGGATCAATAACTCATTTAATTATAAAATAATTTTTCCCCTTTCCTTCCCTTAGTTAGAACTACCAAACACGATGAACTAAGTTCCCCTCCTTTCCCCTTACTAAACTCTCAAACAAGATATTATATTTGCCCTCCCCTTCCTTATCTTTCCTTTCCCTATTTTACCTTTCGTTTCCTTCCCCTAGTGAACCCCAAACACAATGTGAAAGTCAAATCTTTGAAGTGTGACATATTAAAATCTAACATGCAGAAGCATGTTAGATTTCAAATAAAGAAAATAATCTTAAAGTCATTTTTCACGATGCTAAAAATTTAATGTTGAATGGTGATGAGAGTTATAATTTTATACTCACGGTATGCTCTTGTAAGTTTAGTTAAGCGTTTTCATGGGCTAAAATATAATCTCATACAAAAATTCTTTTTACAATATGTTTTGAATGCATGTCCAATACTTAAATTGCTCACGGTACTATGTTAAAGTATTTTTACTAACCAAACTTTTGTACAATGATGTGATTAAATCTCAATCAAACGTGGTTAGTGAGAGCTTTACTCTCCCTTTATTCACTTGGTGAATACATACTTCGTTAACATGGAACCACATCATTTTCATTTGGAAGAATTCTCTCATATGACATGTATACACATTATTCTCATGTTATATATACGATCAAAACAACAAGCACGAGGAAGATCATGAGCTATTATTACCTTATGCTACTAGAAATAATTTTACAAATAAAGCAAGAGCATAAACCTAAAAGATGTAGTACTAATTGGATACACAAGTTTTAAGTTGAAAGGAAGCTTCATGCACATGCATATATCATTTTGGTTTGGCATCCATGAAACAAGAAGATAAACACAATTTCATGCCTACTACTAAACAAGCAAATCATCGTACACGTGTATAAAAGCGTACATTCATTGCATGTGGAAGTAACCAAACGAACCGCTTTAAGGAATTCACGAAAATCCTACCTATATGGAGAAAAGTTGGTATTCTTTGATTTTTTTGTTTTTGTTTTAAGATGCAAGTAAGAAATCTTCGAACAAACCGAATATCTAGTGAAGGTTGACTAAACAGAAGTTGCCAAAAAAAAAATATTATTATTATTGAGATAAAGAAGTTGCAAGATTATGTGCTCATAAGGAGACAACAATTGTGAATTGTGTCTATATATACATAGTATTTTAGGTACCACATAAAAGAAGTTACAATAAATGTTGTAAAGAAAACTCATAACAAACAAATACAATAAACTGTTACTAATAAATTATTACATATTTAATTTTAATATTTCTTATTTTATTAATAAAGAAAATGTTATAGTCTTGAAATTTAATTTTTATCAAACCAGGCTAAAACCAATATGTATACATATATTATTGTGATATGAAATAATAACTTTTATCATAGAAGCTACAATAACATAAATTGTTGTTAGTAATTAGTAACATCCTTAATTCAGATCTTGATTGGAGTCCCAAACATTATTTGGGCACAATTAGTATCTTAATTAATTCTTTTCAATTCGAATATGATTTTTGGATTCTCAGAGGCTCAAGAGAAGGATGACACGTGTGAAACATCTGTATAATATAAAATAAAATCTACGTTCAATAATGCTCAATAATTTAACCATTATATAATGTCTTGAAATCTATTTGCATTCTAAAAATATAAAAATATTCAGCCCACAGAAAAACTTAACAGGTGGATTCTACTTGGAATTGTTGCACATGATATTCTATTTTTAAATTGCCAATTAAGAATGTCCTTAACATTTACAAAAATATGATAAGCTCGAAATATGGAGGAAAAAAACATAAAATATACTAAAATCCATAATTTAATGGGTTATTTGCACTTTGGTATCCAAAGATTACACTACTTTAATCTTTAATTACACAAAGGGTGTTGTTTGACATTTTGATACTCTAAAGTTTCTACTTTTCTGACTTTGATATCCCAAAGGTGTGTTACCGACATTGAGTAAGTTAAAAAATGTGTAAACTTTAGGCTATCAAATGTAAAAAAAGTATTAGGCTATTAAAGTGAAACAAAGTGTACACTTTCAGATAGCAAAGTGCTAAATAAAAACTTTAGATATCAAAATAAAAAAAAAGATGTAAACTTTAAAGTGTCAAAGTGCAAATAACCCTAACTGTGTTGAATACCAGTATTTTACATAAATATAGCATAAAACCTGTTCCATCTTCAAATGCCCCGCTGGCAGTAAATATATGAATCACTGAAGGGTATTTCAGTAATTACGCATCGCTATTACAGAAACAGGCTGCAGTTTTTGGAATTTATAAGGAGCGGAGCGGGGTGTTCAGATAAAAATGAAAGAAAATAAAAACTAGGGTTTTTTTATTTTTATTTATTTATTTTCAGTATCCCAATTCCCAAATCTCTCTATCTCTCTGGATCTTTTCTAAAGAGTTTCGATTCTTAGGTTCTCAGTTCGCATCGAATTGATTTTGATCGGTCGGAGGTTCTCGATTTCTTCCGTATCGGCTGAATCTCGGTAAATTTCGATAATTTTACCACTTATTTTTTTTGAAAATTTCAATCTTGGTATCTTGATGAAGCTGATGTATATGATTCTAGATTTTTCTAGAATGGAGCTGTTTAAATTCAAGGTTTTATTATTATTATTTTGTTGGTTTTGTGTAAATTCCTTTATGCGGGCGATTATTTCATAAAGTTTCATTCTTTATCGGGTTAAGTTGATGATTTAGTTGGTTTTAGTAATTAGCAGGCTATTAATTTAGTTTTGGATTTTTACTTGTAAGATATTTTTAATTTCGTATAACTTTAAGAATTTTTAGGAGCTCTTGTGTGTTTGGTTTCTTCAAATTCTCTCAGGATAACTTTGATCTTCTTAGTAAAGTTGTTTCTTTTATGTTAAGTATGCAAATTGGCTTCCACCATTGCACCTCATACACTTTCTATTTTTGCACTGTAAAAGTGTTTCATTATCTTAAAATTTTTCAAAGGTTCATGTTGCTAGGTGTGAAAATTTATTTATTTTGTTGTATATAGTAAAGGGTTTTTCTTTTTGTTACCATGATTTGTTTTAGAACCCACCCACTTCCAAAATCATGCTTAAAAGCAATATGCCATATTGAATTTATTTTCAAGCTCAATTTCTGTATTTCATCAGTTTCTTATATTGTTTGTAAAGAAAAAAATAATATAGCAACTTAGCCCAAAACATACAAACTTACACGAAAGGATAGCAGTTACATCAGAATATAGCAATTTACACCAAAAGATAACAACTTAAACATCAATGTAGCAAATTAGAAGTTATCAAAAAAAAAAAAAAAAAATTAGGGAGGGAAGAACTGTAGCAAAACACCAATGAAAATACAAAAACTGAGTTTAAAATAATTAAGTAAGGTATTTTGTGTGTAAGCATGCTTTTGAATATGGGTTTCTAAACATAACATCCATATCTAAAATATATTTCTTGTTTTCTGTTACTTGCATGCTTACGCTTCAAGTTTGCATTCTTGGGGTTATTTACCCTTTTGAAAACGTAAATATTCTTTGAAAAATCAACTTTTTTCCCCTTTGCTTTGGTCCCCCTCTCTTGGTGGTAGGAATGGGTAAAATGCTGTTCAAATCATCTATTTCATGACCTTTTTTGTCTGGCCACTTGGACTAATTTATTGAGATTAGAGATGAAGATATTTTATTATAGTTTATTAAATAGTCTTTGTTAATATTATCTTTTATTGGTGTATTATCTGGAAGCTTGATAGTGTTACTTTTTGGTCAGTTACATATTTGTTGCATATCATGTCAGCTTTAGGATGTAAGTTTGTTTCTCTGCTTTCTTGTCCACCCACTTGATATTTTAGTTGATTACGTAATGTTAAGAGATGTGTTTTTCTAGGATATCTTTATTGTGTACGGTACCAACTGGAAGCTTGCCTCTACATACTTGTATCATCTTGATTAATGTCATCTCAGCTTTATATATTTTAGATAGATAACCTCTCTACTCTATTTTCTTATCAGTTGCATTTGTTTATCTCTTGTGATGTGTTTATAAGGTTGTTGTGTATTTGAGACACATTTCTCATGTATCATTGGATCTTTTTCTTTCAGAAACCTCAGCCCAAAAAATCGGAAGACAAACAGCAGGGAATGCTGAAAGATGTGCTTACACGCTATTAAATTTTTGTCAAAGGTAAACGAGCTTGTAGCTTCACACGAGCTGTGCTTATTCATCCTTGATGAGATTGGTGAGCATAATCTTTCTCAATCCCCACTTGGTGGATCCACACTCAGTAGAGCTAGAAATTCAAAAAACCCTGTCGTGTTAGATCACGACGATGTTGAAGATGGTTGAAGTCTTCTGCAGTACCAGTCCTGCTTTGTAAAATAAGTACAGAAAAATAAACATAACTTATGTAGTATAGTGTGTATTAGATATCATAATGGGAACAGATATGAAAGGGAGTATTTTGATGCAAAGATATGAAGTGGGGAGATTGTTGGGGCAAGGAACTTTCGCCAAAGTTTACCATGCAAAGAACCTTAAAACTTCTCAGAGTGTTGCTATAAAGGTAATTGACAAAGAGAAGGTCTTCAAGCTTGGGCTTATAGATCAGATCAAACGAGAGATTTCGGTTATGAGATTGGTGAGGCACCCACATATCGTGCAACTTTATGAAGTCATGGCTAGCAAAAAGAAGATTTATTTCGTCCTTGAGTATGTCAGAGGTGGTGAGCTATTCAACAAGGTTGCAAAAGGCAAGCTCAAGGGGGATATCGCGAAAAAATATTTCCAGCAGCTTATTAGTGCTGTGGACTTTTGTCACAGTAGAGGTGTTTACCACCGTGATTTGAAACCCGAGAACCTCCTCTTGGATGATAATGGAAATCTAAAGGTTTCAGATTTCGGGTTGAGTGCACTTGCTGAATCCAAGAGACAGGATGGCTTACTTCATACCACATGTGGAACACCTGCGTATGTTGCTCCTGAGGTTATCAACAGGAAAGGTTATGATGGTGCTAAAGCAGATATTTGGTCTTGTGGTGTGATTTTGTTTGTGCTGATGGCCGGTTACCTGCCGTTCCATGATCCCAATCTAATGGAGATGTACAAAAAGATCGGTAAGGCCGAATTCAAATGCCCCAATTGGTTTCCTTCAGATGTTCGAAGGCTTATATCCAGGATTCTTGACCCAAATCCGGCTACTAGGATCTCCACTGCAAAAATCATGGAAAGTTCTTGGTTCAGAAAGGGATTCGATAACAAGCTGATGAAAAATGTGACTGGAACAAAAGAGATAGCTCCTGTGGGTGTCAATGTAGCCTTTGATTCCTGCAAGAACACGGTCGAGGGAAAAGAGGAGACTCTAAAGCCTGTAAATTTCAATGCTTTCGACATCATATCTCTTTCAGCTGGGTTTGATCTCTCGGGTTTATTCGAGGAGGATGCTGATTGGAGAAGAGAGGCAAGGTTTACATGCTCAAAGCCAGCTACCACAAGAAGATTTATTTAGTCCTTGAGTATGTCAGAGGTGGTGAGCTATTCAACAAGGTTGCAAAAGGCAAGCTCAAGGGGGATATCGCGAAAAAATATTTCCAGCAGCTTATTAGTGCTGTGGACTTTTGTCACAGTAGAGGTGTTTACCACCGTGATTTGAAACCCGAGAACCTCCTCTTGGATGATAATGGAAATCTAAAGGTTTCAGATTTCGGGTTGAGTGCACTTGCTGAATCCAAGAGACAGGATGGCTTACTTCATACCACATGTGGAACACCTGCGTATGTTGCTCCTGAGGTTATCAACAGGAAAGGTTATGATGGTGCTAAAGCAGATATTTGGTCTTGTGGTGTGATTTTGTTTGTGCTGATGGCCGGTTACCTGCCGTTCCATGATCCCAATCTAATGGAGATGTACAAAAAGATCGGTAAGGCCGAATTCAAATGCCCCAATTGGTTTCCTTCAGATGTTCGAAGGCTTATATCCAGGATTCTTGACCCAAATCCGGCTACTAGGATCTCCACTGCAAAAATCATGGAAAGTTCTTGGTTCAGAAAGGGATTCGATAACAAGCTGATGAAAAATGTGACTGGAACAAAAGAGATAGCTCCTGTGGGTGTCAATGTAGCCTTTGATTCCTGCAAGAACACGGTCGAGGGAAAAGAGGAGACTCTAAAGCCTGTAAATTTCAATGCTTTCGACATCATATCTCTTTCAGCTGGGTTTGATCTCTCGGGTTTATTCGAGGAGGATGCTGATTGGAGAAGAGAGGCAAGGTTTACATGCTCAAAGCCAGCTACCACAATTATCTCAAAGCTAGAGGAGATTGCTAAGCAGCTGAAATTCAAAGTTAAGAAGAAGGACGGCGGAGTGCTAAAAATGGAAGGAGAAAAGACAGGCAGAAAGGGAGTGCTAGCTGTTGATGCGGAGATCTTTGAGGTGACTCCTACATTACATCTAGTTGAAATCAAGAAAACTAATGGGGATACTTTGGAGTATCAAAAGACGATGAAACAAGACATTAGACCAGCTCTCAAGGACATTGTTTGGGCTTGGCAGGGTGATCAGTCACATGCACTGCCAACTCCACCATCTGAAGAGCAGCAGTTGTAACTAAGCTCGATAGTTTGGGATCTTTTGAAAGATCCAATGGACTTCATCTTTCAAGTAATTTCTTCACGATTCTGTTTGTTTTACTGTCGTGTTTTGCTTCGTGTTGTTTGTGTGTTTTAATTCAATGGCTGTTGTTATGTGTTTTAATCTGTTGTTAACACTTAATCTGAGCAAAGATTTGAGTTTTTCTTAGTTATTGGCAGTAGCCATCAATTTGGTATGTCTCCTTCATTATTCTTTGTATCGCATTGTATCTTTTTAGGATAAATTTTAGAATGTTTGTGTTAATAAAAATCTCTTTACTGTTATTCATCACTCCCTTGGCTGGCTTAACATAAAAATTCCTGTTACATGGACCTAGATGTATTTATTAAATTCCTTGCCTAACTAATAAAGTCATGGGTCATGTAGCTTTCAAACCAAGTCTTGGGACCCATTTGGTATAATTAAGTTGACTAATTTAAATGCTTGAAGAACAGTTGCAGCTAATGGACTGATTTGAATACTTAAATGATTATGATTTGATTCTTCTCTAATAATTTATCATTATTTGACAAGCTGAGAAATTGAAAGGTTGTCCCTACCTGCTCTACACTGCTTTCTTCACCTACCATAATACAAACCTAAATAAATTAATCTTATATATGATAATTAAAGGTTGTCCTACCTGCCATTCTCTGCTTTATTCACCTCTTTAATAATTTTTCCTTTTGAGTGCCTCTCTATCTTAGCTTTACTAGCAATGTTAAAAATCTCCTGAGTTTGTTTAGTCACACAATTTGAGATAGAAAACTCCCCTTCTCTGCTTTATTTACCTTCTTTAATCATTTTTAATTTTGAGTCTCTGTCTTAGCTTTACACAAATCTGGGTTGGGGCTTCACTTTTGAGTCCGTCTCTATCTTAGCTTTACTAGAAATGATATACCTCTCCTGAGTTTGTTTAGTAACACAATTTGACATAGAAAACCCAAATATGGTTTCTTTGGTGAATATTCGCTAATTGTGCGGTCTTGTGGACTTTGTTCCTCTGATTGCTACTAATTTGTTTCTTTTCTTTTCCTTGTTGTTAATCTAGGAATGACATAATTTAAAAGGTGTCATCAGGGGTGTATTATCTCCTAGAGTTTCTGAGATCGAAAACACAACCTAAAGACATGTTAAATTGATAAACATGATCAAAGGGCTTGTAGGTAATAACATATGCAACTCTTGTTAAATCACTAATAGCTGTACTAATCAGTAAAATGCTATAAAATTGGTTTTGCATTTAACTGGATGACAAATAAAAAGTATAGGATTCTTTGGTGTCCTTTGTCATTGCTGCTGTACCTGCAATTGGCACCGGCCAAACATGAAAATCAATATATATGTGATGCTTGTACGCTTGTATTTTTACCACTTTGTTTTGTGCTTTGTCCTTGAACACACAATTCCATATAGAATGTTGCATGTATTGCTATGTTAAAGGTTGATATTTTGGAATGTTTGTTGGCTAGGATGCCTTTCAACAGTGACCTGCAACTATCCAAGGCTAAGTGTCATTATCTAGAATAAAAATTCTTATCAAGAATTTTAGAATGAAAACAGCAGGATGATGGTGAAGAAGTCTTGGAGATATTTTCTGATAAGCAGTTCTAGTCTTGGGGAGAGTCAATTACCATACATTTCCATGAGTCTTCCTTTATCGGATCCAAATCTAGATGAAGTTTCGAATATACTTCAAATTCTTAGTACTCTTGTAGCGCATCGATAATCTGTTCCACTAGTTAATTTTTTGGTTGCAAAATTAAGGTAGGTCTCTGGAGTAGATTTGTTCTCCTTATTGATTGAAACTGCTTAGTAAATACTTGGTGTGTTTATGACCCTACTTAGGAAATAGCTCAAACGTTCAGCATAGCAAGTTGCATCTCTCTGAACCAAGTTATCATAGGGATGCTCTATGAATCAAAGCTTTATATGGTGAAATTTTGGCAGATATTACCCCTGGGTGAAATTAGAATGGCAAGTCTACCTGAGGGTAAAAGAGTCAAAAAAAATTTATTTGCAACGAAGAAGAACTCACAGTGGCGCTACAGGGGGTCTATATGCAATTTAACCCTTTCTATAAATTCTCTTAGTATCCTTTGAGCAGCTGAGCTCTAATTTGATCTATAGTTTGAGTTGATTGGGGGTGTGTAAGGCTCTGTAAGCAAAAGAAACAAGGGGTCCTTTCCCTGTTTTTGAAATTTGAAATTTTGAGTTTCAGGGGCTTAATGTTTCTTTAAGGTTTTAATCATATAATGGAGCTCTTTCGGGAGATTGTTTCAATTAAATAAAAGGTAACTAGTCTAGACCCTAAATCTTAGAATGATTTGAGATCTTCCACATTCATTTTGGGCATAGTTTGCAATAGAGATTAGACTTTGTCTTTGTAGCTGTTAATTGCTCCTTCATTGGTGCAGCTTTGATTCCTTCTCTACTGATAATATTATTGAACTGTCATATTTTTATGCAAATCGAAACCTAAGTTGTAGTCTACATATTATTATATAACTAGGAAAGCTATAGGTTTCACCTGGTGCGGTGTATTATCTACTAAGTTGTAGTCTACATGATAGGCTACCTTTTTTTTTTTTTTTCTGTGTTGAGTTTTGATGGCATTTAGATGTAATATATATATGTATCAAGGACAAATTGACATATACTAATCAATAATCAATACCAGTGCCTGTACTAATTAATCATTTTGATGATAGATTAGTCAATAATCATAGAATCTTGCTAGTTTTGCTAGTAAAATAATCACTCATTGAAATGGTTATTGCATTCTAAGGCATGACCTAAATGATAGACCATAGGTTCTGTATTCTGTGACATGACACGTTTATCAGGAGCTTTGCACAAATTACTGTAAACTATTTTATTAGAGGAAATACCGTATACTTTCAAATCCATAGAATAATACTAAACCATCAGAAAATTATCCTATTGATATCAATAACGTTGTTAACTAACATCTCACATAGCTTTTATCCCCCAAAAAAAAAAAAAAAAACATCTCACATAGCTAATAATGAGGGAGGGTAAGAAAGTAATTACGCAAAGTAAATAATGGAAAAAATGTGTAAAATATGTCGCATGCATATCACGTATCAATGTACTGTAATGTCATCTTGTAGGGGTGCAAATGGTTCGGGTATGACTCAGATATGATATTAAGAAAAGATTGGTTATATGATATAAGAGAGTTCGATAATCTATTTGTTATACTTGAAAAGCTAAGATTAGATCCATTGTTCATCAAAACTAACCTCAAATCTATTAATCTAAGCATTAAAACAAATTGCAAACAGTATGATCAACATATAATTGGATATTTTATTACATACCTGGATGGATATTTTATTGCATATTCATATTTGTAACTATATCTTATCAAATAAAGATTAGTAACTAACGATACAATATATCTGCGGGTATGAAGAATTGAAGATTTGGGGCTGAATATTCTATTGGCATATCTACTCCTCTATACTAAAAGGAGATCCAAAGGTTCACTGTTCATATCACAGTAAATGTTACAGTAACATAAACAGTGGATCGATGTATCCACTTCCCAGCGTAGAAAAAGTGAATTTAGTATTCATACTACAGTATTTACTGTTACATGAACAGTGAATTCGAAAATGAGGCACACTAGTATATTTCAATAGAACAAACTTTATCAGCCCCAAATCTAGATGGAGATATAAAATTAAAGTACATGCTAAAGCTAATCATCTATGAGGATTCTGCACTGGCACTTCAAATATCAATATATTCTTTTATATTAGTGGTAGCTCACTGATATTATCTCCATCTTTAATTTTCCTTTATTCTTTTCCTTTATCTCTAGGTTTTAATTTATTGGATTATGATGTCCCATGGTCCCTCCACTAGGCCGTACCATATCTATAAAATTTAACTGGGAAAGCTATAGGTTTCACCTGGTGCGGTGTATTATCTACTAAGTTGTAGTCTACATGATAGGCTACCTTTTTTTTTTTCTGTGTTGAGTTTTGATGGCATTTAGATGTAATATATATATGTATCAAGGACAAATTGACATATACTAATCAATAATCAATACCAGTGCCTGTACTAATTAATCATTTTGATGATAGATTAGTCAATAATCATAGAATCTTGCTAGTTTTGCTAGTAAAATAATCACTCATTGAAATGGTTATTGCATTCTAAGGCATGACCTAAATGATAGACCATAGGTTCTGTATTCTGTGACATGACACGTTTATCAGGAGCTTTGCACAAATTACTGTAAACTATTTTATTAGAGGAAATACCGTATACTTTCAAATCCATAGAATAATACTAAACCATCAGAAAATTATCCTATTGATATCAATAACGTTGTTAACTAACATCTCACATAGCTTTTATCCCCAAAAAAAAAAACATCTCACATAGCTAATAATGAGGGAGGGTAAGAAAGTAATTACGCAAAGTAAATAATGGAAAAATGTGTAAAATATGTCGCATGCATATCACGTATCAATGTACTGTAATGTCATCTTGTAGGGGTGCAAATGGTTGGTATGACTCAGATATGATATTAAGAAAAGATTGGTTATATGATATAAGAGAGTTCGATAATCTATTTGTTATACTTGAAAAGCTAAGATTAGATCCATTGTTCATCAAAACTAACCTCAAATCTATTAATCTAAGCATTAAAACAAATTGCAAACAGTATGATCAACATATAATTGGATATTTTATTACATACCGGATGGATATTTTATTGCATATTCATATTTGTAACTATATCTTATCAAATAAAGATTAGTAACTAACGATACAATATATTTGGGTATGAAGAATTGAAGATTTGGGGCTGAATATTCTATTGGCATATCTACTCCTCTATACTAAAAGGAGATCCAAAGGTTCCTTTGTTCATATCACGATAAATGTTACGATAACATAAACAATGGATCGATGTATCCACTTCCCAGTAGAAAAAGTGAATTTAGTATTCATACTACGGTATTCTTGTTACATGAACAGTGAATTCGAAAATGAGGCACACTAGTATATTTCAATAGAACAAACTTTATCAGCCCCAAATCTAGATGGAGATATAAAATTAAAGTACATGCTAAAGCTAATCATCTATGAGGATTCTGCACTGGCACTTCAAATATCAATATATTCTTTTATATTAGTGGTAGCTCACTGATATTATCTCCATCTTTAATTTTCCTTTATTCTTTTCCTTTATCTCTAGGTTTTAATTTATTGGATTATGATGTCCCATGGTCCCTCCACTAGGCCGTACCATATCTATAAAATTTAACTGGGAGATTTAAGATTTTTCTTGAGTGTCCTTTTCTGTAAAATGGATATAAAGATATATATTCTAAGTATTGATATTTACATTAAAGTATTGTTCGGTCTACTACGGTGCAAGGATCCAGAGTCTGAACTGTTTTAGGCTGATGTACTGGTCCAGGTCCATGGCGCACCCACTGGCAGGTGGATTCAAAGCTTACAATTATGAAATTAGATTTTTGCAACAAAAAATGATAATCATTATGCTATTGTCTATTTTATAAGTAAATATATACTACGTAATATACAGATTCTGAAATTCTCTTTTTTTAAAAAAAAAAGAAAAATCTAACGGCCTTTCAAAATTCAATGAAGTCTTAACTTGGGTCAACTTTCAATTACCTACACAGGATTCTTTTCGAACCTGGGCTAAAACTTGAGAATTGTATCGTTCATTTTGTTAATTATATTGGAATTTTGGAAAGAAGCCCCAATTAATGAGCTAGTAATTTGATCTTGATCATTAATGAATGTCAAGGACTTGAAACTAGGACTTCTTATAACCTACTTAAACCCTTTATTTGCAAATCTTTGTTCTTAACAAGCTGATGATTATAAGGTAATCAGATGTAATGATAATATCTGTCTGCTAAGTTTTGAAACTTTGGATTACACGTAACTTTTTTTTTTTACAGGTATGGGCCTAGTAGCTGATATTATCCTACCTGGGCTGAAAATGCTGTTATGTAAACCAATATGGGCCTAATATGGGTGTAAATGCTCCTGCCTGGGCTATAAAGTCTAATTCGTTAGAAAAAGAAATTCAAAACATTTGGTAATTCAAATTCTAGACGTCACTTATTTTGATTTTTTTTCTTCTTTTTTCACCTTTTAAAGAAAGTAAATAGGTTGTATTTTGTGGGAACTTTCTGGGTCAATTTTTTTGAACTTTGTACTTGTTAGAGTTGTCAAACATTTAAATTTATTTATGATGGCGATACTAAGTTGCCATTTCAACACTTTTTCTAGTGTTTTATTTTGTCATATAAGTATAATACATTTGAATCATATTATTGATTATGTTTAACACTTTGAGTCTTTTTCCTTATAAATAATCATGATACACTTATAAATTATAATCATGATAATTATTATGGTGATCTCAGTTTAATGCAAAAGAGGGATAGGTTATTTCACCATGGTTTCGATTGGCTAATGAGCTGGTAATTACGATTTTGTGGCATGAAATATGTCATCATCTCTAATTATTTTCTTAATTAAGGACAAATAAGTGAAATAATAAGAGTTCATATCGAAACACTTCAAAATACATATGCCACATTTTATTAATGGGAAGAAGAGATTACTTGCAGGTTTGGGCTTCTAAAGTTGTAGGCTTATTGAGAATAAACTTGGGATAATTTGTGAAGTCAGGGGACTATTAAGTTAAGATACTTCACCTATCATTATCACGATAAATTTTGGGTAAGGGTTTGTTTTGGCTTTGAAGTTTTTCTATAGTCATTGCAGAAAAGTTTGCAAACACTACAAATTTGTAAGACAAATAAACTCTTAAGTTATATATCAATCACATCTTCTTGACAGTATTAATTAAGCTATAATGACAAAGTTCCGTGTCAATTTTATGTGCATCGCATATCATTTTATTGTTATTTCGTGGATGGACGAATAACATTTTTCTAATTATGAGATTAAAAAAAAAAAAGAGTAGAGCACCATCCAAAAGTTTCTCTGTGTTTGCAATATTTCAATGGTCCAAGAAACAAACACTAAGTACATTCAATGCCAGGTCCGTGAGCCCGTTGGACGGTGTAAGCACAAGGAGCCACTAAGTATATCGCACCAAAATCAACTAGATGATGCTACACTTGAATCTTTAGTTTTACTACTTAAACTACTCAAATATTCATTCACCTACCACTGTGAGACTAAACACCAGGACATCACATTCATTTTGATATATCTGTATTTTCTGTAGGCAATATATTTTCAAATGTAAGTCAGTATTTAATTAATTACAAAACCTAGTGATTTTGCATCTTCTTACAAGAAATATATTTTCATGAGAAAATTTAGCCGCAATTGTATAATGATTTGCAGTTTGTGGATAATACTCCATTAGCTTAATAACTTTGTAGGCTTAATTGCACTTAAATACCCTATAGTTTTCCCTACTTTGCACTTTTATACCCTCACTTGTTTTTGTAGCTCTTGTATACCCTAAAGTTTTAAAACTTGCACACCTTCACTTATTTACACTTATATACCCTAAAGTTGAATTTTTAAAACCTGCACATAACTAGCCTAAAGCTTTTAAAATTTGTACCTAACCTATTATCATATAAATTTAGCTTGATAACTTGATATTAGTTCAATATTTCTGGAACCAATGAAGATGTATACATTTATCAAATATTATATTATGAACCGAATATTGTTTATAAAAACTAGATTATAGTATTTATTATTGTAGCTTAATTTGACACCTGTTAACAGAGACCTGAGATTAGAGGCTCAAAATGGACTGGAGAAATAGGTTGTTGGCGCACGTGCCACTCGTGAGGGCAATTAAATAGTGTTGGTTTTAAAATTTAATGAAACGTGTTTGGCTGCAGGGATGCAGCTTGTGAGCGAGGACACGACAAAAGAGAGTGGGCACGGCACGTGTCTCGGCTTATGAGTATTGTAGATTAATAGTGAGTTAAATGCATTATGAAAGGTCATTACCAAATTCTGAATCTGATCTCTAAAAAAAATATTGCTAATGGTAATGAACACACAAGAGGGTGAGTTGATTTCATCATATTTTAAGATTGAAATTGATTGCCGGAAGCCTCCTAAATGTTAAATCCAGAATATGAGTCTCATTTCAAAAGATAAAAAGAATATTAATGCATCCCACTTGTTGATGTTGATTTCTGCAGTTTCTTTGTCATTATCGAAATATTCATATATCAATTACTATAAAGCAAGCTTCAATTCAGGAGGGTCTAGCCGAGCTGATAAGTTATCTATAAGTATTAAATTAAGATCTAAGATTCGACGTTCTTGAAAAGCACCCACAGGATTATAATTTCCTAAAATACCTGAGGCTCTGCATTGAGGGGTACACTTTAGCCATACCTGGGGATTTGATACCTATAATCTGAAGGATCATGATAAGTTTTCTCGTCAAACTGGGGAAAAAAAAGACTCCCAACAAATAATCTCCAAAGTATTTATATAGGGGGAAAGAAAATATTGTATCAACTTCAGCAATACATATGAGTTTGTATTATTCTTAGGGATTAAGGAATATGAGGTGGTGGCTCATTTAGTAAAGTGAGCTACCACTCACTTACACAATACCCCACGCTCAATGGATGTGACAACTAGGTGGGTTTAAAAACTATACCCATTAGTGGGTAGCTGATTTTACTAAATGAGCCGCCACATCATATTCCTTTTTTCCTTATTCTTATTATTATTTTCCAGTCAATTTGGGTTCCTGCTGGATATAAAGTATGAGATCAAGTTGCTGTCGGGTTGGATCTAACCTGGGTTCATTTTCATCACCGAATCCAAAATGCTATTTGAATACGACAACGTGCTGCTCTTTTCTTGGCTGCTTGGCTTCAAACAAAGCCCGCCATATTGTCAACAATATTTTGAAATCTTTGTCAAAAATATTTTTTTTGGACTTTTATACCATTGACGGCTGATAAGCTCGCTTTCAGAAGGAAAAAAAAAAGAGAAGACGAATTGATTACTAGTATACGCAGTTTCTTGGATGCTTCTTTAACACCAAGTACAGTGCATACTAAAAAGAGTGGGTTCCATCCTGACTCCCAATTTATTTAATTTTTATAATTTTCAAAAAATAATTGTACATATTTATTAGTGGTAGTACAAAAGTAATATAATTATCATTTTTCAATATTTAATCATAAAGATAAAAATCATAATAAGAACTTCTATTCTGAAATATTGAAATTTTGCTAAAGGCCCACCTAATGAAAGAATCATATAGAGGGCTCTCCACATTCTATATCGGGAGCAGGGAGAAAGCACCATATGACATGTCATGAATTTTGATTTATATATTATTAATCTTTATCAATACATTATTACTGTTTATCAGTGCAGTGTAATTGAATAGATCATAACTATACTAATATGTTAGATGACATGCTCGGCCTCTTCCTCTTCTTATTCTATAGACAACCCTTTGTAGAATTTCTTTTCTATGTGATTTTTTATTGAATCTTCCCAAAAATGTCCGTTTGCATTGAGAAGCATATAACCAACTATGTTTCTTATATTGAACCGCCGATGCAGCTTGGCTTCAAAATATGCAGTAATTACTAAACTGCTCTCTGTTTTTCACGAGGAATGGCTCAGAACCGTCCGTTTGTACGTGGGCGAATCTGATAGGATACATACTCCATATAACTATGTAGACAAGAGTTTACCATCCGTGATATATATAGTAAAATCCACATATGAAAAGATTCTAGGGTTCAATTGCCCATTCTTGTCTTTTCATGTAATTAAAACAAACACGAAGTCAAATATTTGAGATCCAATGCACTTGGTGTCAGAGCATTCATCTAAGAAACTGACCGCTGATCTGCTATTATTGTTCCTTTTCCTATAAGCACAGCGGCTTATCAGCCGTCTTCGGACACTATATTCAATAGTTTATTCACTTTATTCGCACGTGCTGAATTGTATTTAAATAACAACTTGAGCTCATTCACGAACCCCTTGTTCTTTCAGCAGCCAATTGTCTCCAGCAGGAACCCAAGTTGACTAGAAGAATAGGGGGTTTTGCATCTATACCCCTCATATTGTTAACATTTGCAAGCTTACCTCTAAATCTTGATATTTATAAAATTACCCTCCGATTCTCTCACATTGATTTTTTTCTAGCCCGCACACTTGGCAATTTTAGTTTTTAAATGGAAAAATATTATAAATCTATTGGAAATTATTAAAAAGTTTGACATTGTCTGGTTTAGAAATCAACATTGTTGAGGTGGAAATACCAACTGAAATTTGAAAAGATAAGATTAACAATTGCATGTGTTATCGCCAAGAATCCCAAATTCTGATTTTACTTTTCATGCTATCAACAAGCTATAATATTTTCTTTATTTACCTCTAGCTAGCTGCAATCCAGTGCCAATCATTAAAAAATGATGAAGTGGTCATCTGTCGTTTTCATGTGTTCATCTAATTCTTAGTATCAAACTCATAGTTAATAGACAAGCTTCATTTCGAGCTTCCTTCCTTTTGATATATTCATCAATAAAAGAATCCTAAATTCATAAATCTCAAATGAATGCAGTCAATCTGGTCAATAAAAGAATTCTAAATTCATAAAATCCCAAATGCATGCAGTCAATATGGTCACAATTGAGTCACTGTTAAACTTTCCTTGACTCAAAACAAAGCTTACCATGAGCTAGACACGTGCCGTGGCTTCTCTCCTCAAATCTCAATTGCACCCTCGCTCACAAGCTTCATCCGCCCAACCAAACACGTTTCAGAATTGAAACCAACAACTGTTCAATTTCCTGACGGTTCACACGTACGTGCGTGGATGCATTTTTCTAGTCCACGTCTGAGTCTCTAATCTCAGGAATCTTATGATTAGGAAATGGAGGTATAATAAAACATACTTTAAATTAGTTTTGATTTTAAATATTTGGTTAATAAAATAATATTTGAGTAATATAGTTAGATCTATATTTGTTGAAAAATCTACCGTACTAGTTGCAGTCAATTTGGTTGCAACAAGTATTGCAATTCCATTCAATAAGAATGCAAATTCAACAGATTTGGCAATTGACTGAACATTGAATTTGTGTTTGAAAATATATTGGCAATAATAAAAGGAAGAAATGAGTATGACATTGTAATTCATTTTGTCGAAGGACATACTAAGATATGACAGTTTAGTAATGCCTATTATACTGGTCACATCAAAAAAAAAAAAAAAAAAAGCAGCGACTTCATATCCTTTAAAATAATGATAGGAGCATACCTATCATCTCATCAATCACATCTACATAGTGCATTGGGGCCGTGAAATTACTGCGATTTAATGAATTCGTCTTGTATAGAAAGAAGAAGATGTAGTTAAAGTATCCTATTACTCCTCTATCCTTTAAACCATAACAAAATGCAAATATCAAAATGAAATAATTACAACTAATATTGTACGGCAAATATTATATACAATATTTTCTGAAGTGGAAAATTTGAGAACATCTGTCAAATTAAGAAGAAACCACGAAACCAACGAGCACACTCTAATACTTGGTTTAAAATACCCCCTACGTCAATCAAGCTTTGTCTCATGCGCACGATCCGTTTTATATACAAACTCAAAAGGAACACCAGAACGCTCCCTTCCCTCCTTTAAATAGCACCCCCCGCTCCCAAACAAACTCCCAAAATCTCACTCCCTCCACAAAATCAAAATTAGTCCCACATCGGAAAAACTCACTTCTCTGAAAGGCATCACAAACCAAATCCCGATCACAATGCCGGATTCGGGTCCAGAGCCAAACCAGAACCCGAAAAAGACAATCCTCAACAAGTACGAGCTCGGCAAGCTCCTCGGATGCGGATCCACCGCCAAAGTCTACCAAGCCCGCAGCCTCTCCACCAGCCAAACATTCGCCATCAAGATCATCTCCAAATCCCGAATCTCAAAGTCCGCCAACCAAATCACCCGCGAGGTCTCTATCCTGCGCCGCGTGCGCCACCCCAGCATCGTGCGCCTCCACGAGGTCCTCGCCTCCCGCACCAAAATCTACCTCGTCCTAGAATTCGCCAAGGGCGGCGAATTATTCGCCCGCGTCGAAAACTCGGCCGCCTCCCGGAACATCTCAGCCGTCGGTACTTCCACCAGCTAATCTCAGCCGTCGGCTACTGCCACTCGCGCGGGGTTTTCCACCGCGATCTCAAACCCGAAAACCTCCTCCTCGACGAAAACGGTGATTTAAAAGTTTCGGACTTCGGGCTCGGAGCGTTATCGGATCAGACCCGACCCGACGGGCTCTTACACACTCTTTGTGGGACCCCCGCTTACGTGGCACCTGAGATACTCGCCAAAAGGGGTTATGACGGCGCTAAGGTTGACGTCTGGTCGTGCGGGGTTATTCTCTACGTGCTTAACGCCGGTTACTTGCCGTTTAACGACACGAATGTCGTGAATTTGTATAAGAAAATATATCGGGGAGAGTTTCGGACCCCGAAATGGACGTCGCCCGGTTTGAAGCGGTTGATATCTCGGATGCTCGATACGAATCCCGATGCGAGGATAACCGTTGACGAGATCATGAGGGACGCGTGGTTCAATAAGGGGCTTGATGAGGAGAAATGGACGGCTATGATGAGATTTAGAGGTGACGACGGAGAGGAGAAGAAGGCTGAGGATTACTATGAGGAGAGAGAAATCAATGCGTTTGACTTGATATCGTTTTCGTCGGGGGCGAATTTATCGGGTTTGTTTGAACCGGGAACTGAACCGGAGAGGTTCGTATCGAGAGAGGACGTGGAGGGTATTTTGGGAAGTGTGGAGGAGTTCGGGAAGAGTGAGGGGTTGTTTGTGAAGAGGCAGGGGCGGCATGGGAGGGGAGGAGTGGTGGTGCGGGGGCAAAATGGGAATTTGGCGGTGAGGGTTGGGGTTTTCCGGTTGACCGGCGAGTTTGTGGTGGTTGAGGTGGATAAGGGTACTGACAGGTGGGCCCATGAGTTTTGGAGTAATAAGTTGGGGCCTGCATTGAAGAAAATGATTGTCTAGCGACCGGCTGACTTTTTCCGGTTGCAAGTCTTCTGGTTTGATTGCGTACTAATGATGCAACTAAAAAAAAGGACATCAATTTTTGAATCGTTGCAAATCGTCAAATACAGTGATTCGATAATTGATATCTTTGTAGCGTACCATTAATTAGTGTAATAGACAGGAAGCATTCACCTCAGCTTGGCTGAGAGGATGTGTTGTACATTTTTGAGTTGTCGGCATTGCCTGTACATATCTAAACAAATCATCAAGAAAGTCTTCATACTATATTATTCAATATTTTTTTAGACTTTTGTATTCTTTAATTTTTTATACATTATGTAAAAGAGAAGATGATGATTTTTTGGGCAATTTTCTGCATTTTTTTTTACTATATGTTTCTCAGTTTTCTCTAGATATCGATCCTATATTTCCATGAGGTTTCTTCTTGCAAGATTTAACAACTCGGCATTGAATCAGCTGAGTGTTTGTTTCTTGGACTATTGACATATCACTTTTTTTTCACTCTCGTAATTACGAAAATAACTAAAATGATCTATGATGACACTGACTCTTGTGTCGTTTAAGCTTAATTATTAATATTGTCAAGAAGGTACAGTTGATATAACTTACAATTCATAAGTTCTACAAATTTGTATAGTTTCAAACTATAATGCAATGATTTTAGAAAAACTTCAAAGCCAAAACTAACCCTTAAGAAACTTTTGATGGTGTTGACACATAACTTCGATATGAAGTCATATATAATAGAAAAACTTAGTAGCTCGTGTTTACATATGACTTAATATGAGGTCACATCGAACAATAAAATTCCTAGTAGCTTAGAATGGAAAAGGATAATTAATGGTTAATAAAGCATTGATCCATACGAAAATATGTCAATATTTGGAGGAAAATCTACAAATATAGTTGATTTTGCGTGTATATATATAAGAAAAACTCAAAAATACAAATGCTTGTGGGTAAAGATCTAATGTTGAGGAATCGGGGAATAAAGTAGATTTGGAGAATATAGTAGATTAGGGATCTAATTTGCAAATATAGTAGATTTGGAGAATATAATATATACAAACCAAAAATAAATGTCAGGGGATAAATTTGCAAATAAGAATGATTTGGTATGTATATCTGTGAAAATGTTGTAGTTTTCAAAATTTAGGCTAAATGCACAACTTAAAATTTATTGGGGTTTTCTCACAAAAGAATATTTTGGTTATTTGACTGCAGGTGAGTTGTACGTGCATGTTAGAATTAACAGTGTTAACTTCGAAGATTTTCAAATAAACTTACTGGGGGTTAAGTGATATATTTATAATTATTTGGAGGTTAACTGGAATACGGCCAATCTTATTGGGGGTTTAGTGAAATTTATCCAAAAAAGTGATGATTGTTCATTTGTTTTATTTATTTATTTATTCATTTTCATCTTTGGGTGTCAATCCAGACCATGTAATGTCGCCATGTGATTGTTTGTGGTTCTCGGAAATCCTTGTTACGTCTTTTAGTTTGAACCCTTATACATTTGATTGGTAACAAGATAACACACATTTCCTTTTAACTTAATGTTTGTTCTTAACGCTTGAACCTTGATTGGGAATAAAAAGAAACTTCTTTGCACCAACTTTGCTTTGATCTGTTTTATGTTGAGAATCATAGACACATTTAGCCCCTGTAAATGGATCTTTGAAAGGGAACTCGTGTGCTCAAAACTGCCACAACTTCAAGAGCCTCGGGATGAATTTGTGATGTGTATTTTTTTGCTTGAAATGTGTAAGACAAGCTCTGTGAGATTCTTCACTCTGTCATAGGTCCAATAAGTCAATGGGAATATGTTATTTGGTGGTTTAGTAAACCACATATAAGTATGCACATTAGGCGAAAAAAAAAAAAAAAAATCCAACGGTTGCAACTAGATGCCGGAACATTTATGATTTGTTAGAGTATATAACTATAACCCTCAATTCTCTCCACAACTTCAAAGTTTTGGTGCAGTGGTAGGATCGTTTAGCATGGTTTCAGAGCATCTAGGTTCGAATCTTGTAGTGGCAGGGTGCTTAGACATTATTAACAATAAAAACATGAAAAGAATAGAAAGAAGGAGAAAGAAGAAGTACAATGGGATGAACTAAGAGGAAGGATTATTAGAAAATAAAAAAGACTAATTAATACAGGTTATACGCATGCAGACAATTTAATTTCCAACAAAACATGTTATACAATAGAGAGAACTATCGTATCCCTCCTTTATCAACTGTACAAATATCCTAATTCGAGTGCATTTCTCTTTATCATCACAAGATCTCTCATCGCCTAATCTTATTACCAAAAATTTTGACTATAAGGTACTCCCTCCCACTTGCAATTCCAAATAAAAGAAAATATTAACATATAGCATCAGCTTTTTGGAGAACTCTGAATATAGCTGTATTAATAGGAGAAGTATAAATTGTTCGTATTCCCTATTTTCATCCAAATCTTCGTTATTGGCATGTGTTCTATACGGTGACGGGATAGTTCTATAATATCTTGGTATTCTTCAAATGCCTCTAGGCTCTAAGGAACAATCCTCCGTAACCCCCTCCTTCTTGTATCAAATTTTGACTATTTCTATCATCTAATTAATAAAATTTACGGATCTGGCTAGAAACCTACTCGAAGTTCCGATTAATAAAAAAAAGTATAGATTGTTCGTAACGTATAAGTTGCAATTTCATCAAATACCAACTAAAAGTTATTCCAGTCAATAGAGTGGGGGCAATTTTCATAGGAAAGCAGAAAACATAAGAAGTTCAGAGTTAAAATAAAGAAACAATTCAGCACCAACAAGATGAGCGGTTTCATCTCATCAATTTGTACGCTTTGAGGAACCAAATTATTTACATAGAGAAAGGTAACTGTTTAAGACAAGAACACATCATAATTACAGAATAAATAGTGGTATATATAATTATTACACCAATTGGAAGTAGGAGGGATTAGTTCATAAGCTTCTCCCTTCTCCAAACACTACACACACTGAGTTTTCCTTCAAATTTGATGTGAAATTGTGTACATTCAAGCAGAGGAAAGGAGCAGGTCTCCAAGAGAAGCAGATTTTCTACCAGCTTTGCATACGTGCATATTAGCACAGATATCCCTGCCCTCGAGATATTTCTCTGCGTTCGCTAGAATTATCGGGCCATACTGAAAGACCAACTGCTTGCACTGTATGAGTTATTGTCGACGTTAATAGACAAGATGAGACACCATGAGAGGAAAGTTAAAGTACTCATATTACAAACACTTAATCGCGGTACTTTTTTTTCCTCATTTTAGAGGGCAATTTAATCTTTTCCCCCCTTCAGTTTAACTAATGGCAAAAGGTAATTTATTGTCATAAATGAGAGAAACATGTTGTTTGTGGAGCCTGATTTATATGAAGAAAACATATCACCAGCGGCAACCCTCGGGTTCAGCCGTTATCAGGATTGGTATCGAAAAGAGAAAAATAAAGATGGCAAGGAGGTGAGATTAGGTTTTGAGAGATTGACTATAATCCTTTGTTGCTTAATAGTGGAATATTTGGCCCTGATTGTACTCCCAGGATGTAGGTAACCACATTGATTCTGAGCCTCATTCAATCTCCGTGTCTCTATGATTACTCTCTGGTTTATTTATTGTCTTTTCTGTCATCGATATGTGGTTTGTTTTTCGCTGTGTTGCTTACAAAATAATGCTAAGTGCAGTCAAATACTTCGAAGGCATAAGTGGCTTTATTCTCATAGTACAAGGGATGCATCTGCAATTAACTCTATTTTGAAATAAACTTAAATGGCAACTATGAGCCCATAGGAAATAGAACTTGTTAGCTAACTCCTATCATTTTGAGATGAGCCGTAGACAATAATCTAAATAGTACTGTTACATTGAGAAGCTCAGTCGTTCAAAAGCACGATAGTTCAAATTTCAATTAGTTTGAGACTTTCCGCAACGCTAAAATATAGCCTTAGGTGAACATGCAGGTTTCTGTACAAAAAGAAAAACTAACCTCCTGCACAAAGCTCTGCACCTTGCTGCATCCCTTCAGAAGTGTCTCAATTATCTCAAGCTGAGCAAATTTCACATAAAAAAAAAAAAAATGTTAGTCAAGGGCAATCTGTATATTTTTTTAACAGAAAATTTATCTCAGCACATAGCAAAAAACCGAATATGAGCGTATTCTTCAAAATAAAAAAGCAGAGACAATTATCACATATCAAAGCCAAAATTCAATTTGAGAATAGTAAAACTTGTAAAACTTGATTTTAGAACCTAGAAGAAATGGAAGCTATTGTCATCAGGCATCAAAAGACATTTTATAGGAATTGATCAAGTAGCAAAGCAAGTATATTATGTTCTGTTTCAATTCTAAGGTAAATTTTATGTTTGTGACCAGCTTTGTACTTGTGAGCTCTCAAACTAAAGCAATCATTTGATGGATGAAAGGGAACCATTTGATGGATAATACGATAAATTTCAAAATATGTAAATTTTGGGGTTTTTTATATTTGTATAACTCTCAAGTCATGCATATTGTTTAAACTACCCACAAATCTCAGTAGTAGCAAAACTACCCCAAAATCATCAAATTTGAAACCAAAAAAAAAAAAACCCCAAAACAAATCAACTTTGTTGGATACATTGAATACAAATTTAACTATTTTGTAGATATTCTTATATTTTTATATTGCAAAAAGTTGTTGACTTTTTGACTATGGGGGTATTTTTTCCACAGTTGATGATTGAGGGTAGTTTTGCAAACACTAAGATTTGGGCGGTAGTTTCGCTTCAGATGATTTAAGGCTTACATATACAAGTACCCATAAGCTTTTATCTACAGAAGTCTTGTGACATTATGAACAAAAGAGCAGAATGAATCATCTGTAAAGGTAACTCTTTTTGTAGTCTGATAAGTGAGAACATGCTTAATGTTAGCTCATTAAAAAACTGTATGCTACTATCCTATGTATGCACAAACATATATGTATGTATGTTTAGCATATATACAGACAAGATCGGTATCTGTATTGGTGCAACATATAGATCCTTAGCAATATGTTCCATAGTACCAGGTTTGAATTTTGTACAATGATTTGATAAGAGGTTTTGAAAATAAAAAGGACTTCTAATGAAAGTGAAAACTGATCATAGTTGATCTATTTTACAACACTGATGCTCAGAGGTTGTTGTAAGGGAACTTTATGCCAAAATCTAAACTCACACAATCGTATCTTATTCTTAATCCGTTTTGATGTGGTGGGATTTGAACTTGGGATTCACGGATACCATGTTAAAGGTCTCTTCCACTATACCAAAACTCCAAAGTTATGGCGAGAATTGAGGTTATAATCTTATAATATGACAATAGTAAAGCATTGAAAAATAATGGTAAATCCACCTGTGTATCAGGATTGTGCAGTTTGTTAAGAACTTCTGCAACAACATGATGGCAAAGAGTGCAAGCATCATCACGCTTAGGTAGACTGACTGGTACCATCTTCCCACATAGATTCACCTTTTCACAGAACAGCTTTGGCTGTATTGCAGCAACCTCGACGAAGAACAAAGGCGCATAATAGTCTACCATCAAAACACACTGCCACAGAAATGTGATAAATTATTTCCTAATAAATTGCATAACTTCAGCAAATAATTAAGTAGTTTTATCCGAGCATAAAAAATAAGAGGGGTACCTGATGTTTGAAGGCATGAAGGTGGGAGCAAGCTTGATGCAGTGTGCTGATAATATCAGACTTTGTCTCGTTTTTGCTGAAAAATTCGACAACTTGGGTTGCATATTCTTGACATAGCGAGCACATTTGCTCATTTCGTGCAATTGCTTTAGGAACTTCATTTTTGCTTTGTATCTGGTGGTCCACCAATGTAGCTGGAAATATAAAAATTGGCCATAAGGTTCCACACTAATAAAAAATTGTGTACTCTATGAAAGGAACTGACATTGACGAAATGGCTTTTCGAAGTTTAACAAAAATATGAGGTTGCCCCATGTATTTGCAGAGATTAGATGCCGTCTCCATTCAGTATAATTTGACGTTTCAAAATCTTAAGTTTATTATTCCCTACTCAAGCATTGGAGCCTGTCATTTTGACATTCAACTCGATTTTAAATCATTTCCCGCGCATTATTGTTTTCATGTCGGCATTTGGGCACGAAACCTCTTCTCTATCTTCACTGTTATGCGTATCACCACAATTCATGTACACTTCACATAGCTGCACCACTATAGCTATATAAGTTCACTTAAATCATTCTTAGTTTTCCAACTGCTCAGGTCACAGATTGCAGTGTATACTTTATCTTTACAATAACAATGCAAAACTTCGGAGGTTTTCAAGTTGCCATTGAATGGTGCATCTCATTCCTCTCATATCAAATCAAACATCTTAAAATGATAAGTTCATTCAAATTAGTAAAATTTCAATAAAAGTTCTCTAATAAATGTATTGCTTATGAGACTATGAATCATTATATGCTCAGGTGAATGTGATTAATTTACATTCATAGTGATTGAAAAGTTTCTTGGGTACGTCAAAGTAACTACCCAATAAACTTCTGAAACAGCTAGCATACAATGTAATTAAGTCACATATATACTTGTTAATTATGGAATCAGAGCACAAACCACGATTCTCCAGCCAATAGCCCACAAAGACTAGAGTGCACCGATAAAAACCAAAAACACTTGTCCAATATAAACAATAAATAATGTCCACCAAATAATAGCTTGTGTCAAGAAAAACAATAAAAAACCTTAGGCTTTTTAATACAACTTAGAGGTTCTGCTGCACAAGAACACCCCTAAAAAGCATATATTTTGGGATCCTGAAGGATTATGTCACAAATCATGATGTTGATAACAAGGCATGAGTGACTCAGAAGATAAGGTAGCCGTGATAAATTTAATGTTAATATACAAAGGAAGAGGTATTGAGACATTAGCCTAGAAAACAAACAGATGCAAGCTGTAACATGACATCATGATCATTTTCCTGAAGAAAAACAATGAGAAAGGACTATAAATGTGAGTGAACTTATAACAGAAGCTATTATATGACTACTGCATATTCAACGGCTACAATGATCCACTTTAATTACTCATAATATCATATAACAAATTCAGAGCTTTTATTCACTTACTGCAAACTATCTGATATGAATTCCCCCTTCCTTAAAACCTCTGCTATAAACCCATTTAGTTCAGATGTTTCCCCTCACCCCAAAAGGCAGCAACATAACATGCACGGGATCGTGTGGAACAAGAGAAAATAGCATGTACACCACACTCATATCAATAACAATAACAGAGATGCCAAACTACAAAAATTTATCTAAAGTATAATTAATTCTGATTCAGTCTTAATGATTGTCCTTCACTCATTGCGTATTATGTATACTTTCCACACTGAATAAAGCAAATAAATGTCTTACAGAGAAATTATGTGAAACATAAAATATCAGTTAGTGTTAGTGATATAAGTTATTCTATGGATGGATTAAGAAGATGATGAACTAAGACATGTGTCCCATATAATGTTGAATTTATGAATGATATGCTCCCCTGTTCTTTTAGGAAGGTACACAAATATGAACGATTTGACATACTACAAAAAACAAAAAGTGTTCATCACTCGCAAATAAAAATAAGCGGTCCTGTGATACGTGACCTTGTTTGTGCTCGAGTGTGGTATGTTATAAAAGTGTATTGTGTGCTTCCATGGATAAAATTCTCCATAGGAGGTGAAAGTAGGACAATAGAGGCTGTATGCATAAGAAAGGAAGTATCTCAAGGCATAAGTAAGAAAAAGAAACAAACTTGTTATGTCCGAGGTCATCAGACCTCTCGCATTTGCATTTGCGCAAATGGTGGCCATTACAGTGAGAATCATACATATTTCCCTCAGATCCATATCGCCCGTTATATAAAACCTATAAACATCATTTTAGCATATCAGGGTAATATAATAACACAAACATCCTAAATTACGCGCAGAATTACTTAACTATGCGATCCATCAACGAATCCGATAAGCTTCTGGCTAGTAAGATATGGGGTGATCAGCGTATGCCAATAGAGGTAGTTGTGTGGGGTAAGCTTGATGGTCAGGTAACGATGGGCATTCTGAACAACAAGAGGAGGAGGGTCAAAGGTAACCATACAGGGATCGGAGGTTGCAGAGGAGGAGGAAGAGGGCGTCACAGGGGAACCCATTGGGCGGCGTAGGGAGCTAGGGTTCACGGCCAAGGGGGAAAAAAAGAGAGAATTGTTTTGCTCTGATACCAAATTGGAATTTGATAATTATCTCATTGACGAATTTGATTTACAAAAGGTTCTATATGTAGATGTACATCCTAGCCCTATATGATAAATACAATAAGGAAAAGGGCCCTATATGATAAATACAATAAGGAAAGGGCTAATTACAAGGAATTTGTATCAATCACAATCAAATCTAATATTCATCTCAATAACTATACTCGATCCCTCCACTATTTGGCCGGAAGCTACTTGACCAATTCCCCATTAGAGGCATAAGCTGGGCGAATTACATAGTGGCTACCATGGTTTTTCTCAAAAATAAAATAGTGGATACTAGAAATTAATTCATCAGTACAAGGCTCGACTTATGAAGGATGGGGCTATTAGTAGCTTGTGAAGCAAATAAAGATGCACATGTCGGCTCGTTATGTACGTGCGACGATAAGAGCATAATTATCATAACTTGCAGACTATTAGCTCCTCCAATTCTCATAATTTGTTTCAAATTATTCCCTCCAATTGCTATTTCTATTCTCGACTGGAGGGACTAATTTCAAAATAAGTTAAGAATTGAGGGACCTAATAGCAATTTCCACGATTCGAGGGACTAATACTACAAGATGAGCTCAGCAATTAATTCTACAAATAAACTAACTGTGTGTGGAGCGATGAGCTCAAGAGCTATTGAGAAAATTTGACGAGGAGACAAGATTTGAGAAGGTAGTTACCTTTGGATGAGGAGCTGAGAGGGGAAGAGGAGATGAGGTTATGAGAGGAGAGTTGAGAGAAATGGAGGTCGTAGCTTGTTGGATATTTTCTCTTATAATTTATGAATGAATGAATTATGAGGAGAGAGAAAAGGACAGGCGGCGATTGGGCTCTTCTCTCTCTTGTTAGTTGTTGTTGTTGGTGTAAGATTAGCTTGCGTGGAGATTCCATTGCCTTGCAAGGAAGGGATGTGTTCTTAAATTATGCCGCCGGATCACGTTAGTGAAATAAAAAGAATGAAATAAATATAATACGTCGACAGCAGGGTTCGAACCTGCGCGGGCGAAGCCCAACAGATTTCAAGTCTGTCTCCTTAACCACTCGGACATATCGACGCTGGTCTACCTCACAAAACGTAACAACATATTGACACAAGATCATGCCAATGAATGCATACAAATTAGGGTTTTTTTTAATACAGAACCACCAAAAAATAGTAGCTTTTCAGAAAACCACCACAAATTTTTTATTTTCATAGAATCACTACAAAGTATAGTGGTTTTTTGGAGAACCACCACAATTTGTTTTTTAATTTTCATAGAACCACCATGAAAATATGCATCCATAACAAAGTGCTACCAAATTATAATTTTGCATCTATATCATGTTAAACTAAATGATATGCTAAATCCCTAAAATAACCTCATGGTGGGACCCGCCAATCTACTATTATATTTTCCCAACCCAACAAAATACCTGAGCACCGTTGATGACCCTGATGGTTGGGAGGTTCTAATATGGCTCCCACTATCTTGGGTTCGATTCCTAGTAGCCTCATTATAAAAAAAAGCCTTATTTCCCTCTAAAACTGTGTTAACTTCTCAAAAAACTTTTAATTCCCTCCAAATACTCCCGCTCATCCTCTCTAAAATTTTGTCATAA
The DNA here is from genome assembly GCA_012295165.1 of Asparagus setaceus. NCBI lineage: Eukaryota > Viridiplantae > Streptophyta > Magnoliopsida > Asparagales > Asparagaceae > Asparagus > Asparagus setaceus. The sequence goes on from CM022705.1 coordinate 16,099,513, forward strand.
TGGGCATTTATGTCATTTTATACTATTATTTAACATAATACTGATGTAAATTATGACTTTGTGAAAGTCATAATTTTACATGGTGGTTCTATGAAAAAATAAAATTTTGGTGGGACTTTGTAAAATATTCATATTTTCATGGTGGTTCTATGAAAAATAAAATTTTTGTGGTGGTTTTCCAAAAAACCAGCATATTTTGTGGTGGTTCTATGAAAATAAAAAAATTATGGTGGTTCTCCGAAAAACCACTATATTTTGTGGTGGTTTTGTATAAAAAAACCCTATAAATTAGGTAAATCTCTATATAATTCCCTGGCCTGCATCAAGTAAATCTATGAATTCCTCTTATTGGGCTTCAAATGACTATCTGTCAGAACCTTTTTAGTGCTAGAAAGTATGCAAAACCACAGAGGGAGGCCCACGGCCTGCTCTCATATCTCCAACCCAAAAAATGCCCTCCCAAAGTAGGATAAAAACGAGCTTAAATCTACGGTAAAGTCAACAAAAGCACAGCGACTCTATCTATAAATTCATTGTATTCAGTACAATATAGAGGAAAGTTCATGACATTTAAGTTCATGATAGTTTTGCGATATGCTGGTTTCGGTTGATTTCAAAATTTGTAGCAGTTTTTCTCTAATAAAAATAGTTATGTAAGTTTTACGCAAAATCCCTCATTGTTTCGTAGTTTTATGAAATTTACCCTAATAAATCTAAGCATACATCAGTGTGGTCGATCCGAAAAACATTCTTACAGCCCACACGACAAGGATTTGGCTCCGAAGCCCATTGCCAAAATAAACTTTCCAAAAATAAAAAAATATAAAAAACAGTAACAACAATAATAATAATAAATAATAAAAATCCTTAAAAAAATTAGACTCTGTTATATGAAAGGATTTTCGCTGTATTAATTTTAAGAACTTCCATATACAGGTACTTTTTTCAAAGCTAACTTTGGGCCTGGTTTCCATCATGATGAGAAAATTGCGTTTTAGATTATTTTATTTTATTTTAATGCAATACTTTTCAGTTATTGCTGCCAAAGCTGACCATAAAGAATTTTCATAGAAATCATTAATCTTACCGAATAGCAAGGACCTCATTCATTAGATTTGACCGTATCATCTCAACTGTTTTTCCTTGGATAGTCTTCTCACCATAAATATTTATTTTGCTAAATGAACGCAAAGCAAAAATTGCTCTCTCATCTTAGGATAAAATCCTCTCTAGCTAATTAGGCGATAATTAAAGTTGGTTCAATAACCATAATCCTTAATGTGTGTTTCAATTTAAAGAGATAAGATTATGCCACGTAAGATTGTCATGATCACAAAAATGGTTTTCGCAAGAGTGATTTTCAAAATAATTATGGTTTTAAACATAACAATGAAATCCTACATGACATAATCTTATCCATTCAAATTGGAATATATGAAAAGAATTGTAATTGGACCATATTTGGAGAGGATCTAAATATCCCTTATTCCATGTTTCGTTAAATAAATGAAACTTTTTCAAAGATGACAATCGATGATGATACAATCTCAAAATATGGGGCTAGTTCATGCGTAACATCCGAATTCAACTATATGCATATGCACTCACACATGCATTAACATCAATTAAAGTCTAAAATATAAGCGTAATTTTGAAGCTTGAGTCATTAAGACAAAACCTTACAGGGGCTTTTCATGCATGCCAAATCCAACTTGACCTTGTAATGTGTGACATATTGTGGATGTATGTCGGTCATGATTGTTTAATATGATAAAGATGGTAATGACCTGTAAATGGCCATTAATAATGCTTGCAGTAATTCTTGACATGAGAAGGTAGTCATCAACAATAAAATATATACCATGTGAGTTGCACATATTGATGATGGCCCAATCTCTAATTTGGGGGTTAATTCATGCATGCTATCTTCACAAAGGAGGCATATACACCATCAGTTTTGTTAATCAAATGCTTGAATCATGCACACTTATTAGTGAAAGAGACTACTGTTTGAATATTTCCCTCAAGATAATTTGAGGAGTCACTCTTGATTAGATAAGCTTATCAAGCGAGACCACTATTGCCTAATAATATGATGTTGCCACGATAACCTACACCATTCAATGAATTTTCCCCCCTTCTTGTTTAAAACGTCATTAACATCAAATGCAAAATTTAATAGTGAGATTTCTGCTACTAAACATTTGCCGCATATACAGCTGCTTTCTCAATTTCATGTTCTGTAAAGGGCTAAGGTAATGAGAATGTCAAATTTCTAATCTTCACTACATCACAAGTACACATCCAAAACAAATATAGTCAACAAACAATAAAAAAAGATTGAACATCTCAATCTATAAGGTCTTTGCTTCTCCATTATTTATTAGGGTTATTTCGATATTAGCCCCCAACTCTTCAATATTTCGATATTTGCTCCCCAAATTGATTACAGGCCCCCCAAATCCTATTAGTATGTTGAAATAAGCCCCTTGCTAAAATATGGTTAAAAATGGGCTTTTTTTTGGGGGGGGGTGGCTTATTTCAACAGACTAATAGGATTTGGGAGGCTTGAGATCAATTTCCAAGATTTGAGTGGATAATATCGAAATATTGAAGATTTAGGGGTCCTAAGATCAATTTCAGAAATATGGGGGCTTGATATCAAAATATTGAAAATGTGGGGGCCTAATACGAAATAACCCTATTTATTATATTGGCTCACTTTTTAAAATAGTGGCTCTGGCTCAACTGTAGAGGCCAAAAGGAATCTTCAAATTAGGATCTAGCAAAGTCAATCTCAGCCTAGAAGATTTTTAAAACATAAATATAATAAAACTTAAAAAAATCATGTGCTAAAAGCATTTTTTACATAAAGTCTCCTGTTCTATTAGATTCAACACTCAATAGATGGGGAAATTCTTGCCTACTCCAGGAATACCAAGTTGGAATACTCCAGCTCAATGAAAGCTTGACACGTGGCACTTCGTATCTCAATCACTCAAAACTTTGGGTTGATTTTACAAAATGGCCCCCTATACTTAATGCTACTTAAGTAACAAATAAGAATACTCCAGCTCAATGAAAGCTTGACACGTGGCACTTCGTATCTCAATCACTCAAAACTTTGGGTTGATTTTACAAAATGGCCCCCTATACTTAATGCTACTTAAGTAACAAATAATCCCCAAAAGATGGCAGCTATTAATCCAACCCAAAGTTTTGAATGATTGAGATATGAAGTGTCCGCGGCGTCAAATTTCATTAACATATCTGCTGTAACTCTGGAATGGCAATTTCTCCAATAGATGACTCTTATAGCTCTTGTATTATATCAGGTTCCTTAACAAAATCTATATATGCTAACGTTAATACAACAGAAAATCGTTTCTCCTATTAGGTTATCTTATTGACTCGATAAAATCTCTAGTAGTGCTAATTCATAACATTAATAATGCACTAAAAGGTTGCACAATTCTAAATAAACTCACAAATTCAAGTACATTTTGATTCAAATGTATATATCCTCCTGATGTATCAAACGCAATGGATACTTCCGAACACCACAGAGTTATTGAATCAAATAAATATTAGCACAAGAATTTCAAATAGCTAACAGTCACAAGCTTATATTGATCATTATGAAGTAAACGTGACCATTAATGTAGGTCTCATGGGGAAAAAAAAGGAATAAAATAGAAGAGAAGGGGAGGGTAAGGTACGGTCGTACACATGACCCAATGGTAGTTTGCACGTGCCTCTTGCAATCTTTCAGTGCGATAGTTTAGACCTTCAATAGTATCCAAATCCAAGAATCATTACAAAGCATAGGGGTGTCCATCCGGCCCGGCCTGGAAAACCGGGTCCGGCCGGCAAACCGAGCCGGCCCGCCCGGCTCTTGCTGGATGGGGACCTGCCTGATTTTCTTTGTTTGAATTTTTTAATAAAATTGATTAAAAATTATATTAATCTTATTATATCTATATAAGTATGTATTAGTATATACCTACATATTAGTATATAGCTATATAGTACATATAAGTATACATTAATGACAATATCATTCTAGAATTATATATAAAAATATATATATATATATATATATATATATATATATATATATATATATATATATATATATATATATATATATATATATATATATATATACTCTCTCTCTCTCTCTCTCTCTCTCTCTCTCTCTCTCTCTTACATATACTTATTATATATAAGTATATATGTATATATATTTACATGTACTATTTTATATGTAAGTATACTTAATATGTAAGTATATATATATATATATATATATATATATATATATATATATATATATATATATATATATATATATATATATATATATATATATATATGCATTAATGACAATATCATTCTAGAATTATATATAAAAATATATATAATATATAAAAGTTGTAAACAGGCCGGTAGGACACCACTGCCTCGACCAGGACCGACCTTGGCCGGTTTTCGAACCAACCGGAGGCAGAACCAGTAGGGTCGGGCCCAAGGCCCATTTGGACACCCCTAACAAAGCATGATCGTGTGTATTTTTTATTTTACTTTTCATGTAAAAAAATGTTTTTCTATTTTCGTACACAAAAAAATAAAGCTGAAATCAGACATAATACGGACCCTCCAACAGAAGGAGACATAAAAGACTAACAAAAACCATAATTATCGAATGAAAAGCGAACCAACAAAAGAGCTAACATGGTTAAGCACACCGTAGATGATTATTAAAATTTCATTAAAGAAATTATTGTCATTTTCAAGATTACCACCTTTCAACTTGCTCGTAGTTGAGCACATCCCCTCAATGTTGACGAGCATTCAAATATTAGAACATAAGGATCTTTTGCGTCTGATGACTCAATCAAACAATTCTACATCCTTGCCCTCGTTGTCCTAACAAAAAGTTTGGAGATGTTGGGCGCGCGGACCGCGGAACCGTCGAGAGAAACCACCACAAACGATAGCAAAAAACACAATAAAAGAGTAAAGACACGAGATTTACGTGGTTCGGCAAGTTGCCTACGTCCACGGGGTAAGGAGGGGGGATTTTCACTAATAGAAAGAGAGAATACAAATTAGGATTACAAGTTCTCACAAAGAAACCCTAAAAACAAACCTCTCAATCTCTCAAAAGATCTCCTCTCCAAAGATGCACAAAACCCTCTGAAAAGCTGCTCCAAAACGTGCTTCTTTTTTTTTTTCAAATAATCAGGTTTAGGGTTATTTATAAACTCTAAACGAACCGGGTTTAAAACCAAAACCCGTTTTGAATCTGCCAGATTAGTCGACTACTACTTCAGATTAGTCGACTACTACTTCAGATTAGTCGACTACTACTTCAGATTAGTCGACTACTACTTCAGATTAGTCGACTACTACTTGATTAGTCGACTACTACTTGATTAGTCGACTACTACTTCAGATTAGTCGACTACTACTTCAGATTAGTCGACTACTACTTCAGATTAGTCGACTACTACTTGATTAGTCGACTACTAAGCCGCTTGTGCATGTTTTGTGCATGTTCTACAATTCTCCACCTCGTACATCATTTGATTTACCTCAAATTTTGGACGAACACCGAAGAACACCAAGAACATCTAGAGATCACCATTAGCCAATCCAGGCCAATCCAGTGCGTCACTACACGCTGACGCCTCATTACCCTCCACCGGGATCAAGCTCACCGTAGTTCACCTCAAATCATCTCCACCTTACCCATTACCGCCAGAAGGTCATGCCCTCTTGGGCAAATCAACAAGAGTGATATGAAGCAAGTCCAAGCAATGCTTAAACTTACTACTGTGACCACCTTGGTTAACATGTCGCGGGATTCTCATTCATGTGCACCTTCATGAGAGAAATATCACCTCCTCTATGACATCCCGCACAAAATGATACGACATCAATATGCTTGAATGCGAGCATGATGAACTGATTCTTCGCCAAGTGTATTGCACTCATTTGTCACACCACAAGTTCACGTTTTCTGCTCAATCCCCAAATCGTCTAGAAGACCCCACAACCACAATGCTTCCTTCACTCCCTCGCCATGGCCATGTACTCGGCCTCTGTAGTAGAAAGTGCCATGTAGCTGTAACATCGATCGCCAACTAACCGGAGCCCCATGTATCTTGAATACATAACCGGTAGTAGATCGCCGTCTATCTAGATCGCCGCATAATCGAGTCCACAAACCCGTCAATCGACATGTTTCTCCACCAAAACACGGACCAGTATCAAGCTGTACCCTTTAAGTACTTGAGGACCCACTTCCTTTGCTTCCCGGTCGCCTTTCCGGATTCGCCATGAATCTCCGACCACACTAACCGCTGTGAAATATCGGCGTGTACACACCATTGCATACATTAAAGCGCCAACTGCACTAGCATAGGGAACACGCTCCATGTCGCCTTCTCTTCATTTGTAGTGGGAGATTGATTACCGAAGCCTAAAGTGTGGAGCCAATGGAGTCACCACCGACTTAGCACTTTGCATCCCGAACCTCGCGATCACCCGCTCTATGTAGCCCTTCTGACTCAAGAACAATCGTCGATTCGCCCGCTCTCTTCTAATCTCCATACCCAGTATTTTCCTAGCAGCACCCATGTCCTTCATCTCGAACTCTTCACCAAGTTGAGATTTCAACCTATCTATCTCCACCGCTCTTAGAAGCAATAAGCATGTCATCCACATACAAAGAAGATAGATAAAATTACCTCCATGAAGCTTCAGAATGTAAACACAACAATCATGATCGCCGGAAAATCCATGCCTCGGCATGAAGGAGTCAAATCGCTTGTACCACTGCCGGAGATTGCTTTAATCCATACAGTGACTTCCTCAAGCGACACACATGATTCTCCTTATCCTCAACCTTGTAGCCCTCAGGTTGATGCATGTAGATCTCTTCATCCAAGTCTCCGTGCAAGAAGGCTGTTTTAACATCGAGTTGATCCACTCAAAATCACCATGAGCAACAATACTCAATAGCACCGAATAGAAGTATGTTTCACCAGGAGAAAATATCTCATTGTAATCCACACCCTCTTTACGTGCAAAACCCTTAGCCACTAGCCTCGCCTTGTATCTCCGACCACACTAACCGCTGTGAAATATCGGCGTGTACACACCATTGCATACATTAAAGCGCCAACTGCACTAGCATAGGGAACACGCTCCATGTCGCCTTCTCTTCATTTGTAGTGGGAGATTGATTACCGAAGCCTAAAGTGTGGAGCCAATGGAGTCACCACCGACTTAGCACTTTGCATCCCGAACCTCGCGATCACCCGCTCTATGTAGCCCTTCGACTCAAGAACAATCGTCGATTAGCGGCTCTCTTCTAATCTCCATACCGGTATTTTCCTAGCGGCACCCATGTCCTTCATCTCGAACTCTTCACCAAGTTGAGATTTCAACCTATCTATCTCCACCACGCTCTTAGAAGCAATAAGCATGTCATCCACATACAAAGAAGATAGATAAAATTACCTCCATGAAGCTTCAGAATGTAAACACAACAATCATGATCGCCGGAAAATCCATGCCTCGGCATGAAGGAGTCAAATCGCTTGTACCACTGCCGGAGATTGCTTTAATCCATACAGTGACTTCCTCAAGCGACACACATGATTCTCCTTATCCTCAACCTTGTAGCCCTCGGGTTGATGCATGTAGATCTCTTCATCCAAGTCTCCGTGCAAGAAGGCTGTTTTAACATCGAGTTGATCCGACTCAAAATCACCATGAGCAACAATACTCAATAGCACCGAATAGAAGTATGTTTCACCACCGGAGAAAATATCTCATTGTAATCCACACCCTCTTTACGTGCAAAACCCTTAGCCACTAGCCTCGCCTTGTATCTTACACCACCGAGCTCGAAAGATCTTCCTTTCTTTTATACACCCACTTACAACCAATAGCTTTTCTTCCTACGGGCAATGGGACCACCTCCCATGTTTGGTTCTTCAGAAGAGATTCCATCTCTTCCTCCATCGCAGACCAACCAACTCTCACTATCCTTGTCCCGAATAGCTTCCTTGAAGGAGACCGGCTCGTCCTCCTCCACCGAGAGTCGTATTCAACCATATTAGCACGCCCATAGTGCTTTAGGGGTTGATCAGCCCCGACTTCAAAACACCTTGTATGCTCGCTTTGGCCTAGTGGAAGCCAAATTATCCACGAGCTGCTTTGTTGTTGTAGTGCTGTGTATTTTCTGCTGAACCTCCTCCTGCTCAAGCTCATCATCTACGACTTCCCACTTGAGCACGATTAGAACCTAGTTGGTCTTTAGGTTCTATTTCAATAACCCGAGACTTAGAAGTCTCACCGGTCATAACACCATCATCCTTGGGCCCTAGCAATCATGGATTTCTCATCAAAGGTAACATCCTGGCGATCACGAACTTTGAATCTTCCGTACACCAAAGGCGATAGCCTTTCGCCCTTGCATATCCCAAGAATATTGCCTTCTTGGCCTCGCGTCAAGCTTTCCCTCGTTGGCGTGATAGTAGGCGGTACATCCGAAAATTACGAGCCTATCATAATCTGCATGCTCCCGACCACACCCTATAGGGTGTATCACCATCAATGTCGAATGTGGTGAGCGGTTCACAATGTAACAAGTCAGTAGCCACCGCTTACGCCCACCATTCGTTGCCCAATCACGCATAAGATCGCATACTCACGCCTTTTCGCGGTGTTGGTTCGATCTCTCGCGACCCCATTCTGGCGTGGTGTAGACTGTTGTCGGTGTCGAACAATTCCCTCGATCACGAACTCCTTGAAAGCACCATCGTATACTGCATGCCGTTATCGGATCTCGGCGTCTTCAATTTCTTTCTGTCTGTTCTCAACCATTGTTCTCCACTTCTTGAATGTCTCGAACACCTCATTCTTGTGCTTGAAAGTAAATCCAAGCATACCTAGAATGATCATCAATAAGCGAGACATAATACACGGAACCACCCTTGGAAGTTGTGCGGCCGGACCCCAAACATCCGTGTGCACATAATCTAGTATCCTCTGCTCTTAGACTTCTTTGTTGAAACTTGACCACGTGTGACTTTCCATACACACAATCCTCGCAAAATCCATGCTAGGTTCCTTGATTCTTGTGAGACCCTCTTTACCAAGCGAACTAGACCCTTCTCGACATATGCCCAAGCCGCCTATGCCATAACCGTGTGTGCTCACATGGGTCTCCACCACTTCGCCAGTTCCAACCATTGCATCTCTGTCACCGTCGTGCACGAGAGTATATAGATTACCGTGGCGAACACCCTTCATCACTACTAAGGAACCACGAACAACCTTCTTCACTCCGTTTTCGTCACAATCCGCAACCACCGGAGTCCAAAGCACCAACCGAGATAAGATTCTTCCGCAAGTCGGGAACATGCCTCACATCCGTCAAGGTTCGAACCACTCCATCATGCATCTTGATTTTGATATTACCTAGCCCCACTGTTTTACAAGCATGGTTATTCCCCATCAATACAGTTCCACCATCAATGCCTCGTAGGTAGTAAACCACTTCCTATTTGGACACATATGGTAAGAGCAACGAATCAAGTATCCACTTCCGGAGATCTCCTCGCCACCCGTGGCGACATAGCATTCCTTATCGCTCCCTTCCTCACGAAGCGTAGCTCGCTTCTTCCTTGCCCTCTCCTCTCGGTCTTGTTGTTGTTCTTCTTTCCACCTACTCTCTTATTTGGACGGTCGACTTTGAAATGCCCGGCTTCACCGCACTTGAAACATCCTTTTCCATAAGAGGTCTTGATTTAGATCTAGACTTTCCTCCTTGCCTTTTCCTCGCTCATTGCTCCTTCCTCTTGCAAACAATCCTGCGCTTGTTCCTGTTACCGCCGATGGCCATGTCACTAGTTGCGGTCTTAGAAGATCGTCCGCTAGAAGTGCCGTTCTAGTCTCATCCATCTTGATTTTCTCCCACAAGCCTCGGTGTTTGCACGAGGTTCTCATAAGACTTGGCGAGCAGTAGTAGAAGCGCTGATCCTCGTCTCCTACTTTAACATCTATGTCTTTCAAATCGATATGATCCTATCAAACTTGTTGATGTGTTCCGGATTGATGAGCCCTCCTCCATCTTGCAAGTATACAATTTGGATTTTAAGTAGATCCGGTTAGTTAGACTCTTCGTCATGAAGGTACCCTCTAACTTCTTCCACACGCGGCCGTTTCCTCTCCATCTACCAAGAAAGCTACATCCCTCTCGAGGCATAGGATAATCGGCCGTGTTTCCAGATCCAACTCCTCCCAATCCTCATCAGACATATCCTTGTTCTTCTTCTCCTTTCCATCCAAAGTCTTGTGCAATTTTTGCGAAATTAGAAAGTTTTTCATCTGCATCCTCCAATAAGAAAAATCGTTCTTCCCATTGAACTTTTCAATCTCGAATTTTCCCACTTTGGTGATTCTTGGTTGGCCATCCTCTGTTTGTCTTCGTGAATCCGCTTCTCTCAGGAATCACCGAACACCCCCTCAAATTAGAAATTACACCACTTCCAATCTGAACAATAGCTCTGATACCAATTGTTGGGCGCGCGGACCGCGGAACCGTCGAGAGAAACCACCACAAACGATAGCAAAAACACAATAAAAGAGTAAAGACACGAGATTTACGTGGTTGACAAGTTGCCTACGTCCACGGGGTAAGGAGGATTTTCACTAATAGAAAGAGAATACAAATTAGGATTACAAGTTCTCACAAAGAAACCCTAAAACAAACCTCTCAATCTCTCAAAGATCTCCTCTCCAAAGATGCACAAAACCCTCGAAAAGTGCTCCAAAGCGTGCTTCTTTTTTTCCAAATAATCGGGTTTAGGGTTATTTATAAACTCTAAACGAACCGGGTTTAAAACCAAAACCCGTTTTGAATCTGCCAGTTAGTCGACTACTACTTCAGATTAGTCGACTACTACTTCAGATTAGTCGACTACTACTTGATTAGTCGACTACTACTTCAGATTAGTCGACTACTACTTGATTAGTCGACTACTACTTCAGATTAGTCGACTACTACTTCAGATTAGTCGACTACTACTTCAGATTAGTCGACTACTACTTGATTAGTCGACTACTACTTGATTAGTCGACTACTACTTGATTAGTCGACTACTACTTCAGATTAGTCGACTACTACTTGATTAGTCGACTACTACTTGATTAGTCGACTACTACTTGATTAGTCGACTACTACTTCAGATTAGTCGACTACTACTTCAGATTAGTCGACTACTACTTCAGATTAGTCGACTACTACTTGATTAGTCGACTACTACTTGATTAGTCGACTACTACTTCAGATTAGTCGACTACTACTTCAGATTAGTCGACTACTACTTGATTAGTCGACTACTACTTGATTAGTCGACTACTACTTCAGATTAGTCGACTACTACTTGATTAGTCGACTACTACTTGATTAGTCGACTACTACTTGATTAGTCGACTACTACTTCAGATTAGTCGACTACTACTTGATTAGTCGACTACTACTTGATTAGTCGACTACTACTTCAGATTAGTCGACTACTACTTGATTAGTCGACTACTACTTGATTAGTCGACTACTACTTGATTAGTCGACTACTACTTCAGATTAGTCGACTACTACTTCAGATTAGTCGACTACTACTTCAGATTAGTCGACTACTACTTCAGATTAGTCGACTACTACTTGATTAGTCGACTACTACTTGATTAGTCGACTACTACTTGATTAGTCGACTACTACTTCAGATTAGTCGACTACTACTTCAGATTAGTCGACTACTACTTCAGATTAGTCGACTACTACTTCAGATTAGTCGACTACTACTTGATTAGTCGACTACTACTTGATTAGTCGACTACTACTTGATTAGTCGACTACTACTTCAGATTAGTCGACTACTACTTGATTAGTCGACTACTACTTGATTAGTCGACTACTACTTCAGATTAGTCGACTACTACTTGATTAGTCGACTACTACTTGATTAGTCGACTACTACTTCAGATTAGTCGACTACTACTTCAGATTAGTCGACTACTACTTGATTAGTCGACTACTACTTCAGATTAGTCGACTACTACTTCAGATTAGTCGACTACTACTTCAGATTAGTCGACTACTACTTGATTAGTCGACTACTACTTCAGATTAGTCGACTACTACTTGATTAGTCGACTACTACTTCAGATTAGTCGACTACTACTTCAGATTAGTCGACTACTACTTGATTAGTCGACTACTACTTCAGATTAGTCGACTACTACTTCAGATTAGTCGACTACTACTTCAGATTAGTCGACTACTACTTCAGATTAGTCGACTACTACTTCAGATTAGTCGACTACTACTTCAGATTAGTCGACTACTACTTGATTAGTCGACTACTACTTCAGATTAGTCGACTACTACTTCAGATTAGTCGACTACTACTTCAGATTAGTCGACTACTACTTCAGATTAGTCGACTACTACTTCAGATTAGTCGACTACTACTTCAGATTAGTCGACTACTACTTGATTAGTCGACTACTACTTGATTAGTCGACTACTACTTGATTAGTCGACTACTACTTCAGATTAGTCGACTACTACTTGATTAGTCGACTACTACTTGATTAGTCGACTACTACTTGATTAGTCGACTACTACTTGATTAGTCGACTACTACTTCAGATTAGTCGACTACTACTTGATTAGTCGACTACTACTTGATTAGTCGACTACTACTTGATTAGTCGACTACTACTTGATTAGTCGACTACTACTTGATTAGTCGACTACTACTTGATTAGTCGACTACTACTTCAGATTAGTCGACTACTACTTGATTAGTCGACTACTACTTGATTAGTCGACTACTACTTGATTAGTCGACTACTACTTCAGATTAGTCGACTACTACTTCAGATTAGTCGACTACTACTTCAGATTAGTCGACTACTACTTCAGATTAGTCGACTACTACTTCAGATTAGTCGACTACTACTTGATTAGTCGACTACTACTTGATTAGTCGACTACTACTTCAGATTAGTCGACTACTACTTCAGATTAGTCGACTACTACTTGATTAGTCGACTACTACTTGATTAGTCGACTACTACTTCAGATTAGTCGACTACTACTTCAGATTAGTCGACTACTACTTGATTAGTCGACTACTACTTGATTAGTCGACTACTACTTCAGATTAGTCGACTACTACTTCAGATTAGTCGACTACTACTTCAGATTAGTCGACTACTACTTGATTAGTCGACTACTACTTCAGATTAGTCGACTACTACTTCAGATTAGTCGACTACTACTTGATTAGTCGACTACTACTTCAGATTAGTCGACTACTACTTCAGATTAGTCGACTACTACTTCAGATTAGTCGACTACTACTTCAGATTAGTCGACTACTACTTGATTAGTCGACTACTACTTCAGATTAGTCGACTACTACTTCAGATTAGTCGACTACTACTTCAGATTAGTCGACTACTACTTCAGATTAGTCGACTACTACTTCAGATTAGTCGACTACTACTTCAGATTAGTCGACTACTACTTGATTAGTCGACTACTACTTCAGATTAGTCGACTACTACTTCAGATTAGTCGACTACTACTTGATTAGTCGACTACTACTTGATTAGTCGACTACTACTTCAGATTAGTCGACTACTACTTCAGATTAGTCGACTACTACTTCAGATTAGTCGACTACTACTTGATTAGTCGACTACTACTTGATTAGTCGACTACTACTTGATTAGTCGACTACTACTTGATTAGTCGACTACTACTTCAGATTAGTCGACTACTACTTCAGATTAGTCGACTACTACTTCAGATTAGTCGACTACTACTTCAGATTAGTCGACTACTACTTCAGATTAGTCGACTACTACTTGATTAGTCGACTACTACTTGATTAGTCGACTACTATGAAAATTGAGTCAGATGCAAGTGTTGTCCTGAATGAGCTTGCTGGAGATGGAGTTAGTCTAGCTGCTTTTGGGCATATTTGTGAGGCTATTCGTTTGGAGGCTACAGCTTTCTCACATTGCAATTTTGTCTTCACGCGTAGAGAAGGCAACAGAGCAGCTCATTCTCTTATTAGATTTTGTGCTTCAAAAGTTCTAGCTCATACATGGTTTTATGTTTGTCCCGATGTTATTTCTCAAGACATCCAGAATGATGTAACTACTCTTGGTTCTTAATCAATATATCTCAATTTCCCATAAAAAAACTTCTATTAATTTATTTAATTCATTTAAAACAAAATATATTTAATACTATTTAATCACTTAATATATTTAATATTTAATATTAACTTAGATATGTTCATTATTTAACATTTCTTAAATATATAAAAATTTCAAATATTTAATACTATATTACATACATTTCATTTGAACTGTTTAAATGGATTACAAGATGTATTCGGTTTTGTTGTTGTTATTAGTTAATTGAAATGAGGGTGGTTTTAAATTAATGTTTATTTTTGTTAATGATTATTATTTAGCATAATAATTTAATTAGAAACACCTAATGCAAATAATCCACGAATCTAAAATTTAGTCCGAGAATCTAACCCTTTAGGATAGGTTTTTGAATTTGTTTTAGATAAAAATTCCAAACTCTATTAAGAGGGATGCAGTAGAGATATTATGACAAATAAAATTATATTTACGTTAGATTTTGGAGTGATTCATCAAGGCGTGAAGCCATCTCCCAATATCTGTGGGAGATATCTGCGTGTGAAACCGGTCTAACCACTTATTTTTTTATTCTGTTTTTTTATCTTTTTTTTTTGATTGGCCATTTCATTTAAAAAAAAGAAGACAAAGTTACTGATCACTCGAGATTATGTTCACATTGTTGTTCATCCGGAAATTTTCGACTTAGTTTTCATTCAAAGGTCGTCTTTGGTACTGTTCATCCGAAGTTTTTTCGATGATTTTTCGTTCTCCGTCACCAACTCAAATAGCCTACGTTATGACTCATCATCAAGGTAGAAGTTGATTGGAGCCAATAATCTATATAGTAACAAGTAAGATGAGGTTTTTGGATATTTCCTTAAGAAAAAAGTATCAAGCCAAATAGGGAACACATGTATTCTCTTTACTGGACGGATTATGTAAAAGTAGTAAACTTCACGAAATCAAACATCATGAAATTTTCCGATAAAAAAAAAGACTACTACGTTCACGTAAATGTACAGTGTAATAAAAGCATAAAAACTTTTAGCTGACAAGTCAATTTCTTCAACTGTCCCGCCTCAAAGTTGAGCATCGATCGTCTTCATTAATCAATACAATGTACACCACCAACCAAACCCTGATGCACGTATAGTTCGCGGCCAACGACCCTACAAAGATCGACATGTTTGGGGGTAACCCGATCCACGTCATGAACCCGAACCATCTCCACATCGAAACCGAACCATCTCCACATCGAAACTGATAAATGCTCTAGGTCTGATCTTTTCAGTCTCAACGGTTCGTATCGAAAAAAATTTCTTGATGTAAAAGCAATTTGTGTTGTGGGTACAAGATAAGGAAGGCTCGACGTTATTCATTGGCTACAAGAAAGGACGACGGCATTAAATATTAAGCTTTAGCTTGTTGGATCAGTAGTTTTAGTTAGGGGTCAATCATCATACAACAACAAAACTATAAGAAAATATCAGAGATTCAGAGTAAATTTGCGATAAACTATCACCGAGGATTATTCATTTTCTTACCTATAAGCGAAAAATCAAGGAGAAATTAGTATAAGAACACAAGCGAATTAAATTCCTATGGTGTTAGCTACCACCTACCCTCATTGTATAGTTATATCAGAGTAATAGAATACAGCTGATGTTTAGTGTGCAGTACATTGTAGACATTATTTCATATGAAGTGAGTGCATCTCCAATAAATTCATGGTTTCTGCTCACAACAATTCCATTAACTGGGATGTGTACTGGTAAATTACAAAACACTTTGGTGCTTTAAACCAAAGGGTTAAGGGGAAAAATAAGTGAAATAATTTTGGTTATTCTTGCCAGACACAAATTCGAAATCGAAGGAAAAAAACTGTTTCAACTGTACTCAACTGCAAATGAGACTTGTGAAGGGTGTACAAGTATTCAAATGGGTAGTTGCAGAATTTTGAGAATAAACATATCCTGAAATGGGTGGAATAACTTTATTCATGGAGTAACTTCTCTATAAATCCAACCTAATATAACTTTATAAATCCATCCTAAGATAATTTTATAAATCTACACTCAAAACAAATTACACCTTTAGGCCTTATTTGGCAACCTGGCTTCCTTTAGCGAGACCATGATTCCACATTACTTGGCCTCCAAACCGCATAGCATTGGTTCAAAGCTCCCAAGGTGAATGAAACTGTGTTAAGAAAAAGTATAATATTCTGAGTAATTTTTTCTTAAAGGGTTTGTCAAAGGACCCTTCTAGTAGAAAGTACATATGTTATTGCTGCAACATCTAGGCTCTCTACACCAAAAGTTCAAAGTCAGAGTTGAGGGTTATAATTTTATACTGTAATAGGGTGAGACAACTCTCTTTATGGTGGTATAATCACTTAAAACTCCCTAAAGTATTTTATGAGCACGAAAACCCTTGAATCTCAGATGACGTTAATGTTTTGCTCTCAACTCAGAGTGCAATTTAGTCTTTTTCGGTGAAATTGAAGCCAAAAGTAATTTATCATCAAGTGATTCTCATGTGACATCTGAACCAAACAGGAGAAAAATAAATATCATCTGTAGTACTTTAAGAGGTGTAACCGTGCTAAGTACTAATAAAATAGTTTAGGGGATATAAGTGGCTACACCTCCATTGTACGGATGGTGTACCATGATTTTAAACACTTCGCTAGATTTATTGAAAACCATGGTTTCAAAACATGCGCTGCCAAAGGAGGCCATACCTAATATAACCCCTTACAATGTCATGCCCCCATGAAACCGCCCTTGTAGTCACCCAAACTCCAAGTGGGTGCATGTGCCAAGTCCATACTTATATCAATTCAAAAACCCCCTCTACCCTTTGACACCCCCAAAACAAAAAAATCCATTCATCCATTTCCCTCTCTCTCATTCTCTCAACCCCAAAGATGCCTGCAACCAAGAACTCAGATCCCCAGCACACCCTCCAAATAACCCAACACGACAAGTTCTACTCTCGCCTCCTCTCCAAAGAAGTCTCCCCCTCCACCCCCTCCTTCCGAGTCTACTACGCCGGAGCCTCCGGTGCCGTGCCCTTCGAGTGGGAGTCTCAACCGGGCACGCCAAAACACACCATAACCACCAGCACCCTCCCGCCACTCACCCCTCCCCCTTCCTACCACTTCAACCCTAAAAAGAAGAAGAAGAGCACCAAGAACTCGTCGCCGAAGATCAACGGTCTCATGCACTGCATACTCCCAGGACTCAGCCCGAAGAAGACCAACTTTCTTTCGTCGTCGCCGTCAGTCTCATCCTCAGGCTCGTCGGACTCACACCAGCGCAGTCGGTTTTCAAACACGCAATCATCGTCTGATGACAACGAATCGGATGATGAGGGTTCGCCTACGTCTGCTCTGGGGTACAATGGTGGCCTAAGGGGCTGCTACTCGATGGTGATCGTGAAGAATGCGCTGTTGTCGATTGTTGGAAGCCATGGATCTAGCCAAGGTACTGCTGCATAGATGTCTTATATATCTAGTATTCAGGTTCAGTGTTGTGTAGCATTTGTGGTAGAATCCTAATCTACCAAAAAAAAAAAAAGACATAGTAGTTTGATGTTATGGATATGCTTATTACTCTTATATATTGTAACAAGTTTATAAGGTGATGGTGGTGGTTTGATTGGAGGAAGTCAAGATAGTAGCTTCTCCTTTGTCCTGTAATAGAATTTGGAAAATGTTATGTTACCTGATTTTTAAGATTGAAGACCTTCACTTAGATTGAGATTTAAAAGGGTTAAAATAAACTAAAAATTAGGAATTAAGTATTGGTTTTGGATTATTCACGGGTTAAATAAATTGATGGTTTTTTTTTTTGGAATGAATTTTGAAATATCAAGAGCAAGGATGGGTGCAGCTTCAAATGCTCCATGTTCACTGTCTAATTTAATAATTGGTACATATGAGGGAGCTGTCCTGGAGTAATTATGACCAAATTAATTGGATGGGCCCTATCATCTTTATTAATGTCTACTTGGATTCAAGAGAGAAAAAAAATTAGCTTCTCAGTTGAGAAGAGGATCTAAGGGGACAACAAAACAAGGAAATGATATAAGATCTAAGGGTACAAGCTTCTCAGTTGAAGAACAAGATGCTTTTACAAATGAATTCAGTTGCTTTATATTATATCTTTCATGATTTCCTGTGTTTTCCTGAATTACTGATTGTACCCACATGGACCACCTCTGCTCCGCATGGAGCCGGGTATTGTAATTTAATAAATGAGGGAAAAGATGCTGAAAGATTTGTACATGGTGAAGGCTAGGAGCATTCAAAGACTCATAAGTATTAGCCTGTTCTTAATTACTGATCTCCAATTTGTGGGCAACCTATGCATAAGTATGTGAACAATCAGTGCTAGTTATGGTTGCATGTGCATCAAATTCCTTATATTTCTGGAAAATCTGAACAAGCTAACAAATTCTTCATCCAAGGAAAAGAATTAGCATTAACATAGATCGGCTTAATATCAGAAAACCCCCCTTAACTTTGGGTGATTATCAAAGTTAAATGGGGTTTTCTGATAAAATCTCAAAGTTAAAGAGAAGTTTTCTGATAACCTCTATACTTGAGGGGGGTTTTCTAATATTTTTAAAGTTAAAGGGGGTTATCTAATAATCGTCCAAAGTTAGGGCGGTTTTCTGATATTTAGCCTATATTTTAATACTAATTCCTCATCATCTTAATTGTCTGCTACATAAACCTTAAGCAGCTGTACTCTTCAAACACAAACAGGTGTTTGTTCAATTCCATACAAAAAGTGGCTTGTCACGAGGACCATAAAAAGAAAAAGCAAAAAAAGAAGAGGAGCGGAGAACTGAAAGTCATATCAGGTCTTTGTGTACAAATATTCAGTTCTTATGATCATTTGGCAAGTTTTTAGCACTGAGCTTTGAGAAACTAGGTAGATACAGTTGAAATTGATTGTATGAATACTGTAGCTTTGGATGACAACATACATCATTGCATGGTACGTCCAAATTCTGCAAACAACAAAATTGACGCCTGAGATGATATTTGAAACCCATCCAAATGCAAACTGAAGAAAGTTAAGCTAGTGCATGCAACTTGAAGGGGGAAAGGATCCATTGATTGATCACTCTAAATGTGTGGACCCACACTGCAACTTCGCCAGCATAATTTGGACACACGGAAGTAAAGGGAACATAAATGTGGGTGCTCAACATTAATGCTCTAATCATCTCTCTAATAGTGAAGATCAAAGAGTGTGATTGGATTCGGTGGATCTTGCAGAATACAAATCACTGAATTGCGTGGCTAGCTGGGTGCCAACAACAGATTTTCCTTATGCAGTTGTTTCTCTGGTACCCACTCACTTCAGGGGTTGTTTACATGACAGGAAATAGAGTTACAATAGCAAATGTTGCAGTCAAATTTCTAGTTTTAATGTTTAGTTATCGATACGTTAGTTGAAAATGGTAATTGGATTTTTGTAGAACATGCACAAAAACATGCACAAAAACATGCACAAAAACATGCACAAAAACATGCACAAAAACATGCACAAAAACATGCACAAACAGATTTTCGTGTTCGATGGTCGACTACTAGGCATTGTAGTCGACTAATATGAGTTGTAGTCGACTAATATGAGTTGTAGTCGACTAATATGAGTTGTAGTCGACTAATATGAGTTGTAGTCGACTAATCGGTATTGTAGTCGACTAATATGAGTTGTAGTCGACTAATATGAGTTGTAGTCGACTAATATGAGTTGTAGTCGACTAATATGAGTTGTAGTCGACTAATATGAGTTGTAGTCGACTAATATGAGTTGTAGTCGACTAATATGAGTTGTAGTCGACTAATATGAGTTGTAGTCGACTAATATGAGTTGTAGTCGACTAATATGAGTTGTAGTCGACTAATATGAGTTGTAGTCGACTAATATGAGTTGTAGTCGACTAATATGAGTTGTAGTCGACTAATATGAGTTGTAGTCGACTAATATGAGTTGTAGTCGACTAATATGAGTTGTAGTCGACTAATATGAGTTGTAGTCGACTAATATGAGTTGTAGTCGACTAATATGAGTTGTAGTCGACTAATATGAGTTGTAGTCGACTAATATGAGTTGTAGTCGACTAATATGAGTTGTAGTCGACTAATATGAGTTGTAGTCGACTAATATGAGTTGTAGTCGACTAATATGAGTTGTAGTCGACTAATATGAGTTGTAGTCGACTAATATGAGTTGTAGTCGACTAATATGAGTTGTAGTCGACTAATATGAGTTGTAGTCGACTAATATGAGTTGTAGTCGACTAATATGAGTTGTAGTCGACTAATATGAGTTGTAGTCGACTAATCGGTATTGTAGTCGACTAATATGAGTTGTAGTCGACTAATATGAGTTGTAGTCGACTAATATGAGTTGTAGTCGACTAATATGAGTTGTAGTCGACTAATATGAGTTGTAGTCGACTAATATGAGTTGTAGTCGACTAATATGAGTTGTAGTCGACTAATATGAGTTGTAGTCGACTAATATGAGTTGTAGTCGACTAATATGAGTTGTAGTCGACTAATATGAGTTGTAGTCGACTAATATGAGTTGTAGTCGACTAATATGAGTTGTAGTCGACTAATATGAGTTGTAGTCGACTAATATGAGTTGTAGTCGACTAATATGAGTTGTAGTCGACTAATATGAGTTGTAGTCGACTAATATGAGTTGTAGTCGACTAATATGAGTTGTAGTCGACTAATATGAGTTGTAGTCGACTAATATGAGTTGTAGTCGACTAATATGAGTTGTAGTCGACTAATATGAGTTGTAGTCGACTAATATGAGTTGTAGTCGACTAATATGAGTTGTAGTCGACTAATATGAGTTGTAGTCGACTAATATGAGTTGTAGTCGACTAATATGAGTTGTAGTCGACTAATATGAGTTGTAGTCGACTAATATGAGTTGTAGTCGACTAATATGAGTTGTAGTCGACTAATATGAGTTGTAGTCGACTAATATGAGTTGTAGTCGACTAATATGAGTTGTAGTCGACTAATATGAGTTGTAGTCGACTAATATGAGTTGTAGTCGACTAATATGAGTTGTAGTCGACTAATATGAGTTGTAGTCGACTAATATGAGTTGTAGTCGACTAATATGAGTTGTAGTCGACTAATATGAGTTGTAGTCGACTAATATGAGTTGTAGTCGACTAATATGAGTTGTAGTCGACTAATATGAGTTGTAGTCGACTAATATGAGTTGTAGTCGACTAATATGAGTTGTAGTCGACTAATATGAGTTGTAGTCGACTAATATGAGTTGTAGTCGACTAATATGAGTTGTAGTCGACTAATATGAGTTGTAGTCGACTAATATGATTCAAACGGGTCTAATTAGGAATTGGTTTTAAACCCAATTCGTTTAGAGGCTATTAATAACCCCTAACCCGATTGTTAGGGTAAGTTTGAAGCACGTTTTGGGCGACCTTTGAGAGAGTTTGGTGCATCTTTGGAGAGGAGATCTTTTGAGAGATTGAGAGGTTTGTTTTAGGGTTTCTTTGTGAGAACTTGTAATCCTAATTTGTATTCTCTCTTTCTATTAGTGAAAATCCCCTCCTTACCCGTGGGCGTAGGCAAATTGCGAACCACGTAAATCTCGTGTCTTTACTCTTTTATTGTGTTTTGCTATCGTTTGTGGTGGTTTCTCTCGACGGTTCGGTCCCGCTACCAACAATTGGTATCGAGCTATTGTTGATTGGAAGTGGTGTAATTGTAGGCGTTAAAAAATACTTACAAGATCTCCGAAACCAACTTCGTGGCGAAGTCGGCGAATGACAACCCATCGAATGATGCGGCGTCGGATCGTTAAGACGCGAACTTCGACGGCGAACCCACAACGTCACAAGCACGGTTTAAACCGGACTTAAATGGACGATCGGTTGAGACCGTTGAACGGAGCGAACCAAGAATTAGTCCCTAATCAAATACGCACGGAATCTAAGTCCCGAGAAAGCCAAGAGTCGAAAACGACTTAAACGGGCGGAAAAAGAAGAAGTTACGGGCCAACTTGTCGAAGCTACTTCCCTACCAAGTGGTCGAGTGGTTTCGCCAATAATGGTTGAGCCACCCTACCAACTGTCGAGGTGCTCTACCAGAAACGAGGTAGTTTCTGCCACCATGGTCGAGCCACTCGCCAACTTGGCCAGGTGGCTCGGCCAAGTGGCGAAGCCGGCCAGCCACCCCCATGCTATAAATAGGGGGTTCTCCTCACTTCAAAGGGGCGGATTTTGGAGACTTTGAGGTGCGGGATTTGGGGGATTTCAAGGCTTAGGAGGCTTGGATTTTTGGTGATTTGGAAGAGCTCGGACTTGAAGAATTCTTGCGAGATCTACGAGTAATCGGCGACGGTTCGAAAGCACCGCGAGCTCAAGTCCAATGACGCCGATCTATAAGCAAAGGTAACCGAATTGGTCGAACTCTGAGATACCCTCTAGATTAAGCTTCGTCTTAATCTCGAGGATAGCATGATTTCTCCTAGTAGATCTCACCCGCCAGCGATCCTCTCCTTCGTGAGTGTGATCCCTCAGCGCTTCGCTTTTCGCGGAACGAGCCCCTTTACATCTGTAGTTCCGAACGGGTCTCTACGGATCGAATTGCGGTGGTCCACGGACACAAAAGTCCGACACGGGCAAAGAACCCATGGCGAGGACCTCGACATAACAGAGATCCTCGTGTTTGTTTAGGAAGAAGTCGCAATCTTTTTTGATTTTTCATTGTACGCCTTAAAATAAAAGGCAATTTCTTTTTGAATTTTGTTGTAGGCAAAAGAAGCTGTAAACAAATTCAAATCAATGACAATCATCCCGACTTTTACCGCAACAAGCCGGCGACCACAAGGGGAGCTACCGACGGGAGGTCGTCAGCCGAACCACGGATCCCTATCCGGTGGAAGAAGAGGTCGAGTTCGAGTTCGACCAGGAGAAGTTCGAGGAGTACCTGTCCTCACCCTCCTCCAGATCCAGTTCCCCCCGCCGCTCCAAGAAGGTCTCCGCTGCAAGGAGAACCCGATGGGCCTCCGATGTAGAGCCCGGGGCGGCGAGTCCAACCCAGCCGCTAGCGGCCGAAATCCCTTCTACCAAGTCCGGATGGTGCCGAGATGAACGCCGACGATGCGCCGGGCGCCTAAGCGAAGCCGCCAAAGGCGACAAAGCATGGCGCAAGCTTGCCAAGGCCATGCAATCCGTAGATGGGGTCCGCTCTGGCGGATCTAAGATCTAGGCTTACTCGGAGGCTTGACCTCAAGTGATCGACGGTCCATCAAGCCGTCAACCAACGAGTGGATCCGTGTCAAACGGAACCGCTCCACACTTCAGAGCGCATCCTAAGCGCCGCACTCCTTACGCAGTACTGCTGCGCAGTGCTCGCGCGTTGAAGAAGGAGGTGGTAAAGAAGCCACCAGCGTCTGCCCGAGTTTGGAGGCCCAAGTCTAATGGTGCCCCAACCTCGGTTGTCCACACTCTGTCGGCACCTAAGCCGAAGGATACAGGCGTTGCGGCTCAACGCCAAGGCCCAAGATAGGCGCCTCAAAGTCAAAGCGTCGCATCACGAATCGATGGTGGAGCCAACTCGTCACCACTACCAAACCGACTATCAAGGATCGTCTTGGTCCTCGGAGAGAATCACGGGTCACTCCTCATGCGAGGAGGTCGCACCCGTTCCAACAAGGACAAGAAGATTCTTCTGACCTCCCCTATCGGTTGAAAATCGAAGTCCGAGAGTCTAGAGACCGCATCGTGAAGTCTAGAGTCACTTGGAAGTTTGATGGGTTGATCCGTCCTCGGAAGAGGCGTTTTCATCGATGATGAGGATGTTATACGAGAGATCAAACCGACATACGGCGAGTTGCTCGGTACACACAGATGAGGCTGTACTAAGTGCAAAGTGCGAGAAAATCTCGAAGAATTCCCCAAATTGACAGTCATGCTTGTGCTCCAAGCTCATTAAGGCGATGCTCGGAATGCAATTACCATCAAGCTCGAAGGGTGTCGGTCTTCCGAGACTCACCACGGAGATGCGAGACCTAGGTCAAGGCGATTCCATAAAGGATGACCTTAGAGAGGGTGAGTTGCGAGAGGTCACTAATAATATGACCAGCAAAGAATCATCGTCACGGGCTATTCGGCGCGCCGCAGCGGCTAACTTCGTTTGCGGTCGGGACTATCCGGCGGTCAGAATCACGATAAGCTTAAAGGGTTACCCCGGAGGATGATCGTCGGATATTGGCTCCTGTCGCATCGATCATCTTGTATCTAGCGAAGGAGCCCCAAAGCGCTTATGATCGATGCAGATCAAGTGGCCAAAATGCTAGGCAAGCGTTGAATAAACAACGGAAAACTTCAAATTAGAGATGGAGTTGGCCATGCGACGATGAGAGAAATGCACGACCAGCAGTCCAAGCCACGACAAAACATCAAGGTGAATCAGTCGACCGCGTCAGCGTCGATGAAGATGATAGCGATTCGGATCGGAGGAAGCACCGAAGATGATAACCCACGAACCACGCTGGCTGGCTGTTTGCTTTCGGAGGCGAGAAGATCAAAGACTTGGAGAGCAAAATCAACTCATTGATTTCCGCTCAAGAAGTAAAGAAGCGGGTATTCCTTGCCCATACAGAGTGGGAATCAATCCGTGCCGTCAAAGTTTAACTTAATAAACTTCACACCATTTGTGGGAAGGGTTCCCGAGCGACATGATTTATTTCAAGTCACACCGGAGTTATTTCGGCAACGAACCCTTGATGGTTCGGTCATTCGTTAGCACCCTTCGTGGGGCGCCTTGAATGGTACCGCCGTCTCAAGCAGGGAGCATTCACGGTGGGGCGACATGGAGTCTAGCTTCCTTACCAATTTCTTTGATGGCGATACGAGGTATCGTCGGGCGTTACTCGGCGAAGCGAAGAGCGGAGAAACCGTGGACATCTTTGTTAAGCGATTCGGAACAAGGCAATGAACTGCCGGGATCAATAACGAGGAGTTCATCCTCCAAACCCACGACAACTTATCAATAGATGTGCTTGAAGCAATGGGTACAGCACCATCGATAGATGGAAGGACTTGAAGGTTCGTGGAGAGCAAGCGAGATTCCTCAAAAGGAAAAAGCGAGAGGGTCAGCCCGCGACAGGCTCAAGCGTAACTTTGTCCCAGCGGCAAAGGGAAAGAGCAAGCCAAGGCGGTTCGCGAACAACGTTCAACTCAACCCGGCCGGCGGCGTGGCCGGCGGCCCGGTAGCGAACAGATCAGCGTGGCAACAGGCCACAAAAGCGAGAAGGGCTAGAGAGATTCCGAAGTCCTATTCCTTTAGGGGCGGCGAGATTCCGGTCTCTTCAAATATCTTGTGGAAAATAACAAGATCAAGCTCCCTCCGATTGAGAATCAAGAGGAAGCGATGAACACGAATGACCCAAGATCTTGTGCATACCATAGGGCGGTTCATCACCCCACTAAATCTGTTTGACCTTAAGGACAAAATCCGGGCTTTAATTGATGTAACGATCATCACTATGAAGCCGTCCAAAGAAAGAAGGTCGGAGCAAATGCGGTGTCCATAAGCTTTGGTCGGTGCCATTGACATGGTTTGAACCCAAACCGGTAGTCAAAGTCGCAATGAAGGCGGTGAGCGGCGACCCACGAACAACGCCGAGAAAGGTCTTGTATCATATCTGACCCCAAATGGCGAAGTCACGTGGATTCACCGGACTTGCTTGAGGATGAGCAATGGGTAGCCTCTTCCTCATCAAAGAAAAATCAAAGCGAAGGGAAAGGCATGCCATGCTACTTCCGCAATGCGGAGAGGCGAGCAGTGGTAACATTCCGGTGTCAGAAGAGAACTGAAGCCAGCGCCACCGGTGGACCGCAGTATAAATACAAGTACCACGAAATCTCCGACCCAAATGCCAAGGCGCTATCGAGTGGGGTACCAACAACACCCCTCACTTTCGCGAAAAGCGAAAGATAAACAACCACGGGAAGTTCAACTCGGCGGTCTCGATTGATCGCCGATTGGAAGAGATAAACCGAACCGAACTCCCATATCGCCGGCGTGATGGCACAATTGGCTAATATTCCATAAGGATCACTCTATCTGAGTTGTTGCGGTTATCAAAGAGCGAGAAGCTCTTCAAAGCCACGGCGATTGAGGTCTTCCTCACCCGAGATTGGCGAGTCGGAAGAGTCGGCCCAATGCAACCTTGCGACTAAACACTTCCCTGCATCACTTTTACAAAGGAGGATATGCGGCGAGGAATTCCAAGCACGATAGGCGCTATACTTCACCGGGTATATTGGCTCTAGTGAAGTTAACGGATCCAAGTCGATCCGGGTTCATTATGAGCATCATGCCCTGGCCTCATGTATCATCTCGAATTCACGCGATGTAGGCATCAAGGCACAATGATTTATGGATTTAACACGTGGTCTCGGCAGCTTGGTAAGATCGGATAAAGTGCCAAATGGGGACTTAAAGTCGAAGTCACTGCTATGTAATTGGCGGAGACTTCCTATAACTTATTGTTGGGTGACCTTGGATCCACAATAATGTTATAGTCCCTCTACTCTTCATCGGTGTCTCAAATATGTGAACCACGAATAATGAGTCAAGGCGGTGGTCGCGGACAAACAACGTTTAAGGGGATGGAGAATTATTTCGCGATTATCTCCTCTACGGTAATGAGTCGGCGAATCATCGGCCCAAAGACGCGGACGGCGGTGAAGAAGGCGTCTGCGAAGCGCTTGGTTATAGTGGAGGTTTTGTTTTAAATGACATTGTACCCCTTGTAATCAAAGTCGCGAATGAAGGCGGTGAGCGGCGACCCACGACAACGCCGAAAGGTCTTGTATCATATCTGACCCCAAATGGCGAAGTCACGTGGATTCACCGGACTTGCTTGAGGATGAGCAATGGGTAGCCTCTTCCTCATCAAAGAAAAATCAAAGCAGAGGAAAGGCATGCCATGCTACTTCCGCAGTGCGGAGGAGATGTGAGCAGTGGTAACATTCAGGTGTCAGAAGAACTGAAGCCCACCGAAGTGGACAGTATAAATACAAGTACCACGAAATCTCCGACCCAAATGCCAAGGCGCTATCGAGTGGGGTACCAACAACACCCCTCACTGCTTGCCCGAAAAGCGAAGATAAAGACCCGGGAAGTTCAACTCGGCGGTCTCGATTGATGCCGGTGGAAGAGATAAGCCGGAACCGAACTCCCCATATCGCCGGCGTGATGGCACAATTGGCTAATATTCCCGCAAGGATCACTCTATCTGAGTTGTTGCGGTTATCAAAAGGCGAGAAGCTCTTCAAAGCCACGGCGATTGAGGTTTTCCTCACCCGATTCACCAAGTTGAAGAGTCGGCCCGACAATGCAACCTTGCGACTAAACACTTCCCTGCATCACTTTTACAAAGGAGGATATGCAGGCGAGGAATTCCAAGCACGATAGGCGCTATACTTCGGGTATATTGGCTCTAGTGAAGTTAACGGATCCAAGTCGATCCGGGTTCGGCTATGAGCATCATGCCCTGGCCTCATGTATCATCTCGAATTCACGCGATGGTGGCATCAACGAGCACAATGATTTATGGATTTAACACCAGCGGGTCTCGGCCTTGGTAAGATCGGATAAAGTGCCAAATGGGGACTTAAAGTCGAAGTCACTGCTATGTAATTGGCGGAGACTTCCTATAACTTATTGTTGGGTCGACCTTGGATCCACAATAATGTTATAGTCCCTCTACTCTTCATCGGTGTCTCAAATATGTAGACACGAATAATGAGGTCAAGGCGGTGGTGTGGACAAACAACGTTTAAGGGGATGGAGAATTATTTCGCGATTATCTCCTCTACGGTAATGAGTCAATGAATCATCGGCCAAAGGCGGACAGCGGTGAAGAAGTGCGAGCGAGGGCTTGGTTATAGTGGAGGTTTTGTTTTAAATGACATTGTACCCCTTGTAATCAATCTTGGCGATGAAGAATCGTCGGATGAACATTGTAATTGGCAAATTGCCGATGAATCAATAAATGGCGATTTAGAGTATCCTTTGTCTTTGAATGATGTGATGACGAGGTTTATACAATGATCGAGTTACACCTTGCTTCGGTCATCTTGCTTTACACAAAAGCGGTTCAGGACTCCTTTGGGACAACTTTTCGTCATCCCACGAAGATCAAGTAGTGAAAAGACTTGGTTTCACGGAAAAGGAGATCGCGGTTCAGCCCGAATCATTTCAGAAACCGAAGACAACAATGGACCTATCCTCCACACATTGGATATAGTCCGAAACGGGTATCATGAAGAGATGGGGGTATGACTTGAGGGAAGGTCTATGTTTGGACGGGCCCTCGAACCCTCCTAAAGCGGCATATGTCCCAAGAGGAAAGCGGATAATTACTATGCATTTAGAAGGGGATTGGGATCTGAATCCTCCTCGAGAAGATGAATGCTCGTGGCGATTGATAATAATCCACCGGTGAGGCGGACATTCGTCGACTCTTGACTTGGGATTGACACCAGCCTCGGAGAAGCTTTCAAGGCTTAATTACTATGCATTTAGAAGGGGATTGGGATCTGAATCCTCCTCGAGAAGATGAATGCTCGTGGGCGATTGATAATAATCCACCGGTGAGGCGGACATTCGTCGACTCTTGACTTGGGATTGACACCCGGCACCGGAGCTTTCAAGGCTTAATTACTATGCATTTAGAAGGGGATTGGGATCTGAATCCTCCTCGAGAAGATGAATGCTCGTGGGCGATTGATAATAATCCACCGGTGAGGCGGACATTCGTCGACTCTTGACTTGGGATTGACACCCGACCTCGGAGAAGCTTTCAAGGCTTTAATGTCAAATATGGCTACTGATCGATCCTGCTACTGTTTAGAGTGATGAAGACATGCCAACATGGGAAGACCCATGGATCCATCAACTCAAGACGGTTTGGGGCGAGTTCGAACAAAGAGAACCCCCACTAAGGATGAGGTAGTCCAGGTTAATATGGGTGATGGAGAGCATCCTAAGCTCATTAACATCAGCACGCTCCCTGGAAGAAAGGAAGAGTTGATTGCCCTAATCGGGGAGTATATCGATGTATTAGCACGGAGTTACGAGGACATGCGGGACTTCGACCTAATGTGGCAACACATCGCCTCAACATCAAAGGCGGATGTCAAACTGTCAAACAACGGCAAAGGCGGTTTAGTCCACAAATATTGGAGGCAATTGTTGTGAAGTGAAGAAACTCATAGAATCGGATTCATCGAGGAAATTCAACATCCAGTTGGGTGGCGAATATAGTCGGTCATGAAGAAGAATGGGTCGATTAGGATGCGTATGCACTCTGAGACCTCAGCGGCTTGCGAAAGATGACTTTCCTCTTCCAATCAGCGATGTCATAGTGGACAATACGTGTGGATTTGAAAGAATGTCATTCATGGATGGTTTCGGGTTACAATCGGATCAAGATGCACCCGATGGCCTTGAGCACCGTTGAGCGCCCATCGGTATATATTGCTACCTTGTCATGCCGTTCGGCCTCAAAATCTGCATTACCCGGTGGCGATGACTAAAATTTTCGGGATCATCTCGGGAAAAGCGGTCGAATGCTACGTCGACGATTTGGTCGTGAAAAGCGTGACAAAGGAGATCACATCAAAAATCTTAGAGCGGTATTGAACTCATGCGAACTCATCGCTAAAGATGAATCCGCCAAGTCCTTCCTTGGGATGTCGATGGCAAGTTCCTTGGCCGTCGTCACCAACAAAGGAATCCGCGTCGATCGACAAAGTGAAGGCGATTCAAGAATTGCAACCTCCGAAATCGAGAACTTCGGGGGTTACAAGGACGATTGGCGTACATCCGGCGGTTCATATCGAACCTATCCGGAAGTGCCGGCCGTTCTCCAAGTTGAACAAGAAGGGCGTGTCATATATTTGGGGCGGCGCCGCCGGCGAAGAGATCAAGTCGTATCTCGCTAAACCTCTGTTCTTGTTGCAGCGTCGAAAACCATTTTGATCTCGTCAAGGCAGCGGATCACTCGTTAAGCGCTTTACTGGCGCAAGGCGGCGGCGGTCCGCGAGCGGCGGTGTATTACAGGCGAACATTAGTGGTCGAGTCTCGATATCCAATGGTCGGCGGTTGCGCTTTGTGTTGGCGATTGAGAAAATGCGGCACTATTTAGTGGACGGGCGATTTATGTTATCTCTAATGTAAATCCGGTCGAATATTTATGACCCGGCCGGCCTCAATGAGTTGGCGTCTGGCGAAATGGGCCTTACTCTTGTCCCAATATGACTTGCACTTCAAACAACAGTCGAGTCAAAGGACAAGCGTTGATCTCTTGGTACGCCGGCCCGAAAGCGGATGCGGTTGAGCTATATGATGATCTTGGGATGAAGTTCAAGAAGTCAACACTACATCGCACCAACAAATATGGCGATGTATGGCCAGACCTCGAGCTACCAATGTGGCAAGTGCCCGGATGTTCTAAGATTTCCTTTGGGGTTGTCTGTCCCAGGAAATCATGTCATGCCCGTCGCTTGCTCACTCGAACCTTGCTCTAATAATGTAGCTGAATACAATGCGCTACTTATTGGACTTAGTTTCGCCAAGGAGCTGGGGGTCGAATATCTCGAAGCGTATGGCGACTCGCAATTGATAGTTAAGCAGGTTCGTGGTGACTACGAAGTCAGGAACCCTGATCTAGTCCCCTATCATCAGGTAGCCGTGGAAATGGCAGACTCGTTCGAAGAATTCTTCATCGAATATATCCCGCTTGAGCGCTCATGCGAGCCTTGCGGCGTTAAATGTCGTTAGCACAACCCTCCAAGACCGAGCAATTAGTTACTGATCGGACTCATCGCTTTTTGTACCAAGGTATGATGAGGCACAAGGAGATAAGGGGGTAGCTACCAAAGAAGTACATGCGACCCAAACCAAGTTGGAGCCAGATGGCGCTTTCCTATCATCGACTATGTCTTACATGGCATTACGGGAAGGCGTGAGGAGAGAGAGTCAATCCGGCCGAAGAGCTCAAGATTCTTTTATGACACGGAAACCGGATGTTATATGCGTCGAGTGCGATGGTCTTTTACTCCGATGCCTTCGAACAAGGAGGCGAGAAGAGGTCCTTGAAGCACAGGTGGGTAGTGCGCACCGCTGGTCCCAAGCTCTGATCGAATCAAGAGAATGGGCTGCACAGGCCAACAATGGTTAAGCCTTGATCGAGTACGCTTCGAAATGCCGCGTGTCAAATTCGCGAATTATATGCATCGGCCTCTGAGCGATTTGCATCGCCGGCCACATCGGCCATTGAGACATGGGGAATCGGCGTTGTAGGTCCCATTTTCCTCCGTCGGTTAAAGGAGATCGGTTTATTCTAGCGATCACCGACTACTTCTCAAGTGGGCGAAACAATCCCGCTAAAGAGTAAAGGCAGTACCGTCATCAAGTTTATCAAACACCATGTCATCTATCGACGGTGTCCCAAGGCGGATCGTGCATGACAACGGTCCCCAATTTATCGGCAATTCCTTCATCGGGTTTTGTGAAATTCAAGATACAAGATGTCCGTCAGCGGCTTATAATCCAATGACAAATGGATTAGCGAAGCATTCAACAAGGCGATTATCAAAATTACGCCGAAGCTTGTAAAGTAACAAGCGAGGCTGGGATGATAAACTTCGGAGAAGCCCTCAGCGTATCGCCGATATGCGCCGCCAACGGAGACCCGTACTCCACGGTTTTACGGGTGCGGCGGTGCTCCGTTGGAGATCCAGATCCCGTCACTTCGTATCGCCCTTTCAACAGAGATGACGACCGAAGAACAACATCAAAAACGTCTCGAAGAGCTTGAGATGTTAGATGAGAAGCGCCTGGAGGCTCAACAATGCATTGAGTTCTACCAAGCTAGGATGTCGAAGGCTTTCAACAAGAAAGT
Organism: Asparagus setaceus; assembly: GCA_012295165.1. Classification (NCBI taxonomy): domain Eukaryota; kingdom Viridiplantae; phylum Streptophyta; class Magnoliopsida; order Asparagales; family Asparagaceae; genus Asparagus; species Asparagus setaceus. The sequence goes on from CM022705.1 coordinate 16,131,771, forward strand.
TCGACGAGAACCTTTAGAAGGAGATTTGGTCCTCGCGCTCGACGATAGATAATCCTCACTTCAAAAAGAAAGGTAAATTGAACCTAAATGGGAGGGTCCGTTTGTAATAGAAAGCGGTTTACTCCAATGGTGCATATCGCCTCATTACCCAAAATGGCGGACCGGCAATTAATCTTAGATAAATGGGAAGTTCACGAAGAAATACTACCCATAGTATCTTGGGATAACCCGTTCGACGGAAGTTCCTCGTGGGATGTTTCACCCACTTTTCGAGGATAATACTAGATTTATCCTCCATCACATTTCCTTCCACCGCCAAATTGGGTCTGAAATTCTACGGTACATTACCAAAATCCCTCTTGATTCCTTCTATGAACAAGAGGCCCACTCAAAATTCCTTTCACGCGGAGAGAGAATATAAAATCCTTCCTCTCCAAGCGTAAAATCCTTCCGTGTCAAGCGGAAGGGTTTCATCCTTCATCTTAGGTAGCGCCAGTGAAGGTATCTTGTAGGGATTTTCGGACCAGGTTGTCCGTGAAGGTCACGAGTCTCTTCGGTTCTCGGTGGAGATCCCACTCTTAGTTCCATCTTCATCTCAGTGCAGGTATCTTGTGGATTTTCAGACCAGGTTGTCCGTGAAGGTCACGAGTCTCTTCGGTTCGGTGGAGATCCCACTCTTAGTTCCATCTTCATCTCGGGTAGCCCGTGAAGGTATCTTGTAGGGATTTTCAGACCAGGTTGTCCGTGAAGGTCACGAGTCTCTTCGGTTCTCGGTGGAGATCCCACTCTTAGTTCCATCTTCATCTCGGTGGCGCCGTGAAGGTATCTTGTAGGGATTTTCGGACCAGGTTGTCCGTGAAGGTCACGAGTCTTTTCGATTCCTACAAGGGAATCTGGCGTTAGCCTCATCAGGAAATAGAACACATTCTTCCTTTCCCACCTCAATCAATCTTCATCGGTTCAATCCTTCTCGGTCAAAGAAGACACCAAGAGTCATCTTGGGGCATTTTATCTGAAGCCTAAGAAGGATAAAGCCAACGCTAACACGCGTGTGGGTTAGTCTTCCCCTTGAAAAGCGAAGCTCGTGTATTCAACATCGTAGCATTAAGTCTAAGAGAGTTTCATTCTTTTAGCACAACGTTGTGTGTAGAAGCGGATTTAGATAATCTACATGCTAGCCTTCAAAGCGGTAGTTGGTAAAGGCTCATCAAACCCGTTGAAGGCGGGGTAGGCCAATAACCCTAAAGCCAACGCCTCATACTAGCGTTGCGGTTTAGTCTTTTAGATTGAAGACACCCGGTCACGGGTACCGGTCGAAGCCTAAGAAGGGACGAGTCCTCGTGCAACAGCGTTGGGGTGGTCTCTTGCGCGTAAAAGTCTGAAGCCTATGTATTGATATCATAGCAACAAGTCTAGAAGAGTTTCATTCTTTTAGCATAACGTCCGCGTCGCGAGCGGATCGGATAATCGCACGCTAGCCCAACTCAAGCGGTAGTTGGTAAAGGCTCATCAAACCCGTTGAAGGGGGGGTAGGCCAATAACCCTAAAATAGCGCCTCACACCTGTGTTCGGTTTAGTCTTTTAGATTGAAGACACCCAGTTGCAGGGTATTCGTCCGAAGCCTAAGAAGGGGCGAGTCGATGCAACAGCGTTAGAATTGGTCTCTTGCCCGACTGTGTATTAGATATCATAGCAACAAGTCTAGAAGAGTTTCATTCTTTTAGCACAGCGTCCGTCGCGAGCGGATCACGATAATCCATGCGCTAGCCCAACTCAAGCGGTAGTTGGTAAAGGCTCATCAAACCCGTTGAAAGAGGTTTGCCAAAATCCTATAAGTATTATGGTTAATTATTTACGTAAGTAAAAGAATCATAATAAATAGTGAAAGGGATGGATCTTATTCATTTGAAGCAAATATAGAAGGAGCTACAATCGTCGATACAATTGATTCAAGCAAAGTTATGATAATACATCTAAATAAAAATCGTAGCGACACGGTGAACAAAGAAACGAGAAAAGCCTCGCACACATCGAGACTCCATTGGCGCAATCCGTTAATGTGAAGGAAGCAAGGTGACCTTGGCGGCTAATTTTTCCTCTGGATCGCTCGAACCCGGCAGCCGCTTCCTTCTCAAGTTCCTCTTAATTAGCGGCAATAGCGGCCATGTTCGGCGCACTTCGAGGACTTGCTTCTCACGTTCGGTGACATCACGGACTCACGGTGCACTCGCAGCGTGAAATCCTTCAACGTCTTCTCCCCTTGAGCAGTCACGATTCTGTCACGTTCGACATGGGTGTGGTACAAGTTTATCTTCTTGCAAGCGGCAGTATTGCCTCATATGAGTTCGAAAATATGATCTCTTGCTCGATATTTTCCTCTGCGAAAAGCGTTCACGAGAAGCCTTGATCGAGCCGTCGGCGAGTCGTATCACCTCATCATGATTCAAAAGGCTAAATCCTCCACACGTGTAAGAGTTAGCCCGACTAGTGAGCCACGCTCTAGCATTGCTTAACTGAGGGCCACCAACATCTTTGAATTCCTCCAAGATACTCAATATGAATGGGCGAGAAGACCATAGAATTAAGCCATCTAACCTCGATAATAGAATGCTGTTTCAAACTATTCTCCAACAGGTGGGGACCATCAGGCTGGAGTAGGGAGCGGATTTTTGGCAGGGCAATCTCGGCAATAGTTGAATCCGTGGAAGTGGTCCGTCCAAGATTAAGGGCCTTCACAGCCCCTATACTCGAAGGTCGGAAATCGATTCGGCCAAGGGCGCAAAGGGAGGCGGTGGAAGCCGGATGATGAAACGATCCCTCAAGCATCGAAATTATGATAGTAGGCTCAGGCTTCGCGGGTTTCTTCCTGCGGGTGTTCGCCTCGCTGCGGTTCGCTTCCTCGGTGGAAAGAGGTCTTCTCCCGGATGACCTTAAGAATCGAGACTTGACATTTGGAGCCTTCGAAATAGACGAATAGTCATCGGAGCATCCGCCTACCACAAGAGAACAAAGGGTTAACAGATCATTTAGGAGGAATATCTTGAAAAAGGAAACAGTATAAGGCGTAGAACTCTTCTCAGAAACCCATGAGATCGAGTCCACGACCTTATAGCGGTATGATGATTTCATAAATACGGGAGAGCGAAAAATATAGCGCATAATCAAGCGGCAATATATTCCGTTCTAATGCAGTGTGAAATGGCTCCGTTAAAACATCGAGCGGGTGATCTTTGAAGCCTCAATCCTCACGAAGGAGAATCCGGCTCTTCCCAATCGCCTCACAAAGAGCGAAGCGGGGTCATAACGAGCGTGCACAATCTGAAGTGTCGGTCCCCACAAAGGAGGATTGGCTCTTCCCAATCGCCTCACAAAGGAGAACGGCGGGGATACAACGCATATATGCGAGAATATGATGGCCGGCGCACCACGAAAGAAGGGAGCGTGCATTCAGCGCCCGTCGCGAGGATGATCGACTCTCGAGGCGTGATATTCCAGCGACATGGGAAAGCGCAAAAGACAAATAAAGTCAATCACGGTTGAAAGTCGACAAAAAGGCTACAAAATCCGGCCGAGCACCCGGCCAGGCGCTGAGCCCCACTCCCTCCACCGGGCCTTTAGAATCGGCGACGCGAATTACGGCGCCGCTCCAGCGGCGCCGAAGGCGCTGGCGCGACCAGCGCCCGGCCCCTTGTGGGCGTGGCGCCAAGCAGCCAATGGCGTGGCGCCAATGCCCAGCCAGCCAGCGCCAGCTGGAGCCGGTGCCGCTATTGCCGCCCAGAGTCTGCGCGCTGGGTCGGACGCCTTCATCGGCGCCGCCGTCGGTGATCGTACCCTCAGCGTCTTCTCCCCTTGAGCAGTCCACGATTCACAATGCGTTGACATGGGTGTGGTACAAGTTTATCTTCTGGCGCAGCGGCAACATCGCTCATATGAGTTCGAAAATATGATCTCTTGCTCGATATTTTCCTCTCGCTGGCGTTCACGAAGCCTTGATCCGAGCCGTGACGAGTCGTATCACCTCATCGCATGATTCAAAAGGCTAAATCCTCCACACGGTGTAAAGAGGTTAGCCGACTAGTGAGCTACGCCTCACAGCGATGCTAGAGGGCCACCAACATCTTGAATTTCCTCCAAGATACTCAATATGAATGGGCGAAGACCATAGGAGTCAGCCCACATCTAACCTCGATAATAGAGATCGCTGTTTCAAACTATTCTCCAACGGTGAAGGAGACCCATCCGTGAGTCGAGGCGGCGGTTTTGCGGGGGCAATCTCGGCAATAGGTTGAATCCGTGGAAGTGGTCCGTCAAAGATTAACACGGGGCCTTCACAGCCTATACTGAAGGGTCGGAAATCGGTTCGACCAAGGTGCAAGGGAGGCGATGGGCGGATGATGGAAGCGATCCCTCAAACTCGTCATCGAAATTATGATAGTAGGCTCAAGCCAGCGGGTTTCTTCCTGCGGGTGTTAGCCTACGTGGTTTTCCTCGGTATGGAAAGAGGTCTTCTCGGATGACCTTAAGAATCGAGACTTGACATTTGGAGCCTTGAAATAGGCGAATAGTCATGAGAGCATCCGCCTACCACAAGAGAACAAAGGGTTAACAGATCATTTAGGAGGAATATCTTGAAAAGCGGTATAAAAAGTAGAACTCTTCTCGAAACCCATGAGATCAGTCCGACCTTATAGCAGTATGATGATTTCATCCAGGTATTAAATACGGGAGAGCGAAAAATATAGCCGCATAATCAAGCGGCAATATATTCCGTTCTGGTAATCTGATATGAAATCGCTCCGTTAAAACATCGAGCGGGTGATCTTTGAAGCCTCAATCCTCACGAAGGAGAATCCGCTCTTCCCAATCGCCTCACAAAGGAGAACGAAGCGGGGTCATAACGAGCGTGCACAATCTGAAGTGTCGGTCCCCACAAAGGAGGATTTCGCTCTTCCCAATCGCCTCACAAAGGAGAACGGCGGGGATACAACGCATATATGCGAGAATATGATGGCGCCACCACGAAAGAAGGCGTGCATTCACGCTTGCGATGGTTGATCTCCTCGAGGCGTGATATTCAAACCGGAAAGCCGCAAAAAGACAAATAAAGTCAATCACGGTTGAAAGTCGACAAAAAGGCTACAAAATCCGGCCGAGCACCGGCGGGCGCCATTGGCATCCCACCGCGGGCCAGCTAGAGTCGAGCCCCTGGTACCAGCGCCGCCAGCGTGGCGGCACTGGCGGCAAGCGCGCCAGCGTAGCCTTGGCGCTAAAGCGCCAGTATTGCCTTATTGGCGCCAACGGCCAGCGCCCGCTAATACGGCGTGGCAGCGCCAGCGGAGCTGGCCAGCCTGCTACGCCCAGCGAATGCCGCGCGAAATCGGGCCGCCTTCATCCAGCGCCGCCGTCCCGCTGATCGTACCCTCGGTCCTTTCCCTCGTGGTCAGCGTACACATGCGCACAAAAAGGGAAGAAAAGAAGAAAAGAATTTACAAAACCCTCGTACACATACCTCGTTGATCGAAGGAAATAAGGCAGCGAAGCGAGATGAAAACAAGAGAGACCGAGCAGAGGCGGCTAGGTTGAAGAATAGGAGGAGTATGGGTATTTATAACAACCCCATATGAACCCAATCCTCTTTGAACAAGGACTCCTATTTTGGCAAGAAGTAGGAATTCTAATTGGAGCCCAAATCAATTCTAATTAGGACTCTAATCAGCCCTAATTAGGAGTCCTAATTGGAACCTTATCAGGATATCAAAAGCGATGCCAAATCAGTCCGTTGATTGGCTCCTACTCCCTTAGCCAAGTTTGGAAAGATTAGAAGATTGATTGTGAATAACATCTTGTGAAGGCCCCATCGGCAATAGATCAGCGCGTTAATCTAATCTCAACTAGGATTACAGTATAAAGCTGTTTCCTAATTTATCGAGAAGTTCAGGAAGAATATTTTCACAAAAATATTCTTAGGGATAACTTCGATCATGCGAATGCATCGGCGCCGATCAACGTCGCCTAATCCTACTCAACTAGGATTATGAGTATAAAGCTGTTTCCTAATTTATCGAGAAGTTCAGGAAGAATATTTTCACAAAAATATTCTTAGGGATAACTCGATCGTCGGATTGCATCGGCGCCGATCAACGTCGCCTAATCCTACTCAACTAGGATTATGAGTATAAGCTGTTTCCTAATTTATCGAAGTTCGGGAAGAATATTTTCACAAAAATATTCTTAGGGATAACTTCGATCATGCGAATGCATCGGCGCCGATCAACGTCGCCCAATCCTACTCCGACTAGGATTACAAGTATAAAGCTTTTTCTAATTTATCGAGAAGTTCCGGAAGAATATTTTCACAAAAATATTCCTAGGGATAACTTGATCATGCGAATTGCATCGGCCCGATCAGCGGCCCTCCGACTAGGATTTCGGTATAAACTATTTCCAAAATTTCAACGAGGAGTTCACGGAGAATAAATCCATATTCTTAAGGATAACTTCGGTAACCCTTAATGTCCTCCACCATAATCTCCAAGAGAGGGATAATCGATGAAGAGTGAAAGTCATGTTGACACGGATAATCATATCCTCCGTGTGGTTAAACCAACAACACATGTGATGATGGAAGAATTAGCCGATTAAAGGTTATGAAATTTCATGTATCGACGACCAGCGTGTCGCTAACAAGGAGTTAGCCGACATACGGAGAAGTCAAAAGTCGATGGTTAGTCAAGCGGCGACCCAACCTGCGAGTTACAAACAAAACTCACCCACCGGCTTGAATCAAGATAACAAGCGGTCGGACAATAAATGCGACACCGTGATCTTATCGGGAATCCTACAAAGAAGCTGGATGATCTGAAAGAATCGAAGACTTGAAGCTATCTTTTGGGACCCTCGGTAGAAGGCGGGAACCATCATGTCCAAAGCATCGGACTCATTAAGAATTGAGGCGAGGCGGCTTTGGAGGAATATCGTAGGCGTTGAAAAATACTTACAAGATCTCCGAAACCAACTTCGTGGCGAAGTCGGCGAATGACAACCCATCGAATGATACCGGATGCGTTAAAGACGCCTTGAACTTGAAAGCGAACCTAGCGTCACAACATTCGCCGGACTTAAATGGGCGATCAGTTGAGACCGTTGAGCCGAACGAACCAAGAATTAGTCCGGAATCAAATACAGGCGGAATCTAAGTCGGGAGAAAGCCAAGAGTCGAAAGCGTAAGCGGCGGAAAAAGCGGCGGCGCCTCGGCCAACTTGGCGAGTTACCTCGACCAGAGTGAAGGTGGCCGGCGTAACGGCTCCCACCTCCCAACTGGCGAGGTGCCTGGAAATGGCCAGGGGTAGCTGGCCACCATGGCCGAGCCACCTCATTAACTTGGCCGAGTGGCAGACAGTGGTAAGCCGGCCTTCCATGCTATAAATAGGGGTTCTCCTCACTTCAAGGGGACGGGCCGGATTTTGGAGACTTTGAGGTGCGGGATTTGGGGGATTTCAAGGCTTAGGAGGCTTGGATTTTGGTGATTTGGAAGAGCTCGGACTTGAAGAATTCTTGCGAGATCTACAGTGTCGGTATACGGTTCGAACACCGTGAGCTCAAGTCCGGTCGGCGTCGGATCTATAAGCAAAGGTAACGAATTGGAATCGAACTCTGAGATACCCTCTAGATTAAGCTTCTTAATCTCGGGGATATATTTGTGATTTCTCCTAGTAGATCTCACCCAGCTTCGGTGATCCTCTCGCCGTGAGTGTGATCCCTCGAGCTTTGTTTCCTTCGTGAAGCGAGCCTTTACATCTGAACGGGTCTCTACGGATCGAATTGCGGTGGTCCACGGACACAAAAGTCCGACACGGGCAAAGAACCCATAGCGAGGACCTCGACATATGAGATCCTCGTGTTTGTTTAGGAAAAGTCGCAATCTTTTTGATTTTTCATTGCGCCTTAAAATAAAAGGCAATTTCTTTTGAATTTTGTTGTAGGCAAAAGAAGTGTAAACAAATTCAAATCAATGACAATCATCCGACTTTTACCGAGCGGTAATTTCTAATTTGAGGGGTGTTCGGTGATTCACGAGCGGATTCACGAAGACAAGCAGAGGATGGCGTCAACCGATGCATCGATCAAAGTGGGAAAATTCGAGATTGAAAAGTTCAATGGGAAGAACGATTTTTCTTATTGGAGGATGCGGATGAAAAACTTTCTAATTTCGCAAAAATTGCACAAGACTTTGGATGGAAAGGAGAAGAAGAACAAGGATATGTCGATGAGGATTGGGAGGAGTTGGATCCGGAAGCACGGGGCCGATTATCCTATGCCTCGAGAGGGATGTAGCTTTCTTGGTAGATGGAGAGGAAACGGTACAGCGGTGTGGAAGAAGTTAGAGGTACCTTCATGACGAAGAGTCTAACTAACCGGATCTACTTAAAATCCAAATTATATACTTGCAAGATGGAGGAGGGCTCATCAATCCGGGAACACATCAACAAGTTTGATAGGATCATATCAGATTTGAAAGACATAGATGTTAAAGTAGGAGGCGAGGATCGCGGCTTCTACTCTTGTCTGCGAAGTCTTATGAGAACACAGTGCAAACACGAGGCTTGTGGGAGAGAATCGAAGATGGATGAGACTAGAACGGCACTTCTAGCGGACGATCTTGAAAGACGCAACTAGTGACATGACCATGTGATGCAGAGAAGCAATGAGGGGGCTTTGCAAGAGGAAGGAGCAATGAGCGAGGAAAAGGCAAGGGAGGAAAGTCTAGATCTAAATCAAGACCTCTTGCGGAAAAGGATGTTTCAAGTCGTGAAGCTGGGCATTTCAAAGTCGACCGTCCAAATAAGAGAGTAGGTGGAAAGAAGAACAACAACAAAACCGGAGAGGAGAGGGCAAGGAAGAAGCGAGCTACGTTTGAGGAAGGGCGATAAGGAATGCTATGTCGTCCGCGGTGGCGAGGAGATCTCCGGAAGTGGATACTTGATTACGGTTGCTCTTACCATATGTGTCCAAATAGGAAGTGGTTTACTACCTCTGAGAGGCATTGATGGTGGAAGCGTATTGATGGGGAATAACCATGCTTGTAAAAGCAGTGGGGCTAGGTAATATCAAAATCAAGATGCATGATGGAGTGGTTCGAACCTTGGCGGATGTGAGGCATGTTCCCGACTTGCGGAAGAATCTTATCTCGGTTGGTGCTTTGGACTCGGTGGTTGCGAGGATTGTGGCGGAGAAAACGGAGTGAAGAAGGTTGTTCGTGGTTCCTTAGTAGTGATGAAGGGTGTTCGTCACGGTAATCTATATACTCTCTGAATGCGGCGGTGGCGAAGATGGCGGTTGGAACTGAAGGAAGTGGTGGAGACCCATGTGAGCACACGGTTATGGCATAGGCGGCTTGGGCATATGTCGAGAAGGGTCTAGTTACGCTTGGTAAAGAGGGTCTGAAGAATCTGAAGGAACCTAGCATGGATTTTTGCGAGGATTGTGTGTATGGAAAGTCACGAGGAAGTTCGAGCAGCAAGTCTAAGAGCAGAGGGATACTAGATTATGTGCACACGGATGTTTGGGGTCCGGCTCGGACAACTTCAAGGGTGGTTCCGTATTATGTCTCGTTTATTGATGATTATTCTAGGTATGCTTGGATTTATTTTCCGAAGCACAAGAATGAGGTGTTGAGACATTCAAGAAGTGGAGAACAATGGTTGTAAAACAGGGGCTAGGTAATATCAAAATCAAGATGCATGATGGAGTGGTTCGAACCTTGGCGGATGTGAGGCATGTTCCCGACTTGCGGAAGAATCTTATCTCGGTTGGTGCTTTGGACTCGGTGGTTGCGAGATTGTGACGAAAACGGAGTGAAGAAGGTTGTTCGTGGTTCCTTAGTAGTGATGAAGGGTGTTCGTCACGGTAATCTATATACTCTCGTGCACGACGTGACAGAGATGCAGCCGTTGAACTGGAAGGAAGTGGTGGAGACCCATGTGAGCACACGGTTATGGCATAGGCGGCTTGGGCATATGTCAGAGAAGGGTCTAGTTATGCTTGGTAAAGAGGGTCTGCTGAAGAATCTGAAGGAACCTAGCATGGATTTTTGCGAGGATTGTGTGTATGGAAAGTCACACAGGTCAAGTTCTCAACAAAGAAGTCTAAGAGCAGAGGGATACTAGATTATGTGCACACGGATGTTTGGGGTCCGGCTCAGACAACTTCCAAGGGTGGTTCCAGGTATTATGTCTCGTTTATTGATGATTATTCTAGGTATGCTTGGATTTATTTTCCAAGCACAAGAATGAGGTGTTGAGACATTCAAGAAGTGGAGAACAATGGTTGAGAACGGGGCGGAAAGAAATTGAAGGCGAGATCGATAGCAGTGCAGTATACGGATGGTGCTTTCAAGGAGTTACGTGATCGAAGGAATTGTTCGACACCGACGCCGTGCCCACACCACGCCAGTAACGGGTCGCGGAGAGATCGAACCAACACCGCGAAAAGGCGCTGAGTATGCGATCTTATGCGAGATTGGGCAACGAATGGTGGGCGGCTGTACAAATTGTTACATTGTGAACCGTTCACCACATTCGACATTGGATGGTGATACACCCTATAGGGTGTGGTCGGGAGCATCAGATTATGATAGGCTCGAATTTTGGATGTACCGCCTACTATCACGTCAACGAGGGAAAGCTTGAGCGAGGGCCAAGAAGGCAATATTCTTGGGATATGCAAGGCGTAAAAGGCTATCGCCTTTGGTGTCTGGAAGATTCAAAGTTCGTGGTCAGCGGGGATGTTACCTTTGATGAGAAATCCATGATTGCTAGGTCCAAGGATGATGGTGTTATGGCCGGTGAGACTTCTAAGTCTCGGGTTATTGAAATAGAACCTAAAGACCAACTAGGTTCTAATCGTGCTCAAGTGGGAAGTCGGTAGATGATGAGCTTGGCGGGGAGGAGGTTCAGCGAGGAAAATACAGGCACTACAACAACAAAAAAATTGTGGATAATTTGGCTTCCACTAGGCCAAAGCGAGCATACAAGCGTGCTTGAAGGGGCTGATCAACCCCTAAAGCATTATGGGCAGCTAATATGGTTGAATCGCACTCTCGGTGGAGGAGGACGAGCGGTCTCCTTCAAGGAAGCTATTCGGGACAAGGATAGTGAGAGTTGGTTGGCTGCGATGGAGGAAGAGATGGAATCTCTTTGGAAGAACCAAACATGGGAGGTGGTCCCATTGCAGTAGGAAGAAAAGCTATTGGTTGTAAGTGGGTGTATAAAAGAAAGGAAGATCTTTGAGCTCGGTGGTGTAAGATACAAGGCGAGGCTAGTGGCTAAGGGTTTTGCAATGTAAAGAGGGTGTGGATTACAATGAGATATTTTCTCCGGTGGTGAAACATACTTCTATTCGGTGCTATTGAGTATTGTTGCTCATGGTGATTTTGAGTCGGATCAACTCGATGTTAAAACACCTTCTTACACGGAGACTTGGATGAAGAGATCTACATGCATCAACCCGAGGGCTACAAGGTTGAGGAAAAGGAGAATCATGTGTGTCGTTTGAGGAAGTCACCGTATGGATTAAAGCAATCTCCGGCAGTGGTACAAGCGATTTGACTCCTTCATCTTTGAAGCATGGGTTTTCCGGCGATCATGATTTTGTGTTTACATTCGGAAGCTTCGGAGGTAATTTTATCTATCTTCTTTGTATGTGGATGACATGCTTATTGCTTCTAAGAGCGGGGTGGAGATAGATAGGTTGAAATCTCAACTTGGTGAAGAGTTGAGATGAAGGACATGGGTCTTTGCTAGGAAAATCTTGGGTATGGAGATTAGAAGAGAGCGGGCGATCGACGATTGTTCTTGAGTCGAAGGGCTACATAGAGCGGGTGATCGCGAGGTTCGGGATGCAAAGTGCTAAGTCGGTGGTGACTCCATTGGCTCCACACTTTAGGCTTCGGTAATCAATCTCCCACTACAATGAAGAGAAGGCGACATGGAGCGTGTTCCCTATGCTAGTGCGGTTGGCGCTTTAATGTATGCAATGGTGTGTACACGCACATTTCACAAAGGTTAGTGTGGTCGTAGATTCATGGCGAATCCGGAAAAGGCGACCGGAAGCAAAGAAGTGGGTCCTCGGTACTTAAAGGGTACAGCTTGATACTGGTCGTGTTTTGGTGGAGAAACATACTTCTATTCGGTGCTATTGAGTATTGTTGCTCATGGTGATTTTGAGTCGGATCAACTCGATGTTAAAACACCTTCTTACACGGAGACTTGGATGAAGAGATCTACATGCATCAACCCGAGGGCTACAAGGTTGAGGAAAAGGAGAATCATGTGTGTCGTTTGAGGAAGTCACCGTATGGATTAAAGCAATCTCCGGCAGTGGTACAAGCGATTTGACTCCTTCATCTTTGAAGCATGGGTTTTCCGGCGATCATGATTTTGTGTTTACATTCGGAAGCTTCGGAGGTAATTTTATCTATCTTCTTTGTATGTGGATGACATGCTTATTGCTTCTAAGAGCGGGGTGGAGATAGATAGGTTGAAATCTCAACTTGGTGAAGAGTTGAGATGAAGGACATGGGTCTTTGCTAGGAAAATCTTGGGTATGGAGATTAGAAGAGAGCGAATCGACGATTGTTCTTGAGTCGAAGGGCTACATAGAGCGGGTGATCGCGAGGTTCGGGATGCAAAGTGCTAAGTCGGTGGTGACTCCATTGGCTCCACACTTTAGGCTTCGGTAATCAATCTCCCACTACAATGAAGAGAAGGCACATGGAGCGTGTTCCCTATGCTAGTGCGGTTGGCGCTTTAATGTATGCAATGGTGTGTACACGCAGACATTTCCACAGCGGTTAGTGTGGTCGTAGATTCATGGCGAATCCGGAAAAGGCGACCGGGAAGCAAAGGAAGTGGGTCCTCGGTACTTAAAGGGTACGCTTGATAAGTGGTCTGTTTTGGTGGAGAAACATGTCGATTGCGGGTTTGTGGACTCGATTATCGGGCGATCTAGATAGACGGCGATCTACTCTGGTTATGTATTTAAGATACATGGAGCTCCGGTTAGTTGGCGTCGATGTTACAGCTCTGATGGCACTTTCTACTACGTGAGGTGAGTACATGGCCATGACAGAGGAGTGAAGGAAGCATTGTGGTTGTGGGGTCTTCTAGGCGATTTGGGGATTGAGCGAAAACGTGAACTAGTGGTGTGACAAATGAGTGCAATTCACTTGGCGAAGAATCAGTTCATCATGCTCGTACCAAGCATATTGATGTCGGTATCATTTTGTGCGGGATGTCATAGAGGAGGTGATATTTCTCTCATGAAGGTGCACACGAATGAGAATCCCGCGGACATGTTAACCAAGGTGGTCACGGTAGTAAGTTTAAGCATTGCTTAGACTTGCTTCATATCGACTCTTGTTGATTTGCCCAAGAGGGCATGGCCCTTGGTAATGGGTAAGGAGGAAATGATTTCGTGAACTACGGTGAGCTTGATCCGTGGAGGGTAACGTAGGCACGCGTGTAGTGACGCAACTGGATTGGTCGGATTGGTGATGGTGATCTCTCTAGATGTTCTTGGTGTTCTTGGTGTTCGTCCAAAATTTGAGGTGAATCAAATGATGTACGAGGTGGAGAATTGTAGAACATGCACAAAACATGCACAAACAGATTTTCGGGTTCAGAGTCGACTACTAGGCATTGTAGTCGACTAATCGGTATTGTAGTCGACTAATATGAGTTGTAGTCGACTAATCGGTATTGTAGTCGACTAATCGGTATTGTAGTCGACTAATATGAGTTGTAGTCGACTAATCGGTATTGTAGTCGACTAATATGAGTTGTAGTCGACTAATATGAGTTGTAGTCGACTAATATAAGTTGTAGTCGACTAATCGGTATTGTAGTCGACTAATCTGATGCATTAGTCGACTAATATAAGTTGTAGTCGACTAATCTGGGCAGATTCAAACGGGTCTAATTAGGAATTGGTTTTAAACCCAATTCGTTTAGAGGCTATTAATAACCCCTAACCTGATTGTTAGGGTAAGTTTGAAGCACGTTTTGGAGCAGCCTTTGAGAGAGTTTGGTGCATCTTTGGAGAGGAGATCTTTTGAGAGATTGAGAGGTTTGTTTTTAGGGTTTCTTTGTGAGAACTTGTAATCCTAATTTGTATTCTCTCTTTCTATTAGTGAAAATCCCCCCTCCTTACCCCGTGGACGTAGGCAAATTGCCGAACCACGTAAATCTCGTGTCTTTACTCTTTTATTGTGTTTTTGCTATCGTTTGTGGTGGTTTCTCTCGACGGTTCCGCGGTCCGCGCGCCCAACAATTTTCATTGTGTAGAAATGGCTGGCTGCAACAAATGTTTCAAGTCCTTGCATTAATTTAAAAAATTAATGACAAGTAATCAAGTTAGTAGGTTCCTAATCAGAAAATATATCACTTTATGATTGCAGATAAACAAACACCTTGCATTGGAAATATATTAATTTCCAGCAACAAAAATGCAAATCCAACTGGTTTTGCAACTAATCGAACATTGAATTTGAATTTGGAAATACACTTCTTCCGATAAACTTACGTATATCTAAACTACGGATTTGAGATCGATTTCCCATAACAAGTGCTGCACATAGTGTTTTCTACGTGCAATATCTGTTGCATTTACAATTGCAGCATACCAAACAGCGCAGTAGTACTTTGTGTTCTGCACAAGTCCAGACAGCACTAAATTTGAGCCCAATCTAAGAGAAAAACAAGAATGGGTCGTCTCCCCTAAATGAGCCAACCATTCCAGCAAAGAAAAGAGGGATAGGAACCTGGTTCATATGGATTACATCATATATTAGGGAAAACAATTTGTTGGATATGAAATCTTCTGAAATTAATTCAAATATCAGTGCCATCTTCGTGAATGCTGTTGCTTCCATCTGATGCATTGTATGTAGTTGGCCATTTGATGTGGACTACGTAGAATATCATAACTCCCCTTTTTGTTTGCTGTCACAATGTGGCATTGGCGCCATCAATTAAAACAGCACCAAAAAATCCAAATAATTACACCCCATATATTTCTTTTTCTTTTTGGAGATGAAACATAGCTCAAAAGGTAATCTAGTTCTTATATTTCTTCAGTAATGGTTACATATTTTACTGGACTGCATAAAAGGAGACTAATCTAACCATGAAGAAGGGCATTGTGCTAAGAAAGATAATGATTTCAACTTTGCAGTCAGCTGGATCACCTATTCAGGCCAAGCCACTTGATATCTCCATGAAAGAAAAACTTATATCGCCTATTTTCAGAGTGCTTGATGTGATGGGAAAGTTTACGAGTTTAAGACAGGTTGCCGACATGTTTAATGGAATTTATTCAGAGAATTGAGCATTAAATGGTCCAAATGTCCCTAATTGAAGAGAAAACATCCTTAATCTCATAATTTGATTGAAAAAAAAAAGTACAAGAAGAATCTTCTCATAAAAATGGAACATACATCTTGTTATATTTGTAACAGTGATCTCTTTTGTCAGTTGACTCGAGTTTCCATTGTGTCTGCAGTGTTTTATGCCTCTCCGTTGCCTTCCACTTCATGTCGTCGTGGTTGCACAGTTTCACTATCCGTCTACTTCCCTTCTCCCATTTCTTCTTGCCTAGAATTTCGTTGGGTGTATTATGGGTGATATGATCAAATGATTAGAGCACGATGTCCACACAACAAAAATCTCAAATCGCATGTTTAATTCATGAACTGGACCACCCTACTTCTCAACTAGCATCTTATGGGCCCATCATAGTAACAGCTCACCGACAACTATAGAGATCTTCCTAGTTTTGATCGAGACTGCAAGTGTTTGCATTTGTTCATCTCGTAGAGGCAATTGAATCACACCAATACAGGCGAGCATAACAAAAGGCTGAACGTAAAAGCGGTGTTGGATGAACTCAATCATTGATAGTACGATGTTATTTTGTGAGGCCACATACATGTCAAAAAGATTTGACAGCCAGATCAACATGCAGGTGGTTTGGAGTTAATGTAAGGCCAAAAAGGACGCGGACTCGAACAAAAACACAACTAGTAGATTAATCGATACTAAGAAGTAGTTTCAGATTTACTTACTCGAGTTAGCTGAATTTACCTCAATTCAAAGCCTCAGGCTGTCAACAGTAGTAGCTTGGTATCACTGTGACTTTAAAACTAGACAAGACTATCAATAAAACACCAACAGAGTCTTATAAGATATCAGGAGATTGTAGAAAGACGTGCAACACTTAGTGATCTTGTTAATTTTCTTTCATTTTTGAGGGAAAATTTGACACCATGCTATATAGGAAACTTAGCAGTAGCAAGTGAATATATATTTATATTGATAGACGAATATCCCCACTTGATAGTAATGATTAGCTTTTTTTTAGTGAGATCAGGGGGATGTTTGAGGAAATAATAACTTCAATGTTCAATCTATAGTTACATTCTTGTAATTTATGAACATATTAGGTCACTTTGTTTCCAAATTTGTGCATAATTGAAGTTAATATAGAGAAAAATGACAGTAGGGAAAAGTAAACTCCTCTTCCTAGTAAATTCGTGCATCGACAACAACAATGTCAGTGAGACTCGAGAGAAATTCATGCCTATACAAAGATGAACAAGTCTCTAATAAGCTCGATTTACAATTGATCAGCCTCTTATGTAAACCTTTGGAATACAGGGCGCCCTCTCTAAATACACCGATGGGCTCCTTCTTCCTGGCGTTATTCTGTATCTATTTTCTCTAGTTAATAAATTCCTAGGTGTAGGCATCAAAAATTGCTGAAGAACCCCAAATATGACTAAATTATGAGAAGATCGAAGGACAACGTCGTCGAAATCTCAAGAAGTCAACATATGGGAAGATTGTGTCTCGCTACTAGCGAGACACTTGTTTGTGCCTCGCCACGGCGAGACACTTGTTGGTGCCTCGCTACTAGCGATACACTTGTTTATGCCTCGCCACGGCGAGACACTTGTTGGTGCCTCGCTACTAGCGAGACACTTGTTTGTGCCTCGCCACGGCGAGACACTTGTTTGTGCCTCGCCACGGCGAGACACCTTGATGTGTCTCGCTACTAGCGAGACACTTGTTTGTGCCTCGCCACGGCGAGACACTTGTTGGTGCCTCGCTACTAGCGAGACACTTGTTGGTGCCTCGCTACTAGCGAGACACTTGTTGGTGCCTCGCTACTAGCGAGACACTTGTTTGTGCCTCGCCACGGCGAGACACTTGTTGGTGCCTCGCTACTAGCGAGACACTTGTTGGTGCCTCGCTACTAGCGAGACACTTGTTGGTGCCTCGCTACTAGCGAGACACTTGTTGGTGCCTCGCTACTAGCGAGACACTTGTTGGTGCCTCGCTACTAGCGAGACACTTGTTGGTGCCTCGCTACTAGCGAGACACTTGTTGGTGCCTCGCTACTAGCGAGACACTTGTTGGTGCCTCGCTACTAGCGAGACACTTGTTTGTGCCTCGCCACGGCGAGACACTTGTTGGTGCCTCGCTACTAGCGAGACACTTGTTGGTGCCTCGCTACTAGCGAGACACTTGTTGGTGCCTCGCTACTAGCGAGACACTTGTTTGTGCCTCGCCACGGCGAGACACTTGTTGGTGCCTCGCTACTAGCGAGACACTTGTTGGTGCCTCGCTACTAGCGAGACACTTGTTGGTGCCTCGCTACTAGCGAGACACTTGTTGGTGCCTCGCTACTAGCGAGACACTTGTTGGTGCCTCGCTACTAGCGAGACACTTGTTGGTGCCTCGCTACTAGCGAGACACTTGTTGGTGCCTCGCTACTAGCGAGACACTTGTTGGTGCCTCGCTACTAGCGAGACACTTGTTGGTGCCTCGCTACTAGCGAGACACTTGTTGGTGCCTCGCTACTAGCGAGACACTTGTTGGTGCCTCGCTACTAGCGAGACACTTGTTGGTGCCTCGCTACTAGCGAGACACTTGTTGGTGCCTCGCTACTAGCGAGACACTTGTTGGTGCCTCGCTACTAGCGAGACACTTGTTGGTGCCTCGCTACTAGCGAGACACTTGTTGGTGCCTCGCTACTAGCGAGACACTTGTTGGTGCCTCGCTACTAGCGAGACACTTGTTGGTGCCTCGCTACTAGCGAGACACTTGTTGGTGCCTCGCTACTAGCGAGACACTTGTTGGTGCCTCGCTACTAGCGAGACACTTGTTGGTGCCTCGCTACTAGCGAGACACTTGTTGGTGCCTCGCTACTAGCGAGACACTTGTTGGTGCCTCGCTACTAGCGAGACACTTGTTGGTGCCTCGCTACTAGCGAGACACTTGTTGGTGCCTCGCTACTAGCGAGACACTTGTTGGTGCCTCGCTACTAGCGAGACACTTGTTTGTGCCTCGCCACGGCGAGACACTTGTTGGTGCCTCGCTACTAGCGAGACACTTGTTGGTGCCTCGCTACTAGCGAGACACTTGTTTGTGCCTCGCCACGGCGAGACACTTGTTGGTGCCTCGCTACTAGCGAGACACTTGTTTGTGCCTCGCCACGGCGAGACACTTGTTGGTGCCTCGCTACTAGCGAGACACTTGTTGGTGCCTCGCTACTAGCGAGACACTTGTTGGTGCCTCGCTACTAGCGAGACACTTGTTGGTGCCTCGCTACTAGCGAGACACTTGTTGGTGCCTCGCTACTAGCGAGACACTTGTTGGTGCCTCGCTACTAGCGAGACACTTGTTGGTGCCTCGCTACTAGCGAGACACTTGTTGGTGCCTCGCTACTAGCGAGACACTTGTTGGTGCCTCGCTACTAGCGAGACACTTGTTGGTGCCTCGCTACTAGCGAGACACTTGTTGGTGCCTCGCTACTAGCGAGACACTTGTTTGTGCCTCGCCACGGCGAGACACTTGTTGGTGCCTCGCTACTAGCGAGACACTTGTTGGTGCCTCGCTACTAGCGAGACACTTGTTGGTGCCTCGCTACTAGCGAGACACTTGTTGGTGCCTCGCTACTAGCGAGACACTTGTTGGTGCCTCGCTACTAGCGAGACACTTGTTGGTGCCTCGCTACTAGCGAGACACTTGTTGGTGCCTCGCTACTAGCGAGACACTTGTTTGTGCCTCGCCACGGCGAGACACTTGTTGGTGCCTCGCTACTAGCGAGACACTTGTTGGTGCCTCGCTACTAGCGAGACACTTGTTGGTGCCTCGCTACTAGCGAGACACTTGTTGGTGCCTCGCTACTAGCGAGACACTTGTTGGTGCCTCGCTACTAGCGAGACACTTGTTGGTGCCTCGCTACTAGCGAGACACTTGTTGGTGCCTCGCTACTAGCGAGACACTTGTTGGTGCCTCGCTACTAGCGAGACACTTGTTGGTGCCTCGCTACTAGCGAGACACTTGTTGGTGCCTCGCTACTAGCGAGACACTTGTTGGTGCCTCGCTACTAGCGAGACACTTGTTGGTGCCTCGCTACTAGCGAGACACTTGTTGGTGCCTCGCTACTAGCGAGACACTTGTTGGTGCCTCGCTACTAGCGAGACACTTGTTGGTGCCTCGCTACTAGCGAGACACTTGTTGGTGCCTCGCTACTAGCGAGACACTTGTTGGTGCCTCGCTACTAGCGAGACACTTGTTGGTGCCTCGCTACTAGCGAGACACTTGTTGGTGCCTCGCTACTAGCGAGACACTTGTTGGTGCCTCGCTACTAGCGAGACACTTGTTGGTGCCTCGCTACTAGCGAGACACTTGTTGGTGCCTCGCTACTAGCGAGACACTTGTTGGTGCCTCGCTACTAGCGAGACACTTGTTTGTGCCTCGCCACGGCGAGACACTTGTTGGTGCCTCGCTACTAGCGAGACACTTGTTGGTGCCTCGCTACTAGCGAGACACTTGTTTGTGCCTCGCCACGGCGAGACACTTGTTGGTGAAAAAGGATTGAGATCCTCTACTAATGCATAGTATTTCCTAATATTTGTTAATACATCTCCACCTTTCACTTTGTGGGCTCCACCTTTCACTTTGTACTTGTCCACAAAATCAAAGGTGGAGATGCATTAGCATATATTAGGAAACACTATGCATTAGTAGAGGATCCCAATCCAAAAAAAAGACCCTTCAGGTTGTCTTTTATCACAGAAGAGTGTATAGAAATTTCCAGCTATATGCTATGTGTCTTGAATTTTAAACCTAACCCTCTTAATTCAATCAATTCTTTCCTAATGAACACTTCACAAGAAAAATGTTCTCATCTCTTCCAGCCATCACCGTATATTTGTTCTCCATATGGCATTGTGCAAAATTCAATTTAAATTAGATTTTTAAAATTTCAGATATTCCTAGAAAAAATCTAAAATTCAGAAATTTAATATTTTAAAACATGTAAATTACTATTTTTCAAAAATAGGAACATGATCAAAATTTGAAATTTAAATCAAAATTAGAATTTCAAAAATATCGAATTTCGGATATTTTGAGGAAAAAACCAAAATTCAGAAATTTATTAAATATAAATTAATAACTCTCAAAAATGGGAACAGGATAGAAATTTGAAATTTTGATTAAAATTAGAATTTTAAAAATATATCAAAATTTCAGATAATCCGAGGAAAAAACAAAATTAGCGAGGTTCGAAAATATCTTTTAATCGATATTCGATGAATTAGGTCCGAATTTTTAATCTAAATATGAATAATAAAAACTTTTCAATATTAAAAAATTCAACATAATAAAAAGTTTATAAAGTATTATACCAAAATTAAACTTGCAGATAATCAAATGGAGGGTGTTTTTAATCTCGATTATCCGATGATGACGCTCAAAATTGTCGACGTGGGTTGTAGAATTTTTTAGGCAGAAAAATCAAATTTTTTCACCGAACGGTAGCAGCTCATGGAAGAGGAACGGGTTTTTTTTGGAATATTTGGGTTATTTAGAATTAGGTATAAAATATACAGTGATTGAAGAAATATTGGATTTTACTAAATATAGAGATTTTTAAATTAAAAGTTGAGATTATTTGTAGGATTTTAATTATTAGATGGGCGGTTTAAAGCTTTTCATTACCAAATGTAAAGAGATGAAGTACAAACTCCATCTATGTACGAAATAAATGACATCATCTATCATTTAAAACTAAAAAAAAGGAGAAAAATTGGCAAAATTGGATATTTTTTCTCTTTCAATCACCGAAGTAATTCCACTTAGCTCCAGAATTGTAATGACATCGCTAATATCAAAATTTTCTCAATTCACACAACAAGGCGACCCCTATTAAGAAAATTAAGAGCGATGACTCTAAATAACCTAAATTGGGAAGTGGGATTCACTAACACCAAACCCTAGAAAGGTAAATGGTGTGATACAGATGGTAGCTTTGATTTCACTGAATTAAATGAAGATATTGAACATTTGGCCCTAAATTCGCTAATTCGGTAAAATTCAAAACCCTAAGAAGAGAAATCAACACAAATAGAGAGTGATTAAAGAATCTTGTTTTCGCAATTATCACGTAGGGTTTCAGAGCAAATTTTCCGCCTAACTATAATCATTTTTCGCTGTGTATGTTTTGTGTGTGTGTGTGTGTGTGTGTGTGGAGATAATTACGATGACTATGGTATTAAGTTATGATTTTTGATCAGTCAATCATTTTCCTCTGTAATTTATATTCCCGCCTAGTTTTGTTAAAGTGGGCCGGGTTAATTACATTATTGGTTATGGGCTTGGTTATGCTCTTAAGGTCACAGCTAGGCGCATTTTGGCATAAAAATAAAAGATACTTGCTGACGAGCAAAAAAAAAAAAAAATCTTATCAATGTTCAATTTATTTGAAAATGATTGATAATTAGTCAGGGTAAACTTTACAGAACTTCATGAAATATTGGGGTTATTGCATACAAAAAAAAAATTGTATTGAGATAAAACATCATAAACTTTTAAATCATACTCCCTTTAAAAGCACGAGTTCCGGAAAATATTTCGGTAGACAAAAATGCCCTTTACCCTTCTTTAAATATCCTAATTGTAATTCTTGATAAACTACTAAAAGTTTAAACTAATATATCTATCCTTAATTAATACATGATATTATATAATTAGGATGGTAAAATATATCTATTAACTGAATTCTTATTAAACTAATATATCTATCCTTAATTAATACATGATAAGAAACTAAATCTCGCTTAACTTAACGGCTTAGTAATATTAATTTGAATATGTGCATCACGTTAATTCAAAGGTCTTATCCTTTAATAAAGATGTCAGTTTCTTCTTTTATTTCAAAGTACTTTAATTAATTCGATTATCTACATTTGATAACTAAATTCTATCGTTTCCTAATTGTAATTCTTGATAAACTACTAAAAGTTTGAACTAATATATCTATCCTTAATTAATACGTGATATTATATAATTAGGATGGTAAAATATATCTATTAACCGAATTCTTATTATAACATCTTTGGATATTATATTTTAATAATTAATCTATCCTAATTATTCTAATCCTAATCCTAATCAAATTTTGAATCCTTATTATAACGAATTCTTATCATAACAATAGGACTCTTGGGGTATAAATAAAGCACCGAAATCCACTTTCTTCTCTCACCAAATCCATTGTTCTCTCTCAAAGGTTCGGTCTTGGTCTCTCTCTTTTTATTCAATGATGACTTTTTATTCAACTATTGCTTATAAAATCTTATTGACTTTGTTCATACATGCAAAATTAAGGATAAAGGTCACTTTTTTCTTCTTAATGTCGATTAACTTTTGAGGTTTTGAGTGCGTATCGGTGAAAAGCAAATTCTTTGTTTTTGAACAAATAGAATATGTAAAAACCATGATTAAGTACACTTATAAAAGCTTATAATGTCCAAATGTGGTGTTCAATTCTGTTTAATCTTTTTTCAATACATTTTTATGTGCTTAAAATCCATTACATCAATTCTTTTATAATGTTTAAATAAAATTATAGCAAATCTAATAATTCAATTTTACATATTTGAATTCAAAGTAAATCTAACTTATTTATAGTAATGAATCAAATAAAAATTAAATTATTTTGATATTTAACCACGTGCATTGCGTGCATAAAACTAGTCATAAAAATATACCACATGCCATATGCTGTCAGCAAACTACTCATAAATCAGATAAGACGATCTATTTATGGTTTTATACAAAACTACCATGAATTTTCAAGTAATCTAGTTAGTACACTAGCATGACTTTTACGTAATTCGCACATAACTACCACACACTTTTCTGTATTATAATAAAACTATCATATAGTTTATGACATCTTATTTGAAAGTTTATGATATTTTCTTTAATGAAAGTATTTTTAAAATAGTCTTGTATATATTCACTAATAGGTTTTTGAGCAAAAGGATCGGAATATATATATATATATATATATATATATATATATATATATATATATATATATATATATATATATATATATATATATATATATATATATATATATGTGTGTGTGTGTGTGTGTGTGTGTGTGTGTGTGTACTACCTACTCATTATTCGGAGGTGAATCATAGAACACCAAAAGCTGTGGTATCTTATGGACCTAACATGGGTCACATCCCTCACGGCATACGATTGAAAGATCCAAACCTTCCTCTTGGGCGGAAACGGATATGGCCAAAACATATAAGAAAAGATCAGCGTAGTCGCTCATAGGGACATCTCTATCCGGATAGAGGATAGTTTAGATCTATATATATATATATATATATATATATATATATATATATATATATATATATATATATATATATATATATATATATATATATATATATATATATATATATATATATATATATATATATATATATATATATATATATATATATATATCTTATAGATTATCTTGGTTATATATTCTTCAAGGAGATAGACAAGTTCTTCATCTAGGGGTCTAAGAATCAATTACTTATGCTTCTCTGCGTTGAAGGTATTTTTATAATTTATTTATTTTTCTGCTAATAATTTATTTATATAACTGATATTTATTTATACTTTATAGTTTATTGCAAATTTTCAATAATATTACTTAAATCCAACATTTGTGCTATTTATTCTTTTTTAACAAAAATTTTATATCGGATTTTTTCTTTTGTAGTAGGTGCCATTTGTTTTAAATTAAAAATTCTAAAAAATTATTAGCTCATTAAATTATAATTTATTTTATACATAATATTTATAAATTTAAAATAAAATACTCAATTAAATAATATTTATAATTTATTTTGTAGTAGGTGCCATTTTTCTTTTGTAGTAGGTATCCATTCATTTATATTACCATACAAACATCAAGGTTTTAGAGGATGATGGCGATGATATAAAAAATATAAATTGAAGTTTTTCATTATGGAGAGATTGAATCAAGAATTGATTCAAAAGAATTTTATAGGTATATATTAAATTTATATTTCAGCTAGATTATCATGTCTGTCAAAGTATACTAAATTTAAACTATTTTTATAAATGTAATTAGAATAGTTGATGACATTTGTGCGATTGATAGCATTGACATGAATGAATTTTTTTTGCTTAGAAGCTTTACAATGCATGATTATGGGTAAGTTACAAATTTATTATTATTTATAGAAAAATATAGAAATAGATTATATAACATAAATATTAAATATACATTTTTATTTTTATAAGCTTCAACACTATAGCTATCACTTTGTGGAAAGATTTAGCATGTGCTCTGGAGGAAAATTGAAATGGGAGAATTAAAGCTCAAGGTTATCATTGTGACTGGTCTATTATATTCTAGGTTTCGAGGTGTACACTGATGGTAAATTTTGAGTGATTACCTTAGTTGCAAGTATACAACCTTGATCAAGTTATAGTATTTAAGATTATCGATCCCACGAGGAACGGGAAGTAGGAAGAGTTTTGTTCAAGTTTTGGTTCTCAATTATGCGCATGACAATTAGGAGTTATTCAAATAAAATGAAAGTGAGAAAATGGTGAAAGTGATGGTGAAGAGGTTAGAGAGAGTGGATTGTGGATTATGCGCAATAAAACGAGGAAGAAAATGAGAGTGGGGAGATTTAGAAAATGTGCGATAAAGCGAGGAAGAAAATGAGTGTGAGGGTTTAAAGATGGAAGTGGTAAAGTGAAAATAAAAGAAAATGAGTGTGAGAGAAGGAGGGTGATTGTGATTTGTGTAAATAAAAGAAAAAGAAATCAAGAGAGGAGAAAGACAATTAAAGAAAAATAAACAAATGAAAAATAAGGATAAGAGGAAAATTAAGAATGTAAAGTATGGAGGATTAATTAAAGATATGAGGAATCTAGAGTAGATCCACTTAGCTTATCTCAATCTCACAAGAATGAGTTGGATTTATTAGCTAGTTTCAAACAATCTCTAGGGATCCCATAAGTATTAGCTCCACACTTAGAAAAGAGGTAATTCCTTAGAGGGTTCTAGCCTCAAGGTGAATTAAAGGAAAGAAAAATCTATTCTAGAAAGTAAATACAAGAATTAAATACATTGCATGAAAGTAAATTGCATAAAATTAAATTGCATGAAAGTAAATCTAAGCTACAAAGCAATTAAATGAACAAGAAAGAAAATGAAAAAGAAATAAAATAGAAACCAACAACTCCTGATCTTAATCTAATCCTCCTTTTGGTCCTCGGATTAGAAGAAGAGAAAGGAAATTGAAGGGGTGAAAAATTTCATTTATTGTGTAACAAAAGTTATAATTTTTGAAAGGTCTTCTCAATTAAGAGTAATCCTCCTCTCCAAATGGAGTTTTTATAAAATATTTCACACTCAAACCTCTCCCTCTACCCCTCTATTTATAGCCCAACGGAGTTGATGTGAACCATTGGATCAAACTTGGCCACCAAGAAAGAGAAATCAGCCTTTAAATTCGGATCTGTTGCAAACCGATCGGTTGGCCGATCGGTTAGTCAACCGGTTAGCCAACCGGTTGGCCAACCGGTTGGTCAACCGATTGGTTTCCAACCAAATTTATCTTTTCTTTATATTTTTGCACGAATTCTTCTTGGATTCCTTGGGTGTCTTGGGCCTTCATTTGTCTTCAGATTTGGGCTTCAAAAATAGGTAGAAATTCAGAGAATTTAAGTCATTTGGGCTCTTATTCATTAATACTCCATTAAGCTGCAATTTAAGATAAAAATAATTATTAGCAGGATATTTATTCATATAAAATAGGTAATGAGGGTATAAAAACGTAATTAAATTGTGATTATCAAATACCCCCACACCTAAACTTTTGCTAGTCCTCTAGCAAAGAAAATAAAAAGAAAACCTAACTCACTTTCGCAGGAATCGCGGTTGTATTTAGCGCATACAACAAGCCTTTAAACCCATAGGTTACCCTAGTGGACGAGTTATAGTCTCGTGAGGGTTTACAGTGAATATACCCACAAAATTCAGTCAACTTGCCAATTTAAAGAAGTTAATGAAATAATTAATTCATTTGATATCTTCAAACATTCCAATTGAAGTTGGTTAATACTCAAGAAAATATTTTTATCATAACTCCAATGTAATTTTCTTAAGAAAATCCTTCCATTATAGTTATACAAAACCAAGTTTAACTCAAAAATTTAATTTAAAAGTTTTGAAAAGAACATGCTAACTCTTTGTTTTAAACAAACTTCAAGTCTTTTAATCCATTTAATTTTTCACGAACATATACAAATATAACTATATATAAAAACATGGTTAGTATGATTTTTTTTACTCTTTATTCCTTGGTGGTTTTGCTCTTTTTAATCGGGCTTTCTAAGTGACCATTTAGCGAGTTTTGGGCCAATGAATCCCAACCCAATTAGGCTTAGGTCATTAAGCATAGAAATACTCCTCGGGCTTAATTACTCAGTCAACTTAGGCTTAGTAAAATAGAACCACCAATAATTTTAAGAGAAATTTTTCTTCTTTTTGTTAAGTTAGTATAATATATATATGTGTATATGTATATATATTCTGAAAAATATTTGGATCAAGACAACTTGAAAAATTATTTTCAACTCTAAGTTAGGCATGCAAAAATTTCATTATTTTAATTAAAAATCTAAGTTAAAACTTAAGTAAAGTATACTACTTTGAAAATTATTTCTTAAAAATTTATTTGGAGTTATTATAAAAGGTAAACTTGAGTATAGAACTAACTAAGGATTAGAAGACTTAAATTCTATCAAATAGATCAATTATTAATCAACTCTATTAAGTTGGCAAGTGACTATATTTTTAATTTTTTTAAATAGTAAGAAAAGAAGAAAAAACTAAGATAAAGATAAAATGACTAATCCCCACCCCACACCTAAATTTTGTATTGTCCTCAATGCAAATTCTATTATGCACAAGGTAAAATAGATAATAATTGAAGCACTTATATTTGTTATTTAGCTTGAAAAAATCATAAATACCTTTAAGATGAGGGGGTGAAGCCAAAATTTATTCTCTCTTTTTTTTATTTTTTTCATTTTTAAATGAACATTTAGCGAGTTTTGGGCCAATGAATCCCAACCCAATTAGGCTTAGGTCATTAAGCATAGAAATACTCCTCGGGCTTAATTACTCAGTCAACTTAGGCTTAGTAAAATAGAACCACCAATAATTTTAAGAGAAATTTTTCTTCTTTTGTTAAGTTAGTATAATATATATATGTGTATATGTATATATATTCTGAAAAATATTTGGATCAAGACAACTTGAAAAATTATTTTCAACTCTAAGTTAGGCATGCAAAAATTTCATTATTTTAATTAAAAATCTAAGTTAAAACTTAAGTAAAGTATACTACTTTGAAAATTATTTCTTAAAAATTTATTTGGAGTTATTATAAAAGGTAAACTTGAGTATAGAACTAACTAAGGATTAGAAGACTTAAATTCTATCAAATAGATCAATTATTAATCAACTCTATTAAGTTGGCAAGTGACTATATTTTTAATTTTTTTAAATAGTAAGAAAAGAAGAAAAAACTAAGATAAAGATAAAATGACTAATCCCCACCCCACACCTAAATTTTGTATTGTCCTCAATGCAAATTCTATTATGCACAAGGTAAAATAGATAATAATTGAAGCACTTATATTTGTTAGGCTAGCTTGAAAAAATCATAAATACCTTTAAGATGAGGGGGTGAAGCCAAAATTTATTCTCTCTTTTTTTTTTTTTCATTTTTTAAATGAACAAGTAACTCTCACATGAGAGAAGGATAAATTCTTTTATTATTATTGTGGGACAAAAAGAGAAAAATTGTAGAATAACAGATAAAACATGAAAAGCTCATATTCCACATTAAATCCTACTTTATTGCTGAAAATTCTACCCGAAATTTAAAGAATTTCAAGATGATATAATCGATGATGTTCTCATATTCTAAAAATTTCAAGGTTTTCAATGATTTTGCAGCAAATAAAGGTAGGTATTATTGGTGTTATGCATTTGGAACTTAGATTTTGATTAATGAAAATTTGGCATTTTGATTCTTTGTTTCAAAAATCTAAGCTCATCGAAAAGAGTTCTTCAAAAGTTAAATTACAAATGCATGTATTTGACACGGTTCCTTGTTCTCAAAAATCAAACCCGAGGTCGCTAAAATTTGCGGCTCCTCACCAAAAATTTCCTCAAAACTCGAGTCGATTTATTCTCTACTTACGTTGAACTTTCTTGGATGTAATTGATTTGAAAGGTGATTATCAATATTATTTCTGGATTGAAAATATTAAGTTCGTGATCGATTCTGAAAACTGACTTCATTTGACCAGTTCTACAGTTGATGAGAGCATTAGAAGTGGCTAAGAACGGTCTTCCTAAGATCACGGGTATCTGTCCTTTGGGATTGGAAATGGGTTGCGTTTCTAGGACTACAAAATCAACAGGAAAAATAAAGTCTCCAACCTTTATCAATATATCTGTTATTTCATCCATAGGGACCTTAACAGATCTATCAGCTAACTGAAGTGTGCATCTAGTTGGCTTGAGTTCCCGACACCTAGTTGTTGGTAGATCGAATCTGGAAGCAAGTTGACACGGCCCTAAGTCTAAAAGCCTTATCGATCTGAGTATTACCAATGATACATGGGATGGTAGGACAACCTGGATCCTTATGTTTCAATGGTACAGACTTTGAGAGGACTTCACTGATATTGGCGGCGAGAAAGACTTTCTTTGGAATATTTATTTGCCTCTTTTTGGTACATAATTTCTTTAAAAATTTGGCATAAGAAGGAATTTGTTCAATGACATCTAAAGAGGAATGTTGACCTTAACACCTTGAAAGTCTCTAGAATTTTCTCCTCCTGAGAGGAGTGCTTCCTAGGCTTGAGTCTATCCGGGTAAGGAGCAATTGGTTTAAACCGATCAAAATTAGACTCTAGTTAAGTTCGGGTTAAGGTCATCGAAGGGTGTGATTTCGAGTAGAGACATCGAAGGAGAGAATTTGTTACGGTTCAAGGGTTTCACTTAGAGGCATTCTAACCGATTTTCGACTGTCTACGACCGTAGTGAATGGATTGCATTAACCCGGCTTGGTAGGTTGAACTTGATCCGTGTCCTTCGGGTTGGGCACGGGTTGAATCAGAAAAGTTCCTTTCTTTCTCTCACTCATGGCATTAGCTAGTTGACCAAGTTGGTTTCTAACCTAGCTATGACTTGAGTGTTGGAAGTGAGGATTTGCCCGGTTGATTGCATGAAGGAATTCAACGTGTTTGATGCTTGAGTCAACAAGTTCGTGGTCTGTGTAGAGGTTTTAATCAAAGTTTCTAGACCCTTTTCCAGAACATTAAGACGTTTATCATGATCAGCAATTTGAGGAGTGTGATTTGCAGATTGGTGATGAGGAGACTGATTTTGAAATGACAGATTTGATTGTTGAAAATTGAGAGGAACTGCATTGCCCCTAGGGAATTGTTGGGTTAAAGAGGGAGTGAAATTTTGATTTCCGGAGTAGTTTCCCTAGTTCTATGCAAAATTCGGATGATTTTTCCAACCTGGATTGTAGGTTGGAGAAAATAGATCATTCACCGGACACTGGGCGTTTATCTGACCTAGTGGCTGACCAGACCCTAAAAGAAGACATTCATCTGAAACATGAGATGGAGACAGACAGTTCAACCTGAGGCAGAAACTTGGTTGATTTGAGCTGGAACTCGTTCTTTGACTTCTAAAGCTTCTAACCTACGCATGATTGTAGCTATCTTTGCTTCAGAGGCTATGTTCGTTTCTAAGGAAAGACCACTGGTTTTGGGTTGGGAAACTGATGAAACACGGTCATCACAATGTTCCCACTGCATGGTTTTCTCGGATAAACTATCTAAAAAGTCCCAAGCTTCATCGGTATTTTTCTTCATGAAATCCCCTTGACACATTGACTCTAAAGAAGTTTTTGAAGAATAATCCAATCCTTCATAAATGATTTGGCATAATCGCCACTTTTCAAGACCATGGTGAGGACATTGGATAAGAAGATCATTAAATTTGTCAAAATACTTCCAAAAAGGTTCTCCCGGGACAATTTTAAAATTTTGAATGTTGTTTCTAAGCTTGACCGTTTTGTGGATAGGAAAGAATTTTTTCAGAAAAACTTTTACAAATTCACCCCAAGTTGAGATGGAATCTGTGGGTAAGCTATACAGCTATTTTTTGTCTTTGTCCTTAAGGGCAAATGGAATAAATCGGAGTTTGATCGCATCTTCAGTTAAGTCCCTCATCTTAATCATGAGGCAAACTTCTTCAAATTCGGAGATAAAGATGTATGCGTCTTCGGTTTCGACTCCTAAAAATTTTGGAAGCATGTTTATGAAATGCGGTCTAAGTTCGAAATTTGCTCCATTGACCTCGGGGAGTTTTATGCAAGAGGGGATTACATTTCTAGTGGGGTAACAAACATCTTGAAGAACAGGTGGGTTGGTATTGGCCATTTCGTTTGGTTCAAGAGATGGATCACAACGAATTAAACGATTGGCATTATCCCTAACCCAAGTTTGCATACACCCAAATCAAAATTTTTTTTAATGAAAAAGGACAAGAGAAAAAGTTAAGAAGATGATGAGAAAAAAGAAAAAGGAAAAACTAACTAAAAGCAAATCAAGACAATCACTTTTCAATCATCCTAACTCTAGGGTCAAGCCTAAACTTGACTTAGACCAGCTCCTAACCAAAAATTCCCTTAGTGAAAAGATCAAAGTTTACTCAGGTAATTAGCCAGGTAAGGATAGTACTAGAGGGAGATCAAAGATCAATTAAGTACCTCTTTCCTTGCGGAGCACCTTACGCAACCCCTAAATCTTGCCTTAGAAACCAATTAATCCAAATAAACTTAGACCGGTTCACTTAAAGATTTCTTATTCCTTAATGAGCTCGAATCCTTAGGGGCCAATGTCTAATCAGTTTTAAGAGGCTTGGGTATGTGTAGTGAGGAATTAGTGATTTTTGGGCTAAGGAAAGGGTGATGAAATCCCTCACCTTATCTTGATTAGGGGGTTTTGCCCTTAAGATATTTTCAAGTCTGTGCCAAATCAAGATGCTCAAATCACTTGGTGAATTCCTATTATTATATGAAATGCAACCCTAGGAATTAAAAGCAACTAAAAAGGATGCAAAAATAAATTTTTTTTAATTTTTTTTATTATGGTCGACAATCAAAGAAATGAAGTTTATTAGGGTCGACAAAGGTAAAACCTTTTTTTATTTTTTATTATTTTTTTATCCTAATTGTCTCTAATGTGAATGAACTATCTAAAGGGTGGAATTGAGAATACTAGAAAGAAGAGTTACCCACGCAATCGCTATCCAAAGCCTCGTTGGAGGCAAATCTTCAATCTTGATTCTTCAACTCTTAATCTTCAAGTTCCAAATTCCTTCACAAAAGAAAAACACACAAGTTAAGGAACCAAAGTTAATCAAAATCCTACTTATGCACCGTTCCCCGGCAACGGCGCCAAAAACTTGATGGTAAATTTTGAGTGATTACCTTAGATGCAAGTATACAACCTTGATCAAGTTATAGTATTTAAGATTATCGATCCCACGAGGAACGGGAAGTAGGAAGAGTTTTGTTCAAGTTTTGGTTCTCAAATTATGCGCATGACAATTAGGAGTTATTCAAATAAAATGAAAGTGAGAAAATGGTGAAAGTGGTGGTGAAGATGTTAGAGAGAGTGGATTGTGGATTATGCGCAATAAAACGAGGAAGAAAATGAGAGTGGGGAGATTTAGAAAATGTGTGTGATAAAAATGAGGAAGAAAATGAGTGTGAGGGGGTTTAAAGATGGAAGTGGTAAAGTGAAAATAAAAAAAATGAGTGTGAGAGAAGGAGGGTGATTGTGATTTGTGTAACTAAAAAGAAAAAGAAATCAAGAGAGGAGAAAGACAATTAAAGAAAAATAAACAAATGAAAAATAAGAATAAGAGGAAAATTAAGAATGTAAAGTATGGAGGATTAATTAAAGATATGAGGAATCTAGAGTAGATCCACTTAGCTTATCTCAATCTCATAAGAATGAGTTGGATTTATTAGCTAGTTTCAAACAATCTATAGGGATCCCACAAGTATTAGCTCCACACTTAGAAAAGGGGTAATTCCCTAGAGGGTTCTAGCCTCAAGGTGAATTAAAGGAAAGAAAAATCTATTCTAAAAAGTAAATACAAAAATTAAATACATTGCATGAAAGTAAATTGCATGAAAGTAAATTGTATGAAATTAAATTGCATGAAAGTAAATCTAAGCTACAAAGCAATTAAATGAACAAGAAAGAAAATGAAAAAGAAATAAAATAGAAACCAACAACTCCTGATCTTAATCTAATCCTCCTTTTGGTCCTCGGATTAGAAGAAGAGAAAGGAAATTGAAGGGGTGAAAAATTTCATTTATTGTGTAACAAAAGTTATAATTTTTGGAAGGTCTTCTCAATTAAGAGTAACCCTCCTCTCCAAATGGAGTTTTTACAAAATATTTCACACTCAAACCTCTCCCTCTACCCCTCTATTTATAGCCCAACAGAGTTGATGTGAACCATTGGATCAAGCTTGGCCACCAAGGAAGAGAAATCAGCCTTTAAATTCGGATCTGTTGCAAACCGATCGGTTAACCAACCGGTTAGCCAACCGGTTGGCCAACCGGTTGGTCAACCGATTGATTTCCAACCGAATTTATCTTTTCTTGATATTTTTGCACGAATTCTTCTTGGATTCCTTGGGTGTCTTGGGCCTTCATTTGTCTTCAGATTTGGGCTTCAAAAATAAGTAGAAATTCAGAGGATTTAAGTCATTTGGGCTCTTATTCATTAATACTCCATTAACCTGCAATTTAAGATAAAAATAATTATTAGCGGGATATTTATTCATATAAAATAGGTAATGAGGGTATAAAAATGTAATTAAATTGTGATTATCATACACACACACACATTAATAATTTATATTTGCATGTCGATTATAAACTTACAATAATTCAAGATTTACATAATATTACGTATTTTTTAATTTTTAAAAAATTTTGCTTATTTTCTTTTCGCAGTGAAAGGATTAATAAGCCTATCGTCAACGTATGCTACAAAGTTTTATAAAAACCTGACAGATAATAAGGATGTTGTTCAAACTCAAAGGTACTTTATATTTTTTTGTGCACTAATATAATTTTATTTTAAGTAAAATATATTGAATGATTAAATTCCCAATATAAGTAACTATTTTTCTCTACTTTTATCTCAGTTCTATTAATGCATCAACCCAATACCAAACTTTTGAGGCTGCAACAAAATCGCTATGCATACAAATAAAGTTTGAAATTGACGATGGTACTATTGATGGCATATTTGAAGTGAAGGACTTGAACGACGGTGATGTAACTGAATTTTAATATTTTTACTATTGAATTATTTACTAAATTTTAATATATATTCAATTATAGTTTTAAAACTATATGTATATAAAAAATATGATACAATGACAAGAGCTATCTTATTATTACACGGTATACTTGAACCTTTTCATTTAAAGAGCTAAAATGATTTATAAAAATATATATCAATTAAATTATAATACAATGCCTAGATAAATACATAACTTAGACCCTCAGGTTAATACTTTAAATCATTTTAGTACTTGAACCTTTTCATTTAAAGAGCTAAAATAATTTATAAAAATATATATCAATTAAATTATAATACAATGCCTAGATAAATATATAACTTAGACCCTCAGGTTAATACTTTAAATCATTTATCATGCACTTTATTTTTATTGTTGTCTTATAGTCTACTTGATGATTGTAATCTATTCAATTATTAGGAGAATTTGTTTTGTAATGCTCAAATCATGAAAATTGAGGAGATGTTGGGTTGGACCCTTCTCATGCTGATTGCAATAACAAGTTGAAAGAGATCAATGGGGTTCTTTACGGCAGTTGACACAAAAAGGAAATCAAATATGTAGAAGAGAGGTAAATTGAATATTATAAATTTTATAAATATTCATAATTTACATTTAAAAAATAAATTAAATAATATTAATGTGACACAAATATGTTAATTAACTTTAGGTATAAACTTACCTTACAAGTAACGTATGGAACAAGCATTGCTATATTTATAATATTCTATCATGATGTTCTTCGTTTGATGAAAATTGGTCCTTCAGTGATTAACAACTTCGCTGGGTTTGGCAAATTATCTCAAAATTACATTAAAGTTTTTACATGTTTTCTACGCAAAATTATTTGCCCATGGGTCAAAATAACTAAAATTGGCTAAAAATCATGGGTTATAGCTCATGTAATCGTGAATTTTTGCCCCCGTAAAATTATTTGACAACATGTAAAAATAACTATAAAAAACCAAAAATCATCACTTCTGGCCTACGAAATCGTGAATTTTGGCCTCCATGAAATTTTTTGCCAGTGGGTTGAAATAACTAAAAATGGTAAAAAATTATGGGTTATAGCTCACACAATCTTGAATTTTGGTCTCCACAAAATTATGTGCCAATGGGTCGAAACGACTAAAAATGCCAAAAATCATGGGTTATAGCTCATAAAATCGTAAATTTTTGGCGTCCGCAAATTTATTTGCCCAACTAATTGAATTGACAAAAAAGACCAAAAATCGTGGGCTATAGCTCTTGAAATTATGAATTTTGGTACATGCAAAATTATTGGCCAACGAGTTGACACGACTAAAAATAGCAAAAAAAAGAGTAATAGCTCATCAAATCGTGAATTTTAGTTTCCATGAAATTACTAGCTAACGGGTCCAAACAACTTAAACTGGACAAAAATCATGGCTCTAGTTCATGAAATCGTTAATTTTTGCCACAGCGAGATTATTTTACAACGGGTCAAAGCAACTAAAAATAATAAAAAATATGTGTTATAGCTCATGAAATCGTGAAATTTAGCCTTTGTTAAATTATTTGCCAACGAATCAAAATGATTAAAAATAGCAAAAAAAATGGGTTATATATAGCTCATGAAATCATAAATTTTGGATTTCGCAAATTATTTGTCAATGGGTTGAAATGACTAATGATCGCCAAAAAATATGGGTTCTAGCCCACAAAATCTTAAAATTTGGCCTCTGCAAAATAATTTGCAAATAGGTTGAAGTGACTAAAAATGGCCAAAAGCTGTAGGTTATAGCTCATGAAATTGTGAATTTTGGCCTCTGTCGAATTATGTGTCAATGGGTCGAAAATGACTAAAAATACCTAAAAATCGTGGATTACAGGCATAGCTCATAAAATCCTAAATTTTGGGCTCGTGAAATTATTAGCCAACAGGCTGAAATGATAAAAAATGGAAAAAAATTATGGGTTATACCTTACAAAATCATGAGTTTTGGACACCGTAAAATTATTTGACAAATGGGTTGAAATGACTAAAATTGGCCAAAAATTAGGGACTATAGCTCATAAAATAGTGAATTTTGACCTGAATGAAATTATTTGCTAATGAGCCAAAACGACTAAAATAACCATATATCTGGTGTTATAGCTCATGAAATTATAAAATTTTGCCTCCGTGAAGTTATAGTCAATGGGTCGAAATGATAAAAAATGGCGAAAACTCATGGGTTATAGCTCAAGAAATCATGAACTTTGAACTTCGTGAAGTTATTACCAACATGTCAAAATGACTAAAATTGGCAAAAATAATAGTGGGCTTTAGCCCTCGAACTCGTCAATTTTGGCCTCTGCAAAATTATTTGCCAATGGGTCAAAATGACTAAAAATGATCAAAATCATAGGTTATAGCTCATAAAATCGTGAATTTTTACCACCACAGAATAATGTGCTAACAGGTCAAAACTATAAAAAATGATCAAAAAACGTGGGTTATAGCTCATAAAATCGTGAATTTTGGCCTCCGCAAATTTATTTCCCCATTGATCGAATGACTCAAAATGGCCAAAAATCATTGGTTATAGCTCATGAAGTTGTGAATTTTGGCCTGCATGAAATTATTTGCCAACAGGCAAAAATGACTAAAAATAGTCGAAAATATTGATAATAGCTCATGTAATGATGAATTTTAGTCACTACAAAATTATTAGCCAACGGGTCAAAATGACTAAAAATAAAAAAAATTATGGGTTATAATTCATGAAATCATCAATTTTGGCCACTAAGAAATTATTTGACAATGGGTCAAAATAACTAAAAATAACCAAAAATCGTGTGTTAGAGCTCATGAAATCGTGAATTTTGGCCTCTATAAAATTATTTGCTAACGGGTAAAAATGACTAAATATACCCAAAAATGTGGGTTACAGGTCATGAAATCATAAATTTTGGATACCGCAAAATTATTTGTCAATGGGTCGAAGTGACCAAAAATGGCAAAAAATCATGGGTTCTAGCCAATGAAATTGTAAATTTTAGCCTCCATGAAATTATTTACCAATGGGCCGAAACAATAAAAAATGATAAAAAATTGTGAATTAGCTCATAGAATCGTGGGTTATAGCTCACGAAATCTTGAATTTTGGCCTAAGCAAATTTATTTGCCAGCAGATTGAAATGACTAAAAATGGCCAAAATCATGGGTTATAGTTCATGAAATTATAAATTTTGGTTTACACAAAATTATTTGTCAACGGGTCAAAATGACTGAAAATACCAAAAAAAAGGATAATAGCTCATGAAATTATGAATTTTGGTCCGTGTGAAATTATTAGCCAATCGGTCAAAGCGACTAAAAATAGAAAAATTTTTGGGTTATAGTTCATAAAATTGTCAATTTTAGCCATCGCGAAATTATTTGATAATGGATCAGAACAATTAAAAATAACCCAAAATCATGCGTTATAGCTCATGAAATCATGAATTTTGACCTATGTAAAATTATTTGCTAATGGGTTAAAATGATTAAAACTAGCCAAAAAATGTGGGTTATAGCCCATGAACTAACGAATTTTGGCCTGCGCGAAAATATTTGCCAATGGGTCATAATGCCTAATCGCTAAAAATCATCGGTTATAGCTCCTTAAATCATGTATTTTGGCCACCATGAAAATAATTATCAATGGGTCAAAATGACTAAAAATGGCAAAAAAATCATGGGTATCAACCATAGTATCGTAAACTTTGTCTTCCATGAAACTATTTATGAACGGGTAAACATAGCCAAAAATTCGGGGCTATACCTCATGAATCGTGAATTTTACCTCAACAAAATTATTTGGCAATGAGTCAAAACAACTAAAAATAACCCAAAATCTTGTGTTATATTTAATGAAATCATGAATTTTTGCGTGCATGAAATTATAGCCAACAGGTCAAAATGACAAAAAATGGCGAAAAATCGTGGGTTCTAGCTCATGAAATCATGAACTTGAAATTATTACCAACGGGTTTGAAATGACTAAAATTGGGCAAATGTCATAGATTCTATCCCATGAAATCGTTAATTTTTGCGTCCGTGAAAATATTTTCGAACGTGTCAAAAGGACTAAATATGATCTAAAATCATGGGTTATAGCTCACGAAATTGT
Organism: Asparagus setaceus; assembly: GCA_012295165.1. Lineage (NCBI taxonomy): Eukaryota > Viridiplantae > Streptophyta > Magnoliopsida > Asparagales > Asparagaceae > Asparagus > Asparagus setaceus. The sequence goes on from CM022705.1 coordinate 16,169,786, forward strand.
GAATTTTGGTCTCTGCAGAATTATGTTCCACAAAGTTGAAATGACTAAAAATGGCCAAAAATCATGGGTTATAGCTAATGAAATCTTGAATTTTGGCCTCCGTAAATTTATTTGCCAACGGATTGAAATGACTAAAAATGGACAAAAATCATTGGTAATAGCTCATGAAATCATAAATTTTGGCCTCCGTGAAATTATTTACCAACGGGTTGAAACTAAAAATATGGCAAAAACTCTTGGGTTAATAGCTCATAAAATCATGCATTTTAGACTCCACAAAATTATTTGTCAGTGGGTTGAAATGATGATAAATGGCAAAAAAAACATGGGTTCTAACCCACAAAATCATGAATTTTAGCCTCTTAAAAATTATTTGCTAATGGGTCGAAACGACTAAAAATGGTTGAAAGTCATGGGTTATAGCTCATGAAATTGTGAATTTTGATCTTTGTAGAGCTATGTGTCAATGGGTCAAAATGACTAAAAATGCTCAAAATCATGAGTTATATTTCTTGAAATCATGAATTTTGGCCTTCGTAAAATTATTACCCAACATGTTGTAACGATAAAAAATGGTAAAAAATTATGGGTTATAGCTCACGAAATCTTGAGTTTTGGACACCGCAAAATTATTTGCCGATGGGTCAAAATGACCAAAATTGGCCAAAAATCAGGGGCTATAACTCATGAAATCATGAATTTTGGCCACAACAAAATTATTTACCAATGAGTCAAAATAACAAAAAATAACCCAATATCGTGTGTTAGCTCATGAAATCATGAATTTTTGCCTCCGTAAAATTATAGCCAATGTGTCAAAATAGCAAAAAATGGTGAAAAATTATGGGTTATAGCTCACAAAATCATGAACTTTGAACTCTGTGAAACTATTAACAACGGGTCGAAATGACAAAAATTAGCCAAAAATTGTGGGATCTAGCCTACGAAGTTGTGAATTTTGGCCTCCATAAAATTATTTTCCAATGGGTTGAAATTACTAATAATGGTTAAAACCATGGGTTTAGCTCACGAAATCGCGAATTTTGGTCACCGCAAAATTAAGTGCTAACGGGTCAAATGACAAAAAATGGCCAAAAATCATGCGTTATAGCTCAGAAAATCATGAATTTTGACCTCAACAAATTTATTTGCCAACCAATTGAAATGACTAAAAATGGCCAAAATTGTTGGTCATAGCTCATAAAATTATAAATTTTAACCTACGTAAAATTATTGGCAATCGGGTCGAAATGAATAAAAATAGCAAAAATGTGGACAATTGCTCAAGAAATAGAAAAATTTGGCCTTCACAAATTTATTAGCCAACAGGTCGATGCGACTAAAATCGATAAAAATCGTGGGATATAGTTCGCGTGACTAGAATGGAAAAAAATCATGGGATATAGTTCATGAAATTATCAATTTTGGCCACTGCAAAATTATTTGACAACACGTCAAAATAACTAAAAATAACAAAAAATTGTGTTATAATTCATGAAATCCTAAATTTTAGCCTATGCCAAATTATTTGCCAATGGGTGAAATTGAGTTAAAATAGCCAAAGAAATATGGGTTATAGCTCATGAAATAGTGAATTTTAGTTTAAGTAAAATTTTTTGCCAACGGATCAAAATGAGTAAAAATTATCAAAAATAATTAGTTATAGTTCCTAAAATCATGAATTTTGGCCACCACAAATATATTTATCAACGGGTTGAAACAACTAAATATGGCCAGAAAATAAAGAAAAATAGTGTGTTATAGCTCATAAAATCGTGAATTTTGACCTCTGTGAAATTATTTACCAACAAGTTAAAATGACTAAAAATAGAAAAACATGGATTATAGCCCACAAAATCATGAATTTTGGATTTCGCAAAATTATTTGTTAAAGTGTCAAAATTACTAAAAATGATCAAAAATCATGGATTCTAGCACACGAAATCGTGAGTTTTAGCCTCTGCAAAATTATTTGCTAATGGGTCAAAATGATAAAAAATGTCAAAAAACCATGGTTATAACACATGAAAATTTGTGCTAATGGGTTCAAATGACTAAAAATTCCCAACAATCGTGGGTTCTAGCTCATGAAATCAAGAATTTTATCTTCTGTGAAATTATTAGCCAATAGGTTGAAACAATAGAAAATGGCAAAAAATCATGGGTTATAGCTTACGAAATCAAGAGTTTTGGACTCTGTAAAATTATTTGCCAATGGGTCAAAATGACTAAAATTAGCCAAAACCATGGGTTATAGACCATGGAATCGTGAATTTTAGTCTACGCAAAAAGATGGGCCAAACTTGTGGGTTATAGCTCACGAAATCATGAATTTTAGTCTCCGCAAAATTACATACCAATGGATCAAAATGGCTAACAATTACCAAAAATCGTGGGTTATAGTTCATGAAATTGTGAAAGTTACCTCCACAAATTTATTTGCCAACTATTCGAAATGACTAAAATTTTCAAAAAATCGTGTGTTATATGAAATTGTGGATTTTTTCCTATGCTAAATTATTTGTCAATAGGTCAAAAAGACTAAAAATAGCCAAAAAAACAAGGGTAATAGCTCATGAAATCAGAAATTTTAGTCTCTGTGAAATTATTTGCAAACGGACTAAACCAACAAAAATTGACCAAAAATCATGGGTTATAGTTCATGAAATCGTCAATATTGGCCACCATGAAATTATTTGACAATAGGTCAAAACAACTAAAAATAACCACAAATCGTGCGTTATAGCTTATGAAATCCTAAATTTTGGCCTATGCGAAATTATTTGCTAACGGGTCAAAATTACTAAAAATAGCCAAAAAAATGTGGGTTATTGCTCATGAACTAGTAAATTTTGGCCTCTGTGAAATTTTTTGTCAACGGTTCGAAATGATTAAAAATTATCAAAAATTATCAGTTATGGCTCCTGAAATCATGAATTTTGGCCGCCACGAAAATATTTATCAACGGGTTGAAACGACTAAAAATGGCCAGAAAATCACGAGTTATAGCTCATGAAATTGTAAATGTTAGCCTTTGTAAAACTATTTGCGAACGGGTTGAAACTACTAAAATGGCCAAAAATCGGGGGCTATAGCTCATGATATCATGAATTTTGCCCTGAATGAAATTATTTGTCAATGAGTCAAAATAACTAAAAATAATCCAAAATCGTGTGTTACAGCTCATGAAAGCATGAATTTTTACCATCGTGAAATTGTAGCCAACAGGTCGAAATGACAAAAAAGGCGAACATTTGTGGGTTATAGCTCATGAAATCACGAACTTTGGACTCTAGGAAATTATTACCAATGGGTCGAAATGCCTAAAACTTATCAAAAATCATGGGTTCTGGCCCACAAAATTATTTTCCAATGGGTCAAAACGACTAAAAATTGTAAAAAATCATCAGTTGTACCTCATGAAATCGTGAATTTTAGCCTTTGCGAAAATATTTATCATCGGGTCAAAACAACTAAAAAAAGGCAACAAATCGTGGGTTATAGCCCATGAAATCGTAAATTTTGGCCTCCGCGAAATTATTTGCGAACATGTCAAAACAACTAAAATGGCCAAAAATCGTGGGCTGTAGCTCATTAAGTAGTGACTTTTGGCCTCAACGAAATTATTTTTCAATGGGCCGAAATGACTAAAAATATCCAAAAATCATGTGTTATATAGCTCATGAAATAATAAATTTTGGTCTCTGTAAAATTATAGCCAACAGGCAGAACCGACAAAAAATGGCGAAAAATCGTGAATTATAACTCATAAAATCATGAATTTTGTACTCCGCGAAATTATTACCAATGCGTCAAAATGACTAAAATTGGCCAAATATCATAGGTTCTAGCTCACAAAATTCTAAATTTTGGCCTACACAAAATTATTTGTCAATGGGTCGAAAGAACTAAAAATGATTAAAATCAAAGGTTATAGCTCATGAAATCGTGAATTTTGGCCTCCGCAAATTTATTTCCCAACTGATCAAAATGCCTAAAAAAGGCTAAAAGTCATGGATTATAGCTCATGGAATTGTGAATTTTTACCTATGCGAAATAATTTGCCAATGGGTCGAACAAATTAAAAATAGCAAAAAACAATGTGGGTAATAGCTCATGTAATTGTGAATTTGGTCTCTGCGAGCTTATTAGCCGACGGGTCGAAACGACTAAAAAGGACAAAAATCATGGCTTATAGTTTATGAAATCATTAATGTTGGCCATTGATCAAAATCACGAAAAAATAATAAAATATCGTGTGTTATAGCTCCTGAAATCATAAACTTTGGCCTCTACGAAATTATTTGGTAATGTGTCTGAATGCTTAAAAATAGCAAAAAAATATGGGTTATAGTTCATGAAATCATGAATTTTAGATTTTCACAAAATTATTTGTCAATTTATCGAAACGACTAAACATGGCAAAAAATCATGGACTTTAGACCACAAAATCATGAATTTGGCCTCTATGAAATTATTTCCAAATGGGTCGAAATGACTAAAAATGATTAAAAAAATATGGGTTATAGCTCACGAAATTGTGAATTTTGGGCTCTACTGAATTATGTGCCAGGTCAAAACTACTAAAAATGATAAAAATCATGGGTTATAGCTCATGAAGTCATGAATTTTGGCCTTAACAAAAAAAAATCCAAAATATCGGTTATAGCTCGTGAAATTGTGAAATTATTTGCCAATGGGTTGAAATGACTAAAAATAGAACGACGTGAAATCGTGAATTTTGGTCTCTATGAAATTATTAGCTAATGGGTTGAAATAACTAACAATGGGCTAAAATCAGGGTTATAGTTCATGAAATTGTCAATTTTGGGAACCTCAAAATTATTTTGATAATGGGTGAAAATAACTAAAAATAATAAAAAATCATGTGTTATAGCTCATGAAATCGTGAATTTTGGCCTCTAGGAAATTATTTGGCAATGGGCTAAAATAACTAAAATGACTAAAAACATGGGTTTTAGCTCATAAAATTATGAATTTTGGATTCCGTAAAATATTTTTCAATGGGTCGAAATGACTAAAAATAGCAAAAATCTTGGTTCTACCCCAAGAAATCATGAATTTTGGCCTCTAGGAAATTATTTGGCAATGGGTCGAAATGACTAAAATTGGCCAAATATCATAGGTTCTAGCTCACAAAATTCTAAATTTTGGCCTACACAAAATTATTTGCCAATGGGTTGAAATGACTAAAAATGATTAAAAAATATGGGTTATAGCTCATGAAATTGTCAATTTTGGTCTTTGCGAATTATGTGCCAATAGGTCAAAATGACTAAAATGCCCAAAATCATGAATTTTGGCCTCTAGGAAATTATTACCAATGGGTCGAAATGACTAAAAATGATTAAAAAATATGGGTTATAGCTCATGAAATCATGAGTTTTGGACTCATAAAATTATTTGCCAATGGGTCGAATTGACAAAAATTAGTCAAAAATCGTTTATAGCCCACGAAATTGTGAATTTTAGTCTACACGAAATTATGTACCAATGGGTTGAAAATAGTAAAAATGGTAAAAAAAAATTGTGTGTTATAGCTTATGAGATCGTGAATTTTAATCCCCGCAGAATTATGTACCAATGGAAAAAACAACTAAAAGTGTCTAATAATTGTGGATTATAGCTGATAAAATTATGAGTTTTGGCCTCCAGAAATTTATTTGCCAACGGTTCGAAAAACTAAAAAGGCCAAAAATCTTGTGTTATAGCTCATGAAATTGTGAATTTTGACCAACACAAAATTAATTATCAACGTGTCAAAATGACTAAAATAAGCCAAAAAACACGAGTAATAGCTCTTGAAATTGTGAATTTTGGTCTCCGTGAAATTATTTTCTAACAGGCCGAAACGACTAAAAATGGCCAAAACTCATGGGTTATATTTGCCAATGGTCAAATCGACTAAAATAGTCAAAAATCATGGATTATAGCTCATGAAATCATGAATTTTAGATTTTCACAAAATTATTTGCCAATGGGTCGAAATGACTAAAAATAGCTAAAAATCGTGGGTTATAGCTCATGAAATCATGAATTTTGGCCTTAACAAAAAATCCAAAATATCGGTTATAGCTCGTGAAATTGTGAAATTATTTGCCAATGGGTTGAAATGACTAAAAATAGAACGACGTGAAATCGTGAATTTTGGTCTCTATGAAATTATTAGCTAATGGGTTGAAATAACTAACAATGGGCTAAAATCAGGGTTATAGTTCATGAAATTGTCAATTTTGGGAACCTCAAAATTATTTTGATAATGGGTGAAAATAACTAAAAATAATAAAAAATCATGTGTTATAGCTCATGAAATCGTGAATTTTGGCCTCTAGGAAATTATTTGGCAACGGGCTAAAATAACTAAAAATGACTAAAAAACATGGGTTTTAGCTCATAAAATTATGAATTTTGGATTCCGTAAAAATATTTTTCAATGGGTCGAAATGACTAAAAATAGCAAAAAATCTTCGGTTCTACCCCAAGAAATCATGAATTTCGGCCTCTTCGAAGTTATTTGCTAATGGATCTAAATGACTAAAACTGGTCAAGAACCATGGGTTATAGCTCATGAAATTGTGAATTTCGGCCTCCACGAAATTATTTGGCAATGGGTCGAAATGACTAAAAATGGTAATAAAACAGCGAGTTATAGCTCATGAAATTGTCAATTTTGGTCTTTGCAGAATTATGTGCCAATAGGTCAAAATGACTAAAAATGCCCAAAATCATGAATTTTGGCCTCCATGAAGTTATGAGCGAACGGGTTGAAATGAGAAAAAAATGACGAAAAATCATAGGTTATAGCTCATGAAATCATGAGTTTTGGACTCCGCAAAATTATTTGCCAATGGGTCGAATTGACAAAAATTAGTCAAAAATCGTTTATAGCCCACGAAATTGTGAATTTTAGTCTACACGAAATTATGTACCAATGGGTTGAAAATAGTAAAAATGGTAAAAAAAAATTGTGTGTTATAGCTTATGAGATCGTGAATTTTAATCCCCGCAGAATTATGTACCAATGGAAAAAACAACTAAAAGTGTCTAATAATTGTGGATTATAGCTGATAAAATTATGAGTTTTGGCCTCCAGAAATTTATTTGCCAACGGTTCGAAAAACTAAAAAGGCCAAAAATCTTGTGTTATAGCTCATGAAATTGTGAATTTTGACCAACACAAAATTAATTATCAACGTGTCAAAATGACTAAAATAAGCCAAAAAACACGAGTAATAGCTCTTGAAATTGTGAATTTTGGTCTCCGTGAAATTATTTTCTAACAGGCCGAAACGACTAAAAATGGCCAAAACTCATGGGTTATATTTGCCAATGGTCAAATCGACTAAAAATAGTCAAAAAATCATGGATTATAGCTCATGAAATCAAGAATTTTAATCTTCACAGAATTATGTGCCAACAGGTAGAAATGATAAAAAATCGTGGGTTATAGCTCATGAAATCGTAAATTTTGGCCTTCACAAATTAGTTTCCCAACGGATCGAAATGATTAAAAATAGCTAAAAATCGTGGGTTATAGAACTGATAGGTAAATAATGTGAACCCTAAAGTTGCAAGTATACAACCATCAAGTTATAGTATAAAAAGTTATCGATCCCACGAGGAAGGTGTTTGTATGATATTAATCTAAATTAGCTCTCTTGTTATGTGCGTGACAATTAGGATTGAACATAGTGAAAGTGAGTTGTGAGAGATAAGAGAGTGGTTGTGATTTAGTGCGAATGAAAATACAAATGAGAAAGAGAGTGAGTGTGGAGAGATTTAGAATATGGAGGTGAAATAAGCGCAAGTAAAAGAAAATATGATTGAGAGTGAAGTGAGAGTGCATATGTGCAAATGAAAGAAAAGCAAGAGAGAAAAGTGAGTATTGCAAATAAAAGAAAAACAAGATAGAGAGAGAATGAAAATTAGAAGAAAACAAAGAAAGAAAAGAAACAACTAAATAAAAACAAGAAAGTAAAAGATGGAGGGTTGATTTAAGATAGGAGGAGTCTAGAGTAGATCCACTTAGCTAATTTCAATCTCACAAGAGTCGTTGGATATAATGCTAGTTTCAAACGATCTCTAGAGATCCCCAATTATGATCTCCATGAACAAAAGAAAGGAGAAAACAAAGCGACACATAAAGAAGGTAGAATGTGGAGGATGATTAAAGATGACGGAATCTAGAGTAGATCCACTTAGCAAATCTCAATCTCACAAGAGTGCGTTGGATATAATGCTAGTTTCAAACAATTTCTAGGGATCCAAATAATAGCTCCACGTTTAGAAAAAGTGTGATTTCCAAGAGATCTTAAGCCTCAAGGCGAATTAAAGAAAAGAAAAGATAAATCAAAATTAATTACAAGAATTAAAGAGCAAGAATTAAAGACATTGCATGAAAGTAAATTGCATGAAAGTAAATCTACTCTAACAAGAAGAAAATAAAGAAATTGCAAACCCACATATTCATATCTTCATCCTCATCATCTTTCCATCATTGAACAAGGAGAAGAAACAAGTATAAATTATTTGCCACTGGGTAAAACTAGCTAAAAAGACAAAAAATGTGGGTTATAGCTCATGAACTCATGAATTTTGGATTCCGCAAAATTATTTGTCAATGGGTTGAAATGACAAAATGTGACAAAAAATCGTCAATTCTAGCCCACGAAATCGTGAATTTTGGTCTCTATGAAATTATTTGCCAATGGGTGAAAATGAATAAAAATGGTTCAAAGCGTGGGTTATAGCTCATGAAATCGTAAATTTTGGCCTTCACAAATTAGTTTCCCAACGGATCGAAATGATTAAAATAGCTAAAAATCGTGGGTTATAGAACTGATAGGTAAATAATGTGAACCCTAAAGTTGCAAGTATACAACCATCAAGTTATAGTATAAAAAGTTATCGATCCCACGAGGAAGGTGTTTGTATGATATTAATCTAAATTAGCTCTCTTGTTATGTGTGACAATTAGGATTGAACATAGTGAAAGTGAGTTGTGAGAGATAAGAGAGTGGTTGTGATTTAGTGCGAATGAAAATACAAATGAGAAAGAGAGTGAGTGTGGAGAGATTTAGAATATGGAGGTGAAATAAGCATAAGTAAAAGAAAATATGATTGAGAGTGAAGTGAGAGTGCATATGTGCAAATGAAAGAAAAGCAAGAGAGAAAAGTGAGTATTTGCAAATAAAAGAAAAACAAGATAGAGAGAGGAGAATGAAAATTAGAAGAAAACAAAGAAAGAAAAGAAACAACTAAATAAAAACAAGAAAGTAAAAGATGGAGGGTTGATTTAAGATAGGAGGAGTCTAGAGTAGATCCACTTAGCTAATTTCAATCTCACAAGAGTCGTTGGATATAATGCTAGTTTCAAACGATCTCTAGAGATCCCCAATTATGATCTCCATGAACAAAAGAAAGGAGAAAAACAAAGCGACACATAAAGAAGGTAGAATGTGGAGGATGATTAAAGATGACGGAATCTAGAGTAGATCCACTTAGCAAATCTCAATCTCACAAGAGTCGTTGGATATAATGCTAGTTTCAAACAATTTCTAGGGATCCAAATAATAGCTCCACGTTTAGAAAAAGTGTGATTTCCAAGAGATCTTAAGCCTCAAGGCTTAATTAAAGAAAAGAAAAGATAAATCAAAATTAATTACAAGAATTAAAGAGCAAGAATTAAAGACATTGCATGAAAGTAAATTGCATGAAAGTAAATCTACTCTAACAAGAAGAAAATAAAGAAATTGCAAACCCACATATTCATATCTTCATCCTCATCATCTTTCCATCATTGAACAAGGAGAAGAAACAAGTATAAATTATTTGCCACTGGGTAAAACTAGCTAAAAAGACAAAAAATGTGGGTTATAGCTCATGAACTCATGAATTTTGGATTCCGCAAAATTATTTGTCAATGGGTTGAAATGACAAAATGTGACAAAAAATCGTCAATTCTAGCCCACGAAATCGTGAATTTTGGTCTTTACGAAATTATTTGCCAATGGGTGAAAATGAATAAAAATGGTTCAAAACTGTGGGTTATAGCTCATGAAATTTATAATTTTGGTATGTTTAGAATCATGTGCCAATGGGTCAAAATGACTAAAAATGCCCAAAACTTATGGGTTATAGCTAATAAAATCATGAATTTCTGGCCACCGTGAAATTATTAACCAACCGATTGAAAAATGACCAAAAAATTATGGGTGATAGCTCATGAAATCATAAATTTAGGCCTCCACGAAATTATTTGTTAACGGGTCAAAATAACTAAAAATGGCCAAAAATTATAACATATAACCCAAGAAATTATGAATTTTAGCCTCAGTAAATTTATTTACAAGCGGTTCGAGATGACTAAAATGGTTAAAACCGTGGGTTATAGCTAATGAAATCATAAACTTTGGCCTCAGTAAAATTATTTGACAACGGGTCAAAACAACTAAGGCTCCGTTTAGATACCATGGTGTTTTACTTGTTTCCATGGTATTTTTGCCAAAAACAAAACACCATGCGTTTGAAAACCAATGTGTTTTTGAGCTAAATTATCCTCCAACCAAAATACAACACTTATTTCAAAACATCTTTTAGGTGTTTTAAGTTTGGTGTTTTGGTTTTGAGTTTGAGGATGTGTTGATATAATATCTAACATAATATATTAAATATAATTAATATATAGTTATTATCGACATGCTTATTATATTATATTATATTATATTATAGTTAATATAATATATTATTAATATTATTAAATAATATAAAAATATAATAATAAAATATCTTATATAATAATATAATAACATATTAAGTACTAGTATTTAATATGTTGATAATGCATTATATAATAATAAATAATAGTAATATATGAATAAACTAATAAAAATAATAAAAAGTTATTGATAATAAATAATAATATAATAATATACCATACTATATTATAATCACTATAATATTATTAAATATTTAATAAATAAATTATAATAAATTAATAATTATAAAATATTATATAATAGTAACATATTTAATAATAAAACAATAATATTGTAATAATATTATAATAATATATTTAATAGTAAATGTAATATAATATATAAAATATTAACATATTATATAATAAATAATATAATATATTATAAAGTAAAATAATTTTTAATACTAAAATAATTTATTGCTAACAAATGTTAATGTAAAAATAATATATTCGTAATATAATAATATTTATTTGTGTCATATATTATTAATATATTTTTAAAGTATTATTAATAAACTCTAACATATTAGAAACTATAATATATTATATAATATTAAAATATTTATGATATATTAATTTATTAATAATATAATAGTAATAACATAATATTAACATTATTAATAATATTATATTATATTAATAATAGTATAATATTATATTAATAATAAAATAATAGTAATTTATAAATATTATATATTATATAACAATAACAAATTGATATACCAAAATAATTAAATATATCATTATTTTAAAATAATATGTAATAATTAGAATATAATATAACACATTAACGGATCGAAGCGATTAATGAGTTGACTATTTTAAAATATATCATCGGTTATAGCTCATGAAATTGTGAATGTTGGTCTACGTGAAATTATTTACTAACGGATCGAAACTATTAAAAATGACCAAAAATTATGGGTTATAGCTCATGAAATTATGAATTTTAGCCTATAGTAAAGTATTTGCCAATGCGTCGAAATGACAAGAAATAACTAAAAAATGTGGGTTAGCTCATGAGATCTTGAAAATTGGAGTCTGCAAAATTATTTGTCAATGGGTTAAAATAACTAAAATTGGCAAAAAAAAAATCATGGGCTTCTAGCCCAGAAAATCATGATGGCCTCCGCGAAATTATTTAGCAATGGGTCGAAACGACTAAAAATGGTAAAAAATAATGGGTTATAGCTCACGAAATTGTGAATTTTGGTCTCCACAGAATAATGTGCCAATTGGTTGGAATGACGAAAAAAGACCAATAATCATGGGTTTTAGGTCATGAAATCATGAATTTTAGCCTCCGTAAATTTATTTACAAACGGTTCGAGATGACTAAAAATGGTTAAAAACCGTGGGTTATAGCTCATAAAATTGTGAATTTTGGCCTACGCAAAATTATTTATCAATAGGTCGAAAGGACTAAAAATAGCCAAAAAAATATTGGTATAGCTCATGAAATCATGAATTTTGATCTCCGCAAAATTATTTATAAATGGGTTGAAATGACTAAAAATATCTAAAAATCATGGGTTATATTTCATGTAATCATGAATTTTGGTCACCGTGAAATTATTTAACAATGGTTCATAACAACTAAAAATTGCCCAAAATCGTGCGTTAGAGCTCATGAAATTGTGAATTTTGGGCTCTGTGGAATTTCTTGCCAACGGGTCGAAACGACTAAAATGGCCAAAAATTATGGGTTATAGCTCATGAAATCATGAATTTTGGCCTCTATGAAATTATTTAGCAATGGGTGAAGCGACTAAAATGGCCAAAAATTATGGGTTATAGCTCACGAAATTGTGAATTTTGGCCTCCACAAAATTATTTACCAATGGGTCCAAACGGCAAAAATGGCCAAAAATTGTGGGTGGCAAAAAATTATGGGTTACAGCACACGAAATCGTGAATTGTGGCCTCAATGTAATTATTTGCTAATGGTAGAAATGACTAAGAAATGGCCAAAAATTGTGGGTTTAACACGTAAAATCATGAATTTCGGCCTCTATGAAATTATTTGCCAACGGGTTGAAATGACAAGGCATGGAAAAAAATTCTAGGTTATAGCTCATGAAATCATGAATTTTAGACTCCGCAAAATTATTTATCAATCGCTCAAAACGACTAAAATAAAAAAATTGTCAAAAATCGTGGGTTATAGTACAAGAAATCGTGCATTTCGTCCACCGCGAAATTATTTGACACAAGTCAAAACAACTAGAAATAACCAAAAATCATGTGTTACGCTCATGAAATTGTGAATTTTAGCCTTCGTAAAATTATTTGCCGATAGGTTGAAATGACTAAATATAGCTAAAAAGTAATCGGTTATATCTCATGAAATCCTAAATTTTTGCCTCCCCGAAATATTTTACCAATGGGTCTAAACAACTACAAGTGGACAAAAAACATGGGTTATAGGTCACAAAATTATGAATTTTGGACACCATGAAATTATTTGTCAACGGGTCGAAACGACTAAAAATGGCCAAAAAATTATGGGTTATAGCCCATGAAGTCAAAAATTTGGGCCACTGTAAAATTATTTCCAAATGAGTCGAAACGACTAAAAATGGAAATAAATTTGTATAGCTCATGAAATTGTGAATTGTGACAATCATAAAATTATTTCTCAATGGGTCTAAACGATTAAAATTAACCACATCCATAGGTTATAGCCAATGAAATCATTAATCTTGGCTTCTGCGAAATTATTTGACAATGGGCCAAAACAATAAAAAATGGCCATAACTCATGAGTTATAGCTCATAAAATTGTGAATTTTGATCTCTTCCGAAATATGAGCCAATGGGTCGAAATGACTAAAAATTATCAAAAATCGTGGGTTATAACTCATGAAATCATAGATTTTGGCTTAGTTAAAATTATTTTCTAACAGGTTGAAACAACAAAACATGGCGAAAAATCATAGGTCATAGCTAATGAAATCATGATTTTGGACTCTACAAAATTATTTACCAATGGGTCCAAACAACTAAAGTTGTCAGAATATGTGGGTTCTACCCATGAAATCAAAATTTTGGCCTCCACAAGATTATTTGCCAATGGCTCGAAGCGACTAAAATGGTAAAAATAATGGGTTATAGCTCATAAAATTGTGAATTTTGATCTCTTCGAAATATGAGCCAATGGGTCGAAATGACTAAAATGGCCAAAAATTATGGGTTATAGCTCATGAAATCATGAATTTTAGCCTCAGTAAATTTATTTACAAGCGGTTCGAGATGACTAAAATGGTTAAAACCGTGGGTTATAGCTCATAAAATTGTGAATTTTGGCCTCCACAAAATTATTTACCAATCAGTTAAAATGACTAAAATGGCCAAAAATTATGGGTTATAGCTCATGAAATCATGAATTTTGATCTCCATAAAATTATTTATAAATGGGTTGAAATGACTAAAAATATCTAAAATCATGGGTTATATTTCATGTAATCATGAATTTTGGTCACCGTGAAATTATTTAACAATGGTTCATAACAACTAAAAATTGCCCAAAATCGTGCGTTAGAGCTCATGAAATTGTGAATTTTGGGCTCTGTGGAATTTCTTGCCAGCGAATTGAAGCGACTAAAATGGCCAAAAATTATGGGTTATAGCTCATGAAATCATGAATTTTGACCCCACGAAATTATTTACCAATGGGTCCAAACGGCAAAAATGGCCAAAAATTATGGGTTATAGCTCATAAAATTGTGAATTTTGGCCTCCACAAAATTATTTACCAATGGGTCCAAACGGCAAAAATGGCCAAAATTGTGGGTGGCAAAAATTATGGGTTATAGCTCACGAAATTGTGAATTTTGGCCTCAAAAATTATTTGCCAATGGCTCGAAGCGACTAAAATGGCCAAAATTGTGGGTTTAACACGTAAAATCATGAATTTTGGCCTCAAAAATTATTTGCCGATAGGTTGAAATGACTAAAATGGCCAAAATTGTGGGTGGCAAAAATTATGGGTTATAGCTCATGAAATCATGAATTTTAGACTCATAAAATTATTTATCAATCGCTCAAAAGCGACTAAAATAAAAAATTGTCAAAAATCGTGGGTTATAGCACATGAAATCATGAATTTTGGCCTCCACAAAATTATTTGACACAAGTCAAAACAACTAGAAATAACCAAAAATCATGTGTTACGCTCATGAAATTGTGAATTTTGGCCTCCACAAAATTATTTGCCGATAGGTTGAAATGACTAAATATAGCTAAAAAGTAATCGGTTATATCTCATGAAATCCTAAATTTTTGCCTCCCGAAATATTTTACCAATGGGTCTAAACAACTACAAGTGGACAAAAAACATGGGTTATAGGTCACAAAATTATGAATTTTGGACACCATGAAATTATTTGCCAACAGTCGAAACAACTAAAATAGCCAAAATTATGGGTTATAGCCCATGAAGTCAAAAATTTGGGCCTCTGTAAAATTATTTCCAAATGAGTCGAAACGACTAAAAATGGAAATAAATTTGTATAGCTCATGAAATTGTGAATTGTGACAATCATAAAATTATTTCTCAATGGGTCTAAACGATTAAAATTAACCACATCCATAGGTTATAGCCAATGAAATCATTAATCTTGGCTTCTGCGAAATTATTTGACAATGGGCCAAAACAATAAAAAATGGCCATAACTCATGAGTTATAGCTCATAAAATTGTGAATTTTGATCTCTTCCGAAATATGAGCCAATGGGTCGAAATGACTAAAAATTATCAAAAATCGTGGGTTATAACTCATGAAATCATAGATTTTGGCTTCCGTTAAAATTATTTTCTAACAGGTTGAAACAACAAAACATGGCGAAAAATCATAGGTCATAGCTAATGAAATCATGATTTTTGGACTCTACAAAATTATTTACCAATGGGTCCAAACAACTAAAGTTGTCCGGAATATGTGGGTTCTACCCATGAAATCAAGAATTTTGGCCTCCACAAGATTATTTGCCAATGGCTCGAAACGACTAAAATGGTCAAAAATCGTGGTTTATAGCTCATGAAATCATGAATTTTAGTCTATGAAGAAATATGTTTGAACAGGTCAAAATGACTAAACGGATCAAAACGACTAAAAATGGCCAAAAATCATGGTTTTTAACTCCTAAAATTATTGGTCTTCGTGAAATAATTTGCCAATGGGTCCAAACGGCAAAAAATGGCCAAATATCGTGTATTATAGCTAATGAAATCATGAAATTTGGTCACAACAAAATTATTTGACAATAAATCAATATAACTAAAAATAGCCAAAATTTAAGTATAGCTCATGAAATCATGAATTTTGACCCCACGAAATTATTTACCAATTAGTCGAAACGACGAAAAATAGCAAAAATTATCCGTTATAACTTATGAAATCTTAAATTTTGGCCTCCACAAAATTATTTACCAATCAGTTAAAATGACTAAAAATGGCCAAAAAAATATGGGTTATTGCCCATGAAATTATAAATTTTGACCATCGTGAACTTATTTGCGTACGGGTCGAAACTACTTAAAATAGCCAAAAATTATGAGCTATAGCTCAGAAATCGTGAATTTTTGGCTTAATAAAATTATTTGCCAATCGGTCGAAATGACTGAAAATTATGAATTTTGATCTTTATGAAAATTTTGGCCAATGGGTCAAAATGACTAAAGATTGCCTAAAATCGTGGGTTCTAGCCCCCGAAATCTTGAATTTCGGCCTCTGCAAAATTATTTGCCAATCGATTGAAAAGATTAAAAATGCTCAAAATCATAGGTTATAACTCACAAAATCATGAGTTTTGTGCTTCGCAGATTGTGTGTCAATTGATCGATACGACTAAAAATGGGCGAAAATCATTGATTACAACTCATGAAATCGAGAATTTTGGTCTCCGTAGAATTACGTGCCAATGGGTCGACATGATTGAGAATGGCCGAAAATCATGGGTTATAACACATGAAATCATTTATTTTTTTCTCCACAGAATTATGTGCCAATGGGTCAACACGAGTAAAAATGGCTAAAAATCATGCATTATAGCTCATGAAAGCATGAATTTTTTATCACCGTAAAATTATTTGTCAACAGGTCGAAACAACTAAAAATGATGAAAAATCGTGGGTTATAGCACATGAAATCATGAATTTTGGCCTCAAAAAAATTATTTGCCAGCTGTTTGGGTCGAAAGTTGATTTCTTTGTAAAACTTGAGAAAATTACACTTTTGGTTCTCAGTTACAAGAAAAATTAAATAACTCTCTCACAAACTCGAACAAAAGACGCTACAAGTGTAGATCTCTTGTTTTTGTGGGACTTTGCTGTCTTGGGGGCCAGCGTAATCCGTGGACCACCAAGCAACGATCGTCGAATCGACGGGGTTTAGTTAGTGCTTCGCAAAGGAAACAAGAACTTCAGCAAATATCTTAGCAAGGTAAGATATCTACTCTTCTCAAGAATAAGTCAAGGCTTAAACTTCGAGGAATCTCCGTGGATTGTGTTCTTGAACTCAGGAGCTTGGATTCGACTTTTCCCTTTCGATGGCCGACCCCACGCAAGTGGGCGTAGGAGGGTATTTATAGTCTTTGGGAAGCGTGCCCACAAGTATCATAAGTCTTGAAGATTTGCGATTAGCGCGGCGGCTGGTACCTTCGGCTAAAGCACCTAAGCTCAGCGGCGGTTATTAATTTTCCGGCTGGCGGCGGCGGTATGATTGCCTACGGCCCGGTGGCGGCGATCGCAGTCCTTCCAGTGCTGCGGTTTTCACGCTTTTTAGGCGCGATTAAATGCCTAGAATTACGCCTAGTGGTATCTTCGGCGTGTAACCGCCTATGCGCGTGCGAGCGTCTCTGCATTGATAAAGTCAAGTGGGCCCCATCGGCATTGATTTAGACCCTTCAAGAGCTCATTTTAAGTATTACGGGTGTCACCATTATTTGGCGAGACACAAGTAAATGTCTCGCTAGTCGCGAGACACATCAAATGTCTCGCTTCGTGCGAGGCACACACAAATGTCGCTAATAGCGAGACACATCAAATGTCTCGCTTCGTGCGAGGCACACACAAATGTCGCTAATAGCGAGACACATCAAATGTCTCGCTTCGTGGCGAGACACAAACAAATCTGCATAGCGTAGCGAGACACAATCTCCCATGTGTTGACTTCTTGAGATTTCGGCGGCGTTGTTCTTCGATCTTCTCATGATTTAGTCATATTTGAGGTTCTTCAATTTTGATGCCTACACCAGCGTGTCCAAATGACTAAAAATAGTAAAAAATGTGTTATAGCGCATGAAATCATGAATTTTGGCCTCTGTGAAATTATTAGCCAATTGAAATGATAAAAATTACAAAATATTATTGGTTTTAGCTCATTAAATCAATAAATTTGGACTTTACAAAATTATTTGCCAATGGGTCAAAGCGACTAAAATTGGCCAAATCGTGGGTTATAGTTCACGAAATCGTCGGTTTGTACCCGTGAAATTATTTGCCAATGGGTTGAAACAACTAAAATTAGCCAAAAATTGGGTACTATAGCACAAGAAATCATGAATTTTAGGCTCCATAAAATTATTTGCTAGCGGTCAAAATGACTAAAAATAGCCAAAAATCATGGGTTATAACTCATGAAATCATGAATTTTAGATTTCGTAAATTTATTTATGAATGGGGCGAAATGACTAAAAATGGCTAAAACTCATTGGTTCTAGCCCATAAAATTGTGAATTTTGGCCTTTACGAAATTATTACCCAGAGGGTCAAAACGATAAAAAATGGCCAAAAATCATGAGTTATAGCTCATGAATTCATGAAGTTTAGCCTCCATCAAATTATTTACAAACAGGTTGAAATGATAAAAAATGTTAAATAAATATGGATTATAGCTCATGAAATCATGAGTTTTGGGCAACACAAAATTATTTGGCAATGGGTCAAAATGACTAAAATGGCTAAAACTCATTGGTTCTAGCCCATAAAATTGTGAATTTTGGTCTCCATAAATTTATTTGCCAATGGGTCGAAATGACTAAAATTGATCATAAATCATGGGTTATAGCTCATGAAATTGTGAATTTTAATCTACGAAGAATTATGTACTAATGGGTCGAAACAACTAAAATTAGCCAAATATCGTGGGTTCTAGACTATGAAATCGTGAATTTTTGCGCTCATGAAATTGTGAATTTTGGCATCCACAAATTTATTTACCAACAGATCAAAAAGACTATAAATTTATTTACCAAAGTTTTCAGACTCCTCTGTATTTTGTCGAGGGTCCGAATACTTTGGATAAGATGCTTTGCTTCGCTCAACGTTGAACTTTGTAGAAGAGGCCCATGTTTTGCTTCAGCTTGAATCCTCGGCTACGGCCGACCATACTTTGGGATCAATAGCTGTTGCATTTGTATTTGGATTGATTGAAATGTCAAGTCGATTTTGGACTAATCATCTTCATCTTGAAAATCACCACTTGGGTTATAATTGAAATGCCTTGAGAATCATTCGCAGAAAAAAGCGCCGCCTGGTTTTCTCAATATCGATTTCCGTGAAAGCTTCTATATGTAATATCTGGAATTGTCCCACTTGAAGAAAGCGAAGGGCAACTCGGTGTCTCGCTCAAAAGGACCGCCACGAATCCTGTCGAGCATGCTTGAGCTTCCTGAGGCGATGTAATGGCACATTTGCATTAGCAATGAGTTACAAAGTGCATTAAAATCACGGTAGGAGAAAGTGCTTGACCCCGGCAGAAGAATGAACCCACCGCCTCAAGTTATTGCTTGTATGATAGATATAGGATTTTGGCAAACCCTCGACCATCAGCGGATTTGATGAGCCTTTACCAACTACCGTTTGAGTTGGGCTAGCATGTAGATTATTTGAGTCCGTTCTACATGTTACGTTGTGCTAAAAGAGTAAATTCTCTTAGACTTTATGCTACGATATTGAATAATGAGGCTTGATCAATTATCACGGAATTGATTACCCTAAGAAGATGTGTTAGATGCGACTTATCTCCGATAAGGACGAGATAATGTCCCTATGCATGAAGGCATAGTTTAGGTGTCATTAGGTAATGACATCTATGCTACGATATTGAATAATGAGGCTTGATCAATTATCACTGAATTGATTACCCTACAGTTAGATCACCGACTTATCTCTCGATAAGGGACAGAGATAACATCCCTATGCATAAAAGCATAATTTAGGTGTCATTAGGTAATGACATCTATGCTACGATATTGAATAATGAGGCTTGTGGAATTTGTGTTCTCTGGGGTGAAAACGAACCCGCTGTGTCTCGGGGCTTAAAACGAACTCGCCAGGTTTCTCGGGGCTAAAACGAACCCTCGTTATCGAGTAGACCTCTCATTCATAAAATGAATCGAGAGGGGATTTTGACCGTGGTCCTAACTGTAGGAAGGTTTGACCAAGTGGGAGTGAAAATTAAAAAATGATCCTAACTGTAGGAATGTTTGATCGGGATAAGAGTTTTGTGACAATCCTAACTGTCGGAAGGTTTGATCGCTCAATCCTGAAATGGACCTCTCGTTCATGGAAGGAATCAAGAGGGGATTTTGACCATGGTCCTAACTGTAGGAAGGTTTGACCAGGATATTTATTTGAGACAATCCTAAGCGTAGGAAGGTTTGATTGCTCAATGTGAAAGTGGACCTCTCGTTCATGGAAAGAATCGAGAGGGGATTTTGGCCGTGGTCCTAACTGTAGGAAGGTTTGACCAGGATATTTATTTGAGACAATCCTAACTGTAGGAAGGTTTGATTGCTCAATGTGGAAGTGGACCTCTCGTTCATGGAAAGAATCGAGAGGGGATTTTGACTGTGGTCCTAACTGTAGGAAGGTTTGACCAGGATAGGAATTTTTGAGACAATCCTAACTGTAGGAAGGTTTGATTGCTCAATGTGAAAGTGGACCTCTCGTTCATGGAAGGAATCGAGAGGGGATTTTGATTATGGTCCTAACTGTAGGAAGGTTTGACCACTCAATCTGGAAGTGGACATCTCGTTCATGGATTATCCACCCCCAGCTTTCTTTGCAAAATTGGGCTCTTATACTCATCGGAGGAATTAGGAGGAGCAGTTTAATCTCTTGTACTCATCGGAGAAAAGGAGCAGCTTTATACTCAGATACCCGGAGTATAGAGGGAGCAGCTTTATACTCATATACCCTGGAGTCCGAGGGAGCAGCTTTATACTCAGATAATTGCCGGAGTACGAGGGAGCAGCTTTATACTCAGATAATTGCCGGAGTCCGAGGGAGCAGCTTTATACCAGATAATTGCCGGAGTACGAGGGAGCAGCTTTATACTCAGATACCTGCCTGAGTCAAGTTTGATTTTTATTTCTAAGTAAGACGCCGGCTTCAACCAAGGCTTGGATGATGGCCTTGAGCTAAGCAATCCTTTGTAGGATGGAGGATCCTCCTCGCACGTTATCGCATTTAGGGTCCGTTTTGTTACCTCTTGGTTTGTAATTGAGGCAACTTGATTTTGTTGTTATCAAGGAGGTGTTTGAAGATGATTGGAACTTCTTCGTCCTTGAAAGAGTATGTCTGTGGAATTCGATGAAGCTTTTTGCTGCCGCTATTATGACGCTTGACCAACAAAGAAATACAGATGCCTTTCCTCTATTACGAGAGGAAAAATTTATACGAGGGTCGACCATCTTTTAGCCTCTTCGGCTTTCTTCCCGAGGAAACGTCTCGGCTTGTTCTCCTTGTATTTTTAGGTCTTTCCACGTAGTTGGTGGGGCGACCCCATGACTTCCAAAGAATTCTATAGAAAGATTGTTGTGGCAAGTCTTCAATATGAACTTTTCAAGAATTGATCCCTCGCACTATAGCTTTATTGCGAATCGCTAACGAAGGTGTCGATTGTCTCCCCACCTTTCTCGCTGCCTAGGAGAGTTCCAATCGAGACTTCGGTGTCGTCATCGAAGAAGTTGCTGAGAAAAGAACTTTCCATGTCCTCCCAGCAGTTAATACTCCCGGTCTTGAATCTTCGATACCAATCGAAGGCAGCTCCGCGAAGAGTACCGACGAATGACCGAACCATCAGAGGCTCGTTTCCCGAGATTACCCCCAAATGTGATTTGAAGTAAATCAGGTGTTGTGAAGGTGACCCTCTCCCGTCAAATGGCGTGAAGTTGATCAAATTGAATTTTCGCGTAAGGAATTGAATCCCACTCCTAGGATATACGGACACGATGCCGCCCTTTCTCCTCAGACGGACATCAAAGCATTGATTTTATTTTCAAGCTCTTTCATCCTTTCGCCATCATCCTCCCCTTTCTTTGCAAAATTGGGCTCTTATACTCATCTGAGGAATTAGGAGGAGCAGTTAATCTCTTGTACTCATGGAGAAAAGGAGCAGCTTTATACCGTGATACCCGCCGGAGTATAGAGGGAGCAGCTTATACTCATATAATTGGAGTCCGAGGGAGCAGCTTATACTCAGATACCCGTTTGAGTACGAGGGAGCAGCTTATACTCAGATAATTGCCGGAGTCCGAGGGAGTGCTATCGATACTGTACGAGGGAGCAGCTTTATACTCAGATACCGTCGGAGTCAAGTTTGATTCAAATTTATTTCGCTAAGACGCCGGCTTCAACCAAGGCTTGGATGATGGCCTTGAGAGCTAAGCAATCCTTTGTAGGATGGAGGATCCTCCCGTACCAGGGTCCGGTGTTTTGTTAGCCTCCTCTTGGTTTGTAATTGAGGCAACTTGATTTTGTTGTTATCAAGGAGGTGTTTGAAGATGATTGGAACTTCTTCGCCCTGAAAGAGTGTGTCCGTGGAATTTCGATGAAGCTTTTTACGCGCCGCTATTGGCGACGCTTGACCAACAAAGAATACAGATGCCTTTCCTCTATTACGAGAGGAAAAATTTACTCGAGGGGTCGCCCATCTTTTCGCCTCTTTCTTCCTTCCGAGGAAACGCTCGCTTGTTCTCCTTGTATTTTAGGTCTTTCATGGGATCTACCCCATGACTTCCAAAGAATTCTATAGAAAGATTGTTGTGGCAAGTCTTCAATATGAACTTTTCAAGAATGGATCCCTCGCAATTAGCTTTATTGCGAATCGCTTGAAGGTGTCGATTGTCTCCCCACCTTTCGCTGCCTAGGAGAGTTCTAATCGAGACTTCGTGTCGCCATCGAAGAAGTTGCCAGAAAAGAACTTTCCATGTCCTCCCGCCAGCTAATACTCCCGGCCTTGAATCTTCGGATATAATTCGCCAAGAGTACCGACGAATGACCGAACCATCGAGGCTCAAGCTTCCCAGATTACCCCAAATGTGATTTGAAGTAAATCGGTGTTGTGAAGGTGACCCTCTCCGCCAAATGGCGGAAGTTGATCAAATTGAATTTTTACGTAAGGAATTGAATCCCACTTCCTAGGATAATGACACACGATGCCACCTTTTGACTTCCTCGACGACATCAAAGCATTGATTTTATTTTCAAGCTCTTTCATCCTTTCGCCATCATCCTCCCTTTGTTTTGGATCGCCTAATAGGAAGAATTGGACCATTTCCACCTTGAGCATCAAATGGAGCTTTTTAGGTTGATCGATAAATGTGTTCATCAATCTCCTAATCATCGCTCTCGACATTATGAGCATTATGTGGGTAACTCCACCTTGTTGACTGGATTCAGCCGTTGATCGACCCTGCCAGTAAACGTTAGTTTGCAACTCCCTCATTCGCTGCATGGCTAGCTCCATCTCGTTTCATTTCGCCTTAAGCTCTTCTCTTTGCTTAGCTAAGGCTTCTTGTAACATTTGAGCGGGACATCGGAGTAATGGTAAAAGCTTCTGGGATGACAACCAACACTTGACATTGTGTCATGGAAGCTATCGCCGAATTGATGTCGAGCTTGATCATCGATGACTCTCCCTCATGCATCCTTCTATAGTCGGCGCGCTGAGTAGCTCGCGAATTGTAATCGACATCTCATTGAAATGGTGTCGAATTTTCCTCCGGAGTGAAGTCGGGGTCCTCGTCCATTCTTGGCCCTTTTCCTTTGTTCACCATATTAATGGTGACTTGGAAATTCATCCGATGAATGGCGATCTTTTTCTTCGTCGCTTTGACTGCTTAAATCTTCCGTTGTTGGCAAGGAAAGCCTCTCAATAATCGGGTTTTGTGATTGAGCGCTTGACTCCTAACGTACATCCCCGATAACAACGCCTTGATTAGTTGTGCACACACGAGCAAGAACAATTTATTTCGCCGATCGCCCTTCTTTTCAGGTTGCCACCCCCGATGGTGTGGTTGGTGTGGTTTATCACAAATGCACTTCCACCCCAAGTGTAGCGTTGTCCTTAGTGGAGGACCGTCTTCTTTTGGTGGCGTCGATCATTTGACACAGGAAGCACTTCATCGAAGTTGTCTTGGTACAAATCACAAGTGTTTTATCATCTCTTGTGACTTCGAATCCACGCCTCGAGTTCTTCCCTTTAGTAGTTCGCGGACCCTTGCGGGATGCTCAAGCGAGATGCAATGGTTACGGAGACACGAGATATTTCGGCTTGCTCGGACTCTTACGGGCGGGGTAACTCAACCGTTTCTTCATTGGTACCTTGCCTTTATTTCCAGCCGTGACCAAGGCGACTAAACACCTAAGTTAACGGATTTCCGGACTTAACGCTGATACCTCAAATGAAAATGGAAGAAAGGGCGAAAAGTCAAATTTTCGCTAGCAGAGTTAGAGGACCTCGCTATGGTAGCGGCAACGCCATTGCTGTTCGTATCGCCTCGCAGTAACGCCGAATCGCCTCTACCGAAGAATTGGCGCAGGCGACTTTGAGCCAATTTGACGCTGACTTCGACCCAAACTTTGTGATTTTGAGTTGATTCCCCGTTGATTTTTCTCGCGCTTAACAATGGCACGCATGAGCAACGCGCACGATGCTTTTGGCCCTTTCGTCAATCGTCCTTTGACGAACCCATTCTTCCTCGGGAGGAATGCCGACGATTGAGAGATTGTGCTTGTTGATGCCTTTGATCACGCGAGTTCGATAGTGAACTCCATCCGCTGACTCCTGGCTGTTCGCCTCGACGGGCCATCTTTTTGGCGAAGTTCTTCGCCGAGTCACTTGGAGATCAGAGGAAATCGCCGCCAGTTTAACGAGAATCGCTAAGATTACGTAACAACCTCCTCTTAGGGGATGAGATCCGACACTTGACATTGTGTCATGGAGCTATCGCCGAATTGATGTCGAAGCTTAGATCATCGATGACTCTCCCTCATGCATCCTTCTATAGTCGATCGTTGAGTAGCTCGCAATTGTAATCGACATCTCATTGAAATCCTCGTGCGACTTTTCCCCGCCGAGTGAAGTCGTGGTCCTCGCCCATTGCTGGCCCTTTTCCTTTGTTCACCATATTAATGGTGACTTGATTCATCCGATGAATGGCGGATCTTCTTTTTCTTGAGTCGTCTTGACTCGGCTTCAAATCTTCCGTTGTTGGCAAGGAAAGCCTCTCGAATCTTGAAGCTCTTTGTGATTGAGCGTTTGACTCGGAACAGGCACATCCTGATAACAACGTCTTGATTAGTTGTGCACACGAGCAAGAACAATTTATTTCGTCGATCGTCCTCTTTAGGTGTTGCCACCCCCGATGGTGTGGTTGGTGTGGTTTATCACAATTGCACTTCCACCCCAAGTGTAACGTTGTCCTTAATTGGAGGACACGTCTTCTTTTGGTGGCGTCGATCATTTGACCTGGGAAGCACTTCATCCGCTGAAGTTGTCTTGGTACAAATCACAAGTGTTTTATCATCTCTTGTGACTTCACGAATCACACGCCGAAGTTCTTCCTTTAGTAGACTTCGCGGACCCCTTGCGGGATGCTCAAGCGAGATGCAATTGGAATTGGAGACTGAGATATTTCGGCTTGCTCGGGACTCTTACGGGCGGGGTAACTCAACCGTTTCTTCATTGGTACCTTGCCTTTATTTCCGCAGCCTGGACCAAGGCGATTAAACACGGGTTAACGGATTTCCGGACTTAACGGTTGATACCTCAGTAGGAAAAATGGAAGAAAGGGGCGAAAAGTCAAATTTTCGCTAAGGCATGGAGGGCTGCCACCGCTTTTGGCGGCGATTCTTCGCTGTTGGCGAAGGCAGCTTAGTCTCTCGCTAACGCGAGCAGCTCAACTATCTGGTGAAGAATTCGGCGAACTCTTGAGCCAATTTTGCGTTGACTGGGACCCAAAC
This sequence comes from Asparagus setaceus, assembly GCA_012295165.1. NCBI lineage: Eukaryota > Viridiplantae > Streptophyta > Magnoliopsida > Asparagales > Asparagaceae > Asparagus > Asparagus setaceus. The sequence goes on from CM022705.1 coordinate 16,195,817, forward strand.
TTTGTGATTTTGAGTTGATTCCACGGTTGATTTCGACTCCTGCGCCTTGCGAACAATGGCGATGCATGAGCAGCGTGCCACGATGCTTTTAGGCGCTCCTTCCTTGTCAATCGGGTCCTTTTGGCGAGAACCCATTCTTCCTTGGGAGGAATGCCGACGATTGAGAGATTGCGCTTGTTGATGCCTTTGATCCGTGAGTTCGATAGTGAACTCCATCCGCTGACTCCGTGAGCTCGGGCGAATCGACGCCATCTTTGACGCCGCTTTGGCGAAGCTCTCTTCGTCGGATCAGTTGAGATCTTGTTGAGAGGGGAACGCCGCCGCAAAGCTAACGAGAATCGCTAGCATTACAACGTAACCAACTCTTTAGGATGAGATCCTCCGATGTTTGCGGGGTGAGGAGGACTTCGATGTGGAAGAGGAGAGATACTCTTGAATTTGGCTTGATCGAAGAAGTAGTCTATTCCATCAACCATGAGGTCTACCGACGCCGCAAGGTCGCGACACAACGATCTCGGGCTCGAGACCGTTGGCTCCCCAATAGTGCGCCATCGTGTTTGGGTCGAAAGTTGATTTCTTTGTAAAACTTGAGAAAATTACACTTTTGGTTCTCGTTACAAGAAAAATTAAATAACTCTCTCACAAACTCGAACAAAAGACGCTACAAGTGTAGATCTCTTGTTTTTGTGGGACTTTGCGTCTTGGGGGCGTAATCCGTGGACCACCGAGCAACGATCGTCGAATCGACGGGGTTTAGTTAGTGCTTCGCAAAGGAAACAAGAACTTCAGAAATATCTTAGCAAGGTAAGATATCTACTCTTCTCAAGAATAAGTCAAGGCTTAAACTCGAGGAATCTCCGCGTGGATTGTGTTCTTGAACTCCTAGCTTGGATTTTCGACTTTTCCCTTTCGATGGCCGACCCCACGCAAGTGGGCGTAGGAGGGTATTTATAGTCTTTGGGAAGCGTGCCCACAAGTATCATGTGCTGAAGATTTGCAGCGAAGCGCGGCACCAGCCGCCGCTTAAGCCGCTTCGCCATCGGGCGGCAAGAATACTACCGGGCCATGGTGGCAAGATACGCTTCACGATCGGCGCAGGCAGTGGCCGCCCTCCAAATTGCCAGAACGTTTTCCTCGCTTTGGCACGATTAAATGCCTAGAATTACGCCTAGTGGGCGATCTTCGCGGTAACCGCCATTAACGGTTCAACGCTTCGCATTGATAAAGTCAAGTGGGCCCCATCGGCATTGATTTAGACCCTTCAAGAGCTCATTTTAAGTATTCTGGTGTCTCAGATTTGGCGAGACACAAGTAAATGTCTCGCTAGTCGCGAGACACATCAAGGTGTCTCGCTTCGTGCGAGGCACACAAGTGTCTCGCTAATAGCGAGACACATCAAGGTGTCTCGCTTCGTGCGAGGCACACAAGTGTCTCGCTAGTCGCGAGACACATCAAGGTGTCTCGCTTCGTGCGAGGCACACAAGTGTCTCGCGATCAGAGCGCAGACACAATCTCCCATGTGTTGACTTCTTGAGATTTCGACGACGTTGTTCTTCGATCTTCTCATGATTTAGTCATATTTGAGGTTCTTCAGCAATTTTTGATGCCTACACCAGCGTGTCCAAATGACTAAAAATAGTAAAAAAATGTGTTATAGCGCATGAAATCATGAATTTTGGCCTCTGTGAAATTATTAGCCAACGGGTCGAAATGATAAAAAATTACAAAATATTATTGGTTTTAGCTCATTAAATCAATAAATTTGGACTTTACAAAATTATTTGCCAATGGGTCAAAACGACTAAAATTGGCCAAATCGTGGGTTATAGTTCACGAAATCGTCAGTTTTGGCCACCGTGAAATTATTTGATAACGGGTCAGAACAACTAAAAATAGCCAAAAATTGGGTACTATAGCACAAGAAATCATGAATTTTAGGCTCCATAAAATTATTTGCTAGCGGGTCAAAATGACTAAAAATAGCTAAAACGTGGGTTATAACTCATGAAATCATGAATTTTAGATTTCGTAAATTTATTTATGAATGGGGCGAAATGACTAAAAATGGCTAAAACTCATTGGTTCTAGCCCATAAAATTGTGAATTTTGGCCTTTACGAAATTATTACCCAGAGGGTCAAAACGATAAAAAATGGCCAAAAATCATGAGTTATAGCTCATGAATTCATGAAGTTTAGCCTCCATCAAATTATTTACAAACAAAGTTGAAATGATAAAAATGTTAAATAAATATGGATTATAGCTCATGAAATCATGAGTTTTGGGCAACACAAAATTATTTGCCAATGGGTCAAAGCGACTAAAATTGGCCAAAAATCATGTGTTCTAGCCCATGAAATCGTGAATTTTAGCCTCCACAAAAGTATTTGCCAATGGGTCGAAATGACTAAAATTGATCATAAATCATGGGTTATAGCTCATGAAATTGTGAATTTTAATCTACGAAGAATTATGTACTAATGGGTCGAAACAACTAAAATTAGCCAAATATCGTGGGTTCTAGACTATGAAATCGTGAATTTTTGCGCTCATGAAATTGTGAATTTTGGCATCCACAAATTTATTTACCAACAGATCAAAAAGACTATAAATGGCCAAAAATCATGTGTTATAGCTCATGGATTTATGAATTTTGGCTTATACAAAATTATTTGCTAACGGGTCAAAATAATTAAAAATAGCTAAAAACCTGGGTAATAGCTCATGAAATCATGAATTGTGGTCTATGCGAATCTATTTGCCAACGGGTCAAAACGACTGAATATGCCCAAAATGAGTAAAAATGATAAAAACAAATCATGGGTTATAGGTTTCAAACATTGTAATTTTGGTCTCCATAGAATTATGTGCCAATGGGTCAAAATAAGAAAAAAAATGACCAATAATCATGGGTTATAGCTCAATAAATTATAAATATTTGCCACCGCAAATTTATTAGCTAACTATAGAAATGACAAAAAATAGCCAAATATTATGGGTTATAGCTTAGTAAGTTGTGTATTTTTGCCCACATGAAATTATTTGCCAACAGGTCGAAACGATTAAAAATGGCCAAAGAACTTGGATAATAGGTCATGAAATCATGAATTTTCGTCTCCACAAAGTTATTTGCCAACAACTCAAATTGACTTAAAATGGCTAAAAATTATAGGTTATAGTTCAGCAAATTATGAATTTTGATCACCTCAAAATTATTTGACATCAGGTACAAACAACTAAAAATGGCGAAAAATCATGGGTTGCTCATGAAATATGAGTTTTTGACTCCGCAAAATTTATTGGCAATAGGTTGAAATGACTAAAATTGGCCAAAAATCATGTGTTCTAGCCCATGAAATCGTGAATTTTAGCCTCCACAAAATTATTTGCTAATGGGTTAAAATGACTAAAATTGGTCAAAAATCGTGGGTTAGAGCAAACGAAATTGTGAGTTTTAGTCTTTGATGAATTATGTACCAATGGGTCGAGATGACTGAAATTGGCCAAATATCATGGGTTCTTGCCGATGAAATCGAGAATTTTTGTGCTCATGAAATTGTGAATTTTGGCCACCACAAATTTATTTGCCAACAGATTGAAAAGAAAAAAAATGGCCAAAAATCATGCGTTATTGCTCATGTAATTGTGAACTTTGGCCAATGCGAAATTACTTGCAACAGGTCGAAATGACTAAAAATAGCTTTAAAATATGGATAATAACTCATGAAATCATGAACTTTAGTTCGTGCAAATTTATTCGCCAACAGGTCGAAATGACTAGAAATGGCAAAATATTGTGGATTATATAGTTCACAAAATCTTAAATTTTGACCACCGATAAATTATTTGACAACAAGTGAAAACAACAAAAAATAGCCAACTCATTGAACTGTGAATTTTAGCCTCCATGAAATTATTTGCCAACAGGTCAAAATGACTAAAAATAGCCAAAAATCATTAGTTATTGGTCATGAAATCATGAATTTTGGTCTCTATAAAATTATTTATCAACGAGTCGAAATGACTAAAAATAGCTTTAAAATATGGATAATAACTCATGAAATCATGAACTTTAGTTCGTGCAAATTTATTCGCCAGTCGAAATGACTAGAAATGGCAAAATATTGTGGATTATATAGTTCACAAAATCTTAAATTTTGACCAGATAAATTATTTGACAACAAGTGAAAACAACAAAAATAGCCAACTCATTGAGCGTGAATTTTAGCCTCCATGAAATTATTTGCCATGAGGTCAAAATGACTAAAAATAGCCAAAAATCATTAGTTATTGGTCATGAAATCATGAATTTTGGTCTCTATAAAATTATTTATCAACGAGTCGAAATGACTAAAAATGGCCAAAAATCATGGGTTATAGCCCACAAAATTATAAATTTTGGCCTCTGTGAAATAATATGCAAACAAATCGAAACAACTATTAAAGGTCAAAAATTATTTGCCAACGGGTTAAAATGACTAAAAATAGCTAAAAATCATGGGTTATAACTCCTTGAATTATAAATTTTGACCTCCATGAAATTATTTGCCAATGGGTTGAAATGAAAAAAATGGTGAACAAACGTGGGTTATAGCTCATGAGATCATGAAATTTGAACTTCACAAAATTATTTGCCAATGGGTTGAAACAACTAAATTTGGCAAAAAATCATGGTTTTCTAGCCTACAAAATCATTAATTTTAGCCTCTAAAAATAATGGGTTATAGCTCATTAAATTGTGAATTTTGGTCTCTGCAGAATTGTATACCAAAATTTATATGTAAATGGATCAAAATGAGTAAAATGGCTAAAACCGTGGGTTATAGTTCATGAAATTATGAACTTTGGCCTACATAAAATTATATATCTATAGGTTGAAATGACTAAAATAACCAAAAACATGGGTATAGCTCCCAAAATCGTGAATTTTAGCCTCCACAAAATTATTTGCTAATGGGTTAAAATGACTAAAATTGGTCAAAATGGTGGGTTAGAGCAAACGAAATTGTGAGTTTTAGTCTTTGATGAATTATGTACCAATGGGTGAGATGGTGAAATTGGCCAAATATCATGGGTTCTTCTTAGATGAAATCGAGAATTTTGTGCTCATGAAATTGTGAATTTTGGCCACCACAAATTTATTTGCCATGATTGAAAAGAAAAAAATGGCCAAAAATCATGCGTTATTGCTCATGTAATTGTGAACTTTGGCCAATCTGAAATTACTTACAGCAGTCGAAATGACTAAAAATAGCTTTAAAATATGGATAATAACTCATGAAATCATGAACTTTAGTTCGTGCAAATTTATTCGCCAGTCGAAATGACTAGAAATGGCAAAATATTGTGGATTATATAGTTCACAAAATCTTAAATTTTGACCAGATAAATTATTTGACAACAAGTGAAAACAACAAAAATAGCCAACTCATTGAGCGTGAATTTTAGCCTCCATGAAATTATTTGCCAACGAGGTCAAAATGACTAAAAATAGCCAAAAATCATTAGTTATTGGTCATGAAATCATGAATTTTGGTCTCTATAAAATTATTTATCAGCGAGTGAAATGACTAAAATGGCCAAAAATCATGGGTTATAGCCCACAAAATTATAAATTTTGGCCTCTGTGAAATAATATGCAAACAAATCGAAACAACTATTAAAGGTCAAAATTATTTGCCAGGGTTAAAATGACTAAAAATAGCTAAAAATCATGGGTTATAACTCCTTGAATTATAAATTTTGACCTCCATGAAATTATTTGCCAATGGGTTGAAATGAAAAAAATGGTGAACAAACGTGGGTTATAGCTCATGAGATCATGAAATTTGAACTTCACAAAATTATTTGCCAATGGGTTGAAACAACTAAATTTGGCAAAAAATCATGGTTTTCTAGCCTACAAAATCATTAATTTTAGCCTCTAAAAATAATGGGTTATAGCTTACAAAATTGTGAATTTTGGTCTCTGCAGAATTGTATACCAAAATTTATATGTAAATGGATCAAAATGAGTAAAAATGGCTAAAAACCGTGGGTTATAGTTCATGAAATTATGAACTTTGGCCTACATAAAATTATATATCTATAGGTTGAAATGACTAAAAATAACCAAAAAAACATGGGTATAGCTCCCAAAATCGTGAATTTTGGCGCTCATGAAATTTTGAATTTTGGCCTCCTCAAATTTATTTGCCAACGGATCGAAAAGACTAAAAATATCCAAAAATTGTGTGCTATAGCTCATGGAATTGTAAATTTTGGCCTACGCAAAATTATTTGCCAACGGGTCGAAAAGACTAAAAATTGCCAAAAGACTTGGGTAATAGCTCATAAAATTGTGAATTTTGGTCTTTGCGAAATTATTTGCCAACGGGTTGAAATGACTAAAAATAGCTTAAAATCATTGATTATATAGTTTATGAAATCTTGGATTTTGGCCATTGAGAAATTATTTGATGACGAGTCAAAACAACTAAAAAAAGCCAACTCATGAAATCATGAATTGTGGCCTTCGTGAAATTATTTACCAACTGGTCGAGACAACTAAAAATAGCCAAAAATCATTGGTTATAGCTCATTAAATTGTGAATTTTATTCACAATGAATTATTTGTTAATGGGTCAAAATAACTAAAAATGGCCAAAAAATTTTACCAACTCGTCGTAACGAGAAAAAATGACAAAAAATTTTGGCTTGTAGGTCATGAAATTATTTGTTAATGAGATCATGAATTTTGGTCTCTCTAAAATTATTTGCCATTGGCTCAAAATGATAAAAGATAGCAAAAAATCATGGGTTGTAGGTCATGAAATCATAAATCGTGGACTTCGTAAAATTAATTTGGCAATGGGTCGAAATGTCTAAAAATAGCCAAAAATCATGGGTGCTACCCCAGGAAATCGTGACTTTTGGCCTCGACAAAATTATTTGCCAATGGATCGAAATGGCTAAAAATGGTAAAAAAATCATGGAAATAGCTCACAATATCATGTGTCACGCCCCGCTTCCCAAAATACTCGGAAGCGGTACGCGAACAAGCCCGCGACGTATTAGGTTGAGAAGAAATACAAATAAAATAAAAATATTTCTTCTCAATCTAATACGCCAAGCGTCAAGTAATCATAAAAATACATCACAGTTATAGATCCCAATCACAGCCAGTAAGAATAAATAATAATCCAGAACAGAAGAGTACATATCACCAAAATAAAGTAACATTATCCTCTACGCGCATCCAATACCGCAGAACAACGAACGGTCAAAGGACTACACGCAATCAGGTTTCGGCTTGTCCGGACACTGTAGGCATCAAAAATCGCTGAAGAACCTCAAATATGACTAAATCATGAGAAGATCGAAGAACAACGTCGTCGAAATCTCAAGAAGTCAACACATGAGAAGATTGTGTCTCGCCACAAGGCGAGACATCGGTTTGTGCCTCGCCATGGCGAGACACTTGTTCATGTCTGTTGTTAGCGAGACGCGTGTAATGTCTGCTTCTGGCGAGACACTTTGATGTGTCTCGCCGCTAGCGAGATTTGTTGGTGCCTCGCCACGGCGAGACACCTTGATGTGTCTCGCGACTAGCGAGATTTACTTGTGTCTCGCCAAATACGGTGACACCCGTAATCCTTAAAATGAGCTCTTGAAGGGTCTAAATCAATGCTGATGGGGCCCACTTGACTTTATCAATGCGAGAGAGCGTTGAACCGTTAATGGCGGTTACCGCGAAGATCGCCCACTAGGCGTAATTCTAGGAGCATTTAATCGTGCCTAAAAGTAGGAAAACCGTTACCCGGCTGGGGGCGGCGGCGCCTACCGGCGAGGCGACCTGCCGCCCGGTGAGGCGACCGACCTTGCCTGTGGTGGCGGCGGCTTAAGCGCGGCGACCGTTTGCGGCTAGCTAAAATCTCCGGCACTTATGACACTTGTGGGCACGTTTCCCAAAGACTATAAATACCCTCCTCGTCCACTTGGGTAGGGTCGGCCATCGAAAGGGAAAAGTCGAAATCTAAGCTTCCTGAGTTCAAGAACACGATCCGCGGAGATTCCTCGAGTTTAAGCCTTGACTTATTCTTGAGAAGAGTAGATATCTTACCTTGCTAAGATATTTCTTTGAAGTTCTTGTTTCCTTTGCGAAGCACTAACTAAACCCGTCGATTCGACGATCGCCGCCGGTGGTCCACGGATTACGATCCCCGCACGTGCAAAGTCCCACAAAACAAGAGATCTACACTTGTAGCGTCTTTTGTTGAGTTTGTGAGAGAGTTATTTAATTTTCTTGTAGCGAGAACCAAAAGTGTAATTTTCTCTAGTTTTACAAAGAAATCAACTTTCGACCCAAACGATGGCGACCACGGTGGGAGCCAGCGGTCTCGAGAATGGATGATATTCGCGACTTGCCCTGACGCGGGACGACCCTCATGGTTGATGGGCTAGATTACTTCTTCGATCAAGCCAAATTGAAGAGTATCTCTCCTCTTCCACATCAGTCCTCCTCACCCGCAAACATCGGAGGATCTCATCCCTAAGAGGGAGGTTAGTTACGTTGTGATGTGCAGCGATCTTCGTTAAACTTGCGGCGGCATTTCCCTCTTAACAAGATCTCAAGCGATCGGCGAAGAGCTTCGCCAAAGGCGATGTCAAAAGATGGCGTCGGTTCGCCAAGGCTCACGGAGTCAGCGGATGGAGTTCACTATCGAACTCGCGTGATCATAAAATACATCACGGTTATAGATCCCAATCACACAAGAAGAATAAATAATAATCGAGCGAGAAGAGTACATATCACCAAAATAAAGTAACATTATCCTCTGGCGCATCAATACCATGAGAACAACGAGCGGTCAAAGGACTACATGTCGAGGTTTGGCTTGTCCGGACATGAAGCATCAAAATGTTGAAGAACCTCAAATATGACTAAATCATGAGAAGATCGAAGAACAACGTCGTCGAAATCTCAAGAAGTCAACACATGAGAAGATTGTGTCTCGCCACGGCGAGACATCGGTTTGTGCCTCGCCATGGCGAGACACTTGTTCATGTCTCGCCGTTAGCAGACATTCAGTGTGTCTCGCCACGGCGAGACACCTTGATGTGTCTCGCCGCTAGCGAGATTTGTTGGTGCCTCGCCACGGCGAGACACCTTGATGTGTCTCGCGACTAGCGAGATTTACTTGTGTCTCGCCAAATACGGTGACACCCGTAATCCTTAAAATGAGCTCTTGAAGGGTCTAAATCAATGCTGATGGGGCCCACTTGACTTTATCAATGCGAGAGAGCGTTGAACCGTTAATGGCGGTTACCGCGAAGATCGCCCACTAGGCGTAATTCTAGGAGCATTTAATCGTGCCTAAAAGTAGGAAAACCGTTCTGGCGGAAGGCGGCCTTGCCTGCGCCGGCCCGCCAGGCGACCATCTGCCGCCAGCGCCCGGCGAACGGCCGACCTTTACCTCGCCCGATGGCGAAGCGGCTGCATGGCGGCTTGGTACCCGGCATGCTACAAAATCTCCAGCACTTATGACACTTGTGGGCACGTTTCCCAAAGACTATAAATACCCTCCTCGTCCACTTGGGTAGGGTGCGGCCATCGAAGGGAAAAGTCGAAATCTAAGCTTAGGAGTTCAAGAACACGATCCGCGGAGATTCCTCGAGTTTAAGCCTTGACTTATTCTTGAGAAGAGTAGATATCTTACCTTGCTAAGATATTTCTTTGAAGTTCTTGTTTCCTTTCGCGAAGCACTAACTAAACCCGTCGATTCGGCGATCGTTTCGGTGGTCCCGCGGATTCGCACATCCGACCGGGGCAAAGTCCACAAAACAAGAGATCTACACTTGTAGCGTCTTTTGTTGAGTTTGTGAGAGAGTTATTTAATTTTCTTGTGGCGAGAACCAAAGTGTAATTTTCTCTAGTTTTACAAAGAAATCAACTTTCGACCCAAACGATGGCGACCACGGTGGGAGCCAGCGGTCTCGAGCCGAGATCGTTGTGTCGCGACTTCGTGATCGGGCCGACCTCATGGTTGATGGGCTAGATTACTTCTTCGATCAAGCCAAATTGAAGAGTATCTCTCCTCTTCCACATCAGTCCTCCTCACCCGCAAACATCGGAGGATCTCATCCCTAAGAGGGAGGTTAGTTACGTTGTGATGTGCAGCGATCTTCGTTAAGCTTGCGGCAGGCGATTCCCCTCTTAACAAGATCTCAAGCGATCGGAAGAAGAGCTTCGCCAAAGGCGATGTCAAAAGATGGCGTCGGTTCGCCAAGGCTGCGGAGTCAGCGGATGGAGTTCACTATCGAACTCCGCGTGATCAAAGGCATCAACAAAGCGTAATTTCTCAATCCGTCGGCCTCCTCCCAAGGAAGAATGGGTTCTCGTCAAAGGGGCGATTGACAAAGGCCTTAAAAGCGCCGTGCCGCGTTGCTCATGCGTGCCATTGTTAGCAAAGCGCGGAGTCTAAATCAACCCGACAAAGCGGCTCAAAATGCGCCAAGCATGGATCCGAAGTCGACATCAAAATCGGCTCAAGTGCGTCTGCGCCAACAACATTCGGTAGAGAGCGGTGTAAAACGCCTCAGCGCCCGGTAGCGATCGAAATTTCGCCAGCAGCCGAGGCGATTATGCTTTCTCGTGCCGGTGAGCGATCGAAACTACCTAAGCCAGCGGCGATTATGCTTGTCTGCGGCCCGGAAACGGCGTGCCTGTAAAAGCGGCGATCTTCCATGCATTGACAAAGATGGGCTTTTCCGCCTTTCTTCCACTTCTCGGTGAGGTATCAACCGTTAAGTCCGGAACTGCTAACTTCAGTGTTTAATCGCCTTGGTCCACAACTGAAATAAAGGCAAGGTACCAATGAAGAAAGCGGTTGAGTTACCCCGCCCGTAAGAGTCCCGAGCAAGTCAAATATCTCGTCTCCGTAATTCCAATTGCATCTCGTTTGAGCATCCCGCAAGGGTCCGCGAAGTCTACTAAAGGGAAGAACTTCGGCGTGTGATTCGTGAAGTCACAAGAGATGATAAAACACTTGTGATTTGTACCAAGACAACTTCACGATGAAGTTAAAACATCAAAAGTGCTTCCCGGGTCGAATGATCGGCGCCACCAAAGAAGCGTGTCCTCCATTAAGGACAACGTTACACTTGGGGTGGAAGTGCAATTTGTGATAAACCACACCAACCACACCATCGGTGGGGTGGCAACCTGAAAGAGGGCGATCGGCGAAATAAATTATTCTTGCTCGTGTGCACAACTAATCAAGGCGTTGTTATCGGGATGTGCACGTTCGAGTCAAGCGGCTCAATCACAAAGAGTTTGATTATTCGAGGCTTTCCTTGCCAACAACGGAAGATTTGAAGCCGAGTCAAGGCGACCGAAGAAAAGAAGATCGCCATTCATGGATCCCGGTCGACATCAAAATCGGCTCAAGAGTCCGCCTCGCCAACAACATTCGGTAGAGGCGATTAAAGCTGCCTCGGCAATGGCGATCTGGTACCCAGCCAGCGGCGGCGATTATCGTCTCCGTGCCGGCGGTCACGACTACCTCGCCAGCGGCGGCGGTGTAAACTTGTCTCACCGGCGCCCGGAACAGCCTGCCTGCGCCAAAAGCGGCGATCTTCCATCATTGACAAAGATGGGCTTTTCCGCCTTTCTTCCACTTCTCGGTGAGGTATCAACCGTTAAGTCCGGAACTGCTAACTTCAGTGTTTAATCGCCTTGGTCCACAGCTCGGAAATAAAGGCAAGGTACCAATGAAGAAACGGTTGAGTTACCCCGTCCAGAAGAGTCCTGAGCAAGCTGAAATATCTCAGGTCTCCAGAATTCCAATTGCATCTCGTTTGAGCATCCCGCAAGGGTCCGCGAAGTCTACTAAAGGGAAGAACTTCGGCGTGTGATTCGTGAAGTCACAAGAGATGATAAAACACTTGTGATTTGTACCAAGACAACTTCAGCGGATGAAGTTAAAACATCAAAAGTGCTTCCCAGGTCGAATGATCGACGCCACCAAAAGAAGACGTGTCCTCCAGTTAAGGACAACGTTACACTTGGGGTGGAAGTGCAATTTGTGATAAACCACACCAACCACACCATCGGTGGGGTGGCAACCTGAAAGAGGGCGATCGGCGAAATAAATTATTCTTGCTCGTGTGCACAACTAATCAAGGCGTTGTTATCGGGATGTGCTGTTAGAGTCAAGCGGCTCAATCACAAAGAGTTTCAAGATTCGAGAGGCTTTCCTTGCCAACAACGGAAGATTTGAAGCCGAGTCAAGGCGACCGAAGAAAAGAAGATCGCCATTCATCGGGATGAATTCCCGAAGTCACCATTAATATGGTGAACAAAGGAAAAGGGCCGACAATGGGCGAGGACCACGACTTCACTCTGCGGAAAAGTCGGCACCGAGTTTCAGCCGGATGTCACGGTTACAATTGCGAGCTACCCAACGCATCGACTATAGAAGGATGCATGAGGAGAGTCATCGAAGATGAAGCTTCCGACAAAGAATTCGGCGATAGCTTCCGATGACACAATGTCAAGTCTTTGGTCCCCATCGAGCTTTTACCATTACTCGATGTCACGGCTCAAATGTTACAAGAAGCCTTAGCTAAGCAAAGAGAAGAGCTTAAGGCGAAATGAGAAGCGAGAGATAGAGCTAGCCATGCAGAGATGAGGAATTGCAAACCCAAGCGGTTGCACAACACGGGTCGATCAACGGCTGAATCCGATCAACAAGGTGGAGTAACCCACCATAATGTTGAAGATAGTGATTAGGAGATTGATGAACACATTTACTGATCAACCTCAAAGAAAGCTGCATCTGGCGCTCAAGGTGGAAATGGTCCAATTCTTCCTATTGGAAGCGATCCAAAACAAGGGAGGATGATGGCGAAAGGATGAAAGAGCTTGAAAATAAAATCAATGCTTTGATGTCCACACAGAAGTCAAAAGGACTGGTATCCGTGTCCGTATCAGAAGTGGGATTCAATTCCTTACCGCCAAAATTTAATTTGATCAACTTCCGCCATTTGGCGGAGAGGGTCACCTTCACAACACCTGATTTACTTCAAATCACATTTGGGGGTAATCTCGGAAGCGAGCCTCGATGGTTCGGTCATTCATCGGTACTTTTCATGAGTCAGCTTCGATTGGTATCAAGACTCAAGGCCGGAGTATTAACTGCTGGGAGGACATGGAAAGTTCTTTTCTCGGCAACTTCTTCGATGGCGACACGAAGTTTCCATTGGAACTCTCCTAGGCAGCGAAAGGTGGGGAGACAATCGACACCTTCGTTAAGCGATTCATAATAAAGCTATGAATTGCGTGGATCCACCATCAAAAGTTTATATTGAAGACTTGCCACAACAATCTTTCTATAGAATTCTTTGGAAGTCATGGGGTCGCCCCACCAACTACGTGGAAAGACCTAAAAATACGAGGAGAACAAGCGAGCGTTTCCTCGGAAGGAAGAAAAGCTGAAGAAGCGAAAAGATGGTGACCCTCGAAGTAAATTTTCCTCTCGTAATAGAGGAAAGGTATCTGTATTCTTGTTGGTCAAGCGTCGCAACAACGGCTGTGCCAAAAGCTTCTAAATCAGAATTCCACAGGACATACTCTTTCAAGGACGAAGAAGTTCCAATCATCTTCAAACACCTCCTTGATAACAACAAAATCAAGTTGCCTCCAATTACAAATCAAGAGGAGGCTAGCAAAACTTCGGACCCTAAATACCGTATGCACTACGTGAGGATCCTCCATCCTACAAAGGATTGCTTAGCTCTCAAGGCCATCATCCAAGCCTTGGTTGAAGCCGGCATCTTAACGCCGAAATAAGCTGAATCAAACTTGACTCCAACAGGTATATGAGTATAAACTGCTCCCTCTGCACTCCGACAGGTATACGAGTATAAACTGCTCCCTCTGTACTCCGACAGGTATACGAGTATAAACTGCTCCCTCTGTACTCCGACAGGTATATGAGTATAAACTGCTCCCTTTCCTCCGATGAATATAAGAGGTTAAACTGCTCTTCCTTCTTACTCATTCCGACAGCCCAATTTTTCCTCAGAAGACAGCTGGGGGTGGATAATCCATGAACGAGAGGTCCACTTCCACATTGAGCAATCAAACCTTCCTACAGTTAGAATTGTCTCAAAAATTCCTATCCTGGTCAAACCTTCCTACAGTTAGGACCACAGTCAAAATCCCCTCTCGATTCTTTCCATGAACGAGAGGTCCACTTCCACATTGAGCAATCAAACCTTCCTACGGTTAGAATTGTCTCAAAAATTCCTATCTGGTCAAACCTTCCTACGCTTAGGACCATGGTCAAAATCCTCTTGATTCCTTCCATGAGCGAGAGGTCCATTTCAGATTGAGCGATCAAACCTTCCTACGGTTAGAATTGTCTCAAAAATTCCTATCTGGTCAAACCTTCCTACGGTTAGGATCATTTTTAATTTTCACTCCCACTTGGTCAAACCTTCTTACAGTTAGGACCACGGTCAAAATCCCCTCTCGATTCTTTTTATGAATGAGAGGTTTACTCAACTTGAGGTTCGTTTTAGCCCCAAGAGAAAACACAACAGGTTCGCTGCCCCAAGAGAAGACACAACGGGTTCGTTTTAGCCCCAAGAGAAAACACAAATTCCACAAGCCTCGTTATTCAAAATGCATTAGCATAGATGTCATTACCTAATGACACCTAAACTATGCTTTCATGCATAGGGATGTTATCTCTGTCCCTTATCGGAGATAAGTGCGCATCTAACACATCTTTGTAGGGTAATCAATTCGTGATAATTGATCAAGCCTCATTATTCAATATCGTAGCATAGATGTCATTACCTAATGACACCTAAACTATGCCTTCATGCATAGGAATATTATCTCTGTCCCTTATCGAGATAAGTGCGCATCTAACACATCTTTGTAGGGTAATCAATTCCGTGATAATTGGTGAGCCTCGTATTCAATATCGTAGCATAAAGTCTAAGAGAATTCACTCTTTTAGCACAACGTAACATGTAGAATGCACTCGATAATCTACATGCTAGCCCAACTCAAGCGGTAGTTGGTAAAGGCTCATCAAATCCGTTGATGGTGAGGGTTTGCCAAAAATCCTATATCTATCATACAAGCAATAACTTGAAGCGGCGGGTTCACTCTTCTTGCGGGTCAAGCACTTTCTCCTACCGTGGTTTTAATACACTTTGTAACTCATTGCTAATGCAAATTTGCCATTACATCGCCTCAGGAAGCTCAAGCATGCTCGCATGCATTCTCGCGGGCGTCCTTTGAGCGAGACATCTGCATTGTCCCGCCGCTTCTTCAAGTGGGACAATTCGGATATTACATATAGAAGCTTTCACGGAAATCGATATTGAGAAAACCGAACGGCGCTTTTCTCGAATGATTTTCAAGGCATTTCAATTATAACCCAAGTGGTGACTTTCAAGATGAAGATGATTAGTCCAAAATCGACTTGACATTTCAATCAATCCAAATACAAATGCAACAGCTATTGATCCCAAAATATGGTCACGACGCCAGAGCCGTGATTCAAGAAATCAAGCAAAACATGGGCCTCTTCTACAAAGTTCAGCGTTGAGCGAAGCAAAGCATCTTATCAAAAGTATTCGGACCCTCGACAAAATATAGAGGAGTCTCAAAACTTTGGAGGGTATCTGTAGGCATCAAAAATCGCCAAGAACCTCAAATATGACTAAATCATGAGAAGATCGAAGAACAACGTCGTCGAAATCTCAAGAAGTCAACACATGAGAAGATTGTGTCTCGCCACAAAGGCGAGACATCGGTTTGTGCCTCGCCATGGCGAGACACTTGTTCATGTCACCATTGGCGAGACACTTGTTCATGTCTCGCCGCTAGCGAGACACTTGTTCATGTCTCGCCGCTAGCGAGACACTTGTTCATGTCTCGCCGCTAGCGAGACACTTGTTGGTGCCTCGCCACGAAGCGAGACACTTTGATGTGTCTCGCGACTAGCGAGATTTACTTGTGTCTCGCCAAATAATGACACCCGTAATCCTTAAAATGAGCTCTTGAAGGGTCTAAATCAATGCTGATGGGGCCCACTTGACTTTATCAATGCGAGAGAGCGTTGAACCGTTAATGGCGGTTACCGCGAAGATCGCCCACTAGGCGTAATTCTAGGCATTTAATCGTGCCTAAAAGCGGAGAAAACCGTTCGGCGGGGGGGCGGCGCTGCCTCGCCCGGCGGCGATATCTTGCCCCGCCGCGAACGGCCGACCTTTCGCCGGTGTGGCGACTTAAGCGGCGGCAGTTGCGGCGCTACCAAAATCTCGGCACTTATGACACTTGTGGGCACGTTTCCCAAAGACTATAAATACCCTCCTACGCCCACTTGGGGGTCGGCCATCGAAAGGGAAAAGTCGAAATCTAAGCTTCCTGAGTTCAAGAACACGATCCACGCGAGATTCCTCGAAGCTTAAGCCTTGACTTATTCTTGAGAAGAGTAGATATCTTACCTTGCTAAGATATTTGCTGAAGTTCTTGTTTCCTTTGCGAAGCACTAACTAAACCCCGCCGATTCGACGATCGCCGCTTCGGTGGTCCACGGATTACGATCCCCAAGACAGTAAAGTCCCACAAAACAAGAGATCTACACTTGTAGCGTCTTTTGTTGAGTTTGTGAGAGTTATTTAATTTTCTTGTAACCGAGAACCAAAAGTGTAATTTTCTCTAGTTTTACAAAGAAATCAACTTTCGACCCAAACAGACACAAGCAGGACTCAGGTGAATACAAAAGTACACCGCCACGCATAAACGATTCACGGGCCCAACAAACCCGGCCCAGTCACGGGAAAACAAGGTCACTTAGCGCGGTGCGGAAGATACATAAGCGGCCACATCCGAATACATGAACCAAGACTTTCCCATCCACGGTCTCGGGTAAATCAAGTCAGCGATGCCGATATATCAAACACGGTTCATCTCCTAAGCATGATCAACACACACATGTCACTAGGTCATGTTCATGACGAACCGAGTCCCTAAGTCATGAACTACTACGGTTACGGGCCTTAACAAGACTATGAATAGCGCAATTAACATGTCCTATGTGCAATTACTCTACGTGTCGATTAATGTAATCATGAGCGATGCGTGAATAACTATCAACAACGGTATAATATGAAAATGTGAAATAAGAGAAGTTAACCACATGAAATGGCGTAGTTTTCAACATAAATTCCCATGAAAATCCTTTAAACTAATTCTCAACATAATTATCAGATATCTCAAAAATACATTTTCTCTTTAATATTATTTATGAACAATAACCATTTTCTTTTCCATAAATCACCTCTATTTCTTTTCTTTTCGACAAAACCTCTTAAAATATTTCAATTTTTTTTTCTCCCAAATAATTTCTTTTAATCATAGAAATTAATTAAAAATACCTTTTACTCAAAATAAATTATTTTCACCAAATAATTTCTTTAAAAATATTTCCATAATTGTAATAAATGCTAGAAATATCCTAAAATACATTCTTACTTCCAAATAGCACGAAATTAATCATGGATCAATTGACCTATTCAACCATCACGGATAATTTTATACTACCGAATATTCACCAAAATATAATCGATAACGCACATATGATAATAAATTGTACGAACTAAACTATACATATACAAAATAATCCATACGGTATAAAATTAATTAAAACTTGACAAGGCAAGAGGGATCTGCGCCTCGGGTATATCGTCGAGCAGAATCGGCTCAATTCTTGTAGCGTCGTCGGTGTTCTTGAGTTCGGCAGACGGCAACGGCATCGGCGAATCTGTTGTGAACGGAGGATTAGTATAGTGATGTCGTGTAATGTATGAAGGAGTGTGGTCAGTGGTAAAAAGGTGGCTGAAAAATCAAAATGCGCCATAATCAAAATCATAAGATCGTCGGTCGTCGTCGGAAAGAATAAATAAGAGTCGAAAAAATCATCGTAATCTCGAGAAATAAATAAAAACAAAATCAAATCAAGATAAAATCAGATCATAAATCATCGACAAATCTTTTTGAAAAGTAAGATCAGGTTATATATCGAAGTTAGGAAGATTAGGATCAATTAAATCTCGATTCATTCAGGTCAGGTCCGGGTCGGGTGCCATCAATCGTCATCATCAGTCGATTTCTAATAATCAAATATTAATAACCTCTATCATTATATATATATGATTAATATAATATCAATATCTAAAATATTATTTAGTATTTAATATCGAAAAATACGTGTCGAAAATTCACGGGTGTTACATCCTACCCTTAAAACAAATTCCGTCCTCGAATTAAAAATAAGGCGGTGTATAACAACCCGAGAGATAGGGACATGGAATGAAAGACTCAATTAAATATGTGGAGAGATATTCAAAAGAACTACATATCGAATTAGAAGAAGATATGAGGTAGCGGCAATACATTATGAAATAGAATGTACCGACTAAGAGCCCAAGAACAAGCGAGGGTATGTTGCCGCATCTCGACTCGACTCCCAAGTCGACTCGAGTTTAAGCCTTGACTTATTCTTGAGAAGAGTAGATATCTTACCTTGCTAAGATATTTCTGAAGTTCTTGTTTCCTTTGAAGCACTAACTAAACCCGTCGATTCGGCGATCGGCGCTTCGGTGGTCCACGGATTACGCATCCGGCACGAGGCAAAGTCCCACAAAACAAAGAGATCTACACTTGTAGCGTCTTTTGTTGAGTTTGTGAGAGAGTTATTTAATTTTCTTGTAGCGAGAACCAAAGTGTAATTTTCTCTAGTTTTACAAAGAAATCAACTTCGACCCAAAGCAGACACAAGCGGGACTCGGTGAATACAAAAGTACAGCCCACGTCGCGAAGCGATTCACGGGCCCAACAAACCCGACCCAAGTCACGGAAAACAAGGTCACAGCGCAGTGCGGAAGATACATAAGCGGCCACATCGAATACATGAACCAAGACTTTCCCATCCACGGTCTCGGGTAAATCAAGTCAACGATGCGATATATCAAACGGGTTCATCTCCTAAGCATGATCAACACACACATGTCACTAGGTCATGTTCATGACGAACCGAGTCCCTAAGTCATGAACTACTACGGTTACGGGCCTTAACAAGACTATGAATAGCGCAATTAACATGTCCTATGTGCAATTACTCTAATGCGGTGTCGTGTATCATGAGCGATAGCGTGAATAACTATCAACAACGGTATAATATGAAAATGTGAAATAAGAGAAGTTAACCACATGAAATGGCGTAGTTTTCAACATAAATTCCCATGAAAATCCTTTAAACTAATTCTCAACATAATTATCAGATATCTCAAAAATACATTTTCTCTTTAATATTATTTATGAACAATAACCATTTTCTTTTCCATAAATCACCTCTATTTCTTTTCTTTTCGACAAAACCTCTTAAAATATTTCAATTTTTTTTTCTCCCAAATAATTTCTTTTAATCATAGAAATTAATTAAAATACCTTTTACTCAAAATAAATTATTTTCACCAAATAATTTCTTTAAAAATATTTCCATAATTGTAATAAATGCTAGAAATATCCTAAAATACATTCTTACTTCCAAATATACGAAATTAATCATGGATCAATTGACCTATTCAACCATCACGGATAATTTTATACTACCGAATATTCACCAAAATATAATCGATAGCGCACATATGATAATAAATTGGCACGAACTAAACTATACATATACAAAATAATCCATACGGTATAAAATTAATTAAAACTTGACAAGGCAAGAGGGATCTCGCCGTATATCGTCAATCCAATCGACGCCACGGCTGGCGGTACAACGCTGCCCGCCGGTGTTGCCGAGTTCGACGACGACGACGGCATCGACGGGCGGGCAGATGCGCCGGGCGACGAGGAGGATTGGCGGGCGGGCGCGGTCGGCCGTGGAAGGTGGCGGCGCAGGTCGGGCCGAGGGTGAGGCGGCCGAGGCCGAGGTCGAGGGCTGGGCGGCGGTGGTGGCGAGGTTGAGGGAGATGGGTTCGGGTGGTGGAGGAGGAGAACGAGGGGGTGTGGAGGCGGCGGTTGCCGGAGAGGTGGGGCGAGAGGAGGCCGAGGCGTGGAGGAGGGTGAAAGGTGGAGGAAGAGGAGGTGGGGGGTCGAGGGGTGGATGCAGAGGTGGCGGATAGAGATAGGTCGGTGGAGGTGAGGCGGCGGTGAGGGCGGAGAGGAGGAGAGGCACGGGTGGATCTGGGTTGAAGAGAGGGAGGAGAGAGAGAGAGAGAGAGAGAGAGAGAGAGAGAGAGAGAGAGAGAGAGAGAGAGAGGGGGGGGAGAGAGAGAGAGAGAGAGAGAGAGAGAGAGAGAGAGAGATGGTATGAATGAGGGATGGATGGCGGGTATGGTGGAAAATAAAATATTATATTTATATATAGGGTTAGGGTTAGGGTTAGGGTTGGCATGCACGTGGTAGAAAAATGCACGTGGAACTAATATCATCAAGCACGTAATAATAATACAATCAAATATTACATACGTATTCATGACAATTTGTAGCGATTAATCTAATAATATTATTAACTAAATATTAATAACCTCTATCATTATATATATATGATTAATATAATATCAATATCTAAAATATTATTTAGTATTTAATATCGAAAAAATACGTGCTCGAAAATTCACGGTGTTACATCCTACCCCTTAAAACAAATTCCGTCCTCGAATTAAAAATAAGGCGGTGTATAACAACCCGAGAGATAGGGACATGGAATGAAAGACTCAATTAAATATGTGGAGAGATATTCAAAAGAACTACATATCCAGAATTAGAAGAAGATATGAGGTAGCAGCAATACATTATGAAATAGAATGTACCAGCTAAGAGCCCAAGAACAACTGAGGGTATCGCTGCCGCATCTCTGACTCTGACTCCCAAGTCGACTCTCTAGGGGAATCTGGGTGCCACATCACACGAACGAGCGCAACGATCACCCAAACAGCATCATTCTGTCTAGAGCTCCGAGGTAAGCCAGTGATGAAATCCATGGTGACATGTTGCCACTTCCACTCTGGAATTGGCAGCGGTACATAAACTGCAATGCGATGCTCGCCTTCACTGGCGGCGGACAAGACGCCGCCACACTACGAGCCACATCCCTCTTCATACCGCGCCACCAAAGTTCGACGGATCCTTGTACATCTTCGTACCTCCAGGATGAATAGAATACTGCGAACTATGAGCTTCCTGCAATAACTCCTCTCGAACATCCCCTGCTGGCACACAAATACGACTCCCGAATCGCAAGGATCCATCCTCATGAATAACAAATTCCGGCCAAAGACCAGATGCAGCTAACTCTCTGCACTTCTGAAGAAATGGGTCACCTGATTGAGTAGCCTTGATTCGCTCGACCAATGTCGATTGAATCTGGAGATTCATCAAAGAAACCGTGACCCCTGGGAGAAGAACCTCAATACTCATATCCCGCACATCTTGTTGAAGTCTCCACTGAGATGTGAGGGTCATGATGGCCGGCAACCGACTCAAAGCATCTGGCACTACATTGACCTTGCCAGGATGGTACTGAAGATCGATGTCGAAATCTGCCATCAGCTCTAACCATCTGCGCTGCCTCATGTTGAGTTCCTTCTGAGTGAATATATACTTCAAGCTCTTATGATCAGTAAACACCTTCACCTACTCTCCCAATAGATAATGCCTCCAAAGCTTAAGAGCAAAGATCACAGCTGCTAACTCCAGGTCGTGGGTAGGATAGTTCTGTTCATGTTGCTTCAACTGACGAGACGCATACGCTACCACATGACCATTCTGCTGGAGAACGCATCCCAATCCTCTACCAGATGCATCACACAACACCTCGAAGTTCCCGCTCCTGTCTGGTATCGTCAAGACTGGGGCTAAAGTCAGTCGAGACTTTAACTCCTCAAACGCCTGCTCACAAGCGTCGGACCAGACAAAACCAACATCCTTTCTTTTCAGTCGCGTCATTGGCTATGCGATCTTCGAGAAATCTTTGATAAAGCGCCGGTAGTATCCAGCTAATCCCAGGAAGCTCTTAATATCAGATACTGACTTAGGGGTTGGCCAATTTCTAACAGCAGATACCTTCTCCGGGTCCAAAGATATACCATCTCCCGACACTACATGCCCCAAGAATGCAATGCGATCCAACCAGAATTGGCACTTGCTAAACTTGGCAAATAGCCGATGCTCTCTCAAGGTCTGCAACACGAACCGCAAGTGCTCCGTATGCTCCTCCTCGGTCTTCGAATACACCAAAATATCATCAATGAAGACCTCCACGAACTTATCCAGCACATCATAGAATATCAGATTCATCAAACTCATGAACGTCACCGGCGCATTGGTCACACCAAACGGCATCACTAGGAATTCATAATGCCCATATCTCGTCCTGAAAGCTGTCTTAGGAACATCAGGTTCCTTCACCTTCACCTAGTAATACCCACTCCGTAGATCAAACTTAGAAAATACTCTCGATCCACCCAACTGGTCAAATATATCATCGATACGGGGAAGAGGATACTTGTTCTTCACTGGCACTACATTCAGCTCCCGGTAGTCGATACACATCCGCTTCGATCCATCCTTCTTAGTCACAAACAATATAGAAGCTCCCGGTGATACACTAGGTCGAATCAATCCTCTCATAAAGATCATCTAGCGAGTTGGCTTCGGCCAGCTCAGTGGAGGCATCGATCTGGGGTCTTGGAGATCGGAGCGGTTCCAGGCTTCAACTCTATGGAAAACTCAATCGCTCGATTTGGTGGCAACCCGTAAATATCATCGGGAAACACATCCTCAAACTCCCGAACAACAGCTAGCTTTTCGGACTCCACTTGCATAGTAGCTAACATCGCCTTCCTCGGTCTCGCTCTGAACTCCACGGCTCCAGTCGTGGTACTGCCATTAAGGAACTCAAACCTCGGGTGATCTGGAATCTCGAAGACTACACTCCGTCGGCGATAATCAATGGTGGCGAAGAATGACCCCAACTAATCCATACTAAACACAACATCGAAACTCGGCAAATCGATCACTAAGAAATCTGCAAAAAGCTCTCTCCCGTAGATGACCACAGGACATGCCTCATATCCACTGGATGCTACCAAGACGCCACTACCAGTGTTGATATTCTAGCCCGTGGTCAGAGGAGCTATAGGAAGAGAATGGGTGGCCGCAAATTGATGAGACAAGAAACAATGGGAAGCTCCGGAATCGAAAAGTGACAAGGCAAGAACGGAAGAAACAA
Organism: Asparagus setaceus; assembly: GCA_012295165.1. Taxonomy (NCBI): domain Eukaryota; kingdom Viridiplantae; phylum Streptophyta; class Magnoliopsida; order Asparagales; family Asparagaceae; genus Asparagus; species Asparagus setaceus. Next base: position 16,219,122 of record CM022705.1, read on the forward strand.
GGACCTTGCCTAATGCGGAAGGAGGTAAATATAACTAACTTAGTACTCATAATCATATCCTATCGTGATATTATCATGCAATGCTAAATAATAAGAAAATATATGTAATTTAAAAGTAAGAGTAGACAATCTTACCAGTGATAACCTGGCCATTCACCTCAGCTTCAACAGCTGACATCATGAAGGTCTGGCGCGGGCGGTTGCCGCTCCGCGTTCTCCGATAAACCTCGCCGGGAAGGAAGAGATCCTGCTCGAGGGTATGATCCGTGCTGAGCTGGAGCTGCTAGAGCTGGTCGAACTGGAGGTGGAGGCAAACGGGGTTCTTGGCCAGCGGTGAGCAATCCGGCGATATGGTCGGGGATCCACACGAAACTCTGATCGAAGGCGTCTTGCGGCATTCTGCTGGGTATGCAGAAAGCCACAATGAGAGCACCTCACCGAAGATTGACCACGAGGCGCACTCGGGGCGCTAATATGGCTGCCTGAGAAGGAAGTGGGCGACTGTGAAAATGCTTGTCTTTGAGGAGCATGCTGTCTCTGCTGGGTCTGCTGCCTCGGAGAAGGACGCTCGACACTCCTGGTTGGAGCTGCTGGTGCTCTACTCTGAATCACATGGGGGTCTTCGGGCTCCTTCTAAACGCTCTCAATCTCGCGTGCCGCATCCAATACAGCGTCGTGAGTCGCAAGCGCTCTACCAGCTAGAGCCAATCTGATATACTTGTCCAGACCCTTCTGAAACTGATGCCTCCTGATGGTCGGGTCTGTAACAAGGTGGGGAGCATAGCGGCTAAGGGAGGAGAACTCCACCTCATACTCATCGGTGATCGACCTCCACCTTGGCGCAACAAACCTACACAAAAGCTCATCTCGGGCAGACTGGGGAAAGTACTTCCGATTGAAGCGCTCTGTGAAGGTCTCCCACAAAATCGGCCTCTCCAAATGAGTCTTCTCTGCATTCCACCAGATCCGAGCCGTATCGGTGAGCTGAACATCCATGAGACCTACCCACTCTGCAGGGGGAATACGAGCCACTGTAAGGATAGTCTCCGTGACCTGGAGAAACTCCTCTGCTGCTAGGGACCCCTCGGCACCAGAAAAGGACGGAGGTCGCATATATCGGAACTCCCTAACTCCGGGCTCCGTGTGAGGAGGATGTTGGGGCTGAGGCTCCCGCTGCAACTATCCTGCCAAGAGGTGCTGGTTCGTAGCCAATCCCCGAATCATCTCTAAAAGCTAACGCGGATCCACGTCGGGTGTCTGGCTATTGCTATCGGATGGATTACTATTATCACGTGCACCTGCCATGGTTCTGGAGGAAAGACGGGGATTCAAACATTAGAGAGAGAACAAGGAAATTGAATAAAATCAGAATCGAACCGAATAGGATAGAAATTAAAACATAACTTATAGGATAAGGGTCTAAACATAGCCTCATGGATGAAATAGTGATACGTGTCTAAATTATTTATCATATTCTTACTGTGAAAACTCGGAACTATGAACTGAGATCGGACTAGACCTGAGCAGTCTGATTTGATCGGACCTGCATGGGCCACTACCAAAAACCTATCACGCCCCGCTTCCCAAAATACTCGAGGCGTGATGCAGCGAATAAACATGACGTATTAGGTTGAGAAGAAATACAAATAAAATAAAAATATTTCTTCTCAATCTAATACGCCAATCGTCAAGTAATCATAAAAATACATCACAGTCATAGATCCCAATCACAGCCAGTAAGAATAAATAATAATCTAGAACAGAAGAGTACATATCACCAAAATAAAGTAACATCCAGGACTATAAAACGAGTCTACACGTCTGATACAATACATGTAGCTAAGACTAGAGAATCATAAAACAAATGTCAACTGAGCTAAAATGGAAATACTGAAAGAAGTCTAAGGTTCATCAAACTACTGAAAACAAAAGGGAACTAAGCTTCAACTCGATCTACTCCGTCGTCTGGAAGGTTCTCCTGCTGAGAAAACTCCGGCTCAAGTGCATCTCCATACTGAACCTGTCCGTCATCTATATCTAACGTACACCAAGAGAATGGAGTACGTCAGCGTGTATAACACACGGCAAGATCCCACAGGCAATGGCAAGATAATAATAATGCAAATGAGCGATGTCGAGAAAATCTGACGAATATAATAGTGTGAAGTGATGCATGCATACAACTAGAACTGACCATCTAAACAACAGGAAAACTCGGCATTCCAAATAGCGATGGCGGGTAACTAACCATTCGTCATAGTCTCGGATCTACATCTCATTTAAAGTCAAGGTTCATATTAATCGGATAGCGGCGGTTCATTATCCCTTCGCGCATCAATACCGCGGAACAACGAGCGGTCAAAGGACTACACGCAATCGTTCCGCTTGTCCGGACACAATCGACTCGTGAATACAAAAGTACACCGCCACGCATAAACGATTCACGGGCCTAACAAAGCGAGCCCCAAGTCGCGGGAAACAAGGTCACTTGGCGCGGTGCGGAAGATACATAAGCGGCCACATCGAATACATGAACCAAGACTTTTCCATCCACGGTCTCGGGTAAATCAAGTCAGCGATGCCGATATATCAAACACGGGTTCACCTCCTAAGCATGATCAACACACACATGTCACTAGGTCATGTTCATGACGAACCGAGTCCCTAAGTCATGAACTACTACGGTTCTGGACTCAACAAGACTATGAATAACTGCAATTAACATGTCATATGTGTAATTACTCACGTGTCGATGTAATGTATCATGAGCGATAGCGTGAATAACTATCAACAACGGTACAATATGAAAATGTGAAATAAGAGAAGTTAACCACATGAAATGACATAGTTTTCAACATAAATTCCCATGAAAATCCTTTAAACTAATTCTCAACATAATTATCCAATATCTCAAAAATACCTTTTCTCTTTAATATTATTTATGAACAATAACCATTTTCTTTTCCATAAATCACCTCTATTTCTTTTCTTTTTCGACAAAACCTCTTAAAATATTTCAAAATTTTTTTTCTCCCAAATAATTTCTTTTAATCATAGAAATTAATTAAAAATACCTTTTACTCAAAATAATTTAATTTCTTTAAAAATATTTCCATAATTATAATAAATGCTAGAAATATCCTAAAATACATTCTTACTTCCAAATAGCACGAAATTAATCATGGATCAATTCGACCTATTCAACCATCACGGATAATTTTATACTACCAAATATTCACCAAAATATAATCGATAACTGCACATATGATAATAAATTGGCACGAACTAAACTATACATATACAAAATAATCCATACGGTATAAAATTAATTAAAACTTGACAAGGCAAGAGGGATCTCGCCTCGGGGATATCGTCGAGCGAATCGAGCGGCTCGAGCTAACGGTACAATCGTCGTCGGTGTTCGAAGTTAACTCGGCAACAGCGTCGACGAATGGCGGGAAATCTGTGAAAACGAAGATCATAAGGAATAAAGCGTCATGCTAATAAATCATAAGCAAATCAATGAAATCATATCATAATGAAGCAAAAATTAATAAAGCAATCGTCATAGGGTCGAAAGAAGTCGATTAAAATCGTCGACAAAAAGTCATGGAAATCATAAGAAAAATCGAAACAAAATCAATCGTAAAAAAGGTCATCGGATCATCAAAGTCAGATCATAAATCATGGGTTATATCTCATGAAATCATGAATTTTGGCCTCAATGAAATTATTTGCCAATGGGTCAAAACAACTAAAATGGCCAAAAATCATGGGTTATAGGTCATGAAATTGTGAATTTTTTCTCTACAAATTTATTTACCAATAGGTCAAAATGACTAAAAATGGTCAAAATAATGGATTATAGCTCATTAAATTGTGAATTTTTTCTCTACAAATTTATTTACCAATAGGTCAAAATGACTAAAAATAGCTAAAAAATATAGGTAATAGCTCACAAAATCATGATTTTAGTCCTCTGCAAAATTATTTACCAATAGGTCAAAATGACTAAAAATAGCCAAAAATCATGGGTTATAGGTCATGAAATTGTGAATTTTTTCTCTACAAATTTATTTACCAATAGGTCAAAATGACTAAAAATAGCCAAAAATCATGGGTTATAGGTCATGAAATTGTGAATTTTTTCTCTACAAATTTATTTACCAATAGGTCAAAATGACTAAAAATAGCCAAAAATCATGGGTTATAGGTCATGAAATTGTGAATTTTTTCTCTACAAATTTATTTACCAATAGGTCAAAATGACTAAAATGACCTAAGATTATGGGTTATAGCTCATGAAATTGTGAATTTTTTCTCTACAAATTTATTTACCAATAGGTCAAAATGACTAAAAATAGCCAAAAATCATGGGTTATAGGTCATGAAATTGTGAATTTTTTCTCTACAAATTTATTTACCAATAGGTCAAAATGACTAAAATGACCTAAGATTATGGGTTATAGCTCATGAGATTGTGAGGTTTGGCCTACGTGAAATTATTTGCCAATGGGTCAAAACAACTAAAATGGCCAAAACTCATGGGTTATAGGTCATGAAATTGTGAATTTTTTCTCTACAAATTTATTTACCAATAGGTCAAAATGACTAAAATGGCCAAAACTCATGGGTTATAGCTCATGAGATTGTGAGGTTTGGCCTACGTGAAATTATTTGCCAAGGGTGAAATGACTAAAATGACCTAAGATTATGGGTTATAGCTCATGAGATTGTGAGGTTTGGCCTACGTGAAATTATTTGCCAATGGGTCAAAACAACTAAAATGGCCAAAAATCATGGGTTATAGGTCATGAAATTGTGAATTTTTTCTCTACAAATTTATTTACCAATAGGTCAAAATGACTAAAATGGCCAAAAATCATGGGTTATAGGTCATGAAATTGTGAATTTTTTCTCTACAAATTTATTTACCAATAGGTCAAAATGACTAAAATGACCTAAGATTATGGGTTATAGCTCATGAGATTGTGAGGTTTGGCCTACGTGAAATTATTTGCCAAGGGTGAAATGACTAAAATGGCCAAAACTCATGGGTTATAGGTCATGAAATTGTGAATTTTTTCTCTACAAATTTATTTACCAATAGGTCAAAATGACTAAAATGGCCAAAAATCATGGGTTATAGGTCATGAAATTGTGAATTTTTTCTCTACAAATTTATTTACCAATAGGTCAAAATGACTAAAAATAGCCAAAAATCATGGGTTATAGGTCATGAAATTGTGAATTTTTTCTCTACAAATTTATTTACCAATAGGTCAAAATGACTAAAATGACCTAAGATTATGGGTTATAGCTCATGAAATTGTGAATTTTTTCTCTACAAATTTATTTACCAATAGGTCAAAATGACTAAAATGACCTAAGATTATGGGTTATAGCTCATGAAATTGTGAATTTTTTCTCTACAAATTTATTTACCAATAGGTCAAAATGACTAAAAATAGCCAAAAATCATGGGTTATAGGTCATGAAATTGTGAATTTTTTCTCTACAAATTTATTTACCAATAGGTCAAAATGACTAAAAATAGCCAAAAATCATGGGTTATAGGTCATGAAATTGTGAATTTTTTCTCTACAAATTTATTTACCAATAGGTCAAAATGACTAAAAATAGCTAAAAAATATAGGTAATAGCTCACAAAATCATGATTTTAGTCCTCTGCAAAATTATTTACCAATAGGTCAAAATGACTAAAATGGCCAAAAATCATGGGTTATAGCTCATGAATTTGTAAATTTTGGCCTCAATGAAATTATTTGCCAATGGGTCAAACGACTAAAAATGGTCAAAATAATGGATATCGTCGAACAATCGACGCTGCCCGGCCGCGCATACGCGCCGGCGGTTGCCGAGTTCGACGACGACGACGGGCGCCGACGGGCGGCGATGCGTACCAGGACGAGAAGGATAGCTGGCGATGGTCACTGCGGAAGGGGGCGGCGAGGTCGGGCTGAGGGGGTGAGGCCGCACCGAGGGTCGAGGTGGGGCGTGTGGTGGCGAGGGGAGGCGGGGAATGAGAGAGAACGAGGTGGATGGCATGAGGAAAATGGAGTGAGGAGGGGGAGGGCTGGAAGAGGGTGGAGAAATGAAAGGAGTGGCGGAAATCGAGGGGAGGGGATGGGAGGTGATGAAGAGAGCAGGAGGAAGGAGGTGGGGGAGGAAGAGAGATGGAGAAAGAAAGAGAAAGAAGAGAGAAGAGAGAGATGGATAGAGAGAGAGAGAGAGAGAGAGAGAGAGAGAGAGAGAGAGAGAGAGAGAGAGAGAGAGAGAGAGAGAGAGAGAGAGAGAGAGAGAGAGAGAGAGAGAGAGAGAGAGAGAGAGAGAGAGAGAGAGAGAGAGAGAGAGAGAGAGAGAGAGAGAGAGAGAGAGAGAGAGAGAGAGAGAGAGAGAGAGAGAGAGAGAGAGAGAGAGAGAGAGAGAGAGAGAGAGAGAGAGAGAGAGAGAGAGAGAGAGAGAGAGAGAGAGAGAGAGAGAGAGAGAGAGAGAGAGAGAGAGAGAGAGAGAGAGAGAGAGAGAGAGAGAGAGAGAGAGAGAGAGAGAGAGAGAGAGAGAGAGAGAGAGAGAGAGAGAGAGAGAGAGAGAGAGAGAGAGAGAGAGAGAGAGAGAGAGAGAGAGAGAGAGAGAGAGAGAGAGAGAGAGAGAGAGAGAGAGAGAGAGAGAGAGAGAGAGAGAGAGAGAGAGAGAGAGAGAGAGAGAGAGAGAGAGAGAGAGAGAGAGAGAGAGAGAGAGAGAGAGAGAGAGAGAGAGAGAGAGAGAGAGAGAGAGAGAGAGAGAGAGAGAGAGAGAGAGAGAGAGAGAGAGAGAGAGAGAGAGAGAGAGAGAGAGAGAGAGAGAGAGAGAGAGAGAGAGAGAGAGAGAGAGAGAGAGAGAGAGAGAGAGAGAGAGAGAGAGAGAGAGAGAGAGAGAGAGAGAGAGAGAGAGAGAGAGAGAGAGAGAGAGAGAGAGAGAGAGAGAGAGAGAGAGAGAGAGAGAGAGAGAGAGAGAGAGAGAGAGAGAGAGAGAGAGAGAGAGAGAGAGAGAGAGAGAGAGAGAGAGAGAGAGAGAGAGAGAGAGAGAGAGAGAGAGAGAGAGAGAGAGAGAGAGAGAGAGAGAGAGAGAGAGAGAGAGAGAGAGAGAGAGAGAGAGAGAGAGAGAGAGAGAGAGAGAGAGAGAGAGAGAGAGAGAGAGAGAGAGAGAGAGAGAGAGAGAGAGAGAGAGAGAGAGAGAGAGAGAGAGAGAGAGAGAGAGAGAGAGAGAGAGAGAGAGAGAGAGAGAGAGAGAGAGAGAGAGAGAGAGAGAGAGAGAGAGAGAGAGAGAGAGAGAGAGAGAGAGAGAGAGAGAGAGAGAGAGAGAGAGAGAGAGAGAGAGAGAGAGAGAGAGAGAGAGAGAGAGAGAGAGAGAGAGAGAGAGAGAGAGAGAGAGAGAGAGAGAGAGAGAGAGAGAGAGAGAGAGAGAGAGAGAGAGAGAGAGAGAGAGAGAGAGAGAGAGAGAGAGAGAGAGAGAGAGAGAGAGAGAGAGAGAGAGAGAGAGAGAGAGAGAGAGAGAGAGAGAGAGAGAGAGAGAGAGAGAGAGAGAGAGAGAGAGAGAGAGAGAGAGAGAGAGAGAGAGAGAGAGAGAGAGAGAGAGAGAGAGAGAGAGAGAGAGAGAGAGAGAGAGAGAGAGAGAGAGAGAGAGAGAGAGAGAGAGAGAGAGAGAGAGAGAGAGAGAGAGAGAGAGAGAGAGAGAGAGAGAGAGAGAGAGAGAGAGAGAGAGAGAGAGAGAGAGTGAATTTTTTCTCTACAAATTTATTTACCAATAGGTCAAAATGACTAAAATGACCTAAGATTATGGGTTATAGCTCATGAGATTGTGAGGTTTGGCCTACGTGAAATTATTTGCCAAGGGGTCGAAATGACTAAAAATAGCTAAAAAAATATAGGTAATAGCTCACAAAATCATGATTTTAGTCCTCTGCAAAATTATTTAGAAACAGGTCGAAACAAATAAAAATAACCAAAAATCTAGGGTTGTATTCCATGAAATTAGTAATTTGGTCACTGTAAAATTATTTGACAACGGTTCAAAATAACTAAAGATTGCTAAAATTCATACATTATAGGTCATGAAATTGTGAATTTTATCCTCCATTGAATTCTTTACCAACGGGTCGAAATGGCTAAAAATAGCCAAAAAATCTTCGGTTATAGCTCATGAATTTGTAAATTTTGGCCTCAACTATTTACCAACAGGTCAAAACAACTAAAAAAGGCCGAAAACTGTGGGTTATAGCCCATGAAATCATAAATTTTGGCTTCCGCAAAATTTTTTGCTAAGGATCAAAGCGACTAAAAATAGTCGAACATTGTGGGTTCTAGCCCACGAAATTATGACTTTTAGCCTCCACGAAATTATTTACCAAAGGGTCGAAATGACTAAATGTAGCCCAAAATCATGGGTTATAGCTCAAGAAGTCATCAATTTTGTTCTCTGTAAAATTATATACTAACAGCTCGAAATGATAAAAAAAAATGGCCGAAAAACGTGGATAATAGCTCATGAAATTGTAACTTTTGGTCTACGCGAAATTATTTGCCAACGGGTCAAAATGTCTAAAACTAGCCAAGGACAGTAGTAATAGCTCACCAAATCATGAATTTTAGTATCTACAAAATTATTTACCAATGGGTCGAAACCAGCAAAAATGGCCAAAAGTCATGGATTATAGTTCATTAAATCATGAATCTTGGCCACCGTAAACTTATTCTACAATGGGTCAAAATAACTAAAAATAGCCAAAAGTCATGGATTATAGCTTATAAAATTATAAATTTTAGCCTCCGTGGAAAGGTTGTAACAACTAAACATAGCCAAACTCATCGGTTATAGTTCATGAAATCGTGAATTATGGCTAAAGCGAAATTACTTGCCAATGAGCTAAAATGACTAAAAATTGGCAAAAATCATGCGTTGGAGCTCATGAAATCATGAATTTTGGCTTTCATAAAATTTTTTGCCAATAGGTTGAAAGAGCTAAAAATAATGGAAAATCTTAAATAGCTCATGGAATCATGAATTTTAGACTCCTCAAAAATATTTGCCAAAAAATCAAAATGACTAAAAGTGGCAAAAAAATTCGTGGGTTCTGGTCCACGTAATCGTGAAGTTGACCTCCGTGAAATTATTTGTCAATCGGTCAAAATGACTAAAATTGGATTAAAATCGTGGGTCATAGCTCACGTGATGTTAAATTTTTTTCTCCACAGAATTATGTGATAATGGGTTGAATAAAATAAAAATGGCTAAAAATCATGGGTTAGAACTTATGAAATCGTGAATTTTAAACTCCACGAAAATATTTACTAATGGGTTGAAACGACTAAAAATGACCAAAAATCGTGAGTTATAGCTCATAAAATCATAAATTTTGGTCTTTGTGAAATTATTTGCCAACGAGTCGAAATGACAAAAAATGGCCAAAAATCATGGGTTATAGTTCATTAAATCATGAATTTTGACTATTTTATTATGGGCTAAAATAACTAAAAATAGCCAAAAGTCATGTGTTATAGCTCATAAAATCGTAAATTTTGGTCTGCGCAGAATTATTTGCCAATGGGTTGTAGCTCATTAAATCATTATTTAACCTTTCCAAATTTATTTACCAACGGGTCAAAATAACTAAAAATAGCCAAAAAATTGTGCATTATAGCCCATAAAATCATAAATTTTGGCCGTCGAGAAATTGCTTACGAACGGATCGAAACTGCTAAAAATGGCTAAAATTCGTGGGTTATGACTCAAGAAGTCATGAATATTAGCCACAATGAAAATATTTGCCAATGAGTGGAAGTGACTAAAACTGGCCAAAGATCATGTGTTATAGCTCATGAAATCATGAATTTTGGCCTCTATGACAAGGGGTCAAAACAACTAAAAATAGCCGCAAATCGTGTGTTATAGCTTATGAAATCATGAATTTTCACCTTCACAAAATTATTTGCCTGCGGCTCAAAATGTCTAAAAATAGTAAAAAAATCGTGGGTTATAGCTTATGAAATAATAAATTTTGGATTCCGCTAAATTATTTGTGAACGAGTCAAAATAATTAAAGATGGCTAAAATTTGTGGGTTCTAGCTTGCGAAATCGTGAATTTTTGCCTTTGTGATTATACTAGCCAATGAGTCGAAATGACTAAAATGATAAAAAACATTATGGGTTATAGCTCATGAAACATGAATTTTGGTCTTAGCAGAATTATGTGTCAATGGGTCGAAATGACTAAAAATGGTCAAAATCATAGATTATAGCTGATGAAGTCATGAAATTTAACCTCCATAAAATCTTTTGCCAATGGGTTGAAACAACAAAAAAAGGCAAAATTCATGGGCTTTGTTCATGATATCATGCGTTTTGGACTCCATAAAATTATTTAGCAATGGGTCGAAACGACTAAATTTAGCCAAAAATCATGAGCTCTAGCCCATGAATTTGTGAACTTTGGCCTTCGTGAAATTATTTGCTAACAGGTCAAAATAACTAAAAATGATTAAAAATCGTGGGTTATAGCTCATGAAATTGTGAATTTTAGTGTCTGAAGAGTTATATACCAAAGGGTCAAAATGCCTAAAATTGGACAAATATCATGGCATCTAGCCCACGAGATCGTAAATTTTGGCCTCATGAAATTATAAATTTTGGCCTCCACAAATTTATTTGTCAATGGATCGAAAAAACTAAAATCGCCAAAAATCATGCATTATAGCTCACGGAATTATGAATTTTGGTCTCCATGAAATTATTTGTCAACAGGTCAAAATGGCTAAAACCAACCAAAAATCGTGATTTATAGTTCACGAAATCTTGAATTTTGGCTATTGAGAAATTATTTGACAATGGGTCAAACTAAAAATAGCTAACTTAATGAAATCGTGAATTTTGGCCTTCGTAAAATTATTTGCCAACGGGTCCAAACAACTAAAAATATCTAAAAATCATCGGTTATAGCTCATAAAATTGTGAATTTTTAACTTTACAAAATTATCTACCAACGGGTCAAAACCACTAAAAATGATCAAAAATATCATGGGTTATATAGCCCATGAATTTGCAAATTTTATCTGCCATGAAATTATTTGTGAACGCATCAAAACAGCTTCAAATAACCAAAAATTGTTGGCTATAGCTCACAAAATTGTGAATTGTGACTTCAACGAAATTATTTGCTAATAGATCGAAATGACTAAAAATGGCCAAAGATCGTGCGTGGCTATAGCTCACGAAATCATGAATTTTGGTCTCTATGAAATTATTTTCCATTGGGTCCAAATGAAAAAAAGGCAAAAAAACTTGGGTTAAGCTCATGAGATCATGAAATATGAACTCCGCAAAACTATTTGCTAATGGGTTGAAATGATTAAAATTGGCAAAAAATCGTGGATTTCTATCTCACAAAATCATGAATTTTGGCCGAAGCAAAATTATTTGCCACTAGGTCAAAACGACTAAAAATGATAAAAAATAATGGGGTATAGCTCACAATATTATGAATTTTGATCTCCGTAGAATTATGTGCCAATGGGTTGAAATGACAAAAAATGACAAACAAGAGTGGGTTATAGGTCATGAAGTCATGAATTTTAACCTCTGCATATTTATTTGCAAACTGGTGCAAACGACTAAAAATGGTCAAAACCCAAGGATTATAACTAATGAAATTGCAAATTTTGGCCTCATGAAATTATAAATTTTGACCTCAACAAAATTATTTGCCACTAGGTCAAAACGACTACAAATAGCCAAAAAATTTGCATATAGCTCATGAAATCGTGAATTTTTGTTTCCGGGAATTATTTGCAAACAGGTCGAAATAACTAAAAATGGCTAAAAACATTATGGGTTAGCCCATGAAATTATAAATTTTGACCTCAGCAAAATTATTTGTGAATGCATCGAAACAACCACAAATGGCCAAAAATCATGGACTATAGCTCACCAAATTGTGAATTTTGGCCTCAACAAAATTTTTTGCCAATGGATCGAAATGGCTAAAAATGGCCAAAAATCACGGGTTATAGCTCATGAAATCATGAATTTTGACCTCCGTGAAATTATTTGCCAACAGGTCGAAATGAAAAAAAATGGCGAAATTATGCGGGTTAAGCTCATGAGATCATGAAATTGGACTCTGCAAAACTATTTGTCAATGGGTTGAAACGACAAAAATTAGCAAAATGTCATGGGTTTTTGACCCACAAAATCATGAATTTTGGTCTTAGCAAAATTATTTACCAATATTCGAAAAGACTAAAAATGGTAAAAATAATGGGTTATAGCTCACAAAATTATGAATTTTGATCTCAGGTAGAATTATGTGCCAATGGGTTGAAATGACAAAAAATGACAAACAAGAGTGGGTTATAGGTCATGAAGTCATGAATTTTAACCTCTGCATATTTATTTGCAAACTGGTGCAAACGACTAAAAATGGTCAAAACCCAAGGATTATAACTAATGAAATTGCAAATTTTGGCCTACGTAAAATTATTTATCAATAGGTCAAAACGACTACAAATAGCCAAAAAATTTGCATATAGCTCATGAAATCGTGAATTTTTGTTTCCGGGAATTATTTGCAAACAGGTCGAAATAACTAAAAATGGCTAAAAACATTATGGGTTAGCCCATGAAATTATAAATTTTGACCTCAGCAAAATTATTTGTGAATGCATCGAAACAACCACAAATGGCCAAAAATCATGGACTATAGCTCACCAAATTGTGAATTTTGGCCTCAACAAAATTTTTTGCCAATGGATCGAAATGGCTAAAAATGGCCAAAAATCACGGGTTATAGCTCATGAAATCATGAATTTTGACCTCCGTGAAATTATTTGCCAACAGGTCGAAATGACTAAAATGGCCAAAGATCGTGCGTGGCTATAGCTCACAAAATTATGAATTTTGGTCTCTATGAAATTATTTTCCATTGGGTCCAAATGAAAAAAGGCAAAAACTTGGGTTAAGCTCATGAGATCATGAAATATGAACTCCATAAAACTATTTGCTAATGGGTTGAAATGACAAAATTAGCAAAATGTCATGGGTTTTGACCCACAAAATCATGAATTTTGGTCTTAGCAAAATTATTTACCAATATTCGAAAAGACTAAAATGGTAAAAATAATGGGTTATAGCTCACAAAATTATGAATTTTGATCTGCGTAGAATTATGTGCCAATGGGTCGAAATGACTAAAAATAGCCAAAAATCATGGGTAGCTCATGAAATTATGAGTTTTGAACTCCATAAATTTTTTCTAATGCTTCAAAATGACTAAGATTGGCCAAAATTGTGGGTTCTAGTCCACAAAATCGTGAATAATGCCTTCACAAAATTATTTGCTAATGGGTGAAATGACTAAAATGACCGAAAATCACGATTTATATCTCGAGAAAATCGTGAATTTTAGTCTCCATAGAAATATGTACCAATGGGTCAAAATGAATGAAAATGCCTAAAAATCGTGGTTTATAGTTCATAAAATTATGAATTTTAGCTTCAAAAATTTATTACCCAACGGATCGAAATAATTAAAAATAGCCAAAATTGTCGTTATAGCTCATGAAATTATGAATTTTGGCCTACGCAAAATTATTTGCCAACGGATCAAAATGATTAAAAATAGCTAAAAAACCTAGGCAATAGCTCATGAAATCGTGAATTTTAGTCTCCTCAAAATTATTTGCCAAAGGGTCAAAATGACTAAAATGACCCAAAATTGTGGGTTATAGTTCACAAAATCATGAATTTTGGCCTCATAAAATTATTTACCAACAAGTCAATGTAACTAAAAATAGCCAAAAATTTTGTGTTATACCTCATGAAATCGTGAATTTTGACCTCCGTGAAATTATTTGCCAAAGGGTCAAAATGACTAAAATGACCAAAAATCATGGGTTATAGCTCATGAAATTATAAATTTTGGCCTCATAAAATTATTTGCTAATGGGTCGAAATGACTAAAAATAGCCAAAAATCATGGGCTATAGCTCACAAAATTATGAATTTTGGCCTCTATAAAATTATTTGCCAACGGATCAAAATGATTAAAAATAGCCAAAAATCATGGGTTATAGCTCATGAAATCATGAATTTTGACCTCCGTGAAATTATTTGCCAACAGGTCGAAATGAAAAAAAATGGCGAAATTATGCGGGTTAAGCTCATGAGATCATGAAATTGGACTCTGCAAAACTATTTGTCAATGGGTTGAAACGACAAAAATTAGCAAAATGTCATGGGTTTTTGACCCACAAAATCATGAATTTTGGTCTTAGCAAAATTATTTACCAATATTCGAAAAGACTAAAAATGGTAAAAAATAATGGGTTATAGCTCACAAAATTATGAATTTTGATCTGCGTAGAATTATGTGCCAACGAGTTAAACAATGAAAAATGACCAATAATCGTGGGTTATAGGTCATGAAGTCATGAATTTTAGCCTTTGTATATTTATTTACAAATGGGTCGAGACGACTGAAAATGGCCAAAATTGTGGGTTGTAGCTAATGAAATTATAAATTTTGGCCTACGTGAAAATAATTGTCAATAGGTCAAAACGACTAAAAATAGGCAAAAAACTTGGGTATAGCTCACGAAATCCTGAATTTTGGTCTCCGAGAATTATTTACAAACTGGTCGAAATGACTAAAAATGACCAAAAATCATGGGCTATATTTCATGAGATTATGAATTTTGGCTACCGTGAAATTACTTGATAATGGCACATAACAACTAAAAATAGCTAAATATCGTGCATTAGACCTCATGAAATAGTAAACTTTTACCTTCGCAAAATTATTTGCCAACCAGCAAAATATAATCAGTTATATCTCAAAAATTTTTGAATTTTATCCTCCATGAAATTATTTCCCAACAGGTCAAAATGAATAAAAATATCCAAAAATAATAATTGTTTATATCTCATGTAATTATAAATTTTGGCCTCCACGATTTTACCAATGGGTCTAAATAGCTACAAATGGTCGCAAACGTGGGTTATAAGTAACGAAATCATAAATTTTGGACACCATGAAATTATTTATCAACGGGTTGAAATGACTAAAAATAATAAAAAATTCGTGATTTATAGCACATAAAATCATGAATTTTGGACTTCATAAAATTATTTACCAAAGGGTTGAAACGACTAAAAATAGCCAAAAATTATACGATATAGACCATGAAATTGTAAAATTTGACCACTGTAAAATTATTTCCCAGTGGGTTGAAACGACTTAAAATGGCCAAATCTTTAGGTTATAGCTAATAAAATCATGAATTTTGGCCTCTATAAAATTATTTGACAACAGGCCAAAACTCGTGGGTTATAGCTCATGAAATCATGAATTTTGATATCTGTAGAATTATGTGCCAATGGGTCGAAATGACTAAAAATAGCCAAAAATCATGGGTTATATCTCATGAAATCATGAATTTTGGTTCTGTGAAATTATTTGCCAACAAGTAGAAATGGCAAGAAATGACAAAAAATCATGGGTAGCTCATGAAATTATGAGTTTTGAACTCCATAAATTTTTTTTCTAATGCTTCAAAATGACTAAGATTGGCCAAAAATTGTGGGTTCTAGTCCACAAAATCGTGAATAATGCCTTCACAAAATTATTTGCTAATGGGTCGAAATGACTAAAAATGACCGAAAATCACGATTTATATCTCAGAAAATCGTGAATTTTAGTCTCCATAGAAATATGTACCAATGGGTCAAAATGAATGAAAATGCCTAAAAATCGTGGTTTATAGTTCATAAAATTATGAATTTTAGCTTCAAAAAATTTATTACCCAACGGATCGAAATAATTAAAAATAGCCAAAAATTGTCCGTTATAGCTCATGAAATTATGAATTTTGGCCTACGCAAAATTATTTGCCAACGGATCAAAATGATTAAAAATAGCTAAAAAACCTAGGCAATAGCTCATGAAATCGTGAATTTTAGTCTCCTCAAAATTATTTGCCAAAGGGTCAAAATGACTAAAAATGACCCAAAATTGTGGGTTATAGTTCACAAAATCATGAATTTTGGCCTCCATGAAATTATTTATCAACGGGTTGAAATGACTAAAAATAGCCAAAAATTTTGTGTTATACCTCATGAAATCGTGAATTTTGACCCTGTGAAATCATTTGCCAATGAGTCAAAATGGCTTAAAATAGATAAAAATTATCGGTTATAGCTTATGAAATCATAAATTTTGGCCTCCATGAAATTATTTACCAACAAGTCAATGTAACTAAAAATAGCCAAAAATAATGATTTAGAGGCCATGTAATTCTAAATTTTGGCCTCCGCAAAATTATTTGCGAATGGGTTGAACTATTAAAAATGGCCAAAATCATGGGCTATAGCTCACAAAAATGTGAATTTTGGCCTCAATGAAATCATTTACAAATGGGTTAAAATGATAAAAAAATCATGGGTTATAGCTCATAAAATCATGAATTATGAATTCCGTGAAATTATTTATCAATGGGTCGAAAGGAAAAAATGGTAAAAAATCATGGTTTATAGCACATGATAGCATAAATTTTATATTCTGCAAAACAATTTGCCAATGGGTCGAAACGACTAAAATTGGACAAAAACATGGGTTTCTAGCCTTCAAAATCATGAATTTTGACCTCTACGTAATTATTTGCCAATAGTTCAAAAAGAGTAAAAATGGTAATAAAAAATGGGTAGCTCACGAAATTTGTAATTTTGGTCTCCACAGAATTATGTGTCAATAGATAGGAATGACTAAAAATGACTAATAATCTTGGATTATAGCTCATGAAACTGTAAATTTTAGCCTACTCAAATTTATTTATGAACTGTAGAAACGACTATAAACGGCCCAAAATTAATGATTATAGCTCATGAAATTGTGTATTTTAGCCTATACGAAATTATTTGTCGATAGGTCAAAATGGCTAAAAATAGCCAAAAATGTGGGTTATAGTTCATGAAATTATAAATCTTAGCCCCCACAAAATTTTGACACCGGGTCCAAATAGCTGAAAATAAACAAAAATCGTGTATAATTTTGGCCTCCGCGAAATTATTTGCTAATAGGTCATAACGATTAAAAATAATAAAAAATCATCAGTTATAACTCATGAAATCGTGAATTTTGGCCTCCACAAAATTTTTTACCAATGGGCCTAAACGGCTAGACGTGGCTACAAAACATTTGTTATAGGTCACGAAATTGTGGGTTATAGCTCTAAAATTGTGAAGATGACGCGAACTAGTTTGCCAACAGGTCGTAATGACAAAAACTAGCCAAAAATGATGGGTAATAGCTCACAAAATGGTGAATTTTTTCTACATCAAATTATTTGGCAACGGGTCGAAACAACTAAAAATGGCCAGAAGTAAAGGGTTGTAGTTCACAAAATCGTGAATTTTGGCCATCGGGAAATTAAATGATAACAGTTAAAAACAACTTAAAATAGGCCAAAATCGTGCATTGCAGCTCATGAAATCGTGAATTCCAGCCTCCGTGAAATTATTTGCTAACGGGTTGATACGATTAAAAATAGCTAAAAATCTTCTGTCGTAGCTCATGAAATTATAAATTTTGGCCTCTACAAAACTATTTACTAACGGGTCAACATAACTAAAAATGGTAAAAAAATCATGGGTTGTAACCCATGAAATCCAAAATTTTAGCCTTTGCAAATTATTTACGAACGAGTCTAAACAACTAAATAAAGTCAAAAGTTGTGGGTTATAGCTCATGAAATCATGAATTGTGGCCTCAATGAAATTATTCGCCACTAAGTCGAAATGACTAAAAATGGATAAAAATCATTAGTTATAGCTCATGAAATCATGAATTTTGGCCTCCGGGAAATTATTTACTAATGGGTTTCCAAAAATATGGCAAAAAATTATGGGTTAATAGCTCATAAAATCATAAATTTTAGATTCCACAAAATTATTTGTAAATGGGTCAAAATGACTAACAGTGGCTGAAAATTGTAGGTTTTATCCCATGAAATCGTGAATTTTGACCTCTGCGAAATTATTTGTCAAATGGTTAAAATGACTAAAAATGGTAAAAAAAATCATGAATTATAACTTATAAAATAATAAATTTGAGCTTCTATAAAGTTATTTGTCAATGGGTCGAAATGACAAAAATAGCTAAAAATCATGGGTTATAGCTCCTGAAATCATCAATTTTAGACTCCGCAAAATTATTTTCCAATGGGTCATTTGGCTAAAAATCGTGAGTTCTAGCCCATGAAATTGTGAATTTTGACCTGTGCAAAATTATTTATCATTGGGTCGAAATCACTAAAAATGCTGAAAAATCATGGATATCGCTTACAAAATCGTGAATTTTGTTCTCCACATAATTATGTGTCAATGGGTCCAAACGACTGAAAATGGTCAAAATCATGGCTTACCTTATGAAATTGTGAACTCTGACCTCCGCAAATTTATTTGAAAACGGGTCAAAACAACTAAAAATGGCCAAAAATCATTGGTTATTGCTCATGAAATTGTGAAGTTTGGCATATACGAAATTATTTGCTAACTGGTCGAAATGACTAAATGTAGCCAAAATTGGCCAAAGATAATGTGTTATAGCTCCTGAAATTATGAATTTTGACCTCTGTGAAATTATTAGGCAACACATCAAAAGATTGTAGGTTATAGCTCATGAACTCATGAATTTTGGATTCCGCAAAATTATTTCGCAATTGATCGCAACGGCTAAAATTAGCCACAAATCATGGGTTATAATTCAAGAAATTGTCAATTTGGGCACCACGAAATTATTTAAAATGGGTCAAAACAACTAAAAAAATAGCCAAAAATTGTGTTATATAGCTCATGAAATCATGAAGTTTCACCTTCACAACGGGTCAAATGACAAAGAATAGCCAAAAGTGTGGGTTATAGCTCATGAATTAATGAATTTTTGATTCCACAAAATTATTTACCAACGGATTGAAATGACTTAAAATAGCCAAAAATCATGGGTTATAGCTCATGAAATTGTGAAGTTTGGCATATCTGAAATTATTTGTCAAATGGTTAAAATGACTAAAAATGATCAAAAATTATGGGTTATAGCTCATGAAACATGAATTTTTACCTCAGCAGAATTATGTGCCAAAGGCTCGAAACGACTAAAAATGGCTAAAAATCGTGGGTTATAGTTCATGAAGTCATGAATTTTGGCCTCCGTGAAATTATTTGTTAATGGGTTGAAACGACAAAAAATGACAAAAATCATTGGCTATAAACTCATGGAATCATGAGGTTTGGACTCCACAAAATTATTTGGCAACGGGTCGAAACGACTAAACTTGGCCAAAAAGCGTGGGTTCTAGCCCACGAAATCGTAAATTTTGAATTTTTGTAACGGATTGAATTGACAAAAAATAATAAAAAATTATGGGTTATATCTCACGAAATTGTGAATTTTAGTCTCCGAAGAATTATGTACCAATGGGTCAAAATGACTAAAATTAGCCAAATATCGTGGGTTCTAACCGATGAAATCGTAAATTTTGGCCCTCGTGAAATTGTAAATTTTGGTCTCCGCAAATTTATTAGCCAATAGATTAAAAAAACTAAAAATAGCCAAAAATTGTGTGATATAGCTCATGGAATTGTGAATTTTGGCCTACACAAAAATTATTTACCAACGGATTGAAATGACTTAAAATAGCCAAAAAAACCTAGGTAAAAGTTTAAGAAATTATGAATTTTGGTCTCCATGAAATTATTTGCCAACGGGTCGAAACGACTAAAAATGGCCAAAATCATGGATTATAAATCTTGAATTTTGGCCACTAAGAAATAATTTGACAATGGGTCAAACTAAAAATAGCCAACTCAATGAAATCGTAAATTTTAGCCTCCGTAAAATTATTTGCCAATAGGTCGAAACGACTAAAAATAGCAAAAATTATTGTTTATATAGTTCATGAAATCGTGAATTTTGGCTTTCGTAAAATTACTTATCAACTGGTCGAAACAACTAAAAATAGTCAAAAAAAATCATGGGTTATATAGCCCACAAAATTGTAAATTTTAGCCTCCGTGAAAATATTTGTGAACACATCGAAATAACTACAAATGGCCAAAAATCGTGGGCTATAGCTCATGAAATCAATTTTGGCCACAATGAAATCATTTGCTAATGGGTCAAAATGACTAAAAATAGCCAAAAATCATGGATTATAGCTCATAAAAATCATGAATTTTGGCCTCCATGAAATTATTTGCCAATAGGTCGAAGCGACTAAAAATAGCAAAATTATTGTTTATATAGTTCATGAAATCGTGAATTTTGGCTTTCGTAAAATTACTTATCAACTGGTCGAAACAACTAAAAATAGTCAAAAAAAATCATGGGTTATATAGCCCACAAAATTGTAAATTTTAGCCTCCGTGAAAATATTTGTGAACACATCGAAATAACTACAAATGGCCAAAAATCGTGGGCTATAGCTCATGAAATCACGAATTTTGGCCACAATGAAATCATTTGCTAATGGGTCAAAATGACTAAAAATAGCCAAAAATCATGGATTATAGCTCATAAAAATCATGAATTTTGGCCTCCATGAAATTATTTGCCAATAGGTCGATATGAAAAAAATTGCGCAAAAACTTGGGCTATGCTCATGAGATCATGAAATTTGGACCCCTCAAAACTATTTGCCAATGGCCTAAGACAACTAAAATTGGCCAAAAATCATGGGTTTCTAGCCCACAAAACTGTGAGTTTTGGACTTAGTAAAATTATTTGGCAATGGGTCGAAACGATCATAATTGGTCAAAAATAATGGGTTATAGCTCACAAAATTGTGAATTTTAAACTCCGTAGAATTTTGGGCTGACGGGTCGAAATGATAAAAAATCACCAATAATCGTGGATTGTAGGTCATGAAGTCATGAATTTTAGCCTTCGCAAGCTTATTTCCAAACAGGTTGAAATGACTAAAAATGGCCAAAACCCGTGGGTTATAGCTAAAGAAATTGTAAATTTTTGCCTACGCAAAATTATTCATCAATAGGTCAAAATGACTAAAAATAACCAAAAAACATAGGTATAGCTCACGAAATCATGAATTTTAGTCTCAAGGAATTATTTGCAAGCGGGTTGAAGCGATAAAAAAATAGTAAAAATCATGGGTTATATTTCATAAAAATCATGAATTTTGGTCACCGTGTAATTATTTGACAATGGTTCATAACAACTAAAATAGCCAAACATCGTGTGTTAGAGCTCATGAAATAGTGAATTTTAGCCTCCGTGAAATTATTTGCCAAATTGCGAAGCATAATCGGTTATATCTCATGAAATCATGAATTTTAGCTTCCGCTATCGACAGGTCAAAATGACAAAAAAATAGCCAAAAAATTAATCGATTTATGAAATAGTGAATTTTAGCCTCTGCAAAATATTTTACCAATGGGTCTAAACAACTACAAATGGGAGAAAAACGTGGGTTATAAGTTACAAAATTATAACTTTGGGACACCATGAAATTATTTGCCAACGGATTGAAACGACTGAAAATAGTCAAAAACCGTGATTTATAACACATAGAAGCATGAATTTTGGCCTTCGCAAAATTATTCGCCAATAGGTCAAAACAACAAAAAATGACCAAAAACTTGTGGGTTTTAACCCATGAAATCATAAAATTTGGCCTCCAGGAAATTATTTGCCAATGAGTCAAAATGACAAAAAATAGCCAAAAATTATAATATATAGATCACGAAATTATGAATTTTGACCACCATAAAATTATTTCCCAATGGGTGAAACGACTAAAATGGCCAAATCTATAGGATATAGCTAATGAGATCATGAATTTTGGGCTTTGCAAAATTATTTAACAATAGGCCAAAACAACTAAAAATGGCCAAAACTCATGGGTTATAGGTCATGAAATCATGAATTTTGATCTTTGCAGAATTATGTGCCAATGGGTCAAAACAACTAAAAATGGCCAAAACTCATGGGTTATAGGTCATGAAATCATGAATTTTGATCTTTGCAGAATTATGTGCCAATGGGTCAAAACAACTAAAAATGGCCAAAAATCATGGGTTATATCTCATGAAATCATAAATTTTGGCTACATGAAATTATTTGCTAACTGGATGAGATGGCAAAAAAGGGCAAAAAATTATGGATTATTGCTCATGAAATTATGAGTTTTGGACTCCATAAAATTATCTTCCAATGGGTCGAAACGACTAAGATTGGCCAAAAATTGTGGGTTCTAGCCCACAAAATCGTGAATTTTTGCCTTCGTAAAACTATTTATTACTTGGTCAAAATGACTAAAAATGACTGAAAATCATAGTTTATAGCTCACAAATTCATGAATTTTAGTCTCCATAGAAATATGTACCAACGGGTCAAAACGACTAAAAATGCCCGAAAATCGTGGTTTATAGTTTATGAAATTATGAATTTTAGCCTCCACAAATTTATTATCCAACTGACCAAAGCGACTAAAAATAGCAAAATTATTGTTTATATAGTTCATGAAATCGTGAATTTTGGCCTTCGCAAAATTATTCATCAATAGGTCAAAACAACTAAAAATAGTCAAAAAATCATGGGTTATATAGCCCACAAAATTGTAAATTTTAGCCTCCGTGAAAATATTTGTGAACACATCGAAATAACTACAAATGGCCAAAAATCATGGGTTATATCTCATGAAATCATAAATTTTGGCTACATGAAATTATTTGCCAATGAGTCAAAATGACAAAAAATAGCCAAAAATCATGGATTATAGCTCATAAAATCATGAATTTTGGCCTCCATGAAATTATTTGCCAATAGGTCGATATGAAAAAATTGCGCAAAAACTTGGGCTATGCTCATGAGATCATGAAATTTGGACCCCTCAAAACTATTTGCCAATGGCCTAAGACAACTAAAATTGGCCAAAAATCATGGGTTTCTAGCCCACAAAACTGTGAGTTTTGGACTTAGTAAAATTATTTGGCAATGGGTCGAAACGATCATAATTGGTCAAAAATAATGGGTTATAGCTCACAAAATTGTGAATTTTAAACTCAGTAGAATTTTGGGTGTGGTCGAAATGATAAAAAATCACCAATAATCGTGGATTGTAGGTCATGAAGTCATGAATTTTAGCCTTCGCAAGCTTATTTCCAAACAGGTTGAAATGACTAAAAATGGCCAAAACCCGTGGGTTATAGCTAAAGAAATTGTAAATTTTTGCCTACGCAAAATTATTCATCAATAGGTCAAAATGACTAAAAATAACCAAAAAACATAGGTATAGCTCACGAAATCATGAATTTTAGTCTCAAGGAATTATTTGCAAACGGGTTGAAACGATAAAAAAAATAGTAAAAAATCATGGGTTATATTTCATAAAATCATGAATTTTGGTCACCGTGTAATTATTTGACAATGGTTCATAACAACTAAAAATAGCCAAACATCGTGTGTTAGAGCTCATGAAATAGTGAATTTTAGCGTCCGCGAAATTATTTGCCAAATTGCGAAGCATAATCGGTTATATCTCATGAAATCATGAATTTTAGCTTCCGCTATCGACAGGTCAAAATGACAAAAAAATAGCCAAAAAATTAATCGATTTATGAAATAGTGAATTTTAGCCTCTGCAAAATATTTTACCAATGGGTCTAAACAACTACAAATGGGAGAAAAACGTGGGTTATAAGTTACAAAATTATAACTTTGGGACACCATGAAATTATTTGCCAACGGATTGAAACGACTGAAAATAGTCAAAAACCGTGATTTATAACACATAGAAGCATGAATTTTGGCCTTCGCAAAATTATTCGCCAATAGGTCAAAACAACAAAAAATGACCAAAAACTTGTGGGTTTTAACCCATGAAATCATAAAATTTGGCCTCCAGGAAATTATTTGCTAACGGGTCGAAATGGCCAAAAATTATAATATATAGATCACGAAATTATGAATTTTGACCACCATAAAATTATTTCCCAATGGGTCGAAACGACTAAAAATGGCCAAATCTATAGGATATAGCTAATGAGATCATGAATTTTGGGCTTTGCAAAATTATTTAACAATAGGCCAAAACAACTAAAAATGGCCAAAACTCATGGGTTATAGGTCATGAAATCATGAATTTTGATCTTTGCAGAATTATGTGCCAATGGGTCAAAACAACTAAAAATGGCCAAAACTCATGGGTTATAGGTCATGAAATCATGAATTTTGATCTTTGCAGAATTATGTGCCAATGGGTCAAAACAACTAAAAATGGCCAAAAATCATGGGTTATATCTCATGAAATCATAAATTTTGGCTACATGAAATTATTTGCTAACCGGATGAGATGGCAAAAGGGCAAAAATTATGGATTATTGCTCATGAAATTATGAGTTTTGGACTCCATAAAATTATCTTCCAATGGGTGAAGCGACTAAGATTGGCCAAAATTGTGGGTTCTAGCCCACAAAATCATGAATTTTGACCTCCATGAAATTATTTGCCAATTTGTCAAAACAACTAAAATGGCCAAAAATCATGGGTTATAGCTCATAAAATCATGAATTTTAGTCTCCATAGAAATATGTACCAACGGGTCAAAACGACTAAAAATGCCCGAAAATCGTGGTTTATAGTTTATGAAATTATGAATTTTAGCCTCCACAAATTTATTATCCAACTGACCGAAACGACTAAAAATAGCTAAAAATTGTACGTTATAGCTCATGAAATAATGAATTTTAGCCTACGCGAAGTTATTCGCTAACGGGTTGAAATGATTAAAAATAGCCAAGAAACCTGGGCAATAGCTCATGAAATCATGAATTTTGGTCTCCGCAAAATTATTTCACAAAGGGTCAAAATGTGTAAAAATGGCCAAAATTTGTGGTTTACAGTCCACGAAATCATGAATTGTGGCCACTGCAGAATTATTTGATAACTGGTCAAAATAGGTAAAAATAGCCAAAAATCATGTGTTATACCTCATGAAATCATGAATTTTGGCCCTGTGAAATTATTTGCCAATGAGTCAAAATGACGAAAAAATAGCCAAAAATTATCGATTATAGGTTATAAAATCGTGAATTTTGACCTCCATGAAATTATTTACCAACGGGTCGAAGCGACTAAAAATGGCCAAACAGATCATGGTTTATAGGGCATGAAATTATAACTTTTAGCCTTAGCAAAATTATTTTTTGACGGCTCGAAACTTCTAAAAATAGCCAAAAATAGTGGGCTATTGCTCATGAAATCGTAAATTTTGGCCTCAATGAAATTATTTGCCAATGGGTCCAAATGACTAAAAATAGCCAAAAATTGTGGGTTATAGCTCATGAAATCATGAATTTTGGCCTCAATGAAATTATTTGCCAATGAGTCGAATGGACAAAAAAGGGCGAAAAGTCGTGGGTTATTGTAGGGTCGAAAAAATGTTTATTGATTGAATGAAATTGTTACAATCAAATTTTCCCGATTACAGAGGAAGAGAAGATTGATTTGACTTCTCTTTTATATGGGTTCTTGGTGGCGAGGATGCTTCACTCGATGCTCGAGTCGAGGTTGCCCGTTGGATCGGGCCGAGGCTGCGGATGATCTAGAGGTTGCTGAAGAGGTTCTTGATCTCTCCCCTGCGCAAGTGCTTGATTTTCCAAGAGTTCTCTAACTTTTTTGTTTCAGCCAGCCAGCCCCTTCTTCGTTGGGCTTTCAGCTATTTATGTGGGCTTAAGGGTGTAGCGGCCCTATTGTCACTCTCATATGAGGGTTAATGACCCTCCCATCGTGCGAGCGGTCAAGCGCCAGTGCGTGTTCGACAATGGCCTCGTGTTTGCTACGATGGCGGCTGCGGTGATTGTCGGGCGCTTTCTGATAGCGGGCGCTGCGGTAGCGGCGGCGGCGAACCTCGTGTTGAGGTCGAGCCTCGCTGCTTGGCGAGCCTCATCGAATATCGAGCCTCGGCTTGGCGAGCCTCGTCTCATGATGGCGAGCTTCGTTTCGCGTCGCGAACCTCGTGTTGAGTCGAGCCTGCGCCTCTTGAGCAAGCCTTGTTCGAAGCTTGCCTGGTCTAGCTTCGGTTGAGTGTCGAGCCTCGGCTTGGCGAGCCTCATCGAATGTCGAGCCTCGCTGCTTGGCGAGCCTCATCGAATGTCGAGCCTCGGCGCTTGGCGAGCCTCATCGAATGTCGAGCCTCGGCTGCTTGGCGAGCCTCGTCGAATGTCGAGCCTCATTGCTTGGCGAGCCTCATCTGAATATCGAGCCTGTTGCTTGGCGAGCCTCATCCGAATGTCGAGCCTCGGCGCTTGGCGAGCCTCGCTGAATGTCGAGCCTGGCGCTTGGCGAGCCTCATCTGAATGTCGAGCCTGTTGCTTGGCGAGCCTCGCTGAATGTCGAGCCTCGGCGCTTGGCGAGCCTCATCCGAATGTCGAGCCTCGGCGCTTGGCGAGCCTCGCTGAATGTCGAGCCTCGGCGCTTGGCGAGCCTCGTCTTCTGAAGAACAGTCGTAACTTTCAAACCGTGCGTCGAATTGGGCCGAATTATATATGGAAATCGACCATCTCGACGAGGCAGACCAACCAAACCGACCCAAAGGGTTCGGTTTGCTCCGGTCATTTTGCCAAATTCCTTCCGGTTTGGGAGATATCGACACTTTTGTCTATTTTGTAAAGTCAAGCATTCAGGTGAACTTAACCTTTAGGCGGGCCTGACTTCACTCGGATGGACCCCTAAGCTCTTTTGCTCATTCCGAGTTGCTGTGTAAGGATTAAGGCAATTTTTACTGCCTACAGTTATAGCTCATTTAATCATGAATTTTTAACTCCGCAAAATTATATGCCAATGGGTTGAAACGATTAAAATTGGTAAAAAAATCGTGTGTTTCTAGCCCAAAAATCATGAATTTTGGTCTCCGCAAAATTATTTGCCAATTTGTCAAAACAACTAAAAATGGTAAAAAATCGTGAATTTTGGTCTCCGCAGAATTATGTGCCAATGGATTGACCAAAAAAGACTAATAATTGTGGGCTATAGCTCATGAAATCGTGAATTTTGACCTCCTCATATTTATTTGTGAACTGTGGAAACGACTAAAAATGGCTAAAAACGGTGGGTTATAGCTCATAAAATTGTGTATTTTAACCTACACGAAAGTATTTGCTAAGAAGTCGAAACGACTAAAATAGCCATAAAACGTGGGTTATAGTTCACAAAATCATAAATTTTAGTCACCGCAAAATTATTTGACATCGGGTACCAAACAACTAAAAATAGCTAAAAATCGTGAATAATTTTGGCCTCCGCGAAATTATTTGCCAATTTGTCAAAACAACTAAAAATAGCCAAAAAATTATTGGTTATAGCTCATGAAATTGTGAATTTGGTCTCCTTAAATTTTTTTACCAATGGGTCCAAACTACTATAAATGGCCAAAAAACATGGGTTATAGGTCACAAGCCTGTGGGTTATAGCTCTAAAATTCTGACGTTGACGCAAAATAATTTGCCAATGGCTTGAAACGATAAAAATTGCCAAAAACCATCGATAATAACTCACAAATTCGTGAATTTTGTCCGCTTGAAATTATTTGGCAACAGTCAAAACGACTAAAATGCCCAAAAGTCAAGCTATAGTTCACAAAATCATAAATTTTAGTCACCGCAAAATTATTTGACATCGGGTACCAAACAACTAAAAATAGCTAAAAATCGTGAATAATTTTGGCCTCCGCGAAATTATTCGGTAACAGGTCAAAATGACTAAAATAGCCAAAAAATTATTGGTTATAGCTCATGAAATTGTGAATTTGGTCTCCTTAAATTTTTTTACCAATGGGTCCAAACTACTATAAATGGCCAAAAAACATGGGTTATAGGTCACAAGCCTGTGGGTTATAGCTCTAAAATTCTGACGTTGACGCAAAATAATTTGCCAATGGCTTGAAACGATAAAAATTGCCAAAAACCATCGATAATAACTCACAAATTCGTGAATTTTGTCTGCTTGAAATTATTTGGCAACAGGTCAAAACGACTAAAAATGCCCAAAAGTCAAGCGCTATAGTTCACAAAATCGTGAAGTTTGGCCGCTACGAAATTATTTGACAAAGGTTCAAAACAACTTAAAATAGGCAAAAATCATGCATTATAGCTCATGAAATCATGAATTTCAGGCTCCGCGAAATTATTTGCCATTGTGTCGATAAGATTAAACATAGCTAAAAATATTCGGACATAGCTCTTGAAATTGTGAATTTTGGCCTTTGCAAAACTATTACTAACTAGTCGAAACAACTAAAAAAAATCGTGTGTTATAGCCCATGAAATAGAAAATTTTAGCCTCGAGCAAATTATTTATGAACGCATCAAAACTACTAAAAATGGTCAAAAATCATGGGTTATAACTCACAAAATCCTGAATTGTGGCCTCAAAGAAATTATTTGCCACTAAGTGGAAATGACTAAATATGGAAAAATATTGGTAATTATAGCTCATGAAATCATGAATTTTGACCTCCGTAAAATTATTTGCCGATGGGTTTTAAATAAAAAATGTGGTGAAAAATCATGGGTTAATAGCTCAAAAATTATAAATTTTGGACTCGGCAAAATTATTTCCCAATTGCTCAAAACAACAAAATATGTCCAACAATTGCAGGATCTAGCCCACGAAATCGTGAATTTTGGCCTCCACGAAAGTATTTGCTAAATGGTTAAAATGACTAAAAATGGTAAAAAAAAATCGTGGATTATAGCTTACAAAATAATGAATTTTGGCTCTGTGAAATTATTTGCCAATGGTTTGAAATGATAAAAATGGCCAAAAATTATGGGGTATAGCTCATGAAATCATGAATTTTGAACTCCGTAAAATTATTTGTCAATGGGTCATTTGGCCAAAAATCGTGGGTTCTAGCCCACAAAATCGAGAATTATAGTCTCTGGTAACTTATTTGGTAATGAGTCGAAACGACAAAAAATGGTCAATAAACATGGATATGGCTTACGAAATCGTAAATTTTGGTCTCCACATAATTATGTTCTAATGGGCCCAAATGACTAAAAATAGTCAAAATCATGGATTACAACTCATGAAATCACAAACTTTGGCCTTTGTAAATTTATTTACAAACGGGTCAAAATAACTAAAAATGACCAAAAATCGTGGATTATAGGTCATGAAATCGTGAAGTTTGGCCTACTCGAAATTATTGGCCAACGGGTTGATTATCACATTTTAATTACATTTTTATACCCTTATTACCTATGTTATATGAATAACAATATTACTAATAATTACTTTTATCTTATTTTGCAGGCTAATAAAGAAATAATGAATAAAAGCCCAAATGACTCAAATTCTCTGAATTTCTACCAATTTTTGAAGCCCAAATCTGAAGACAAACAAAGACCCAAGATACCAAATTGATCCAAGAGAAATTCGTGAAGAAAAATCAAGAAAAGACAAATTCGGTTGGAAACCAATCGGTTGACCAACCGGTTGGCTAACCGGTTGGCTAACCGATCGGCCAACCGATCAGTTCCCAACAGATTTCAGATTAATGGCTGATTTCTCTTCCTTTTTGGCCAAGTTTGATCCAATGGTTCACATCAACTCCGTTGGGCTATAAATAGGGGTGAATGCTGAGGGTTTTGAGTGTGAAATATTTTGTAAAAACTCTATTTGGAGAGGAGGGTTACTCTTAATTGAGAAGACCTTCCAAAAATTATAACTTTTGTTACACAATAAATAAAATTTTTCACCCCTTCAATTTCCTTTCTCTTCTCTTTGTCCAAGGACCAAAAGGAGGATGAAGATGAATTAGGAATTGTGGGTTTCTCTTTTATTTCTTTTCTCTTGTTTATTTTCTTGTTTGTAGAATAGATTTACTTTCATGCAATTTACTTTCTTACAATTTACTTTCATGCAATTTAATTCTATGCAATTTACTTTCATGTCTTGTCTTTAATTCATAGAGTAGATTTACTTTCCTTGCTATTAGTTTAGATTTTCTTTCTTTCTTTCTTTGCTTTTATTTTTTTCTTCTCTTTTATAATTAGTTGAATTCTCATTCTCCTCCTCTTACTCTCATCTTTATTTTCTTTCTTTTATTTTCTAATGATGTGGAACTAAACCTCTTGTGGGGATCTAGTTTTGCATGAAACTAGTCTAATTTCTCTCTTATATTTGTGAATCACTCTCTTGTGCTTAAAATAATCATGCTTAGGATAATCAACTAGAGAACTAATTGATAGAAGAAGTATTGGATAATCTATGCTTGCCTTAAAAGTGGTAGGATAGAGTATGCTAATGAATTCTAGGATTACTATCTTGTTGTTATTTTTCTCATGAGTTTTAATTTTACTTGGATGAACTTTAGGATAGGCTATGCTTGCCTTAAAAGTGGTAGGATGGGCTATACCCATTAAATCTATAGTAAAATATGATTAAAAGAGAATACTTCATGAATTCATAAATGAGATTAGCTAGTGGATTCAATTCTAGATTCCTCAATATCTTTAATTGAATTCTCCATCTTTTATTTTCTTATTTTGCCTCTTTGTTCTTGATTTTGTTTTCTTGATTTTTCCTTCTTGATTTGATTTTCCTTTAGTCTCCCTCTCTCTCTATCTTGCTTTCTTTTATTTTGTACTTATTTTCTCTCACTCTCTATCTCTCCATTTTCACTTTCATTTTGATTTATTCGCACTTTGTCACAATCGCACTCTTAATCTCTCCACACACATTTTTTTCCTCGATTTCCTTTTTATTTGCACATAATCCACATCCACTCTCTAATCTTTTCATGACCACTTTCACATGTACATAAACTCCTAATTGTCTTGCGCATAATTTGAGAACCAAAACTTGAACAAAACTCTTCCTACTTCCCGTTCCTCGTGGGATCGATAATCTTTTATACTATAACTTGATAAATGTTGTATACTTGCAACTTAGGAGGTAATCATTTATTTCCCATCAAGTTTTTGGCGCCGTTGCCGGAGAACGGTATTTATAAGTAGGATTTTTTTTTTATTTTGGTTTCTTAACTTGTGTGTCTTTCTTTTGTGAAGGAATATGGAACTTGAAGATTAAGAGTTGAAGAATCAAGATTGAAAATTTGCCTCCAACGAGGCTTTGGATAGCGATTGCGTGGGTAACTCTTCTTTCTAGCATTCTCAATTCCACCCTTTAGATAGTCCATTCACATTAGAGACAATTAGGATAAAAAAAATTAAAAAAAAAGATTTTACCTTTGTCGACCCTAATAAACTTCATTTCTTTGTTTGTCGACCATAATAAAAAATGAAAAGATTTTTATTTTTACATCCTTTTTAGTTGCTTTTAATTCCTAGGGTTGCATTTGCATATAATAGTAGGAATTCACCAAAGTGATTTGCGCATCTTGATTTGGCACACACTTGAAAATATTTTTAAGGGCAAAACCCATTAATCAAGATAAGGTGAGGGATTTCATCACCCTTTCCTTAGCCCACAAATCACTAATTCCTCACTACACAACCCAAGCCTGTTTAAAACTTATTAGACGTTGGCCCCTAAGGATTCGAGCTCATTAAGGAACAAGAAATCCTTAAGTGAACCGGTCCAAGTTTATTTGGATTAATTGGTGTCTAAGGCAAGGTTTAGGGGTTATGTAGGCTCATAAGGAAAGAGGTACTTAATTGATCTTTGATCTCCCTCTAGTACTATCCTTACCTGGCTAATTACCCAAGTAAACTTTGATCTTTTCATTAAGGGAATTTTTGGTTAGGAGCTGGTCTAAGTCAAGTTTAGGCTTAACCCTAGAGTTAGGGTGATTGAAAAGTGATTGCCTTGATTTGTTTTTCGTTAGTTTTTTTTTCTTATTTTTTTTTCTTTTCTCATCATCATCTTTTTAGTCTTTTAGTTTTCTTTTTCTTATAAAAAAAAAGAGAGAATTGATTTTGGTGTATGCAAGTTTGGATTAGGGATAATACCAATCGCTTAATCCGTTTCGAACCAATTTTTGAAGAAATGGCTAATCTTAATCCACCCATTCTTCAAGATGTGTGTTATCCAATTAGGAATGCAATCCCCTCTTGCATTAAGCTCCCTGATGTCAATGGAACTAATTTTGAGCTTCGACCGCATTTCTTAAACATGCTTCCAAAATTCTTAGGAGTAGAATCGAAGGCATATATTTTTATCTCGAATTTGAAGAAGTTTGCCTTATGATTAAAATGAAGGACTTATCGAGGATGCGATCAAGCTTGATTTATTCCTTTTGCTCTTAAGGACAAAGCCAAGAAATGGTCAGATAGCTTACCCACAGATTCTATCTCAACTTGGGGTGAATTTGTCACCGTTTTTCTGAAAAAATTTCCCTATCCACAAAACGGTTAAGCTTAGAAACAGCATCATGAATTTTAAAATTATTCCGGGAGAACCATTTTGGAAGTATTTTGATAAATTTAAGGATCTTCTCATTCAATGTCCTCACCATGGTCTAGAAAAATGGCGACTATGCCAAATTATCTATGAGGGATTGGATTATTCTTCAAAAACTTCCTTAGAATCTATGTGTCAAGGGGATTTCATGAAGAAAAATGCCGATGAAGCTTGGGATTTCTTAGAAAGTTTATCCGAAAAAACCATGCAGTGCGAACATTGTGATGATAGAATGTCATCAGTTTCCCAATCTAAACCTAGTGGTCTTTCCTTAGAGTCAAACATAGCCTCTGAAGCAAAGATGACTACAATCCTGCGTAGGTTAGAAGCCTTGGAAATCAAAGAACGAGCTCCATCATAAATCAATCAAGTTTACTTGAGTTGTCATAATTGTCTTTCTTCAACCCATGTTTCAGAGGAATGTCCCCTCTTAGGAAACACTCAACCACTAGAGCAGATGAATGCTGCATTCCAGCGTCCTAGAAATGATCCATTTTCTCCAACCTACAATCCGGGATGGAGAAATCATCCTAATTTTGCATGGAACCAGGGTAACTACTCTGCAAATCAAAACATCACTCCCACTTCAAACCAACAATTTCCTAGGGGAAACACAATTCCATTCAACACACTAAACAATTTTCCACAATCTAATCTGCCTTTTCCAAACCAGCATCCTCCTCATCATCAAACAATAAATCCTCTGAGTTCTGATCATGACAAACGCCTTAGTGTTTTAGAAAAGGGATTAGAGGCTATGATTAAAGCTTCTACACAAACCACTAACATGTTGACCCAATCATCCAACACTCTAAATTCCTTCATGCAAACAACCGGCCAAGTGCTCAACTCGAACACTCAAGCCATCGCTAGGTTAGAAACCCAACTTGGGCAACTAGCCAATGCCGTGAGTGAAAGAGAGAAAGGAAAATTTCCAAGTCAACCTGTTGTCAACCCTAGGGACACTGGATCAAGCCCAAATCAACCAGCTCAAATAAATTCAGTTCACACGTTGCGATCTGGGAAGCAAATAGATAACCAAGTTAGAATGCCACCAGATCAAGCTCCTTCTCCTGTCCAACACAATCCTTCTGATGAAACAACTCCATCTGATGTCCACGAAACTGAGCCTAATTTAGATAGGTACAAGCCCGTTGCTCCCTTTCCAGATAGACTTAGACCTAGGAAATACTCTCTCCAGGTAGAGAAAATCCTAGAAACTTTCAAACAGGTCAAGGTCAACATCCCTCTTTTAGACGCAATTGAACAAATTCCTTCTTATGCAAAATTCTTAAAAGACTTATGCACTAAGAAGAGAACCACCAATGTTCCTAAGAAGGTCTTTTTAGCTGCCAACCTCAGTGAAATGTTTTCGAATCCTATGCCCTTAAAATATAAGGATCCTGGTTGTCCCACTATTCCATGTGTTATAGGAAATACCCATATTGATAAGGCACTCTTAGACTTAGGAGCTAGTGTAAACCTTCTTCCCTATTCAGTCTATCAACAGCTAGGTGTAGGAGAACTTAAACCAACAAGATGTACCCTACAATTAGCTGATAGATCCGTAAAAATTCCGAAGGGAGAGGTAGAGGATGTTTTGATCAAAGTTGGAGAGTTTATTTTTCCTGTTGATTTCATTGTCTTGGAAACACAGCCCGTTTCCAATCTCAAAGGTCAAATCCCGGTTATCTTAGGTAGACCGTTCTTAGCAACCTCAAACGCTTTGATCAATTGTAGAACTGGTCAAATAAAGTTATCTTTTGGGAATATGACTGTTGATCTTAACATTTTCAGCTTAGGAAAACAACCCAGTGATCCATCTGATCAACCCATAGAGGTGAACTTCATTCAGGGAATTTTCAGTGAGCAACAAGAGGGAGAGTGTGAGTCAGATCTTTATTTTTCTGACTTAGTCTTGGAGGAGACTTTCGATGGTGAAATTAGGATAGATCCGCCGATTGATCATGTTTCTGCAATTGGCTGGCAACGTGTGATGGGCAAAAATGAGTGTTTACCTTTTATAGTCGCAAGTGCACAACCATTGTCAAGTTATAGTATTTAAGATTGTCGATCCCACGAGGAACGGGAAATAGGAAGTGTTTGATTCAAGTTCGGTTCTCAAATTATGCGTGACAATTAGGGTTTTATTCAAGATAATATGAAAATATGATGAAGTGATGAGAGAGTGAATTTGGATTGTGTGTGAAAGGAATCACAATTAAAAGGCGAGAATTCAATAAGAGAGATGAAGGAATCTAGAATTGAATCCACTAGCTAACTCAAATTATAATCTATGAAAAATTCTCTTTTACCACATCTCATATTAGATTTATTAAGCATAAGATATCAAACCACTTAAGGAAAGCATAACTTATCAAATTATCACCTAATTGAAATTCAAACTCATGAAGAGAGTAATAACAAGATAATAATCCTAGAATTCATAAGCATAGCCTATCAAACCACTTAAGGAAAGCATAAACTATCAAATTCTTCTTCTATCGATTAGTTCTCTAGTTGATTAACCTAAACATGATCTTTTAAGCATAAGAGGGATGATTCATAAACACAAAAGAGATTAGACTAGTTTCATGCAACCTAGATCCCCACAAGAGTTTAGTTCAACATCTTGTGAAATTCAAACAAATAGAAAAAGAAAGAAAATAAAAAGAAAAGAAGAATTCTAAACTAATCTAACTACAAAGCAATTAAATCTAAACTACAAAAGCTATTAAATCTAAACTACAAAGCAAATAAATCTAAACTACAAAAGCTATTAAATCTAAACTACAAAGCAAATAAATAACAAGAAAGAAAAAGAAATAATAAAGAGAAACACGCAACTCATCATCATCAACTCATCCTCCTTTTGGTCCTTGAACAAGAAGAAGAAGATGGGATTGAAGGGAAAATATTTATTTATTGAGGAAAAATTATTACAATGAAAGGAACTCTAAAACAAGAGCAACCCTTTCTCTCAAAGGAGTTTTACAAAATATTTCACACCTCTAAACCCTCGGATACTACCCTATTTATACCCCAACGGAGTTGATGTGAACCATTGGATCAAACTTGGCCAAAAAGGAAGAGAAATCTTTCCTTAATTCGGAATCTGCTGCGCACCAATCGGTTGGCCGATCGGTTAGCCAACCGGTTAGCCAACCGGTTGGTCAACCGATTGGTTCCCAACGGATTTTGTCTTTTCTTGATATTTTTGCACGAATTCTTCTTGGATCCCCTTGGTTTCTTGGGCCTTCGTTTGTCTTCAGTTTTGGGCTTCAAAAAATTGGTAGAACTTCAGAGAATTTGAGTCATTTGAGCTTTTATTCATTAATACTCCATTATTCTGCAAAATAAGATAAAACATATTATTAGTAACATATTTATTGATATAAAATAGATAATGAGGTTATTAAAATGTCATTAAAATGTGATTATCAAATACCCCCACACCTAAACTTTTGCTAGTCCTCTAGCAAGGAAAAAAAATGAAAAAGAAAGAAAGAAAAATCCTAACTCACTTTCGAAGGAATCGCGGTTGTATTTAGCGCATACAACAAGCCTTTAAACCCCTAGGTTACCCTAGTGGACGAGTTGTAGTCTCGTGAGGGTTTGCAGTGAATATACCCACAAAATTCAGTCAACTTGCCAATTTAAAGAAGCTAATTGAATAATTCAAAAATTCCACAAGTCGGTTAATACTCAAGAAAACGTTTTTATCATGATTCCAAAGTAAACTTCTTAAGAAAATCCTTCCATTGTAGTGATACAAAACCAAGTTTTTCTCAAAGATTTAATTCAAAAGTTTTGAAGGAAACATGTTAACTCTTTGTTTCAAACAATGTTCAAGTCTCTTAACCCATTTTGAAAAATCAAGAACATATACCATTATTTCCATATATATAAAAACATGGTTAGTTTTTTTTTTTTTTTTTCTTGGTAGTCTTGTTCTTTTAATCGGCTTTCTAAGTGACCATTTAGCGAGTTTTGGGCCAATGAATCCCAACCCAATTGGGCTTAGGTCATTAAGCATAAAAATACTCCTCGGGCTTAATTACTCACCAACTTAGGCTTAGTAACAAAGAACTACCGATGATTTTAAGAGAAATTTATTTGGTGCCCATTTTTAGCACTCTTTTGTTAAGTTAGTATAATATATATATGTGTATATGTATATATGTTCTGAAAAATATTTGGATTAATGCAACTTAAAGAATCATTTTCAACTCTAAGTTAAACGCATAAAAATTTCATCATTCGATTAAACATCCAAGTTAAACTTTAGTAAAGTATACCACTTTGAAAATCATTCTTCGGAAATTTATTTAAAATTATCATAAAAGGTAAACTTGAGTGTATAACTAACTCGGGATTAGAAGATTATTAATCAACTCTATTAAGTTGGCAAGTGACAATTTTTTTTTTTTAAGAAAAAGAAAATGAAAAATGAATAAGAAAAAGAAAATGAAAAATGAAAAAATAAAAATGACTAAAATCTGAGAGAATTTGACTAAGTCCCACCCCACACCTAAAATTTACATTGTCCTCAATGTAAATGCAGAAAGTAACATAGAGAAGAGTGGAAGCACTTAGGATGTTAGGATGACTGGAACAGAAAAAATTGAAAGCGCATTTACACGGTAATGCGAGGGGAGGCGAAACCATTTTTTTTTTTTCAGATAGTATTGATTTACGAGATTTTTTTTTTTTTTTTTGAAAAGAACAAGAAACTCTCACATGAGAGAAGAATAAATTCTTTTATTATTATTGTGGGACAAAAGACAAAAATGTAGAATAAAAGATGAAACATGAGAAGCTCACATTCTACATTAACTCCTACCTTATTCTGAAAATTCTACCCGAAATTTAAAGAATTTCAAAATAATATAATCATGATGTGCTTAAATTCCAAAAATTTCATGGTTTTAGTGATGTGTGCGACAATGGAAGGTAGGTATTAATGGTTGTATGCTTTTGAACTTAGATTCATTGTTAACAAAATTTCATCAAAAATGAAATCTTGTTGTTTTCTATTTTCTACAAACCTAGGTTCATTAACAAAGGGTTCTTCAAATGTTGGCATCAAGATGCATGTATTCAACATAATTCTCTGGATTACGAAGTACTTGATTATTAACACGGTTGCATTGTGAATGGATTGCATTCACTTGATCTTGAAAAGTTGACCACGAGTTCCTTGGATTGGTCACGGGTTGACTCGGAAATGTTCCTTTCTCTCTTTCACTCACTCGCTAGCTGCCCTAGTTGGGTTTCTATCTGGCGATGGCTTGAGTGTTGAGTTGATCGCTTGGTTGGTTGTTTGCATGAAGGAATTTAGAGTGTTGGATGATTGAGTCAACAGGTTGGTGGTGGTTTTGATCATGGCTTCTAAACCCTTTTCTATGACACCAAGACGTTTTTCCAGATCTGGGTTAGAAAGATTCGTCGGTTGATGAGGAGGGAAATTCGAAAAAGGTAGATTTGAGTGATGGAAATTGTTTGGTGGATTGAACGGAATCGTGTTTCCCCTAGGAATTTGTTGGTTTGAGGTGGGATTGACGTTTTGATTTCGGGGGTAACTTCCTTGATTCCACGCAAAGTTGGGATGATTCCGCCAACCGGGATTGTAGGTTGGGGCAAAAGGATCATTT
The DNA here is from genome assembly GCA_012295165.1 of Asparagus setaceus. Classification (NCBI taxonomy): domain Eukaryota; kingdom Viridiplantae; phylum Streptophyta; class Magnoliopsida; order Asparagales; family Asparagaceae; genus Asparagus; species Asparagus setaceus. The sequence continues at coordinate 16,257,265 of CM022705.1, forward strand.
CTAGGAGGCTGGAATGCAGCGTTAACCTGACCTAGTGGCTGATCGGATCCTAAAAGAGGGCATTCATCGGCAACATGAGATGGGGACTGACAATTGTGACAACTGGCGAGATTTGATTGACTTGGCGGGGAGCGTTCTTTGATTTCGAGAGCTTCTAGCCTACGCATGATCGTCGCCATCTTTGCTTCAGCGGCTATATTCGTTCCTAAGGAAGGACCACTAGATTTGTCTTGAGGAACCGATGCACCCTGGTCATCACAGTGTTCCCATTGCATGGTTTTTTCTGACAGACTCTCTAAGAAATCCCATGCTTCATCGGCATTTTTCTTCATAAAATCCCTTGACACATAGACTCTAAGGATGTTTTTGCGGGATAGTCCAATCCTTAAGTAAATGATTTGGCACAATCGCCATTTTTCCGCACCATGGTGAGGACATTGGATGAGGAGATCCTTAAACCTATCGAAATACTTCGAATGGCTCACGGGACAATCCTAAAATTTTGAATCTTGTTTCGAGCTTGACCGTTTTGTGAATTGGGAAGAATTTTTTAGAAAAACTTTTACAAAATCATCGGGTTGAAATCGAATCGTGGGTAGGCTGTCTGACCATTTTTTGCTTTGTCCTTAAGAGTGAAGGGAATAAATCGAAGCTTAATTGCATCCTCGTTAGGTCTTTCATTTTAATCATGAGGCGACTTCTACAAATTGAGAGATGAAAATATATCGTCTTGGTTTACGTTCCTAAAATTTTGGAAGCATGTTGATGAAATGTGGTCGGAGTTGAAATTAGTTCCATTTGCTTGGGAAGCTTAATGCATGAAGGGATAGCATTCCTAGTTGGGTAGCAGATATCTTGAAGAGCGGGAGAATTGGCCATTTCGTTTGGTTGAGAAGTTGAATCGAGCGAACTAAGCGATTGGTATTATTCCTAACCCAAGTTTGCATGAACCAAAATCAAGAGATATTTTTTTAATTAAAAAATGAAAAAGTTAGTGAGATGGTGAAAAGAGAAGAAGAGGGAAGAAGAAAAGAAAAATTAACAAATCAAGGCAATCACTTTTCAATCACCCTTACTCTAGGGTTCAGCTAAACTTCGGCTAGACCGGCTCCTAACCAAAAACTCCCTAAGTGAAAAAATCCGGTTTACGTGGGTAATTAGTCGGTAAGGATAGTACTAGAGGAGATCAAAGATCAATTAAGTACCTCGTTCCTTGCGGAAACTACATAACCCTAAACCTTGCCTTAGACACCAATTAATCCAAATAAACTTAGACCAGTTCACTCAAGAATTTCTTGTTCCTTATTGAGCTCGAATCCTTAGGAGCCAACGTCTAATTCTTTTTAGGAGGCTTGGGTTTGTGTAGTGAGGAATCAGTGATTTTTGGGCGAAGGAAAGGGTGATGAAATCCCTCACCTTATCTTGATTAATGGGTTTTGCCCTTAAAAATATTTTCAAGTGAGTGTCAATTCAAAATGCTCAAATCACTTTGGTGAATTCCTACTATTATATGCAATGCAGCCCTAGAAATTAAAAGCAACTAAAAAGGATGAGAAAGAAAAATATATATATATATATATATATATATATTTTTAATTATGGTCAGCAAGAAAGAAAGTCAGTTTTTTTTTAATTAACCTAATTGTCTCTAATGTGATGAACTACCTATAGGGTGGAATTAGAATACTAGAGAGGAGAGTTACCTGCGCAAAAGCAATGCAAAGCCCTCGTTGGAGGCAACCTTCAATCTCGAATCTTCAACTCCTTGCCTTCAAGCTCCTTTTGTCATTCACAATAGACAAACACACAAGTTGAAGAACTAAAAAAAAATTCCTACTTAACACCGTTCCCCGGCAACGGCGCCAAAAACTTGATGGGCAAAAACGAGTGTTTACCTTTTATAGTCGCAAGTGCACAACCATTGTCAAGTTATAGTATTTAAGATTGTCGATCCCACGAGGAACGGGAAATAGGAAGTGTTTGATTCAAGTTCGGTTCTCAAATTATGCGTGACAATTAGGGTTTTATTCAAGATAATATGAAAATATGATGAAGTGATGAGAGAGTGGATTTGGATTGTGTGTGAAAGGAATCACAATTAAAAAGACGAGAATTCAATAAGAGAGATGAAGGAATCTAGAATTGAATCCACTAGCTAACTCAAATTATAATCTATGAAAAATTCTCTTTTACCACATCTCATATTAGATTTATTAAGCATAAGATATCAAACCACTTAAGGAAAACATAACTTATCAAATTATCACCTAATTGAAATTCAAACTCATGAAGAGAGTAATAACAAGATAATAATCCTAGAATTCATAAGCATAGCCTATCAAACCACTTAAGGAAAGCATAAACTATCAAATTCTTCTTCTATCGATTAGTTCTCTAGTTGATTAACCTAAACATGATCTTTTAAGCATAAGAGGGATGATTCATAAACACAAAAGAGATTAGACTAGTTTCATGCAACCTAGATCCCCACAAGAGTTTAGTTCAACATCTTGTGAAATTCAAACAAATAGAAAAAGAAAGAAAATAAAAAGAAAAGAAGAATTCTAAACTAATCTAACTACAAAGCAATTAAATCTAAACTACAAAAGCTATTAAATCTAAACTACAAAGCAAATAAATCTAAACTACAAAAGCTATTAAATCTAAACTACAAAGCAAATAAATAACAAGAAAGAAAAAGAAATAATAAAGAGAAACCTGCAACTCATCATCATCAACTCATCCTCCTTTTGGTCCTTGAACAAGAAGAAGAAGATGGGATTGAAGGGGCGAAAATATTTATTTATTGAGGAAAAATTATTACAATGAAAGGTACTCTAAAACAAGAGCAACCCTTTCTCTCCAAAAGGAGTTTTACAAAATATTTCACACCTCTAAACCCTCAGATACTACCCCTATTTATACCCCAACGGAGTTGATGTGAACCATTGGATCAAACTTGGCCAAAAAGGAAGAGAAATCTTTCCTTAATTCGGAATCTGCTGCGCACCAATCGGTTGGCCGATCGGTTAGCCAACCGGTTAGCCAACCGGTTGGCCAACCGGTTGGTCAACCGATTGGTTCCCAACGGATTTTGTCTTTTCTTGATATTTTTGCACGAATTCTTCTTGGATCCCCTTGGTATCTTGGGCCTTCGTTTGTCTTCAGATTTGGGCTTCAAAAATTGGTAGAAATTCAGAGAATTTGAGTCATTTGAGCTTTTATTCATTAATACTCCATTATTCTGCAAAATAAGATAAAACATATTATTAGTAACATATTTATTGATATAAAATAGATAATGAGGTTATTAAAATGTCATTAAAATGTGATTATCAACGTGAACCCTTGGATATAGAGCCTCGAACTCAACTTCGCCCATCCATTGAGGAACCCCCTAAGTTAGAGCTCAAACCTTTAGCCGAAAATCTTGAGTATGCCTACTTAGGAGAGAATGAGAGTCTACCAGTCATCATTTCTTGATTTGACACCGGTCAAAGGAAGCCCTCTTAACTATTTTAAGAGAATAGGAAGCTATTGGATGGACCATGGTGATATCAAAGGGATTAGTCCAACAATTGTGCAACAGAATCCATTTGATAGGCGATGCCAAACCTACTAGAGATCCTCAACGTAGGTTAAACCCGTAATGAAAGAAGCTGTTAGGAAAGACATTCTAAAATGTCTTGACCATGGGATCATTTATCCCATTTCGATAGTTCTTGGGTAAGTTCGGTCCAAGTAGTTCAGAAAAATGCGGGATCACCGTGATCCAAAGCGATCTTGATGAGTTGATTCCCACTCGAATCCAAAGCGGATGGCGATGCAGTATAGACTATAGAAAACTCAATTTGGCTACAGGAAAGATCACTTCCCCTTACGTTCATTGATCAAATGTTAGAGCGTTTAGTGGTCACGAATTCTATTGTTTCTTGGATGGATATTCGGGATACAATCGATTCCCATTGCCACTGGAAGATCGAGGAAAAACCACCTTTACATGCCCATATGGAACCTTTGCTTATCGACGCATGCCTTTTGGGCTATGTAATGCACCCGCCACGCTCCAACGGTGTATGATTAGTATTTTCTCCGACATGGTAGGCGTTTCCTAGAGATCTTCATGGATGATTTTTCCATTTTCGGTGACTCATTCTCGAATATGCGCATCATCTTAAACTGGTCATGTCGCGATGTAGGGAGAAAAATCTAACTCTCAACCGAGAGAAATGTCACTTCATGGTCAAACACGGCATTGTCTTAGGGCATGTAGTTTGAATAAGGGTATCAAGTAGACAAAGCTAAGGTAGATCTCATTTCTAATCTTCCTCCTCCTAAGAGCGTCAAAGATGTTAGATCATTTCTTGGCCATGCCGGATTTTATCGACGTTTCATCAAAGATTTTAGCAAAATTGCTAGACCTTTGACCAATCTCTTATCCAAGGAAACACCATTTGACTTCTCCCACGAGTGCTTCAAAGCTTTTGAGTATCGAAAAAGAGGTGACCACGACCCTATCATTCATCCACCGTGGACCTTACCCTTTGAACTGATGTGTGATGCATCCGATTCATAATGGTGCTGTCTTAGGACAACGAATTGAAGGGAAATCACATGTGATCTACTATGCCAGTAGAACTCTGAATGATGCCCAGCTGAATTACTCTGTCACGGAGAAAGAGTTTTTAGCTGTAGTTTTTGCCTTAGAAAAATTCAGGTCCTACCTCATTGGTTCTTTGACCAAAGTCTTCACTGATCATGCCGCACTTAAGTATCTTTTGACCAAGAAAGATGCTAAAGCTCGGCTCATTCGATGGATCCTTCTACTTCAAGAGTTTGATATCCAAATTCTTGACAGAAGAGGAGCAAAAAACCCTGTAGCAGATCATCTTTCTAGACTCCCAAACGCACCAACTTCAATCGTTCCAATCAATGAACATTTCCCAGATGAACAACTCCTACAAGTCCAATCTGTTCCGTGGTTTGCTGATATTGTAAACTACTTAGTCACGAAACAGATCCCTTCTCATTGGTCTAAACAGGATAGATCCCGATTTCTTTCCCAGGCAAGATACTTCTACTGGGATGATCCGTATCTGTTCAAGTATTGTCCTGATCAGATCTTTAGGAGGTGCATTCCAAGTGAAGAAATTAGGAGTGTTCTGTCATTTTGTCACGAACAAGCTTGTGGGGGCCACTTTGGCTCGAGAAAAATAGCTGAGAAAATTCTCCAGTGTGGGCTATATTGGCCAACTCTGTTCAAAGATTCTTATGAGTTTTGCAAAACCTGTAACCGTTGTCAACTCTTAGGAAAAATTACTAGAAGAAATATGATGCCCCTACAACCCATCTTAACCGTTGAACTCTTTGATTTGTGGGGTATCGATTTCATGGGACCATTTCCAAATTCTTTTGGAAATATCTACATTCTAGTAGCCGTAGAATACATGTCAAAATGGGTTGAAGCGATTGCTTGCAAGACTAATGACAACAAGGTTGTTGTCAAGTTTCTGAAGGAGAATGTTTTTGCCCGGTTTGGAGTGCCCCGAGAAATTATTAGCGACAACGGTACACACTTTTGTAACCATTCTTTTGAGGCTTTGATGAGGAAATATTCGATCACACACAAATTATCGACTCCTTATCACCCCCAAACCAGTGGTCAAATAGAGGTCACAAACAGACAAATCAAACAAATCTTAGAGAAACCGTTAATCATATGAGAAAAGATTGGTCCGTTAAATTGTGTGGCGCTCTATGGGCATACCGTCTGACATTCAAAATAAATTTGGAGATGTCACCGCAGGACTTGTGTTTGGAAAAGCTTGTCATTTACGTTGAGCTAGAACAGAAGCGATGTGGGCTATTAGGCAGTTGAATCTTGATTTAGACTTCGGCGAGGAAAAATAAGAATTCTCCAATTGAATGAGTTAGAAGAAATTCGAAACGATGCATATATAAACTCAAAAATTTACAAAGAAAAAACCAAGATTTTTCACGATAATTCAATTTTACGGAAGAACTTCACACCGGGACAAAAAGTTTTACTCTACAACTCAAGATTACATCTTTTTCCTGGAAAATTGAGATCAAGATGGACGGGTCCGTATTTTGTTAAGCAAGTTTTCTCACATGGGGCTATCGAGATAGAAAATCCTAAAAATGGTCATATTCTCAAGGTTAATGGCCAACGTTTAAAACCATTTTTAGAATTTTCTACACTCGAAGAAGAGGAGGTGTTGGGTCTTCATGAACCACACTATATGTAGTTAAAAAAGATATATATATATATATATATATATATATATATATATATATATATATATATATATATATATATATATATATATATATATATATATATATATATATATATATATATATATATATATATATATATATATATATATATATATATATATATATATATATATATATATAAAATAAATAAAAGGGTACATATTACATAGCCAATATAACATTTTTTGGCCCATTAATATAGGCCCTTCAAAAAAAATTCTGACCCATTAGGCCCAACCCACTATTAAATAAATAAATAAATAAATAAATAAATAAATTAAAAAATTTAAAAACCCCCAACCGGTTGGGAGTTAGAAAACAAAAAAGAAAAAAAAACGAACTCTCTCTCTCCAAATCTCTCCAAAGTCGGTTTTCTTCGTCGATTTTTCACTCTAAATTGAAGCTAACGGGATTAGGGTCCGCTCGACAACGATCTTGCAACAAATTTGCACTCAAATCTCACCAAATCGACAGTATAAACCCGAAACCCTAACTTCTCAATTTTTCTAAAATTTTCTATTTTTTTGGGTGTAATTGGTTGAGATAACTTGTCTTGAATGTTAATAAACGAGTTTGAATCCATTTGAAATAAATTTGTAACAAGAATCGGGGAGAAATTCCACCGATTAATTCGCCTCAGCGACGAACCAATCGGTTGGCCAACCGATTGGTGGCCAGAAACCTGATTTTTGCAAATTGAACCCTAAAAACTTGAAAATTCTTGCAAATTTACAACCTCATTGACTAATTTAACATCATACTCTTTTCATTCAAGATAATGGCTTACGGTAGCGACAAAGAACTGCGAGAATCCTCTCTCTCTTTTGCTTCTCTACCGATCCACTTGAGAGAGGATTCAACACAAACAAGCTTTTCGATTTCCACTCCATAATTGAAATTTTCAGAATGGCTGGAATTGAGTCCCTTATGGTGAGGAAACCTGAACTGGCCAACACCACCATAGTCAAAGAGTTCTATGCCTCGTGGGATAGGTCGGATGAAAACACGACTCATGTTCTTATCGGGAATTCGATTACCATCACAGAGACTCATACAAAAGATCTTAAAGCTCCCCAAGCCACCTAGAGGGTGCCCAGTTTTGTCGAGAACTTATCTTGAGCTAGAGGTAGGTTCGAGAGCTTCACTCGAGATGGTGGATTATCTCTTTATTCTGACAGAGTGGGATACTTAACTCGGTCTACTTAAGAAAGAGTTCATTCTTGAACCTCTTCCTTAAATTTGATTTATACCCAAGCTCCTCATATTCCACCATCACCACCATGACCTCATCCTCTTGTATTGGATTGCGACCGGTCGGTAGCTTCAATGTAGGCGGCGTCATATTTAGGATGCTAGGGGTGCAGTGACTAGTGCTAGGGACTACTTGAGCGGTATGCAGTGAGAAGGTACAATTGGTCTATCCCTTTCTTATCACACGGATTTGTGAATCGGAGGTGTCGGTATATTCTGATTCTCTAGTGGCGGTGAGCCTTTGACTGCGACACCGTGAAGAAGAGTATTGCGCGGAGGAAAGGAGTCCGATGTCGCTATCTTCACGCACCACCAGCCCATCCGCACCACCTCCTCCACCTCATGATGCACCACACAGTGGACACCCGGACATTCGGTGATCGCCTTTATACTCTAGAGGCGGGATTCCATCTTTTCCGTGTCCAAGATGATCGGATCATGCTAGGATTGCATCCCGGTGGATTACATCGTTTGACCTTACGAGATCGTCCGGGATCTCGCACCTCCTCCATTTTATCGGCCTCCTTCTCCTCCTCCATCACAGAGGTCCCACCCCACCACCACCACCGCCACCAGAGGAGGGGGAGGATATTAGCAAAGGACACAGATGATGAGGACATGGAGGCTACAGTGATGATGGGGATGATGATCGGTGAGGGATGTTCTTATGTATTTCTTTTTCCAAAGATTAGACTTTTATCATGGCATGTACTCATATACTATGATGCTTTGGACTTTATGGTAGTATTTGCCTTGAGGACAATGCAAAGTCTAGGTGTGGGGGTATTTTGGAACTAGTAGTCTAATTTTAACTATATTTTTTTTACTTTGCTTTCTTTTTAGTATTTTTTAGTTAGTATTTTAGTAGTTTTAATTACTTTTAGTAATCCCCTTTTGTTTCTTAGTTTGTAGTTCAAAAAAAGTCACTTGCCAACTTAATAGAGTTGATTAATAATTGATCTATTTGATAGAATTAAGTATTCTAATCCTTAGTTAGTTCTATACTCAAGTTTACCTTTTATGACAACTCCAAATAAATTTTTTAAGAAATGATTTTCAAAATAGTATACTTCACTTGAGTTTTAACTTAGATTTTTTTAAAGTAATGAAATTTTTGCATGCCTAACTTAGAGTTGAAAATAATTTTTCAAGTTGTCTTGATCCAAATATTTTTGAATATATATACATATACACATATATATTATACTAACTTAACAAGAAGAAGAGTGTAAAATCTTTGGTGGTTCTATTTTACCAAGCCTAAGTTGGTGAGTAATTAAGCCCGAGGAGTATTTTTATGCTTAATGACCTAAGCCCAATTGGGTTGGGATTCATTGGCCCAAAACTCGCTAAATGGTCACTTAGAAAGCCCGATTAAAAGGAACAAAACCACCAAGAAATAAAGAGTTAAAAAAAATCATACTAACTATGTTTTTATATATAGTTATATTTGTATATGTTCTTGAAAAATTTAAATGGATCAAAAGACTTGAAGTTTGTTTAAAACAAAGAGTTAGCATGTTCTTTTCAAAACTTTTAAATTAAATTTTTGAGTTAAACTTAGTTTTGTATAACTATAATGAAAGGATTTTCTTAAGAAAATTACATTGGAGTTATGATAAAACGTTTTCTTGAGTATTAACCAACTTCAATTGGAATGTTTGAAGATATCAAATGAATTAATTATTTTATTAACTTCTTTAAATTGGCAAGTTGATGAATTTTGTGGGTATATTCACTGCAAACCCTCACGAGACTACAACTCGTCCACTAGGGTAACCTAGGGGTTTAAAGGCTTGTTGTATCGCTAAATACAACCGATTCTGCGAGAAAGTGAGTTAGGTTTTTTATTTTCTTTGCTAGAGGACTAGCAAAAGTTTAGGTGTGGGGGTATTTGATTATCACATTTTAATTACATTTTATACCCTTATTACCTATGTTATATGAATAACGATATTACTAATAATTACTTTTATCTTATTTTGCGGGCTAATAAAGAAATAATGAATAAAAGCCCAAATGACTCAAATTCTCGAATTTCTACCAATTTTGAAGCCCAAATCGAAGACAAACAAAGGCCCAAGATACCAAATTGATCCAAGAGAAATTCGTGAAGAAAAATCAAGAAAAGACAAATTAGGTTGGAAACCAATCGGTTGACAACCGGTTAATAACCGGTTGGCTAACGGTTAATAACGATCGATAACCGATCGTTCAACAATTAGTTAATGGTGATTTCTCTTCCTTTTGGCCAAGTTTGATCCAATGGTTCACATCAACTCCGTTGGGCTATAAATAGGGGTGAATCTTTGAGGGTTTTGAGTGTGAAATATTTTGTAAAACTCCATTTGGAGAGGAGGGTTACTCTTAATTGAGAAGACCTTCCAAAATTATAACTTTTGTTACACAATAAATAAAATTTTTCACCCCTTCAATTTCCTTTCTCTTCTCTTTGTCCAAGGACCAAAGGAGGATGAAGATGAATTAGGAATTGTGGGTTTCTCTTTTATTTCTTTTCTCTTCTTTATTTTCTTGTTTGTAGAATAGATTTACTTTCATGTAATTTACTTTCTTGCAATTTACTTTCATGCAATTTAATTCTATGCAATTTACTTTCATGTCTTGTCTTTAATTCATAGAGTAGATTTACTTTCCTTGCTATTAGTTTAGATTTTCTTTCTTTCTTTCTTTGCTTTTATTTTTTCTTTTCTTTTGTAATTAGTTGAATTCTCATTCTCCTCCTCTTACTCTCATCTTTATTTTCTTTCTTTTATTTTCTAATGATGTGGAACTAAACCTCTTGTGGGGATCTAGTTTTGCATGAAACTAGTCTAATTTCTCTCTTATATTTGTGAATCACTCTCTTGTGCTTAAAATAATCATGCTTAGGATAATCAACAAGAGAACTAATTGATAGAAGAAGTATTGGATAATCTATGCTTGCCTTAAAAGTGGTAGGATAGAGTATGCTAATGAATTCTAGGATTACTATCTTGTTGTTATTTTTCTCATGAGTTTTAATTTTACTTGGATGAACTTTAGGATAGGCTATGCTTGCCTTAAAAGTGGTGGGATGGGCTATACCCATTAAATCTATAGTAAAATGTGATTAAAAGAGAATACTTCATGAATTCATAAATGAGATTAGCTAGTGGATTCAATTCTAGATTCCTCAATATCTTTAATTGAATTCTCCATCTTTTATTTTCTTATTTTGCCTCTTTGTTCTTGATTTTGTTTTCTTGATTTTTCCTTCTTGATTTGATTTTCCTTTAGTCTCCCTCTCTCTCTATCTTGCTTTCTTTTATTTTGTACTTATTTTCTCTCACTCTCTATCTCCATTTTCACTTTCATTTTGATTTATTAGCACTTTGTCACAATCACACTCTTAATCTCTCCACACACATTTTTTTCCTCGATTTCCTTTTTATTTGCACATAATCCACATCCACTCTCTAATCTTTTCATGACCACTTTCACATGTACATAAACTCCTAATTGTCTTGCGCATAATTTGAGAACCAAAACTTGAACAAAACTCTTCCTACTTCCCGTTCCTCGTGGGATCGATAATCTTTTATACTATAACTTGATAAAGGTTGTATACTTGCAACTTAGGAGGTAATCATTTATTTCCCATCACGGGTTGAAAAGACTAAAAATAGCCAAAAATAGGAAATAGCTCACAAAATTATGAATTTTGGTCACAGCGAAATTATTTGGAAATGGGACGAAACGACTAAAAATGGCCAAAAATCAAGGGTTGTTATTTCAATCCATTGGTCACAGTGAAATTATGAATTTTGGCCACCTCAAAATTATTTAACAATAGTTTAAAACCACTAAAAATAGCCACAAATCCTGCATTATAGCTCATGAAATCGTGAATTTTAGTCTCCATGAAATTATTTGCCAAGACAGCGAAATGATTAAAAATAGCTAAAAATCTTCGATTATAGCTCATGAAAATGTGAAAATTTGCCTCTGCGAAACTACTTATTAACGGGTTAAAATAGCTAAAAATGGCCAGACTATCATGAGTTACAGCCCATAAAATCGTAAATTTTGGTCCCATGATATTATTTGGGAACCGGTCGAAACTACTAAAAATGACAAAAAATTGTAGGTTGTAGCTCTTGAATTCATGAATTTTGGCCTCAACGAAATCATTTCCCAATGAGTCGAAATGACTTAAAATGCCAAAATTTTATTGGTTATAACTCAGGAAATCAAAATTTTGGCCTTCGTGAAATTGTTTCCTAATGGGTTGACACTTAAAAATATGGCGAAAAAGCATGAGTTATAGCTCATAAAATCATAAATTTTAAACTCCGTAAAATTATTTATCTGGATCAAAATGACTAAAAATGGCTAAAAATTTTGGGTTCTAGCCCACAAAATCATGAATTTTAGCCTCCACGAAATTATTATCGATGGGCCGAGATGACTAAAAATGGTAAAAACATCGTCAGTTATAGCTCACGAAATTGTAAATTTTAGTCTCCATGAAATTATTTGGTAACGGGTCGAAATGACTAAAAATGGCTAAAAATCATGGGTCATAGTTCACTAAATCATGAAGTTTGGCCATCGTGAAATTATTTGGCAAGGTCAAAATGACTAAAAATAGCTAAAAATCGAGGGTTATAGCTCCTGAAATTGTGAAATATGCCCTACATGAAATTATTCACCAACAGGTCAAAAATGACTAAAAATAACCAAAAATGTCAATAATAGCACATGAAATCGTGAAATTTTACATCTGCGAAATTATTTGGCAATAGGACAAAATAACTAAAATGACTGAAAATTATGGGTTATAGCTCATGAAATCATGAATTTTGGCCTCAAGAAAATTATTTGCTAATAGGTTGAAATGACTAAAATAGCCAAAAATCATATGTTATAGCTCATGAAATCATTAATTTTGGCCTCCGCATAATTATTTACCAACGAGTCAAAATGACTAAAAAAATAGCCAAAAAATACACAATTATAGCCCATGAAATTGTAATTTATGGCCTCTGCCAAATTATTTGCAATTGAGTTGAAACTACTAAAAATAGCTAAATATCATGGGATGTAGCTCACAAAATCGTGAATTTTGGCCTCAAGAAAATTATTTGCTAATAGGTTGAAATGACTAATAATGCATGTTAGTTATAACTCATGAAATCAAGAATTTTACCCTTCTGAAATTATTTGGCAACGGGTCAAAATGACTAGAAATGACCGAAAATCGTGTGTTATTGCTCATGAAATTATAAATTTGGACTCTGTAAAATTACTTCCCAATGGCTCAAAATGACTAAAAATGGCAAAAAATTACGAAATCATGAATTTTGGCCTCCGCGAAATTATTTGCCAATGGGTAGAAACGACTAAAAATGATCAAAAATCGTGGGTTATGGCTCACGAAATTGTAAATTTTGGTCTCCGCAGAATTACGTGCCAATGAATTGAAATAACTAAAAATGACTGAAAATTATGGGTTATAGCTCATGAACTCATGAATTTTGGCAACCACAAATTTATTTGCTAATGGGCGGAAATGGCTTTAAAATGGCAAAAAATTATGGGTTATAGCTCATGAAATTATGAATTTTTGCCTACATGAAATTATTTGCCAAATGGTCAAAACGATAAAAACTAGCCAATAAAACATGGGTAATAGCTCACAAAATCTAAATTGTGGTCTCCGCAAAATTATTTGCCAATAGCTCGAGTTCACTAAAAAATTGCCAAAAATAGTGGGTTATATAGTTCACGAAATCGTGAATTTTGGCCACTGCGAAACTATTTGACAATGGGTCAAAGCAACTAAAATAGCCAAAAAGTGTGTGTTATAGCTCATGAAATCATGAATTTTTGATTCCATGAAATTATTTGCTAAGAGGACGAAATGATTAAAAGTAGCCAAAAACGCATTAGTTATAATTTATAAAATTGTGAATTTTAGCCCCGTAAAATTTTTTCCAATGGGTCTAAATGACTACAATTGGCCAAAAAACGTGCGCTATAGCTAACGATATGTGAATTTTGACCACTATAAAATTGTCAATAGGTCAAAACGATTAAAAATGATCAAAAATTATGGGTTATAGCACATGAAATTGAGAATTTTGGCCTCTGCGAAATTATTTGCTACCAGGTTGAAATGACTAATAATGGCCAAACAATCGTGGGATGTAGCCCACAAAATTCTGAATTTTGGCCATGGCGAAATTATTTTCCAATGGGTCAAAATGACTAAAAATGACCAAATCTGTAGCTAATGAAATTATGAGTTTTGGCATTCATGAAATTATTTGACAACGAGTCAAAACAACTAAAAATGACCAAAAATTTTGGGTTATAGCTTGTGAAATCATGAATTTTAGCCTCAATGAAATTATTTGCTAACGAGTCAAAATAATTAAAAATAGCTAAAAATCATGTGTTATAGCTCATGAAATCATGGATTTTGGCCTTCGTAAAATTATAGCCGATAGGTCAATATGACTAAAAATAACAAAAAATCGTGAGTTATTGCTCATGAAATTATGATTTTTGGACTTTGTAATTTGTCAATGGGTTGAAATGACTAAAAATCGTGGGTTCTAGCCCGTGAAATTAGGAACTTTGGCCTCCATAAAATTATTTGCGAATGGGCCAAAACGATAAAAATGGTAAAAAAATCATGACTAAAAATGGAAAATTCTGTAGGTTATAGCTAATGGATTTATGAATTTTGGCTTGCACGAAATTATTTACCAACGTGTCTAGAGGACTAAAAATAGCCAAGGATCATGGGTTATAGCTCTGAAAATTGTGAATTTTTCCTCATGAAATTATTTGACAATTGGTCAAAACAACTAAAATGGCCAAAAATTATGGGTTATGGCTCATGAAAACTTAAATTTTGGCCTCTACAAAATTATTTACCAATGGGCCGAATCGACTAAAAAGGCCAAAAAGTCATGGGTTATCACACATGAAATCATAAATTTTGGCCTCCACGAAATTATCTGCTAACAGTTTAAACGGCTAAAAATAGCCAAAAATCATGGGTTATAGCCCACGAAATTATGAATTGTTACCATCGTGAAATTATTTCCCAATGAGTCAAAAATGGCCAATTCGTAGGTTATAGCTCATGAAACCATAAATTTTGGCATTCGCGAAATTATTTGACAATTGGTCAAAACAACTAAACATGGCTAAAAATCGCTAGTTGTAGCTCACAAAAATCATATATTTTGGCCTCAATGGAAATATTTGCCAAAGTGTCGAACCAACTAAAATAGCCATAGCAAAGTTATTGACAACGGTTCAAAATAATTAAAATAGCTAAAAATCATGTGTTATAGCTCATGAAACCATAAATTTTGGCCTCCACGAAATTATTTGCTAACGAGTCAAAATGACTAAAATGATCAAAAATTATGGGTTATAGCTCATGAAATTGTAAGTTTTGGTCTCCACAAAATTATTTACCAATGGGTCAAAATGACTAATAATGGCCAAAAATCATGGCTTATAGTCCATGAAATCGTAAATTTTGGCCTCCTTAAAATTATTCTGAGCAGTCGGATCTACTAAAATGGCCAAAAATTATGGGTTATAGCTCATGAAATCATGAATTTTGGTCTCAAAGAAATTATTTGGCAATTGGTCTAAATGACTAAAATGGACAAAAATCAAGAGCTATAGCACATGAAATCACGAAGTTTAGCCTCCGTGAAATTGTTTGCCAAAGGGTTGAAATGACAAAAAATAACAAAAATCGTGGATTATAGCACATGAAATCGTGAAGTTTGGACTCATCAAAATTATTTATCAATGGGTGAAACAACTAAAATGGCCAAAAATTATGGGTTCTAGCCCACAAAATCATGAATTTTAGCCTCAATGAAATTATTTGCTAGTGGGTTGAAATGACTAAAATGATCAAAAATCAAGGGTTGAAAGCTCACAAAATCATGAATCTTGATCTCCACGAATTATGTGCCAATGGTTCAAAATGATGAAAATGACCAAAAATTTTGGGTTATAGCTTGTGAAATCATGAATTTTAGCCTCAATGAAATTATTTGCTAACGAGTCAAAATAATTAAAAATAGCTAAAAATCATGTGTTATAGCTCATGAAATCATGGATTTTGGCCTTCGTAAAATTATAGCCGATAGGTCAATATGACTAAAAATAACAAAAATCGTGAGTTATTGCTCATGAAATTATGATTTTGGACTTTGTAATTTGTCAATGGGTTGAAATGACTAAAAATCGTGGGTTCTAGCCCGTGAAATTAGGAACTTTGGCCTCCATAAAATTATTTGCGAATGGGCCAAAACGATAAAAATGGTAAAAAAATCATGACTAAAAATGGAAAATTCTGTAGGTTATAGCTAATGGATTTATGAATTTTGGCTTGCACGAAATTATTTACCAACGTGTCTAGAGGACTAAAAATAGCCAAGGATCATGGGTTATAGCTCTGAAAATTGTGAATTTTTTCCTCCGCGAAATTATTTACGAATAACAAAAAATAGCTAAAAATTATGGGTTATGGCTCATGAAAACTTAAATTTTGGCCTCTACAAAATTATTTACCAATGGGCCGAATCGACTAAAAAGGCCAAAAAGTCATGGGTTATCACACATGAAATCATAAATTTTGGCCTCCACGAAATTATTTGCTAACGAGTCAAAATAATTAAAATAGCTAAAATTATGGGTTCTAGCCCACAAAATCATGAATTTTGGCCTCCACGAAATTATGAATTGTTACCATCGTGAAATTATTTCCCAATGAGTCAAAAATGGCCAATTCGTAGGTTATAGCTCATGAAACCATAAATTTTGGCATTCGCGAAATTATTTGACAATTGGTCAAAACAACTAAACATGGCTAAAAATCGCTAGTTGTAGCTCACAAAAATCATATATTTTGGCCTCAATGGAAATATTTGCCAAAGTGTCGAACCAACTAAAAATAGCCATAGCAAAAGTTATTGACAACGGTTCAAAATAATTAAAAATAGTCGAAAACGTGTGTCATATTTCATAAAACCATGAATTTTGGCCTCCACAAAAATATTTGCGAAGGGGTCAAAATGACCAAAAAAGTCAAAAATCATTGGTTATAGCTCATGAAATTGTAAGTTTTGGTCTCCACAAAATTATTTACCAGTGGGTCAAAATGACTAATAATGGCCAAAAAATCATGGCTTATAGTCCATGAAATCGTAAATTTTGGCCTCCTTAAAATTATTTACGAACAGGTCAGATCTACTAAAAATGGCCAAAATTTCTGGGCTATATCTTATGAAATCGTGAATTTTGGTCTCAAAGAAATTATTTGGCAATTGGTCTAAATGACTAAAATGGACAAAAATCAAGAGCTATAGCACATGAAATCACGAAGTTTAGCCTCCGTGAAATTGTTTGCCAAAGGGTTGAAATGACAAAAAATAACAAAAAATCGTGGATTATAGCACATGAAATCGTGAAGTTTGGACTCATCAAAATTATTTATCAATGGGCTGAAACAACTAAAAATGGCCAAAAAAATTATGGGTTCTAGCCCACAAAATCATGAATTTTGGCCTCTGTGTAATTATTTGCTAGTGGGTTGAAATGACTAAAAATGATCAAAAATCAAGGGTTGAAAGCTCACAAAATCATGAATCTTGATCTCCACAGAATTATGTGCCAATGGTTCAAAATGACAGAAAATGACCAAAAATCGCGGCTTATAGCTCAGGAACTCGTGAATTTTGGCCTCTACAAATTTATTTGACAACAGATAGAAATGATTAAAAATGGCCTAAAATTATGGATTATAACTCATGAAATTATGAATTTTATCCTCTGCCAAATTATTTACCAATGGGTCGAAACGATAAAAATCGTGAATTATAGTTCATGAAATCATGAATTTTGGCCTCCACGAAATTATTTGACAATTGGTCAAAACAACTAAAATGGCAAAATTCATGACTCATAGCTTACAAAATCGTGAATTTTGGCCTCTACAAATTTATTTGACAACGAGTCAAAACAACTAAAATGGCCAAAAATCGTGGGCTATAGCTCATGAAATCGTAAATTTTGACATCCGTAAAATTATTTGCCAATAAACCGAAATGACTAAACATGACAAAAATCGTGAGTTATTGCTCATGAAATTATGAATTTTGGCCTCTGTGTAATTATTTGCTAGTGGGTTGAAATGACTAAAAATGGCCAAAAATTGTAGGTTAGAGCTCATGAAATCGTGAATTTTGGCCAAATTATTTACCAATGGGTCAAAGCGACTAAAAATAGTAAAAATATCGTGGCTTATAGCTCACGAAATTGTGACTATTGATCTATGCAAAATTATGTTGTAATGGGTTAAATTGAATAAAATGGCCAAAAATTGTAGGTTAGAGCTCATGAAATCGTGAATTTTGGCCTCTACAAATTTATTTGACAACGAGTCAAAACAAGCGAAAATAGCCCAAAATAATGTGTTATAGCTCATGATATCATGAATTTTGGTCTCGAGAAATTATTAAGCTAGCGGTCGAAATAACTAAAAGTAGCTAAAAATCATTAGTTATAGCTCATGAAATTATTAATTTTGGCCTCCATAAATTTTTTACCAATGGGTGCGAATGTCTACAAATGGCTTGAAAACAAGGGTCATAGCTCATGAAATCTTAAATTTTGGCCACCGTGAAATTATTTGCTAATAGGTCAAAATGACTAAAATGGACAAAAATCAAGAGCTATAGCACATGAAATCACGAAGTTTAGCCTCCGTGAAATTGTTTGCCAAAGGGTTGAAATGACTAATAATGGCCAAAAATCGTGGGGTATTATAGCCCATGAGATCATAAAATTTTGCCTCCACGAAATTATTTGCTAATGGGACGAAATAACTAAAATAGCCAAAAATCATGGGATCTGACTCACAAAATTGTGAATTTTGACCATCGCAAAATTATTTCCCAATGGGTCAAAACGATCATAAATGGCCAAATCGTAGCTTATAGCTAATGAAATCATGAATTTTGGCTTTCGCAAAATTTTTGACAACTGGTCAAAACAACTAAAATGGCAAAAATTCATGACTCATAGCTTACAAAATCGTGAATTTTGGCCTCAACAAAATTATTTTCCAACAAGTCGAAACAACTAAAATGGCCAAAAATCGTGGGCTATAGCTCATGAAATCGTAAATTTTGACATCCGTAAAATTATTTGCCAATAAACGAAATGACTAAACATGACAAAAATCGTGAGTTATTCCTCATGAAATCATGAATTTTTGACTTTGCAAAAGTATATGCCATTGGGTTGAAACAACTAACCATGGCAAAAATTGTAGGTTCTAGCCCTCTGAAATCGTGAATTTTGGCCAAATTATTTGCCAATGGGTCAAAGCGATCATAAATGGCCAAATCGTAGCTTATAGCTAATGAAATCATGAATTTTGGTCTCGAGAAATTATTAAGCTAGCGGTCGAAATAACTAAAAGTAGCTAAAAATCATTAGTTATAGCTCATGAAATTATTAATTTTGGCCTCCATAAATTTTTTTTACCAATGGGTCTGAATGTCTACAAATGGCTTGAAAACAAGGGTCATAGCTCATGAAATCTTAAATTTTGGCCACCGCGAAATTATTAGTTGACGGTTCAAAATAACTAAAAATGGTTAAAAACCTAGGGTTATAGAATATGAAATCATGAACTTTGGCCTCCGCAAATTATTTCCCAACAGGTTAAAATAACTAAAAATGGCCAAAAAATCGTGGGGGTATTATAGCCCATGAGATCATAAAATTTTGCCTCCACGAAATTATTTGCTAATGGGACGAAATAACTAAAAATAGCCAAAAATCATGGGATACAGCTCACAAAATTGTGAATTTTGACCACTGCAAAATTATTTCCCAATGGGTCAAAACGATCATAAATGGCCAAATCTGTAGCTTATAGCTAATGAAATCATGAATTTTGGCTTTCGCAAAATTTTTTGACAACTGGTCAAAACAACTAAAATGGCAAAAATTCATGACTCATAGCTTACAAAATCGTGAATTTCGGCCTCAACAAAATTATTTTCCAACAAGTCGAAACAACTAAAAATGGCCAAAAATCGTGGGCTATAGCTCATGAAATCGTAAATTTTGACATCCGTAAAATTATTTGCCAATAAACCGAAATGACTAAACATGACAAAAAATCGTGAGTTATTCCTCATGAAATCATGAATTTTTGACTTTGCAAAAGTATATGCCATTGGGTTGAAACAACTAACCATGGCAAAAAATTGTAGGTTCTAGCCTACGAAATCGTGAATTTTGGCCAAATTATTTGCCAATGGGTCAAAGCGACTAAAAATAGTAAAAAATATCGTGGCTTATAGCTCACGAAATTGTGACTATTGATCTATGCAAAATTATGTTGTAATGGGTTAAATTGAATAAAAATGGCCAAAAATTGTAGGTTAGAGCTCATGAAATCGTGAATTTTTGTCCGCGAAATTATTTGCTAATAGGTCAAAATGACTAAAAATGACCAATAATTGTGGGTTATAGCTCAAGAAATGATAAATTTTTGCACATTAGACTATCTTATATCTTAATACATTCAAGTTGCATTTAGATACATTTTGATTTTCTTGGTTAATTTATTTCATAAGAAAAATTAGTTTAAATGATAATTTTAATTATAGCATTATATAATTTGTTTATTATCATGATTTCTAGGCAATGACATATTTTCTAACCTCAACCGTGGGGTTCACGATGCTTCCTAAGGGGAGGTGAGTGACTAAAGTTTTAAATTCTATTTGGATACAAGTGATTAAAACATGACAAAATGTAGGTGAATTGAAGTAAGACCGTGCTTAGCACGAGCTAAAAGACTAGATTCATTTAAAGCGAAAAGGTTGGTTAACCTATACAACCCATACTCCCAACCTTGAGAGCACAGGTAAACATTCATATCGACTCTATTACAAATTCATCACACAGAAGCATCCCCATACTTTATATACAAAAAACATAGGTATATAACATAGATATTTGAACATGACTAAAGTAAAAATTGAGGCAAATCATCCTCTGCTCAGACCCCAACAATTCCAGCAGCACTGGCAACACCATCCCTGTTTGTAGCATCATCCCCAATTGTTCTTCTGCTCCTTCTAGTTTCTCCTCTCTTCTTCCTTCTCACATATGACATAGTCTCTGAGTACCAGGATGACAGAACACCTAGCCAAGAAAAAATAACTTCTATTAATTTGATGATGTAATTCCAAAGCATGCTTCTTTTTCTTTTTTTTTTCCTAAAAAATATGTAAATTTCTTTCATACCACACGGTCCAAATACCATCACATACCATTTCAATTTATTATTAACAGATATATCTAAAGTTCTCCAAGACCAAATATCCCTAAATCATTCCAGGAAATTAAAATTATTCATATCAAACTGAAACTTCACTGAATTCCATAAAGAAGAACAAATCTATAATTAAGAAATAAATGATTATGGCTTTCCGCTTCAATCTCACACAGAAACACACATATTATGCACTGAAATATTTTTCATAATCAGCCTATCTTTTGTGTTTAATTTATTCTTGCTAGCTAACCAAACTAAAACTTTCAACTTTAAAGGAACAGGGATCTTCCACATATCATAATTTTCAAATCTCAAACCTCCATCTGAGAAAAATCTATACATTGATTTAATGGTGTGTTTGCCTATAGTATCCATTATCAGATAAAGCAAATAACTCAGGAAAGGAATAAGCTAGAAAAAGTTAGATCTTCTGTTCCCACTTTCACATAGCAACCAACCAGAAAAGCTATCTAAACCTTGAACAAACATCTCTCGAAAAGTTGGACACCTTATGAGAATTATACATTAAACTCTCTCTTTCATAACACTTTTGTTTAATAATTTATTTCCATAAAACTTTTTTTTTTTCCTAAAAATATGTAAATTTCTTTCATACCACACGGTCCAAATACCATCACATACCATTTCAATTTATTATTAACAGATATATCTAAAGTTCTCCAAGACCAAATATCCCTAAATCATTCCAGGAAATTAAAATTATTCATATCAAACTGAAACTTCACTGAATTCCATAAAGAAGAACAAATCTATAATTAAGAAATAAATGATTATGGCTTTCCGCTTCAATCTCACACAGAAACACACATATTATGCACTGAAATATTTTTCATAATCAGCCTATCTTTTGTGTTTAATTTATTCTTGCTAGCTAACCAAACTAAAACTTTCAACTTTAAAGGAACAGGGATCTTCCACATATCATAATTTTCAAATCTCAAACCTCCATCTGAGAAAAATCTATACATTGATTTAATGGTGTGTTTGCCTATAGTATCCCATTATCAGATAAAGCAAATAACTCAGGAAAGGAAGAAGCTAGAAAAAAGTTAGATCTTCTGTTCCCACTTTCACATAGCAACCAACCAGAAAAGCTATCTAAACCTTGAACAAACATCTCTCGAAAAGTTGGACACCTTATGAGAATTATACATTAAACTCTCTCTTTCATAACACTTTTGTTTAATAATTTATTTCCATAAAACTTTTTTTTTTTTTCTGAAAACCAGACCCACCACTATTTAGATAACAAAGCCCCTATTCATGACTCTAAGATTTAAAATTCCTAATCCTCCACAATCTTTAGGTTTACACACAGTATCCCAAGCAACCAGATTTGAAGCACCGCTATTACATTTATCACTGACCAGAAAAATGATTCCTACATTTATCACATATTGCTACACTACACTATTCTACATTTAAAACCTCACCTACAACCGGTGGTAAAAAGGATACAATCGGGTTGGATAATTTATACATTAACTCTTTTAATATATATTATATTTTTATATTAAATTTACTTATTACACATATTTTTCATTTTGCAAAGATGAATAAAGAACCAGCTCTTTCAAATATGAAGAAGAGGATTAAGACAGAGAAAAAATAATTAAAAATTATAGGAGCTTTTCTTATTATTTACTTATTGCATCCTCGATTGGTTGATTGATAGAGAATCATTTTTTAATTTTGGGATACATCAATTAGTATAAATTTTTGAACATTAGACTATCTTATATCTTAATACATTCAAGTTGCATTTAGATACATTTTGATTTTCTTGGTTAATTTATTTCATAAGAAAAATTAGTTTAAATGATAATTTTAATTATAGCATTATATAATTTGTTTATTATCATGATTTCTAGGCAATGACATATTTTCTAACCTCAACCGTGGGGGGGGGGGGGGTTACGTGCTTCCTAAGGGGAGGTGAGTGACTAAAGTTTTTAAATTCTATTTGGATACAAGTGATTAAAACATGACAAAATGTAGGTGAATTGAAGTAAGACCGTGCTTAGCACGAGCTAAAAGACTAGATTCATTTAAAGCGAAAAGGTTGGTTAACCTATACAACCCATACTCCCAACCTTGAGAGCACAGGTAAACATTCATATCGACTCTATTACAAATTCATCACACAGAAGCATCCCCATACTTTATATACAAAAAACATAGGTATATAACATAGATATTTGAACATGACTAAAGTAAAAATTGAGGCAAATCATCCTCTGCTCAGACCCCAACAATTCCAGCAGCACTGGCAACACCATCCCTGTTTGTAGCATCATCCCCAATTGTTCTTCTGCTCCTTCTAGTTTCTCCTCTCTTCTTCCTTCTCACATATGACATAACCTCTGAGCACCTGGATGGCAGAACACCAAGCTAAGAAAAAATAACTTCTATTAATTTGATGATGTAATTCCAAAGCATGCTTCTTTTTCTTTTTTTTTCCTAAAAATATGTAAATTTCTTTCATACCACACGGTCCAAATACCATCACATACCATTTCAATTTATTATTAACAGATATATCTAAAGTTCTCCAAGACCAAATATCCCTAAATCATTCCAGGAAATTAAAATTATTCATATCAAACTGAAACTTCACTGAATTCCATAAAGAAGAACAAATCTATAATTAAGAAATAAATGATTATGGCTTTCCGCTTCAATCTCACACAGAAACACACATATTATGCACTGAAATATTTTTCATAATCAGCCTATCTTTTGTGTTTAATTTATTCTTGCTAGCTAACCAAACTAAAACTTTCAACTTTAAAGGAACAGGGATCTTCCACATATCATAATTTTCAAATCTCAAACTTCCATCTGAGAAAAATCTATACATTGATTTAATGGTGTATTTGCCTATAGTATCCATTATCAGATAAAGCAAATAACTCAGGAAAGGAATAAGCTAGAAAAAGTTAGATCTTCTGTTCCCACTTTCACATAGCAACCAACCAGAAAAGCTATCTAAACCTTGAACAAACATCTCTCGAAAAGTTGGACACCTTATGAGAATTATACATTAAACTCTCTCTTTCATAACACTTTTGTTTAATAATTTATTTCCATAAAACTTTTTTTTTTTTCTGAAAACCAGACCCACCACTATTTAGATAACAAAGCCCTATTCATGACTCTAAGATTTAAAATTCCTAATCCTCCACAATCTTTAGGTTTACACACAGTATCCCAAGCAACCAGATTTGAAGCACCGCTATTACATTTATCACTGACCAGAAAAATGATTCCTACATTTATCAATTTTATCACATAGCCATTTTGAAAATAAAACAATGACATCCAAAATAAAGGAATGACTGATAACACAGAGTTCACTAAAAGACTAATCTTCCCCTCTTGACAAACATTTTCCTTTCCACACTGAAAATCTTTTATTAATTTTTCAATCAAAAGTGTCCAATCTTCTCTTTTCAATTTGAAAGGTCTTAAAGGTACACCAAAGTAAGTTATCGGAAATGAGCCCATTTGACAATTAAACATAGAAGCTATTTGTTGTTGAAGCTCCATATTATTTTCTAATAAGATCACGGAGCTCTTATTAAAGTTTATTTTCAAACTTCGAGACCATTTCAAAGATATAAAGCATCAATATTTAGGCTATAATGTATTCCTTTTTATAAGCACAAAACACCAATGTATCGTCGACATATTGTAGACAGAGAACTTTTTTATTAGCATTATCAGGACCCAAACCCTTAATTAAATAATTTGACTCTGCCAACATCATCATTTTGGTGAACACATCAGTCCCAAGAACAAATAGAAGAGGAGACAAAGGGTCCTCCTTGTCTCACTCCCCTCCCTGAACAAATCCATTTACCAAGGGTTTCCATTCAACAAAATTGAAGATTTTCCTCCCCACAAACACATTTGAATCCACTTAATTCATAGAGGGCCAAAACCCTTAGCCTTAAGCACATCAATAATAAAATCTCAGTCAAGCATGCCACTACACCCTCAACTAGAAGTCTTCCTTTAAGAAAACCAGTTTGGACAGGATTAATAAGGCCATCTAACTTTGAATTCAAACCTATTTGTCAAAAACTTTAGTTATAATTTTGCAAATGACATTCCGTAAACTGATTGGTCTAAAATCTCCTGTCTTTATAGCATCCATTTCTTTAGGAATTAAAACCACATAGGCACAGTTAAATCTATCAACTTATGACTTCCCTTCCTAAAACTCCACAAACACTTTCTACAAGTCACTTCTAATAATATCCGAATACTCCTAAAAGAAAAGAGGTGGAAAACCATCAGGGCCCCACCCACCTAATTTTCAAAGATAGCCTTTTTAATTTCACACAGAGGAAAATGGATCTCTAATTCCTCAAACCCCCAGTTTGATGGAGGAAATAATCTCACCCAGTCAATAACACATTTCCTGTCAATCTTCAAACCAAAAATTTTCTTATAATGCTTAAGGAAAACTTCAGCTATTCCATCCTCGGAAGTGATCTCTATAGTATTTTCTTTAATTAAGGAAATTATATTTGTTCTCCTTCTTCCATTTGCCACACTATGGAAAAACTTAGTATTATTATCTCCTTCTTTTAACTAGTGTACTTTAGATCTTTGCTTCCACACATTATTTGCTCTTGATCACGAATATTGTCTAAGTAATCAGAAGACATATCCTTTCTCTCTTTTTTTCCATTCACATTTATTTGTCTTTCCTCTTCAATCACATCAAGATTCAACATATCTTTCAAAACATCTTCTTTTGTTTTCTGAAATTATAAAATCTATTCTTGGCCCAAAATTTTAATTTTGTTCTCAAAAATCTTAATTTCCCTATAAAATTTCCAGCAGCAGATGCATAACTAGGTGTTGCATTCCACCAAATTTGAACATAATTTTCAAATCTTCATCTTGAAACCACACTTTATCAAATCTAAAAATTTTCTTCAAACACACAGATTCTTTAACCTCTAAACACACAGGTATATGATCAGAAAGATGACTAGAATAAGCTTGCTGGTCGCACAAAAGGATATTTAGTTTCCCATTTGTTGGGATGCGGGATCACGCCCGCACGCCGCGGAAGCGATATCACCCAAGAGAAGGCTTTGATATTCCTGTTTCACGAAGGAAACAAGAATAGAAAGTAAAATATCCCAACAAAGTGAGATATCTACTCTTCCTCTCAACAGTACTAGGACTGAATCAAGGGAACCTACAAACAATAGCAAATTCACGACAAAGCGGTAAAGACCACGAGATTTCGTGGTTCGACAAAATTGCCTACGTCCACGGGAGGGAGATTTGACTATAAAGAACACCGACGACTTGTACAATCCACAAGCTCGTCCCAAAGAAAAACTTTAATTTTACCCAAGAGAAATTGACCTCTCTCTTGTAGAATCTCTCAAGCTTTTTCTTTTTCTCTCTCTAGCCGCCGCCAAAAAAGCCCTAGCTTTTTCTCCCTTTTTCTTCACTTTTCTCCACACCAATAACCCTAGGTTTTAGTTCTTTATTTATAGGAAAATAAAAAACTATTTCCTTTAAGTTTCCGATGTGGGACTAAAAAAAATTTCGTTTTTTGTTTACGGCGATGTGGAAACAAAAAGCAGGGGGTTTAATGTCGCGCGAGCGAATTCGTGCTTTCGTCGCGGGCTCAGCTGCGTGGGTGGCCCCACGTGAGTTCACAATTCTCCACCTCGTACATCATTTGATAAACCTCAAATTTTGGACGAATACCAGAAGAACACCGCGAACATTACTAGAGAGATCTCCATCAGTCAAATCAGGCCCATCCAGCTGCGCCACTATTACCGGGGCGGCTCACATTCTCCCTACCGGGATCAAGCTAACCGTAGTTCTGTAATTGCTCTCCATATAGTCTCCACCTCACACCATCACCGCCCCTAAGGGCCATGCCCTCTTGGGCAGATCAACACGGGTTGATATGAAGCAAGTCCAAGCAATGCTTAAACTTGCTACCTGTGACCACCTTGGTTAACATGTCTGCTGGATTCTCATTCGTGTGTACCTTCATGAGAGAAATATCGCCTTCCTCTATGACATCCCGCACGAAATGATACCTGACATCGATATGCTTGGTACGAGCATGATGAACTTGATTCTTCGCCAAGTGAATCGCACTCTGACTGTCGCACCACAAGTTCACATTCTCCTGCTCAATCCCCAAATCATCTAGAAGACCCCACAACCACAATTCTTCCTTCACTCCCTCCGCCATGGCCATGTACTCGGCCTCTGTAGTAGAAAGTGCCACTGTAGCCTGCAACATCGATCGCCAACTAACCGGAGCCCCATGTATCCTGAATACATAACCAGTAGTAGATCGCCGTCTATCTAGATCACCCGCATAATCAGAGTCCACAAACCCATCAATCTGACATGTTTCTCCACCAAAATCTGAGACCGTATCAGCGGTACCCTTTAAGTACCTCGGGACCCACTTCCTTTGCTTCCCGGTCGTCTTTCCGGATTCGTCATGAATCTACGACCACAACGACCTTTGTGAAATATGCGGCGTGTACACACCATTCGTACATTAAGGCGCCAAGCTGCACTAGCATAGGGAACCGCTCCATGTCGCCTTCTCTTCATTTGTAGTAGGAGATTGTTTACCGAGAAAGCCTAAAGTGTGGAGCCAATGGAGTCACCACCGACTTAGCACTTTGCATCCCGAACCTCGCGATCACCCGCTCTATGTAGCCCCGACTTAAGAACAATGCGGTTAGCCGCTTTCTTCTAATTTCCATACCGGTATTTTCCTAGCGGCCCATGTCCTTCATCTCGAACTCTTCACCAAGTTGAGATTTCGGTCTATCTATCTCCACCACGCTCTTAGAAGCAATAAGCATGTCATCCACATATAAAGGAGATAGATATAATTACCTCCACGAAGCTTCGAATGTAAGCATCAATCATAGTCGCCGGAAAACCCATGCTTCACATGAAGGAGTCAAATCGCTTGTACCATTCTTAGGAGATTGCTTTAATCCATACGGTGACTTCCTCAAGCGACACACATGATTCTCCTTGTCCTCAACCTTGTAGCCCTCGGGTTGATGCATGTAGATCTCTTCATCCAAGTCTCCGTGCAAGAAGGTGTTTTAACATCGAGTTGATCGACTCAAAATCACCATGAGCAACAATACTCAATATCAGTAGAATAGAAGTGTGTTTCACCACCGGAGAAAAGATCTCATTGTAATCCACACCCTCTTTCTGTGCAAAATCCTTAGCCACTAGCCTCGCCTTGTACCTTGTACCACCGAGCTCTGAGAGATCTTCCTTTCTTTTATACAACCACTTACAACCAATAGCTTTTCTTTCTACGGGTAATGGGACCACCTCCCATGTATGATTCTTCGAAGAGATTCCATCTCTTCCTCCATTCTGACCAACCAACTCTCACTATCCTTGTCGAATAGCTTCCTTGAAGGAGACCGCTCGTCCTCTTCCACCGAGAGTCGTATTCAACCATATTAGCACGCCCATAGTGCTTGAGGGGTTGATCAGCCCCGGCCGATTACACCTTGTATGCTCGCTTTGGCCTAGTGGAAGCCAAATTATCCTCGGCTGCTTTGTTGTTGTAGTGCACGTGTATTTTCTGTGAACCTCCTCCTACTCAAGCTCATCATCTACGACTTCTCACTTGAGCACGATTAGAACCTAGTTGGTCTTTAGATTCTATTTCAATAACCTGAGACTTA
Organism: Asparagus setaceus; assembly: GCA_012295165.1. Classification (NCBI taxonomy): domain Eukaryota; kingdom Viridiplantae; phylum Streptophyta; class Magnoliopsida; order Asparagales; family Asparagaceae; genus Asparagus; species Asparagus setaceus. The sequence goes on from CM022705.1 coordinate 16,285,948, forward strand.
GAAGTCTCACCAGTCATAACACCATCATCCTTGGGCCCTAGCAATCATGGATTTCTCATCAAAGGTAACATCCTGTGACCACGAACTTTGAATCTTCCGTACACCAAAGGCGATAGCCTTTCATGCTGCATATCCCAAGAATATTGCCTTCTTGGCTCTCGCGTCAAGCTTTCCCTCGTTGGCGTGATAGTAGGCGGTACATCCGAAAATTCTGAGCCTATCATAATTTGCATGCTCCCCTGACCACACCCTATAGGGTGTATTACCATCCAATGTTGAATGTGGTGAACGGTTCACAATGTAACAAGCTGTAGCCACCGCTTCGCCCACCATTCGTTGCCCAATCACGCATAAGATCGCATACTCCTTTGCTTTCCGCGGTGTTGGTTCGATCTCTCGCGACCCCATTCTGGCGTGGTGTAGACACGGTGTCGGTGTCGAACAATTCCCTCGATTCTGAGAACTCCTTGAAAGCACCATCGTATACTGCGTACCGTTATCGGATCTCGGCGTCTTCAATTTCTTTCTGTCTGTTCTCAACCATTGTTCTCCACTTCTTGAATGTCTCGAACACCTCATTCTTATGCTTGAGAAAGTAAATCCAAGCATACCTAGAATAATCATCTATAAGCGAGACATAATACACGGAACCACCCTTGGAAGTTGTGCGGCGGACCCCAAATATCCGTGTGCACATAATCTAGTATCCCTCGCTCTTAGACTTGCTGTTGAAACTTGACCTGTGTGACTTTCCATACACACAATCCTCGCAAAAATCCATGCTAGGTTCCTTGATTCTTATTGAGACCCTCTTTACCAAGCGAGAACTAGACCCTTCTCGACATATGCCCAAGCGCCTATGCCATAACCGTGTGTGCTCACATGGGTCTCCACCACTTCCTTCACTCAACCGCTGCATCTCTGTCACCGTCGTGCACGAGAGTATATAGATTACCGTGGCGAACACCCTTCATCACTACTAAGGAACCACGAGCAACCTTCTTCACTCCGTTTTCGTCACAATCCGCAACCACCGAGTCCAAAGCACCAAGCGAGATAAGATTCTTCCGCAAGTCGGGAACATGCCTCACATCCGTCAAGGTTCGAACCACTCCATCATGCATCTTGATTTTGATATTACCTAGCCCCACTGTTTTACAAGCATGGTTATTCCCCATCAATCAGTTCCACCATCAATGCCTCTGTAGGTAGTAAACCACTTCCTATTTGGACACATATGGTAAGAGCAACGAATCAAGTATCCACTTCCGGAGATATCCTCGTCACCCGTGGCGACATAGCACTCCTTATCGCTCCCTTCCTCGAAGCGTGGCTTCGCTTCTTCCTTGCCCTCTCTCCTCTCGGTCTTGTTGTTGTTCTTCTTTCCACCTACTCTCTTATTTGGACGGTCGACTTTGAAATGCCCGGCTTCACGCATTTGAAACCGATTTTCCATAAGAGGTCTCGATTTAGATCTAGACTTTCCTCCCTTGCCTTTTCCTCGCTCATTGCTCCTTCCTCTAGCAAACAATCCTGCGCTTGTTCTTTGTTACCACCGGTAGTCATGTCCTGGTTGCAATCTTCAGAAGGTCATCCGCTAGAAGCACCGTTCTAGTCTCATCCATCTTCAAATTGTCTCCTACAAGCATCGGTGTTTGCACCGGGTTCTCATAAGACTTGTGACAGTAGTAGAAGCGCTGATCCTCATCTACAACTTTCACATCTATGTCTTTCAAGTCGATATGATCCTATCAAACTTGTTGATGTATTCAGGATTGATGAGCCCTCCTCCATCTTGCAAGTATACAATTTGGATTTTAAATAGATCCGGTTCGTTAGACTCTTCGTCATGAAGGTACTTTCTAACCGACCACCGCATGTGACCGTTTCCTCTCCATCTACCAAGAAAGCTACATCCCTTTCAAGGCATAGGATAATCGGCGCCGTGCTTCGGATCCAACTCCTCCCAATCCTCATCGACATATCCTTGTGCTTCTTCTCTTTTCCACCAAAGCCTTGTGCAATTTTTGCGAAATCGAAAGTTTTTCATCGCATCCTCCAATAGGAAAAGTCGTTCTTCCCATTGAACTTTTCAATCTCGAATTTTCCCACTTTGGTGATTCTTGGTTGGCGCCATTCTCCGTTTGTATAAATCCGCTTCTCTCAGAAATTACCGAGCACCACCTCAAACCAGAAGCTACACCACTTCCAATCTGAATAACAGCTCTGATACCAATTGTTGGGATGCGGGATCAGCCATACGCCGTGAGCGATATCACCCAAGAGAAGGCTTTGATATTCTGTTTCCGCGAAGGAAACAAGAATAGAAAGTAAAATATCCCAACAAAGTGAGATATCTACTCTTCCTCTCAACAGTCTTGGGGTGAATCAAGGAACCTACAAACAATAGCAAATTCACGACAAAGCGGTAAAGACCACGAGATTTCGTGGTTCGGCAAAATTGCCTACGCCCACGGGAGGGAGATTTGACTATAAAGAACACCGACGACTTGTACAATCCACAAGCTCGTCCCAAAGAAAAACTTTAATTTTACCCAAGAGAATTGACCTCTCTCTTGTAGAATCCCTCCAAGCTTTTTCTTTTCTCTCTCTAGCCGCCGCCAAAAAGCCCTAGCTTTTTCTTCCTTTTTCTTCACTTTTCTCCACACTAATAACCCTAGGTTTTAGTTCTTTATTTATAGGAAAATAAAAAACTATTTCCTTTAAGTTTCCCGAGGTGGGACTAAAAAAAAAAAAATTTTTTTTCGTTTTTTTTTGTTTCTGGCGGTCGCGCAGGGAAACAAAAAACGCCGGGGGGGTTTAATGTCGCGCACGAGCACGAATTCGTGCTCGTGCGGGCTCAGGCCACGTGGGTGGCCCCCACGTGAGTTCACATCATTCCATAGTAAACAAAATTCTATCTAATCTAGCCATTGAAGGACAATCTCTACTATTTGGCCGTAAATTTTCTTCCTTTCTGGGGAGTATCCATCATCTCCAACTCATTAATTATATCCTTAAAATTTTCTTTATCTCTCAACTAACTATTCCTTCCTTTCCTATCACACAGTTCTTTAGTATAAATTCACTAATAGTTAATAAATCATTCATGACAGCTTTATGAAATTTACCTGACCAATTAATCAAGAGAGTAGCAAATATTTTTAGCTAGTGAAAAAATGTCTAAAATTTTTGTTTAATTTGAATAAGGACTGTTGGGGTGTAGAGAACCGAGGTAAGATTAGAGGGAAGTAAAGTAAACAATATGATGAAAGAGAAAGAGAACATGGGAGCGAGTCTATAGGCACTAGAAGATACGCATATTAATTTGTTTAGTTTATTAAGTATTATGGGATTATTTTTGCCTTTCAATGTGATTTATTGACTTCTCGAAGTTATTGAGATCTATTCTACACTGTCCAAAGAATACCTTCTACGTGGAGGAAGACTCTAATGTTGATTCAGTCTAAAACAATAGGTATTGTGCTCAACACTGTCATGGGCATAATTTAGAACGTGTACGCAATGTTTAGATTTTATAAGGTCGGCTATTTCACACACGTATACAGGAGGAAATAGAGCTATTAATTTTGTACCAATTACAAGGATACAAATGAATTTGTTTTTCTTGATAAGTGAGATGTTAGGAGAGCATATCTAGATTTCTCCAATAATTGGTAGTTGGAGAAGGTCAGTAATCTTATCAGAATATCCCACACTATGCAGGACGATCTTAACCAATTTGTTGCTGTTGTTGTTGGTTGGGGTGGGGTTGGCTAACAAGAGATCACGTGTCCCCCTCTTGTCCATCTAAACAGTTCACAGTGCCTCCTGCTGTGGGGCATTCTGATAGAGTTATTACGCGTCATACTACCCCAATTCTTACCATTCATTCTAATTTTAAGTGATAAGATAATAACACGTAGGATTTCCACTATTACAATAGACGTTTCCACAATAGTGGTTTTCAAGACATTACTGATACTAGTAGAAATCCTATATGACATTTTATACCTTTTAAAGTTTGAATAAATAATATACCCAAATATGAAGGACTAATGTAAAAGATAAGGCTTGATATTTATTTTCCCCTAAATTAAAGGGGGAAGGGATGAACGTGAAAAGATATGAATATATATGATATGCTGAGAAATTTTTGTGTATCAGGTTAGCTAACGAAGTGATGATATTGGACAACTGATATTTGTAATAGATATTATTAACCTTCCAAAATAATAGTAACAGATGATACAATTAGTGATGATGTAACGATATGTGGTTATATTTTAACAGAAATTCTGGTTTTTTCTTTTCCTCCTTTTGAGGAGAAAGTATCCGGTGCAATATTTTTTCTACATAGGCATGCCTACATGGTGCATCCAACCTATCCTAGACCGCCACGTGGAAACGTGATGATAAGAAGAAAAAAAAAAGAAAGAGAATAATAAATTGATTAATTTTCGGATTTTTTTAAAATTTACTTTGATTTTCTGTTATTTCTAGATAAGGATAATTTTAATTTAATGAGTATGGTTAGGAATCATGGATTAGTGGTCCACGTGGCGGTCTAGGATAGGTTGGATGCACCATGTAGGCATGCCTATGTGGAAAAAACGTTGCACCGGATACTTTCTCGCCCTTCTATTGATAGCTGCTGTAAGAGTATAATATAGATTTGCATTAAACTAATTAATACAGTATGTAATCTATTATCGTTAACATTGTACAAAGGTACCGTATTCAGCAAAATTTGACTTTTTTATCTTGATGATTTTAGCTTGGAATTTTAATTAGTTCAGAAAATCTGTCCGTTTTGTAACAAAGCATTACGTTTTTCAGTAAAATTAACAAAGAACCAATTCGAACACTCGCGTCTAGTCAAACAATATTTTGTCAAGCTTTTATTTTGTCAACGTAATAAGGAGTTGATTTAATTTAGATTAGAAGTATGGATTTTAGCATTTTAATTAATAATTGTCTTTGAGTGTGTTTGACAACCGAAAAGAAAAATAGAAAGTGAACCAAAATTAGAAAGTAACTTCACTTTCAATTTTCTTTCTTGTATGTGTTTGACAACGAAAAGAAAAATAGAAAGTGAACCAAAAATCAGAAAGTAACTTCACTTTCAATTTTCTTTCTTGTATGACACTTGGAAAGTGTTGGTAAGTAAATATATATAAATTTAGCATTTTATCATAGCTTAATTTGGTTCTTATCTTCATATAATTGGTAATCAATAACTAATTTCTAATGAAATATTTAAATTTCTCTTTATTTCTCTCTTTTTACTCTCAATCCCACCTTTAACCTGGAAGTAATTACGTACTGACATTTATTCTTATTATTTTAAGATTGAATGAAACTGATCAGTATTTATATTCCAATGTAGGAACCGCATGTGATCAGGATGTTTGAGAGGTTCCAGCATGACTCCCATGGTCTTGGGATTGATTCTCATATAAATCTATCTATCTATACTACATATAAAGAGGATTGGAGTGCTAAAACTTTTGATTACCCTTTTACCCCTCTACTTTAATTATTTTATTTATATAATTAATTTATCTCAAAGTCTCATTCAATTAGTCTTAAATTAAATTAAATTAATTAAAATCATCATAATAATAATAGTTAATTGGTTTCTTAGGCTCTTAAAGGTTCCATATTTAATTAGTTTCTTATGCTCTTAAAGATTTCATAGCCTATTTAATTAAATGTATATGTTATGAATCCAATTAACTAACAACTATTTTATTTTTCCTTTACATAACCTCTTTTTCATCTACATGCCATCCATTCTCTTCAACCCACCACATCACTTACTAAGCCAAATTCCTACACCAACACACTGATTTTTGAAATATGTTATATGAAAAGTTTATCAAATGGCTTATAGTGTGCGTATGCTAGCGTATATATGTGCATGTGCATACATTGGATAATATTTGTCAAATAGTTTGCGATTTAAAGATATACTTTTATGGAGTTGAAGACTAAGTCCCATGTTCAATTCAGTATCTTTTAATTTGTGTTTTGTCTCTTGAATCCTTGAAAAAAAAGAAGGATAATAGATTATAGGAATGTTATTATTTGAAAGTCTTTATATTTAAGAGCATGTATAAATTTGATTTGGGAACCAAATATTGTTTTCAAGACGTACCTTTTTTACGTGGATTAGGTAGGATTCTTATTGATCTTTTAATACTTAGAAAGAATGTGTGATCTTATTTTGGAGTTTATGCAAAGTTATTTAAAGATTTTTCCCCTCGCACAACGTTGTAAAGAGTATTTTGTGTTATTTGTCATAAGTTGTGCTTTTTCTTTTGAACATAGGTCATAAGTTACGCTTTCTTGTTCATTAGATATATTCATGGTTTAATTCTTAACTAATTACTAGGTTCATATGCACTTTAAGTTCAGAGGTGCTTCTCCAATGATTTTAATGTTTCTTGTCCTTTTAATTTTCTTACCTCTATTAAGCATCTTTTATGTTTTTGTTAATAATTATGTTGAATCATAAAACTTTGTTTGTCTTCTTTTGATTAATCACCAATAAGTTCTTTGTTACTATCAACTTTAGGCTATAAAGATTAACTAATAAAACATATTGGCTATCTATCCTCTATTCATTGAGTAAATCGAGAATACACAAACTATATATGATATATTTGATTGAATTGCATAAAAAATTGATTTCTTATATGAAATCCAGATTAATTTGTCTCTTGATTGAGATTCTTTAATTTGGATTAAAAATTTGACTTATACAATTCTCATGAAGTGTGCTATTTAAACAATATCTTTATATCGATTGTGATTCCATTTTGCTATTATACCTTTTGTAATTTTGCATCTAATAATATTTTTGCTATTCCAACAAGAATCATGGTACCATAAGTAAATATTATATCATAATTAAGTACATATTTGAGAATCAATAATATAGAATATATTATTAATTAATAATTTCATAAACCAAGTACACCACGTGCAACGCACGTGTGGCATACTAGTAAATTAAATAAAAGATTCCAGTGCCACAACCAAAACAAGGCTTACCAAAACTCAGCAGACCGATACATTTAGTTAGCAAGAGCAATCAGTACTGATTAATTAGTTTAATTTAATACATTAATTAGCCTCATATGCTCTGTTTCTTGAGTGAAAACATTGACCTAGCACTGTGAGAAACATGTTTTTCCAAGGGTTAGTTGCATATACAGCTCCTTGCTATATGGATACATGTAGTCACTTATACCACAAACTGTTTTATTAGTATTTACACTTCTAAATATCAGATGATGTCATTTCTTGAAATATTAAGTTATAGCATAATGATAAATTACTTTCTCCCCAATTTGGTTGACAGGTCGACTTTTTTTTAGTTAAATTGAGGGCAAAAATGTGCAAAAATGTAATCAAGCATCAAATCAACTCTCTAAACCTGTCCTTGTCTTTCTAAACTAATTTATGAGACATGAGTAACTATACATGCATCGTACATAACTTCGAAAAAATCAACGGAAATACTCTCTCTAACTGGAAAAATCTAAAAAACCAGCCTATGGTTTACAGTTCTATTATGTCTCCTACATGTTATGTGTCATGCACGCATAGCGTACACCAAAATACTAATAAATATATTAAAAAGAAGCATTCTTTGGGTTTGTGTGTCACATTTTAGACTTTCGAAAATGCCCTTACATTTAGAAAAAAAAGGAAATGCCCAAACACTTATCAAGAAAATACCCTCAATCCTGGAAAAACAATGTACATGCCCTTGCACATGAAAAAGTCAATGGGAATGACTCACACTTGAGAAATCTACAGAAATCCTCTCAAAATTGGAAATTTCAAAAAAAAAAAAAAGCTAAGAAAATGTATATTATCTTAGCAGCTCAACTCTATCACTCCTCCACTTTCTATATCATTCACGCATTGCGTACACCAGAATACTGATATCTTTCTGATATCTATAGTGAGACCTTTCTTAATCAGTTAGCTCATGAAAAAGAATGAACCACATCAAAGAGGTAAACTATAAGAGACCTCTGATGACTTCCTCTTGTAAGAAATCTCACGCCACCCCGTTGGATTCTTGGATCTCTTACAAAAGTCAACATCCTCAACTAGTCCATTTTCTTCCCTCTCTCGCCTCCGCAAGCTTCCCTCTTCCCTCTCAGAGAGAGACCTCAACCTAAAAAAGATCCCCATCAACATTTCCTTTTCTTTTCTTTCTTCCCCTTCTCTAATTTAATTTCAATCACATACATGAACCCTTTATAGCCCCACAATCTTTTAATACCTTGCCTTTTAAGCACTCTTTCCTCCTTTCTTATTCTCCTCTCTCTTCATGCCTTAATGTCCACAACAAGGCAAGAACAAAACCCTAATAACCCCAACTCTAATCTTCATTCTACTCCAATAAAGAAAACCCTAACCCTGATCTTCTTTTATTTAGGTTTGAGGAACTGAGCAAGAAAATAAAGAGAGAAGCCGATGTCGTTGCAAGTGATCGGATGTCGAGGCGAAATCTGCTGGGGCCGGTTGGCACGCTAAATACGGTCACGCCCTGCGCAGCCTGCAAGCTCCTCCGCCGCCGCTGCGCGCAGGAATGCACCTTTGCTCCTTACTTTTCACCTCATGAACCTCAGAAGTTTGCCGCCGTGCATAAGGTTTTCGGAGCTAGCAACGTATCAAAAATGCTCATGGTATGTTAATTGATCACTAAATGCATCAATCAGTAGATCTGTAATAAAATTTATAACTAGTGTAGTATGAAAAATTAGAATTAAAGATAAGAAAACTTATTATTGAAAACAATTAAGAATTATATATATAGTCCTGGTTAACTTAAAATCAAAGGTAACTCGGAATAGAACTGAATGGGAGAACATAATTCATTTAGTCTAACTTAAATAATTTGAGATAAAGGCTTTGTTGTTTTTTTTTTTGGTAAATGAAAATTTTTATTCATCACTATATTTGAGAGTCTTATAGTACATCAAGGATACTCAGGAATGCCTGAGTTTACAAAAGCAAATCACAGTAGGGGATTCCCTATAGAAACAGACTCAAATAAAGAAAATTACAATGAGTTGAGCCAATCATTGAATTCCATCGGATAAGAACTATTAAGTAAGATGGTTAATATATCAACTTTGATAACCTTTATTAGTTGATCTGGACTTTTAGTTTCCCCTTGGAAGATTCTCAAATTGCGTTCCCTCCATATGTTGTACACAGTGGAAGAGAAAGCTATTCTCTTAACCATTGTCTTGAACCCTTTCCCTCTTTGCCTGGTACAGAACCAATCTAGAAGGAATACCCAATCCCATGTTCTCCAATTAAACTGCAACCAGTCCATAATGTTGTTCCATATCTTCATCGAGAAACTACATTCAAAAAACAGATGACTTCTGGTTTCTAGCCTTGAATCTGAGCATAACTTGCATTTGTTTACATGGATAACACCTCTCCTGAGAAGTTTATCTTGGGTAAGGAGTCTATCTTGAACAGCCAGCCAAAGCACAAATGAATGCTTCGGATAGCTCAAACCATCCCAAACTGTGGCATACCAATTCACATAGTTAGTAGTAGGGGAGAGTGCAGCATATAAGATAGAGAGTTGAACTTTGTGTTCTTTATAACAAGAGCAGATTAAGTTCTTCAGATTGTCAATCCCTCCTGTAATGTCAATAGCTCTATCTCTAACTTTGACTAGTTGTTTCCACATCCAAGAATCACCCGATCTTGATTTTACATGCTAAATATCAGTTCTCCTTAGGTAGTTACCATGAATCCACTTTATCCACAACAATGCCTTGTTAATGTGGATATACCATAAGAGCCTAAGAGCTAAAGCAATGTTCCAGTATATTGCTGAGAAGATCCCCAGCCCACCATATTTTTCCCCAAGCAGATTTTATCCCATGAAACAAGTGAAGCTTTGTGAGAGTGATCAGAAATATCCCACAAGAATTTCCTGCAATTCATCAATCAAGAGGGGGTGCTTTGTTGTTGTTGCTGTTATTTGTTGATGTATCATAGGAAATGTTTAAAATGTATCCAAAATGATAAGAAGTGAATTCGTTCATAAGAAGTTAGAGGTCATTCTTGATGATAAAATGAGATAGAATTGATTTAGAAGTGATAAGATTATTGTTGGGATTTTACTCCCCCAAAGGCAATAGCGAAGATCACACCAATATTACAGGAAGAACCATATTTCTTTATTAATTATGAAAATCTATACCTTCAATCCTAACTCTTATTTGAACTTCTTTTAGCTCTGGTATGTCATATCTCAATTTACAACAATAGAAGACCTTTTATAGAGAAACTTAAAAACTCTATCTCCAACTCTTAACTTTTCTAGTTGTAATAGAATTAAATACACATTGATTATCTTGATAGGATACAACTTGAACTCCATCAAACTGCTTGAACTTAATTATACACAGAGTAAAAGACTCAATCTAAACTCAATCCAAACGATTTAAGTCTATCACTCTTTCTTAATTAACCTTTCCAATGTGGAACCATATCTAATATTTATATTTTTGGTTAATTTGATTTCTAGCCTCTATTTAAGACTCATTAACCTCTTGACCAAATTTAAATTATTCCCCACACTTAAAAATGGCTAATTAAGGACTTAAGTCTACCCAAACTCTGATAGAAACAATTATGAAAGATATGAATGTGCTCAACTTAATGAAAGAGATAGGGCTTAGTAGAACTATGATTCATGTAGCTGACTCCAAAATTTTGTATAAAACCTTTGCAGGAGGTTCCTGAGCCTCAAAGGGCTGATGCAGCAAACAGTCTTGTATATGAAGCCAATGTCAGGCTTAGGGATCCAATATACGGATGCATGGGTGCAATCTTGGCCTTACAACAACAACTTCACTCTCTAGAGGTAGAATTGGCCGCAGTGAGAAATGAGACTTTGAAGCATAAATTTAGACAAAATAGTGCTAGCATCAACATTCCTGCTTCTTTGATCGCTCCTAATTCTTCAGAAGCTTCAGCTGCTGCTCGGCCGCCGCCACCACCTCAGGCCATTTTGTCGTCTTCCTCGATGTATACGCCGCCGTCAAACTCTACGGATTATAGCTCTATTAGTAATGAACATGTTGCATTTTTTGGTTAAAGATAAAAGTTGGATTAACTTTTTTCCCCTCATTGAGAAAGTTGAATTAATAAAGATGGATATATATTGGCCATTAATACAGTTGAAACTAATTATGCTTCAGGTTTTCCCTTAGTTTTGTTAATATGTAGTCACTTTGTCTTTTTTTTTTCCCTCATGTATATCATTTTATGTAGCCTGAAGTTTTGTTTTCCAAACCGTATGCTAGCTGCTTAATTATTTTGCTTATTTAAAATTAATTCTATTTTTTATGTGGAACGTGGCAACATGCACGTGCGTGTGAGATCTTGTTGGCCGAGAGGAGTGAAAGGAGTTGAGGGTACCTTACTCAAATCTCACATGATTGTTTGTGCCCTTGAAATCTCAAAGTCATCAGCATTGAAGGAGCGAGGGAACAAAAGGCATTTGTTTGATGCTCCCCATGCACCGAGTGTAGAAACATCTCAAATCTTTAGTCAGGTCATGTGAGACTTCTGCTAAAGTTTAAGTAAAAAACATTAAAAAATAAAGTTTTATTTATAGTCCCTAAACTCTTTAAAGTTTGAACTCCATCCCTCAAGTCATTTAGCTTAGTCCTCCAAAGTTCAGTTGCATCTACTTCAAATTCAGAGAGGTTTCACGGTAAACACCTCTGAGTCCAAGGGGCGTTTGTCAAATATACCTTTTCAAATGAACAAAAATTACAGGTTAAGAGTGTTGAGGTGTTATTAATATGTGAGTAAGTCTCACATCTGATAGGATGAGAAAAAGTAATGAGTTTAAATTAGAAGTTAGGATCAATACATAGTAGCTATAAGTTTTGGGTTAAAATTAATTTCTATCTTCTGTTTAAAACCCATCGACTCTAGATTGGACCCAATTTCACTCCTCAACAAATGGTATCATAGCTAAGATTATGGTCCAAGTAATTAAAAAAGGCAAAAAATAAATTCAAATGTGAAGCCTAAAGGTGACAGGAGAACCCACGGATGCCCGCAGGTGTTGGTGATATCTGGTTAGCGATCATGAGTGAAGTGGTAGAAGATCCTATGGATATTTGATAAACATGTGCTAAATACATGGTCTAGTTAGCCCACGAGTGAAGTGGTGCAAGGGTTAGTGAATTGGTTAGCACACGAGTGAAGTGGTGGATCATATGGATATTTGATAGCCATGTGCTGAATGCATGGTCTGGTTAGCCCACAAGTGAAGTGGTGGAATGTTAGTGAATTGGTTAGCCCACAAGTGAAGTGGTGCATAAGTTAGTGAATTCTGTAGAAGATTGAAGTGTAATTGAAGATTGAACTATACTCACAAATTGAGAGCAAGTTGTTGAAGTGTTATTAATATGTGAATATAGTCTCATATCGGATAAAGCCCATCAACTCTAGATTGGGCCCGATTTCACTCCCCAATAGAGAACGGGAACTGGACTTCCTTTGGACTTTCCATTACTTCATTCCACTTTCACATCTCAGTGCTCTACTTGTATGAGTTTGTTTGTTTCGTTTTGTCTTGAGAAAGGAAACCCCTTTCCCCAGTGTAGAAAACACTTTTTAATTATTTCTTTGTTGTTTTCTAGAAATGAGCTTTCTACCTTTTTTCTTGTTTATTTCACTGTTTTTTTTTTTTTTTACATGTGTGAACCATTCCTGACAAATCCAATATTTAGAACAACTTTTGAGAACAAGAAACCATGTTCTATTAAAATGTGTTCTATTTTTTCACCAGTTTGATAACGCTGAAAGCTTTCTTGAAAACGAGTGCACCAACACTGCCAACCTCTCAAATAGGACAAAGTCACATAGTTATGAATTGTTACGGTAATCTCACCTTGAATTGAACATATAACAGTAAAAAAAGCAATGGATATGAACACAAAGACATATATAAACATTGGCAAATATCATTTGACACATCACAGTTTTGCTAAAATCAGAAAGAAAACAAGAAGAGATGAAGTTTAAAACCGAAGCATGTAACTATGCCACATGGAGTGCCATTGCAAAATCCCCACACCACCGAAGAGATGCAACAAGCAAAAGAAGGGGAGATTATTCGGTGGTTGTGCAGAATACCCTTCAAGGCATTGCAATTTCTTTGTCTGGGCTAGCATATTGAAGGCAACAATATTGTTATCAATGCTAAGAAAGAAAAACTTTTAACAGACAAGAAGCCATACAACAAGCATTTAAAAATTATGTTTATCATCACTGAGGGCGGGGCAAAATAAGGAAGAAGAGGGGAAATAGGGAGGTGAGCAGAACCCTTCCCCAATTAATCCCCAACAACCCTTTGAAATTATTTTATTTCATAAAATATCACTTTCCACCATTTCCACCCATTTCCAGCCCAAAATGCTCTGAAATGGCATTTCTATAAAGTTGGGCACTTTTTGGATTTTACGAAACAAGTCTATAAAATGTTTGGTTAAACAAACAAAGGAATAGAAATGTTGTTTTAGAAAAATGGTGCATTTTTCAGGACGTGTCTGTCCCAGAAATAGTGTTCCCACGCTTTTCCACTCGATACAAACATGCCCTTAGAATTTTTTTTTTGATGCAAAAAATAGGGCTGTTAACCCTATTCATAAGATATATTATATATATAGAAGAGGAAAAGAATATACAGAGCTGTGGTTTAGTAGGAACGATCCCTCGCGTTACGATAAAGAGCGGTCCATGGACGTCATTTAAAACACGAGTGATAAGTCCTACCAAGCCATGCGGCTATATGAAAATTACAAAATTGAGTGCCACTGTGGCACTGTCACCTTACTACAAAAGGCTACACTTGTAGTGTTTTAGAAAACTAAGGATCATGTTTATATACAGACAAGATAGCATCCAGGTAGCCAAAAACCATGACACTCCATGAGCTAAGAGAAGTTGTCCCCCACTATGTCTGAGGGAGGTCCCAATTCTTGTAAACCCACTTGGGCAGCAGCAGCAGATGTCTCCCGAGCCTTCTTTGAAGTTGAGTGACCTGACCAAAAAATGGTGTAACAAATGGCATTAGCTCTCACCTGCTGCGGAAGGATGTGTTTCTGTTGAAAGATCATCTCATTACAGGCTCTCCAGAGGCACCAACAGAGAGTAGTGAAGATAGAACACCATAGGTAACGAATGTTAGTGTTCACAATAAAAGAACTATGAGAATGTAAGATATAATTGAACTGAAGAGAGCTTGTGTTTATCTGCAGTTTCTGAAGTATAGGCTGCCAAACTTCTTTGGTGAAAGGGCAGTCCCAGAATAGATGGTCATCTGTTTCAGTTGAGTCTTTGCATAGGGTGCAGAGTATATCCCCTGTCCAACCTTTCAGAGAAAGGTAGTGCTTAGTTTGCAGCTTATGCCTATGAAGCAACCATGAGAAAATTTTGACTTTAGCTGGAAAAAACTAATCCAAATATGAGGATATGTTGCAGATTTGAGACCCCCATTTGAGAGAATACCGTATAGAGACTTGACTGTGAATGACCCAGTATTGTTGAATGGCCACTGAACTACATCTTGAGAGTCATTGGGAGGGCCATTGAAGAAAGCTAGAAGAACTTTCAGGTTATTCACTTCTATACTCTCCTGAGTGGATGTTGGCCTATGAAGTATAGGCCTCCACTTCCACTGGTGATCACTCATACAGCCTTGGGAAGAGACACTCACCTCCCTGGAGAGAGCTAGATTGAAAGCTTTAGGAAATAAGGATGCCATTAGAATTCAAGTTCTGTTTGCCAATTGGTTAAGAAAAGGGTTAAGGAGTTTAAACTCTCATTAACCCTTCAAACGAATTAATTTGTTCAAAGAGCTAACAAATCCTTTATAAGGGTTAAAGTTAGTTAACCCCTCATTTATTAGAGGTGTCAACAAATCCACGAGGACAGACGAGTTAAGATTTATTACCTCTGGAAGTAAAGACTAAAATTTGAAAAAAAAAATATTATAGTAACTAATTTAAGATATTTATGACAACTAACCTTTTATTTATTTATCAAAGCAACTAGTTTCCTTAACCCTTGTTTATTTGTCAAATAATAAAAAACTTAACCCTTCATTTTTGTTATCAAATATAAACAGAACCAAATTATTTTTTAAATCCTCATGGAGGATTAACTAAATTAATTCTTTTTCTTAAACCTTCTCTCTTAACCACTTGCGAAACGGCGCCTGAAAGTAGGCTGTGGGATGTGATTGGATTTGGCCCAGTGCCATGATGGCTTAAAAATGTTGTGTTGGAGCTCGCCTTCACTCAACTGTCAACTATTACTAGAAAAATAATTCGGATTATGTCTGTTGTTATGTTCGTATTTATTCTGCAATGATAATTGTCTGATAATGTCTAGATACTTCCGATTTATTTTCAATATAAAGTATCACAGTTCTTCTAAAATTTGTTTATATCTAAATTTCATTTAAGACAAATCACAATTATACACTAAATAATTGACGATTATTATTCGGAGGTCGATCGTCATATCAAAAAAGAAGAGAAAATGCCCTAAGCACAAATTTAAAAGCTCATGCGATAAATTACAACTCCACACATGTCTTCCTTACTCCACAATTCTCATTACAATTCTCATATTCGCCAACCAATCCGTAGATTGTTTATCTTCAGAATATGTATATGATGCACGCCAAGCTTTAGTTTGTGCTAATAATTATGACAAACAACTGATGGTTACTTTAACAAACCCTTGATGACAAGTTATGGCCGAATTGGCGGCCCAATAAACTTGAACTGGAGGAACGTAGGCCAGTGCCGGTCTGGGCCTAAAATAGAGACAGGCCGAGTTTAGAAAACCTTCACCTGTTCAATTTCAGACTGAATAGACTGGGCCTCAATAAACTGGAAGTTTATGGCAAATTCGGCCCCAAGGCCTATCTTACTTGGTGATCCTCAAATCCAGAAGTTTATAGAATGCTTACACCACGGCCCATCTTACTTGGTACATCTTAGATTCCAAGTCCATTTATCATAAAATCAAGGATTAAATTTGCCTTATCAGAAAATATTTTCGTTATGGGTCAAAATATTCAATTATTAACATTGTCCAAGAATACTATTCTCCGAAAACATTTTAATTACTTGCATATTTGGATTTTGGATTTTACCATTATCTTAACGGCATCCTTTGATTTTTTTTTTCTTTGATTAATTAGTTGTTTTATAAGTTCTACATATCTATCTTCTAGCCGTCATGTTTTCTCATTAATGATTATCAGTTATTATTATTATTATTATCTATGTTAACATGTTTTGATTAGTTAGTTATATAATATTTTTATGCATATATAGTTTAGCCATGAAGTTTTGTGCTAATTTGCAATATATAATTTTATCCTAAGATTAAAACCCAAGTTTATGGTCCATGATCCTAATATAGTCTGAGCAAGACATGTATCACATTCGATCTCCATCTTTCTTATAAGATTTTCTCCAAAGAGATCTCTAAAGGATGTTCCACTAAAAAAAAAAAAAAAAGGTAGACTAATGAAAGTAAATTAAAATGTTGTTTTTGGTGATTTCCTAAAAAATTCATGAGAGTTTATGGTAGGACATTAGACTTTTTTGGGGAGGATAACATTTATTTCCTAAAAAATGCAGTTGAAAAATGCACTTTAGGTCGACAACATCCAGCCAAAAGAAACAGAAATTTGGAAGAATACAAGTCTGAACTGTAGACTTTGTTGTGGATTCTGCATATGATGTACATAGTCAAAAAAAAAACAAATTAAACACCTCTAGTACACTTTTCTTAGTTTCTAGCAAAAGGAAGCAAAGTACTGATCCCCGTGAAAAGAGTTTGATCAAATAACTTTTTTGCCGACATCTAAGACTATGCAAAACCACATCATATGCTAAATAAATGCAACCTTTAGAAAAATGAGGAGAGAGAGTTTTGAAGATGTCACTGCAGTCAGTTCAATGCAACTGATCATAGAGAAGAATCAGTACGTGTTTTTTTCCAACCTAAAATTGATAGGCACCAAATTAGACATGATTGCTTTCAACTTATCTATTCTCATCCTCTTTTGGGTACTGATGTCAGGTCTTTTTAAAAGTTAGGTTAGTGCTATTAAGTAGTTGAGTTGATTTAGGGTTACTCAATTACGAATAGACTCCCATGCACTAGTTGAGTTGATTTAGGGTTACTCAATTACGAATAGACTCCCATGCAGTTCTATTGTTGCACATAGACTCCATGAGTGAACTTTTTTTTGACTATTTTATCCTCAGAGAAAGAGAATTATTTTCTTACAAATAGACTACTTGAGCGTAAAAGAGTACTAAAAAAATCACTTAGGTGTTGTAGTTTGAAATTAGTGAAGTCTAGATTCTATATTGTTGTTTGGCAACTTGGGAGGCTAGCTTTGGCCCAATTTTTGTACTCAAATAGTTGCACTAAAGCTGGTTTTGTTTTGGACCGGGGGTGTGGTCCAAAACAAAACAGTTCTAAAAAGCTGGTGAGATGGTCCTAGCCCGAGTTTGTGCTGCCAACACACCTTAGGGTCGGTTTGGAAAATGGCTGCGGTAGGACGGTCACGCTGATTTTACTCTGTTTTGGTTTGGACCAAGCCCCCGGTCCAAAAGCAGGTTTAGTAACACTATTGCATACAAAAATGAGGCGGTGGCCTTAAAATTTGCCAAACAAAACTCAAGTTAAAATTGGGCCAGGATCAGTCCTGGCCCAATTTTAACTTGTTGCCAAACACACCCTTAGGTTACCTATCTGCAACAGTAGAACTACATGGGATCTATTCGCAATTGGGAAACAGTACAAGGGGCCAATCCGCAACTAACCCTTGATTTTATATGTATCAATCTTAGTCTTTTCCACTATATTAAAAACTCTGTAATTGCAGTGAGGATTGAGGGTTACAACTATATAGTTTATATCCTCGTAGGTTGCAATACGGAATATTTTACATAGCCGTACTCTCTTTTTTGAAAATTTACTTTAAATATTTATCCAATTAGATTTGATTCTAGATTACTCCGGTATCATCTTAAATCCATTACACCAAAACTATAAAATTATGATTAAAGTTGAGGGTTATAAGTTTTCTACTCAACAATTAGTTTGTGGTCTCAACTAAATTGGAGGTGGCTGGTGAGATTAGCCATGCATGGACTACTTTAGTGCGAGTGTAGTGTTGAGAGATTGGAAGACGATCTTATGTCACGTTTCAAAAAGATCTGCAAAAACGGAGCTAATTGGGGGAGCATGGATGTGGGCCTTTGTCAATTTGCTACCTTATGGTACCAATTAGGTGAAGAATATCATGCTTGAATGTTGATACTTGCACAAAATGTTAACTTAAAAAGTCGAATTTTGTAATCAAAGAGGACAAAACTAAGACTAGCAGCTTCTAGTATCAAATTATCTCGACATGAAATGTTTATTCAGGTATACTTTTCCTTTTACTAAGTTAGAAAATCTCTCTAAATCTTCATCAGTATTTTGAAGTTGTTATCGTAACAATCTAGATTATTCAAATATGGTACATATCAAGTTTTCTAATGAGAAAATCAATTCGGTACTTCCTGGCTTACCAATCATATGTTTGACTACAAGAGTTCGGTTGATGTTAAAAACTTGGGTTTTCTGAAAACCACCTATAAAATAGGGTCATTATACGCACAGAAACAATCTTTCATTTTCAACAAATATATACAAAGGTAACAAATCATAGTATAGGGAGTTCCAGAATTATCTGTTTTTAATAAATATCCAAAGTACATGTGATTTTGAGCCTTACACTTTCTTATTTGGAGTGAAATTAGCATGCATTACGTGTAATTTAAAGTAGCATCCCATTTTACTTAATCCCACAGTAAAAATGCGTTAACACCTGCAATTTTATCCGCTATAGCTATTTGTGCACTTATTGCCCATCTACTAACTAGTACAAATACCTTGATAAGAATAATGCAAGGTCAAGCAGTAATAAAGTGGAGTTAGAGTCTCCCAGTAATAAAAAAAAATTCAAAGTTAAGTACGTTTGGTATCCATATAGTTTCCAAAACTTGTCACAATCATCAAATCACCAAGTACACGCTCCAAGATCGATCCTTATTAAGTTTCTCAATCGTTCACGTAATTATTATTCATGGATAACAAACCTTTGATTAGCATTCAAATAAAGACTTAATTAGGACTTAGTTTTATCTCCTCCAATGTGACTTGGCCACTAAAAGTAAGGAGAGAGATGAGATCTTTTTTTACTTTATATGTTCTCCACCAACCTAATTAATAGGTTTTGACCAATAAAAGTGTTCTTTTTGAAGTCTAATTTCTAGGCATAAAGGAAGACAATAAAAGAAAAAGAAACTCTAAAGGTTTTATTGCACTGTATGAGGTGACTAGATGATAAGGTTAGTTAAACTGTGAAAAGGAAAGAAATATGAATTTGGATCCTCTCCATAATGAAAAATAGTGGAGGCCGGGATCACTATTTTTAATCATAATCATTAATTATCTATTAAGTGATTGTGCTTCGTTCTAAATTTAGTACTCGCTATACCCTCATGAATTGCACTCACTCGTAATTTGTACTCAGAAGAAAATCATAATCATTCATTAGAAAATCAACGATTATGATAATGTAGTTATCCCTCCACTATTTTTCTTTTTGATGGTGGAGAGGATCCAAATCTAGACCCGCTCTAATTAATTAACTAAAAGATATCTAAAAGTTAACTAACAAAAAAAAAGTTTCCTAATAAGGTTTGCATCATGCGCTTGTTAGTTGGGATGTTGATTTGGACTTTGCTCATCTGGCATCATACTGAACTGTGCCCATGTCAACTTCGGAGTTTCCCCCCTAATAGAAAAATAATAGTAGAGTCCAAGTTATGATTTGTGAAGGAGCATATTAACTTTGATTCTACTATCATTCTCAGAGAGAACTTGTAGAGTAAAATGGTTCTAGAGAGTGGTTTCCATACCAATTTGATCCTAAGAATTTAGATATTGTTAGGACGAAGTCTATACAATAGCTCTTGTTCGTAATACCAAACTCTTATTTGGTACTAATATTTGTTTGAGATGATATAGTACAGGTGAAAACATGTATGTTAGGAGGCAAAACGATACAAAAATCAGCATTACGTTGATTTCAGCCTTGGAACCATCAACCGTCTACAGTGAACCATCGATAGTCAAGGCTCATCAATGGTCTATAGTGAACAATCAAAGAAATTCTAGAAAGTTAATTTTGAACCATTGATGGACTATAGAGAACCATTGATGGTCCCTTAAACCATAGATGATATACAGTGACCGATCAGAGATTTCCAGAATCTCAAAATCAGACCATCGATGATCTACGATCAACCATCGATGGTGCTCAAGAAACCATCAATGGTTAGGATTGCCCATCGATAGTAACGACGTGTTTTGGCAGATTTCAAGAGCTAATCACAACCGTTCGTTGATCCTTTTATCTCCAACTTCTATTATGATTTCAATATCTCTTTCCTTATTTATCAGAGGCTATATAAGATAGGAAGAGATCATATTTTGGAGAGGTTCTATGCTTTGAGAAAAGGAGAGCTTTTTGAGAGATTAAAAGAGAGTTTATTTTAGGGTTTGTAAAGAAGATTTGATTTGTGATTCGAACCCCCGAAGCCTTGTCAAACTCTTTCTTGTCGTGCTCAGCATCTCCGGATAGTTATAACGAGAAGAGTTACTCTTGGATTCAACATCATCATCATTTCTTCATCAAGCTTTACTTTAATCTTTTTAATTAAATGTTTTCTTAGAAAAAGGGCTGTAAGATCTTTTTAATATGTGCTTAAACTATTTAGGTAGTTTTTTTTGCTTCATCTTATTTTTACATACTTAAGTCAATAATAATTGACGGTTGGGAGTAGCTAGGGCTAGGTGTTATTCATCTATGAGGAGTTAGATTAGACGACTGGTTTTGGATAGATTTCTAGGTGCGGTCTTTGTAAGCCTACTGAATCGGGTTGTGATTCAGGAGAACTCCTGTCATAGTGAGGAAGCCCCTTCGTGAGAAAGAAGAGTGAACTTAGAATTGTTATCCGAATCACTATAAAAATCTCGCGTGTTTCTTAGTTAGTTTTTGGTTTGGTTGTTCATTTTTATTTTTCTATATTTCTGTTGCATATTCTGTGTTTTAGCAAAAAACTATAGCAAACTTTTTCAACCCCCCCTCTAGGCTCGCATCTCAGATCTAACAAGTGGTATCAGAGCCTCGTTAGGCATCTTTAGGTCTCACATCTAGAGTAGAGATGTCAAGCTTGACCGCCGCAACGGCTTTTCCCGAGGGACATGTTGTAAACCGACCCACTTTTCGATGAGACAAACTATAACTATTGAAAAACACGTATGAAAGTTTTTTTTATCATCCACTAATTATGATGTTTGGGAGTGTGTTAAACATGGCTATAATGCATCCATTACATTGTCGGAGATACTACAACCATCACTCCTAGGGATAAGTGGACTCTACAGGACAAACAATTTTATTCATTGAATGCTAAAGCTATGAATACTCTTTATTGTTCTTCAACTGCTGAATGATTTAACCGTATTTCTAATTGTTCTACTGTGCGGGAAATCTAGAAAACACTGGAGGTTACACACGAGAGAACTTCACAAGTGAAGGAGGCGAAACTCACAATGCTCGTCAGCAAATATGAGAATTTTCAGATGAAGGCATCAGAGAGTATACATGATATGTTTACATGATTTACTGACATTGTGAGCAAATAAAAAGCTTTAGGAAAAGAATATGACAATAAAGAGCTATGTAGAAAAATTCTTCATTCTCTTTCTAGGATTTGGGAACTAAAGGTAATGGCTATTGAGGAATTGCAAAATTTTTCTAACTTAACTCTTGAAGATCTTGTAGATAATCTTCTCAAGTATGAAGTTTGATTGAAAGAGAGAGAAGATGTTTCTGAAAATGACTCTAAGAAGAAGTCGTTAGCCCTAAAGGCCAAAAAGGAAAAATCTCAATCCAAGAAGAGGAAAGATTCAAGCTCAAGTTTAGAGGATGAAGATAGTCAAGTTGGATTCATTGTGAAAGGATTAAAATCTTTTCTTAAATCAAAGAATGGACAAAATATCTTTAAAATAATGAAATCAGTTTACTAAGAAGGTAAATAAATATTCATCAAGTGAATCTGAGACGGACCCTACCTGTTATTATTGCAGGAAATCAGGTCACTACAATAACAAATACCCATTTGAACAAGAAAGAGAAGAAGATGGAGGGTAAAAGTTTGAAAGTGACAACTTGGGACGTGATGAGTGATGAAAAATTAAAAGTTGGATCGAGTGAGGATGAGAAGAAAGAAAATCTATGTATTATGGGAAGAAACGGCACAATTTCAGATCAGAACAAAGTGAAACTTACGAATTAGAAAGTGAGAATTGAGAGAATGAGGTATATCCTATGATGATTTATATCCCAAGTATAAAAATATTTAATCAAGTTGAGAAAATTGTTAAAAATATAAACCGACAAAAGGATGAATGCAAATTTGAGGAAAGAAAAGAAAATCTTATGTGAGAAAAATGAATCTTTTTAGTCAAATTTGAATTCATATAATTCACCTTGTGACATCACTACAATTGAATGCACACAATATTTTGACTTTCAAAATCAAATTTCTTGATTATCTAAGCAACTAGATGATAAAATCATTGAAAGTAAAAACTAGTTGCTAAGGTAAATGAGTTATTGTGTGATTTATCTTCTAAATAAAAAAGTTTAGAACTAGATTGACAACTATTATTTTCGAGAAT
Source organism: Asparagus setaceus (assembly GCA_012295165.1). Lineage (NCBI taxonomy): Eukaryota > Viridiplantae > Streptophyta > Magnoliopsida > Asparagales > Asparagaceae > Asparagus > Asparagus setaceus. Next base: position 16,308,859 of record CM022705.1, read on the forward strand.
GAACTCCTTAAGTCCAAAATTATTAATTTGAAAAACCCATGGAATTTTTTTCATTGGGCTCTAAAGGGTTATACATGGTCCTTTCCAATCAATGATTTGTTAAAACTAAAAGTGGATTTGATTATTCATACTCAGGAAAACACTAAAAATTTCAATCTTCTTTTGTGAAAGGAAACAATCTGAATTATTTTGCACCATATATGATGCTACTTGCCATTCTATGTATTTTTTGTGTGGTAAAATGGGTCATGTATCTATGAGTTGTTGGATGAGGTACATGATTAAATAGTAAAGCAAATTTGGGTACTAAAAGGTAAAATTCCTAACCAACGTGGACCTTTGTGGATACCTAGATCACACTTACCTGCTTTTCTGTAGGGTTGCAGAACGATCGAGGATTGAGGCAACACATGAGAGTTACTAAAAGAAGTTCCCAAATCAAAATCCATTCCTTAGTCTAAATAAATATAAGGAGATACAGGTTATGTATGATATTTTTATTATCTCCTTATATGGGTAAGTTCTCATCTCATGTATCATCTATAAACCCAGCTGTATCATGTTTTTTTTCCTTCTTTTTGATATTTTTTGATATTTTTTTCTTCTATTTTTCTTTTCTTAAAAATTATGGGTACCATCGATGGTGCCTCGATGAGACCATAAATTGTGCACCATCGATTGGCTGAGATAAGAAGGGGTAGAGTTTTTAACTTTTCAACGTTTTACCCCTAAACTGAAATTCGAATTTTCTCAAAAAAGTTTTGGATCTCATTGATTGTTTGCTGGATCTCTTGGTTGTCTTGGTGGATTATTATCTTTTTGTTTGATTTATAATCAATTTGAATCATCTCAAGGTATTCTCTAAACCTAACTTTGTTGATTTATCAATTTTTTAGGGTATTAAGGTGTTTATTTGGTATACCTTGTGTGGATTGGATGATATTTGATGAATATTCACGATTAGAATCAAATTTTATGAGTTTATATGAGGGTTTATACGAATTCGGGGAGAAACTCGTCGCCTTCTATTCTTGGACCATCTATGGTCAAAGAACACCATCGATGGTGTGTAAACCATCGATGGTTGTCAGTCATCCATTGATGGTCAGAAGGCTGAAACTATAGTTTTGACCCTTTTCCTATTTTCATCATTTCTTTTTTATTCTAACCTATATATTTATGTATTCTTTGCACTACATCATGTATATTTACTTTGTAGGGCATGGCTTCACATAAGAGAATCTGTGGAGGACAACTATCGGCAAGAGATATTGATGAGCGTTTCGGGAAACTTTCCGTGGTTTTTGAGCGAGGAGTAGACATTTGGAACTCGAAGCAGTATGGGAACATCGTTAATCTCCTCACAAATGTTGGATTGTCTTTGATAATGAAGAAGGGGATTGAGACAGCAACCCTCGCTTTTATCCATGAGTTTTATATGAACTATACTCGGGAATACGGATCGGATGTTACGGTCACGAAAGTGAGAGGTAAAATAATTAAGGTTAGTGCTAAGTACATCTAGAGGATTCTAAGATTTCCAGACCAGCCGAGTGATTGCCAGGCTCCATTTGCTATTTCGGTGGTGGTTATAGTTGATTCGAGGACTACAACCAGATGGTGGACTTCCTATGCAAGAAGAGGATCTCAGGGGTATTCAACTCAGGTTATCTGAACCCTGAGTATAATCTTCTTAATCTTTTCCTTAAGTTTAACTTATATCCTAGTGCTGCTTATATGACTCTGAGTGTTAAGGATGTGATCTTGCTATACTGGCTAGCTAGTGGTTAGCCTTTTGCTCCAGCTCAGGTTATTTTCATCTGGATATTGACAGTAGCCACTTCTGCTAGGGATATGATTCAGAAGAAGTTCAAATAGCAGACTCAGCTGGTTTATCCTTTCGTGATCACTCGTGTTTGCCAGGATATGAGGATCATGTTCTTGAGTCTGACCAATTTGGGACGGGGAGAGCTGCTTTATCTGACCAGGCCGCAAGGAAGAGCATAGCTGTGAAGAAGATCGAGTCTACAGTTGGGCAATCATTTGAAACCCAGCTTGCTGATACAAAGTTTCCAGGTTCTTCTAATACTGGTATTTCTCGGTGGACTCTACAGTCACTAGGAGAGAATATGACACAAATGAGGTTGGAGATGACCTCATAACACACTTATTACGATGCATTATTGTAGTATATTATGGAAGCTCTTCATCACTCGGACCTGTCTCTTGGTAAGCCGCCTGTACATAGAGATTATTTCACCAAAGCTGTTCCTCCTACTGGAGATCATGATGAGGAGATGTGTGGAGATGGTGATAATGATGAGAGTATGTTTGATGTAGGTCGATTTCTTTTTCTTTCTTTTTATTTTTTTTATTTAGGACATGTATATATTCCTTGGTGATGCTTGAGATATTTGATGTGTACTAACATTTTATCCGCTCTCTAGAAGTTAGATAATTTCCTTAGTTTCATACTTTTGCATGCTCACTAGACCTGTTGTATGTACATAAATGTTTGTCATTAAAATTTTCTTTATTTTTTATTTTTCTTAGTTTTTCTTGATGTTTTAGGTTGTTTTAGATTTTTTTCCATTTTTTATCCAAAACAAAAAAATTTCTTTCTTTTGTTTTCTTTTGGGAAAAAACTTTGAACATATCTATATATATGCTTTTATGACATTCAGATGATATTATCTTTTGGCATATAGGCTTTATTATATCCACTGAGTTCACATATGGTTATATATATATATATATATATATATATATATATATATATATATATATATATATATATATATATATATATGCACACAAAGATAGAAATTTGGTTTCTTAACACATTGTTTTCTGAAATATTTCATGTTATTTTTTCACACACACATACTTTTATACTTATCATGTTTTGTATTATGAGATAATGGTAAAGAGTTTTTTATAATTGGTTTATGAGATATTTTTGGAATATATGGAGAGCTTTTGAGTGGTTATTGGACTTGTTTTTTCACACACACATACTTTTATACTTATCATGTTTTGTATTATGAGATAATGGTAAAGAGTTTTTTATAATTGGTTTATGAGATATTTTTGGAATATATGGAGAGCTTTTGAGTGGTTATTGGACTTGTTTTTTCACACACACATACTTTTATACTTATCATGTTTTGTATTATGAGATAATGGTAAAGAGTTTTTTATAATTGGTTTATGAGATATTTTTGGAATATATGGAGAGCTTTTGAGTGGTTATTGGACTTGTTTTTTTCACACACATACTTTTATACTTATCATGTTTTGTATTATGAGATAATGGTAAAGAGTTTTTTATAATTGGTTTATGAGATATTTTTGGAATATATGGAGAGCTTTTGAGTGGTTATTGGACTTGTTTTTTCACACACATACTTTTATACTTATCATGTTTTGTATTATGAGATAATGGTAAAGAGTTTTTTATAATTGGTTTATGAGATATTTTTGGAATATATGGAGAGCTTTTGAGTGGTTATTGGACTTGTTTTTTCAAAGACACATATGCATTTACATGTACAAAAGAACATTTGTGCTAAAAATATCAAAGTAAAAGATTGTGCTCGTGAAAAGATGATCAAAGATCCACACTCTAAATTTCATGACAAAATTGAGTGTATTCATTAAAAGATGGTGAAAGACACACACTCGTGGATAAAAATTATGCATATCTCAAAGGGTAGCCATCGTGTACTAAATTTTAATATATTAGAGATGGTGTACATCGCTTGCCAAACACTATCGTTCTTCCTCTTAAAAATTATACACGATTGAGGTGATAGGGCTACACTTTGGTCCTTAGTTTCTAAAGTTGAGATAATTTAAGTCTTATTCTTGCTCATTATTCTCTTTGATATACCTGAATTTTTAAAGTGAACTAGTGTAATTCTTTTTACTATTTATTTCATATACTTTACAATGATATTTCATCATTTTGTTGTGATTTTTTGATATGATTTTTTTCGTATTCATGCGTTTTGTGACTGGATTTTAATCTCGTGTGCTTTATTTTTATAAATTTCTATGTGAAGCAGTGTGTATTTCTCTTCCTTACACCTTTAGATGATTTTTATCTGGATTTTTCTAGTACAAAGTATAACCATTGGTGTGTTTTTTAATCTTTTGATAAAAACAAAAGGGGAGAAGATTTTGTGTAAAGTTTTGAAAATTTTCTTTGCATGAGTGGCATTTTTCAACTAAGTATATATTTCAAGTGGTTTCATATTTTTGATTTGATTTGAAAATTTTTGAAACACTCAATGCATTATTTTAGGGGAGTTTTTACGATACTTATACATATTTACACTTTTCATGAATACATGAATATAGGGGAGTATTGCATATCTTTTTCTTTCACATAAAAGTATTTTAGTGTTTTTTTGTTGTATCTATATCTCAAATGTGCATGTTTTTAGTATTTTAAATTTCAAGTTTGTTATTATCAAAAGGGAGATAGTTAGGATGAAGTCTGCACTTGTTTGAGTAATAACAAACTCTCATCTAGTACTAATATTTGTTTGAGATGATATTATAGAGGTGAAAATAAGTATACAATGAGTACAAGCGAAACGATGTAAAAATCGACATTTGCGTTGATTTTAGCCAAGGAACCATAAATGGTCTACAGTGAACCATCGATGGTCAAAAACTCATCGATGGTCTATAGTGAACAATCAAAGAAATTTCAGAAAGTTAATTTTGAACAATCGATGGACTATAGTGAACAATCAAAGAAATTCTAGAAAATTGATTGTTCATCGATGGTCTATAGTGAACAATTAAAGAAATTCCAAAAGTTGATTTTGAATAATTGATGGACTACATGGAACCATCGAAGGTCCCTTGAACTATCGATGGTATATAGTAAACAATCACAGATTTCTAGAATCTCAAAATTAGACCATCGATGATCTACAATCAACCATCAATGGTGCTCAGGAAACCATCGATGGTCGGGATTGCCTATCGATGGTAACAACGTATTTTGACTGATTTCAAGGGCTAATCACAATCGTTCGTTGATCTCTTTCATCTCCAACTTCTTCTATGATTTCAATATCTCTTTCCTTATTTATCAGAGGTTATATAAGATAAGAAGAGATCATATTTTGGAGAGGTTCTATGCTTTGAGAAAAGGAGAGCTTTTTGAGAGATTAAAAGAGAGAGTTTATTTTAGAGTTTGTAAAGAAGATTTGACTTGTGATTCGAACCCCGGGGGCCTCATCAAACTCTTTCTTGTCGTGCTCAGTATCTTCGGATAGTTTCAGCTAGGAGAGTTGCTCTTGGATTCAACATCATCACCGTATCTTCATCAAGTTTTGCTTTAATCTTTTTAAAGAACTGTTTGCTTAGAAAAAGGGCTGAAAGATCTTTTAATTTGTACTTAAACTGTTGTGGTAGTTTATTTTGTTTAATCTTATTTTTACAGTACTCAAGCTAGTGATAATTGATGATTGGGAGTGGCTAGGGCTAGGTGTTACTCATCTGTGAAGAATTAGGTTAGACGACTAGTTTCGGGTAGATTTCAAGGTGCAGTCTTTGTAAGTCTACTGTATCACGTTGTGATTCAAGTGAACTCCTATCATAGTGAGGAAGCCCTTTTATGAGAAGGAAGAGTGGACGTAGGATTGTTATCTGAACCACTACAAAAATGTCGCGTATTCCTTGGTTGCTTTTTGGTTTGGTTGTTCGCTTTTATTTTTCTATATTTCCGTTGCATATTCTGTATTTTAGCGAAAAACTATAACAAATCTTTTCACCCCTACTTTACGTCTGCATCTCAGATCCAACAGATATGAACTCTATCTTTCTACTTTATCATATCCTTTTTATGTGTTCTTCAACGTGGGATTATAATATTCATCTATGACTCCAACAAATAATTGTTGTTCTTCTATACTTGAGATTGAAGATTTGTTGCCTTTGTTCGAAGTATTCTTTGACCATCCTATATCGAAAGAAGACAATAGAAATATGACATGTAGGTAAGAACGAATAGGGCACTATGTTTTCGACATGATATATTAACTTCTCTATCTTTGTCAACTGCATGGTGCTACTTTTATCAATGTGAATGCCTCCACTTTCCTTTTGATCCCCATGCAAAAATTTCCATGTATTAGGTATGCATCTTTTGCATGAACGTGAGTGAGGGACCCACAAATCTACCCTCTACTTGCTATAAATACCCCCCTAACAGCTTCCATATCTCCCAAGTCTTACCTTGATTTCACTTATTAATTAAGAGTGAGATTACTAAGCAAAAATGGCTTCTTCATCCTTCAAGTCCTTTGCTCCTATTGCACTAGTGTTCTTTATCTTGCTAGGGACCTCCTCAGCTCAACTCACTACCAATTTCTACTCATCTTCATGCCCTAAACTATTCCCGACGATCAAATCCGTGGTCCAGTCCGCTATCTCGGGTGAGAAGAGGATGGGAGCTTCTCTTCTTCGCCTCTTCTTCCATGACTGCTTTGTTAATGTATGCTAGTGATTACTATTATTTTCATTCATATTTCATTATTGTCACTTATTAGCACCTAGCTAGCTAAGACCTCTGATGTTCAGATATAATCATCTCCCCCATTATTTGTACTCATCACATAGGTGTTATGTGGCGCTAATATGCTGCAGAGAGATTCCTGATATCTTATTCCGTTGCAAATATAACCCACATATTCTTTCATAGGTGTCGGACATACATTCTCTATAATTTAGATGTTAACAAAAGAGAAATATATGACTCTGTTTCCACATCAAGAGCATGAGAGGATCCAAATTCAAGAAAGTGGTGTCCAAGCTCCTTTGCATATAGTGTCTAGATTTCCATAGGCCCATACAGGAAAATGAGGCCCAAATCAAATGAAATTCCTCTGTTGCAACTCTAATTCGTAGCAACAGATAAACAAAAAACATGTGGAATCCACTTAAAAATATAACCTAGTTGGAATAAGTCAATGGTTAAAAGAGTCCTCTTTATAAAATTAAGAGTTGGAATTAAGAGTCCTTATAAAAGAGTCCTCTTTGTACCCGATGGGTAAAGTTATTAACTGCAATTATATATGAATTTGACAGTGTTGCTAATAATGTATTTAATAGTATTACTTATACTGTAATTATGATTTCTTTTTTCAAAATATGGAAACATGTTGTGGACATTTGTAAACTTTTAATTATTAATTGTGTGCTAACACCACTTTCTAGAAATTCTAGATCAGCCACTGATCAAAAGATCTAAATTGTAATGGAATACTTTGCTGCTAAAAATGATTAACTCTCTATAAAACATGAGGTTTATTTACAATTAATCCATAATATTGTAATAAAACATATTACACATTATGTCAATGTTGAAAAATATTTTACATGCATTTTTATAATTTTCCAGGGTTGTGATGGCTCGTTGCTCTTAGACGATACCTCTAGCTTCACCGGAGAGAAGAATGCAAACCCTAACAAGGGTTCAGTCAGAGGATTCGATGTCATCGACAAGATCAAGACTGCAGTAGAGAAAGCATGTCCTGGGGTAGTCTCTTGTGCTGATATCTTGGCCGTGACTGCAAGAGACTCAGTTGTCTTAGTAAGTTATAATTAGACACTATATATATATAAGAATGAGAAATAATAATATTGGTTATTTAAATTTTTATGTGAATATTTTGTAATGTTTTTTTGAATTAGCTTGGAGGGCCTACATGGAATGTGAAATTGGGGAGAAGGGATTCAAGGACTGCAAGTCAAAGTGGAGCTAATAATAACATTCCTCCTCCGACTTCTAGTCTTAGTAACCTCATCTCTAAGTTTTCAGCTCAAGGTCTCTCAGCTAAAGAAATGGTTGCACTTGTTGGTATGCAATCCTTTACCTATATTCCTCACATATCAATTTAATGTTTTCGTGAAGTAACACATCAATGCAATGTTTAGTTATAACTTTTTTTTCTCTTAATTTCTAATGTTTTAACTCTGTAAGAATTTTCAAAATTTGTAGACTTTGGCCAATGATATCACATACAACACTATTGAGTCCTGGTTGAGCCAGTAGTTACATAATGTCGGTCCAAGTTCTAGAATGGAGAAACCCAAATTAAATTTGCATCCAATTAAAACCCCAACTGTGAGTAGATTTGGAGAGAGTGTCGACTATTTCAAAGAGGCTCCATTAATAACTAATCGAAGTCTCCTTTTTTTAGTCAGCTAAAGATTTTTCTTTTATCATATTCTGGCTCAACCTAATAGTACCTTGATCTCACCGAGCCCAATCAATGGCTAGCTTGAGTCTCTTTCATGTGTCTTATTGACTTCTTTGGGTAAATTTCCCAAAACCCCCAATACTTTGGGGTGTCTCCCACGAGAATCCCCAGTGATTTTTTCTCACTGAACTCTAAAAGCTTTTTTAACATTACCCCGAAAGTGACGAAAATGCCCCTCAGATCAAAAGAAATTTCTCTCACTCTTCCCGCTCCCCCTAATTTCAATACTTGTGCAAATTGCCTAATGTGAGTTTTTTATAGTAAAAATGTTAATTAAAAAGGACAAAAAGGTAACTAGGATGAGCATGAACATCTTTGACATTTACATTCTATTGCCTTTTTTATCTTATTTTCTATTTTATGTATATTCTGTATCTATTTTCCTAGTCAGTAAACATTCTTACCACATATTTTTCACTCAACATAGGTGCACACACCATAGGCCAAGCCAGATGCACAAACTTCAGGGCCCACATCTACAACGACACCGACGTCGACGCCACCTTCGCCAATACCCGCAAATCCAACTGCCCGTCCACCTCCGGCTCCGGAGACAACAACCTCGCCCCCCTCGACCTCCAAACTCCCGTCGCCTTCGACAACAACTACTTCAAGAACCTTGTCAACAAAAAAGGCCTCCTCCATTCCGACCAAGAAGTTTTCAGCGGAGGCTCGACCAACTCCCAAGTCTCAACTTATAGTACGAGTCCGAGCACTTGGAGCTCGGATTTCGTTGCGGCGATGATTAAGATGGGAGATATTAGCCCTCTTACGGGGAAAAATGGAGAGATTAGGAAGAATTGCAGGAAGACTAATTAAATAGCTTAGCTTAATTGTCAAAATAAGTGAATGCTGATCAAATTATGTTATTGGTTTTTATTTACATGGTTGTGATGTTGTTTTTGTCTACCATAAGGGTGGGGTTCTCGAGTTAATGTTGTAGCGGTTTGTGTTTGGATTATGTGCTAGTTTGTGTTTCTGAGTTGAGAACTAATGAAGAGTGATTTGGTGTTGTTTAAAAATTAAAGACTCTTATTCTCCTTGTAAGTCTCTGGTCAAATGGAGTATGATTTGTAAACCAAAAAAAGAAGGGGGTTTGGGCATTCTCAACCTCCATGATTTCAATCTTGCCTTCATTGCCAAGTGGATGTGAAAGGTGGTTCAAAATGAGTCCTTGGTAAAGTCCTCACTTCTTTGTGCTCTTTCCACTACCCAAATCCTAGCTGCACACCATCAGGCCAATTAGCCTCTAGATTTTGGCGGGAAATATCCTATAGCAGTCAGGCTTTTAGGAGTCTAGTTCAATGAAAATTAGGCAAATGGTCCAGTATGAGATTCTGGGAGGATAAATGGATAGGTCCCAATACCCTGGCATCTCTTTTTCCCTGGGCCTACAAACTCTCCCTCTCGGCTAATGTCAGTGTTAGGTCTCAAGGGATTCTCCACAACAACTGGAGATGGCAACCATTGATCAGAATGCCTATCACCTACTTTGAAAAATCTGAGGTCTATGCTCTTAGAGAGTATCTCTCTAATCTTTCTGTTCAACCAACCAATGCCAATGATGTGGCATGGTGGCCATACCATCATTCTGGCTCCTTCATTGTCCAATCTATATATACCTTCATCAATGGCACTGGAATTCCATTCAGAGGATATAATTTTATTAGGAACTCTATCACCCCCCTCAAAGTGAAAGTTTTTCTTTGGATTCTTAACAAGAGGAAGCTTAATACCAAGGTGACCCTAACGCCTCGTTTGGTACGCGGGAATAAGTGGGAATGGAATGTAATTCCAACTCTTTATTCATGCCTACTAAACACGATGTATTTTTAGATGCTAGAATTACTATTCCCACTTCTTATCAATTCCCACTTTATGTGGGAATTGTCATTCCCAACCATTTAACAAGGAATTGATATTCTCACTTAAGTGGAAATGAAAATAATCAAATAAATTCTAATTATACCCTCCTTAAAAGATACCAATAGATATAAATTCCCACATGAAAAATTATTTCTATAGAAAAAATATCATTAGCTGCTCATACAAATCTACGAATAGATGTAAAATATTAAAATAGTGTTATTTGTTTGACTTTGCCCTAGTTCCACATCGCGTCTGCAAGTAAAGTAGAAAAAATCTTCGTCTTCCCCTCGACGCGACTCGGCTTAGGTAATCATTGTTTCTTTTTAAAATATATATGTGGGGCTAATATTTCATGATTATAATATGTGATATAATTTTACCTTTGTATGTATGATTTGAAGTTCTATTGAAGCATATACGCCTAAATCTTTGCAGTAATTTTTTCAAAGCACTCACAACAAGAAACAATGTGTTTAATTGATGAGAGGTGTGTTTGGAACTTTATATTTTTATTAGAGGTTAACATGTTTTCTATTCCTTCAAACTTTCTAGGTTAACATTGTTCGCGGTAAAAGTAGACTTGTTATTCATTGCTCGTTTGAACTTGTTTACAGCTTCGTTGGCCTACAACAAAATTCAAAACAAAAGAAATGCCTTTTTATTTTAGGCGTACAATGAAAACAAAAATTACAACTTCTTCCTTTTGTGAACAAACACGAGGATCTCTATTTTACGGGATCACCGCTTGCGTCAGGTTCTTTGCTGTCGGGGACTTTTATTCGTCCGTGGACCACAGCGCAATTCGATCAGTGGAAACCGGGTTCGGAACTACTGAGGCGTGTAGGGGCTCGTTCCACGAAGGAAGCGGCGCTGAGGATCACACTCACGAAGGAGAGGATCGCCGGGGATCGCACTCCGCGAAGGAGAGGATCGCCGGGCGGGTGAGATCTACTAGGAGAAATCCACGTATGTCATGCGGAGCCGAGTTAAACACCTCGCGGTTTGTAGATCTGTCGTGCTCGCCGGTGCTCGGGACTGTGCGTCGACGGCTCGTGGATCTCGCGAGGGCTCTCTCAAGAATATCAGAAAATCCAATCTCCAAAAATCCAGCCTAAATCCAACCCCTTTCAAATGAGCACCCCCCCTCACTATTTATAGGAAAACAAGAGGGAGGGCTTCGGCGGCCGGACACCATTTGGTGTCCGGCCAATTGGCCGGACACCAAACGGTGTCCGGGTTTCGGCCGGACGCCGTTTTGGCTTCTCGGTTTGGTTTTCGGACTTTTCCGTGACGTTTATTCCAATCTTGTCGTCGTCGTTCTAAGTCCGTGCTTGGTTCACTTGATTGGTTTCATCCCGTCAACGATTTAGGTGACGATCGGTCGATGTTCAAATCCGATCTCGTTGATGTTTGGGCCCGATCAATCTCGTTGAAGCTTTGCTTGTTGGATTCATTCCATAACACGTAGCCTCGTTGATTCGTACGCCTTGTTGACCCATTTCGTGTGTTCGCGGACCCGCTTTACGCGTTTGCGGCATAGTCAATCGGCGTCGGTTTGTCGAATGGGTTGTTGGTTGTTAACCCACCGTCACGAGTTTCGTTCGGGCACTGATAAGCAATTTTTAACGCCTACAGATACCCCCTCCAAAGCGTCTCAGTCTCGATTCTTGCCGAGTCTGGGATGCTTTGGACATGATGAGCCCTTCACCCTTCGATCGGCGTGATGGGACTTGTGAATGACCTTGGCTTTTGATCTCTCCACTCCTTTCAGTCTTTCCAGTGCCTTGTAGGATTGCTGAAGGTATTACGGTACTGCATTTTTTGTCTGACCGTTGTTGAGATCTTGACCAGAAGTCGGTAGATAAATTTCTTTTGAGATTGGCTCCAGTATTTGATTCCTCCAATTCTCTCAGGTTCTCCAGTGCTTTGTAGGATACCTGGGGGTGTTGCGGTGCTGCATTTATTGCTTGACCGTTGTTGGAATTCGGTAGCTAATTGAGTTTATTTGTTGTTGACTTCGTGTCGGTGGATTGTAATCAATTGACCATCGAGATTCCTCCGTTGATCGGGAATTCTTCACTACGCGTTAATTGTCTTCAAGCCATATGGGTTTTGGCCTTCAATCGGCGAGTGCAGCGTTGGTGGCGTCGCGATCTTCGTGGATCGAACCGTTGATGGTGAATCCTTTGTCGACGGCGTCGGTTGGCGTTAAACGTAGACTTGTTATTCATTGCTCGTTTGAACTTGTTTACAACCGTTGGCCTACAACAAAATTCAAAACAAAAGAAATGCCTTTTATTTTAGGTACAATGAAAACAAAATTACAACTTCTTCCTTTTGTGAACAAACACGAGGATCTCTATTTTACGGGATCACCGGCTTGCGTCAGGTTCTTTGCTGTCTTGGGGACTTTTATTCGTCAGTGGACCACAGCGCAATTCGATCAGTGGAAACCGGGTTACGGAACTCTGAGGCGTGTAGGGGCTCGTTTCCGCGAAGGAAGCGGCGCTTTGAGGATCACACTCACGAAGGAGAGGATCGCCGGGGATCGCACTCCGCGAAGGAGAGGATCGCCGGGCGGGTGAGATCTACTAGGAGAAATCCGGTGATCGTAGCCGACCGAGTTAAACACCTCGCGGTTCGTAGATCTGTCGTGCTTTCGCCGGTGCTTTCGGGGCTGTCGTCGGCGGCTCGTGGATCTCGCGAGGGCTCTCTCAAGAATATCAGAAAATCCAATCTCCAAAAATCCAGCCTAAATCCAACCCCTTTCAAATGAGCACCCCCCCTCACTATTTATAGGAAAACAAGAGGGAGGGGGCTTCGGCGGACACCATTTGGTGTCGGCCAATGGCCGGACACCAAGCGGTGTCGGGTTTGGCCGGACGCCGTTTTGGCTTCGGTTTGGTTTTCGGACTTTTAGTGGCGTTTATTCCAATCTTGTCGTCGTCGTTCTAAGTCCGTGCTTGGTTCACTTGATTGGTTTCATCCGTCAGCGATTTAGGTGACGATCGATCGATGTTCAAATCCGATCTCGTTGATGTTTGGGCCCGATCAATCTCGTTGAAGCTTTGCTTGTTGGATTCATTCCATAACCGTAGCCTCGTTGATTAAATGCGCCTTGTTGACCCATTTCGTGTGTTCGCGGACCCGCTTCTGGCGTTTGCGGCATAGTCAATCGGCGTCGGTTTGTCGAATGGGTTGTTGGTTGTTAACCCACCGTCCGCGAGTTTCGTTCGGGCGATAAGCAATTTTTAGCGCTCTGAATACCCCTCCAAAGCGTCTCGGTCGATTCTTGCGAGTGCGGGATGCTTTGAACATGATAACCCTTCACCCTTCGATCGGTGATGGGACTTGTGAATGACCTTGGCTTTTGATCTCTCCACTCCTTTCGGTCTTTCCGGTGCCTTGTAGGATTCTTTGAAGGTATTACGATCTTGCATTTTTTGTCGACCGTTGTTGAGATCTTGACCGAAGTCGGTAGATAAATTTCTTTTGAGATTGGCTCGATGTTTGATTCCTCCAATTCTCTCGGGTTCTCGGTGCTTTGTAGGATACACGGGGTGTTGCGGTCTTTGCATTTATTGCTTGACCGTTGTTGGAATTCGGCTGTAGCTAATTGAGTTTATTTGTTGTTGACTTCGTGTCGGTGGATTGTAATCCAATTGACCATCGAGATTCCTCCGTTGATCGGGAATTCTTCACTCTGACAGCGTTAATTGTCTTCAAGCCATATGGGTTTTGGCCTTCAATCGGCGAGTGCAGCGTTAGTGGCGTCGCGATCTTCGTGGATCGAACCGTTGATCGGTGAATCCTTTGTCGACGGCGTCGGTTGGCGTCGCTTGTGTATTACTCCTCGTTGGAGTGTATTCATCCACGGTGGGAGGTATTCTTCACGGGATTTGTTCGATCCTCAATTCTTTGCTTGGTAGGCCCTCGGTGACGGCCTACGAATCGGCGCCGATATGGTGGGGTCTCGATTCTTTCAAGGTAGAGAGCGTTGTTCGGCGCCCATATAAGTCTCGGCAAAATTAACTTTTTCCATAGCGGGAGGAAATTGAAGATTATCGAGTTATCCTTAAGAACATGGTAATATTCTCCAGGAACTTCTCGTTAAATTGGGGCATAGTTTATACTCATAATCCTAGTTGGAGTAGGATTATATGACGCGTTGATTGGCGTCGATGCAGTTCATGCGATCGAGTTATCCCTAAGAATATTTTTTGTGAAAATATTCTTGAGAACTCTCGATAAATTAGGAAGCGATTTATACTCGTAATCCTAGTTGGGTAGGATTGGGCGGCGTTGATTGGCGTCGATGCAATCCGTATGATCGAGTTATCCTAAGAATATTTTTGTGAAAATATTCTTAGGAACTTCTCGACAAATTAGGAAGCGGTTTATACTCGTAATCCTAGTTGGGTAGGATTAGGCGTAGCGTTGATTGGCGTCGATGCAATCCGTATGATCGAGTTATCCTAAGAATATTTTTGTGAAAATATTCTTGGGAACTTCTCGACAAATTAGGAAGCGGTTTATACTGTAATCCTAGTTGGAGTAGGATTATATGACCGTTGATTGGCGTCGATGCGGTTCATGCGATCGAGTTATCCCTAGAATATTTTTGTGAAAATATTCTTAGGAACTTCTCGATAAATTAGGAAGCGGTTTATACCGTAATCCTAGTTGGAGTAGGATTAGGCGGCAGCGTTGATTGGCGTCGATGCAATCCGTATGATCGAGTTATCCCTAAGAATATTTTTGTGAAAATATTCTTAGAACTTCTCGACAAATTAGGAAACGGTTTATACTCGTAATCCTAGTTGGAGTAGGATTAGGCGGCAGCGTTGATTGGCGTCGATGCAATCCGTATGATCGAGTTATCCTAAGAATATTTTTGTGAAAATATTCTTAGGGCTCTCGACAAATTAGGAAGCGGTTTATACTCGTAATCCTAGTTGGAGTAGGATTAGGCGTAGCGTTGATTGGCGTCGATGCAATCCATATGATCGAGTTATCCTAAGAATATTTTTGTGAAAATATTCTTAGAACTTCTCGATAAATTAGGAAGCGGTTTATACTCGTAATCCTAGTTGGAGTAGGATTAGGCGAGCGTTGATTGGCGTCGATGCAATCCGTATGATCAGTTATCCTAAGAATATTTTTGTAAAATATTCTTAGGAACTCTCGACAAATTAGGAAGCGGTTTATACTCGTAATCCTAGTTGGAGTAGGATTAGGCGTAGCGTTGATTGGCGTCGATGCAATCCGTATGATCGAGTTATCCCTAAGAATATTTTTGTGAAAATATTCTTAGGGCTCTCGACAAATTAGGAAGCGGTTTATACTGTAATCCTAGTTGGAGTAGGATTGGTAGCGTTGATTGGCGTCGATGCAATCATTATGATCGAGTTATCCTAAGAATATTTTTGTGAAAATATTCTTAGAACTTCTCGACAAATTAGGAAGCGGTTTATACTCGTAATCCTAGTTGGAGTAGGATTAGGCGGCGTTGATTGGCGTCGATGCAATCCGTATGATCGAGTTATCCTAAGAATATTTTTGTGAAAATATTCTTAGGAACTTCTCGACAAATTAGGAAGCGGTTTATACTCGTAATCCTAGTTGGAGTAGGATTAGGCGGCAGCGTTGATTGGCGTCGATGCAATCCGTATGATCGAGTTATCCTAAGAATATTTTTGTGAAAATATTCTTAGGAACTCTCGACAAATTAGGAAGCGGTTTATACTCGTAATCCTAGTTGGAGTAGGATTAGGCGTTGATTGGCGTCGATGCAATCCGTATGATCGAGTTATCCTAAGAATATTTTTGTAAAATATTCTTAGGAACTTCTCGACAAATTAGGAAGCGGTTTATACTCGTAATCCTAGTTGGGTAGGATTAGGCGTTGATTGGCGTCGATGCAATCCGTATGATCGAGTTATCCTAAGAATATTTTTGTGAAAATATTCTTAGGAACTTCTCGACAAATTAGGAAACGGTTTATACTCGTAATCCTAGTTGGGTAGGATTAGGCGTTGATTGGCGTCGATGCAATCCGTATGATCAGTTATCCTAAGAATATTTTTGTGAAAATATTCTTAGGAACTTCTCGATAAATTAGGAAGCGGTTTATACTCGTAATCCTAGTTGGGTAGGATTAGGCGTTGATTGGCGTCGATGCAATCCGTATGATCAGTTATCCTAAGAATATTTTTGTGAAAATATTCTTAGGAACTCTCGACAAATTAGGAAGCGGTTTATACTCGTAATCCTAGTTGGGTAGGATTAGGCGTAGCGTTGATTGGCGTCGATGCAATCCGTATGATCAGTTATCCTAAGAATATTTTTGTGAAAATATTCTTAGGAACTTCTCGACAAATTAGGAAGCGGTTTATACTCGTAATCCTAGTTGGGTAGGATTAGGCGTTGATTGGCGTCGATGCAATCCGTATGATCAGTTATCCTAAGAATATTTTTGTGAAAATATTCTTAGGAACTCTCGACAAATTAGGAAGCGGTTTATACTCGTAATCCTAGTTGGAGTAGGATTAGGCGTAGCGTTGATTGGCGTCGATGCAATCCGTATGATCAGTTATCCTAAGAATATTTTTGTGAAAATATTCTTAGGAACTCTCGACAAATTAGGAAGCGGTTTATACTCGTAATCCTAGTTGGGTAGGATTAGGCGTAGCGTTGATTGGCGTCGATGCAATCCGTATGATCGAGTTATCCTAAGAATATTTTTGTGAAAATATTCTTAGGAACTTCTCGACAAATTAGGAAACGGTTTATACTCGTAATCCTAGTTGGGTAGGATTAGGCGTAGCGTTGATTGGCGTCGATGCAATCCGTATGATCGAGTTATCCTAAGAATATTTTTGTGAAAATATTCTTAGGAACTCTCGACAAATTAGGAAGCGGTTTATACTCGTAATCCTAGTTGGGTAGGATTAGGCGTTGATTGGCGTCGATGCAATCCGTATGATCGAGTTATCCTAAGAATATTTTTGTGAAAATATTCTTAGGAACTCTCGACAAATTAGGAAGCGGTTTATACTCGTAATCCTAGTTGGGTAGGATTAGGCGTAGCGTTGATTGGCGTCGATGCAATCCGTATGATCGAGTTATCCTAAGAATATTTTTGTGAAAATATTCTTAGGAACTTCTCGACAAATTAGGAAGCGGTTTATACTCGTAATCCTAGTTGGAGTAGGATTAGGCGTAGCGTTGATTGGCGTCGATGCAATCCGTATGATCGAGTTATCCTAAGAATATTTTTGTGAAAATATTCTTAGGAACTTCTCGACAAATTAGGAAGCGGTTTATACTCGTAATCCTAGTTGGGTAGGATTAGGCGTAGCGTTGATTGGCGTCGATGCAATCCGTATGATCAGTTATCCTAAGAATATTTTTGTGAAAATATTCTTAGGAACTCTCGACAAATTAGGAAGCGGTTTATACTCGTAATCCTAGTTGGGTAGGATTAGGCGTAGCGTTGATTGGCGTCGATGCAATCCGTATGATCGAGTTATCCTAAGAATATTTTTGTGAAAATATTCTTAGGAACTCTCGACAAATTAGGAAGCGGTTTATACTCGTAATCCTAGTTGGGTAGGATTAGGCGTTGATTGGCGTCGATGCAATCCGTATGATCGAGTTATCCTAAGAATATTTTTGTGAAAATATTCTTAGGAACTCTCGACAAATTAGGAAGCGGTTTATACTCGTAATCCTAGTTGGGTAGGATTAGGCGTTGATTGGCGTCGATGCAATCCGTATGATCAGTTATCCTAAGAATATTTTTGTGAAAATATTCTTAGGAACTTCTCGACAAATTAGGAAGCGGTTTATACTCGTAATCCTAGTTGGAGTAGGATTAGGCGTTGATTGGCGTCGATGCAATCCGTATGATCGAGTTATCCTAAGAATATTTTTGTGAAAATATTCTTAGGAACTTCTCGACAAATTAGGAAGCGGTTTATACTCGTAATCCTAGTTGGGTAGGATTAGGCGTAGCGTTGATTGGCGTCGATGCAATCCGTATGATCGAGTTATCCTAAGAATATTTTTGTGAAAATATTCTTAGGAACTCTCGACAAATTAGGAAGCGGTTTATACTCGTAATCCTAGTTGGAGTAGGATTGGTAGCGTTGATTGGCGTCGATGCAATCCGTATGATCGAGTTATCCTAAGAATATTTTTGTGAAAATATTCTTAGGAACTTCTCGACAAATTAGGAAGCGGTTTATACTCGTAATCCTAGTTGGGTAGGATTAGGCGTAGCGTTGATTGGCGTCGATGCAATCCGTATGATCGAGTTATCCTAAGAATATTGCGCTGGGCGAACTGAAGCGGCACAAGCGCCTGAGCTCTTGCTAGGCCGAGCAGGCGACACAAGCGCCTGGCTGCTGGTCGGAACTGAAGCGCCTGGCACAGGCAATTCTGCCCTGAACTGGCCAGCGGCGGCGGGTTTGGCGTCGGTGCATGGTTTTACCGGTACGTGAGGTGGTCTTTTCGATTTTTGTTGATTTTTGGTGCATATTTGACCCTATTTGTTTTCTTTTGCGGTTTTCGATGTCGTCGGAAATCCGCAGCTCAGAGCCGCCCGTCTACTCCGATCTCGTGACGGCGATACCACCATCGTTCTTGCGGTGAGATCTTCGTGTTAAGCTGCTCATTCACAACCGCATTTATAAATTGCATGGCCTTGATTCCTCCCTCGTGGGGAGCGGCCTATATAGCCTCGATTTCTCCTTCGTGAGAATCGGCGGCTTCTGACCTTGATTCCTCCTTTGTGGGGAGCAGCCTATATAGCCTCGATTTCTCCTTCGTGAGGATCGGCGCTTATATTTCGGCGGATGATGGGGGCGATTTGAGCACTACGCTCGAATGGATAGAATCGTCGTCATTTTATGTGATGGGGTGCATTCTTGAATCCATCCGTAGTGTGTTCGGGATCGGTCCTATATAAGGCGTGACTCTATCTCACGAATTTCGTGAGATGAATTCAACGTCTTATATATATATCTGGCGGGTTCGACTCATTCGATTTCATTTTTCGGTTGAGTATCCCTGCAGTGCGCTTCCTTAGCATGCAATTGGCCGGACGTCGTGGTGACCAATTCTCCTCCTCGATGACCCACTATTCTTATTTAGCCCGGTTTAGGCCGGATCGCCGGAGGTGACCCGGTTGGTACTTGGGGAAGTCCTCGTGTGTTGAGTGTGATGGTGGCGCACCACTCGAGAAGATGCGGTTCTTCTCAACCTTTGGGCAAGGCGGACTATTTATTTGGTGACTCTGTCGAGGACGGATCGACTTTCATTGAGAGTGAGCAATGGCTACACAAGGATGATGGTGGATTCTTATATCTCCCTTGGATTCCTCGGCATCGTTGTTTGGCCGAGCTCGTCATCGGTCGCCGCGGAAAATGTCGTGGCACGGCGAAGGCGTGGCGGCATTCATTGTGGGTTTATCACCCATCGATCGGTTCTGGTTCACTCGGAGGTCGAGTTATCGGTGCACCACGGTATATTGGGGCTGGATTCTCCGCCTCGTGGCGAGCATTTCGTCATTGGTCGGACTTTGAAGAACGCCTTGCCCTATTGGGGCGGGAGATCGCGGCATCGGTCATAGATTCTTGGTGGGTTCATTCATGAGATAAGCTTTGGTGGACTCGTCGACTAGTCACGTTCTTGGCGATGGGGTGAGGACCCGTGCTGTGGTTTATATGCGCCGTTCGTGCCACCATGTATGGGCTCGATCGGTACCAACCACTTCTTGGCTTTATCGGGCTCTATGATCTGATTGAATACATTCTCAACGGGCATGGCGAACTTGGATTGGCTTTGCGAGATGCATCGGGTCGGGTTTGCCTATGGGAAGAATGCTCTATCGGGAATATTTCCCTTACGGTAGAATTGGATCGTGAAGGCTACTCTGCTGACCGTTATGACACTCTGTGGGATCTCCGTGCCATTATCACATTGCTCTAAGCGAGATAGAGCCGTCGGCAAAAGGAAGTCAATTATAAGTGCGAAGCAATTTGCCAATTATTTGTTCAAGCATCGGAGGATGATTACGATGGCGATTTGTGAATTGGCTCCTTCTACCCCTCGGAGATTAATGGTGATTGAAAAGTGCAGCTAAGTCTTATACCGAGTGGTATGGAGTATGGTTTTCAGCGGGGACCAAGTTCTCGACCTTCTTATGGCATGCGATAAAAGCGCATCCGGCCGATGACTCTCTTAGCGGCTTCATCGCCATCGGTTGAAGAAATGTGTGATGCCGTGTCGACCTAGCGGCGCTTTGCCATTAGAGGTGCTCTATCCATGATTCGGCTAGCTCATAAGAAGGAGTTGTCTCTTCTTCGGTGATGGTGGCTAACATTCATCGGGGACTTAGTCAAATAGCCCTTGCCTTTACTCGGAGGAAAAACAAACCGTCGGATGAGATTCCTCATGTCAAGGTGGAGCTGCCGTACACCTATTTGATGGCTGGTTTGTCCTTCATCGACTGATATGATGGCGGTAGAAGCTTGCGGATCCGTCTGTCCCTTTTATCAATCTTTAGAAATGTAAATGGCAAGGCGGATTTTTAGCGATGCGAGCGGTACAAATCCACAAGGGTTGGATCTTTTCAGTGTTTTCCTCGGTTCTCACGGTCGATCACGGGGAGTCCTTGATCGATGAGGAGAGGCATAAAATGAACGGACTTTACTTGGCGTTGGTTGTTTTAATTGGTGACCAACATCCGACCGGCTATCTTATCTCGAGTAAGCGAGTGCTACATTGAGCCTTACTTCCCTTCTCGTTTATTTCGTCGGTTCGGTTCACGACCGGCTTTACGTTGGGAACCCGAGCAGGAACTCGGACTTCGCGGCGGTTTGATCGATGGTGTCGGGCGTGGTAATGGAGTATAGCGGGTTGTACCGATGCTAAATTTAGCCTTCGGGCAGCGATGCATAAGTTGGAGTCGACATATCTATCTGCGGTTGGCTTTTGGCGCCCGGTGAACTTCGTTCTGTGAAGTCCCTTGTGGCCGAAGGTTGAGAGGCTTCGGTGACACTCGGTGTCGAGGCCGCTCGAGCCGAAGAAGCGTCGTCGTGCCGCGAATCGAGGCAGTGCGATGGGGAGGTTCATAGTTAGCGATACTTGAGGAGATGACCGGGAAGAGATTGCAACTCATGAAGAGGACTCGGTACTCTCTCCTTTACTCTCATTATTCCCCTCTATGATATCCTAGTCGACTCGGTCTATCTTTTCGGGCATACCGGGGAAAGAGGCGGTCCGCCCTTGCAAAGGGACAAACTCGCAATGGAGTTCCTCTTAAGCGAAAGAGACTTGTCCATAGATCTCGCCCTGCCTCTCAGACCATTAACTTGGATTCGACAAGCGAGGACTCTGCCGGTGATGGGGGTAATGTTTGGCTAACCCATAACCTCATGATTATTCGGCTCTTTTGTGAATCTCACGATTTCCTCCTGTGCAGGAGAATTTGGTGGGGATGTCAATTCGGATTTTCCCTTCCACGACTTTGCGTCGGCTTTGTGGAGCAAGTACTGGAGCTATGGGCGGAAGGCCGAGAGTGCCAACATAGGACCGAGTTGGAAAATCGGGTTCGTCTAATATTGGTATTTTTCTACCCGTACATTACTTGCAAAGACATGAAATTTGTTTCCCTGCAGTTCTCATCTATACTTCACACTCTTATGCCAGCTTTTTCGATGGAGGAGTTCGAGGATTTGATGCGCGATTTACCCCGAGACGTTCCTCCTCTGGCGATCTTGAGCTTGAGTTAGGAATCCCTAGGGATATCGGCGATTCCTTTGAAGGTAAACCTCCCTCCACGATAATCATAGGACTATTCAATTTTAAATAATGCGTCTATGATTGAGAATGTCTCCGTTTGATAGAGACTTCGTCACGGTGATATTGAGGTGCTATCCCTCGAGTCGGCTTCATAGCCGTCGATATGTCGGACGTGCGAGGTTGAGATACCGATTGAGGCTGTCGATCGCCACCGGCTGCTGGCTGTTTCACGGTTTCATTAGGGCAAGGAGGCTCTGGTATGAACCCTTCATTGCCAATACTCATGTTGATTTTATTTTGGGGGTTTTAACCCTTTTCTTCCTTTTCGCGGGGCTGTCCGCGACTCTTCATGACTTAGTGAGAGCTTTGATGTCGGCGACGATCCATCTCGGCTTATTATCCGGTGGAAATCGTTCGTTCTTTTCCTATTGGCCATAGTGGTAGACACACTTCGGTACGGGCTTTCTCTTTGTCGATTCGGCCATTCCTCGATCCTAGGGTAACTTCGATCGAGGCGGGTTATTGAGTTGGCCCGGGCTATTCTTGAGGATCTCGATCATCACGGAGGTTAAGCTCAAAAGTGCAAGACTTTGAGGCGGCCGAGCTCTCCTCATATATAGAGAGCGAGGCGGAGGCTCGCCTGAAAGCTTGGCGTGATGCTCGCGTTATTACTGGACTCGAAGTTCAGATGCAGCAAGACCGGGTGCATCTTTTGGAGACTGCTGTCACCGAAGCTTTGTCTTCCGTGGAACATTTTCAATCTTGTGTTCTTCTTTGGAAGCGAGAATAGTAGAGCTCGAGCAGGAACTTCGGTGGCGAGGGAGAGTCTGATCATCTTGAAGCTGACGAAGGCCAACAAGGAAGAGACTCTTGCAGTTATGTCCGAGAAGCTTGAGTTTTCAAAGCGGAAGCTGGTCGAAGTCGAGGAGGAAACCGCAAAGACCCTTAATAGCAGCGAGGAGACTTCGGGGCGAGCCGGGGAGAACTTCAGCAAGCTTTCCTCAATAAAGCATCACGAGTTAAAGCGACAAATTCTTTGTCACAAATTTGGCGTTTAGAAAACTTGTGTAACTTCAGTCTTTTATCAATAAAACATATTTCTGTCCTCTTTTATGCTTTATTATGATTCTTTTATTTCGACAGAAATAATTAACCATAATACTTATAGGATTTTTGGCAAACCCTCAGCCGTCAACGGATTTGATTAGCCTTTACCAATTACCGTTTGAATTGGGCTAGCGTGCGGATTGTCCAAATCCGTTCCGCACGTGACGTTATGCTAAAAGAATGAAACTCTTCTAGTCTTATTGCTATGATATTGAATACATAGACTTGGTACTCTTTTACGGGCAAGAGACCACCCGGCAACGCGTGTAAGGCGTTGACTTTAGGGTTATTGGCCAACCCCCAGCCTTCAACGGGTTTGATGAGCCTTTACCAACTACCGTTTGAGTTGGGCTAGCATGTAGATTATCTAAATCCGTTCCACACACAACGTTGTGCTAAAAGAATGAAACTCTTCTAGACTTAATGCTACGATGTTGAATCGTGAAGCCGTCTTTTATTACGGGAATAGACTACGACAGCGTGTAAGGTGTTGACTTTATCCTTCTTAGGCTTCGGGATAAAATGCCCCGAGTCGAACTCGGTGTCTTCTTCAATCGGAGAAAGACTAAACCGACAGCAGCGTGTGAGGCATTGGCTTTATCCTTCTTAGGCCGGGATAAGATGCCCCAAGATGAATCTTGGTGTCTTCTTTGTGGGAGAACAGTGAACGGTTTAAGATTGATTGAGGTGGGAAAGGAAGAAGGTATTCTATTTCCCGAAGGTGGAGAGGAAGGAGGATCTTGTCACCTATCTCCGGGGTGAAATGATGAACAAGAGAGGAAGGTTTTGTATCCTATCTCTTGAAAGTGGAGAGGAAGGTTTTGTGTCCTATCTCCAGGTGCTCACGAATAAGAGAGGAAGGTTTTGTATCCTATCTCTTACTGATGGAGAGGAAGGAGGATCTTGTCTCCTATCTCCGGATGCTGGAAAGGAAGGATATTTGTCCTGTTTCCAGTGAAAGAGACTAAAAATGGGATTTCCATTTTGAGAATCTTGAAGGATGAAACTAAGAGTGGTATCTCCACTCCGAGAATCTAAGACAAGAGAGGAAGAATGTATTCTATCTCTTGCTTCTGAAGAGGAAGGATGTGTCCTATCTCCAGGTGAATGTGGGAAAGGAAGAATGTATTCTATTTCCCGATGAGAAACTAAGAGTGGGGTCTCCACTCTGAGAATCTTTGGAAGGCTACGGATAGCTTCCGCTTTTATAGGATTGCTAACCAAAATTTGAAAGTGGACCTCTCGTTCATGGAAGGAATCGAGAGGGGACTTTGCTGATGGTTGGACCGGGGAGATTTTTAGTGGGCCCACCGTCAATGAGTTTGATCGGTGAGAGAATTTTGGAGGAAAACACAATAATCTAGGGTTATCCTCATGAAAATGAGTGAGATATTCTCTGAGGAACTTCCCATCAAAACGGGTTATCCTGAATGTATTAAGGATAATACTTTTTCAGAAACTTCTCATTTATCGGCATTAATTGCGGTCGCCGTCTGTGTGATAAGGCGATATGCACGTTTGAATAGGCCGTGTCTATTATAAGCGGTCCTTCCCATTGGGTTGAATTTACCTTTCTTTTTAGAGGTGAGGATTATCGGTCGCCTAGCGGCGAGGGCGAGATCTCCCTCCTTAAAGGTTCTCTGTCGAACTTTCTTGTTGAAAGCCCTCGACATTACGGCGATAGAACTCAATGCATTGTTGAGCCTCGAGCTTCTCATCTAACATCTCAAGCTCTTGAGGCGTTTTGATGTTGTTCTTGGTTGTCATCTCATTTGCAAGGCGGCGAAGTGGCGGAATCTGGATTTCTAGCGGAGAATTGCTTCACACGTAAACCGAGGAGTGCGGGTCGCTCGGTTGGCGTCGCGTGCGGTTGTCGCGATATGCCCGAGTGCTTCTCGAGTTTATCATTCGGTCTAAGCTTTTATTCTTCACAAGCTTTGACAAAATCTTGATAATCGTTTTGTTGAGCGCCTCGGCTAATCCATTTCTTCTTTGGATTATAAATTTGTCGGCGAGGCGTCTTGTATCTTGAACTTTTCACAAAACGATGAAGGAATTGCTAATGAATTGGGGACCGTTGTCATGCACGATCCGTCTTGGAACACCGTGTCGGTAGATGACATGGTGTTTGATGAATCGGCGGCGGTACTTCGCCTTCACTTCTTTTAGCGGGATTGCTTGACCCACTTGGAGAAGTAGTCGGTGATCGCTAGAATAAACCGATCGCCTTTGGTGGCGGAGGAAAGATAGGACCTACAGCGTCCATTCCCCATGTCTCGAATGGCGGGATGTGGTCGAAGGATGCAAGCGCTCACGGAGGCGATGCATATAATTGGCGTGAATTTGGCGCGTGGCATTTCGGCGTGCTTCATTGCGTCATTAATCATTGTTGGCCAGAAGTAGCCCATTCTCCTAATTCGATCGTAGAGTTTGGGACCAGGCTGGTGTGCACCACATTCACCTTCGTGTGCTTCCCGAAGGACCTCTTCTGCCTCTTTGTTTGAAAGGCATCGGAGTAAAAGACCATCGTACCCTTGACGATATAACATCTGGATTTCCGTGTCATAAAAGAATCTTGGAGCTCTTCGCCGGATTGACTCTCTCTCCCTCACGTCTTCCGGTAGAATACCATGTAGGACGTAATCGATGATAGGAAAGCGCCAATCTCGGGGCTCCAACTTGGTTTGGGTTGTATACACTTCTTTGGTAACTACCCTTTTATCTTCTTGTGTCTCTTCGTATAATGGTACAAAGAGTTGGTGAGTCCTGACCGTAACTAGTTGCTCGGTCTCGGAAGGTTGTGTCAGCGATACTGCTAATGCGGCCAATGCATCCGCATAAGCGTTCTGAAGGCGCGGGATATATTCGATGAAGAATTCTTCGAATGAGTCCGCTATTTCAACAGCTATCTGATGATAGGGGATTAGATCAGTTCGACCGTAGTCACCACGGACCTGCTTAACTATCAGTTGTGAATCGCCGTACGCTTCGAGATATTCTACCCCCAGCTCTTTGGCGAAACTAAGCCCGATAAGTAGTGCGTTGTATTCGGCTACGTTATTGGAACAAGGTTCGGTGAGTGAATAAGCACGGGGCATGACATGATTCCCCGGGGAAATCAAGACAACTCCGACTCGGCGGAAATCTTAGAACATCGAGGGCACTTGCCACGTTGGTAGCTTCGAAGCTCCGTCAAAATACAATCGCCATATTTGTTGGTGCGATGTAGTGTTGACCGTGAACTTCGTCAGGAAGATCATCATATAACTCAAGCTGCATCCGTTGTCGGTGGCGACCAAGAGATCGCAAATCGCTTGTCCTTTGGTGACTTACGTTGTTTGAAGTGCAAGTCATATTGGGACAAAAGCAAAGCCCATTTAAGCCAAGCGCCAACTCATTGAGGCGGTGGGTCATAAATATTCGGACCGGATTTACGTTAGAGATAACATAAATCGTCTGTCCTACTAAATAGTGTCGCATTTTTTGAATCGCGAACACTAATGCAAAACCTTGCTTCGACCATTGGGTATCGAGACTTCGGCACCGACCAATGTTAAACTCGGGTAATACTGCTGCACGTTGCGTGACGTATGCGTCGTCTGCTTGGTAAAGCTTAACGAGTGATCCGTTGCCTTGGCGTAGATCGAGGAGCGGTTTTCCGGCTGCGGTGCGGCGAGAACGGGAGGTTTAGCGAGATCGATTTGATCTCTTCAAGCGCTTTCGGCGGCGTCGTCCCAAATAAGCGACCGCCCTTCTTGTTCAATTTAGAGAGCGGTTGGTACTTCCCGGATAGGTTCGATATGAACCGTCGGATGTCGCCAATCGCCCTTGTAACCCCGAGTTCTCTCGATTTCGGAGGTTGCAACTCTTGAATTGCCTTCACTTTGTCGGGATCGGCGTGGATTCCTTTGCGGTGGCAATGGCCAGGAACTTGCCACTGGACATCCCAAGGAAGGATTTGGCAGGGTTCATCTTTAGCTGATGAGTCCGCATGAGCTCGAATACCGTTCTAAGATCTTTGATGTGATCTCTCTTGTTACGGCTTTTCACGACCAAGTCATCGACGTAGCATTCGACCGTTTTCCGGAGATGATCTTGGAAAATCTTAGTCATTGCTCGCTGGTATGTTGCGCCGGCGTTCTTTAAGCCGAACGGCATGACCGTGTAGCAGAATATACCGATGGGTGTTCTGAACGCTGTGTGTTTGGCATCATCGGGATGCATCTTGATTTGATTATACCCCGAAAAGCCATCCATAAAGGACATCCTCGCGAATCCACATGTATTGTCAACTATGACGTCGGTGATTGGCAGAGGGAAATCATCCTTCGGGCAAGCAGCGTTCAGGTCTCTGTAGTCGACACAGACCCTAATCGAACCATTCTTTTTCATGACCGGGACTATATTCGCCACCCAATCCGGATGTTGAATTTCCTCGATGAATCCCGATTCTATGAGTTTCTTTACTTCGTCTACGATCGCCTGTAAGATTTGTGGACGAAACCGTCTTTGCGATTGCTTGACAGGTTTGACATCCACGTTGATGTTGAGGCGATGTGTCGCCACATTAGGGTCGAGTCCTGGCATATCCTCGTAGCTCCAAGCGAATACATCGATGTACTCCCTGATTAGGGCGATCAACTCTTCCCTTTCTTCCGAGGGAAGAGTATTACTGACGTTTATGAGCTTAGGATGTTCCTCGTCACCCATGTTAACTTGGACTACCTCGTCCTTAGTGGGGGGTTCTCTTTGTTCGAATCTATCCCCAAACTGCTCTCTGAGTTGATGGATCCATGGGTCTTTGGCATATCCTCATCACTCTCAATAGTAGCGGGGATCGGCCGTGGTCATATTTGACATCAAAGCCTTGAAAGCTTCTCAGAGTGGTGTCGGGATCCCAAGCGATGAATCGGGCGAATGTCGTCTCCCTCATTGGGTGGATTATTATCAATCGACCATGAGCATTCATCTTCGAGGAGGATTCGTATCCCAACCCTCTGTTGGTCATATCGCCTTTGAGACTCGATCTTGTTGCCAAGCCTATCAAAGCGGCGCCTTCTTGGTGGCAGTGCGGTTACATTACGACAACACATACGATTAGTTTGAGAACACGGACAATGCGTGTTCAATTGAGAACTTCTCTTCGAGATTTACTGTACCCCGATACGATAGTACAACTCATCGGCATGAATGCGGAGCAACCCTTCGTGTGTTGGTATGACTTCTCGGGTATAACGTCATCGTCGTCGGATAAGCGTCTCCTTCGAGGATGAGTCACATTATCGAGAGGTTCCAAGAGTCACTAATCTCAGCGTTAAGCCTTTCGGCGAAGTTCGGCGGGCTCTCGAACCCGATCGAATCGGTGAGGCGACTCTGAGGAATCTTCTTATCACGGTTGAGGTGGGTGCGACCCATTACCGAGTGACCGGGACTTCCTTAGCGGGCCCAATCGTTCTTTGATCGAAATTTTACCTCGATCATCATGCAATGAGCGAGGTGCTCCAAAGCCGTTTTCTTGCTCACGGGATGCATGCAGGATTGGCCGAAGCGAGCCGCAGGCTGGATGGACATTTGGATGAAATCGCCGGAGGTGTGATCTTCTTTTGAATCAAGTCACCCGTGGCGGCCGAGCCTTAGCGAATCGGTTTGAGGTGGTGATTCTTGACTAACGTTTTGGCCTTCGTCCGAATCGTTGTTCGGATTCGGACTCCAAACTTGGCGCATTTTCGGCTTCTTGTCCACTTCTCCCTTTTTCTACATCGGGCCTCTGAACTAGAGCCGTGTGTGCCTGGCGCCTCGGATCGTTCTTCAAGTGTTGATCGGTTCCGTTTGGCGGAACCAATCATTTGTTAGCGGCTTGGAGGAGTTGCCGTGCACCTATTGATGAGGTTCTTGACCTCTCACGGACTTCAGATCCACTTTGTAGCGGACACCGTCGGTGATTCCGGGGCCTTGGCGAACTCCGCAGCGTCGAGAGATTGACGCCATCGTGGCGATCTCTGCATAGATCCGGCGATCTTGGATGCGGAAGGATGCCATTTGGTGCAACTTTGGCAACGGCGGAGTTAAGATCCTCGCCTTAAAGTTCGGGCGAGGACAAATGGATCTTTCTTGCGGCGGAGATCCTACGGATTTGTGGGGGAGGGCGATGCGGACAAGGATGATAGTATGATACTCCTGGCGGAACCGGATCAACTTGGATTCGGTTGACTTATTTGGGCGTAATTATTACACCCTACGCGAGTTTTGGTCCCGCTAGCCGGTTAGCGGGGGTCAAGGGGCAGCGGCCCCTTAGTCGGCGGCCCTAAAATTTTTTTCTATCCGTCCTTGAGGCCTTTGACTTCTTCTTGGTAGGGATGCGGATTGGCGGCTATGACCACGGCGATCTCTTACTTGAGACCGTTGGCTCCCATGGTCGCCCGGCTTGTTCGCGGTAAAATAGACTTGTTATTCATTGCTTTCGTTTGAACTTGTTTACGGCCGTTGGCCTACAACAAAATTCAAAACAAAAGAAATGCCTTTTATTTTAGGCGTACAATGAAAACAAAATTACAACTTCTTCCTTTTGTGAACAAACACGAGGATCTCTATTTCACGGGATCACCGGCTTGCGTCGAGTTCTTTGCTGTGCGGGGACTTTTGTTCGTCCGTGGACCACGGCGCAATTCGATCCGGTGGAAACCGGGTTACGGAACTTCTGAGGCGTGTAGGGGCTCGTTTCCGCGAAGGAAGCGGCGCACTGAGGATCACACTCACGAAGGAGAGGATCGCCGGGGATCGCCTCACGAAGGAGAGGATCGCCGGGCGGGTGAGATCTACTAGGAGAAATCCTGGCTGATCGTAGCCGACCGAGTTAAACACCTCGCGGTTTGTAGATCGGACGTGCTCGCCGGTGCTTTCGGGACTGTGCGTCGACGGCTCGTGGATCTCGCGAGGGCTTTCTCAAGAATATCAGAAAATCCAATCTCCAAAAATCCAGCCTCAATCCAACCTCTTTCAAATGAGCACCCCCCCTCACTATTTATAGGAAAACAAGAGGGAGGGCTTTCGGCGGCGGACACCATTGGTGTCGGCCATTGGCGGACACCATTGGTGTCGGCCATTGGCGGACACCATTGGTGTCCGGCCATTGGCGGACACCAAGCGGTGTCGGGTTTGGCCGGACGCCGTTTTGGCTTCGGTTTGGTTTTGGACTTTTCCGTGACGTTTATTCCAATCTTGTCGTCGTCGTTCTAAGTCCGTGCTTGGTTCACTTGATTGGTTTCATCCCGTCAACGATTTAGGTGACGATCGGTCGATGTTCAAATCCGATCTCGTTGATGTTTGGGCCCGATCAATCTCGTTGAAGCTTTGCTTGTTGGATTCATTCCATAACCGCGTAGCCTCGTTGATTAAATGCGCCTTGTTGACCCATTTCGTGTGTTCGCGGACCCGCTTTACGCGTTTGCGGCATAGTCAATCGGCGTCGGTTTGTCGAATGGGTTGTTGGTTGTTAACCCACCGTCACGAGTTTCGTTCGGGCACTGATAAGCAATTTTTAACGCCTACAAACATGTTTTCTATTCATAATCAATTTTTTGAAAGTTAAAGCTGCATTTGAAAATACATAGAAATTTTATATACAGACTAAAAGTTAACATGTTTTTCTAATCCTTCAAATTTTAGTGTTTTCTATAGATCTCTCTCTTCATGCATGCATATGGAATTCAGTCATAAATCATGTAGCATGCATATGGAATTCAGTCTATTGTATACGTTTGTGCTTTTGTTTAGTTTTGCAATATGTGGAGTGTCTGTATAAATTTTTGAGACTTCTGTTGTGTGTTACCGTCAGCAACAAGGTACATTGACATATTATTCGGGGTTAATTTCGAATCGACCCCCGTTAGTATCACCTAATCGCCAATAGACCCCCTGTAGTTCTACTTTTGCAAATAGACTCCCTGAGTGATTTTTCTTTTTTTTTCCTTTTTTTTACTCTTAAAATTGTTTAAAAGGTTTGAGGATGTGAGTAGACCCCCTATCGCCTTATTGTTAAAATGCTTACATTCTAAAATAAATATACCTATTTACTCTTATGCAGTAGCTGTATTTCATATTATTTATAATAAAAAATAATTTATATGAAAATTATTTTTCAATTAATAAGCAAAAAAGTCCAAAATTGTTGCCGAGGCGGTGTGCCAAAATATAACTATCACATGAAAAATTATTTCTATAAGTAAAAATATCATTTCTATAAAACTCATTTTTCTAAAAAAATGAATCAATTAGTCATTTTTTAAAAATATTTTTATGCTTTTAAAATTCTGTGTTTTTGTAAGGGCATTATTAGAAAACTAAATTTTATTCTCACTTGTGAACAAATGATACCAAACGTGGGAATGAGAATAAAATTGTCATTCCCATTTCATTTTCTAAACGTGCCCAAACATGAGAATGAGAATGAGCATTCCATTCCCATATCTATTCCATTCCATTCCTACATTCTTTCCATTCTCACTTGACTCCATTCCCGTGTACCAAACGAAGTCCCATAAAGTCCCTGAAAGTGATGAACACATATTCCTTAATTGCTCCTATGTGAAACGGGTTTGGGCCTTCTTCTTGCCATTTCTTCAGAGATCTTCTCTACCGCATGAGTTCAGTTACATTACGGAAGCGAATGGCTCTTTTTTGGTGGATAAAGAGGATAGACTCCTTTGGTCTATTCTTTTTTCCATCTCTTTTGTTGGTGCTTATGAAGGGCAAGGAACAATCTAATTTTCAAAGAGACAGACGTCTCTCCTCGTGTTTTGGTATCTAATATCACTCATTTCATAATGTTATAGGCAGGTAACCTTGCATCTAAGAGAGCTGCCACTATTCAGAAACTAGTGGTCGAGAGGGGATTAGCCAAACTGCTGCTGCAAGACGACTCTTCATCCCACGACATGGCTCGAGTGGATGACAACTGCTGAGGAATCAACATGTTGATCTAACTCTCTTTTGTAATTACTTATACACTTATATTGTCTAATCTCTTTTTTTAGGTTTGGTGTAAGTACGAGCTTTGTGGTAGCTCTAAACAATGTATACTCTCCCTTCTATCCTTTTCTAGAACTGTTTAATCTGAGTTCTAGTCTACAATTTTCAATTTCCTTGGTAATATATGACGCCTATGGTCCTCTCCCTATTCTTTGGTATGGACTAATTGTTCTCTTCGGTACTCAGACTATTTACTTCTAGGTTAGAATAGATTTTTGGTAACTTAATGATATATGAACAGGGTATCTCACCCTGCTTCTTTCTGTCAAAAAAAAAATTTTTTTTTTTTGAAGTTAGTATTGATTGATATCTCACATATATGATATACCCAACAATGTAAAGGGCATACTCTTCAAATATCAAATGGGCAAAATTAGAAATTACCCGAAAACAACAATTTTATTCAAAATGTGAGAAAAAAACAAGGTTCAGAAACATACCACAGTTTAATGTAAGGCTTACAACAAGTTAGATGATGAAGCCCATATTATTCTTCAATAGATTATAGTGAAAATAATAATAATTCAATTCAAGAATACGTGCACGCATAAATTTTAACAAAACAATGAGCTCAGATGTGTTG
Organism: Asparagus setaceus; assembly: GCA_012295165.1. Classification (NCBI taxonomy): domain Eukaryota; kingdom Viridiplantae; phylum Streptophyta; class Magnoliopsida; order Asparagales; family Asparagaceae; genus Asparagus; species Asparagus setaceus. The sequence goes on from CM022705.1 coordinate 16,341,535, forward strand.
ATCTCGTCCGATGATCAGACGTTCGTGATGGAGCCACTCAATCACAACTTACACAAGAAATCCTCACCGCTCGATTTGCTTTGTCGCAGCACGCTACTTTAACAGTATTAATATGGTGTATGTTTCCGATGTGGGACTATTCCATTGCCAAACCTGCTACTTAACATGCTGCTGGGATGATATTTGGGGATCTATCCTTCTTTTTAAGTAACTTTCTGCCTTTTATTGCTAATATTTATTTTTAGGTAAAAAATAAAATTCGTCCTTTATTTCAAAGGCTAGACTACTTGATAAATGCTGATTTTATCATGTGTCTTAACTGATCCCTGTTTTCCTAGTCAAATTTCCAATAAGCTATATTTAAATTCTGCTGATATTTAACCATGAACTTTGATGTAAAATTCAGGGTATTTTTCTTAAAACCACATTATATTTAGGGTTATTTTATACAAACCACTTTATATATCTAATTTATACCAAACCATCTACAAAGTTAGTTTTCATTTCAATCAACCACTTGATCTCACTTTGCTGTTAAAATTTCTCTGAAATTCCAACAATATCCGCACCTATTTTCACATGTATCTAACCACATCAATGTCTAAAAGGTGAGAACATTATTGGAATTTCGGAGAAATTTTAGAAAGAAAGTGGAATCATGTGGTTTATGAGAATGAAAACTAACTTTGTAGGTGATTTATGTATAAATTAGAAATATAAGATAGTTAGCGTAAAATGACCCTATTTAGGTGGTTTCCAAGGGGGGGAAAACGCCCTCAAATTCATGCTTCAAAGTGTGTTTTTAGTGCTTTTTATTTACATGCGTTTACTGTCAAACTAATCAGGAAGAGATAGTGGGCTGCCAAGTTCACTTTAACTGGGCCTATTGCCCTGGATCCCTTTTAAGCCCGAAGTGTTCAAATTAAATATTTTTTAGGGCCACGCTCAATTGCTAAATACCTCCTTTTTTTTCTTTTTTTTTTCTTTTTTTCTTTTTTCTGTTTTTTCTGTTTTTTCAAGCAATTACACCTACTTAATCGTAGACGGTACTAAAATTTCTTACTCCTGTTCCTTCTCAATTAGTGCTCCTTAATGTTTCTCTCCTTGAGTAACATTATTCTTGCTGAATATTGCTAGGTCTAACTTGAGGTTCTATAACATATTGTGCCATGAGAAACACACTTAAAATAGACCTCATAAATCATACTTTTGAGTTAGACTTGATCTTAGAAATTTCAAGAATTCAATAACTATATAAATTTTATATTTGCACAAAAAAATCTCAAATTCTCATGTTCTACACTAATCCAAAACATAATTCTCTACCAATTTAATCAACCACCAAAAGTAAACAAATTCTCCATGCAATTACAAGCAACTAACCAAACACATAACATTAATTAATCTCCCACAAACCAAGAAAACACCCCAACATTTTTTGTCTAATTAACTAACTTGTAAACCTACAATTCTCTCTAATCACTCCATCCTCACCCATCAAGGGACTCAAATTCCCCAACCTAATCATAGCCTCGCCAAAATCACCCCAAAACGCATCAACATTTTCACTATAGAATTGCACCAAATCCTCCACATCCCTCCATCACCCTTGAACAACTCCTGGTCAGAATGCAGCAGCCCCTCATCTGCACCAAATTACTATAGTACCCCTCATCGAAAACCAGCGCCGACTCGTCGTCCGAGGCTGAAGAGGCCGTCGTCGTCGCCGGAGACCGGGCACCCGTCGCGGAGACCGGCGGCAAATGCGGGTCGATGGAGGTCTCATTGTAGATGCGGGAGCGGAAGAGGAGGCAGCGGCGAAGCCGATGGTGTGGGCGGAGAAGGCGACGAGGTGAGGCGAGGTTGTGGGATTGGAAGCTGGAGAGGAGGCCGGAGAGGAGAGGAATGGGGAGGGATGTTGGAGTTGGCGGCGTCGCGGCTTCGCCGTGGTGGAGTCTCGGCGGCCGAGGAGGACTTGGTAGTATGGCCCTCCTAGCTGCATTATTTGTATTCGTTTAAAATCTTCGAATTTGAATTATAATTCTGTTTTTCTGAATTTAAACTTGAATGTGAAATTATCTTTGAATAATATTCGTCGGATACCAGACTAGATTTGGGTGTTTGGGGTGGCTCTAAACAATGTATACTCTCCCTTCTATCCTTTTCTAGAAGCTGTTTAATCGAGTTCTAGTCTACAATTTTCAATTTCCTTGGTAATATATGACCTATGGTCCTCTCCCTATTCTTTGGTATGGACTAATTGTTCTCTTGATTTTCGGACTATTTACTTCTAGGTTAGAATAGATTTTTGGTAACTTAATGATATATGAACAGGTATCTCACCTGCTTCTTTCGTCAAAAAAATTTTTTTTTGAAGTTAGTATTGATTGATATCTCACATATATGATATACCCAACAATGTAAAGGGCATACTCTTCAAATATCAAATGGGCAAAATTAGAAATTACCCGAAAACAACAATTTTATTCAAAATGTGAGAAAAAAACAAGGTTCAGAAACATACCACAGTTTAATGTAAGGCTTACAACAAGTTAGATGATGAAGCCCATATTATTCTTCAATAGATTATAGTGAAAATAATAATAATTCAATTCCAAGAATACGTGCACGCATAAATTTTAACAAAAACAATGAGCTCAGATGTGTTGATCTCGTCCGATGATCAGACGTTCGTGATGGAGCCACTCAATCACAACTTACACAAGAAATCCTCACCGCTCGATTTGCTTTGTCGCAGCACGCTACTTTAACAGTATTAATATGGTGTATGTTTCCGATGTGGGACTATTCCATTGCCAAACCTGCTACTTAACATGCTGCTGGGATGATATTTGGGGGATCTATCCTTCTTTTTTAAGTAACTTTCTGCCTTTTATTGCTAATATTTATTTTTAGGTAAAAAATAAAATTCGTCCTTTATTTCAAAGGCTAGACTACTTGATAAATGCTGATTTTATCATGTGTCTTAACTGATCCCTGTTTTCCTAGTCAAATTTCCAATAAGCTATATTTAAATTCTGCTGATATTTAACCATGAACTTTGATGTAAAATTCAGGGTATTTTTCTTAAAACCACATTATATTTAGGGTTATTTTATACAAACCACTTTATATATCTAATTTATACCAAACCATCTACAAAGTTAGTTTTCATTTCAATCAACCACTTGATCTCACTTTCTTTGTTAAAATTTCTCTGAAATTCCAACAATATCCGCACCTATTTTCACATGTATCTAACCACATCAATGTCTAAAAGGTGAGAACATTATTGGAATTTCGGAGAAATTTTAGAAAGAAAGTGGAATCATGTGGTTTATGAGAATGAAAACTAACTTATAAGCTTTAAAAATAAGTTTTCCCAAACACCCTCTAGTTGATTTATTATTGTAAATTGAATAATATGAAATTATTTATTAAATATCTAACTTTTTCTTTTATTATTATTTGAAAAGGATGGTGTAAATTTATAAATAAAATCTGACTCAAAATAGATTAGAGAATAATTCATTGAGAGAAAAGAGAATGATGGTTAAACATTGAGAAAGACATGAGGAAGACCAAATACTAGTAACATAAGCGGGTAAATAAAACTTGATAATTAAATGGATAAGATATGCCAGTATTCATGCTTAATCCATTAATTTTACTAGTATCAAAGAACACCCAATTCTCCTAAATCATCTTTCAAATCTGAACAAATTCCAGATAATTATGAACTATTTTATAAATATTCTTTCTACTTCCAACCCTAGTCCTTATAATGAATTATTTTAATTACATATAATTAATTAATTGTTATCACGATTAAGCTAAACTATAATGACTCACTGCAAAAACAGAGTCCCGAGCAGCAACGGTTACAATATCAGCACAAGAAACCACATTCCCCAAGCAAACTGTATTAACCTCCATTTTGATTTGATCAATCACATCATAACCCTAACAGAGTTGTTATTGGGCCCCGCAGTCTTCTCTCCGTGAAAGTCGGAGTGTCGTCCAATAGAATCGATCCATCACAGCCACCGCAAACATATATCACATAGATAAGCTGCTGCAATGCAAGCAAACTAAAAGGTACACTCTAGATGAAAATTTCCGTCGAAATACGATTTTTATAGAGCAGCGGATTTTTCCATCTAGGATGAACTTTCCTAGTAGTAACAATCTCACGTTTCTGAAGCAATGCGTGAAAATGTAGCCTCAACAAGGATGCTCCCATCCTTGGGTCATCGTCGATTGCTCCCTCGGCGATATCATGATAATATCCAAAGCCTCCGGGCAAACTTCATCATAAAAATCCGGTGTAAGCTCAGCAAAAGCTATGGATTCTATGAAGGAGATAAGGAGAAAATTTTGAAGAACGTTTGAAGAATTGCCATGAGTGTGACCAAGTTTTCTTGACAAAGAGATAGGGAATGAGGTGTTTTTATAGGGAAAGAGACATGCATAGGGCTTGGTCTATTTCGTATTAGTATGTTACCAACTTCTAATTTTTAATAAACCTAATGTTGCCGTGTATTTGATTTTGAGAAGAAAGATCTAATGTAATGAGGTTTGGTTACAGTCCAAGTGATGTAAGTTGTCTAATTGATCATAAGCTCAAATAAGGTGGGGTCCATTATGTGATAAAAATACTACGTGTGGTAAATAGGTTGGACAATAGTGAGAAGGTGCATTAGACGCTTCTTGCTATGATTTGTTAGATTAATTGAATAACTTGAAACTTAATTCTCTTGTAAAATATCTTTACTCTAGTGCAAATGGTGGAAACCAGTTCTCCAATGCTTCATTGATAAGATTGATTCCCATCTATTTAATTCAAACATGGGGTTTGATCTAAAAGAGACATAATATGAGATTGAGTCAATATTAGATGAATAATTAGTTAAATAACCTTCAACTGATTATTCAGTTAATATTTTTGATCTTAATAGATTGTCTAGTCCTTACAACGCAATACATCAGTATCAGAACTAATAGTTCGATGAGTCTTTAGATGCTCTGTTTGCTTCGAGACTTCATTAGCATGTGTTAGGGCTCAAACTGGCACACATAAATCCTAATATTAATGCAGCGGTATAACTTGAACCAACACATATTAGAGTTTGTTTAGCAGCACATGCCGTCACATTTGGCCACACTTGACTCAAGTTTGACTATGTTCTTCTGCAAGACATTATCTCTATTAGCCATATGTGTTGGACTCGAGTTGATTGAATCTGAGCCAAGATGGAGATTAATTAACCACCAAAAGTAAACAAATTCTCCATGCAATTACAAGCAACTAACCAAACACATAACATTAATTAATCTCCCACAAACCAAGAAAACACCCCAACATTTTTTGTCTAATTAACTAACTTGTAAACCTACAATTCTCTCTAATCACTCCATCCTCACCCATCAAGGGACTCAAATTCCCCAACCTAATCATAGCCTCGCCAAAATCACCCCAAAACGCATCAACATTTTCACTATAGAATTGCACCAAATCCTCCACATCCCCTCCATCACCCTTGAACAACTCCTGGTCAGAATGCAGCAGCCCCCTCATCTGCACCAAATTACTATAGTACCCCTCATCGAAAACCAGCGCCGACTCGTCGTCGAGGCTGAAGAGGCCGTCGTCGTCGCCGGAGACCGGGCACCCGTCGCGGAGACCGGCGGCAAATGCGGGGTCGATGGAGGTCTCATTGTAGATGCGGGAGCGGAAGAGGAGGCAGCGGGCGAAGCCGATGGTGTGGGCCCCGGAGAGGGCGACGAGGTCGCGGGGGCCGAGGTTGTGGGATTGGAAGCTGGAGAGGAGGCCGGAGAGGGAGAGGAATGGGGAGGGGATGTTGGAGTTGGCGGCGTCGCGGCTCGCCGTGGTGGAGTCTCGGCGGCCGAGGAGGACTTGGTAGTATGGCCCTCCTAGCTGCATTATTTGTATTCGTTTAAAATCTTCGAATTTGAATTATAATTCTGTTTTTTCTGAATTTAAACTTGAATGTGAAATTATCTTTGAATAATATTCGTCGGATACCAGACTAGATTTGGGTGTTTGGGGTGGCTTATTTTTTGGTCAGATTAGCTTTTAAGCTAGTTTTTTTATTTCTATCTATTTGATAAAATACAAAATAAGTTAGCTTATAAGTCACATTTTAAAAAGCTGGTATACCTTAGCTTTTGAAAAACTAACTTATAAGCTCACCTAAATAAGCTAGGTTTGACCAAACAAATTACTATACTACCCAAACAATTTTTATAATATTTTTATCATAAAAGTCAAAACCACTAAAAGCTAGCATAACTTATAAGCTTTAAAAATAAGTTTTCCCAAACACCCTCTAGTTGATTTATTATTGTAAATTGAATAATATGAAATTATTTATTAAATATCTAACTTTTTCTTTTATTATTATTTGAAAAGGATGGTGTAAATTTATAAATAAAATCTGACTCAAAATAGATTAGAGAATAATTCATTGAGAGAAAAGAGAATGATGGTTAAACATTGAGAAAGACATGAGGAAGACCAAATACTAGTAACATAAGCGGGTAAATAAAACTTGATAATTAAATGGATAAGATATGCCAGTATTCATGCTTAATCCATTAATTTTACTAGTATCAAAGAACACCCAATTCTCCTAAATCATCTTTCAAATCTGAACAAATTCCAGATAATTATGAACTATTTTATAAATATTCTTTCTACTTCCAACCCTAGTCCTTATAATGAATTATTTTAATTACATATAATTAATTAATTGTTATCACGATTAAGCTAAACTATAATGACTCACTGCAAAAACAGAGTCCCGAGCAGCAACGGTTACAATATCAGCACAAGAAACCACATTCCCCAAGCAAACTGTATTAACCTCCATTTTGATTTGATCAATCACATCATAACCCCTAACAGAGTTGTTATTGGGCCCCGCAGTCTTCTCTCCCGTGAAAGTCGGAGTGTCGTCCAATAGAATCGATCCATCACAGCCCTGCAAACATATATCACATAGATAACTGCTGCAATGCAAGCAAACTAAAAGGTACACTCTAGATGAAAATTTCCGTCAGAAATACGATTTTTATAGAGCAACGGATTTTTCCATCTAGGATGAACTTTTCCTAGTAGTAACAATCTCACGTTTACGAAGCAATCGTGAAAATGTAGCCTCAACAAGGATGCTCCCATCCTTGGGTCATCGTCGATTGCTCCCTCGACGATATCCTTGATAATATCCAAAGCCTCCGGGCAAACTTCATCATAAAAATCCGGTGTAAGCTCAGCAAAAGCTATGGATTCTATGAAGGAGATAAGGAGAAAAATTTTGAAGAACGTTTGAAGAATTGCCATGAGTGTGACCAAGTTTTCTTGACAAAGAGATAGGGGAATGAGGTGTTTTTATAGGGAAAGAGACATGCATAGGGCTTGGTCTATTTCGTATTAGTATGTTACCAACTTCTAATTTTTTAATAAACCTAATGTTGCCGTGTATTTGATTTTGAGAAGAAAGATCTAATGTAATGAGGTTTGGTTACAGTCCAAGTGATGTAAGTTGTCTAATTGATCATAAGCTCAAATAAGGTGGGGTCCATTATGTGATAAAAAATACTACGTGTGGTAAATAGGTTGGACAATAGTGAGAAGGTGCATTAGACGCTTCTTGCTATGATTTGTTAGATTAATTGAATAACTTGAAACTTAATTCTCTTGTAAAAATATCTTTACTCTAGTGCAAATGGTGGAAACCAGTTCTCCAGTGCTTCATTGATAAGATTGATTCCCATCTATTTAATTCAAACATGGGGTTTGATCTAAAAGAGACATAATATGAGATTGAGTCCAATATTAGATGAATAATTAGTTAAATAACCTTCAACTGATTATTCAGTTAATATTTTTGATCTTAATAGATTGTCTAGTCCTTACAACTCAATATATCAGTATCAGAACTAATAGTTCGATGAGTCATTAGATGCTCTGTTTGCTTCGAGACTTCATTAGCATGTGTTAGGGCTCAAACTGGCACACATGAATCCTAATATTAATGCAGCGGTATAACTTGAACCAACACACATTAGAGTTTGTTTAGCAGCACATGCCGTCACATTTGGCCACACTTGACTCAAGTTTGACTATGTTCTTCTGCAAGACATTATCTCTATTAGCCATATGTGTTGGACTCGAGTTGATTGAATCTGAGCCAAGATGGAGATTAATTAGGATTGCATTGAAAATAAAATGAGAATTAGTCCCATATTGGAAGAATAGTTAGTTGAACACATACTTAACTTTGAAGTCATGACTCAACAAAAGAATTAATCTTTTTAAATTAATTTAAAGTGAAGTAAAAATAGTTAGTTGAGAAATTCTTAGATGCTCCATGAGTATACACCACACCACTAGGAGGAGGGTGGGCAGCACGAGAAAAAATATTTAATTCTATCATCTTCTAATTTACAAGTGATTTGTGTCACGTAGCATTTTTCTATTGATATAATATAGTGCTCATAAAGCACCGTAAGAATTTTTCCCGTTAAAGAGCCTTTGCAAATTAACACAACATTAGTTTCCACTGGGCAATCCAAAAGACAGTATAAAATTACCATGATCGTCAATCTCATAACTTACGGGGAGAAAGAACAACAATTAAGGATCATATTTATGAGGTTATCCATTATTATTATTATTATTATTATTATTATTATTATTATAATGATTATTACTATTTTGGAGGAATATCCATTATGTTTTAAAGGTTTCATTTTTCGGTGTGAACCAAAGAGATGCTTTAAACAATACTGGTTTATTTTCTAAAGAAAATTCCATACGTTGTGAATAATGACAAAGTCAACATAATTACTAGTTTGTAAGCCTCAATTAATGTGCAATAAATTGCTACATAATTTTGGGCAACATGACAATTACATGATGAAGGGTTCTGCTATGACTGTAGCTACAGTTAAACCAAGTCGCAGTTATTATATAAGCAACTATCACGGGTCACAAAAAGACTTTTTGCATCACAACAATTTCCGACTTTAACAATTTTGGATTCACCTACTTAAGATAGTTATATTATGCTTTTATTTATCTGAGAAAGTTTTCTAGTTTTATGACGGATCACTTTATCTAAAATCTAAAGTTGAAGAGCTAATGAGTCATGAAACTAATAATATGTACCAAACGAACATTAATATTTGTTTTTGGACCACCGGTAAAACCACCGGTTTTTTAATTTTGTTTGGAAAATCAGAGCGTGTCTAATTGGGCTATTGGGCTCTAAAGGTAGTCCATAAACCCCAAGCAAAGTGAGTCATGGATGTAGGGAGTCCTTGTTGGTTTCGAAATTGTTGGAGAATTAATGAAGGTCTAGGTGGTAATGAAGAGAGATCATACTTTTCGATATCTATTTATACTATATACAAATCTTTGTGAGGGTAGAAAAAGTGACCTTATTATTAAAATGTAGGATGTTGGAGAGTAATCAAACCCAATTTAGAGTTAATAGGCCTTAAATAGTTTCTAAGTATTGACCCTAACTCCTATATTAAATCCATACCTCTTTTTTATCTTATCTAATGTGGGATTATACTCACATATTGTAATCTTAACATCTCTTCCTGAATTTGTGAGTATAGTTCAATCTCTCAATCTTCTTACTAACTTGGTCTGAACTTTCACCACTTAACTTGTGGGCTAAACTATATATCACTCCTATGGGCCTTAATTTGTGAGTATAGTTCAATCTCTCAATCTTCTTACTAACTTGGTCAGAACTTTCACCACTTTACTTGTGGGCTAACCTTATCATATATCACTCCTACAGGCATCTCGTGGGTTAATTTGACTTGGTCTAACTCGACCTTATTCATTTTCCGACACCTTCGGACTTCACATTGGACTATAATTTTCTTTCTCTTTTTTAAATAAAATTAGACCTTAACCTTAGCTCTGATACCATTTGTTGGGAGTAATTGAGCTTCAATCTAGAGTTAATAGGCCTTAAATAGAGGTTAGAAAGCAAATTTAACTCAAAAGTTATATGTTGGGCGCGCGGACCGCTGAACCGCGAGAGAAACCACCACAAACGGAAAGCCAAAACACAATAAAGAGTAAAGACATCGAGATCGTGGTTCGCAAGTTGCCTACGTCCACTGGGTAAGGAGGGATTTTCACTAATAGAAAGAGAGAACAAACAAATTACAAGTTCTCACAAAGAAACCCTAAAACAAACCTCAATCTCTCAAAGATCTCCTCTCCAAAGATGCACAAACCCTCTAACGCCCAAAACGTGCTTCTTAACTTCCAAATAATCAGGTTTAGGGTTATATATAAACTAAGCGAACGGTTTAAAACCAAAACCGTGATTCTGACCGCTTCTTATTAGTCGACTACTACTGATTAGTCGACTAATACATCAGATTAGTCGACTACAATGATTAGTCGACTACTGCTCCCACCAAAACCTCGCCTGCCCACAGATTAGTCGACTACAATGCCTAGTAGTCGACTACTGCCCACCAAAACACGCTCGTCTCGCGCAGATTAGTCGACTACAATGCCTAGTAGTCGACTACTGAACCTGAAAAACTGTCTTGTGCATGTTTTTGTGCATGTTCTACAATTCTCCACCTCGTACATCATTTGATTTACCTCAAATTTTGGACGCACCAAGAACACCAAGAACATCTAGAGAGATCTCCATCACCAATCCAGCAATCCAATGCGCCACTACACCGGGCGCCACGCACTTCCACCGATCAAGCTCATCGTAGTTCACCTCAAATCATCTCCACCTTACCCATTACCAAGGGCCATGCCCTCTTGGGCGATCAACACGGTTGATATGAAGCAAGTCTAAGCAATGCTTAAACTTACTACCTGTGACCACCTTGGTTAACATGTCCGGGATTCTCATTCGTGTGCACCTTCATGAGAGAAATATCACCTTCCTCTATGACATCCCGCACAAAATGATACGACATCGATATGCTTGGTACGAGCATGATGAACCTGATTCTTCGCCAAGTGAATTGCACTCGATTTGTCACACCACAAGTTCACGTTTTCTGCCAATCCCCAAATCGTCTAGAAGACCCCATAACCACAAGGTTTCCTTCACTTCTCTGTCATGGCCATGTATTTCACCAGAGTAGAAAGTGCCATCAGAGTCTGTAACATCGACGCCAACTAACCGGAGCTCCATGTATCTTGAATACATAACGGTAGTAGATCGCCGTCTATCTAGATCGCCGCATAATCGTGAGTCCACAAACCCGCAATCGACATGTTTCTCCACCAAAACACGCATTCGTGACAACGGTACCCTTTAAGTACTGAGGACCCACTTCACCGCTTCCGGTCGCCTTTCCGATTCGCCATGAATCATCGACCACACTAACTGCTCGTGAAACTTTCACCACTTTACTTGTGGGCTAACGGATCATATACTCCCTCTGACGGGCATCGTGGGTTAATTTGATTTGGTCTAACTCGACCTTATTCATTTTCCGACACCTTCTGACTTCACATTGGACTATAATTTTCTTTCTCTTTTTTAAATAAAATTAGACCTTAACCTTAGCTCGATACCATTTGTTGGGAGTAATTGAGCTTCAATCTAGAGTTAATAGGCCTTAAATAGAGGTTAGAAAGCAAATTTAACTCAAAAGTTATATGTTGGTAGCGGACACGTGAACCGTCGAGAGAAACCACCACAAACGGAAAGCCAAAACACAATAAAAGAGTAAAGACCACGAGATTTACGTGGTTGACAAGTTGCCTACGTCCAGGGGTAAGGAGGATTTTCACTAATAGAAAGAGAATACAAATTAGGATTACAAGTTCTCACAAAGAAACCCTAAAACAAACCTCTCAATCTCTCAAAAGATCTCCTCTCCAAAGATGCACAAACCCTCTCAAAGGCGCTCCAAAGCGTGCTTAACTTCCAAATAATCGGGTTTAGGGTTATATATAAACTCTAAGCGAACGGTTTAAAACCAAAACCGCGTTAATCGCCAGATTATGCGACTACTGCATTAGTCGACTACAATACAGATTAGTCGACTACAATACAGATTAGTCGACTACAATACAGATTAGTCGACTACTCACGTTCCGGCCGAAAACGCTTTGCTCCGTGGATTAGTCGACTACAATGCCTGGTAGTCGACTACTGCGTTCCGACGAAAACACGCTTTACGTCGGCTGCAGATTAGTCGACTACAATGCCTGGTAATTCGACTCTTTAAGCGTCTTGTGCATGTTTTGTGCATGTTCTACAATTCTCCACCTCGTACATCATTTGATTTACCTCAAATTTTGGGCCGAACACGAACACCAAGAACATCTAGAGATCTCCATCGGCCAATCGGGCCAATCGGTAGCCGCCACTACAGCGGTACGCATTTTCCCTCAGGGGATCAAGCTCATCGTAGTTCACCTCAAATCATCTCCACCTTACCCATTACGCCCAGAAGGCCATGCCCTCTTGGGCGGATCAACCGCGGTTGATATGAAGCAAGTCTAAGCAATGCTTAAACTTACTACTGTGACCACCTTGGTTAACATGTCCGGGATTCTCATTCGTGTGCACCTTCATGAGAGAAATATCACCTTCCTCTATGACATCCCGCACAAAATGATACGACATCGATATGCTTGGTACGAGCATGATGAACTGATTCTTCGCCAAGTGAATTGCACTCATTTGTCACACCACAAGTTCACGTTTTCTGCTCAATCCCCAAATCGTCTAGAAGACCCCATAACCACGGTGCTTCCTTCACTCCCTCTGTCATGGCCATGTACTCGGCCTCTGTAGTAGAAAGTGCCCGCTGGCACCATGTATCGATCGCCAACTAACCGGAGCTCCATGTATCTTGAATACATAACCGGTAGTAGATCGCCGTCTATCTAGATCGCCCATAATCGAGTCCACAAACCCGTCAATCGACATGTTTCTCCACCAAAACAGACCCGTATCAGCGGTACCCTTTAAGTACTGAGGACCCACTTCACCGCTTCCCGGTCGCCTTTCCGGATTAATGAATCGCGACCACACGCAGCAGAAATATCGGGCGTGTACACACCATTGCATACATTAAAGCGCCAATTTGCACTAGCATAGGGAACACGCTCCGTAGCCTTCTCTTCCGTAGTGGGAGATTGATTACCGAAAGCCTAAAGTGTGGAGCCAATGGAGTCACCACCGACTTAGCACTTTGCATCCCGAACCTCGCGATCACCGCTCTATGTAGCCCTTCCGACTCAAGAACAATCGTCGATTCGCCCGCTCTCTTCTAATCTCCATACCCGTATTTTCCTAGCGGCACCCATGTCCTTCATCTCGAACTCTTCACCAAGTTGAGATTTGACCTATCTATCTCCACCACGCTCTTAGAAGTAATAAGCATGTCATCCACATACAAAGAAGATAGATAAAATTACCTCCATGAAGCTTCGAATGTAAACACAACAATCATGATCGCGGAAAACCCATGCTTCAAAGATGAAGGAGTCAAATCGCTTGTACCATCAGGAGATTGCTTTAATCCATACAAGGACTTCCTCAAACGACACACATGATTCTCCTTATCCTCAACCTTGTAGCCCTCGGGTTGATGCATGTAGATCTCTTCATCCAAGTCTCCGTGCAAGAAGGTCGTTTTAACATCGAAGTTGATCCACTCAAAATCACCATAAGCAACAATACTCAATAGCACCGAATAGATGTGTGTTTCACCACCGGAGAAAATATCTCATTGTAATCCACACCCTCTTTCTGCAAAACCCTTAGCCACTAGCCTCGCCTTGTATCTTACACCACCGAGCTCTGAAGATCTTCCTTTCTTTTATACACCCACTTACAACCAATAGCTTTTCTTCCTACGGGCAATGGGACCACCTCCCATGTTTGGTTCTTCAGAAGAGATTCCATCTCTTCCTCCATCATGACCAACCAACTCTCACTATCCTTGTCCCGAATAGCTTCCTTGAAGGAGACCGCTCGTCCTCCTCCACCGAGAGTCGTATTCAACCATATTAGCCTGCCCATAGTGCTTCAGGTTGATCAGCCCGACTTCAAAACATGCTCGCTTTGGCCTAGTGGAAGCCAAATTATCCTCGGTATTTGTTGTTGTAGTGCACGTGTATTTTCTGTGAACCTCCTCTGCTCAAGCTCATCATCTACGACTTCCCACTTGAGCGCGATTAGAACCTAGTTGGTCTTTAGGTTCTATTTCAATAACACGAGACTTAGAAGTCTCACCAGCCATAACACCATCATCCTTGGGCGCCCTAGCAATCATGGATTTCTCATCAAAGGTAACATCCTGCTGACCGAACTTTGAATCTTCCGTACACCAAAGGCGATAGCCTTTTCATGCATATCCAAGAATATTGCCTTCTTGGCCCTCGCGTCAAGCTTTCCGTTGGCGTGATAGTAGGCGTACATCCGAAATTCGGCTATCATAATCACGCATGCTCCTGACCACACCTAGGGTGTATCACCATCAATGTCGAATGTGGTGAACGGTTCACAATGTAACAAGTGCATAGCCCGCCGCCCACCATTATTCGTTGCCCATCACATAGATGCGCTACTGCTTTCTCTGCGGTGTTGGTTCGATCTCCGCTGACCCCATTACTGGCGTGGTGTAGACGGCTGTCGGTGTCGAACAATTCCCTCGATCACGAGAACTCCTGCAGTCGATCCTAATCTAGTATTTCAAGTTCAGCTCTCATTCTACGTCTGATATGTTTCAACCTTGGTTTTAAAACAATAGAAGGCCTTACGTAGAAAAATCAATCAACTCTATCCCTAGCCCCATTTCACCTAGTTTGAACACGATACAACTAATTTTGTTTATAATATTATATTTATTATGAGTAACAATAGGATATAACCTCTTATTATGATAAGACTTAACCTCCTAATCGTGATAGACCTGTTAGAGTATAGAATTATAAGCCTCAAACCTCATTGCTTTAGAGTTTTAATGCAGTGGCAAGGTCCTTTTACATAATATTAGAGCAACCCTGATTCAAATCCTAGTGGTCACAAACTTATAATGATGTTTTTTTAAAAATTGATACCGCTGCCTAACTTCAGGCTTTCAGCCATAAAAAGGAAGTTGAATCTCTCTCTATTTCTCTCTCTCATCAACATTCACGTAGAGAACTTGCAATATCATTATTATTCTAACTAATCTCATTTCTCCCAAAAATTTGCGAACAGTGACTATGATGGGCTTGTTCCTAGCATCAGGTGGAGTGACAAGCAACATGATAGTGTACCTAATAGAAGAGTACAACATAAAAAGCATCGACGCTGCTCAAATCAACAACATCATCTTCGGATGTGTCACTCTTTCGCCGGTCGCCGGAGCCATAATCTCCGATGCCTTCTTCGGCTGCCTCCCTGTCATCGCCTTCTCTACTTTTATCAGCTTTCTGGTAAACAAACTAGGGTCTTATCACTTAATAAGAGTTTATATTTAGCTGAGTAATATGAAAAAACTACGCAATGAAGATCATAGCTAGAGTTTGGTCGACAGAAAACAGAGCTGCAAAAGGCCGTAGTTCCATAAATAATATAAAGGGGGAACAAATAGTGTCAATTTTATCAGGTTGTATATGGGTTTAACTCACAAATTGTAATTATTTTACAATGAAAGTTAACCAAAGGGGTAATTGCACATAAACCCCCTGTACTGTCTTGTTTGAACTTACAACCCTTGTAATTCCATTATCGCCCAAGGGTTAAGTTCTTTTGGCTCTTTTACCCTCAGCTAAACTCACTAAGTTCACGCAAGGGGAGTATTTGACAAAATTTGACCAGGGTAAAGAGTCAAAAAAATTAACCTAGGAGGTCTAACCACAATAATGAATCTACATGAATAGGAAGATCAAGACAGAGAAATTGCAAGGGATCTACGTTTACAATTGCATGTATTGGGACAAAGGGCAAATCCAACAATTTTAGCAGCCAATAAAATATTGGATTTGAGTCTTTGACTCGCAAGGAGCATTTGTTACATTTACAATTGCGACATGCAGAACATGCCTCCGATAAGTTGTTATGTTTTCAAATGCAGTCACTGGTGCTTTTCACTCTAACTGCCACGATCAAATCTCTGAGGCCAGCATCATGCTCACCACTCGGATCCAACAATTGTGAATCACCATCAGTTACCCAATTAGCAACACTATATACAGCTGTCGCCCTGTTATCGATCGGAACAGGCGGAACCCAGTTCAATGCCATGACATTGGGCGCGGACCAATTCGACAGGTCCAAAGACCAAGAGTCGTTCTTCAATTGGTACTTCATCGTCATGTACTCTTCAATGATCATAAGCTCGACTGTGATTGTCTATGTTCAAGATAGTGTTAGCTGGGGACTAGGGTTTGCGATTTGTATGGTTGCTAACGGTGTGAGTTTGGGTATGTTGGTGATGGGAGTGAAGTATTACCGCCGCCCACCATTCGTTGCCCAATCACGCATAAGATCGCATACCACCGCTTCTCCCCGGTGTTGTTCGGCTCACGAATTACCCTCATGGTGTAGACTGACGTCGGTGTCGAACAATTCCCTCGATCCGCAGAACTCCTTGAAAGCACCATCGTATACTGCATGCGGTTATCGGATCTCGGCGTCTTCAATTTCTTTCTGTCTGTTCTCAACCATTGTTCTCCACTTCTTGAATGTCTCGAACACCTCATTCTTGTGCTTCGAAAGTAAATCCAAGCATACCTAGAATAATCATCTATAAGCGAGACATAATACACGGAACCACCCTTGGAAGTTGTCCGTGGGACCCCAAACATCCGTGTGCACATAATCTAGTATCCCTCGCTCTTAGACTTGCTGCTCGGAAACTTGACCCTGTGACTTTCCATACACACAATCCTCGCAAAAATCCATGCTAGGTTCCTTGATTTTTCGCCAGACCCTCTTTACCAAGCGAACTAGACCCTTCTCGACATATGCCCAAGCCGCCTATGCCATAACCGTGTGCTCACATGGGTCTCCACCACTTTCCGGTTCCAACCCTTGCATCTCCCCACACCGCATCTCGAGAGAGTATATAGATTACCGTGGACGAACACCCTTCATCACTACTAAGGAACCACGAACAACCTTCTTCACTCCGTTTTCCGTCACAATCCCGCAACCACCGGAGTCCAAAGCACCAAGCGAGATAAGATTCTTCCGCAAGTCGGGAACATGCCTCACATCCGTCAAGGTTCGAACCACTCCATCATGCATCTTGATTTTGATATTACCTAGCCCCATTGTTTTACAAGCATGGTTATTCCCCATCAATACAGTTCCACCATCAATGCCTCGTAGGTAGTAAACCACTTCCTATTTGGACACATATGGTAAGAGCAACCGAATCAAGTATCCACTTCCGGAGATATCCTCGCCACCCGCGACATAGCATTCCTTATCGCTCCCTTCCTCGAAGCGTGGCTTCGCTTCTTCCTTGCCCTCTCCTCTCGGTCTTGTTGTTGTTCTTCTTTCCACCTACTCTCTTATTTGGACGGTCGACTTTGAAATGCCCGCTTCACGCGCGAAACATCCTTTCATCCTTTTCCCATAAGAGGTCTTGATTTAGATCTAGACTTTTCTCCCTTGCCTTTTCCTCGCTCATTGCTCCTTCCTCTTGCAAACAATCCTGCGCTTGTTCCTTGTTATCGCAAGCCATGTCACTAGTTGCAATCTTCAGAAGATCGTCCGCTAGAAGTGCCGTTCTAGTCTCATCCATCTTCAAATTTTCTCCCACAAGCATCGGTGTTTGCACGAGTTCTCATAAGACTTCTAAGAGAGTAGTAGTAGAAGCGCTGATCCTCGTCTCCTACTTTAACATCTATGTCTTTCAAATCTGATATGATCCTATCAAACTTGTTGATGTGTTCGGATTGATGAGCCCTCCTCCATCTTGCAAGTATACAATTTGGATTTTAAGTAGATCCGGTTAGTTAGACTCTTCGTCATGAAGGTACCCTCTAACTTCTTCCACACGCCCATGGCCGTTTCCTCTCCATCTACCAAAGCTACATCCCTCTCAAGGCATAGGATAATCGCCTGCGTTTCCGTGATCCAACTCCTCCCAATCCTCACCGACATATCCTTGTTCTTCTTCTCCTTTCCATCCAAAGCCTTGTGCAATTTTTGCGAAATTAGAAAGTTTTTCATCGCATCCTCCAATAGGAAAAGTCGTTCTTCCCATTGAACTTTTCAATCTCGAATTTTCCCACTTTGGTGATTCTTGGTTGGCGCCATCCTCTGTTTGTCTTCGTGAATCCGCTTCTCGGGAATCACCGAACACCCCTCAAATTAGAAATTACACCACTTCCAATCTGAACAATAGCTCGATACCAATTGTTGGTAGCGGACCGGAACCGTCGAGAGAAACCACCACAAGCGGAAAGCCAAAACACAATAAAAGAGTAAAGACACGAGATTTACGTGGTTGACAAGTTGCCTACGTCCACGGGATAAGGAGGGGGGATTTTCACTAATAGAAAGAGAGAATACAAATTAGGATTACAAGTTCTCACAAAGAAACCCTAAAAACAAACCTCTCAATCTCTCAAAAGATCTCCTCTCCAAAGATGCACAAAACCCTCTCAAAGGCTGCTCCAAAACGTGCTTCTTAACTTCCAAATAATCAGGTTTAGGGTTATATATAAACTCTAAACGAACCGGGTTTAAAACCAAAACCCGTATTCGGAATCTGCCCAGATTAGTCGACTACTGCTTCAGATTAGTCGACTAATACACTGTAGATTAGTCGACTACAATACAGATTAGTCGACTACTCGTTCCCACCGAAAACGCTTTCGTCATTGCGAGATTAGTCGACTACAATGCCTAGTAGTCATTACTGTTCCGACCGAAACCGCTTTCGTCCGCTGCAGATTAGTCGACTACAATGCCTAGTAGTCGACTACTCTGTTCCCAGCCCGAAAACCTGCTTTCTGTCCGCTGCAGATTAGTCGACTACAATGCCTAGTAGTCGACTACTGAACCTGAAAACTGTCTTGTGCATGTTTTTGTGCATGTTCTACAATATAGCTAGCCCCAACTCCTATTTTATAACCATGACTCTTTCTTATTCTATCCAATACGGGACTATACTCACATATTGATAACCTCAATAGAGGATACAATAATAATAAGTAGATGCATAAAAGATAAAGCTACTTATTTTAATAAACTCTTATTATTTTGATCACGTGCATTATGCACTTGTTTTTTGTCCTAGAAATACTATAGATAAATATTAAACAATTATGATATATTTAAGATGCAGGTCCGAGAACTATTTAGATAGAAGTTCAATATAATTTGCACGTACATTTGCGCGTGCCAATATACTAGTTTTGTGTACATATCACATTAATTATTTTGATGTTCTGTAGTTAGGATAGGATGAATTAAGACACTTATGGTATTTACAATTGCATCATACTAAATAACCCGTACAGTAACTGATCAACAAGCAATTATACAAATTGCGAAGCATGTCATTACTTAGTTTTTATGCATAAGGAACAAATTATTGGATTGTTCTTTACTACGCTGATGATATTCTCGTCATTTCTCGAGGTTTAAACTTTATCCTTTATGAGTTTGAATCTCCTGTGCGGCATGTCATTGCTTTCCAATTTTAATTTTTAAGATGATATTAAGATGCTCGACTTCATTTGATCAGAACGATAAATAAATAAATAAAAAATAATAATAAAAATAAGAATAATCGAGCACCTTAATATCATAGGAACCAGAAGGCCCAAATATCATAGGGATGAATATGTTTCTTTTCAGAACCACCCCTATAAGCGGGTGATTTTCAACCTTTAATGGGTTACATGAAATGTCATTTTTGCCCCTCAATCCAACCCATCTAAGGTTAGAAACCATCTACTCACATGTGGGTGGTTCTCAGAGTAAATGTACTCATGTATAGCCAAATATCTTTGTTTAAAAAGAAGTTTTAAAAAGTAAAGAATAGAACACATTGGAATTGTATACAAGTGGAGCTTTTGAGAAAGAAGATTTGGATCTTTCGTAAGGTCTTAATAAAACTCTCGATCATGCATAACTACATTACAAAACTCTAACCTAACAACCTAGCTCAGAAAAAGATAATATACGAACCTAAATCATACTTAATGTACCATGCATAATCATATTTCAAAAAATCTAATGCAACTACCGGGCATAGAAAAAGATAATGTGCAAACTTAAACGATATACTTAATCTACCATGCATTATAATTATTGAATGTGACATGATATTCCACTCGGCTATCAATCATTGATGCATTATTTCAGAATATCCCTTTGCAAAACTCTTCTTTTTTAAAGTGCCAACCCAAATTAGTATACTTTATTTCATTTGAATCTCACTGAAGATCTCTCCGTACATTTAATAAAGAAAATGAAATCTTGCCAGCAAAGTCACTACGCATTTGAATGCGCTTTGCATGGCACTATATATGAAAATTAATTTTCCTACCCTTCTAGTTTCTTATCTTTATTTCATAAGCTACCTCATGCATTTTAAACTTAGGTTTTTTTAGGTATCGGTTCCTTAAATCTTTCATATTTTGAAACTAGTCCCTCAAATCATTGAAATTGCTATATTGTTATTACTGTTAATTCTAAGGACGAGAATGTCTGAATCAGCACTGAAAAAAGGTGAAAATCGAAAAAGTTTGTTTAAACTAGCAATTTTTTCTGAGGGACTATATAATGGAGCTAGTGAAGCTCAAAAAGTGAAATTTTAAAAAATGAAGGGGTTATGTCCATATTTTCCCCCTTGTATATATATGGTTGCACTCCAAAGTCTCAAAAAAAAAACAGGGAGATCATGGGAAACAATGAAACTGAAGATCCTCAAGGGACTACTGGCTCAAAGGAAGGGGGCTGGATCACCTTTCCCTTCCTCTCAGGTCTCTCTCTCTCTCTCAACCCCATTGAAGGCGATGGAAAGAACCAGCTTTCTTTATTGATCGAGAAAACCTGCACTGTCGACCCTAATCTAGTCTTTCAAGTTCAGTTCTCACATTCTACGTTTGATATGTTTCAACCTTGGTTTATAACAATATATAGAAGGCCTTACGTAGAAAAATCAATCAACTCTATCCCTAGCCCCATTTCACCTAGTTTGAACACGCGATACAACTAATTTTGTTTATTATATTATATTTATTATGAATAACAATAGGATATAACCTCTTATTATGATAAGACTTGAGTAAAATAAGATATAACCTCTTATTATGATAAGACTTAACCTCCTAATCGTGATAGACCCGTTAGAGTATAGAATTATAAGCCTCAAACCTCATTGCTTTAGAGTTTTAATGCAGCCTGAAGGCCCTTTACGTGATATCGTAGCAACTCGATTCAAATCCTATGGTCACAAACTTATAATAATGTTTTTAAAAATGATACCACGCCTAACTTCGGGCTTTCACCACAAAAGGAAGTTGAATCTCTCTCTATATCTCTCACTCATCAACATTCACGTAGAGAACTTGCAATATCATTATTATTCTAACTAATCTCATTTCTCCCAAATATTTGCGAACAGTGACTATGATAGGCTTGTTCCTAGCATCAGGTGGAGTGACAAGCAACATGATAGTGTACCTAATAGAAGAGTACAACATAAAAAGCATCGACGCTGCTCAAATCAACAACATCATCTTCGGATGTGTCACTCTTTCGCCGGTCGCCGGAGCCATAATCTCCGATGCCTTCTTCGGCTGCCTCCCTGTCATCGCCTTCTCTACTTTTATCAGCTTTCTGGTAAACAAACTAGGGTCTTATCACTTAATAAGAGTTTATATTTAGCTGAGTAATATGAAAAACTACGCAATGAAGATCATAGCTAGAGTTTGGTCGACAGAAAACAGAGCTGCAAAGGCCGTAGTTCCATAAATAATATAAAGGGGAACAAATAGTGTCAATTTTATCAGGTTGTATATGGGTTTAACTCACAAATTGTAATTATTTTACAATGAAAGTTAACCAAAGGGGTAATTGCACATAAACCCCCTGTACTGTCTTGTTTGAACTTACAACCCTTGTAATTCCATTATCGCCCAAGGGTTAAGTTCTTTTGGCTCTTTTACCCTCAGCTAAACTCACTAAGTTCACGCAAGGGGAGTATTTGACAAAATTTGACCAGGGTAAAGAGTCAAAAAAATTAACCTAGGAGGTCTAACCACAATAATGAATCTACATGAATAGGAAGATCAAGACAGAGAAATTGCAAGGGATCTACGTTTACAATTGCATGTATTGGGACAAAGGGCAAATCCAACAATTTTAGCAGCCAATAAAATATTGGATTTGAGTCTTTGACTCGCAAGGAGCATTTGTTACATTTACAATTGCGACATGCGAACATGCCTCCGATAAGTTGTTATGTTTTCAAATGCAGTCACTGGTGCTTTTCACTCTAACTGCCACGATCAAATCTCTGAGGCCAGCATCATGCTCACCACTCGGATCCAACAATTGTGAATCACCATCAGTTACCCAATTAGCAACACTATATACGTATGCATCTGTTATCGATCGAACAAAGGAACCCAGTTCAATGCCATGACATTGGGCGCGGACCAATTCGACAGGTCCAAAGACCAAGAGTCGTTCTTCAATTGGTACTTCATCGTCATGTACTCTTCAATGATCATAAGCTCGACTGTGATTGTCTATGTTCAAGATAGTGTTAGCTGGGGACTAGGGTTTGCGATTTGTATGGTTGCTAACGGTGTGAGTTTGGGTATGTTGGTGATGGGAGTGAAGTATTACCGTCGGCCAAAGGCGAAAGGTAGCCCTTTTACGGGCTTGGCACGGGTTGTTGTTGCAGCGGTTAAGAAAAGAAAAGTTACGGTGAGAGTTGAGGGTCCACTGAATTATCACTATGGGACAGGTGAAGAGCCCAAGTCGTCGTCAATACAAGTACCAAGTTCAAGTTTCAGGTATGGATTTAAAAAAAGTGGATTAAAGACTGTTTGGTTGCAATTTTTAGAGGAAACGGTGGAATTGTGGGGTCTATATCAACTTTTCATACTTTATCTGGTTGAATTAAGCAGTTTTCAGCTCATGACTGACATTTCTTGTCACAGATTCTTAAACAAAGCCGCAGTAATCAACGAAGGAGACACCAACACAGACGACTCCATCACAAACCCATGGAGATTATGCACAGTAGAACAAGTAGAGGATCTCAAAACTCTCATTCGGATATCACCAATGTGGGCTTCTTCTTTGTTCCTCAGCATCTCATTAGGCATCCAAAGTAGCCTCACTGTCCTTCAAGCACTCACTATGGACCGGACCGTTGGCCGTCGTTTCACCATTCCGGCAGGCTCCATAATCGTCGCATCCCTCACCACCGTCGCTGTTGTTCTTCCTCTTATCGACCGAACCCTAATTCCTATGTGTCAAAAGCTCATCAGAAGAACACCGACGCCCCTTCAGCGTATAGGGCTTGGGCATGTACTCAATGCGTTATCGATGATGCTCTCGGCCTTGGTTGAACGAAAGCGAGCCTCACTTGTGGTAAGGTCTCTCCACTGCATCACAACTCTGAAGTTACGATGAGAGTTAAAAGAGTTATAGGTTCACATTCGGACTAATTGCACTTTAATATCCTAAATTTAGGTATTTAACCGCGTTGAAAATAAAAACACTAAATAACTTCTTCATCTTTCCAACACAGAAGCATTGAAACTTAACATTGAACCGTAGCCAAAGCAATCTCTGGTTAGCAGTACTCACAGCAAATTTGAATGAAAATCGTAAATGGAAGATATTAATGTTAAAAAACAGGTGAAACCCTAATGTATTATTTGGACATATTTAAAATTCAGGGATCAAAGTTCAAAACACGAAACTTTAAAGTGCAATCAACTCTTTACAATCTAACATAACCACGCAGTCCTTTTAATCATGGATTCATACATCAATATATTTTTTGTATTAAATTTGCTTGAAATGAATGGTCGGTCAGATTTGAACCTAAGTTACCATGTTAAAGTTCATTACACTGCATCAAGACTCCGAAATTAGGATAAGAACTGATGATTATAATTTTATATTCTAACAGGTATACGATCACGCAAACAGAAACCCTGAGCCAATCGTTCCAATGTCGGTGCTCTGGCTGGTGGTCCCGCTGGCGGTTGTAGGGCTCGGCCAGGCGCTGCATTTCCCCGGCCAGGTTGCTCTCTACTATCAGGAGTTCCCTAAATCACTGAAGAGCACAGCTACAGGAGTTGTTGCTTTGCTTATTGGTATTGGATTTTATGCAAGCACTGCTGTGATTGATTTGGTGAGGAAATTTACTTCATGGCTTCCGGATGATATAAATGAGTCTAGATTGGATAATGTGTTTTGGATGCTGGCTGTTGTCGGAGCAATCAACTTTGGATTATTTGTGTTATGTGCGAGAGTGTATGAGTATCAGAGTAGAGAAATACAGAAGGAAGATACTCCCAATGACAACACAGTTGAATGATGTTTTGAAGTGTGTATCTTGTGTGTAATATGTTTGGCTTCAAAAATTGTCAGTGTTTGTTAGTTGTGTACTTTGCTTTAGTACGGAAAACATCATTTGAAGAGTGTTACTTCGTAGATAAATATATGAGTATCAATTTTCGGTCTATTTCGAGTCTCTTTCAACTCAATAAAAAGCCTTGTGCAATTTTGCGAAATTAGAAAGTTTTCATCGCATCCTCCAATAGGAAAAGTCGTTCTTCCCATTGAACTTTTCAATCTCGAATTTTCCCACTTTGGTGATTCTTGGTTGGCGCCATCCTCTGTTTGTCTTCGTGAATCCGCTTCTCGGGAATCACCGAACACCCCTCAAATTAGAAATTACACCACTTCCAATCTGAACAATAGCTCGATACCAATTGTTGGAATGGACGGAACCGTCGAGAGAAACCACCACAAGCGGAAAGCCAAAACACAATAAAAGAGTAAAGACACGAGATTTCGTGGTTGACAAGTTGCCTACGTCCACGGGATAAGGAGGGATTTTCACTAATAGAAAGAGAGAATACAAATTAGGATTACAAGTTCTCACAAAGAAACCCTAAAACAAACCTCTCAATCTCTCAAAGATCTCCTCTCCAAAGATGCACAAAACCCTCTCAAAGGCTGCTCCAAAGCGTGCTTCTTAACTTCCAAATAATCGGGTTTAGGGTTATATATAAACTCTAAGCGAACCGGGTTTAAAACCAAAACCCGTATTGAATCTGCCAGTTAGTCGACTACAATGCCTAGTAATTAGACTACAATGCCTAGTAATTAGACTACAATGCCTGGTAGTCGACTACTCGTTCCGACCGAAACACGCTACGTCATTGCAGATTAGTCGACTACAATGCCTAGTAATTAGACTACAATGCCTAGTAATTAGACTACAATGCCTAGTAATTAGACTACAATGCCTGGTAGTCGACTACTTTCTGTTCCGGCCAAACACGCTTTACGTCATTGCAGATTAGTCGACTACAATGCCTAGTAATTAGACTCTGGCGTCTTGCATGTTTTGTGCATGTTCTACAATATAGCTAGCCCCAACTCCTATTTTATAACCATGACTCTTTCTTATTCTATCCAATGTGGGACTATACTCACATATTGATAACCTCAATAGAGGATACAATAATAATAAGTAGATGCATAAAAGATAAAGCTACTTATTTTAATAAACTCTTATTATTTTGATCCGTGCATTATGCACTTGTTTTTGTCCTAGAAATACTATAGATAAATATTAAACAATTATGATATATTTAAGATGCAGGTCCGAGAACTATTTAGATAGAAGTTCAATATAATTTGCACGTACATTTGCGTGTGCCAATATACTAGTTTTGTGTACATATCACATTAATTATTTTGATGTTCTGTAGTTAGGATAGGATGAATTAAGACACTTATGGTATTTACAATTGCATCATACTAAATAACCCGTACAGTAACTGATCAACAAGCAATTATACAAATTGCGAAGCATGTCATTACTTAGTTTTTTATGCATAAGGAACAAATTATTGGATTGTTCTTTACTACGCTGATGATATTCTCGTCATTTCTCGAGGTTTAAACTTTATCCTTTATGAGTTTGAATCTCCTGTGCGGCATGTCATTGCTTTCCAATTTTAATTTTAAGATGATATTAAGATGCTCGACTTCATTTGATCAGAACGATAAATAAATAAATAAAAATAATAATAAAAATAAGAATAATCGAGCACCTTAATATCATAGGAACCGAGAAGGCCCAAATATCATAGGGATGAATATGTTTCTTTTCAGAACCACCCTATAAGCGGGTGATTTTCAACCTTTAATGGGTTACATGAAATGTCATTTTGCCCCTCAATCCAACCCATCTAAGGTTAGAAACCATCTACTCACATGTGGGTGGTTCTCGAGTAAATGTACTCATGTATAGCCAAATATCTTTGTTTAAAAGAAGTTTTAAAAAGTAAAGAATAGAACACATTGGAATTGTATACAAGTGGAGCTTTTGAGAAAGAAGATTTGGATCTTTCGTAAGGTCTTAATAAAACTCTCGATCATGCATAACTACATTACAAAACTCTAACCTAACAACCTAGCTCAGAAAAGATAATATACGAACCTAAATCATACTTAATGTACCATGCATAATCATATTTCAAAATCTAATGCAACTACCGGGCATAGAAAAGATAATGTGCAAACTTAAACGATATACTTAATCTACCATGCATTATAATTATTGAATGTGACATGATATTCCACTCGGCTATCAATCATTGATGCATTATTTCAGAATATCCCTTTGCAAAACTCTTCTTTTTAAAGTGCCAACCCAAATTAGTATACTTTATTTCATTTGAATCTCACTGAAGATCTCTCCGTACATTTAATAAAGAAAATGAAATCTTGCCAGCAAAGTCACTACGCATTTGAATGCGCTTTGCATGGCACTATATATGAAAATTAATTTTCCTACCCTTCTAGTTTCTTATCTTTATTTCATAAGCTACCTCATGCATTTTAAACTTAGGTTTTTTAGGTATTGGTTCCTTAAATCTTTCATATTTTGAAACTAGTCCCTCAAATCATTGAAATTGCTATATTGTTATTACTGTTAATTCTAAGGACGAGAATGTCTGAATCAGCACTGAAAAAGGTGAAAATCGAAAAGTTTGTTTAAACTAGCAATTTTTCTGAGGGACTATATAATGGAGCTAGTGAAGCTCAAAAGTGAAATTTTAAAAAATGAAGGGGTTATGTCCATATTTTCCCCTTGTATATATATGGTTGCACTCCAAAGTCTCAAAAAACAGGAGATCATGGGAAACAATGAAACTGAAGATCCTCAAGGGACTACTGGCTCAAAGGAAGGGGCTGGATCACCTTTCCCTTCCTCTCAGGTCTCTCTCTCTCTCTCTCAACCCCATTGAAGGCGATGGAAAGAACCAGCTTTCTTTATTGATCGAGAAAACCTGCACTGTCGACCTAATCTAGTCTTTCAAGTTCAGTTCTCACATTCTACGTTTGATATGTTTCAACCTTGGTTTATAACAATATATAGAAGGCCTTACGTAGAAAAATCAATCAACTCTATCCCTAGCCCCATTTCACCTAGTTTGAACACGATACAACTAATTTTGTTTATTATATTATATTTATTATGAATAACAATAGGATATAACCTCTTATTATGATAAGACTTCGAGTAAAAATAAGATATAACCTCTTATTATGATAAGACTTAACCTCCTAATCGTGATAGACCCGTTAGAGTATAGAATTATAAGCCTCAAACCTCATTGCTTTAGAGTTTTAATGCAGTTGCAAGGTCCTTTTACATGATATCAGAGCAACTCAGATTCAAATCCTATTGGTCACAAACTTATAATAATGTTTTTTTAAAAATTGATACCGCTGCCTAACTTCAGGCTTTCAGCCACAAAAAGGAAGTTGAATCTCTCTCTATATCTCTCACTCATCAACATTCACGTAGAGAACTTGCAATATCATTATTATTCTAACTAATCTCATTTCTCCCAAATATTTGCGAACAGTGACTATGATAGGCTTGTTCCTAGCATCAGGTGGAGTGACAAGCAACATGATAGTGTACCTAATAGAAGAGTACAACATAAAAAGCATCGACGCTGCTCAAATCAACAACATCATCTTCGGATGTGTCACTCTTTCGCCGGTCGCCGGAGCCATAATCTCCGATGCCTTCTTCGGCTGCCTCCCTGTCATCGCCTTCTCTACTTTTATCAGCTTTCTGGTAAACAAACTAGGGTCTTATCACTTAATAAGAGTTTATATTTAGCTGAGTAATATGAAAAAACTACGCAATGAAGATCATAGCTAGAGTTTGGTCGACAGAAAACAGAGCTGCAAAAGGCCGTAGTTCCATAAATAATATAAAGGGGGAACAAATAGTGTCAATTTTATCAGGTTGTATATGGGTTTAACTCACAAATTGTAATTATTTTACAATGAAAGTTAACCAAAGGGGTAATTGCACATAAACCCCCTGTACTGTCTTGTTTGAACTTACAACCCTTGTAATTCCATTATCGCCCAAGGGTTAAGTTCTTTTGGCTCTTTTACCCTCAGCTAAACTCACTAAGTTCACGCAAAGTATTTGACAAAATTTGACCAGGGTAAAGAGTCAAAAAATTAACCTAGGAGGTCTAACCACAATAATGAATCTACATGAATAGGAAGATCAAGACAGAGAAATTGCAAGGGATCTACGTTTACAATTGCATGTATTGGGACAAAGGGCAAATCCAACAATTTTAGCAGCCAATAAAATATTGGATTTGAGTCTTTGACTTCATAAGGAGCATTTGTTACATTTACAATTGCGACATGCAGAACATGCCTCCGATAAGTTGTTATGTTTTCAAATGCAGTCACTGGTGCTTTTCACTCTAACTGCCACGATCAAATCTCTGAGGCCAGCATCATGCTCACCACTCGGATCCAACAATTGTGAATCACCATCAGTTACCCAATTAGCAACACTATATACGGTATGCATACATTATCGATCGAACAGTGAACCCGATTCAATGCCATGACATTGGGCGCGGACCAATTCGACAGGTCCAAAGACCAAGAGTCGTTCTTCAATTGGTACTTCATCGTCATGTACTCTTCAATGATCATAAGCTCGACTGTGATTGTCTATGTTCAAGATAGTGTTAGCTGGGGACTAGGGTTTGCGATTTGTATGGTTGCTAACGGTGTGAGTTTGGGTATGTTGGTGATGGGAGTGAAGTATTACCGTCGGCCAAAGGCGAAAGGTAGCCCTTTTACGGGCTTGGCACGGGTTGTTGTTGCAGCGGTTAAGAAAAGAAAAGTTACGGTGAGAGTTGAGGGTCCACTGAATTATCACTATGGGACAGGTGAAGAGCCCAAGTCGTCGTCAATACAAGTACCAAGTTCAAGTTTCAGGTATGGATTTAAAAAAAGTGGATTAAAGACTGTTTGGTTGCAATTTTTTTAGAGGAAACGGTGGAATTGTGGGGTCTATATCAACTTTTCATACTTTATCTGGTTGAATTAAGCAGTTTTCAGCTCATGACTGACATTTCTTGTCACAGATTCTTAAACAAAGCCGCAGTAATCAACGAAGGAGACACCAACACAGACGACTCCATCACAAACCCATGGAGATTATGCACAGTAGAACAAGTAGAGGATCTCAAAACTCTCATTCGGATATCACCAATGTGGGCTTCTTCTTTGTTCCTCAGCATCTCATTAGGCATCCAAAGTAGCCTCACTGTCCTTCAAGCACTCACTATGGACCGGACCGTTGGCGTCGTTTCACCATTCCGGCAGGCTCCATAATCGTCGCATCCCTCACCACCGTCGCTGTTGTTCTTCCTCTTATCGACCGAACCCTAATTCCTATGTGTCAAAAGCTCATCAGAAGAACACCGACGCCCCTTCAGCGTATAGGGCTTGGGCATGTACTCAATGCGTTATCGATGATGCTCTCGGCCTTGGTTGAACGAAAGCGAGCCTCACTTGTGGTAAGGTCTCTCCACTGCATCACAACTCTGAAGTTACGATGAGAGTTAAAAGAGTTATAGGTTCACATTCGGACTAATTGCACTTTAATATCCTAAATTTAGGTATTTAACCGCGTTGAAAATAAAAACACTAAATAACTTCTTCATCTTTCCAACACAGAAGCATTGAAACTTAACATTGAACCGTAGCCAAAGCAATCTCTGGTTAGCAGTACTCACAGCAAATTTGAATGAAAATCGTAAATGGAAGATATTAATGTTAAAAAACAGGTGAAACCCTAATGTATTATTTGGACATATTTAAAATTCAGGGATCAAAGTTCAAAACACGAAACTTTAAAGTGCAATCAACTCTTTACAATCTAACATAACCACGCAGTCCTTTTAATCATGGATTCATACATCAATATATTTTTTGTATTAAATTTGCTTGAAATGAATGGTCGGTCAGATTTGAACCTAAGTTACCATGTTAAAGTTCATTACACTGCATCAAGACTCCGAAATTAGGATAAGAACTGATGATTATAATTTTATATTCTAACGGTATCACGATCCATAAGCGAAACCGAGCCAATCGTTCCAATGTCGGTGCTCTGGCTGGTGGTCCCGCTGGCGGTTGTAGGGCTCGGCCAGGCGCTGCATTTCCCCGGCCAGGTTGCTCTCTACTATCAGGAGTTCCCTAAATCACTGAAGAGCACAGCTACAGGAGTTGTTGCTTTGCTTATTGGTATTGGATTTTATGCAAGCACTGCTGTGATTGATTTGGTGAGAAATTTACTTCATGGCTTCCGGATGATATAAATGAGTCTAGATTGGATAATGTGTTTTGGATGCTGGCTGTTGTCGGAGCAATCAACTTTGGATTATTTGTGTTATGTGCGAGAGTGTATGAGTATCAGAGTAGAGAAATACAGAAGGAAGATACTCCCAATGACAACACAGTTGAATGATGTTTTGAAGTGTGTATCTTGTGTGTAATATGTTTGGCTTCAAAAATTGTCAGTGTTTGTTAGTTGTGTACTTTGCTTTAGTACGGAAAACATCATTTGAAGAGTGTTACTTCGTAGATAAATATATGAGTATCAATTTTCGGTCTATTTCGAGTCTCTTTCAACTCAATAAAAAAGGAGGCATCATTCCAGCTCGGATTATCAAGAAATGGTTAATTGTCAACAGGCCCCATGTAATATCGTTGACTTGAACTTACTATCTCTGTAGTTTCATTGTTGCAAATAGACCCTTTTGAGTAAAAATTTTGACTTTTTTACCCCCAGATAGACACCATGAAGCAATATCTGCAAAAGTTTACCCCCATGAAAAAGAGTAAATAAATAAATAAACCCAGGAGTCTATCCACAACATTGAAACTACAAGGATAGTAAGTTTAAAACAGTGATGCAGCAGGGGGTTAAAGTGCAATTAACTCATCCAGAAATCACAACCCTGCACTTGTGAACAAATGATAACCTCAAAGGCACTTCTCAAAATCCTCACCACTCCTTCAGAAAAATTCAGCTATAAAGATCAGACTGCCAAAAGCATAATGAAACATTTCTTCAGGATCTAAAAAAATAATATTAATTGATTCCCCAAATGTTAGCATTCAACAGCCCTCCGTCATAGAATGATAACATGCATAATTTTACATGCGACCTAAAAATAAAACAACCCACATAATATTGTTATCCCAAACCTTCGGATATCGGACACCAAAGCCAAAGTGCAATCACCACAACATAGAATCCAAACTCCTCAATTTTTTCCCCTAAGTTATCATTATAGGTCATCATCTCTCATATCAGTCCTTCTCTTTGCTTGCAAAGCCAAACGAGCATCACGCTCTCGTTCAAACTCTCTCATATCGGTTCTCTGCAAGAAGGAAACTTTGTCTAGGTATTGATTTGAGCTCTTCTTGTATGCATCCAGCTCGTCTTCGAGCCCTTTGTTCTCGTCCTTGAACTCACCCCAGTCTTTCTTCGTCTTGTCAAGTACACTAAGTTTTTGTTTCTTCTTTATTTGTTCTAAGATGGAGTCTAGGGCAGAAGGAGGGGCTCCAGTAATCTTAGCTTTCTCTGCTGCCTCTTTTGAGTTGGCATCAACGATCTTTTTCATTTCTATCTCTTCACCTGCGAAGTCCCGGACCTCGGTAATCTGTGAGGTCAAAAGATAAAATGAGGCACATGTTGGTTAATAAAAGTGTATAAGTAGGATATTGTGAAGGCTTAGCAATTATCTAAAGACATACTTTTATGAATAAATTTCACAAAACCCCCTTGAACTTTGGGGTTTTGCACAGAACTCCCCTGAACTTTACAAATCAAACGAAACCACTGAACTTTCAAAATATGACTAAACCCCCTGATATATTGGAAATTCACGTGTTAACAGGTAACGTAAGAAAGTATAAACTACCATTAATACATTTTACCTATTTTACCCTACTTTTTTTGAATGCATGATCATGTGGAGTTACCACTAAATCAATGAACATAAAGGTCTGATAACTAGATGGCTGCAATTGCTTAGGGTCTATTGGCATATCATTTGGGTTTGTGTGTGTGGTGGGGGAAAGGGGGATATTTAAATTTTAAACAGACCTATGATTGAATACACAGTGGTTATGCATGCGGCCACCAATTAGTATAACACACAGTTATGAGCTTCAACCGCACTGCACCAATATTTGAACTCAGGTATCTATATTGAAATTCAACTGAGTACAAAGATGAAACAAGCAAATGTTCCTTACATCCAATGAACATCATGAAGGTCACGAATCAGAGATATTAATCTACCAAAATTCAAAGCGTCTAAGAGAAGATTACTGAACAATAGCAGTCACAATCAATGGGCTTATGTATAGTGAAGCATTAACAGGCAGCTCACATTCCATCATGTATAATCATGTATTTTCCAATATAATTGTTAATGCAATAGAGATAGAAGCGTTGCACATAAAATAAGGAAGGTTCAGCGCAGTGTTGAAAAAAAAAGTGTTACATAACCCACTATAACGCATTTTGCAACTTAAACGGTGCCCTCTTGTTAGGAAATACGCTCATTTAACACTAAAACTGTTTAATGCAGAAAAAGCACATTATATTGCGTTAAATGTGCTTTACATTGTGTAACCAGTTAACATGAGTTTTTTAATGTTAAATTACATCTCTGATTAGGAGGCATGGATGCATCACCACCGTCCAAATCATTTAAACCCTATCCTTTTAGTCCCGAATCTGCAATCTCTTCGCCTCCTCCAACCCAAACCCTAGCTCCTCGCCCCTCTCGCCGGTGGTGAAGCTCCACCTCGCCCCCTCTCCTTTCATTCTCCTTCACCTATGAGCTTACTGCTAGCCTATTGGCTAGAGCCATCTCCACCACGTCACCATGAGAAGTCCTAGCTCCTCCATCTCCTCCACATCATTGGCTCCTCCCCCTTCAACTCCTCTCCAACTCCTCTCAACCATGAAAAACAGTGATGAACCCTCTCCAACTCCTCTCGACGTCTTCTCCATCTCCTATCCCTCTCCAACTTCAGTTTTTAGTTTTTAGTTAATACTTGATTTTGTGAAATTAAGCTTGCATTTTGCAATCACTATATATGCAAAATTTCTAACTATTATTACATAATCATTTGATGATGCTTTTTGGAATGGTTGTTAGCCATATGACTTACTTTTATTAGGAAATTGTGATACTATATTTCTATATTTGATAATTGTGATGTTATGTTTGAAATGTTTGATGATTCTAAGTATTAAAGTTATTATGAATTGTTAGTATTTATAAAATATCTAATTAATTAATAAATAAATATAACCTACGTTATGTGTTACGGTTTTTTGGTCAAGCGTTACATAATTTAATTTTGTTATTTTCAACATTGGTACTTTAGCTTATGCCTATAAGGTGCTTACTTCAATTTTCCCTTTTCCTGCAGCTGCGGCAGCAGATGCTGCAGCATCTCTAACAGCAGAAAGAGCAGCTGCAGCTAGTCTTTTAGCTTCCTCGCTTGTGCCATTCTCTACAGCAGCAGATCCTTTCCCCGCTGTCCCCTGATTAATTGATGCTTTCTTTGGTGCAAGGCCAAGATTCACCATCCAACCCTAAATTTCAAAACCAATAAAACAGAATGAATTCTGCATTAAATTATCTCATTGAAAGATCCCATTTTTACTAATGTACATGTGAGAATGAATGCTTACAGGAGTTTTCTTTTGTGCTGGTTTATTTGCTGCAGAACTAGATTTATTTGTAAGAGTTTTGGCCCTTTTGGGTATCTTAACGGGAACACTACTATTCATTTTCTCCCATGCAGCATTAATTCGAGCTTTCCTTTCTGAAAATATAAGAACATATTCTAGTCAAAAGAGTTCTTTAAAGTAGAAAAAGAACATATCAATGAGGTACAACATATTCAAAGTTCCACTGTAGCAAGGAGGTGAATGAATTGATTGCATATTGGAACAGTATCAGTATCAACCAAGCTCCATAAGGTGGGGAAGGTGTAGTTTTGTTTAAACCAGATGAACCTTCATAAATCATAGGAATAACGTGAAATATAAATAAAAAATAAAGAAAGCAGTGATGGGGAAAACCAAAGAATAGTGATGGTATAATTAAAGAAAAAAAGACAAAAGAAAACATTACCAGGCAAAGTTTCTTAACTCGAATGAAGACAGAATATTTAGAAGACAAACACCAGCCGAAAAGTATTAACTTACCATTTTCTTCAAATTCATCCAGCAAGCTAGAAACTTTTCCAACGTCTTGTCCATTTGAAGTTCCTCCTTTGCCAGCTGCATTAATTCCAAAGTAAGAAACTAAAAATTTCTTGGAACTAATACATATGTATACCACACTGAATTGTGTTATTTTATTTACATTGGAGATTGCCCAGAAGGTTTCAAATTGTGGAATCCCTGCAACAGCAAAGTGTCATTTATATATTGTTTGTATCCAATTTGTGCATTTTTTTTCTGGAACTGACTCTTACGAATTATATTTCATTTTAGACATGGCAACTACATGGGTACGCGGTCACACTACTACAGACACGGGGTCTTCGGATGATAGCATAATTCGTTTCATTCATGATCGTGATCCTTTAGGATTGATGAATGGCATGACTGGAGAGACCATATGTTGAGGGTGGAGACAATTTTGAGGGACTGATTTCCTCTCATCAAGCAATGTCATCTGACCTGGTCCCAAAGTTTCCTGACTGGACACCGTTCATATTCACTCGCATTGGTGGATAAGTCCAACTGCAAAGTACTTTCTAATTCTAGCGGCAATGGCTTGATAATATTGAAGCATCGTCCAGCAAGTATGAAAAGCAAAAATCAGTGCACTTGTTGGATATAGAATTCACATCGGGAAAGCTAAGGAACTGGAGAGACAACTTCCTACATCAAATGATTTTGGCTATGATGGATGGTTATCTGGATTGGGCAAGATATATTATGAAACTGAAAGTAAAGAATTGATGAAACCGGGACTTATGGCGTCATATATGTCTCCAATTCATGTATCAACATGAATGTTCAAATAATTCTTCAAGGCTTTTGCCGAAAATTGTAACCACAACACTAAATGTTACTTCATAGAGGATCGAGAGTTTATTCCAACATTACTGGACTTGTAGCACATGGCCGGTTTGCCGATCTACAAAGAATTTTATAACGAGTTCGCTCCAAATGAGCAAGTGTTGTTTAGATATCCCAACAAAGGGTCTTATGGAAGTTCAAAGTTTCAAACGAGCTTCGCGTAATATTCCACAAATATTACAAGCTTTTGAAAGAGAATGGAGGGGCTGACATTAAATTCAAGATTTGGATGAAAGCCTCTACATAACTCTGGGCTTACAGCAATCTCTTTTGCAAATCCGCGAAATCCTTTTAGAGAGGGACTAGAGAGTTATTCAATCCTGAACTAAATATAGAAACTACTAATCCGCCGTTGATTAGCTTTCCAGATGTAACTCGAGAGGAGTTTGTGATTGTCTTCATAATTCTCTAGCTTTGCTACTTCATCCTTCATTTGATTTGAAGAAAAATATCACACAAGCGTAGAAATTTGTGATGGCCGATCGAATGGCTAGGGAAATAAGGGCATTAGTTGCTCCTCCCGTCTTAGCATATATTTACCAGACTGTGAGACTTGATTACTGCCCCTAATCCAAACAAGTACAAAGGCGTTATTCCATTTATTATATTTTGGCTGGCTGACCATATACACTAGAGGACTATACGTTGAAATAACTCCATGATTATGGAGAAGAAATTTCCACTTTTGGTCAACATCGAGGGTTCTCCAATCAATGGATCAAATTTCTATAATTCTTGTAGGTTTTTATTTCAACCACAGTAAGTTCATACGACATGCTCGCTAGACCTATTCTTGGCATTTCTAACGACGAAATTGCTAATTCACCAATGAAATATGAGCCTTGCTTTTATGACTCGAAGGCCATAAAGTTTATGACAAGCATTCGGCAGCGATGATTGCCATATAGATCAGGAGATAAGCTTATCAGTGGAAAATATCTCCATAACATAGTAGCACATCATTTTGGCTTGGGCTTAAGAAGTAGCAATTAAACACCTCGATTTATCAAAGTTCACTTCGGATTTGCAAGGAATAACTAAATGTTGGGTATTTCATCTATGTCGAAATACTAAATCTTCTTTTATTATTCTAGCCGTTAGATACAAACAGATGTTATGTTTTATGCTCGCTGGATAGACGGAAACTTGAAAGCATATAGATCAACTCCCCTTGATCATATCTTCAAAAACATCTTGATACAAAAATGCACCAGTTGCTACCTTGTACTCAAAGCGCGTCAAGTTCATGAATAAAAGAAGAAAAGAAACACTCAAAACCATCCAATGACTTATCTAGCCGGGTCTTTGAAAATATCTTCTTATATTTCACCATTTTTTCTTTCAATGTCTTTGATACTATTATTTATGTGCTTTTATAGAGATACTAGCTCATTTTATTCCTCTTTTGATAATTGATCCTAAGAAACTGTACGAATAAGAGGGAGTGAGACTACATGCGGCGTAATCCCTACGTTATGGACGGATCCAGAAAATATTTCCTGTAGAGCCACTCATAAAATTATAAATATGAATAATAGCTTTTATAATATAAACTTTAGCTATAGAAAGACTTATTTATACCATAATCATAAAATCTCAACACATAATACTTTTAATTATCATTTTTATCACAAAACTAACAAAATACTACTGACTTGTAGCAATAGTCTTTCAAATTATTACCTATGTTAGAGCACCAACAAAATAGTTTATGAAGGCACCATGTAAAATTTACGCCAAATTCTAAACTATTTGAAATATTTATAGGGGCATGTGCCGCTATATCCCTACATCTACATCCATCCCTGCCTTGCATTACAAACCTATAAGCTTTCATCATCAATCAATTTACTCTTTTTCCGTAAGCCCTCCATTCTATTTCTGGATGAGCTACTCTTTTTTATTTAGGTATATTCCTCTTGCTCCAATCGAGGTTTATCCAGATCGACAAAAACGGATTGAGGAGTCCTCTTCATTTGCAAGAAGTGTAAAGAAAGAGGAGGATATCTCAGCGTTGTAGATGTTCCAAACATAGTTGCATGGAACCCAGTTCGTTCCGGTTCAGGGATGGGTACGGGACTATGGAACGCCACTCATTAGGAATCAGGTACGAAGGGAGTAGGCTTATATAGTACACTAGGGAACATGCTACGCTTTAGGCCCGATTCTTAAGTTCTAGTTGATATCAGTAATGGTAAAAGAACATTCAGAATCATGTTGCAATTAAGATATGCATACTTTATTTGCTTAATTTCTCACATTTTTTGTTGTTTATTCTTTTAAAAAAAGTTAAACTTTTTTCAACATTTTTAAATAATTTGAATTCTAAATCGGGTCGCTGGAGTTGATAAATCGAGTCATGTTCCATGCGAATTTGGGATGATTAAACCCGGATCGTGGTTCACTATAGCGTACCACGTTCCCGAGTTCTATGGTTCCAAAGTTTATGGATGATCAAGATTTATTCTTAAGTGAAGGTATAATCTTGCAAGAAATGGATTACACTTTCTTACAATTATAGTTTTGAATATCTGTAGTTCTCGTACTAATTAGAGTCAGAATAGAAGTCGTAAGTCGGAGTCCATTACACCTTATCTATTAATTTGAATTTCGTCTGTTTGCTTGGTAGATAATACATCCTATTTAGATTAGGATAAATTTAAAATCGGAGGTCTGATCGACTGCCCATCTCAACTCGCTGTGAGATTCGCCCACGTGTCCCCTTTTCCTAATTCAAATATGTATCGATTATCATAGAGAAGATATATACCTCTACCTTGTTGCCCCTGTCATTTAAAAGCTTGCTTACAATGATTTGTTGACCAAAGAAATGCAAGTAGTACACTTAAGTTGTTCAAGAATGGAAAACAAGGTGGCTAAAGGAGGTAACTAGACCTCATCTAGTGTAGTGGAGGGAGAAGAGCCTGACATGCACATTGCGGTTATGCATGTCATGAAGAACCTGAAGCAGCAACAATGCAACATGTCCCATTCCAAAAGCATAATTATGATGGACAATCCAACTCATGTCCTGCTATAATACTTTACAGTGGTATCTCAACTTGTGCATGTTCTACTTACATGGTTTTCACTGGTTTAATACATGTGCAGGGATTTCTAATAATTATCCTTCTCTTAAACATGTCTAGAAGAGAAAATAGCTTATAATTGACTGATAATTGACCATAATCCTTCTAATTTTGATGTTGTCTCAACCTAGAAACCGACAACCAAAACTTATTAGTTGGCATGAACTTTGAACAAATGACAGTTGTGTACCCACGCACTACTCGAGGGTAAGAAAACATATTTGCTCAAAAATTTTATTTGTAAAAATCGGAGTTGATCTATATGTTTCAAGTTACCGTCCACCCGACGAGCATATAACTTAGAGAACACATTAATATCTAGTAGCTAGAATAATGAAAGAAGATCTAGTACACTGAGGTACAAAAAATACCCAGCATTCAATTATTCCTTCTAATTTCGGAGTGATCTCTAACAAAATCGAGATGTTTAAGTGATAACTCTTGGCTCAAGCTAAATTGATGTGCTACCATATAAGGAAGACATTTTTATAATAATAAGCTTATCCCCTAACTATAAGGAGAACATCCCTGGCAAATGCTAATTAAAAATTCTACATTCATCAAGTCTCTTAAAAGTAGTGCCCCCACCTCAGCAGTCTCATCGGTGAATTTGCGACCTCGTGTATGGACCTAACTTGGTTGAACTAAAAAATCATGAGAAACATAAGCAGGGGCAACAAGATAGAGGTATACATATTCTCTATGATGATAATCGCTACATATTTGAATTGGAAAAAGGGGACACGTAGGCGAATATCACAGCGAGTTGAGATGGGCAGTCGATCAAACCTCCGATTTTAAATTTATCCTAATCTAAATAGGATATATTATCTACCAAGCAAACAGACGAAATTCAAATTAATAGATAAGGTGTAATGGACTCCGACTTACAACTCCTATTCCGACTCTAATTAGTACGAGAACAGATATTCAAAACTAAGAAAATTTAATTCATTTCTTGCAAGATTATACCTTCACTCAAGAATAAATCTTGATCATCCATAGGCTTTGGATCCATAGAACTTGGGAATGTGGTACGCTATAGTGAACCACGACCCGGGTTCAATCATCCCAAATTCGCGTGGAACACAACTCGATTTACCAACTCCAGCGACCCGATTTAGAATTCAAAATTTGTGATTGTTGCAGGTGCTTGATTTGGTGGAATCTGAATTGTTGGATCTGGTTGATTTCACAATTCAGTGGTTTAGTCTCATTTGTTGCAACCGAACCTCTCAATTCAGTTCCGACTTTGGCTTGATATTGTTTGGTGTGAGATCAACACACCCTCAGGTGAATTCCGAACTTGGCCTTAGACCTTACTGTTAATTTGTGCATCTCTGGAGAATTGTGGTGAAGTGGTTATTATAATTGCTTATTACTATACCTATGGATCTTGCTTGACTGATTATTGCATGGTGTTAGGATTGCATCCATTCTTAGGATCTTGACTGTCAGACTTTTGTATTCACTGTTAGTTGCATACATTTAGTTTTTCTTTTCTAGCTTATCATCTATGTGATTGTTTGACTTCAATTACATTCGTACCTTCCCACGTCCTATCTCGCGTCACAAAATGGTCAATCTAAGTATCAAGTTGCTTGAAGTATAATCTACAATACTACAATATCTGAGGACCTAAAAAAATTTCTTGAGGGTTGTTAAGCATTTGGATTATGAATCTATGATCAGATAATTGAATCTACAACTTGTACACCTAAACTATATGCCTAACAAGCAAGCTACTCTTGGTTTCTGCTAGATTCAAGACGAAAAAAATCTTAATACATTCAAATTTTATTTTATTTTATTCTTTTTATGCACTTAAAATAATGTAAATCAACTTTAATGCACCAAGATCGTTCATTTGAATGGACTAATATCAACTTTTAATGAAAATAATAGAATTCAAATCCTTCTCAAGGAGCCATTCACACATACATACACACGAGGACGCATGCACGCTTACGCACGCACGCACACACAATGCAATCCCAGGTCCATGCATGAATGTAGGATCCAATAGTTAAGTTGTTAGCATGTTTATCGGGTCTTTAGGAGTGTGGTTAGTTGAGAGAATTGTTTCCTAGCATTTAGGAGTAGTGTACCCACTTTCTGTTAGTGGGAAGTCCATGTAGTCATGTTTGTTTTCCTATTTAAACTGATATAGTCGGTGACATTATGCTTCAAGCAAAAAATATTATATCTTTCTCTACTTGAATATAACTTACTGACTATTTCCAGCAATAGTCTTCTTCTCTGTCTTTGTTATAAAGTACATTGCTTTTCCAACATTGTGGTATCAGAGCCACGTTAGATCGTACTGGGCATAGCTGCGTGTTGTAGAGATTGTTGCTGAAGTAAGAGGTGTTCAAGAAGCGTGCATAGACGGCAGTCGAGGAGGTAATTGTTTACGTTGTTCATCATGTCGAATGGTATGAATACGTTGAACCTCTCGCAATCCTCGGTGCTAATTTTTAGTGGAGAAAATTATGAGTTCTGAAGCATTAAAATGAAAACTTTTTTCATTTCACAAGATCTTTAGGATCTAGTTGACAGTGGTTACACAGATTCAGAGAAGACGATAGAGTTGAAGGAACTTCGAAAGAAGGATGCGAAAGCTTTGTTAGTTTTACAGCAAGCAGTTACAGAGGCAATATTTCCACGGATTGCAAATGCAACAACATCAAAAGAAGCTTGGAAAATTCTTCAACAAGAATACCATGGAGATAACAAGGTAACTGTTGTTAAACTCTAAACTCTACATAGAGAATTTGAGACTCTGTTTATGAAAGAAAGTGAGCCAATCCAAGATTTCTTTTCTAGAGTTTCTGTTATCATAAACCATATGAAGACTTATGGTGAGAGTATTAAAG
Source organism: Asparagus setaceus (assembly GCA_012295165.1). NCBI lineage: Eukaryota > Viridiplantae > Streptophyta > Magnoliopsida > Asparagales > Asparagaceae > Asparagus > Asparagus setaceus. Next base: position 16,383,236 of record CM022705.1, read on the forward strand.
ATCAGAAAGTCGTAGAAAAGGTGTTGAGGAGTTTACCTTCTAAGTTTGATCATGTTGTCACTGCAATAGAGGAGTCAAAACATTTGTCTACTTATTCTCTCAATGAACTAATGGGCTCATTGTTAGCACATGAAGAAAGAATGAACAGGACCACGGAGAAGAATATAGAACATGCATTTCAGGCGAAGGTGGAGATTTCCAGCAAGGAGAAAAGCAGTCCCACTTTTGTTGCAAGTAGAGGCCGAGGTAGAGGTGGCTACCGAGGTCGTGGTAGAGGTCAAAGTAAATCATATATGAGCCATCAGAAATCTGAGAATGGTGACAAAGACCACCCAAGGCAAAATTATAGAGGAAAGCAATGTAATATTTGCAAGAAGTATGGCCATATTGAGGCATATTGTTGGGACAAAGCAAAGTAGCAAGTCAACCGTGTCGAAGAAAAATAAGAGGAAGGTAATATGTTTCTTACTTGCGCGGATCCTAAAGAATGTAAGACTGATGTGTGGTTTCTAGATAGTGGATGTAGTAACCACATGACAAGTATAAAAAGGATCTTTTGAAGCATTGATGAATCTGTGAAGTTGCTTGTTCGGCTTGGTGATGATATGCAAGTGCAAGTTGAAGGAAAGGGGATCATCACAGTTCAAACCAAGTCAGGTATTAAAAGGCTAATTCATGATGCTTACTATATTCCCGGTTTGGCACACAATTTGCTTAGCGTGGGTCAATTGATGCGAAGAGGATATTCAGTTTTATTCATTGATGATGTTTGTGAAATTAGAAGTAAAAAAATCTAAAAAAACCTCTAGTTAAGATCCACATGACTAGCAACAAGATGTTTCCACTTGAGATTTCATGTCTTAATGACTCCGCATTAGTTGATAGTGCTAGAGATGACTCACGAATCTGGCACTTGCGTTATGGTCACTTACACTTTAATGGTTTGAAGTTGTTGAGTCAGAGAAATATGGTGCGCGGTTTGCCTTCTATTTCTTGTGTTGATGATATTTGTGAATGTTGTATTTATGGAAAGCAACATCGGTCATTTCCGGTTGGAAAGGCTTGGAGAGCTAAGGAACCTCTTGAATTGGTGCATGCAGATATATGTGGTCCGATGAATACTGTCTCTAAACAAAAGTAGATTTTTTTATTATTTACTGATGATTTTTCTCGTATGAGTTGGGTGTTTTTCCTTGTTCGAAAGTCGGAGGCATTTGAAAATTTTCAGGAACTCAAAGCTTTTGCGGAAAAAGAATCTGGTTTTGAGTTAAAGACTCTTCGAACCGATAGGGGAGGAGAATTTTTATCTACTGAGTTTGGTGCTTTCTGCAAGAAGCACGGGATTCGTAGACAATTGACAGTGCGAAAAACACCGGAGCAGAACGGAGTTGTCGAGAGGAAGAATCGGACCGTGGTTGAGATACCAAGAAGCATGCTAAGTGAGAAAAAGCTTCTGTATGATTTTTGGGCCGAGGCAGTGGCTACCGCAGTTCATCTTCTTAACATCTCTCTAACAAAGGCAGTGCGCAATATGACTCCTTTTGAAGCTTGAAAGAAGCGAAAGCCCAATGTGAGTAGTTTGAAAGTTTTGGTTGTATTGCATATGCTTTAATTGCTTCTGATGATCGTACTAAACTGGATAAGAAGAGTGAAAAATGTATATTTGTTCGGTATAGTGATGAGACAAAGGGTTATCGATTGTATAATCCTATTACTAAGAAGCTAATCATTAAGTAGAGATGTTACTTTTATGAGGGTAGTTTCTGGGAGATCAATGCACAAAAATTCAGCACTTGTCATGGGACCAAAATGAGTCAGAAGTGACACAAGTAGAAGAAAATGAGGTGGCACGGCAAGCTTCTCCTATACTGAGTTCCCCAACGACGACATCAAAAGCCGCTTTAACTCCTCAACCTTCCAGAATGATTACTAGCAGCATGTCTGGTGCACTTCCAAAGAAGGTAAAACCTTGGCAAGAAGTTTATGATTCTAATACATTTGCTCTTCTGGTGACAGAACCAATGACTTATGATGAGGCATGCGGAAAAGAAGAATGGAAAAATTCCATGAATGAGGAGATAGCCTCCATCGAGAAAAACAACACATGGGAGCTTGTAGACATTCCACAAGGGAAAGATGCTATTGGTGTGAAATGGGTCTACAAGGTGAAGTACAATCCAGATGGAAGCGTTCAAAAATACAAGGCAAGACTTGTCACCAAAGGGTATGTGCAAAAACACGGAGTAGATTTTTCTGAAACTTTTTCTCTAGTTGCTCGTTTTGAAACTGTTAGAATGATCTTGGCATTAGCATCTCAAATGAAGTGGAAAGTTTTTCAATTTGATGTCAAATCCGCGTTTCTAAATGGTTATTTGGAAGATGTATATGTAGAGCAGCCACAAGGATTTATTGTTGCAGGCAAGGAAGAGAAGGTGTACAAACTCAAGAAGGCTCTTTATGGACTTAAACAGGCGCCGAGAGCATGGTATAGTAGGCTTGACTCTTATTTACATCAGGGTTTTCATCGTAGTGAAAGCGAGCCCACTTTATATGTGAAGGTGCAAGGTGATGATATTCTTGTGGTTTGTGTTTATGTTGATGATATTATCTATACTAGTTCTTCTGAAGTTCTTCTTGGAGGATTCAAGGACAACATGTTGCATGAGTTTGAGATGACGGATTTGGGTCTATTGCATTTGTTTCTTGGGTTACAAATTTATCAAACTGATGATGGTATTTTTGTTTCACAAGAAAAATATGCTTTAGATTTGCTTAAGAAGTTTAACATGCAAGGCTGTAAATCTTTTCAAGCCCATGAATGCTAATGAGAAGTTGAGTATGGATGATGGGACTCCGAAGACAAATGAGAAGCATTTCAGAAGTTTGGTCGGAGGATTGATGTACCTGACGCATACTCGACCGGATATCATGTTTCCTGTCAGTTTAGTTTCAAGGTTTATGCACAATCCATCAATTCATCATCTTGGAGCAGCAATTATGGTATTTGGTATGAACCAGTCCCTAATTTTAAGCAATTATGGTATTTGGTATGAACCAGTCCCTAATTTTAAACTAATTGGTTTTACTGACAGTGATTGGGCAGGTTTTATAGATGACAGAAAGAGCACCAGCGCCTTTGCCTTCAACATTAGATCTGGAGCAGTCTCTTGGAGCTCTAAAAAACAAGGAAGCACAGCTCTATCATCATCGGAGACTGAATATATTGCGGCGTCATCAGCAACATGTCAAGCTATTTGGATGAGGCGAATTTTGGAAGATCTGCACCAAGCTCCAGTACGCAACTGAAGTTTGTTGCGACAACAAGTCGACAATTTCATGGCGAAGAATCCGCACTTCATGAAAAGACGAAGCACATGAGCTTCGACATCACATCATTCGCGATGTTGTTGCAGAAGGAGTGGTCGAATTGAAGTATATCTCCACCAATGATCAAGTTGTTGATGGGTTTACTAAAGCTCTGCCAAGTCGCGAAATTCTTCAAGTTTGAAACTCTCTTGGTGTTGACAGTTTTGCATCAAGGGGAGTTTTGTGGGTTTGATGCAATCCCAAGTCCATGCATGAATGTAGGATCCAATAGTTAAGTTGTTAGCATGTTTACCAGGTCTTTAGGAGTGTGGTTAGTTGAGAGAATTGTTTCCTAGCATTTAGGAGTAGTGTACCCACTTTCTGTTAGTGGGAAGTCCATGTAGTCATGTTTGTTTTCCTATTTAAACTGATATAGTCAGAGATATTATGCTTCAAGCAAAAAATATTATATCTTTCTCCACTTGAATATATCTTACTGACTATTTCCAGCAGTAGTCTTCTTCTCTGTCTTTGTTATAAAGTGCATTGCTTTTCCAACAATCCTTTCATAAACAGACGAGTGCCCACACACATGATGCCACTATAAGTAATAGCAATCCTTTCATAAATAGACAAGTGCCCACACACATAAAAGGGGCCTATGTACAAGCAGTAGCCTGCAAAGGGTTCCTTTCCCGCCATTGGATTTGTATTGAAATTAATGAAAAAAAGTTCTCTAAGATGCTAGAAATTTTTACAATAGCCCGCTAAAACAATAAACTTGAATTAAGAAAACTTTTATAAAATTAGAAATTACATAACCAGTTCCAATATATATACACATGCTATGCATGTGCCATAAAACTAGTAATGGATAGCTCAAAACTAGTTAAGTGGTAGTTGTTTTTATCGAAGCAATACTATACACTCAAAAGAATTATTTGAAAGAAAGCAAAAATACTCTGATTTAACAGGGTTAAGGCTTCCCAGATTTCTGAGAGTTCAAAGTATAGTGAATTTAATAGGATTCTTTTCCCAGGACTAAAGATCAGAAAATAAGGAACTGAAAACTTAATAAGGAAGTAAAACAAAAATCACAAACAGCTGAATAACTTGAAGAAGGTAAAGGACAGGAGAACTCACAAATCCGCTCATCTCTGAAGTAATTGTTGTAGGTCCACAAATGCAATTGTTCTACCTGCAAGTTTAGGTTAAAATTTCTACAAGTTTAGGCTAAAATTTCTGCAAGTATTAGATCCTAAACCCTTTAAACTGGATGCCCGAATTCACATATTAAAGCAAGTGTTTTCGCAAGTGTTTAAGAACCTTTAACCAACCCCAACATTTTTATACATGCAATGCATATGACAAAAAACTAGTAAAGCAAGAGTTTGAAGTAGGGTTCTCACAAGTGTTAAACTTAAGCCCTTCAAAAAAGTGGATACTTGTATCAGTTGGAACTTTCAGAGATTAAGCTCTCTCCTTGAAGTTTATGATGAGTGGCAAGCAATCAAAGATAATATGGATGGAAAAGTGATGGAGATTTGCCCGTGTACAGAGGGATTGAAAATATTCTATTGAATGCTTGTAGTTGATACTTGATAGAGCAGGTTCGGTACAAGTTGATATGGATTGAGGGATTCGGCTACTAGTAACACGGACTGAAAGACCTGGGGTCCACAAGCCAAGACGACCAGCAAAAAAAACAGAACAAACCTACAAAAATACATAATAATCTACTAACTATTTATAAGCAGAACAATGGGTGCAAGCCCATGACAACCATCATTTTAGGTTTCCCTATCTCAGCATTCAATGTAGCAACCAAGCCTGCGTCAAACTGTAGTGTCCAATGTTACAGAAAGCGCTAGGCGGACTAGGCGTTTGAGCTATTTTTTAAATTATTTAATTATAATAATTGACTTTCTTGCAACGATTAATTTTGCTTGGTTGGAATTTTTCAGGTCTGCAGCATGAAGATTTGTTTCAGTTGAACTGTTTCTATATTATATCAAGATTGGATTCTCAAACCGCATAAAGGATCAACAATTTCATCAACGAGATCTCACTAAACTCTGCATAATTGTATTTCGATCCGTAAAATGAGAATTTTTTTGGCAGCAAAGAGGTTCAATTTGCATCATGTACATATTTGTTTACCAATCAGTCAATCACAGTGAAAAAAATAAAACAGTGAAAAAAAATATGGAAATTTTACCTTGAAAGAGAAGAGGAGGGCTGGCAATGAAGAGGAGCCGAGGAGGTGGCTCGAGGAGGCGTAGTGATCAGCTCGAGGAGAAGGCGGCGGCGAAGAGGCGGCGGCGAAGAACAGGAAGCGGCGAAGAGGAGGAGGCAGCGGCGATGAAGGGATTTTGGGAAAGAGATCAGGAGGAAAATGGGTAGATGAGGGTATGGATTGGGTTTTAATGAGTTAGCGGGTCAGTTTTGGGTTTGCGGGTCGGGTTTTAATTAAAACGTTGTTTTTCCAGTTTCTGGGTTGGGCTGAGCCGGTTTCAACTTATTTTTCCCTTTTTTGGGGCTTAAAAGCTAGGCGGGTTGGGGTGCCTAGGCGTTCCGGCCGTCTAGCGTGGCGTAGGCGTCTTGAACTCCGCATACGCCTAGGCGGATGCCTCCGTATCGCAATACAGAGAAGGCCGGTGTAAAATCATTCTTCACTATAGCAACTCACTTAAAAGAAGGAATTTTCCAAGTCAAAAACAAATTTTACTCAACAAAACCTAAAATTGGTACCAAATTCAGATTAAATAAATAAAACCTAGAAGTAACTTGAACAAAAATCGGCACAACAAAGTAATTTAAGTAGGCACAAGCAGTTAGCATAAAAATAATTGATCAAAAACAAACAGGTGAGGATTGAAGCATAACACAATAGAGGAATAAAACTCGAGTTTTAACAGTCTTCATTCCTCTAAATTTCACAAATGAGTGATCTTTAACTCTAAAACCTAAAAAACTCAACTTTTATCAAATTACCAACAAAAACAAAAGAAATATTAACTACGTAAGACTAATTCCCTTCGATGGAGAGACTATTTTCTCTCAAATCGAAGAGCAATTCCACTTTGTTGCAAGTAGAGGCCGAGGTAGAGGTGGCTACCGAGGTCGTGGTAGAGGTCAAAGTAAATCATATATGAGCCATCAGAAATCTGAGAATGGTGACAAAGACCACCCAAGGCAAAATTATAGAGGAAAGCAATGTAATATTTGCAAGAAGTATGGCCATATTGAGGCATATTGTTGGGACAAAGCAAAGTAGCAAGTCAACCGTGTCGAAGAAAAATAAGAGGAAGGTAATATGTTTCTTACTTGCGCGGATCCTAAAGAATGTAAGACTGATGTGTGGTTTCTAGATAGTGGATGTAGTAACCACATGACAAGTATAAAAAGGATCTTTTGAAGCATTGATGAATCTGTGAAGTTGCTTGTTCGGCTTGGTGATGATATGCAAGTGCAAGTTGAAGGAAAGGGGATCATCACAGTTCAAACCAAGTCAGGTATTAAAAGGCTAATTCATGATGCTTACTATATTCCCGGTTTGGCACACAATTTGCTTAGCGTGGGTCAATTGATGCGAAGAGGATATTCAGTTTTATTCATTGATGATGTTTGTGAAATTAGAAGTAAAAAAATCTAAAAAAACCTCTAGTTAAGATCCACATGACTAGCAACAAGATGTTTCCACTTGAGATTTCATGTCTTAATGACTCCGCATTAGTTGATAGTGCTAGAGATGACTCACGAATCTGGCACTTGCGTTATGGTCACTTACACTTTAATGGTTTGAAGTTGTTGAGTCAGAGAAATATGGTGCGCGGTTTGCCTTCTATTTCTTGTGTTGATGATATTTGTGAATGTTGTATTTATGGAAAGCAACATCGGTCATTTCCGGTTGGAAAGGCTTGGAGAGCTAAGGAACCTCTTGAATTGGTGCATGCAGATATATGTGGTCCGATGAATACTGTCTCTAAACAAAAGTAGATTTTTTTATTATTTACTGATGATTTTTCTCGTATGAGTTGGGTGTTTTTCCTTGTTCGAAAGTCGGAGGCATTTGAAAATTTTCAGGAACTCAAAGCTTTTCGGAAAAAGAATCTGGTTTTGAGTTAAAGACTCTTCGAACCGATAGGGGAGGAGAATTTTTATCTACTGAGTTTGGTGCTTTCTGCAAGAAGCACGGGATTCGTAGACAATTGACAGTGCGAAAAACACCGGAGCAGAACGGAGTTGTCGAGAGGAAGAATCGGACCGTGGTTGAGATACCAAGAAGCATGCTAAGTGAGAAAAAGCTTCTGTATGATTTTTGGGCCGAGGCAGTGGCTACCGCAGTTCATCTTCTTAACATCTCTCTAACAAAGGCAGTGCGCAATATGACTCCTTTTGAAGCTTGAAAGAAGCGAAAGCCCAATGTGAGTAGTTTGAAAGTTTTTGGTTGTATTGCATATGCTTTAATTGCTTCTGATGATCGTACTAAACTGGATAAGAAGAGTGAAAAATGTATATTTGTTCGGTATAGTGATGAGACAAAGGGTTATCGATTGTATAATCCTATTACTAAGAAGCTAATCATTCGTAGAGATGTTACTTTTTATGAGGGTAGTTTCTGGGAGATCAATGCACAAAAAATTCAGCACTTGTCATGGGACCAAAATGAGTCAGAAGTGACACAAGTAGAAGAAAATGAGGTGGCACGGCAAGCTTCTCCTATACTGAGTTCCCCAACGACGACATCAAAAGCCGCTTTAACTCCTCAACCTTCCAGAATGATTACTAGCAGCATGTCTGGTGCACTTCCAAAGAAGGTAAAACCTTGGCAAGAAGTTTATGATTCTAATACATTTGCTCTTCTGGTGACAGAACCAATGACTTATGATGAGGCATGCGGAAAAGAAGAATGGAAAAATTCCATGAATGAGGAGATAGCCTCCATCGAGAAAAACAATACATGGGAGCTTGTAGACATTCCACAAGGGAAAGATGCTATTGGTGTGAAATGGGTCTACAAGGTGAAGTACAATCCAGATGGAAGCGTTCAAAAATACAAGGCAAGACTTGTCACCAAAGGGTATGTGCAAAAACACGGAGTAGATTTTTCTGAAACTTTTCTCTAGTTGCTCGTTTTGAAACTGTTAGAATGATCTTGGCATTAGCATCTCAAATGAAGTGGAAAGTTTTTCAATTTGATGTCAAATCCGCGTTTCTAAATGGTTATTTGGAAGATGTATATGTAGAGCAGCCACAAGGATTTATTGTTGCAGGCAAGGAAGAGAAGGTGTACAAACTCAAGAAGGCTCTTTATGGACTTAAACAGGCGCCGAGAGCATGGTATAGTAGGCTTGACTCTTATTTACATCAGGGTTTTCATCGTAGTGAAAGCGAGCCCACTTTATATGTGAAGGTGCAAGGTGATGATATTCTTGTGGTTTGTGTTTATGTTGATGATATTATCTATACTAGTTCTTCTGAAGTTCTTCTTGGAGGATTCAAGGACAACATGTTGCATGAGTTTGAGATGACGGATTTGGGTCTATTGCATTTGTTTCTTGGGTTACAAATTTATCAAACTGATGATGGTATTTTTGTTTCACAAGAAAAATATGCTTTAGATTTGCTTAAGAAGTTTAACATGCAAGGCTGTAAATCTTTTTCAACGCCCATGAATGCTAATGAGAAGTTGAGTATGGATGATGGGACTCCGAAGACAAATGAGAAGCATTTCAGAAGTTTGGTCGGAGGATTGATGTACCTGACGCATACTCGACCGGATATCATGTTTCCTGTCAGTTTAGTTTCAAGGTTTATGCACAATCCATCAATTCATCATCTTGGAGCAGCAATTATGGTATTTGGTATGAACCAGTCCCTAATTTTAAGCAATTATGGTATTTGGTATGAACCAGTCCCTAATTTTAAACTAATTGGTTTTACTGACAGTGATTGGGCAGGTTTTATAGATGACAGAAAGAGCACCAGCGCCTTTGCCTTCAACATTAGATCTGGAGCAGTCTCTTGGAGCTCTAAAAAACAAGGAAGCACAGCTCTATCATCATCGGAGACTGAATATATTGCGGCGTCATCAGCAACATGTCAAGCTATTTGGATGAGGCGAATTTTGGAAGATCTGCACCAAGCTCCAGTACACGCAACTGAAGTTTGTTGCGACAACAAGTCGACAATTTCATGGCGAAGAATCCGCACTTCATGAAAAGACGAAGCACATGAGCTTCGACATCACATCATTCGCGATGTTGTTGCAGAAGGAGTGGTCGAATTGAAGTATATCTCCACCAATGATCAAGTTGTTGATGGGTTTACTAAAGCTCTGCCAAGTGCGAAATTCTTCAAGTTTCGAAACTCTCTTGGTGTTGACAGTTTTGCATCAAGGGGGAGTTTTGTGGGTTTGATGCAATCCCAAGTCCATGCATGAATGTAGGATCCAATAGTTAAGTTGTTAGCATGTTTACCAGGTCTTTAGGAGTGTGGTTAGTTGAGAGAATTGTTTCCTAGCATTTAGGAGTAGTGTACCCACTTTCTGTTAGTGGGAAGTCCATGTAGTCATGTTTGTTTTCCTATTTAAACTGATATAGTCAGAGATATTATGCTTCAAGCAAAAAATATTATATCTTTCTCCACTTGAATATATCTTACTGACTATTTCCAGCAGTAGTCTTCTTCTCTGTCTTTGTTATAAAGTGCATTGCTTTTCCAACAATCCTTTCATAAACAGACGAGTGCCCACACACATGATGCCACTATAAGTAATAGCAATCCTTTCATAAATAGACAAGTGCCCACACACATAAAGGGGCCTATGTACAAGCAGTAGCCTGCAAAGGGTTCCTTTCCGCCATTGGATTTGTATTGAAATTAATGAAAAAAGTTCTCTAAGATGCTAGAAATTTTTACAATAGCCCGCTAAAACAATAAACTTGAATTAAGAAAACTTTTATAAAATTAGAAATTACATAACCAGTTCCAATATATATACACATGCTATGCATGTGCCATAAAACTAGTAATGGATAGCTCAAAACTAGTTAAGTGGTAGTTGTTTTTATCGAAGCAATACTATACACTCAAAAGAATTATTTGAAAGAAAGCAAAAATACTCTGATTTAACAGGGTTAAGGCTTCCCAGATTTCTGAGAGTTCAAAGTATAGTGAATTTAATAGGATTCTTTTCCCAGGACTAAAGATCAGAAAATAAGGAACTGAAAACTTAATAAGGAAGTAAAAACAAAAATCACAAACAGCTGAATAACTTGAAGAAGGTAAAGGACAGGAGAACTCACAAATCCCGCTCATCTCTGAAGTAATTGTTGTAGGTCCACAAATGCAATTGTTCTACCTGCAAGTTTAGGTTAAAATTTCTACAAGTTTAGGCTAAAATTTCTGCAAGTATTAGATCCTAAACCCTTTAAACTGGATGCCCGAATTCACATATTAAAGCAAGTGTTTTCGCAAGTGTTTAAGAACCTTTAACCAACCCCAACATTTTTATACATGCAATGCATATGACAAAAAACTAGTAAAGCAAGAGTTTGAAGTAGGGTTCTCACAAGTGTTAAACTTAAGCCCTTCAAAAAAGTGGATACTTGTATCAGTTGGAACTTTCAGAGATTAAGCTCTCTCCTTGAAGTTTATGATGAGTGGCAAGCAATCAAAGATAATATGGATGGAAAAGTGATGGAGATTTGCCCGTGTACAGAGGGATTGAAAATATTCTATTGAATGCTTGTAGTTGATACTTGATAGAGCAGGTTCGGTACAAGTTGATATGGATTGAGGGATTCGGCTACTAGTAACACGGACTGAAAGACCTGGGGTCCACAAGCCAAGACGACCAGCAAAAAAAACAGAACAAACCTACAAAAATACATAATAATCTACTAACTATTTATAAGCAGAACAATGGGTGCAAGCCCATGACAACCATCATTTTAGGTTTCCCTATCTCAGCATTCAATGTAGCAACCAAGCCTGCGTCAAACTGTAGTGTCCAATGTTACAGAAAGCGCTAGGCGGACTAGGCGTTTGAGCTATTTTTTAAATTATTTAATTATAATAATTGACTTTCTTGCAACGATTAATTTTGCTTGGTTGGAATTTTTCAGGTCTGCAGCATGAAGATTTGTTTCAGTTGAACTGTTTCTATATTATATCAAGATTGGATTCTCAAACCGCATAAAGGATCAACAATTTCATCAACGAGATCTCACTAAACTCTGCATAATTGTATTTCGATCCGTAAAATGAGAATTTTTTTGGCAGCAAAGAGGTTCAATTTGCATCATGTACATATTTGTTTACCAATCAGTCAATCACAGTGAAAAAAAATAAAAACAGTGAAAAAAAAAATATGGAAATTTTACCTTGAAAAGAGAAGAGGAGGGCTGGCAATGAAGAGGAGCCGAGGAGGTGGCTCGAGGAGGCGTAGTGATCAGCTCGAGGAGAAGGCGGCGGCGAAGAGAGGCGGCGGCGAAGAACAGGAAGCGGCGAAGAGGAGGAGGCAGCGGCGATGAAGGGATTTTGGGAAAGAGATCAGGAGGAAAATGGGTAGATGAGGGTATGGATTTGGGTTTTAATGAGTTAGCGGGTCAGTTTTGGGTTTGCGGGTCGGGTTTTAATTAAAAACGTTGTTTTTTCCAGTTTCTGGGTTGGGCTGAGCCGGTTTCAACTTATTTTTTCCCTTTTTTGGGGCTTAAAAGCTAGGCGGGTTGGGGTGCCTAGGCGTTCCGGCCGTCTAGCGTGGCGTAGGCGTCTTGAACTCCGCATACGCCTAGGCGGATGCCTCCGTATCGCAATACAGAGAAGGCCGGTGTAAAATCATTCTTCACTATAGCAACTCACTTAAAAGAAGGAATTTTCCAAGTCAAAAAAAACAAATTTTACTCAACAAAACCTAAAATTGGTACCAAATTCAGATTAAATAAATAAAACCTAGAAGTAACTTGAACAAAAAATCGGCACAACAAAGTAATTTAAGTAGGCACAAGCAGTTAGCATAAAAAATAATTGATCAAAAAACAAACAGGTGAGGATTGAAGCATAACACAATAGAGGAATAAAACTCGAGTTTTAACAGTCTTCATTCCTCTAAATTTCACAAATGAGTGATCTTTAACTCTAAAACCTAAAAAAACTCAACTTTTATCAAATTACCAACAAAAACAAAAGAAATATTAACTACGTAAGACTAATTCCCTTCGATGGAGAGACTATTTTCTCTCAAATCGAAGAGCAATTTCCTTCAAATCGAGAAGAGAGAGAGAGAGAGACGATGACGGCGAATTTGACCCTTAACCGGGTGCGGGTATGTTTTTATTTGGATATGGGTATAGAATCCAATGCGGGTATAAATTGCCAAACTGACCCTTGTGCAATTTGTCAGTTTGTAATGCTATGGCAGGTCGGGCCAGATCACGTGGGTTTTGTTAACTATTTTCATTTGGACCATAGCCTTTGGTCCAAATGAAAACTAGTTTAGTGTCACTATTTAGGCTTAAAAAATAGAGCCAGGTCTAGCCTAAAAATTTAACAAACAAGAAACAACACAAAATTGGGTCAGGTTCAGTCCGGACCTAATTTTACAAAATAGCCAAACACACCCTAAGCCCCTAAGGCCAATATAGATGACGCTTAGTGGTTTTGGAAAAGAGGTCGCGAGAAAAATGGTCAGCGGGTATGGATTTGGGTTTTAATGAGTTAGCAGGTCAGTTTTGGGTTTGCGGGTCGGGTTTTAATTTAAAAAAACTTTTTTTTCAGTTTCTGGGTTGGGCTGGGCCGGTTTTAACTTGTTTTTCCCTTTTTTTGGGGCTTAAAAGCTAGGCGGGTTGGGGTGCCTAGGCGTTCCGGCCGTCTAGCGTGGCGTAGGCGTCTTGAACTCCGCATACGCCTAGGCGGATGCCTCCGTATCGCAATACAGAGAAGGCCGGTGTAAAATCATTCTTCACTATAGCAACTCACTTAAAAGAAGGAATTTTCCAAGTCAAAAAAAACAAATTTTACTCAACAAAACCTAAAATTGGTACCAAATTCAGATTAAATAAATAAAACCTAGAAGTAACTTGAACAAAAAATCGGCACAACAAAGTAATTTAAGTAGGCACAAGCAGTTAGCATAAAAATAATTGATCAAAAACAAACAGGTGAGGATTGAAGCATAACACAATAGAGGAATAAAACTCGAGTTTTAACAGTCTTCATTCCTCTAAATTTCACAAATGAGTGATCTTTAACTCTAAAACCTAAAAAACTCAACTTTTATCAAATTACCAACAAAAACAAAAGAAATATTAACTACGTAAGACTAATTCCCTTCGATGGAGAGACTATTTTCTCTCAAATCAAGAGCAATTTCCTTCAAATCGAGAAGAGAGAGAGAGAGAGAGAGAGAGAGAGAGAGAGAGAGAGAGAGAGAGAGAGAGAGAGAGAGAGAGAGAGAGAGAGAGAGAGAGAGAGAGAGAGAGAGAGAGAGAGAGAGAGAGAGAGAGAGAGAGAGAGAGAGAGAGAGAGAGAGAGAGAGAGAGAGAGAGAGAGAGAGAGAGAGAGAGAGAGAGAGAGAGAGAGAGAGAGAGAGAGAGAGAGAGAGAGAGAGAGAGAGAGAGAGAGAGAGAGAGAGAGAGAGAGAGAGAGAGAGAGAGAGAGAGAGAGAGAGAGAGAGAGAGAGAGAGAGAGAGAGAGAGAGAGAGAGAGAGAGAGAGAGAGAGAGAGAGAGAGAGAGAGAGAGAGAGAGAGAGAGAGAGAGAGAGAGAGAGAGAGAGAGAGAGAGAGAGAGAGAGAGAGAGAGAGAGAGAGAGAGAGAGAGAGAGAGAGAGAGAGAGAGAGAGAGATCATGAAAAATGGTCACGGGTATGGATTTGGGTTTTAATGAGTTAGCGAGTCGGTTTGGGTTTCTTGGTCGGGTTTTAATTTAAAAACTTTTTTAGGTTTAAGGTTGGTGGGCGGTTTTAACTTGTTTTTTTGCCTTTTATTATTATTATTTTTCTTAATCCATACAAATTATGTTGGATTTGAGATGCAAGCCTAGAGGGGGATGAATAGTAGGATTGCAATTGTTTTTCACCAAAACTTAGAAGATGCAGTGGAATATATCAAATAAAAGCGATAAACAAAATAACAATCACCAAAAACAACCAACCAAGAACACACGAGGTTTTATAGTAGTTTGAATAAACAATCTAACGTCCACTCTTCCTTCTCGTGAAGAGGCTTCCTCACTATGTCAAGAGTATACTTGAATCACGAATCCGATTCAGTAGGCTTAAAAGACCGCACCCTAGTATTTATTCGAAACCAGTCGTCTAACCTAACTCCCATAATATGTAATTCCTAGCCCTAAATAGTCCCGACCCTCAATTCAATTGGCTTGAGTACGCCGTAAAAGAAGTTCAAACTTCAAAATCAATAATATTCCAAACTTCAAAACCAATGGACAACAAAAAAGACTCTCATGCGTGCCTTCCAATAGGTATAGTTTGACAGATCAAAATGCGCGGGTCGATTTACAGCGTATCTCTCTAGGAAAGCCATTGTGACTGTCAAACTAGATATCTCTATCCTAGATTGTGAATCCTAAAGATGGGTAACGAGGCTCTAATACCGCTTGTTGGATCTGAGATGCAATCCTAGAGGGGGATGAATAGGATTACTACTATTTTTTGCCAAAACTCAGACTATGTAGCAAAAGTATCAAATAATAGAGATACATAAAATAACAATCACAAAAAGCAACCAACCAAGAACACACGAGATTTTATAATAGTTCAGATAAATAATACTACATCTACTATTCCTTCTCGTGAAGAGGCTTTCTCACTATGTCAAGAGTTCACCTCAATCACAAACGCGATCCGGTAAGCTTACAAGACCGCACTCTATTATTTACCCAAAACCACTCATCTAACCTAGCTCCCACAATGAGTAATTTCTAGCCCTAGATAGTCCCAACCCTCAACTCAACTAGCTTGAGCATGCCGTAAAAGAAGTTTAAAGTAAAACCAAACACAAAACAGTTAAGCTCAGAATAAAGAGCAATCTTACAGCCCTTTTCGATAAAATAAGCCATCCCTTAAAGGATATAAGCAAAGTTTGATGAAGAATGGTGAAGAAGATTAATCTAAGGAAAACTCTCCTGACTGAAACGATCGGAAGTTTTTATGTGCGACGAGTGAGAGTTCATCGAGCTCTGGGGAATCAAAAAGTCTGTTCAAGATCTTTCAACATTAAACTCTAGAACTCCTCTTCTCTCTCTCTCTCTCTCTCTCTCTCTCTCTCTCTCTCTCTCTCTCTCTCTCTCTCTCTATGTGCGACGAGTGAGAGTTCATCGAGCTCTGGGGAATCAAAAAGTCTGTTCAAGATCTTTCAACATTAAACTCTAGAACTCCTCTTCTCTCTCTCTCTCTCTCTCTCTCTCTCTCTCTCTCTCTCTCTCTCTCTCTCTGTGTGTGTGTGTGTGTGTGTGTGTGTGAGAGAGAGAGAGAGAGAGAGATATTCTATCACAATTAGATCGGGAAAGGGATATCCCAACTGTGGTAGAAGTTGGAGAATATATATATAATTAACAGCTGCGATTAAATCATCAAATTTTGTAATTAGCTGCATTTACCATCGATGGTGCCTCTCGACCATCTATCGTGTCGAGAGCCCATCAATGGTTGAGAAGTCCATCGATGATATTCATGTCTATGGACTTTTGCACCATTGACATGTCATAGTACCATGAACCATCGATGGTCAATGACTATCACCAATGGTAGTGGTGCTTAGATCAATTTTGAGCTAATTTTCACGTCATTTTGCTTTGTATATAACGCAGCGCGGAAGTGATAAACCTCGGAATCCACCAAGGGGTGCTCTTTGAATCCACAAAGAACGATCTCCGAATCTACGAAGAGCTTCGAATCCACAAAGAAAATATAATAAGAGAAATTTATTGATAAAAATATATGCCTCTAGGGCTTACAAGACTCTGTTTAAATAGAAAATAAACAAGACTCCTACTATAACTCAAACTCTTACTAAAAATAGAAATAAGAATTCTAATTGACCCGAACTTTACCAAAAATAAAAATAAGGAAAACTACCCTCAAAAGACTCCCTATGATTAGGGAAGTAATTCGGTCAAATTTGAAATCAAACCGGATTTGCTTCCTAATCAAACCGGACTCCTAAAACATTACTAAAAATAGTAAAAAACTGACGAAAACGCAGATATCTCTCAATCCGGAAGGAATTTGGCGAAACGAACGGCGAGTAAACCGAACGTAGGTAGGTTTGGTTGGCTCCGTCTCGAAAAAATACGCGATTTTAAAAAAAATCGTCCAAATCTGACTTACGGATTGAAAGTTACGTCCTGTTCTTCGTCGCAAGCTATTTTCCTCGACCTGGTCCGCGTTTGGGCTTGAGTCGGTCCCGTTTCTCCATGAATATGTCCGACGTGCGTTCTACATCAGTACATGTCCCATACATGTATTTACATATACTGCAATATCTCAAACCATTATTAGTACAAAATGAGAGTTTGTTACTACTCAAACAAGAGATATTATACTGATAACGTGCTTACAAATTATATTTTCTAAGTTGAGACTACTCTAAAGACCTCTCTTTTAGAAGTAAATTGTTCCTTCTTTCCCCTTCCACTTGATGTGATAGGCTCTTAAATGGACGCCCTGTGATTATATAAACGCATTCACAAATTAAAAATCAAATTGCAGCGAGCATTATTTTCCCCACCAATCATTCCAGTTGAGGCACCAACTGCACTAATATCAATTGTTGAGGATCGGAGTAAGTATGGGGAAGCGTCTCCGGATCTTTTAACAAGATCTCTTTTGTCCTAATAGGACAATCGATCACCTGATGCTATAGAATAGCTGAGAAACCTGTACTTTCAACAAAGTGAAAGACAATCTACTTTGAAAAATAGAAGAAGAGTATAAAGATACGCGATTTGCATGGTTTGGCAATTGCCAATGCTCACGAGGATAGATTTGAGTCTTCTTTATATCAAAGACTACAATATACAACATGTTCTTGCTTTCTAGAGAAAGAACCTACAAGAAACCCTCTCTTAATCTCAATAAAAAATCTCTCAAAATCTTACATTTCTCTCCTTAGTGTCTCTTTACCTCTCCTCTCCTCAGTGTTTCTCTATCTCTCCTTTATAGCATGCAATTTTCCTTGGTTTTTCTGGCTCGATTTACAGCGAAACTCTCAAAGGGTATTTAAAGTGTAATCCCTTATTTTGAGTTCATGTAGAATTCATTCTTTGACTTGGAAGGTTAAATCCTAATTATCTTTTAATTGGAATTCAATTGCAATTGAGATTGTTTCTTTCCAACCAAATATAGACTTCAATCCAAATTCAACTGGAATTACTTGAAATACAAGGATAAATCCTAGAAATACCTTCACCCAATGAACAGGCAATGTTTAGCACGTGTTGCTTGGCTTGCCCAAATTGCTAGCTGATTTAATATACTTGAATGGTGTAAAACACTAAAAGTCAAAAGTCGTCACTAGAAAATCAAGAGTCTGTTTTCTGGGTAAAGTTCAGAAGCGCCCCCGAATGTTTAGCCCATTCCGAGATAACCTACCAAAATTTTGGAAATGACCATATTAAACCTTTAAAGGAGAATGTGATTATTTTTGAAACTTTATCAAAGAGTTCATGAAGGTCTTCTAAAAATAGTGTTGAAATTGGAGGTTCTGTGAAACATATTGTTGAAAGTTCGGATGTTCTCTAGAAATAATGTTGAAACTTTGGAGAGTATGCAGAAAATTTTGGGGGTTACGCATTTGGACGGTAAGTTAAAAAAAACTTCGAACGTTTATGGGGTTTTGATCTTTTCTGGACGGCCCGAATTTTTGGGGGTTTCAGTGACATTTCACAAAAGTTGGGGTGGTTATCCAAAATTAGCCAAACTTATTGGCATTTTGTGAAATTTATTCAAATTATAAAAATTTAGATTGTACACGCATTTGATGTGAAATAGCCATAATATAAAGGCTAAATTGAACTTAAATGCCTTATAGTTTCACCAATATTGCACTTAAGTGATCTCTATTTTAAAGCCGATAAAATAAATCCCTCAAAGTATTTAAATATTGCAAATAAATGCCCCAAAGGTAAAAAAGAACTTAATTTCTCTACATATCCAAGAACATCACGTTACAGAGAGTACTAAAGTATAACTTTTAGAAACTTTAGGATATTTAAGTGAGACCATTACAAATTAAGGGTTACTTATATGCAACATTGGGTAAACAAGAGGGCACCAGAGTGTAACATATTAAGACTTCGGGATATTTATCTGCAATATTAAAATACTTTAGGGCATTTATTTGCTCGGTTTTAAAATAGAGGTCACTTAATTGCAAGGTTGATGAAACTATAGGACATCTAAGTGCAATTTAGCCTTATATAAACTTTAAACTAATACACCATTTGAACATTCAACTGTTGAAACATGAAACTTGAAAAGTCCAGCTTCCAAGTTTTTTTAAACTGACTTCATATACAAATTAATGATACCCTATCATCTCGCTTCAAGCCTAATAGAGTCAAAAAAAGAAAAGACTTGTGAAAATAAAGAAAGAGAAATAAAGGATGGAAATTTTCCAATCAAATAGTAGAAGACTACTTTTACACTGAAAACAATAAAAATTGAAGGATTGGAGGCCTTTACTAACAACAAACAACAAGAGGGCACATATGTGGAGGGTACATTTTCACATCCTTTCTTCGGTATAAGTTGCATAAAATTTACATCTTATTTAAGCACAAACAACTCTTACTGATGACTGTAAAGTGATACCCATAATAAAAATAACAACAATAATGAAGGGACAACCATCAGCAATACAATTCTATGCACTCAGAAAAATTGGAAAAAGTCTGCAGGCTACAATTATGAACCATTTTTTCAAGAACTCCCTATGGACCCTGAAATTTCAGCTATTGCATCCAAAATCTCCTTAATCCCTTCTGAATCCTCTCCTTCAACCTCATGAAGAATTACGATAAAAGCAGCAACAAAAGCAACGTCAATACTACCAGGATGGATTCTCACTCCGAAAGTATTCCCTCCTACTGGAATCCTGTGCTCCTCGGTCATCTATATTTATCATCGACATGTTCAAAAATCATCATAAGCAGCAAGTCAATTGTAGATACATCATCTGCACTATGAAGATTTAGCTACTAATTATATACATTTCTCAGTCTGTTATTCACAATGATGACGCTACTTTTTCGCTAGTTTTTAAGCTGCTGTAGGAATTACGTGGAAATATCCCTGACGGTTGTCTAACTCTGATCATCACGTGATTCCCACATAAGCTTGAAAACTAAGGAAGGAGTAACAATCGTCATCTTGATGAGTTTGTTAACATGAACTATGTATAGCAAATATATAATTAAGATACCTGAGCTACAATAAAAGAGGAGTCTCCTTGATATACGGTGCATTTTTTCTTACTAATACTTCCTTTGATTTTGAAATCGCACGTTTTTTCCTTTTTATTAGCCGCGAAAAACATATCATATTCTCTCCGCGACTGGAACACTGAGCTCTGCTTGATGCTGAACAAGAGATCCTTTGCGTCCGTGCTCTCGCCTCTGAACACTTGCCATCGCTCATGGGCGGTCAAAGACTGCCAAACAAATCAATGTCATTATAGTAATCTTACTAACAATGACTAACTGCATATATATCCATCGTACTAGAGAGAGTTAGCTAGCCACGCTTAGTATTGATAAACATTTTTATTAGCACTTAGTGTTAGGACGTAGTCGGTACCATATCTCTTGTTTGAGTAATAACAAACTCTCATTTGGTACTGACAAAGTTTGAGATGATATAGTACAGGTGAATACAGGTATAAAACGTGTACGAGATAAAACGACGCGAAAATCAGCGCAATAGCTAATTCAGCCACCGAACCATCGATGGTCAGCAGGGACTCATCGATGGTTGATGATGTTATCGATGGCTACAAGAACCGATTTATGAAATTACAGAGACAGGATTTCCAATCATTGATGGTTAGCAGGAACCCATCGATGGTGCCTTGACATCATCGATGGTTGACATGAACTCATAAATGGTAAAGTCGGCTGATTGCAGATTTTAAGTTTAAATCTCAGTCATTCGTCTTTCCTTTTTATCTCCAAACTCTATCATATTTAGGATATCTCTTTCCTGATATATTGAAGGCTATATATCATTGAAAGAGATAGAGATAAGGTAGAGTTTTAGAATTTTGAATTGTGAAGAGATTTCATTAAAGGATTTGACCCCCAGAGCCTCGACAAACTCTTACTCGCCGCGCACAATATCATCGGATCTATCACAGCAAGGAGAGTTGAGCTTGGATTGATCTTCATCACCATTCTTCATTAAACTTCTCTTATATCCTTCAAAAGACGATTTGTTTTACGAAAATGGCAGTAAGATCTTTTTGTATTGCGCTTAATTGATATTTGTTATTTGATTCAAACTTATTTTTATAGTGTACTCAAGCCAGTGTGAATCGAGAGTTTACGACGTACTCAAGTCGGGGTGAATTGAGAAATTGGGACTAGCTAGGGCTAGGTGTTACTAATTGTGGAGAGTTAGGTTAGACGACTAGTTTCGGGTAGATTTCAGGGTGCGGTCTTTGTAAGCTTACTGAATCGGGTTGTGATCAGGAGAACTCTTTTCATAGTGCGGAAGCCCCTTCGTGAGAAGGAAGAGTGGACGTAGGATTGTTATCCGAACCACCATAAAATCTTGCGTGTTCCTAGTTGATTGTTATTTGTGGTTAACTATCGTCGTTTGCTTTTATTTTATCTTTTTCGATGTATATTTTGTGTTTTTTTAGCGAAAAACGATAGCAGTCCTATTCAACCCCCCAACCCCAAGGCTTGATCTTAGATCCAACACTTAGGTCCTCTAATGTCCAAATTGAACTATATCTCAATCATTTATGTTGTCACGTGAGTGTACTTGATGTCAGTGTATTACAGAAAGACCTTCTTACTAGTCCCTTAATCATTTATGTTGTCACGTGAGTGTACATGATGTCAGTGTATTACAGAAAGACCTCTTGCTTTGTATTTCACGTGAAAGTTACTGTAACATCTGATAGCTATAGTAACTTTCACCACCAAAACGCTTCTTAACCAAACGGACCCTAAATTTGTTGAACGTACCCTCAAGAAGCATGTATACTTCTATACTATTAAAAAGCAGCAAAGGGTACCCAAAAGTATGGATGATCAATGTCCACCTCAATGGAAGATAAAAGGGTAAAATGGTAAATTCTCTGATGGCTTTTCAAAAACGAAGAAGAAGACGATCTGTGGCCTGTGGGCATCCTCTCTTTGGGACACGTGGATGATCAGACCCAAAGCTTTACGGTGAAGTCTAAAGCATGTCTTTTTACTTTTATGCCCTTCATAAAAGGTTATTTGCATCAATTCACTCATCTTCCATTTAACTTAGTATATTTATTTACACATGTTTTAAGTCCTTAAGGAAATATGATATGTAATAATTTTCAATACATACATGAAAATAATTTGAAATTATAAATGCCTCTTTATTTGTTAAATACAATTGATAATGTTCTAAACATTAAAATTTGAGCATTAGAATAAATTCAAATCTTTCAAATATACAAATAGAAAACTATAAAATTGTAACTACAAGAATGTATTCTGTTAAAAATTATAAGAAAATGTTGATCCATTTTATTAAAAAATATTTTCTCCCTTTATCAGGAGAAATTACATACATGATACTTTATAGAATGCCTTTTAATTGCTTTTCAAAACAGTACAAATAAATAAAAACTTAAGATTTATTGTCCTTTCATTGGCGGCTTAACAATTTGGAAGAAAGGTATTGAGTGAAAAGTAAATGGTTCAATATCAAAATTTTTAGATAGTTCTTTCCTTCTTTTTAAGAGACAAATGAATCTATTCTTCCTTTTTAATATATAATTTAGAAAACAATTGTATCTACTTTTGACATAATTTATTCAGTAATACTAATTGAGTTTATCTATTTTAATATAAAATCTAAAAAATAAGGTTTAAGTATGCGTCACGTGCATTCGCACATACAAAGCCGCTAGTATCTCATAGAGATAACTCTGTTTAGACATCAGTCACACCTCTAGTTTATTCTCACCGCTCCATCTCCACTTACTATATTTGTTACTATATAGAGAGAAAATTATATTTATTAGTTTTTAAGGTTTTTTTATTTTTCCAATATTCGTTCCTTAGACCTTTCATATGTTAATTTGTACCTCAAATCATTGAAGCTCCTATTAGGCCCCCCGGTTTTTAACTTCTTTGGAAATTAGTCCCTCAAATTACTGCAATTGATACTAGATACCTTTCTTAAAGTTGTTTCAAATTAATCCCTCTAATTGGTACATCACCTCTTGATTGGAGGGACTAAGTGCAGAATGACTCAATAAATCTCAGAGATTTTCTGAAAAATTGAATTGAGCAATTAATACTAATAAAAGCGCATGAAGTATGACAAGGCAATATTAAAGATATAGATGAGGAGGATATTATCTGCTATTTACAACAATTTAAAAAAAAAAAAAGGATCGATAGAAAACCTTGGATTTCAACGTGAAGAGAGCCTGGCCAGATATAGCATCGATGAGAAATTTCTTGCTACTGGATTTCGAAGGCTTCGACATGAAGATGGCTCTGCCATAGACATCGAAGGCGACCATCTGATCAGCGTTAAAGCCAGGTGCGTTCACAGTGAAGGTGAGATCAATTGGATAAGGAGCAAAACATGGTGGATTAATGATGCTTAATGGATACATTATGAAATGATTATATGTAACGCTTGATAATATTAAGTGATAGGAAAGATAAGGCTAAGGATATCGTTAGCTGAGATTTATACTGACCAAGTCTGTTGTGAGCATCGAGGAAATTTTACTTAATAAGGATTGATTGAAATGGTTTTGACTTATAATAATACCGTGTCGTTTTGAATGACTTGGTAAAATAATGAATTGTGTTGGAAAGTGAAGTATGTTGACTGTTTGGTGGCCCAATCAAAGGAGGACAAAACACTAGTTGGATAATATTTAACTAGCGGAAGTTTCTATGCAATTCAGAGCGCAGTAGTTAATATAGGATAATATTAAGTGATAGGAAAGATAAGGCTAAGGATATCGTTAGTGAGATTTATCTTGACCAAGTCATTTGTGAGCATCGAGGAAATTTTACTTAATAAGGATTGATTGAAATGGTTTTGACTTATAATAATACCGTGTCGTTTTGAATGACTTGGTAAAATAATGAATTGTGTTGGAAAGTGAAGTATGTTGACTGTTTGGTGGCCCAATCAAAGGAGGACAAAACACTAGTTGGATAATATTTAACTAGCGGAAGTTTCTATGCAATTGAGCGCGATAGTTAATATAGGATAATATTAAGTGATAGGAAAGATAAGGCTAAGGATATCGTTAATGAGATTTATCTTGACCAAGTCATTTGTGAGCATCGAGGAAATTTTACTTAATAAGGATTGATTGAAATGGTTTTGACTTATAATAATACCGTGTCGTTTTGAATGACTTGGTAAAATAATGAATTGTGTTGGAAAGTGAAGTATGTTGACTGTTTGGTGGCCCAATCAAAGGAGGACAAAACACTAGTTGGATAATATTTAACTAGCGGAAGTTTCTATGCAATTCAGAGCGCAGTAGTTAATATAGGATAATATTAAGTGATAGGAAAGATAAGGCTAAGGATATCGTTAGCTGAGATTTATACTGACCAAGTCTGTTGTGAGCATCGAGGAAATTTTACTTAATAAGGATTGATTGAAATGGTTTTGACTTATAATAATACCGTGTCGTTTTGAATGACTTGGTAAAATAATGAATTGTGTTGGAAAGTGAAGTATGTTGACTGTTTGGTGGCCCAATCAAAGGAGGACAAAACACTAGTTGGATAATATTTAACTAGCGGAAGTTTCTATGCAATTCAGGCTGATAGTTAATATAGGATAATATTAAGTGATAGGAAAGATAAGGCTAAGGATATCGTTAGTGAGATTTATCTTGACCAAGTCATTTGTGAGCATCGAGGAAATTTTACTTAATAAGGATTGATTGAAATGGTTTTGACTTATAATAATACCGTGTCGTTTTGAATGACTTGGTAAAATAATGAATTGTGTTGGAAAGTGAAGTATGTTGACTGTTTGGTGGCCCAATCAAAGGAGGACAAAACACTAGTTGGATAATATTTAACTAGCGGAAGTTTCTATGCAATTCAGAGCTAAAGAGTTAATATAGGATAATATTAAGTGATAGGAAAGATAAGGCTAAGGATATCGTTATGAGATTTATCTTGACCAAGTCCATTGTGAGCATCGAGGAAATTTTACTTAATAAGGATTGATTGAAATGGTTTTGACTTATAATAATACCGTGTCGTTTTGAATGACTTGGTAAAATAATGAATTGTGTTGGAAAGTGAAGTATGTTGACTGTTTGGTGGCCCAATCAAAGGAGGACAAAACACTAGTTGGATAATATTTAACTAGCGGAAGTTTTATGCAATTCAGAGCGCAAAGAGTTAATATAGGATAATATTAAGTGATAGGAAAGATAAGGCTAAGGATATCGTTAATGAGATTTATCTTGACCAAGTCTGTTGTGAGCATCGAGGAAATTTTACTTAATAAGGATTGATTGAAATGGTTTTGACTTATAATAATACCGGTCGCTTTGAATGACTTGGTAAAATAATGAATTGTGTTGGAAAGTGAAGTATGTTGACTGTTTGGTGGCCCAATCAAAGGAGGACAAAACACTAGTTGGATAATATTTAACTAGCGGAAGTTTTATGCAATTCAGAGCTAAAGAGTTAATATAGGATAATATTAAGTGATAGGAAAGATAAGGCTAAGGATATCGTTAATGAGATTTATCTTGACCAAGTCCGTTGTGAGCATCGAGGAAATTTTACTTAATAAGGATTGATTGAAATGGTTTTGACTTATAATAATACCGTCGCTTTGAATGACTTGGTAAAATAATGAATTGTGTTGGAAAGTGAAGTATGTTGACTGTTTGGTGGCCCAATCAAAGGAGGACAAAACACTAGTTGGATAATATTTAACTAGCGGAAGTTTCTATGCAATTCAGAGCGCAGTAGTTAATATAGGATAATATTAAGTGATAGGAAAGATAAGGCTAAGGATATCGTTAGCTGAGATTTATACTGACCAAGTCTGTTGTGAGCATCGAGGAAATTTTACTTAATAAGGATTGATTGAAATGGTTTTGACTTATAATAATACCGTGTCGTTTTGAATGACTTGGTAAAATAATGAATTGTGTTGGAAAGTGAAGTATGTTGACTGTTTGGTGGCCCAATCAAAGGAGGACAAAACACTAGTTGGATAATATTTAACTAGCGGAAGTTTCTATGCAATTCAGAGCGCAGTAGTTAATATAGGATGATCAGGATGCAGAGTTAGTTTGTTGTGAAACAATTGGCCAGTACTGTTGAGGTATGTTTGGTTCATGGATTGCATTTTGGTGCGTGTAAAGGATTTCAAAATATTCATACTCTAAAAATCTTATTTGTTTCTAATATATGTATTAAAAAGTATTTGCATAAGAGATAAAATCTATTCAAATTTTATTTGGTTGTACATGAATTATGTTGAGGATATATGATTAAAATCACAAATTCAGATGAAATCAACATAATTTTAGGACTTACAACTGATTCATCTATTCTATGTGGCAACCCCAAGTTCGTCGCATGAAAAATGTCAAACAAATAATTTATTTGATCAAAATCTAGAATTTTAAACTTGTTGGGGGTCCATTTTTATATGCAAAACCCACCAAATGCAGGAAACCAAACAATTCTAGCTGGAGTGGTGGTTAGTTTAAGGTTTAGTACTCGTGTCTCAGGGGAGGGGGTCGGGCTAATTAGGGAGTTGTTTGATTCGTGGATTGTATTTTGATGTATGCTATGGATCTAAAAAAATCCATACTCAAAAATATTGTTTGTTTGCAATGGATAGTAAAATGTATTTATGAGGAAAATAATCGATCCAATAAAACTTTATTTGCTTGTACATATTTTTTGTTTAATATATGTGACTAAAATCACAAATTCTGATGAAATCAGCATAATTTTACGAGATAATATTCGATGAATTTATCCTACGTATCAGCCCCAAATTTGAGGCATGAAAAATGACAAACAAACAAAGTATTTGATAATAACCTAGGATTTTAAGCATGTGGGTCCCATTTTTCAATTCAAATCAAATCAAATTCATGGAAACAAACATCCTCTAAATGTATCTGATCTGTATGATAAACAGTTATGTACCTCCAACTTTCTATAACCGATTGGGCTAAGGGCTAGGTAAAATAGATTTTAAGCCTCCAAATTTCTAACCTTTAGCAGTTTGTAGTAAACCATCAGAAACTTTCAAAATCATCCTAAACCCTCTATAACTTTTTGGAATTGCAGAAAATCCCCAATACATTTCCGTATTTTGAAGAAAACCTTCATAAATTAGAACCAAAAATAACATAAAATACATTTTGAAAGTTGTTGGGGGTATAGTCTAATTTACCCAAAAGATAATGGGGTTTTACAACAGTTAGTGGAGGTTTAGTACGATTTTGAAAGTTAATTGGGGCTTACTACAAAAACGCTGAAAGTTCTTGATTAGTAAAAAAGGCATTTTGAAAGTTGTTGATGGACAAGTATAAGAATTTATGTACAAAGACTATGTAGTTGATTTTACAGTGTGAGTTTTCTTAGTAAAAAGGCATGAATCCAGATTTAGTCCTCCTTTGCAAAAGAGTAAGATTGTTAGATGATTATGTTTCTTTTTGAGTTAATTAGGTCCTAGTAGATTAGTCTAAGTCTATCTCTTTAATGGGTCTTTTCAATCCTAACAAACTGGTATCAAGCCTATAGTTTGACATGCCTTTGTTGGCTTCAAGATTTTGTTACGTGGGTTAGAGATCAAGGAGGAGCACACGGGAAATTATAATAGGAAGGAGTGTAACTTGGTCCAACATGGATTAGAGCTCATTTGGGTGCACGTGATGTCACATTCATAGGGCGGAGTTGGAATGAAGAGGGTCCCCCCCTCCCAAAAAATAAAAATAAAAATAAAAATAAAAAAAATTTAAAAAAAAAAATTTAAAAAAAAAAACATGACTGCTAGTTACATATGTCTAAGCTAATGTAATGTACAGTTAGTTTTACATGGTTTAGTGGAATTTTACCAACAAATAAAATTGATAGTAAATGAAGTGCAATACGTTAGCTATTACATGGACTACTGTGGAATAAGAACCTCTTTGACTTCCGGGTAAATGTAATGTTGAATTTAGATAGATTAGCGCTATATTTCATATAGTTTACTTAGTTAGAATAAGAGCTATGCCACACAACTCAAGTAAACAAGGTACAATAATGCCATTATGTAACGATTTAAAAATAACAATATGGAACGATTTTAAAATAACAAATCATCACAGTAGTTTGTAAATGTCATTTTCAAACTTCATATCATTATTCTTATATGGGCTAATTGTATTAATTTTGACTAAGCTTTTAGAATTTGGAGTATTCTTTTCTTTTTAAAACTACTAGTGTGCTACATGTATGTATTTGGTTTAAGAAGTTATTAGTAAATAATATATTCTACATTATTGATTCTTAAATATGTACTTAGATATAATATTTACTTATGGTATATTGATTCTCAATATATCATGCACGAAAGTTACAAAGGCCACTAAATAAAAATTAATATTAAATATCTAGTATCTTGTTGAAATAGCTAAAACTATTATTAGATGCAAAATTACAAAAGCTATAATAGCAAGATAGAATCACATCCGATATAAAGATATTGTTTGAGTAGCTCAGTTCTTGGGAATTGTATAGCTCAATTGTTTAATCCAAATTAAAGAATCTCAATCAAGTAGACAAATTAATCTGGGCGTCATGTAAGAAAATCAAAATTTTTATGCAATTCAATTAATTATATCATATATAGGTTTGTGTATTCTGATTTACTCAATGAGCAGAAGATAGATAGTCAATATGTTTTATTAGTTAATCTTTATAGCCTAAAGTTGATAGGAACAAAGTATTTATTGGTAATTAATAAAAAGGAGACAAACAAAGTTTTATGATGCAACATAATTATTAACGAAAGACATAAAAGATGCTTAATAGAGGTAAGAAAATCAAAAGGACAAGAAACATTGAAAGCGTTGGATAAGTTGATAGTACCTCTGAACTAAAGTGCATATGAATCGAGTAATTAGTTAAGAATTAAACCATGAATACATCTAATGAACAAGAAAACACAACTTATGACCTATATTCAAAAGAAAAAGCACAACTTATGATAAATAGCACAAAAACTTGTTTACAACATTGTGTGAAGGGGACAAAAAATCTTTAAATAGCTTTGCATAAACTCCAAAAATAAGACCATATATTTTTTTCTAAGTATTAAAAGATCAATAAGAATCTTACCTGTGACATCCCATGTTTAGCCCGCATCGAGAGTTTACAATGATTTGTGAGGATTTAACTAGTGAAGCTAAAGACTCAAGTGTAGCATTGACTAGTCGATTTTGACAGTGGTTTGAGCTAAACAACGCGCTACACTCAGTAGGTCCTACGGCTTGCAACGCGCTAATGGGCTCGCGGGCCCTGGGCGTGACATTACCCAATCCACAGTACAAAAAGCACACACTGAAATAGTTTTTGGTTCCCAAATCAAACTTATACATACTCTTCGATATCATGACTTCCAAATAATAATCTTCCTATAATCTATTGTCCTTATCTTTTTCAAGGATTTAAGAGACAAAACACAAATTAAGAGCTATGAATTGAACATGAGATATAGTCTTCAACTCTATAAAAAATAAACCTTTTATTCTACAAACCATTTGACAAATATTATCCAATGTATGCATGTGCGCATAGATATACAAGCCACGTATACTACAAATAATTTGACAAACTTTTCATATAACATATTTCATAAACCATTGTGTTGGTGTCAGAATTTGGTTTAGTACGTGATGTGGTGGGTTGAAGAGAATGGATGGCCGTAATTTATAGCGCAGAGATGTAATAGAGGTTATGTAAAAGGAAAATGAAAGAGAGGTTAGTTAATTGGATCCATAACATATGCATCTAATTAAATAAATTATAGAATCTTTAAGAGCCTAAGAAACTAATTAAATCTTATCATTATGATGATTTGTAATTAATTTAATTTAATTTAATTTAATTTAAGACTCATTGAATGGGACTTTGATATAAATCAAATAAAGAAAATAATTAAAGTAAAGTTAAAATTATCAAATTTGAGAGGGGGAAAAGGGGCAATCAAAAGTTTTAGCACCCAACCCTCTTTTATATGTAGTATAGATTATGTCATATATAATATTTGGTTGGGGTTTTAAAGTGTAAGATCTTATCTTTTCTCTCTCAGAAAACAATAAAAATGTACCATCTAATGTAATATTGATATAATTTTCTTAGTATTTTCTAATAGAAGAAACAAAAGTGCCCCCAAACTCCAATTCCTATCTACGCCATGTGTCATATTTGTGGAAGATATATGACTCTATTTGTCTGAGAAGTGGTTGAGACTTTGTTTGTAGTCATCTATTCTGGGATCTAGTTTATGTTCTGGATCCTCGATGGACTGACTATATATGAGCCAAGATGAAGATTTGTAAATTGTTCTTCACATCCCTTTGGAAAGTGTGAGTTTGTTTAATAAAAGGAATGGGATGAGATTTAGTCCGACATTGGAAATAGAGTAAAATAGATAGATGATTAAGTATGTTTAAGCTCATGAATCAAATAAGATTAATGTTAATTTGAGGAAAGTCCCCTTAACTTTTGGGGTTTTATAGATAACCCCTAAACTATTTTAATTCGAGAAAATCCCCTAAACTCCTAATTGTAACTAGGAAATAACTAAAAAAAGTGAGAAAAATTCCTAAATTTAGTCATTTGCCTTTATAGATGTACAAATGATGCTATTGAGTTTTAGCCACAGATCATATTTTCTTGTAGTTAAATATCATTTTTTTTTCATAATCTGATGGGTTTAATTTTGGGAGACTGACCCTTCGAAGATATGTGGGGCCGTGGTTGTGCTAGTTAGACCTGTCAGTTTGTATGGGAGGGTTTGGTCGATACCAGAAACCGTCAGATCCCACGTGACTTGCACATATTCTTAGCGAAGTTCTTTCCGAATAGGATGCTAATTATGGAAATCTTGATTGGATCGAGGAAGTGATACATGACATGGAATCTATCCAATAGAGATTCAGATGGGTTATTTTGCATGGGTAGTATTAGGTAGAAATTGCCAGTAGATGTGCATGCTTGGATGTTTAATTTCATTTTTGTTCTGTAAAATAAAAACATGTTTGAGAATTAATGCACTTTTGGGTCATCTACAAAACTCCAATATCTTTTGCAACTTTTTTCAATATGCCCCCTAATGGGGAATGTGAAACTTTATCAAAAGTTCATGGTTATTTTTTTTTTGAAAATAGTGTTGAAAATTGGGGGTTTTATGAACATAATGGTGATAGTTTGGGGGTGTTCTAGTCTCTAAAAATAATGTTGAAAGTTAGGGGGGTATATAGAAAAAAAAGTATGGGGGCTACTCTATCTGGGGGGTAAGTAGAAAAAACTTCAAACATTGTGGGGTTTTTCTGGATGGCCCAAAACTTAGGGGGTTTAAAGTGACATTTCTAAAATTCGGGGTGGTAATCCAAAATGGGTCAAACTTTAGGGGGTTTTGTGAAATTTTCCCAAAATATAAGAATTAATCTTACATTTATCATGAAGAGTTTGTCTGTGCGTAAACATGATCCAAGTTTTATGCGATTGAAACCGAAGAAAGCATTTGAAAATGTATCCTGCACATATTTACCCTCTTAGTTTTTTTTTATAACTGAAATACCCTCTTGTTTTTTAGTAATGATTTTTATCTCCTCCAATATTTATTGTGCTTTTTAATTTACTTTGCTTTCTGATTGGTTGTGGACTATTTGACTAATATACTAGCGTGAAAGTAGTGCTCTACTATTTGAAAGGAAAATTCCCATCTTTTATTTCTCTTTCTTTATTTTCACAGGTAGTTCCACAGGTAGTTTCACAGGTAGAATTTGTATCTGAAGTCAAGTTTCGGAAACTGATGAGAAGCTGGACTCTCAAGTTTCAACAGTTGAATTTTCAAATGACTATTAATTAATCTATATAATCACATCAAAGCCTGTGCTCTATTTGACTAATACCTCTTAATATAAAATAACAATGGTAACAACAACAACAACGAATGTAATAAGGGGACAAACTTCAACGATGCAATTCTAGCTCCCCTTACAACTTGTGATTTCTGCAGTGGAAAAAGGAAGTTAGTTGCAGACTTATCTATTCTACACCATAGAATGCAGCTATTGCCTCTGTAAACGTGTGGGGGCCACCCAGCCACCCACGTTCACACTCGTGAACATGGCCTGCGCGACACGAACGTGGGGGCCACGTTCGTTCGTTTCGTCCGCGGCTTTGTTCTGCAGCAACGAAAAACAAATAAAATAAAAGGAAAGATTTTATTTCTCTTTCCCTATAAATAGGGAGTTAAACCTAGGGTTTTAGTGTTGAGTTTGTGGAGAAAAGAGAAAAAAAGAGAGAGCTTGGAGGGATTTTACAAGAGAGAGGTCAATTTCTCTTGGGTAAAAATCAAAGCTTTTTTCTTTGAGACGAGCTTGTGGATTGTACAAGTCGTCGGTGTTCTTTATAGTCAAATCTTCCCTCACCCCCTCCCGTGGACGTAGGCAATTTTGCCGAACCACGTAAATCTCGTGTCTTTACTATTTTGCTGTGTTTTTGCTATTGTTTGTAGGTTCCCTTGATTCAGTCCTAGTACTGTTGAGAGGAAGAGTAGATATCTCACTTTGTTGGGATATTTTACTTTCTATTCTTGTTTCCTTCGTGAAATGGAAATATATCAAAGCCTTCCCTCGGGTGATATCGCTTCCGCGGCGTGCGGGCGTTGACCCTGCATCCCAACAATTGGTATCAGAGCTGTTATTCAGATCGAAAGTGGTGTAGCTTCTGGTTTGAGGTGGTGCTCGGTAATTTCTGAGAGAAGCGGATTTATACAAACGGAGAATGGCGTCTACCAGTAAATCGGTCAAAGTAGGAAAATTCGAGATTGAAAAGTTCAATGGGAAGAATGATTTTTCCTATTGGAGGATGCAGATGAAAAACTCACTGATTTCGCAAAAATTGCACAAGGCTTTGGCTGGAAAAGAGAAGAAGCACAAGGATATGTCTGATGAGGATTGGGAGGAGCTGGATCTGGAAACACGGGCGTCGATTATCCTATGCCTTGAAAGGGATGTAGCTTTCTTGGTAGATGGAGAGGAAACAGCTGCGGGCGTGTGGAAGAAGTTAGAAAGTACCTTCATGACGAAGAGTCTAACGAACCGGATCTATTTAAAATCCAAATTGTATACTTGCAAGATGGAGGAGGGCTCATCAATCCGGGAATACATCAACAAGTTTGATAGGATCATATCAGACTTGAAAGACATAGATGTGAAAGTTGTAGATGAGGATCAGACGCTTCTACTACTGCTCGCCAAGTCTTATGAGAACACAGTGCAAACACCGATGCTTGTAGGAGACAATTTGAAGATGGATGAGACTAGAACGGCGCTTCTAGCGGATGACCTTCTAAGATTGTAACAAGTGACATATTGCTGGTGGTAACAAAGAACAAGCGCAGGATTGTTTGCTAGAGGAAGGAGCAATGAGCGAGGAAAAGACAAGGGAGGAAAGTCTAGATCTAAATCGAGACCTCTTGCTGGAAAATCGTGTTTCAAATGCGGTGAAGTTGGGCATTTCAAGGTCGACTGTCCAAATAAGAGAGTAGGTGGAAAGAAGAACAACAACAACAAGACTGAGAGAAGAGAGGGCAAGGAAGAGGCGAGCTACGTTTCAGAGGAAGGGAGCGATAAGGAGTGCTATGTCGTCACGGGTGGCGAGGATATCTCCGGAAAGTGGATACTTGATTCTGGTTGCTCTTACCACATGTGTCCAAATAGGAAGTGGTTTACTACCTACAGAGGCATTGATGGTGGAACCGTATTGATGGGGAACAACCATGCTTGTAAAACGGTGGGGCTAGGTAATATCAAAATCAAGATGCATGATGGAGTGGTTCGAACCTTGACGGATGTGAGGCATGTTCCCTACTTGCGGAAGAATCTTATCTCAGTTGGTGCATTGGACTCTGGCGGTTGCAAAATTATTACGGAGAACGGAGTAAAGAAGGTTGTTCGGGGTTCCCTTGTAGTGATGAATGGTGTTCATCACGGTAATTTATATACTCTCGTGCAATGACAGACGTGGGAGATGCGGGTTGGAACTGAAGGAAGTGGTGGAGACCCATGTGAGCACACACGGTTATGGCATAGGCGGCTTGGGCATATGTCGAGAAGGGTCTAGTTCGCTTGGTAAAGAGGGTCTGGCTGAAGAATCGAAGGAACCTAGCATGGATTTTTGCGAGGATTGTGTGTATGGAAAGTCACACGGGGTTGATTCGAGAAGCAAGTCTAAGAGCGAGGGATACTAGATTATGTGCACACGGATGTTTGGGGTCCGCTCGAGACCACTTCTAAGGGTGGTTCCAGATATTATGTCTCGCTCATAGATGACTATTCGAGGTATGCTTGGATTTACTTTCAAGCATAAGAATGAGGTGTTCGAGACATTCAAGAAGTGGAGAGCAATGGTTGAGAACGGGGCGGAAAGAAATTGAAGACACTAAGATCGATAATGGTACGAGTATACGATGGTGCTTTCAAGGAGTTACGTGATCGGGAGGGAATTGTTCGACACCGACAGTCAACACCACGCCAGAATGGGGTCGCAGAGAGATCGAACCGAACATTGCGGAGAAAGCAATGAGTATGCGATCATACCGGATTGGGCAACGAATGGTGAAGCGGCGGGGCTAGGTAATATCAAAATCAAGATGCATGATGGAGTGGTTCGAACCTTGACGGATGTGAGGCATGTTCCCTACTTGCGGAAGAATCTTATCTCAGTTGGTGCATTGGACTCTGGCGGTTGCAAAATTATTACGGAGAACGGAGTAAAGAAGGTTGTTCGGGGTTCCCTTGTAGTGATGAATGGTGTTCATCACGGTAATTTATATACTCTCGTGCACGACGGTGACGGGAGATGCAGCGGTTGGAACTGAAGGAAGTGGTGGAGACCCATGTGAGCACACACGGTTATGGCATAGGCGGCTTGGGCATATGTCGAGAAGGGTCTAGTTCGCTTGGTAAAGAGGGTCTGAAGAATCGAAGGAACCTAGCATGGATTTTTGCGAGGATTGTGTGTATGGAAAGTCACACAGGTTCGGCCGAGAAGCAAGTCTAAGAGCGAGGGATACTAGATTATGTGCACACGGATGTTTGGGGTCCGCTCGAGACCACTTCTAAGGGTGGTTCCAGATATTATGTCTCGCTCATAGATGACTATTCGAGGTATGCTTGGATTTACTTTCAAGCATAAGAATGAGGTGTTCGAGACATTCAAGAAGTGGAGAGCAATGGTTGAGAACGGGGCGGAAAGAAATTGAAGACACTAAGATCGATAATGGTGCAGTATCTGGATGGTGCTTTCAAGGAGTTCTCGTGATCGAGGGAATTGTTCGACACCGACGTCAAAGTCAACACCACAGCCAGAATGGGGTCAGAGAGATCGAACCAACATTGCGGAGAAAGCAATGAGTATGCGATCATACCGGATTGGGCAACGAATGGTGGGCGTAAGCGGTGGCTACTGACTTGTTACATTGTGAACCGCTCACCACATTCGACATTGATGGTGATACACCCTATAGGGTGTGGTCGGGAGCATGCATTATGATAGGCTCGAATTTTCGGATGTACCGCCTACTATCACGCCAACGAGGGAAAGCTTGACGCGAGGGCCAAGAAGGCAATATTCTTGGGATATGCGAGCATGAAAGGCTATCGCCTTTGGTGTACGGAAGATTCAAGTTCGTGATCGCCAGGATGTTACCTTTGATGAGAAATCCATGATTGCTAGGGCACCCAAGGATGATGGTGTTAGGACTGATGAGACTTCTAAGTCTCAGGTTATTGAAATAGAACCTAAAGACCAACCAGGTTCTAGTCGTGTTCAAGTGGGAAGTCAGGTAGATGATGAGCTTGAGCAGGAGGAGGTTCAGCAGGAGAATACACAGGCACTACAACAACAGCTCGAGGATAGTTTGGCTTCCACTAGGCCAAGGCGAGCATACAAGCAGGTACAGAAGCTGGGGGCTGATCAACCCCTGAAACACTATGGGCAGGTTAATTTGGTTGAATACGCACTCTCGGTGGAGGAGGACGAGCCGGTCTCCTTCAAGGAAGCTATTCGGGACAAGGATAGTGAGAGTTGGTTGGCTGCGATGGAGGAAGAGATGGAATCTCTTCGGAAGAACCAAACATGGGAGGTGGTCCCATTGCCCGTAGGAAGAAAAGCTATTGGTTGTAAGTGGGTGTATAAAAGAAAAGAAGATCTTTCAGAGCTCGGTGGTACAAGGTACAAGGCAAGGCTAGTGGCTAAGGGGTTTGCACAAAGAGAGGGTGTGGATTACAATGAGATATTTTCTCCGGTGGTGAAACACACTTCTATTCGGGTGCTATTGAGTATTGTTGCTCATGGTGATCTTGAGCTGGAACAACTCGATGTTAAAACGGCCTTCTTGCACGGAGACTTGGATGAAGAGATCTACATGCATCAACCTTAGGGCTACAAGGTTGAGGATAAGGAGGATCATGTGTGTCGTTTGAAGAAGTCACTGTATGGATTGAAGCAATCTCCCCGACAGTGGTACAAGCGATTTGACTCCTTCATGCTGAAGCATGGGTTTTCCCGAAGCGACTATGATTGTTGCGTTTACATCCAGAAGCTTCGTGGAGGTAATTATATCTATCTCCTTTTGTATGTGGATGACATGCTTATTGCTTCTAAGAGCAGGGTGGAGATAGATAGGCTGAAATCTCAACTTGGTGAAGAGTTTGAGATGAAGGACATGGGCCGCTAGGAAAATACCGGTATGGAAATTAGAAGAGAGCGGCGAACCGTGATTGTTCTTAAGTCGGAAGGG
This sequence comes from Asparagus setaceus, assembly GCA_012295165.1. NCBI lineage: Eukaryota > Viridiplantae > Streptophyta > Magnoliopsida > Asparagales > Asparagaceae > Asparagus > Asparagus setaceus. Next base: position 16,419,832 of record CM022705.1, read on the forward strand.
CTACATAGAGCCGGTGATCGCGAGGTTCGGGATGCAAAGTGCTAAGTCGGTGGTGACTCCATTGGCTCCACACTTTAGGCTTTACGGTAAACAATCTCCCACTACAAATGAAGAGAAGACGATATGGAGCGTGTTCCCTATGCTAGTGCGGTTAGCGGCTTAATATGCGCAATGGTGTGTACACGCCGGATATTTCACAGCGTCGGTAGATTCATGGCGAATCCGAGAAAAGCGCACTGGGAAGCAGTGAAGTGGGTCCTGAGGTACTTAAAGGGTACCGTTGATATGGGTCTGTGTTTTGGTGGAGAAACATGTCAGATTGATGGGTTTGTGGATTCTGATTATGCGGGCGATCTAGATAGGCGGCGATCGACTACGGTTATGTATTCGAATACATGGGGCTCCGGTTAGTTGGCGATCGATGTTGCGTGCTGATGACACTTTCTACTACGAGGTCGAGTACATGGCCATGGCGAGGGAGTGAAGGAAGCATTGTGGTTGTGGGGTCTTCTAGATGATTTGGGGATTGAGCAGGAGAACGTGAACTTGTGGTGCGACAGTCAGAGTGCAATTCACTTGGCGAAGAATCAAGTTCATCATGCTCGTACCAAGCATATCGATGTCAGGTATCATTTCGTGCGAGATGTCATAGAGGAAGGCGATATTTCTCTCATGAAGGTACATACGAATGAGAATCCCGCAGACATGTTAACTAAGGTGGTCACAGGTAGCAAGTTTAAACATTGCTTGGACTTGCTTCATATCAGCCCGTGTTGATCTGCCCAAGAGGGCATGGCCCTTCGGGGCGGTAATGGGGTGAGGTGGAGACTATATGGAGAACAATTATAGAACTACGGTTAGCTTGATCCCTGTGGAGGGTACGTAGGCAACCATGGTATAATGGTGCAGCTGGATTGGCCTGGTTTGGCTGATGGAGATCTCTAGTAATGTTCGCGATGTTCTTCTGGTGTTCGTCCAAAATTTGAGATTTATCAAATGATGTACGAGGTGGAGAATTGTAAACGTGTGGGGGCCACCCAGCCACCCACGTTCACACTCGTGAACATGGCTCGCATGACACGAACGGGGCCACGCTCGCTCGCTTCGTCCGCGCTTTGTTCTCGGCAGCGAACGAAAAACAAATAAAATAAAAGGAAAGATTTTATTTCTCTTTCCCTATAAATAGGGAGTTAAACCTAGGGTTTTAGTGTTGAGTTTGTGGAGAAAAGAGAGAAAAAGAGAGAGCTTGGAGGGATTTTACAAGAGAGAGGTCAATTTCTCTTGGGTAAAAATCAAAGCTTTTTTCTTTGAGACGAGCTTGTGGATTGTACAAATCGTCGGTGTTCTTTATAGTCAAATCTTCCTCACCCTCCCCGTGGGCGTAGGCAATTTTGCCGAACCACGAAATCTCGGTGCTCTTCTTCTTAATTGTGGTGTTTCTATCTTATTGATTGTGGGTTGGCTTCCAACTTACAAGGAGATTGTAGTAGGGGATTACCTAAAATTCCCAACAAGTGGTATCAGAGCAATGGTGATGAATCCGGGTGTGAGTTCGCAAGATAGACGTTGTGTGAAATTGAAGACCGGTGTTACAAGAATAAATCATCAAGTTAGTTGTTAGAGCATTTTCAGTAACTTTTCTCTACAACTAGAATAACAGGGGGTCTATTCGCAACAAATAGAACTACAGAGGTCACTTTGCAATTAGGTGACAATAAAGGGGGTCTGTTAGCAATTAACCCTAGAAATATTAGTAGGGTGTTATGCAGGTCACTAGATCATTGAACGAGAGGCATTGTGAAGGGGAACAAGCCCGGCTCGTTTCTATATTGGTCATCTAATCACTAAATCGCATGCAAATACGAGCAAACATGTCAGGAGCCGGAGCTTGATCTCAGTTAATGTTCCTCCGATGAACAAGTCAATTGATTATAATTAAGAAAACGAAACTATCATACGAAAGGCTTTAAGCTTGTAAGAGAAAGTTTTATTAATTTTTCACAGTAAACATGTTTAAATTGAATATCATATCATTTAAAGAGGGCATATAAATTGTTAGTAAAGAAATAAGCTAATGATAAGTGTACTATAACTTTTCTACTACTTGGCATTACCAAAACAAAGGGTGGGGAGGGGGCCTTGAAAATTGTAAAAATGAAAAGTAATGACTCATCATGACTCTACTCTTTTATTTGTGATAGTGCTAAAATAGTAGAAAATTTGTAGTACGTTTACCACTATTCTAAATAAATATGAACAAAATGACACGAGTCCTGGCTGCGATTAATGGATTGAAATTAGAATAGCTGTTTCTTTCATGGGCTCAACAAAACCTGATTGTTCTCGAGGACGAAATTCTAGCAGACGGGCGGTCTGAATCTGATGCCGTGTTGATGGTGTGCGAATTTCTCAGCTTTCTTCAATCGAAGTTAGCTACCGAGAGAGTTTCCTCTTTGTACTTTCTTTCTTTTTTTTTTGAAAATTATTTAGCAGTGATGAAGAAATTGAATTTATTTATGTCTGGACATCTGAGATCTATGTCTATGATTGGATTCTATTCTTCTGAGCTTTAAACCCTTTAATTTTCATCTTTAATTTGCATCATTTGATGTGTCAATGGTCTGATCAAAATTATTTTCTTTTAAATTCTTTTAATTTGCATTGTTTTTATGGGCAAATGATGCGTAATTAAATCTTGTCCTACACACTGAAAATTATATTTACATGTGGATTATAATCTCCGCTTATTGTTTGATGCCTAAATCTATTTAAAAATAAAATAAAAGGAAAGATTTTATTTCTCTTTCATTTTCTTTCTTGTCATTCAAGGCAATTCACATCGTTTTCTTATTGTGATGATAGTAGTCTCTCTATTTTTTTCAATGAAGGGAATCCAAATCCAACCTCCTATACTACATGATGTATATCTGTGATTGACCCCAATTGTTAATTAACTATCTAATTTATTTCTTCAATAGCAATTATTGTTGGGATTGTATCTTTGATTCTTTGTATCACTTCATAAGAATTAGATAGGGTTAGAGGTCCATTAAGATTAGGAAATTAGTCTCATCATGATTAGGAGTTTGTATCCTATTCAAATAAGGAAGTTGGGCTAGAGATAGGGTTTTGGTTTCTCGATATATAGTCTTCTATTGTTGGAGGAAAAACTAAGGAGAGGAGAGAGAGCCTATATTCTTGTAATCTAGGGTTAGCAGAGGGCGTGGTCTGATTCAATAATATTGTGCGAGAGGCAAGGGTTTCATAGTCTTTATCCGTGCAAAGGATGACAACATTGACAAGGGTTTCGTAGTCTTTATTCGTGTAAAAAATTACAATATTAGGAGAGGGTTTTCCAGTCTTTGTCCATTCAAAAAATTGTACGGAGAGGGCTTTTGGAGAGAATATGAGAGTTGATTATGTATGTAATGTTGAGAGATTGAGAGACGAGAGTTGAGTGGTTCTTCTTGTAGTTCTCCTTGATACATAGTGAATTTCTCATATTGTTGCCCCGTGGATGTAGGTCGAAGTTGGTCGACCGAACCACGTAAATCTCGGTGCTCTTCTTCTTAATTGTGGTGTTTCTATCTTATTGATTGTGGGTTGGCTTCCAACTTACAAGGAGATTGTAGTAGGGGATTACCTAAAATTCCCAACAAGTGGTATCAGAGCAATGGTGATGAATCCGGGTGTGAGTTCGCAAGATAGACGTTGTGTGAAATTGAAGACCGGTGTTACAAGAATAAATCATCAAGTTAGTTGTTAGAGCATTTTCAGTAACTTTTCTCTACAACTAGAATAACAGGGGGTCTATTCGCAACAAATAGAACTACAGAGGTCACTTTGCAATTAGGTGACAATAAAGGGGGTCTGTTAGCAATTAACCCTAGAAATATTAGTAGGGTGTTATGCAGGTCACTAGATCATTGAACGAGAGGCATTGTGAAGGGGAACAAGCCCGGCTCGTTTCTATATTGGTCATCTAATCACTAAATCGCATGCAAATACGAGCAAACATGTCGAGCCGAGCTTGATCTCGTTAATGTTCCTCCGATGAACAAGTCAATTGATTATAATTAAGAAAACGAAACTATCATACGAAAGGCTTTAAGCTTGTAAGAGAAAGTTTTATTAATTTTTCACAGTAAACATGTTTAAATTGAATATCATATCATTTAAAGAGGGGCATATAAATTGTTAGTAAAGAAATAAGCTAATGATAAGTGTACTATAACTTTTCTACTACTTCGGCATTACCAAAAACAAAAGGGTGGGGGGAGGGGGGGCCTTGAAAATTGTAAAAATGAAAAGTAATGACTCATCATGACTCTACTCTTTTATTTGTGATAGTGCTAAAATAGTAGAAAATTTGTAGTACGTTTACCACTATTCTAAATAAATATGAACAAAATGACACGAGTCCTGGCTGCGATTAATGGATTGAAATTAGAATAGCTGTTTCTTTCATGGGCTCAACAAAACCTGATTGTTCTCGAGGACGAAATTCTAGCAGACGGGCGGTCTGAATCTGATGCCGTGTTGATGGTGTGCGAATTTCTCAGCTTTCTTCAATCGAAGTTAGCTACCGAGAGAGTTTCCTCTTTTGTACTTTCTTTCTTTTTTTTTTTTGAAAATTATTTAGCAGTGATGAAGAAATTGAATTTATTTATGTCTGGACATCTGAGATCTATGTCTATGATTGGATTCTATTCTTCTGAGCTTTAAACCCTTTAATTTTCATCTTTAATTTGCATCATTTGATGTGTCAATGGTCTGATCAAAATTATTTTCTTTTAAATTCTTTTAATTTGCATTGTTTTATGGGCAAATGATGCGTAATTAAATCTTGTCCTACACACTGAAAATTATATTTACATGTGGATTATAATCTCCGCTTATTGTTTGATGCCTAAATCTATTTAAAAATAAAATAGATATATCTGGTTGAAATTATAAAAATTCGGTTACTTATATTTATACTAGCATTATCGATGCGTGCATATGCACGTGCAAGAGGCATAAAGCTTTTAAATAAATTCCTATATCTCAAAATAAATCAAAAATTCGATTATAATTATAATGTTATGGTATCTTAAATCTAAGGAAAGTTTTTTTAATCTTATAGGGAAAGATAAGGTTTTTAACATCTATTAATATTATTTGTATATATTTTATTTCTTTTGTTGCAGAATAAAATGCATGTTCTTATTGTAAAAACTTATAATTTCAAAAAAAAAATAAATAAATAAAAAATATATATATATATATATATATATATATATATATATATATATATATATATATATATATATATATATATTATACTTTTAGATCCTTTAACTTTTTTTGGCTATACCTTTTTTTTTTTGCTAAAATGAACTTATAATTTTAATTTATATTCCTTCTAGAATCTAAAATATAATGGACATGTAACTATATGGACTCACATCCTCTGTTCATGGAATATGGTATAGAACATTCTAGAAAACTAAAAAGAGAGAAAGAAAAGAAAGACAAAATATTTGTATAATATATGGAATATTCTAGAAAACAAAAAAGAGAAAGAAAAAAGAAATATGTCTTTTGTTAAATTACCTTTTACCCTTCTAAGCATATAGAAAATGAGAGTTATGTCCACCACTCATCCAAATTTTGGTTTACCCCCACTTGGTTTTTTATCTAGTAGTATAGATATAGATAAGCTATGAGTTGTGTCCTCGTTGGTCTTTGTTTATTATGTCTTGCTCGATTGCTTTATTAATTACTAATTACTATTTATGTATTGAAATGTCTTGAAAATTACTGTTAGTTCATATATTTCAAAATTTTAAGGGGTTTTAGCATAATCCCATGCATGTAGATCTCATTAGCATTCCAAAATTATTTGATTAGTTGTGAAGTGATATTACCTTCAAAGACAAACTGCAGTTACGCCGTGACGTATATCTGGATTTAGTACTTATTACTCAACTAATTTATTAGCACCAATCACCCTTAGGGGTGTAGGCGTCGAAAATTGCCTATAAGTCCCCGAACATAGCTCGTGACAGTGAGTTGATGACCGATGAGCCATCCGACGATATAACGGTGAACCGGTGATATCGTAACAACAAGCGAGTGAACGAAGCGCAATAAGCACATCGGCAAAGTATACGAGTCAATGGGAACGGCAAAATAATGAAGAAACGACTCAACCATGAGCTGCAGGATACCCATAAAAGACTTAGCACCACGTGTGTCTTGTTCCCACCATGGGCTTTGCGCCTATGGGAGGTTGTAGATCTCCTTTGCAGCTTTCTAACGCATCTTGGATCAACTCATTCCGAGAACGGACGAGAGAGTTAGAGCCGAAACAACCGAGAGGGTCCAGGCTGTTTCACTTCTGCAGGACACCAATGATGTCTCACACATTTTGGCCATGATATGGTTCGAATATGAGGAATCTCAAAATATAAAAGTTGTAGCTCTCTTCACCAGATTTCCAAAACATCTTGAATCGCATCAATCGGAGGTCAGATGAGAGAATTAGAGCTAAAACAGCCGGGGCATATCAGGCTGTCTCGGCCAAGGCCGAGACAGACTCGGCCCAGAACGCCCAAAACGCGTTTTTTGACGGTTTTCTCGGGATTTGAGCCTTCCAACCACCTTGATATTATCTCTAAACATGGTTAAGAGGTTATGGGCTGAAGATATGGTCAAATCATCCATTCTTATCCGAAAACAAGGCTTCTAAAACCTATAAATACCGCCCAAGGGCCTTCATTGAAAGGGGCTGATCAGAAAAAGCTTTGCCGAAGCCCTGTCAGTTGGTAGAGCAAGAGGGGCACGAATTTTAAGGAGGAGAAAGAGATCTCGGTGAGTTCTTCAGCATAAAGCGAGAAAGTTCGAGAGATCTGAAAATTTTTGAGAAGCCGAAGCTCTGCCAAATTGCCTTCTCACCTCAGATCTAAATTCGGGAGCGACGACCAACCTTCTTCGACACTAGATCCAGATCTCGGCGAACTCTTAAGGGCTATTATCATCCTTTGTGAGATAATCCCCAGGGCTATTATCCTCCTTCGTGAGATAATCCCCTCAAAAAGGTTCAAGAGATCGGATCTCGGATCTACGTGATTCCTCGAGATTAAACTTTGTTTTGATCTCGAAGAGCTTTGATTTCGCTTGGTCGATCTCATTAAGCCGGGCTGTTATTTCCTTCGTGAAATAACCCCGTTCCGTGTAGATCTCTCTTTGGATCACGACACGCGGTCCACGAACGGAATAGAGTCCCCGGCACAGGCAAAGACACCCACGCAAGCGAGGATCCGATAAACGGATCCCACGTTTGTTTAGGAGAAAAGTTGTAATTTTTATTTGATTGCTCGTTGTAAAGCCTTATAAAAAGGCGATCTTTTTCTGAATCTTGTTTGTAATTCCATAAAGGTGTAACAGATTCAAATCAATGACAATCATCCCGACTTTCCCCGCGAACAAGCTGGCGACCACAGTGGGAGCCAACGATCTCAGATCTGAGATCGTCGTGTCGCAACCGCGGATCGAGATCTTGCCTCCAAAGAAGGCCTTTTCATGGAGGAGGGCGCAAGAAGATAACCCTCATTCAACTGTTGCCGAGATCTCCCCTCACGACTTTATTAGGCAATCCGGCAAGCGGGGTTCGATCACAACGTGTTGACTTCGGCGAAGAGGGCACGTCAAAGCGGCATAGCGCCAAGCTTCGTCAACTTGCAAAGACGTTGGAGCAGGTTGATGGACTCGCTACTATCTGGACTTGGAGTCGAGGCGTCGGCCGCCTCAAATCGCTTGCAATTCCTCCAAGCCATCGACCGACGAATGGGTTCTCGTCAAGAGGACTCATTCGACTGGCGAGCGCGATTCAAGCGCCAGCACGGCCGCCAAGCTCAAGGCTTGCAAGAAAGACACAAGACTTGAACAAGAGGAAGTGGTCAAAAATCACAAAAATCCCGTCAAGTTTGGGTGCCAAAGCACGTGGCGATAAAATTGCTTATCGATGCGAGCGAGACTTCGTGGCGGTGGATTGACAACCAGCGATCCATTCGACAAACCGACGCCGCGAAAACGCATCACGCCGCAAAAGCGCGTGAAGCGAGTCGGCGAGCACATGAAGTGAGTCGGCAAGGCGTCGAGCCAATGAAGCGGCGTGCGAGTTGACTAAACTCAAAGCGTTGATGAGGCGGAATCAACCGTACTTAGTCCGTCAATGCAAACGAGCCGCTTGAGCTCAAAGTTGATCGCACGGACTCAAACACAACGGCAACATCAGGAGCAAAACCAAGCCCGAAGACCAAAAGAATCGACGGAGAAACGACGAAACGACGGAAAAAAGACACGCTTCGGCCAAAACTCTACCAAACCTCTACCAAAATGGCCAAGGTGGCTCGGCCACTTTGGCGAGCCACCTCGACCAACTTGGCGAGGTGCCTCGGCAAGTGGTAGGAGGCTCGGCCACTTTGGTAGAGCCACCTCGACCAACTTGGCGAGGTGCTCGGCCAGTGGCCGAGCCACCGAGGTGGCCGGCGCACCCCCCCCCCCTATTGTATAAATAGGGGGGGTCTTGGAGGATTTTTTATTCGGACGGGGGATTTTTGAGGATTTGGAGGTACGAGAAGATAAGGGGGTAGTTACCAAAGAAGTATATACAACCCAAACCAAGTTGGAGCCCCGAGACTGGCGCTTTCCTATCATCGACTATGTCTTGCATGGTATCCTGCCACAAGACGTGAAGGAGAGAGAGTCAATCCGGCGAAGAGCTCCCAGATTCTTTTACGACACAGAGACCCAGATGTTACATCGCCGGGGGTATGACGGTCTTTTACTCCGATGCCTTTCAAACAAAGAGGCAGAAGAGGTCCTTCGGGAAGCACACGAAGGTGAATGTGGTGCACATCAGCCTGGTCCCAAGCTCTACGATCGAATCAGGAGAATGGGCTGCTTTTGGCCCACAATGATTAGCAGCCTTGATCGAAATGCAGCTCGAAATGCCACGCGTGCCAAATTCACGCGAATTATATGCATCAGCCTCCAGAGCAGTTGCATCCCTCGGCCACATCCTGGCCATTCGAGACATGGGGAATGGACGTGGTAGGTCCTATCTTTCCTCCGTCAGTCAAAGGCAACACACGAGTGGTTGCTCCGGCATTCATGCCGATGAGTGGTACTATCGTGCTGGGGGTACGAGTAAATCTCGAAATAGAAGTTCCCCCGAATTGGACACGCATTGTCCGTGTTCCAAACTAATCAGGGCGGTGTTGTCAGAATGTAACTGCACCAAGCCAGCTCCGAAGAAGGCGTCGGATTTTGATAGGCCTGGCAACAAAATGCCACCGGACAACGTGTCCAGTCCCGAAGAAACTTCTCCCACCGTGGATAATCATATCCCAACAACGGTCAAGGGGTCGCACTCGCCGATTGAAGGCTAGGACGATGGTTGAAAACCAAATGGTCTCTTGTTTCGACAAGGAATCCTTGGAGGATATCTCCGTGAAAAGATTAGTCCTCCCACTGTGGTCGCCAGCTTGTTCGCGGTAAAAGTTAGTTTGTTATTCATTGCTCGTTTGAACTCGTGTACAGCTTCGTTGGCCTACAACAAAATTCAAAACAAAAGAAAATGCCTTTTTATTTCAGGCTTACAATGAAAACGAAAATTACAACTTTCTTCCTTTTGTGAACAAACACGAGGATCTCTATTTTACGGGATCCTCGCTTGCGTGGGTTCTTTGCTGTCTTAGGGACTTTTGTGTCCGTGGACCACCGCGCAATTCGATCAGTGGGGCAGGGTTACGGAACTTCTGAGGCGTAGAGGGCTCGTTCCGAAGAAGCGAAGCGCTGAGGGATCACACTCACGAAGGAGAGGATCGCTGCGGGGATCACACTCACGAAGGAGAGGATCGGGCGGGTGAGATCTACTAGGAGAAATCCGGCTATCCACGAGATTAAGGCGAAGCTTAACCTAGAGGGTATCGTAGTTCGACCGAGTTCAATTACCTTCCGCTTGAATATCTGACGTTGACGGCTTGTGGATCTCGTGAGAATTCTTCAGAAGATCTCCAAAAATCCCGCCTCAAATCCAAGCTCCAAATCCTCAAAAATCCCGTCGAATAAAAATCCCCAAAATCCACAAGACCCCCTATTTATACAATAGGAATCTTGACCACCTCGGTGGCTCGGCCACTGGCGAGCACCTCGGCCAAGTTGGCCGAGTGGCTCGACCAAAGTGGCCGAGCCACCTTGGCCATTTTGGTAGAGGGAGTTTGGCGGCGCTGTCTTGCTTTTTCAGTCGTTTTCGCGTCGTTTCTCCGTCGATTCTTTTGGTCTTCGGGCTTGGTTTTGCTCGGTGATGTTGCCGTTGTGTTTGAGTCCGTGCGATCAACTTCGAGCTCAAGCGGCTCGTTTGCATTGGCGGACTAAATGCGGTTGATTCCGTCTCATCAGCGTTTTGAGTTTAGTCAACTTCGACGCGTCGTTTCATTGGCTCGTACGTCTTGCCGACTCACTTCATGTGCTCGTCGACTCGCTCTAGGCGTTTTGCGGCGTGATGCGTTTTGCGACGTCGGTTTGTCGAATGGATCGTTGGTTGTCAATCCACCGTCCGCGAGTCGTTGAATGCGATAAGCAATTTTATCGCCTCTGAGATACCCCTCCAAAGCGTCTCAGTCTCGATTCTTGATGAGTCTGGGATGCTTTGGACATGATGAGCCCTTCACTCTTTAATCAGCGTGATAGGACTCGTGAATGACTCTGGCGTTTGATCTCTCCATTTCCCTTCAGTCTTTCCAGTGCTTTGTAGGATTATTGAAGGTATTACGGTACTGCATTTTTTGTCTGACCGTTGTTGAGATCTTGACCAGAAGTCGATGGATGAATTTCTTTTGAGATTGGCTCCAGTATTCAATTTCTCCAATCCTCTCAGGTTCTCCAGTGCTTTGTAGGATACCCAGGGGTGTTACGGTGCTGCATTTATTGCTTGACCATTGTTGGAGTTTCAAACTGTAGCTAATTAAGTTTCTTTACTGTCGACTCGTGTTGGTGAATTGTCGTCCAATTGACCATCGAGATTCCTCCGGGAGAATCCTTGGCTGTGACACGTTAATTGGCGTCGAACTACATGGATTTTAGCCTTCAATCGGCGAGTGCAACGCGTTGACCGGCGTGCGATCTTGCGTGGATCTCAACCGTTGATCGGTGAATCCTTCGGACGGCAGCGTTGGTTGGCGTCGCTCTTGTATTACTCCTTGTCGGTACAATTGTCCACGTGGGAGGAATTCTTTTGGGGTTTATCCCAATTCGGTGTTGGTGATTGGCCTTCTTGTGGCGGCATGAATCGGCATTGTCTGTGGGAGGAATTCTTTCAAGGTTGAGCAGCTGTCCGGCCAACATAAGCTTGTCGAGTCGTCAATTTTATCCCTCTTTGAGGTTCCACAGTGGGAGGAAGTTGAGGGTTATCGAGTTATCCTTAAGAATATGGTAATATTCTCCAGGAACTTCTCGTTAAGAATTAGGAACTTCGTAATCCTATTTGGAGTAGGGCTAGGCATGGGAGAATATCACGGAAGATTGAGTGCGCTTGAGCCACATTCTTGATGATTTCGACCATTTAGAGGTTAAGCTCCAAAGTCTACAAGATTTTGAAGCAGCCGGGCTCCCCTCATATATAGAGATAAAGACAGAGGCTCGCCTGACAGTTTAGCAGGATGCTTGCGTTATTACTGGACTCGAAGTTCAAATCTGTGAGCCGGTGCATCGGAGGCTAGCTTTGAAGCTTCATCTTTCGTGGGACATTTTGGTCTTGTGTATTTCTTTGGAAGCGAGGATAGTAGAGCTCGAGCAGGAACTTCAAGCGAGAAGACCTGGTCTTGAAGGCGGCGAAGGCCAACAAAGAAAAGACTCTGCGGTCGTGCAGAAATTTGAACTCTCGGCGAAGGTGGTTGACATCAAGAAGGAGGCTGCGGAGGCCCTTAATGGCGAGACTTCGGGGCGAGCCGGGAGGAACTTCAACAAGCTTTCCTCAATAAAGTATCTGAGTTAAAGCAGCAAATTTGCTGTCACAAATTTGCCGTTTAGAAAACTTGTGTAACTTCAGTCTCTTATCGATAAAACATATTTCTGTCCTCTTTTGTGCTCTATTATGATTCTTTTATTTAAATCGAAATAATTAACCATAATACTTATAGGATTTTTGGCAAACCCTCAGCCGTCAACGGATTTGATTAGCCTTTACCAACTACCGTTTGAATTGGGCTAGCGTGCGGATTATCTGGATCCGTTCCGCACGTGACGTTGTGCTGGAAGAATGAAACTCTTCTAGACTTGTTGCTATGATATTGAATACATAGGCTTGGTACTCTTTTACGGGCAAGAGATGCGACAGCGTGTTAAGCGTAGACTCATCCCTTCTTAGGTTTGGGATGAAATACCCGAATCGAACTCACGGTGTCTTCTTCAATGGGAGAAAGACTAAACCGGCGGCAGCGTGTTGGCGTCGACTTCATCCTTCTTAGGTTTGGGATGAAATACCCGAATCGAACTCGGTGTCTTCTTCAATCGGAGAAAGACTAAACCGGCGGCAGCGTGTTGGCGTCGACTTCATCCCTTCTTAGGTTTGGGATGAAATACCCGAATCGAACTCGGTGTCTTCTTCAATCGGAGAAAGACTAAACCGGCGGCAGCGTGTTGGCGTCGACTTCATCCTTCTTAGGTTTGGGATGAAATACCCGAATCGAACTCGGTGTCTTCTTCAATCGGAGAAAGACTAAACCGGCGGCAGCGTGTTGGCGTCGACTTCATCCTTCTTAGGTTTCGGATGAAATACCCGAATCGAACTCGGTGTCTTCTTCAATGGGAGAAAGACTAAACCGGCGGCAGCGTGTTGGCGTCGACTTCATCCTTCTTAGGTTTGGGATGAAATACCCGAATCGAACTCACGGTGTCTTCTTCAATCGGAGAAAGACTAAACCGGCGGCAGCGTGTTGGCGTCGACTTCATCCCTTCTTAGGTTTGGGATAAAATACCCGAATCGAACTCACGGTGTCTTCTTCAATGGGAGAAAGACTAAACCGGCGGCAGCGTGTTGGCGTCGACTTCATCCTTCTTAGGTTTGGGATGAAATACCCGAATCGAACTCGGTGTCTTCTTCAATCGGAGAAAGACTAAACCGGCGGCAGCGTGTTGGCGTCGACTTCATCCCTTCTTAGGTTTGGGATGAAATACCCGAATCGAACTCACGGTGTCTTCTTCAATCGGAGAAAGACTAAACCGGCGGCAGCGTGTTGGCGTCGACTTCATCCCTTCTTAGGTTTGGGATGAAATACCCGAATCGAACTCGGTGTCTTCTTCAATCGGAGAAAGACTAAACCGGCGGCAGCGTGTTGGCGTCGACTTCATCCCTTCTTAGGTTTGGGATGAAATACCCGAATCGAACTCGGTGTCTTCTTCAATCGGAGAAAGACTAAACCGGCGACGCGTGTTAGGCGTCGACTTCATCCCTTCTTAGGTTTCGGGATGAAATACCCCAGAATCGAACTCTGGTGTCTTCTTCAATCGGAGAAAGACTAAACCGGCTTAAGATTGATTGAGGTGGGAAAGGAAGAACGTATTCTATTTCCCGAAGGTGGAGAGGAAGGAGGATCTTGTCTCCTATCTCCGAGTAAGGGATGAACAAGAGAGGAAGGTTTTGTATCCTATCTCTTGCCAGTGGAGAGGAAGGTTTTGTATCCTATCTCCGAAAACTCATCAATTCGACATAAGAGAGGAAGGTTTTGTATCCTATCTCTTATTAATGGAGAGGAAGGAGGATCTTGTCTCCTATCTCCGGGTGCTCACGAATTTGAAATAAGAGAGGAAGGTCTTGTATCCTATCTCTTATTGATGGAGAGGAAGGGGGATCTTGTCTCCTATCTCCGGATGCTGGAAAGGAAGGATTTTTGTCCTGTTTCCAATGAAAGAGACTAAAAATGGGATCTCCATTTTGAGAATCTTGAAAGATGAAACTAAAAGTGGGATCTCCACTCCGAGAATCTAAGACAAGGGAGGAAGAATGTATTCTATCTCTTGCTTCTGAAGAGGAAGGATGTGTCCTATCTCCAGGTAAATTTGGGAAAGGAAGAACGTATTCTATTTCCCGATGAGAAACCAAGAGTGAGGTTTCCACTCTGAGAATCTTGGAAGGGCACGGATAGCTTTCGCTTTTATAGGATTGCTAACCAGAATATGAAAGTGGACCTCTCGTTCGTGGAAGGAATCGAGAGGAGATTTTGCTGGTGGTTGGACCAGGGAGATTTTAGTGGGCCCACCGTCAATGAATTTGATCGGTGAGAGAATTTTTGGAGGAAAACACAATAACTTAGGGTTATCCTCATGAAAGTGAGATATTCTCTGAGGAACTTCCCATCAAAATGGGTTATCCTGAATGTACTAAGGATAATACTTTTTCAGAAACTTCCCATTTATCGGCATTAATTGCCGGTCGCCATTCTGTGTGATAAGGCGATATGCACCGTTTGAATAGACTGTGTCTATTACAAACGGTCCTTCCCATTTGGGTTCGAATTTACCTTTCTTTTTGGAATTGAGAATTATCGGCCGTCGAGCGGCGAGGACGAGATCTCCCTCCCTAAAGGTTCTCTGTCGAACTTTCTTGTTGAAAGCCCTCGTCATTCTAGCTTGGTAGAACTCAATGCATTGTTGAGCCTCCAGGCGCTTCTCATCTAACATCTCAAGTTCTTCGAGACGTTTCTGATGTTGTTCTTCATTCGTCATCTCCGTTGAAAGGCGTCAGTGGCGAATCTGGATTTCCAACGGGAGAACCGCTTCACACCCGTAGACCAGAGAGTACGGGGTAGCTCCTGTTGGCGTACGTACCGTTGTGCGATACGCCCAGAGTGCTTCTCCGAGTTTATCGTCCCAGTCTCGCTTGTTATTTTTCACAAGCTTTGACAAAATTTTGATAATCGTCTTGTTGAATGCCTCGGCTAATCCATTTGCAGCTGGATTATAAGCTGTTGATGAGACGTCTTGTATCTTGAATTTCTCGCAAAACCTGATGAAGGAATTGCTGATGAATTGGGGACCGTTGTCATGCACGATCCGCCTCGGGACACCATGTCGATAAATGACATGGTGTTTGATAAACTTGATGACGGTACTCGCCTTGACTTCTTTTAGCGGGATTGCTTGACCCACTTGGAATGTCGGTGATCGCTAGAATAAACCGATCGCCTTTGGTGATGGAGGAAAAATGGGACCTACAGCGTCCATTCTCCATGTCTCGAATGGCGAGGATGTGGCGAAGGATGCAAGCTGCTTTCGGTGATGCATATAATTAGCGTGAATTTGACCGCGTGGCATTTCAGCGTCGCTAGCGTCGTTAACCATTGTGGGCCAAAGTAGCCCATTCTCTGATTCGATCGTAGAGTTTGGGACCGGTAGTGCGCACCACATTCACCTTCGTGTGCTTCGAAGGACCTCTTACGCCTCTTTGTTTGAAAGGCATCGGAGTAAAGACCATCGTACCCTCGGCGATATAACATCGGGTCTCGCCGTAAAAGAATCTGGGAGCTCTTCGCCGGATTGACTCTCTTTCCTTCACGTCTTGTGGCAGAATACCATGCAAGACGTAGTCGATGATAGGAAAGCGCCAATCTCGGGGTTCCAATTTGGTTTGGGTTGTATGTACTTCTTTGGTAACTACCCCCTTATCTTCTCGTACCTCATCGTATAATGGTACGAAGAGTTGGTGAGTCCTGACCGTAACTAGTTGCTCGGTTCTAAGGTCAGGCTAACGATTACGCCTAACGCCGCTGCATCCGCATAAAGCGTTTTGGAAGCGGGATATATTCGATGAAGAACTCTTGAGCGAGTGCCATTTCGATTGCTACGATGATAAGGAATTAGATCCGGTTCGACTTAGTAGTCTCCGCGGATCTGCGACTATCGATTGTGAATCGCCGTATGCCTCGAGATATTGACCCCGGCTCCTTGGCGAAGCTAAGTCCGATAAGTAACGCGTTGTATTACTCGTTATTGGAGCAGGGTTGGTGAGTGAATAAGCACGGGCATGACATGATTCCGGGAGATCAAGACAACTCCGACTCCGGTGAGATTTTAGAACATCGGGGCACTTGCTACATTAGTAGCTCGAGAGGCTCGTCAAAATACAATCGCCATATTTGTTGGTGCGATGTATTGTTGACTTCTTGAACCGTGCGGAAGATCATCATATAGCTCAAGCTGTATCCGTTGTCGGTGGCTGACCAAGAGATGTAAATCGCTTGTCCTTTGGTGACTTACGTTGTTTGAAGTGCAAGTCATATTGGGACAAAAGCAAAGCCTATTTCGCCAAACGCCATTGAGGCCGGCCGGTCATAAATATTCGGACGGTTCGTTAGAGATAACATAAATCGCCCGTCCGACTAAATAGTGTCGCATTTTACGAATCGCGAACACTAATGCAAGGCACCGCTTCGACCATTGGGTATCAAGACTTCGGCCACCGACTAATGTTCGCTCGTAATACATCGCCGCTCGCGGACCGCCGCCGTCGCCCCGCTGAAAAGGCTTTAACGAGTGATCCGTTGCCTTGACGTAGATCAAAAACGGTTTTCCCGACCGCGGTGCCACGAGAACAGGAGGTTTAGCGAGATACATTTTGATCTCTTCAAACGCTTTCTGACAGGCGTCGTCCCAAATAAACGACACGCCCTTCTTGTTTAACTTAGAAAATGGTTGGCACTTCCCGGATAGGTTCGATATGAACCGTCGGATGTATGCCAATCGCCTTGTAACCCCGAGTTCTCTCGGATTTCGGAGGTTGCAACTCTTGAATTACCTTTACTTTGTCGGGATCGGCGTGGATTCCTTTGTCGGTGGCGACAAAGCGAGAACCTTGGACATCCCAAGGAAGGATTTGGCGGGGTTCATCTTTAGTTGATGAGTCGCATGAGTTGAATACCGTTCTAAGATCTTTGATGTGATTTCCTTTGTCCGGCTTTTACCACTAAGTCGTCGGCGTAGCATTCGACCGTTTTCGTAGATGATCACGGAAAATTTTAGTCATCGCTTCGGCGATATGTGGTAGGCATTTTGAGGCGAGCGGCATGACCGTGTAGCAATATATACCGATGGGCGCTCAACGCGGTGCTTGGCATCATCGGGGTGCATTTTGATCGATTGTAACCGAGAAACCATCCATGAATGACATTCTTTCAAATCCACACGTATTGTCAGCGATGACATCGGTGATTGGGAGAGGAAAGTCATCTTTTGGGCAAGCAGCGTTCAGGTCTCTGTAGTCGACACAGATCCTAATCGAACCATTCTTCTTCATGACCGGGACTATATTCGCCACCCAATCCGGATGTTGAATTTCCTCGATGAATCCCGATTCTATGAGTTTCTTCACTTAGTCTCGATTGCACGTAAGATTTGTGGGCGAAATGCGTCTTTGCGATTGCTTGACAGGTTTGACATCCACTTTGATGTTGAGGTGATGGGTCGCCACATTAGGGTCGAGTCCTGGCATGTCCTCATAGCTCCAAGCAAACACGTCGATGTATTCCCTGATTAGGGCAATCAGCTCTTCCTTCTCTTGAGGAAGACTATGCGGCGTTTATGAGCTTAGGATGCTCCTCATCACCCATGTTAACTTGGACTACCTGCGTCCTTAGTGGGGGTTCTCTTTGTTGAATCTATCCCCAAACTGCTCTCTGAGTTGATGGATCCATGGGTCTTCCCATGTTGGCATATCCTCATCATTCTCAATAGTAGCAGGATCGACCGTGGTCATATTTGACATCAAAGCTCTGAAAGCTTCTCCGAGGCTGGTGTCAGAATCCCAAACCGAAGAATCAGACGAATGTCCGTCTCCCTCCTCGGGTGGATTATTATCAATCAGCCATGAGCATTCATCATCTGAGGAGGATTCATATCCCAATCCCCTTCTAAATGCGTAGTAATTATCCGGCTTCCCTCTTGGGACATATGCCGCTTTAGGAGGGACTCGAGGACCTCGCCCAAAACATAGACCTTCCCCTTGTGTCAAGTTGTACCCCCATTTCTTCATGATACCCAGTGTTTCTAGACTATATCTGAATGTGTGGAGGATAGGCTCGTTATCATTTACACATTCTTCTAAGAAATGATTCGGCATTGGAACTGCATCTCCTCTTCCGTAGATCAAATCTTTTTCACTACTTGATCTTCGTGGGATGATGAGTGTTGTCCCAAGTAGAGGAATCCAATGAATGTCCGTCTCCTGCGTCGGACACTTGGTCGTCAATGAACCAGCAACATTCATCTTCTGAAGAAGATCGCCTTGAGACTCCGATCTTCTTCCGCCGAAGCATCTTGACTTGGGTTTTGGCATTTTGTTGCCAGGCCTATCAAAGTCGGCGCCTTCTTGGTGGCTTGATGCGGTTACATTACGACAACATACGATTAGTTTGGAACACGGACAATGCGGTCCAATTCGGGGAACTTCTATTTCGAGATTTACTCGCACTTCAAAGACGATAGTACCACTCATCGGCATGAATGCGGAGCAACCACTCGTGTGTTAGTGCGACTTCGAATATAGCGTCATCGTCGTCGGGCGAAAGGTCTCCTTCGAGGATGAGCCACATTATCGAGATTCCAGAGTCACTGCCTCAACGTCGCTTTGCGAAGTTTCGACGGCTCGAACTTTGATCCAATTCCGGAGAGCACCGCAGAATCTTCTTATCATGGCGGAGAGGGGTAGGACCCCCATCACCGTGAGTTGGTCGGGGCCTCTTCAGCGGGCCCAAACAATCCTTGATCGAAATTTTACCTCGATCATGCGTTACCTTGAGCGGCTCTAACACCGTTTTCTTGCTGCGGGATCATGCGGGATTGGCCAAGGCGAGCAGTGGATGGAGATCTGGATGAGATCGTGGGAGGTGTGATCTTCTTTTGAATCAAGTCACCCGTGGCGGCCGAGCCTTAGTCAAATTAGTTTGAGGTGGCCGATTCTGATCGACATTTCGCCTTCGTCCGAATCGTTGTTCGGTTCGGACTCCAAACTTGGCACATTTTGGCTTCTTGTCCACTTCGCTTCTTCTACATCCGGGCCTCTGAACTAGAGCCGTGTGTGTCGCAGTAATGCATGGCGTCTCGGATACGTTCTTCAAGTGTTGATCGGTTCCGTTTGGCGGACCCAATCATTTGTTGGCGGCTTGGAGGAGTTGCCGCACCGCTGATGAGGTTCTTGACCTCTCACGGACTTGAGATCCACTTTGTAGCGGACACCGTCGGCTGATTCGGGGCCTTGGCGAACTCCGCAGCGTCGGCGTTGGCGTCGCCTGGCGGAGCTCTCTTTGAGAGAGTGGGCACGCCATCAGCGGTGATCTCTGCGTAGATCCGGCGATCTTGGATCTTGGAAGGATGCCATTTGGTGCAACCCGACGGCGGAGTTAAGATCCTCGCCTTAAAGTTCGGGCGAGGACAAGCGGATCTTTCTTGCGGCGGAGATCCTACGGATTTATTGGGGAGGACAATCCGGACAAGGGCGATAGTATGATACTCACAAATGAACCCGGATCAACTTGGATTCGGTTGACTTATTGGGCGTAATTATTACACCCTATGCAGAGTTGCGGTCCCGCTTAGCCTAAGAAGGGGGGGTCAAGGGGCAGCTGCCCTCTGGGTCCGGGCAAGGCTCGAAATTTTTTCCTATCCGCCCTGAGGCCTTTGACTTCTTCTTCGACCGATCCGATCCGGTTACGCATTACCGACGGCTTAATTGAAGCCGCTGGTTCCCATCGGTGGAATGCCGTTTGTTGGCGTAGTTGGTTATTCATTGCTCGTTTGAACTTCGTTATGCAACCGTTGGCCTACAACAAAATTCAAAACAAAGAAAATGCCTTTTTATTTCGGGCTTACAATGAAAGCGAAAATTACAACTTTCTTCCTTTTGTGAACAAACACGAGGATCTCTATTTTACGATCCTCGCCATGCAGTTCTTTGCCCTGCCGGGACTTTTGTGTCCGTGGACCACCGCGCAATTCGATCCGTGGAGACCCGGTTCGAACTACAGACGAGGGGCTCGCTTCACGGCGAAACGGTTACCGAGGGGATCACACTCACGAAGGAGAGGATGGCGGGCGATCCTCTCCTTCGTGAGTGTGATCCCTCAGCTTCGCTTCTTCGCGGAAACGAGCCCCCACGCCTCAGAAGTTCCGCAACCCTGCCCCACTGGATCGAATTGCGCTGCGGTCCACGACACAAAAGTCCCCCGACAGCAAAGAACCCACGCAAGCCGGTGATCCCGTAAAATAGAGATCCTCGTTTGTTCACAAAAGGAAGAAAGTTGTAATTTTCGCTTTCATTGTAAGCCCGAAATAAAAGGCATTTTCTTTGTTTTGAATTTTGTTGTAGGCCAACGGCCGCATAACGAAGTTCAAACGAGCAATGAATAACAAACCAACTTTTACCGCCAACAAAGCCCAAGACGACGAAAGATCGAGTGCAATACACCAACCCTCATTCCAACGCCGACGCAGCCCAAGCCGCCCCGAGATTGGGGTCGCGATGCACTCCGCCGATCGACACTACCCAAAGGTGTCTGTTGCATCCAAACAAACGGGACACCTCAATATCTATGTTCATCGCCGTGCATAAGAGAATTCCCCGCTGCCTAGATCGGGGTTCATGACGGCCAAGGAGCCCGTTAAGACTCCGCTTCGCAAGGAGGTGGTCTTAAGCGGCGATTCACGATCGACCTTGGATCGTTCAAAGCGACAACAAATAAGCGAGAATATCAACAAGGTTCTTCATCCCCAAAGAAGGCGTGTCGATCAAAGACAACGTTATACTTGGGTTACCGCACCAACAAGCGATGGATTGCTCCAATGAGCCGCACCATCGTCGGGTGTGAAGAAATCAAAGGAGAGTGTTCAAGAAACCAGCTCTCACTCTCCATACGGAGACCTATCGGGGCGATATCGTCAAAATGTAGGCGCCGGGACCGTTTCACAAAAGGTCTCGATGTTCGAGGGGCCTTGCGCGAACTCCGTCGGTTGGCGTCGCCTGGCGAGCTCTCTTTGAGAGAGTGGGCACGCCATCAGCGGTGATCTCTGCGTAGATCCGGCGATCTTGGATCTTGGGAAGGATGCCATTTGGTGCAACCCGACGGCGGAGTTAAGATCCTCGCCTTAAAGTTCGGGCCGAGGACAAGCGGATCTTTCTTGCGGCGGAGATCCTACGGATTTATTGGGGAGGACAATGCGGACAAGGGCGATAGTATGATACTCCTGGCGGAACCGGATCAACTTGGATTCGGTTGACTTATTGGGCGTAATTATTACACCCTATCAGAGTTTTGTGGTCCGCTAGCCGGTTAGGCGGATCAAAGGCGGCCCGCTCAGTCGAGGCGGTGCCACGAAATTTTCCTATCGTCCTTGAGGCCTTTGACTTCTTCTTCGGCCGGGATGCGGATCGCGGCTCTGACAACGGCTTCTTAATTGAAGCCGTTGGCTCTTGTGGTCGCCCGGCTTGTTGGCGGTAAAGTTGGTTTGTTATTCATTGCTCGTTTGAACTTCGTTATGCGGCCGTTGGCCTACAACAAAATTCAAAACAAAGAAAATGCCTTTTATTTCGGGCTTACAATGAAAGCGAAAATTACAACTTTCTTCCTTTTGTGAACAAACGAGGATCTCTATTTTACGGGATCACCGGCTTGCGTCGAGTTCTTTGCTGTCGGGGACTTTTGTGTCCGTGGACCACCGCGCAATTCGATCGGTGGGGCAGGGTTGCGGAACTCTGAGGCGTAGGGGCTCGTTTCACGAAGGAAGCGAAGCGCTGAGGGATCACACTCACGAAGGAGAGGATGCGCTGCGGGGATCGCACTCACGAAGGAGAGGATGCGCGGGGCGTCCTCTCCGCCGTGTGATCGCCGTTTCATGCTGGCAGCCCCTCTCGTCCGTAGTTCGGGCAGGGTCTCCACGGATGCGGTGCGGTCCACGACACAAAAATCCATGGCAGCCGCGATCGTAAAATAAGATCCTGTTTGTTCACAAAAGGAAGAAAGTTGTAATTTCGTTTTCATTGTAAGCTGAAATAAAAGGCATTTTCTTTGTTTTGAATTTTGTTGTAAACCAACAGCTGCCAATAACGGCTGTAACAAACCAACTTTCGCGAACAAAGCCCAAGACGACGAAAGATCGAGTGCAATACGGTAGAACCCTCATTCCAGCGCCGGCGGTCAAGCGCCTCGGCCGAGATTGGGGTCGGCGTATGCACTCCGTCGACCGATCACTACCCAAAGGTGTCTGTTGCATCCAAACAAACCGGGACACCTCAATATCATGTTCATCGCCGTGCATAAGAGAATTCGGTCAGCGTCTAGGCGGGGTTCATGGCGAAGCCAAGGAGCCGTTAAGACTCCGCTTCGCAAGGAGGTGGTCTTAAGCGGCGATTCACGATCGACCTTGGATCGTTCAAAGCGACAACAAATAAGCGAGAATATCAACAAGGTTCTTCATCCCCAAAGAAGGCGTGTCGTCAAAGACAACGTTATACTTGGGTTACCGCACCAACAAGCGATGGATTGCTCCAATGAGCCGCACCATCGGTGGGGTGTGAAGAAATCCCAAAGGAGAGTGTTCAAGAAACCGGCTCTCACTCTCCATCACGGAGACCTATCGGGACGATATCGTCAAAATGTAGGCGCGGGGACCGTTTCACAAAAGGTCTCGATGTTGAAACTTACTGGCTGAAGCGTCGAAGCCCAAGCCAAAATGCTTCCACGGAGAAAATCCTCCCTCGGGATGATGAATTTCTTGAAGTCACCATCAACATGGTTGGCAGCGAAAAGTCGGCAATTACTTCAAAAGTCTCTAATCCGACTTTTCTCTGGAAAAATTGATTCGAGGATAGCTCAGCGGATGTCTCGGCTCAACTAGAAGCCGTCGGACATAGGGATTATCCAGATCCATGAAGGACTATCCTCGAGTGATGAACTTTCGGATACTTGCTCCATAATCGCCTCGGCGATACAATGTCCGACCAGGACAAGCTTCGGGGCGTTCATGAGTCCTCGACCGGTGACCCAAATAATTCGGGCGCTCTAGCGAGGCGAAGAGAACTTCAAGTTTGAAATGGAGATGGCTATCACGGCGGATGAGAGATGCATGACCAACAAATCAGAGCTCGGCGAATCATCGAGGTGGAACAAGTCGTGCAATACGCCGACCAAGAGGAAAGCAACTCGACAGGACGAAGATCGCAGCGCAAATAGCCAAAACTCGGGGTGGTCCCATTGTTATTTCTCAAAATCGTCACGAAGGAAAATGCGGCGATGATGAAATGATGAAAGAGCTGGAGGATAAGGTCAGCCTTGATTTCGATCAAGAGGTAAAGAAGACTGGGATGCCACGTCCGTACCCAAGAGAGTGGGAGTCGATCCCGTATCCGTCGAAGTTTAATTTGATTAACTTCATACCGTTCGACGGAAAGGGGTTCCCCACTCAGCATTTGGTCTATTTCAAATCTCACTTGGCGTTATTTACGTACGAGCCCTTGATGGTTCGGTCATTCGTTGGCACTCTTGAGGAGCGCCGATTGGTACCGCCGTCTCAAGCGGTGAGCATCAATAGTTGGGGCGACATGGGAAGCTCGTTCCTCAATAATTTTTGGCGGCGACACTGAAGTATCGTCGGAACCCTTTTGGACGAAGCGAAGGATGGGGAGTCATTGTGGCTTTGTTAAACGCTTCCGCAACAAGGCTATGAACTGTAGGGATCCTGTCACAGATGAATTCATTCTGCGGACGTGCTACAATAATCTTTCCATCAATGTCTTGAAAGTCCTAGGGGTTATGCCATCCAAAACATGGAAAGAGCTGAAAGAGCGCGGGGAGCAAGCTGAACGCTTCCTCAAAAGGAAAAAGGCCGAAAGAGGCCAACCGATGGCTAAAGCGCGCAGCTAGCGATGACATTCATCAACGGCAACCTTGGCGGCAACAAAGGACTCTAAGTTAAGATTCGGGAGGAGTATTCTTTCGATGATGATGAAGTTCCGACCATCTTCAAATATCTCCTCGCTAACAACAAAATCAAGCGCCACCTATCATGAATCGAGGAGGAAGCTAGCAATACCGGATCAAAGTGCATGCGTACCACGGGAGGGTCCATCACCCACCAAGGCTTGTATTACTCGAAGAATAACATCCAAGCCTTGGTTGGCGCCGATGTCATAGCGCCACAATAGGCCAAACAAGAATGGCAAACACTCAAGCGGTATCACAGTATAAAGCGCTCCCTTTCCTCCGATGAGTATAAGAGGTTAAGCTGCTCCTCCGTTACTCCAAAAGGTATATGAGTATAAGCTGCTCCCTTTCCTCCGATGAGTATAAGAGGTTAAGCTGCTCCTCCGTTACTCCAAAAGGTATATGAGTATAAAGCGCTCCCTTTCCTCCGATGAGTATAAGAGGTTAAGCTGCTCCTCCGTTACTCCAAAAGGTATATGAGTATAAACTACTTTCTATTTTGTTGAGAAGTTCACGGAGAATATCTTCTACAAAATATTCTTAAGAATAACTTCGACAAACCCCAATTTACTCCCAAGTTTGAGTCTTACGGCTTGCCGGACAGCAGCGTCACAATGAAAAATCTCGATTGGATTTCAAGAAAAAAATTCACGATGCGGTCAGCGTCCTAAAGAGAGTTCACCAATCTAAAGATACATCTCAAAAATTCCTCTGCGTGGTCAGTCCTACAACGAGTATCACAAGAGAGAGGTCACCGATTAAGGGCGAACCCTCAATCTCCTCCGCTATGGTGGGTTCATGGCGGCGCAATGGAGAATTTGCCGATCCAAGGTTAAGCCTCACGAAATTGGATGGTCAGTTCGACTACAACTCACCAACGCAAGCTAAAATAAGAAAATTCATTCATCGATTTTTGATTCAAGACTTCAATAGCGGTCAGACAATAAATGCAGCACCGCGACACTTTCAGTCATTCTACAAAGCACTGGATAGTCCGAAAGAATTGGAGAAGTCAAGATTCAAAGCCATTTTTAGGTCCCGTTATACCGACTTAAGGTTGGGGCCTATCATATCCAAAGTATTTCGGCTACTTCTATAAAATAGCGAGACCGAAACACTTTGGAGGGGGTATCTGTAGGCGTCGAAAATTGCCTATAAGTCCCCGAACATAGCTCGTGACAGTGAGTTGATGACCGATGAGCCATCCGACGATATAACGGTGAACCGGTGATATCGTAACAACAAGCGAGTGAACGAAGCGCAATAAGCACATCGGCAAAGTATACGAGTCAATGGGAACGGCAAAACAATGAAGAAACGACTCAACCATGAGCTGCAGGATACCCATAAAAGACTTAGCACCACGTGTGTCTTGTTCCCACCATGGGCTTTGTGTCTATGGGAGGTTGTATATCTCCTTTGCAGCTTTCTAACGCATCTTGGATCAACTCATTCCGAGAACGGACGAGAGAGTTAGAGCCGAAACAACCGAGAGGGTCCAGGCTGTTTCACTTCTGCAGGACACCAATGATGTCTCACACATTTTGGCCATGATACGGTTCGAATATGAGGAATCTCAAAATATAAAAGTTGTAGCTCTCTTCACCAGCTTTCCAAAACATCTTGAATAGCATTAATCGGAGGTCAGATGAGAGAATTAGAGCTAAAACAGCCGGGTCATATCAGACTGTCTCGGCCAAGGCCGAGACAGACTCGGCCCAAAACGCCCAAAACGCGTTTTTTGATGGTTTTCTCGGGATTTGAGCCTTCCAACCACCTTGATATTATCTCTAAACATGGTTAAGAGGTTATGGGCTGAAGATATGATCAAATCATCCATTCTTATCCGAAAACAAGGCTTCTAAAACCTATAAATACCGCCCAAGGGCCTTCATTGAAAGGGGCTGATCAGAAAAAGCTTTGCCGAAGCCCTGTCAGTTGGTAGAGCAAGAGGGGCACGAATTTCAAGGAGGAGGAAGAGATCTCGGTGAGTTCTTCAGCATAAAGCGAGAAAGTTCGAGAGATCTGAAAATTTTTGAGAAGCCGAAGTTCTGCCAAATTGCCTTCTCACCTCAGATCTAAATTCGGGAGTGACGACCAACCTTCTTCGACACTAGATCCAGATCTCGGCGAACTCTTAAGGGCTATTATCATCCTTTGTGAGATAATCCCCAGGGCTATTATCCTCCTTCGTGAGATAATCCCCTCAAAAAGGTTCAAGAGATCGGATCTCAGATCTACACGTGATTCCTCGAGATTAAACTTTGTTTTGATCTCGAGAAGAGCTTTGATTTCGCTTGGTCGATCTCATTAAGCGGGCTGTTATTTCCTTCGTGAAATAACCCCGTTCCGTGTAGATCTCTCTTTGGATCACGATTACGGCGGTCCACGAGCGGAATAGAGTCCCGACGAGCAAAGACACCAGCATAGCGAGGATCCGATAAACGGATCCCGCGTTTGTTTAGGAGAAAAGTTATAATTTTTATTTGATTGCTCGTTGTAAAGCCTTATAAAAAGGCGATCTTTTTCTGAATCTTGTTTGTAATTCCATAAAGGTGTAACAGATTCAAATCAATGACAATCATCCCGACTTTCCCCGCGAACAAGGGGGGATTATTAGTTGAGGATTGTTGATTTGGACTCGGACTCTTTATTGGATTTCAATTTGGGGTGTTATTCATTTCGGATTTAAATTTAAAGTGTTATTGGTTTAGGACCAGGATTCGGATTTAAATTTAATGTGTTATTGGTTTAGGACTAGGATTTGGATTTGAATTTAAGATGTTATTGGTTGTCTAGGATTCTTATTAGGACTAGGATTTCAAAATCCACACTCCATTCCAACTCTAGTTTTTAAAGAAAATTTTTAATAGAAAGTCCAAGTTAAAATTGATGGATTGAGATGTTACTATGTGGATTTCCTCTCTCCTTTTCTCTTTACTTATTTAAATATTTATTATATTTCAAATTAAATATATTTAGTTTTACAATATTCCATATTTCTAAGTTATTATTTACTAACATTGAATGTATTTAATTTTAAAATATTTTTAATCAACTTCTATAAATTTATTTAAATCATTTAAAATAAAATAAATTTAATTCTACTTAATCACTTAATATATTTAATATTAACTTAGATATGTTCATTATTTAACATTTCTTAAATATACAAATATTTTAAATATTTAATACTATATTACATACATTTCGTTTGAACTGTTTAAATGAATTACAAGTTGTATTTAGTTTTGTTATTGTCATCCGTTAATCGAAATGAGGGTGGTTTTAAATTAATATTTTTTGTTAATGATTATTATTCAACATAATAATTTAATTTCAAACTCCTAATGCAAATAATTCACAAATCTAAAATTTAGTCTGAGAATCCAACCCTCAATCTATGAATCCAAAGCAAAAGTTCAAGAATCCAAATCAAAAGTTGAGGAATTCTACTCACAAAAATCAAAATCCAATCCAAGAGTCCAGGGCTCTAATCATAAAATCTGAGTCCAGGTCCCAATTTAAGAATGTTGGATTCATGAATAATTGTCCGAGTCCAAATCAACAATCCGGAATGAATAACACCCCCTTAGAACACTTTAGTAGCAAGATAAGTTGCAAAAAAACCCTTGTGTAAGTGCTAGCAAATTAGTTGAGGGATACTAAAAATTACTCAAGATAGGTGAGAGTGTTGTAGGTAATTTACTTATGATCCAAATAGAAAAATGAGTTAAGGATATGGAGCCCACACAACAAAAGGGTGGTGGAGCGAGGATTTTTGCTAAGGGGGTTCAAAGCCAGAAGAGGAAAAGAGGTAGACAACGAACTAGGATGAGATGTGGTTAAAGATAAGTGTAGGAGGCTGAGGAAAAGAGGTAGACAACGAACTAGGATGAGATGTGGTTAAAGATAAGTGTAGGAGGCTGAGAGAACGCATGTCGATAAGGGCAGAGGGAATACTATTGATAAGATCCAGCTAGGTAGGTTTTTCAGGATGAAGGTGATGAGAACGCTCGTGAAAACCTCAAAAAATTATTTGTAATCCATTCGTGACTCGCGAGAGGAAACTGAGAGATTTTGAGAAATTTTGAGGGATCATACATTTTATCCCTTGTGGTTTACATAAAATTATGATTAACCAAGTTAATCCTTGATTGATTTTTTTGTGGGTTTTTGTCATATACCCCTTAGTATATTTGAAAAATTACTTTTCAAATCTCAATATTTGTAGAACTATCCATCATATCTCAATATTTATAATAACCTTAAATCATCAACTTGGAAGAAAAGATATTCCCAAATCAACAAACCATTAACTTTGATAGGTCAATTTGTAATTGAAATGCAAAAATATTAACAAAATAGTCATGCTGAGTTATAATATCTAACAAATTTGTTTATTTGTTAATTTGGGGGTTAGTTTCTTTTACAATGTTGATAATTTGGATTAGTTTTGCAAGTATTAAATATTTGGGATCATTTTGCACATATGCTTGCGTTAAAACATAAAGCCAAAGATAATATATACAATAGACTTTCTTTCCGTGGTGGGTCAAGGCCCCTTAGGCATTTACCTGTCTTCATCTCTATAACAAAACAATGTACAAATAAATTAATGTCGAATCATCAAGTTAGTTGTTAGAGCATTTTCAGTAACTTTGGATTATAATTCACTTGGCTTATAATCCATACATAGATTATAAGCAAGTGGATTATAAGCCAAAGTGTTTGGTAAATTTAGTGGGTTGAAATCAATTTTCAATAATTGAGTATTTGGCAAATGGGTGGCTTATAAGCCATCATTATTATCAAAATGACTGAAAGCATTAATGAGATTGGAGAGAGATAAATGGGGCTTGGAATTTTATGAAATGTGAGGGGTATATTGAACTTTTACTTGGTCAAAACTTGTGGCTTATAAGCCACCAGAAATAAGCTAGGATATCTAAGCTTATTTTCTGGTGGCTTATAAGCCAAAATAAACTAGTTGCCAAACATGTTGACCATTTGCCAAACATACTCTAGTTAACAATCTTATTTTCCATTGTTTCCTGAGAATTTAAGAATTTAAGATTGAATATGGTCTCAAAGATCATTTTAGAAAATAATAATGGAACTTGTTGGCTAACAACCCTAATGGTAGTTGTCTTAAAATTGAGTGCTTTGCCTACTTGAATTCCAGTAAAATGGTGAAAATAGCGTAGGCTCATATCAAATTAACACCCTATTTTTACACTATTTCATGGACTCGAAATGCAAATTTTGCAATGCAGCTGAAATTCATATTGAGCGGATCTTTTGAAATTGAGTTGAAACTTCGATGCTGATTATATAACGTCCAAGTTAGGCGAGTAAAAGGTTAATTTGTCCCTGTACTAGGGCCACATACTTAAATTGGTCCTGACACTTTTTTTTTCTCAACTTAGTCCCAATACCTAACATTAGATGTAAAGTTAGTCCTATTTTAACTTTCCATTAAAGATTCCATTAAATAAAATTTAAAAGAATCTATTACCCTAGTGCTAAAAATTAGGTATCTATCAATTGTTTTTCTATTAAAATATATTTCTAATTCCTTACAATCCGTTTATATAAAATATCCAAAAAATAATCGATACAACAAAACCCCTTAAGAAAACCCATGATACATTGAGTCTTGCATTGAAGAATTCAAAGCAATCAGGGATACAACAACTATTTGCGGGGTTGTTCTACATTACGGTTTTATGATTGTTTCCAGCATGACAATGTTGAACAAATTTAATGTCCTGGTCAAATTGTATTTTTAGTTTTTGACATCCATCAACATTATTACCATCAACATAATTAAGTTTCAGCCAAAAGTCTATGACCTTGGTAATTGCGGTGAACCAATCTTGATGATGGCTAATTTGTATTGTCATACACTATTTCGGTGTATCTTTAAGTTAACGATATATTGACATGTCTTAAAAGGTTTGGGGTTTAAAGAATTACTTAATTAACTCTTGAAAATTATGCTTGCTAGCTAATATGTCAGACTCCAAGCATCTTTTAGCTTTTAAAGTGAGATACTAATTCTTATTCTTAGTTTATATTGGATTTACTTAACATTTTTCCTTTCTTCTAAAATTTACTAGCCTAACTGGTTAGAGCTCGAGGGCTTCTACTATTTCTAAGTTTATATTGGAACCTCAGTAACAACATGGAATGTTTATATCCGTACCTATACTCCTACTTCAGCGAGTAACACACAAAAAAAAAAGGGGGAAGAAAAAAGGAGGAGCATTCCACCACCGTCATTTTCATGTGATGTGCAGTTGCCTTCTTCTGCAGCCTCAACGAGCACTCCACCACCATATCCCCGACACCTCCAGTCGTCGACATTGCTTCCGTGATGACACAAATGCAGTGGCACATGTCCACCACCATCATCCTCGGAGCCGACACCAACACAGTGACATTTGTCTTCAACATCTGCACAAAGATAGTGGACGAAGCCATGACTCTTTAACTTCTCTCAGTTTCAAAGTCTCCCTCTCTTTCTGGTTTATATCCTGTAGACAGATGATATTATTCTGGAGGTCAATCTTTAATTTACAGTTTAATTAGAGTACACTGACTCAATTCTGTTGCCATGCCTATGAGGGCAAAATGGCATAAACGAAAATTTAACACTTGGATGTTAAGAAAAAAAAGACTTAGTCCATAACTGAGGTGCAGTACCAAAACTAAGGGTATGTTTGGTTCACCAATCTTACAGAAAATTTTATGAAAACCGTCTAACAATGGCATTTCCTTAATTAAATAGTTTCTATAGGTTTTCTAAAGCTCAGTTTGGTTCACCAAATTTTTACAGAAGATAGATTTCTATAAAGTAGAGAAAATAAGTATATTTTGTATAAATCTACCTTTATCCTATTAAAACCAGGTATAAATATTTTCTTCTTTTTCTTCTTTCTCAAGTGAACGAAACAAAAAATGGCAAGAAACCTTCTTTTTGGGTTTCCTTATTTTGTGCTTGTGAACTAAACTAGGAAAAGTACAAAAGATAAAACCTCCACTTTTAACACTAGCAAAAATTTTCCATAAAATCTATAGAAATACTTGGAGACTATTTTTCTGCCCACTTTTTTTAAAATGGAAATCAAACCAAATAGGCTCTAAGTTGAGAAAAATATAATAGCGGAGCTAATTTGAGTTTGAGGCCGTAGTACAAAAATCAAATTAGCCTTTCAGCCGAGTTAGGCTTAAATCCCAGACTCCAGAAATAACAATATTTTGATAATGGGAGAAAACATTCTCCTCATTTATTAAGCTATCTAATATTTTAGTACTATTTGAAGCACATACTTCTCATAGAGGTATTGAAATGGTCTGGGTCTTAAGAAAGCTCAAACACCGATCTAGCTTGTTGGGCATTGGGATATTTTTTCTTGTATATAGAGATAAAATAATGATTTACCCTTTGCTTAAAATCTCAAAAATCGCTTGCTGGTAAATTACGACAAATAAATATATAATACTGTTATAAAATTAAATTAGTCAAATTAACGCAATTAATAAAGATACATGATAAAAGTTAACACAAAGCCCCCGACGACTTTCTTAAGCTTTCTTATTTAATACGATAAAAAAGAGTGAAGTAACCACGACAGCATGTTTGGACAAAGGGATAAAAAATTGATTACCTTTCACAGATTGAATCTCAAGAGACATTTCATTACCTTGAAAGATCGAATCTCACTCCAAATAATGCGAGGTCGCTGCTTCTTAACGTGAACGCAAGTGCATTATAATATCTAGAAATATTTTACCAAGGTTAAATTGCGAGATACCATCTCTTTCAGATGACCGATAGTAAAGTTATGTAAATATCACTTTTTTGGAATTTGTAAAGCTTTTGCGTGCATGTCACACATTACCTATGTATCCAAACACATGTATGTAATATTGCACTTAAATACCTATAAATTTTACTTTGCACTTATTTGTCCTAAGTATTGCTTGACGTATAAATATCTATTTTGTTTCTAAAAGCAGCACATAGTCCTGTCTTCTATTAGTTAAATATTGCAGGTCAAATGGAAATTAACCAATTTTCATCACGTGTAGTCGTATGAAATTTTTAGGGGTATATTCCAATGTCTAACTATAATGTTCAAACATTTAACTAATAAAAGGTAGTAATATGTTACTTTTAAAAACAATAGGGTATTTAAATGCAAAATAAAAATAAAAATACTTAGGATATATAAGAGCGAAGTCATGTATATAGAGATAAAATAATGATTTACCCTTTGCTTAAAATCTCAAAATCGCTTGCTGGTAAATTACGACAAATAAATATATAATACTGTTATAAAATTAAATTAGTCAAATTAACGCAATTAATAAAGATACATGATAAAAGTTAACACAAAGCCCCGACGACTTTCTTAAGCTTTCTTATTTAATACGATAAAAAGAGTGAAGTAACCACGACAGCATGTTTGGACAAAGGGATAAAAATTGATTACCTTTCACAGATTGAATCTCAAGAGACATTTCATTACCTTGAAAGATCGAATCTCACTCCAAATAATGCGAGGTCGCTGCTTCTTAACGTGAACGCAAGTGCATTATAATATCTAGAAATATTTTACCAAGGTTAAATTGCGAGATACCATCTCTTTCAGATGACCGATAGTAAAGTTATGTAAATATCACTTTTTGGAATTTGTAAAGCTTTTGCGTGCATGTCACACATTACCTATGTATCCAAACACATGTATGTAATATTGCACTTAAATACCTATAAATTTTACTTTGCACTTATTTGTCCTAAGTATTGCTTGACGTATAAATATCTATTTTGTTTCTAAAAGCAGCACATAGTCCTGTCTTCTATTAGTTAAATATTGCAGGTCAAATGGAAATTAACCAATTTTCATCACGTGTAGTCGTATGAAATTTTTAGGGGTATATTCCAATGTCTAACTATAATGTTCAAACATTTAACTAATAAAAGGTAGTAATATGTTACTTTTAAAAACAATAGGGTATTTAAATGCAAAATAAAAATAAAAATACTTAGGATATATAAGAGCGAAGTCATGTATATAAAATTTTAAGTGCGATTTATAGCCTATTCTAAATAGGGTTAATTTAAAAAGCTTGGACTTTGTACGTGGTGGGAAACGGGTGATTTTTTGGTATAACTTCCTAAACTATTTTATTTTCAACAAAGTAATGTCAAGTTTAATATGTCACAAGTCAAGTACGCAAAAAAAAAAAATTAAATAAAAAATCTTCCATTATCGTAAAATACCTTTTATCTTTTTATTGTTTCCATATTTTTGATGGCTAAGGGGTAAAATACCTTTTATCTTTTTATTGTTTCCATATTTTTGATGGTTAAGGGATATTTTCATTCTTTTTTCACGTGCTTGGTATGTGACAGTAGATTTGATGGGGTCAACTAAAAATAAAAATAAAAATACTTAGGATATATAAGAGTGAAGTCATGTATATAAGAATTTTAAGTGCGATTTATAGCCTATTCTAAATAGGGTTAATTTAAAAAGCTTGGACTTTGTACGTGGTGGGAAACGGGTGATTTTTTGGTATAACTTCCTAAACTATTTTATTTTCAACAAAGTAATGTCAAGTTTAATATGTCACAAGTCAAGTACGCAAAAAAAAAAAATATTAAATAAAAAATCTTCCATTATCGTAAAATACCTTTTATCTTTTTATTGTTTCCATATTTTTGATGGC
This sequence comes from Asparagus setaceus, assembly GCA_012295165.1. Taxonomy (NCBI): domain Eukaryota; kingdom Viridiplantae; phylum Streptophyta; class Magnoliopsida; order Asparagales; family Asparagaceae; genus Asparagus; species Asparagus setaceus. The sequence continues at coordinate 16,453,587 of CM022705.1, forward strand.
TAAGGGGTAAAATACCTTTTATCTTTTTATTGTTTCCATATTTTTGATGGTTAAGGGATATTTTCATTCTTTTTTCACGTGCTTGGTATGTGACAGTAGATTTGATGGGGTCAACTAAAAAATATAAAAAAGTTTAGTGAAATGAAAGAAGTTCAAGGGTTAAATGCAAAACCCCCAAAAATTCAGGGAATTTTAATAGTTATTAAAAAGGGTAAATTATTTCCACCCCCTTGAAGTTTTTGATCAATGCCTTCCACCCTAAGCTGACCAGTCGAGGGTGAAAACCCTCCTAATTTTCTAAAGGCTAAATTGCATTTAAATGCTCTATAGTTTCACCAACATTGCACTTAAGTGACCCCTATTTTAAAACCGAGCAAATAAATACCCCAAAGTATTTAAATATTGCAGATCACTACTCGAAGTTAAAAATCCCAGATAGCGTTAACATTTCTCTACGTATCCAAGAATATCATATAACATAGGGTACTAAAGTGTAACTTTTAGAAAATTTAGGATATTAAAGTGAGGTTATTTACAGACTGAAGGTATTTATATGCAGTATTGGGTAAACAAAATGGCACCAACCTACAACACTAAATAAACAAGAGGGCACCAAAGTGCAATATTTTAAAACTTTGGGCATTTATCTATAATATTTAAATACTATGAAGCATTTATTTGTTCGGTTTGAAAATAGTAGACACTTAAGTATAGGGTTGGTGAAACTACAGGGTATTTAAGTGCAATTTAGCCTTTTCTAAAAAGCTCTTATTTTCCCCCTTGTTAGCTTTTACTTTTAGAAATACCAATAGTGCCCTTTATTTCTTCCTCTTTTAGAAATACCAATAATACCAATAGTGCTCTTATTTACTTTTAGAAATACCAATAAGTGCAATGTAGCAAGTCTTCAATCATTCAAAATCAAACAAAAATACCTTCAATCATTCTTGTCCTTCCTTCTCATTCTTACACTGATCCCATTTCCCAGTGTAGAGGAAAAATAAAAAATTCGCACTCTAGTCCTCTCTTTCTTGATTTTTTTGGAGACCATTTTAGGGATTTAAATTGGGATTCCAGATGAGATCGCCACTGAAGAAACTTACGTGCTTGGCCTACCATCTTTAAAATGGTAGGGGGTTTTCCACCCTCGATCAGTCAACTTGGAGTGCAGAACATAGATGAAAATTTATAGGCGGGTGGAAGCAATTTTCCCCAGTTAAAAATAGTTCGGAGGGGTTATAGGCAAAACCCAAAGTAAAGGAGTTTTTCTGAAGTTAAACAAGTAAACCTTGTAAGTTGTAACTCCCAAGTCTCCGTTGCGTCTCCCTCAAGATTGAACTCGAGAAAGCCATCCTCAAAATAAGCATTAAGGGGTTTTTCAATATTAGTCCCTTAAATCTGACCTATTGTGTAGTAGCCCCTCAAATCTTTATATTTTGATACCAGTTCCTCAAATTTGTGAACTTGTACAAAAACGCCCAAAAACGCCCAACAATCGCCTCAAAATCAATTCAAATCGGTTGTTACAAACTGGGGGGAAGAATCCCCACAAGTCTTGGCCGATGTGAAGACTATAAGCAATTGTGGAGGTAAAATTTTGTTCTCTGATTTCGCTCTAGGGTTTCTAGTCATCTTCTTTTTAGGGGTTTTTGTTGTGTTTAGGGTTAAAAGTTCTTCATTTTGCCCTAATTTATTCTCTAATTTTGTTGGCTTATTGTGAATATTGTTGTTCTGTTCAGTTTTCCCTTAGTTTTGACCCAGTAGATTTTTATGTTACTGAAATTTCATTGTTCAATTAGGTTTGTAACTAGTTTCATGTCTTATTTGTCCATGATTTACTGAAATTTTATCTTATTTAATCACTGCCATTGTCAAAATGTGTATTCATGGTGTGTTTAAGTTTAAGGGTTTGGGATTTTTGTTGAAAATGGAGATATTAAGTCTGGAGGAGTATCAATGGCATTTTATAATCTCTCCCATTGAAATAGCCGTTGAATTTGGAATTTAGTGTGCTTTTTATCGTTGGGGAGAAGAAGAAGAGGGGAAACGGGTTTGGGTTTAGGTGGGACTGGTAATGGGTTTGGGTTGGGAGAAGCTCACTAATGGTTTTGAGTTTATTAGGTGAGGGCATTAATGTTAATTTATGGCTAGGGTTAAATTTTACAGAATATTCCTTGCATTTTAACACCAACTAACGGTAGGGACTAATATCAACAGCTTAATGCATTTTGAGGGACTAATACAAAATATGAAGATTTGAGGGGCTAATACGAAAATAGGTATGATTTAAGGGACTAATATCTATTAAACTGAACTCGAGAATTTTGAGGAGAGTGATGAATTGCATGCTTCTTCTCTTCACGCTTATTGTGCTTCCTCCTTTATAAATCCCTAAACTTTCTCTCTCAAAAGTGAGTTCTACTAACTTTATAACCCTTTCTTTATTTCCTCATACTCTTATTTGATTTCTACGCATTACGCTTACCATGGATGCCCTTTTGTTACGATCAATGTTAGATTTTTTTTCCTCCCTTTTCTAATCGGTGCCCATTAATCTACTGTGTCTACTTGTTTTGATTCCAGTTCTTTTTTTTTTCGGTTGCAGATATATGATTTTCAATAAGGAGATGGAGAGAATGATGACCCATCTCAGAGTAAGCTATTTCTTGAACTTTTTTTGTGATTAATTGGGTTTTTAGGTGGTTTTAATTTATGCTGATTGAATGAATACCCATATGGGGAATTTGATCAAGTTCTCATATTTGGGTGTGATTGTGTTGAACTGATGTTGTGTATGAAATTGCCCCCAAGTTGTTTGGTTTCTAGAGTTCTTCAACTAAAGAAATAGATAAATATTTGATTTAGAAATTAAAAAAAAAAACAACAACAAGAAACCGTTGTCTCAAACACTTGGTTACACAAATTGTTTACCTACATTAAGTGCTGCAAGGATCATCATCTTTGGTAAATTACTGCTTAGCTTTTTTTTTTCTTTTGTTGGTCCTGTTGAAAACAGAGAAATAGAGCGATTAGAGAGTTAATTTATTGATAACAGTTCCAATCCATGTCCTCTATGTCTATACTTTATCCCTTTTGCTCCATCAACTATCATCATGTTGCTCTCTTTGCTCTTGATAATATATATCCAGTCGAGTGACCTTCATTTTATTCTTATTTGAAGCTACCACTAAATTCTTATGAAGCTAATGCTCACGCTATGTTTTTTAGAAAAATCATGTAAGACCTTAATCGGCTCATTGTGGTTTCAAACCGACATTTAGCATCATTTATATAGTGGCTTTACAGTCATGACTGCTTAAATTACAATAGATTTGACCTGATGGGATTGCCAGTAGGAATAAGAACTCGTAGGTTTTTCCATTATTATGAATTTTTTAATAATCATTTAATTCATATACTTAAGCTGATAAGTAGTGAGCTAATAGATTAAAGGCAAACTATCCCCCATTAAAGGCAAACTATCCCCCCACCCCAAAAAAGCGCCATGCCAGCCAACCTCCTGCTCACACAAGCAAAGGTAAATAAATGGTTTTTCATTAACTTGGATCCTCTTTACTCCAAGTGACATGACAGCAGTTACTTTTAGGTAGTTGGCCTAATGCTATTTGTAGTCAAACATCATAACAGAATAATAACAAATATGTAGCAACACAAAGTGATCTTACCTCAATTAGAAGCGACATTGAAGTCAGAGATCACTAACATCAATGATCTTACTACAAATAGAAGAAATACGCAATGCATATGGTAAATGATGAGAACAAGAAAAGCAAAGGGATTTCTTTCCTTTCCTTGTTTTTGCTTGTTTCTAGCAGAGATACTGGACTCAATAGCCCAAGAATTTAAACATGGTTGATGCCAAATATCTATAGAATTCAAAGAAGTACCAAAACTTGGTTTTAGTTTGTTTTATATCACATTCTGTTGTTTTCCTTTCACGTGAAAAGCTTAAATCGTGCTATTGCATATCTAGCCATATCGTAGTTTGACACTTGAGCAAAATTTGACTCTTATTCTCTAACAATAGTGGAAAGTTGTCAAACCTGCATTTCATATGCTTCTAAAAAAATGCACAAGATCAGATTCTCACTGGAACCTCAGTTCCAATCATATTCCAAAGTTGTATATGGCCATTCATGATTATAATTTATAAGTGGTTTGAAAGAGCCTTGCCTCTAGGTTGGTGATGAGATTAGTCTTAAGGACTGTAAATGAACTTATTTTCCCCTCCTTTCTTCGTATTTACATGGTTGTTTCCCTAGTTAAATTCACCATGTTGAGTTCATTGTCAAACCACTTATAACGGATGATTTTTTCTTTTGGTACTTAAATTGTGCAGAGACTCCACATATCCGGGATCTTCATATATATTCTGGGATTAAGCTGGTATCTACTCCATCTATTGGTCAGCATCATGCATACTGGGTCACATCTGATCCAAGTTATGAAATGCTATATAATTTCAACAGGGTTTCTGCAAAAGTATCGAATGCTCCCACTACATAAACTTCAGTACTTGGCAGTTGTGATAGATAGTGCAGAAGCTAAAAATGCTACACAAATTAAACTGCTTTTGCATTGGTTATCAGATATCGGTGTAAAGTATATAATGTTGTACGACATGGAAGGTAAGCAAACTTGCACATCCCTTTTATACAAATTTGACCAAAGAATAAAATCAATAACACTTCAAGTTTACTTCCGTAATTTTTTATTTCTATGATATAGGAGTGCTGAAACAATATCTGGAGACTTATCTGATTAGCTTGGCTAATTCAAGCTTGGCTAATTCCAGCTGTAATGCTAAACCATGCACTGTGAGTTATGATCCATCTCTTGAATTTCACTTCGTAGCAAGCAGTATAAAGTGCTTTTATATGCGATTCTCATATAATTCATTGCAAATACAGGATACTTCTTTGAAGAATGTGATCACACGTGTTCGTCTTGAAAAAACAACAATAGAGTTGCTCTCTTCCTCTGATTGTAAACAAGGAGCTGCTAAAGCTGCTAACTTCCTACTTTCCAATTATTTGAAAGGTGATACAGAAGGCTGCAATAGGACAGAGCCAACATTCACAGAAGCTGACATGTCTGCTGCTTTGAAGTCAGTCGGTGTGTGATTCTTCTTGTATATGAAAGATATATACTAGATATTGGTTTACATGTTTTTCTCTCATATTTTTCTCTCTTGTCATTGATATTGGCTCTATTCTCCTTTATGTCCTTATCTTAGGCTTTGACGGACCGGATCCTGACCTACTTCTTGTGTATGGACCTGCTAGATGCCATTTAGGATTTCCTGCATGGAGAATGCGTTACACAGAGATTGTGTAAGTTTCCTTCAAATAAGTACAGAAGCTATTTCTTAATATTGATATCTGGGAGGCGGATATTAGAAAAATCCTTTTCATAAAGAAAGGTTCTTGTGGATGGAAATGTGACGTCAGCATTTGAGGAAAACAAAAGCAAAACAACTTGTAATATGGGTTCTCTTTCTTCTCCCTTAGGGCTTGGTTTTGGTTTATTGCTAAAAGATTATTAGGGCTCCGAAATGATACCTTGCACCATTCATAGTATAAATTCAGAGACCTGATACATTTTTCTAGAACTGTATAATCAATGGATCAAAACGGATTTTTATTTGGACTTGGCATAACCTCATTAGTTAGTGATGAATGCAACAAGCACATTAACTTTAAAGTAACACTTGTAGAAACACATATGTACGCCCATTATGATATCCACTTGCATATGTGGTTCTTCAAGAACTTTAGATCATGTTGAGAATATAAGATGGGAGATGGTACCGTTTATAATTGTAACTTGCAGCACATAAAAGTGAAATAATCATCTAAAGGAAAACCATAGAGTTCGACAAATCGACATACCTAGGGAAAGTATCTTAAAGGTAGAGCAACAGAACCTACACAGAAATGTCAATAATTGAATTACCAGGCAGTTTTGCTTCTGCGCTCTGCATGATTATCAATTTTCATTCAAGTAAGTGTGCATGTGCCCTTACTCAGTTGAGACTCTTAAGGTTTCTTCTATAATACATGTTATGTGACACTGGGTAATTTGCTTGGTGCATCATTATTTGATGAGTTATGTTTTTTTCCCGTCCATCTCAGCATGATGCATTTTCTTAATGAGGGAACAAATTTCTAGTTTCCTTCTTTGCCTTTTGTGGTTCATAAAAATGTGATATTGCAAATGACTAGAACCCATAGATAAATCTGACTCTGCTTCTTGCTTAGATGACATGCATGTGTTTTAGAGTCAACTTATTCAGTCAAAATTGGATCACCGTTCTGTTTTAGTGATTGGACTATTTCGCTAGTGACCGCTTGGCCTAGTATAGAAAAATATAAATATAAAAGGAGTTAAATACAGTGAACTTCATGTTTTCTTTACTTCCCTACTTGTGACATTTGCGTTTAACTTTCCACTTATGCATTTGGAACTAATAAACTGGAGATCCTGCTTATTGTAGGTTGAATCATGATAAAGTGAATTGCACCAATTTGAAACAAGAAGATTATAATTAATGGAGAAAAGAGTAGAATTAGGCGTAAGATAATTTGGTTGGAAGAAATTAAGGATATGACTGGTTAACTTAATGGAGGAGATGACTATTAATAGAACTGCACAAAAGTATACGACTGATGCAACCATTTGGGTAAAGTCTTTTTCCTTGTTGATTATAGCGTTTCATGCACTTCAAGTTTGCAAGAAAAATGGCTCTCTTCTTGTTGCTAGTCTAATGCGGATGGTTAACAGAGATTATAAATTTCGGTGTCTCAAAATAGATTTCTGTTTCTTCTTCAGACATAAAAAGAGTTACAATGAGCTAATGAGATGATTATTCCCTCTGATATGCAGACATATGGGCCATTTGAAATCAATGAAGCGTGGAGCCATTATAAAAGCCATTTATGACTTTTCAAACAAGCACCAAAACTATGGTATGTCGCTAATATTTATAGCCATCGATACTTCTGCTAGTAATATGATTGGCTAGCTACAGTGAGAGAATGCCACTAGCTACGCGAGCTTTTGGTTTACTGTCTTTACTAAACATTGCTGAGTTTTGTTTTGTTAGGGACATGAGATGGAGCTGATCAAAATATCTGAAAGGACTTTGTGGCAAAGGTGTAAAGGTTTCTTTCTTATAGGACTTCTAATACATCTGAAGAAGTGTGCAGATTTTTGGAAATCTGAAATATTTTCTTCTTCCCTCCAATTATGTCTTCTTGAGCTGAAGAACATATTATTAGAAGCATCGTGTAACTTAGTTATAGATATGATCAATTGATCAATTGATCAATTGCGTTCAATGTTCAATGTAGAAAAACGAATAAGCATCTTATGATAGTTGACTTGCTATTTTTCTGTTCTTAACGAGTTACTCGTGTCTCTTCTAGTGTCTGTCATGTTACTGGATCGAAGAACATGGGGTTGATATACATGCAGATAGCATCTTTGAGCAATATACAAGAAAGACTGATATCTACTATTTCATTCATTACCCGAATATTACAAACTAAAATCAATTGTCAATATTCAAATGTTGCGATATAATCTCAGTGATATAGGGTAACTTGATGCATGCAACGAATTTTGCAAAATCCAGGTTTTGCTTTAGTCACTCGAGAAAAACATGTCTTTCTTTTTTCTGCAATTATAAATTTTATAAATGCCAAAGGAAGCTGCAAATAACAAATGCATCTTGATAAGTACCCAAATTATCTCTTTTCAAATCAACCGGTCCTAACCATTTGTAGAGCTTCAATTAAATATAAATCCATCTTTTAAACATAGCAACACGCAATTTAAGTAATTTGTCATTCTTCAATACAGTAGACCGAGACAATACACAATATACTACTCGCAAGAAACAGTATAAATTATGTGCTTACCATAGTAATTCCAGATTACAAATATATACCACTCAAAGAACAGTGACTAAAAATTGCAGTCAACTATTTCATTACATTCACAGCATCAACCATCAGCACTCCCACTTCCAGTCTTGTTTCCTAACCATTTTGAGGCTTTCCAGACCGAGCATGGGAAGATTCAGGTACATTAAATTGCCAAGAGTTGTATCCTTGAGATGATGAAGTACTCGTCGTTTGCCTCATCCATCTTGTGCTACTATCAATTATCGAGTCTGTATTGACCTTCTGATCAAACTCAGAATGCACATGCTTGGCCTCATCTTTCTGGCAAAATGCCGCCTTATTCAAATCACGAGCATACAACGATGCCAAAGAACGGTCATTTTCTTCCCTAACCTCAGGTATTTTTTTTTTTAACTCTGGAGGCTTATCTTCAGGAACTTCAACTTTAGGAGTTGATGATCGGCCAGAAGTGATTAAAGTCATAGGAAAAGCTTTCTCAGGGGGCACCGCTGGAGTGTAGTTAGGTGGAAGTAGATCATCCCAGTTTTCTAATAATTCTTTGTACACTTTACGAAGAGTGACCTCAGTGAGACCTGTTACCTTGCAGATTTCAGCTTGAGTTTTTCGTTCGTCTTCGAGTTGGCATGCTAGGTAAATAGCAGCGGCGGAGATGCTGATGGGGTTTCTTCTTGTGCAGAAGCATTTGTTGATGACAACTTCTCCAATATGTGCTGCAAGCTCCTGAGAATAACATTGAAAAGCTTAGTAATCTATATGGTCATATTTTACGTTAGTAGTTTTGATGAATGAAGATACCTGGGCAGATTTGTTGAGCTGGAGGAGTGTACAAAACCTAGGCATGTGAACAGATATCGAGTTGCTAGCTGTTGATGGGTTGGCCAAGTTTCAATGCTTCACCGAGTATTTTCATATACTTGCCTATTTCCTTTTGGGGAAGGTTGCTAGCAGTTGAGATCTCCTGTTAATCAGCAGTATCAAGCGCAGAATAAATTAAGAGAATGCTGAAATTGTACCCACTATCCTAAACATAATACAAAAGATTATTGTTATTTCAGGTATATCTAACTTTGGTGCATGACATGTGAAAATTGCACTCTTTGGACTGAAGAAAGGTTAGAAGCTTCTCAAGGCTTCTTATCTATGTGGGAGCCATTAGTGATTAATTCTATTGACGCAAACAGCTGTTAGTTCTTGGAAGATTGGATGAAATACTGGTAAGTTAAATCTACAGAAGGAAATTTAATGCTTTAGCTAGAAACAATATAATATGGGTATTCTGAATATGGTTTTTCTAACGGGCGCCCATGGGCACTTGTTTGTAGACGAGAGAGATAGTGAGAAATGAATAGCAAGTGGACCCTCCTGATTTGCACTAATTTCTCTCCTTACCTCTCCTCTCTATCTCTCTCATCCCCTAGTGAGTGCCTATGTGCACTTGCTAGAAAAACCCTTCTGACTAACCATGGTCAAAGGTTGATGGTAAATCAAACCCAAGCAAATGAGAACGCACATAGGAAAGCCAAGTAAAGATGGAAACTGGTCTTATCTTATAGAGGCAAAACGGTCCACAAAAAGCCTTAGCCTAATTAATTTTAACAGCAAGTCTTTATCGGGTATAAGGTTCATTCTGGAGTCACTCTGCAGGACCAACTGAAAGTATACGCAAGGGCAGAGGACACAGAAAACTTTGTTTTCAACGGTAACATCAAACTTCAGGGAACATGTCAATCAACTTCTAATTCTGAGATACTGAAATTCTACAAGCTAATGGGAATCAAATGCATAAGAGATGTCACACATGGGAACTTCTAGGTCGGAGTAAGTATGTTAAAGTTTTGTATGCGAAGTGCTATATGAAAGACCTCCCTAAGCAAGAAAGAAACAGGCTAGCTCTCCAACTGACAATTTAATGCTTGGTAATAGGTCAAAGGATAATATAACAATCACGATCTCAAGGAAGTGACCTTAATTTAGGTAGGTAAAGCAGGAAGCGAAAGCCTTCATACGTGCTCAATAGAATTGATATTAACTTTAGATATTGAAGGCAGATTGCAAAGAAAATGGATTTCAAGAAGTGTTTCTAGATACCGATATTAGATAATACATACCGAAGCAACATTGACACAGACATAGAACATGATGGCACAAACACGGAGATGGAACATGACAGTTCCTACAAAGCAGGACATAGGAACATATGCATACATACATAACATGTTCACATACCTAAAAGACTAAACAACCGTTTCCGATAAATATAAAATATATAATGGTCATATATATATATGCTATCATTAATATATTCTTATGACTTTGCAAAAGGAGTAGGATTTATATCTCTTCAACTTTACATTCAATAGCTAAATACATCTAAACTCATCATAGTTTTATACAAGTCAAAATTAGATGTGTAAAGGTAAATAAGTAGATATCTCAAACATGTACTAAGAATAAAATAGTGAATAAAAAGTGTACAATGGAATTGGCTTGTAATTCGTGTATCGACAATAAAACTTGTAAATCAAATCCATGTATAACTTTCTCTTGATCAATCCATGCTCACCTGCGGCGTCCTGGGCTCCTGCGCCTCCCGTATCGCCTGCACGAGCGCCGCCATGGCCAGCGCCTCCACGCTCCGGTTCCTCAAGCAAGTCACCGACGAGCAATCCTTGAACAGCTGAAACGCTTGATCAGAGATATCCTGATCCAGCCCTAGAATCGAGGCCACGTCGATGATTTGCAAGTAAGCCCTCAGGGCCTCAAGTGGTCCACCGACACCAAGGGCCCCGCCGGATCAAGAACCGAGGAGCTCGAGCTCGTCGACGGCGAGGAATCGAGCAGCGCCCGCTCGAGCTCGGCGAGGTGGCCGGCGAAGGAGGAGGCGGAGCGTGCCAGAAGGGGGGTGGGCTCGAGGGAGAAGCTCGAGGGAGAAGGCGGTGACGACGCCGGTGGGGTTGTAGGGGTCGTCGTCGTCGTCGTCGTGATTTGGGGGGGGGGAGGTCGAGGGGTATTTGGGTGAATGAGGTCGGGGACAACGAGGGGGGGTTGACGTGGGCCCGGAGAGGGAAGAGGGGGTTGTGGTGGTGGTGGGGCCCGGTGGAGTGGCGTTCTTGGACGATGCTGCCGCAGGAGGAGCACTCGGTGACCGAGCGGGAGGTGGTGGGGTTGGTGGCGCAGCGGGTGGCGCTGGAGCCAAACGGATCACCTAGGGATGTTCCCGTATATAGACGCACGTATAATGTACGACACAAATACGATTATGAATACTTACACACATATATAGAGTAAAACTCCTACAAACTTAAATGAATAGGAATATGAGCATTTGTCCATCAAATTTTTTATCTATTCATTATCTTTGAATTTGTCTTCTGCATCAATCTTATCTTTGAGATTTGTGCATCTCTTGATGGCACAAATCTATATAGTGGAAAACTCCTATAAACTTAAGTGGATAAAAATGGAGCTCATATCTTTCATGGATCCAAGGAAAATCCAAGGGAGAAAAAGTTAGGATGACACTTTTGCTTATCCACTTAGTGGATTGTAGTCAACTACTATATATATATATATATATATATATATATATATATATATATATATATATATATATATATATATATATATATATATATATATATATATATATATACTATATGAGGCTTGCTATGATCCATTTATGTGGATAGAACAACTCATTCTCCTAACTTTTAACCCTTCATCGTGGATAGAACAACTCATCCTCCTAACTTTTAACCCTTCATCTTCTCTTGAGATTTGTAGTAGGAATAAATAAAAATGGAGCTCATATCTTTCATGGATCCAAGGAAAATCCAAGGGAGAAAAAGTTAGGATGACACTTTTGCTTATCCACTTAGTGGATTGTAGTCAACTAATATATATATATATATATATATATATATATATATATATATATATATATATATATATATATATATATATATATATATATATATATATATATATAGATAGATGAGCTACAATCAACTTAAGTGGATAAAAATGGAGCTCATATCTTTCATGGATCCAAGGAAAATCCAAGGGAGAAAAAGTTAGGATGACACTTTTGCTTATCCACTTAGTGGATTGTAGTCAACTAATATATATATATATATATATATATATATATATATATATATATATATATATATATGAGCTACAATCAACTTAAGTGGATAAAAATGGAGCTCATATCTTTCATGGATCCAAGGAAAATCCAAGGGAGAAAAAGTTAGGATGACACTTTTGCTTATCCACTTAGTGGATTGTAGTCAACTACTATATATATATATATATATATATATATATATATATATATTGGAAAGCTCCTATAAACTTAAGTGGATAGGAAATAGTCATCCACCAACTTTTTTATCTATTGATGTTGTCTTGGGATTTATGAAAGATATGAAGAGTCTTTTGAGATTTGTGCATCTCTTGATGGCACAAATCTATATAGTGGAAAACTCCTATAAACTTAAGTGGATAGGAAATAGTCATCCACCAACTTTTTTATCCATTGATGTTGTCTTGGGATCAATGAAAGATATGAAGAGTCTTTTGAGATTTGTGCATCTCTTGATGGCACAAATCTAAATACAAGATGAGTGGATAAAAAGTTTGGTGAACAAGGGCTCTATCCACTTAAGTTAATAGGAGCTCATATATATATATATATATATATATATATATATATATATATATATATATATATATATATATATATATATATATATATATATATATATATATAGAAAAATGGAAAAACTTAGTACCAAGTTCATTTAAGGAACTTGGTAGTGATGGACAAATTTGGTCCACAAGTCTAGCTCTTAAAAATCTTTCTCTCTCCTCTTTCTCTCTCCTCTCTATTTCTCCCTTGAGGTGTGGACCGGATTTGTCCACCTCACTACCAAGTTCCTTTAAGGAACTTGGTACCAAGTTTCTCCATATTCCTCATATATATATATATATATATATATATATATATATATATATATATATATATATATATATATATATATATATATATATCGTTGCTTGATGGGTCCCTAGCGAGGATCATTTGTTTGGTAATTCCCTGGTCGATCTATGAAGAAGATCGAGGTATCGCATTTGGTGATTTTGATTGAGGTTATTCGTGGTGGAACACATTCAAGTAGAAGACTAGAAGATGAAGACAACTACGATGAGAAAGGTCACACAGAAGATTTCAGCCTTTTAACTCGTGTCACAAATTGCACTGAGTATATCTTATTTGTAACAAGTCGGACATATATTATATACATATTCCAGCTTGAGGGGGTGTGTTAGCTTTTAAAATATGAATGAGAATCTACGATATTTTATTGTTTAACAATAGGTAACATTCGCAGCTACACCATAGTCTTCATGATGCTTATTTTGCTTTGTGAAATACTTAATCTTTTAGGAGATGGAATATCCATCATTGATATCAGTAAAAAAAAAAAACAATATCATTTCATATACCACTGATAATCTTAACATCCAAGTTTTAACATTAATATCCAACCTTCCTTTCGTAAACCAAATAGGATGCCTTGTAAAAAAATACCACATTCTCAACTTATGCATGATGCCATCAATCAGTATTCTCTTGAAAAGATTAACAGCTTCAGGAAATGACTAACTTTCAATACAATCATCGTAGATCAAGAAATTATTTCTCTTCGGCATTTCATTAAACAACTTCTTGGCATCCTCTAATATCTCATACTTCAGTAAATTTTCAAACATAGTGTTCCAGGAAACCACATTCATCTCTCAATTCCATATCACCGCAATAAATGTCAAAACTCAATGTACATTTTCATCAAAGGGTTTGAAATCCAAACAATCAAATCCAAAAATAGCTTGTTAAATAAACAATGAGCTAATAGAGAGGGTGGAGAGTAGAAAGCGGTGGAGAGGGTGGATAGCAATGGAGAATGTGTAGGGTGGTGGAGAGCGGTGAAGAGGATGAAGGAGGAGGAGGAGGAGGAGGAGGAGGAGGAGGAGGAGGAGGAGGAGGAGGAGGAGGAGGAGGAGGAGGAGGAGGAGGAGGAGGAGGAGGAGGAGGAGGAGGAGGAGGAGGAGGAGGAGGAGGAGGAGGAGGAGGAGGAGGAGGAGGAGGAGGAGGAGGAGGAGGAGGAGGAGGAGGAGGAGGAGGAGGAGGAGGAGGAGGAGGAGGAGGAGGAGGAGGAGGAGGAGGAGGAGGAGGAGGAGGAGGAGGAGGAGGAGGAGGAGGAGGAGGAGGAGGAGGAGGAGGAGGAGGAGGAGGAGGAGGAGGAGGAGGAGGAGGAGGAGGAGGAGGAGGAGGAGGAGGAGGAGGAGGAGGAGGAGGAGGAGGAGGAGGAGGAGGAGGAGGAGGAGGAGGAGGAGGAGGAGGAGGAGGAGGAGGAGGAGGAGGAGGAGGAGGAGGAGGAGGAGGAGGAGGAGGAGGAGGAGGAGGAGGAGGAGGAGGAGGAGGAGGAGGAGGAGGAGGAGGAGGAGGAGGAGGAGGAGGAGGAGGAGGAGGAGGAGGAGGAGGAGGAGGAGGAGGAGGAGGAGGAGGAGGAGGAGGAGGAGGAGGAGGAGGAGGAGGAGGAGGAGGAGGAGGAGGAGGAGGAGGAGGAGGAGGAGGAGGAGGAGGAGGAGGAGGAGGAGGAGGAGGAGGAGGAGGAGGAGGAGGAGGAGGAGGAGGAGGAGGAGGAGGAGGAGGAGGAGGAGGAGGAGGAGGAGGAGGAGGAGGAGGAGGAGGAGGAGGAGGAGGAGGAGGAGGAGGAGGAGGAGGAGGAGGAGGAGGAGGAGGAGGAGGAGGAGGAGGAGGAGGAGGAGGAGGAGGAGGAGGAGGAGGAGGAGGAGGAGGAGGAGGAGGAGGAGGAGGAGGAGGAGGAGGAGGAGGAGGAGGAGGAGGAGGAGGAGGAGGAGGAGGAGGAGGAGGAGGAGGAGGAGGAGGAGGAGGAGGAGGAGGAGGAGGAGGAGGAGGAGGAGGAGGAGGAGGAGGAGGAGGAGGAGGAGGAGGAGGAGGAGGAGGAGGAGGAGGAGGAGGAGGAGGAGGAGGAGGAGGAGGAGGAGGAGGAGGAGGAGGAGGAGGAGGAGGAGGAGGAGGAGGAGGAGGAGGAGGAGGAGGAGGAGGAGGAGGAGGAGGAGGAGGAGGAGGAGGAGGAGGAGGAGGAGGAGGAGGAGGAGGAGGAGGAGGAGGAGGAGGAGGAGGAGGAGGAGGAGGAGGAGGAGGAGGAGGAGGAGGAGGAGGAGGAGGAGGAGGAGGAGGAGGAGGAGGAGGAGGAGGAGGAGGAGGAGGAGGAGGAGGAGGAGGAGGAGGAGGAGGAGGAGGAGGAGGAGGAGGAGGAGGAGGAGGAGGAGGAGGAGGAGGAGGAGGAGGAGGAGGAGGAGGAGGAGGAGGAGGAGGAGGAGGAGGAGGAGGAGGAGGAGGAGGAGGAGGAGGAGGAGGAGGAGGAGGAGGAGGAGGAGGAGGAGGAGGAGGAGGAGGAGGAGGAGGAGGAGGAGGAGGAGGAGGAGGAGGAGGAGGAGGAGGAGGAGGAGGAGGAGGAGGAGGAGGAGGAGGAGGAGGAGGAGGAGGAGGAGGAGGAGGAGGAGGAGGAGGAGGAGGAGGAGGAGGAGGAGGAGGAGGAGGAGGAGGAGGAGGAGGAGGAGGAGGAGGAGGAGGAGGAGGAGGAGGAGGAGGAGGAGGAGGAGGAGGAGGAGGAGGAGGAGGAGGAGGAGGAGGAGGAGGAGGAGGAGGAGGAGGAGGAGGAGGAGGAGGAGGAGGAGGAGGAGGAGGAGGAGGAGGAGGAGGAGGAGGAGGAGGAGGAGGAGGAGGAGGAGGAGGAGGAGGAGGAGGAGGAGGAGGAGGAGGAGGAGGAGGAGGAGGAGGAGGAGGAGGAGGAGGAGGAGGAGGAGGAGGAGGAGGAGGAGGAGGAGGAGGAGGAGGAGGAGGAGGAGGAGGAGGAGGAGGAGGAGGAGGAGGAGGAGGAGGAGGAGGAGGAGGAGGAGGAGGAGGAGGAGGAGGAGGAGGAGGAGGAGGAGGAGGAGGAGGAGGAGGAGGAGGAGGAGGAGGAGGAGGAGGAGGAGGAGGAGGAGGAGGAGGAGGAGGAGGAGGAGGAGGAGGAGGAGGAGGAGGAGGAGGAGGAGGAGGAGGAGGAGGAGGAGGAGGAGGAGGAGGAGGAGGAGGAGGAGGAGGAGGAGGAGGAGGAGGAGGAGGAGGAGGAGGAGGAGGAGGAGGAGGAGGAGGAGGAGGAGGAGGAGGAGGAGGAGGAGGAGGAGGAGGAGGAGGAGGAGGAGGAGGAGGAGGAGGAGGAGGAGGAGGAGGAGGAGGAGGAGGAGGAGGAGGAGGAGGAGGAGGAGGAGGAGGAGGAGGAGGAGGAGGAGGAGGAGGAGGAGGAGGAGGAGGAGGAGGAGGAATGCCTACTTGTCACCTACACCTAGCTTCTCTAATAGATTTGGAATGAATTATAGCCATCTACTAGACAAATCGACAGCCATGATTAATGTAGAGGTCCCTCCAAATCCAATAAATACTTCTGAAGGTATAGATAAAAGGAATTATATATCTATAATTTAAAACAATAACAAAAACAAAGATCAATAAGAAACCTTGGATTTCAGAGTGAAGAGAGGCCTCCCAGCATCGACGAGAAATTTCTTGCTACTGGATTTCGAAGGCTTCGACATGAAGATGGCTCTTCCATAGACATCGAAGGCGACCATATCTGATCAGCACTAAACCCAGGAGAGTTGACAGAGAAGGTGAGATCAATTGGATAAGAAGCAAAGAATGGTGGATTAATGATGCTTAATGGATACATTATGAATTGATTATATCTGAACTGAGATTTATACTGAAAGAGATTTTCATGACTCAGTCGGTTGTCAATATCGTGGAAATTTAACTTATTAATGATTGATTAAGATGGTTTTGACTTATAATACCATGTCCTTTGGAATGACTCGCTAAAATAATGCGTAGAATAATGGCATGTGTCGGAAAATCTCTCCTTTTTCTGATGTTCCAACCAAAGGAGGACGAAACACTAGTCCTGGAGAAACCGAACCTAACTGAAAGTTTACAGCCTTAAATATATTGAGATTGGCTTTGCTAATTAACTCGAAAGCTTAAAAGTATTCTAAATTGGCTCTAAAAACCTACTTAAAATCTCTTAAATTTAGTCCCTCTAATCATTAGACTAAAACTCCAAAGTTATGGTGAGGATCAAGAATTATAGTTTTATATTAATTCTAACATGTCCCTTTTTTATGGGCTGAAAGCTGGACTCACGCAGCGGTGTCAATTTTTAGAAAATCCACTTAAAATTCGTGGCTGGTGGGATTTGAACCTGGGTTGCTCTGATACCATCTTCAATTTAGTCCCTCTAACCATTAGACCAAAACTCCGAAGTTATAGTAAAGATCGAGAATTATAGTTTTATATTAATTCTAACAAAATCATCGCTCTTTCTTTACTATGTAGTACAGTAGTACTATATATGTTTACATATGAATACCCCAACATTTTAGTCCTTATATGCTTAGCGCAACTCTTTTCATAATTCGTAATTTCAATTTTGAACCCATGTCAATAGAAGAGTTTTGTACATCTTGTTGTTTAATAAAATAAACGATTAGTATTGCGGTAATTGCAGTTCGTTGGCTCAGTTAGAAAGAAAGTAGGAGCGTGTTTTCAGCTAAAAGAGTCAGACTAGATGATCTCAGAGGATTCAATGTTCCTAGTTTTTGACTGCAATTTAATGATGTAAGATTTGCCTAACCTATGTTTGATGGGCTTGATCTACATAGTAATACTTTAAGCTCTCAGTAGTCTGTAATTAACGCCTAATAGTAGCTTAGCCGAAGTCAATGACAGATTACCAGATAGTTAGTTCACTAACACCTGTTCAAACTTGTCGTTGTTACATTAATCAGATTAAAACTTCCCCTTTGAAATGGATATACTACTTCGATTTTTATTAGACCTGCACATTATAATTTATAAGCTCATAATGCAGGGAGGAGCTGAACAGTTAATTAATGATTTTGAACTGAATCTAGAAGATGTTTGGTGCAGCTATAGAAAAGAAATAATAGATATTATATTTTAGGGTTAACTTTCATCTGGGATTTCATGCATGGTTCATTGTAATTGCAGGATTGCCATTGTATTTACTACATACAATTGGGACGTTTTGGATTATTTGAATTGTTTGTTTCACTGTGACTAATTATAAATGAAGTTCGAATTACAGTTGCAGCTGACCACTTATACAAATTTGGATGTAACTGACAATTAATTGCGACGTTTTTAACAGTTAAAGGACCTTAAAATTGCAACGCCAATTGCAACAAACTCTTAAAAAAGGAAGGGGAATCCAAATCCTTGATACCCAAAACAAATGCCCGCAACTACAGTTGCAGCTGTAAATCGTGCAAAATAAGAACAATAAAGTGGAGAAAAAAAAAAGAAACTAATTGTATGTTAACAACTTAATTACAAGCGGCATCAAATCACTAGAGGTAGTAGCTGGATCAGTGCATCAATTAATGGATCATAAAATTGTGGTAGGCCAGAATAGATACTCCCAGGCTTGAAATCTCATAGACTAAGCAAGGAAATTAGTACAAGGCATATTCATGCCAAGGGCCCATTGTCACTTTATGTCCTTGTGCTACCTGCTACATGTTAGACGTATGTAGGTCATATGATCATACAAGGATTGGGTAAATATATGATGATATTCTTCAGCCCTCACTTTAACTAGTTTTATGTAAAAGAAGCAAAAATTAGAAAAAGAAAATGGTACTATATATATAGCAGCAAATGTTAGAAAAAGAAAATGATCCAAGCCTGAGATTTATTGATAGTAAAGAAACTAATATTATTAGCATAGATGGAAATTATTTTCGAGAGATGGAAGGACGAGAAAGTATACTTTTGTTTGAGGCCTTCTACTTCGAAGCAGCAACAACTGATCAAAGACGCGAGTGGAAGTTCACTAAATGTGAAGCGTTTCCTCAGTCCTCTTGATATCTTCCTCGGTCGTGCTCTTTGAGTTGAAAACACGCTCATTGTGCTCTACCCAGATCAGTCACCAAGTTGCAATGACCGAACTATCTCATTCCTTTCTAATGCAACAATTCACTGTATTGGCAATTTTCTTAGGTATACCTACCTTTGTAAGTTGATACATGGTTTTTAAAGGCAGAAGAAATTTTTGAACAGGTATATATAATAAACTATTTTAAGAACAATGTTTACCTATATGTCAAAGTGTTAAATAAAGTTTCTCGGCAAGTAAAATGTGTAAGACTTCAGAGTTCAGACTTAATATGAAGATACCCACCAGGGGAAAAAAAAAATCTTGGGGTTAGGAAATCCATAGATGAAGAATTTCATGGCGACTTTAATCAAAACTCTCTGCTTTAATGAAAAGTTCACTGAAACAAGATTCAATGTAAACTGCTGATATGCTGATGTTTAATTGAAACATGTGAAGCAAAATCAGAGATTTATTGTACTCAGTATATGTAAAGATAGAAACATCAATCTTTTAACTATTTAAATCATTGGAAAGAGTAATTAGCAACAAAAAAAAAAAAAGAGAAATTATGATAAAAACACAACAAAGAAATTTAATAGTTAATAACTAAAACCCAAATCTTGAAACTTTAGGTAGGATGTGCATGATGGAGAAGATGAGCACATGAAGAACTATCCAACTAAGTACTTACGTGTGTTGTTAGATAGTAATGCACGTGCCCTGCTTCTCCATCCTCCACAAGCCACCTCTCAATGCCAAAAGAAGAAAATTAAGCGAGCAAAGCTTTCTTTCTTCTCTCTATTTCTTTCCATGTAAATCTTGAATCTGTGGGTTTTTGAGTGATGAGAGAATGTTCATATAAGGGTGAGGGTAGCTGGGATTACAACCAACCTCAAAAGAATTGGTGGGCTCCAAGGAGCTTTTATGACAACTAAGACGAGCATTTTAGTCTTATAATGGGCAAAATCAATTTTGAGAAGCTGCCTACCTAATTAAGATGTTGAGTCCAATCCAATAAATAGTTTTTATAGAATATAGTTGATAGATTGATTCAGCACCTGGCTAGAGTCTGAGATGTCTCGGACAATGGCACTATGGACGTTCATGGTATGACTGTGAGTCCATACTAGCCCTTCTTAAAGTCAGTGTTCTTGAAGAATGCAAAACAGCCCAAATTTTGTAAATATTTGATACCAAATGTTGAGGATCGGTGTCGTCGTTTGGCTCAGAAGCCTGCTTCAATCAGTCACGATGTTCCTTCTCGTGTGCACCACCAAGGACACAAAGGGGAGAAATCAACTCAGCCTCTCACAAAGAAAGAGGGATCGCTCAAGCGGTGGGCCGGAGAAGAGCCTCCTGAGAAACAGGGAGAGGTTCGCACAAAGCCCTCTCAATCTCCTCACCCTCGAGCTACTACCAACCCTTCTATATATAGAAGAGGGCAGCCGACGAGGGAGAGATTTCTAGGGTTTTCAAAGCAACACGAGAGGGGAGGAGAGGAAACTAGGGTTTCAAGGCGTGGACTCAAAGAGGAAAGAAACCGAGGGTCTGGATAAGTAAAGAATGAACTGGCCTCTCCATCAAATGGGCGGTCAATTCATGGGCCAACAAATAGCAACAATCTCCACCTTTGGCCCAAGGTAGTGCAATCAAGAAAGGAATACTGAACCGCAGGACTCATCATCGCCATAACATTACCATTACCGTATGATCACAAAGAGGATACAAGCAATGGAAGAGAATACACAAAGTAAACTCAGATCACAAAGATCGGGCAAGATCACCAAGCATGCCAAGTCCACAAAGGACCGAACTCTACCAAACGGTCATCGAAGTTCAAGGGAAAATCACAAAGCTATTAACAAACACAAAGTAAGTTAATAGGCCACAAAGGCAACACACAAAGCAAGGGGAAAAATTACCCAATGTCAAAGTTCAAAATTCTTTGACACGAGATAAATTTTTCAGTGATCAAACACTTAGTACCCATGTCACCGGATTAAATTCGAGGGAATTTTCTCCAACTTCACAATACCCTTTTCAACTATATCCGAATGTAATGAAATCGACATCAATATGTTTAGTTCTATCATGAAAACAGGATTTTTGCAAAGTTGAATAGCAGATTGACTATCGAAAATACAACCACATTTTTATCAAGAAAACCAATTTCGGATATAAGGCCCCTAAGCCAAATAGCTTCTTTAAAAGCTTCGGCAAGAACATACCTTGATTCAAGAGTAGATAAAGCAACAATGGGTTGTAGTTGAGATTTCCAACTTATGCAAGAGCCACACAAAGTGAACACATAGGAAGTAGTAGATTTTCTATTATCTCTATCATTTGCATAATTGGAATCTACATAGCCAACTAGTTTAACACCTTCAACACTTAGAGAAGGTTAATCCTACATTCACAGAGGATTTTAAATATCTTAAAAGCCAAATCTTGAAACTTTAGGTAGGATGTGCATGATGGAGAAGATGAGCACATGAAGAACTATCCAACTAAGTACTTACGTGTGTTGTTAGATAGTAATGCACGTGCCCTGCTTCTCCATCCTCCACAAGCCACCTCTCAATGCCAAAAGAAGAAAATTAAGCGAGCAAAGCTTTCTTTCTTCTCTCTATTTCTTTCCATGTAAATCTTGAATCTGTGGGTTTTTGAGTGATGAGAGAATGTTCATATAAGGGTGAGGGTAGCTGGGATTACAACCAACCTCAAAAGAATTGGTGGGCTCCAAGGAGCTTTTATGACAACTAAGACGAGCATTTTAGTCTTATAATGGGCAAAATCAATTTTGAGAAGCTGCCTACCTAATTAAGATGTTGAGTCCAATCCAATAAATAGTTTTTATAGAATATAGTTGATAGATTGATTCAGCACCTGGCTAGAGTCTGAGATGTCTCGGACAATGGCACTATGGACGTTCATGGTATGACTGTGAGTCCATACTAGCCCTTCTTAAAGTCAGTGTTCTTGAAGAATGCAAAACAGCCCAAATTTTGTAAATATTTGATACCAAATGTTGAGGATCGGTGTCGTCGTTTGGCTCAGAAGCCTGCTTCAATCAGTCACGATGTTCCTTCTCGTGTGCACCACCAAGGACACAAAGGGGAGAAATCAACTCAGTCTCTCACAAAGAAAGAGGGGATCGCTCAAGCAGTGGACGGAGAAGAGCCTCACAGAGAAACAGGGGAGAGGTTCGCACAAAGCCCTCTCAATCTCCTCACCCTCGAGCTACTACCAACCCTTCTATATATAGAAGAGGGCAGCCGACACGAGGGAGAGATTTCTAGGGTTTTGACGTCCCGTCGAGAGGGGAGGAGAGGAAACTAGGGTTTCAAGGCGTGGACTCAAAGAGGAAAGAAACCGAGGGTCGGATAAGTAAAGAATGAACTGGGCCTCTCCATCAAATGGGCCGGTCAATTCATGGGCCAACAAATAGCAACAATCTCCACCTTTGGCCCAAGGTAGTGCACTGAAGAAAGGAATACGGAACTGCAGGACTCATCATCGCCATAACATTACCATTACCTGTATGATCACAAAGAGGATACAAGCAATGGAAGAGAATACACAAAGTAAACTCAGATCACAAAGATCGGGGCAAGATCACCAAGCATGCCAAGTCCACAAAGGACCGAACTCTACCAAACGGTCATCGAGTTCAAGGGAAAAAATCACAAAGCTATTAACAAACACAAAGTAAGTTAATAGGCCACAAAGGCAACACACAAAGCAAGGGGAAAAATTACCCAATGTCAAAGTTCAAAATTCTTTGACACGAGATAAATTTTTCGTGATCAAACACTTAGTACCCATGTCACCGGATTAAATTCGAGGGAATTTTCTCCAACTTCACAATACCCTTTTCAACTATATCCCGAATGTAATGAAATCTGACATCAATATGTTTAGTTCTATCATGAAAAACAGGATTTTTGCAAAGTTGAATAGCAGATTGACTATCAGAAAATACAACCACATTTTTATCAAGAAAACCAATTTGGATATAAGGCCCCTAAGCCAAATAGCTTCTTTAAAAGCTTCAGGCAAGAACATACTCGATTCAAGAGTAGATAAAGCAACAATGGGTTGTAGTTGAGATTTCCAACTTATGCAAGAGCCACACAAAGTGAACACATAGGAAGTAGTAGATTTTCTATTATCTCTATCATTTGCATAATTGGAATCTACATAGCCAACTAGTTTAACACCTTCGAACACTTAGAGAAGGTTAATCCTACATTCACAGAGGATTTTAAATATCTTAAAAGCCATTTCAAGGCATTCCAATGAGGCATACCAGATTTGACATATATCTACTCAAGCAACTAACTGCATATGCAATGTCGTCTAGTGCTAACCATGAGATACATGGTGATCCTATAGCATTCGAATATGGCACCTTCTTCATATCTTTTATTTCGCCAGCTTTGGGGACTGATCCTTACTCAACACAAAATGGGAAGCAAGAGGCACATTCACGATTTGGCATCGACATAGCAAATTTATTCAAAAGTTTTTCGACGTATGGACTTTGGTTTAAAACTAGCGTAGATTTGTTTTGTCTCTAATAATATTCATGCCTAGAATTCTTTTTGCATCGCCTAAGTCTTTCATGTCAAAATTTTCACAAAGACATTTTTGAACATGCTCAATGGACTTCAAACAAGGGCTAACAATCAACATGTCATCCACATAAATTAAAAGAAATCTGAGCACGAGTCTATATTCTTATAATACGTGCAATGATCGTGAGAACTCCTTTTAAACTTTAAAGATTGCATGCATTTATCAAATCTTATATTCCATTGCCTAGGTGATTGTTTTAAACCATACAAAGCCTTTTTTAACAAACACACATGATCAGGCAATTTAGGGTCCACAAAGCCCTCAGGTTGGTGCATATAAATATTTTTGTCAAGGTCACCATGTAAGAAAGCAGTAGTAACATCCATTTGTTTTAATTCCCAATTAAAATGAGCAACTAAAGCAAGCATAATTCTAACAAGAGTGAATTTGACAACGAGGGCAAAATTTCAAAGATAATCAATTCCCTCCTTTTGGGTAAATCCCTTAGCTACTAATCTAGCCTTAAACCTAACACCTTGATTCTTGTTTCACCTTAAACAGCCACTTACAGTCCACTACAGAACAACTAGCAGGTTTAGGAACAAGTTTCCATGTTTGGTTAATTCTCAGGGATTCCATCTCACTCTTCATAGCACTAATCCATTCTTTAGAATATTTTGACCTTAATGCTTCACTATAAGTCTTAGGTTCATTGCACTCAAGGGATTCAAACACATTAAAGGCAAACTTCGGACATATTACAATCACCAAATTGCAATCTCTATATCTATCGGGTTTCCTAATGGTTCTTTTATTTCTATCCCTAGTGAGTTGATAATCATTCAAATCATGCATGTTATCTATTTCACGCATATTATGCTCCACCTCATTAGGAATAATCTCATCTTGATTTTCAATAATTATATCATTCAATTTCTCTTCGGGAGGTAATTCAGATTGATTAATAATAGGCATTTGCTCCACCTCATTTGGAGCATCATTTTCGAAATAGGAACAGTAAAGATAAACAAGGAAATTCATTTTCATTAAAAATAACATCTCTACTTATTACTATCTTAAACCCGGTTCACTCTTATTCCAAAGCCTATAACCTTTTACCCTTGAGGTATCCTAAGAAAACACATTTCTTAGATCTAGGTTCTAACTTATCAATCTTTTGATGCACATAGCCAGACTCGAAAATTCTCAAGTTATTTAAATCAAGAGGTTTGCCCGTGAACACAAATTTAGGGCATTTCCTCCTAAGGAACGAAGGAGACCTATTAATCAAATAAGCAAGATAAACAAAGCTTCTCCCAAGAACTTCTTGGAGAGCCGGATGTGGCCAACATAGCCCTCACCCTCTCTAAGAGAGTTCTATTCATCCTTTCAAAGAACCCCATTTTGTCAGGTGTAGGGAATGCTTTATGTCTTTTAATACCCCAAGTAGCACACAAGTCATTCAATTGTTTGTTACAAAACTCAAGACCATTATTTGTCCTAAGAGTTTTAATTTTCTTTCCGTTTGGTTTTCAATCATAATTTTCCAGCTTTTAAATTTATCAAAACTTGATTTTTGTTTCATGAGTAAAACCCAAACTTTCCTAGAGTAGTCATCAATTATGGAAAGAAAATATTGGTTCCCTCCATGCGTAGAAACACTAGAGGGACCCCACACATCAGATGCAAATATTCAAGTACATCAAGACACTTAGACCGATTAGGAAAAGAAGAAACGGGAAAACTAACCCTATGTTGTTTTCCTAGCACACAAGATTCACAGAAAGGGATGGTGGATATTTTATCACTACCAAAGTGACCTCCTTTATGCAAAATTTCTAATCCTTTATTACTCATGTGACCTAATCTATTATGCCATAAAACGATTTATCACCTATCACAGAGTTAACAGATCAAGCATGTGTTCAAGATGACAAACATACAAGTTATTTTGTTTTTCGTGATAAAAATAACAAGAGACCCTTTCAGAATTTTCATAACCCCTTTACCCCATTTTCCCTCCAAACCATCATTTTCTAGAGATGCACAAGAAATCAAGTTATAACTTAAATCAGGAACATGCCTAACATTCTTCAAAGTAAACTTCGAACACGAAGAAAACCTAAGGCATACATCACCGTTCCTAAAACATTGCTTTTCTTTTCATTTGCCATTGACACAAAGCCATTCTCTATTTTCTTGTAGTTTGAAAACATGTTTTAAAAGGAGTCATATGAAAAGTACAACCGAGTCTAATAACCAACTGATTTACACAAAGAATCGGACAACCGAGTTCAAATATGCATAATCACAAAGATTATTAATCATGAAAATTTCACCCATTTTGCCCTCACAGCATGACCATATTAGCATGATCATTTTGTCGATATTTCTTAGGTTTAGGACAATCTTTAATAAAGTGACCGGTTCATGACAATTATAGCATTTTTAACTTTAAACACGGACTTAGATCTACCCCTTCCATTTTCAAATTTTTCTTACTTGATTCCCCATTACTTGCATTCTTTTGGTTATTAGACCTATTCGAGGCCTACCCTCACATGCATAACCTCACCGAATTTTTATTTTCCCGAATGTTTTAAATCTAATTCCTTACTCTTAAGACCATTGATCACAATATCAAGGGTAACCTCATCTCTACCATATTTAATAGCAGATTTTACATCACTATATGAGTCGAATAGCATTTAGAAGTGCAATAGGAGTATATTAGATCTATATGTTTATCAGGTTAACTTAATGTCCGAAATAAGTTTTGTGAAAACATCTAGGTTCTCCTCAATGTCCTTAGACATATCCAATCTAAATTTGAAAAATTTTTCAAGCAAAAACATTTTCTTGGGTAAAGAGGTTTACGTATATAGTTCTTCAAGTTTATCCCAAAGGGTTTTAGCGATTCCAAAATTCCAACTTTTCTAAGCACGAGTCGATAAGTTCAAATAAATTGTGGAACATGCATTTTCGCTCATTTCAAATTTTTCTTACTTGATTCCCCATTACTTGCATTCTTTTGGTTATTAGACCTATTCGAGGCCTACCCTCACATGCATAACCTCACGAATTTTTATTTTCCCGAATGTTTTAAATCTAATTCCTTACTCTTAAGACCATTGATCACAATATCAAGGGTAACCTCATCTCTACCATATTTAATAGCAGATTTTACATCACTATATGAGTCGAATAGCATTTAGAAGTGCAATAGGAGTATATTAGATCTATATGTTTATCAGGTTAACTTAATGTCGAAATAAGTTTTGTGAAAACATCTAGGTTCTCCTCAATGTCCTTAGACATATCCAATCTAAATTTGAAAAATTTTTCAAGCAAAAACATTTTCTTGGGTAAAGAGGTTTACGTATATAGTTCTTCAAGTTTATCCCAAAGGGTTTTAGCGATTCCAAAATTCCAACTTTTCTAAGCACGAGTCGGATAAGTTCAAATAAATTGTGGAACATGCATTTTCGCTCATTTCAAATTTTTCTTACTTGATTCCCCATTACTTGCATTCTTTTGGTTATTAGACCTATTCGAGGCCTACCCTCACATGCATAACCTCACGAATTTTTATTTTCCCGAATGTTTTAAATCTAATTCCTTACTCTTAAGACCATTGATCACAATATCAAGGGTAACCTCATCTCTACCATATTTAATAGCAGATTTTACATCACTATATGAGTCGGGAATAGCATTTAGAAGTGCAATAGGAGTATATTAGATCTATATGTTTATCAGGTTAACTTAATGTCGAAATAAGTTTTGTGAAAACATCTAGGTTCTCCTCAATGTCCTTAGACATATCCAATCTAAATTTGAAAAATTTTTCAAGCAAAAACATTTTCTTGGGTAAAGAGGTTTACGTATATAGTTCTTCAAGTTTATCCCAAAGGGTTTTAGCGATTCCAAAATTCCAACTTTTCTAAGCAGTCGGATAAGTTCAAATAAATTGTGGAACATGCATTTTCGTTCATTCGACCCTTTTTTCTTCGATTAATCGGAAGCCAAATAAGTCTAACCAATAGCCCTAACGGACCTGGCGAATTAAAATACATTTTATTTTTGTTTCCAAATGCTAAAATCATATTTTCCGTTGAACGGAACCAAACCATATTGAACCATACCATAGTGATTAGTAGCGGACATCCTTCACACGTAAGAATAAGACAAGCGACCAAATGAAATTTTAATTTCAGCGACCAAATTAAATTTTAATTTCAGCGACCAAATGAAATTTTAATTTCGTGACCAAATATCGGCAAACGCAGGATAGGTCTCTTTTACGGCGAAACCCTAGGATAGGGTTTCGACCTTACCCACGCGACGACGGCGGGCGCATGTTCGATGGTCAACGACGACGGCAATGGCTTCGATGGCGCGGCTTCGCGGTCGTGGAACGACGGCGTCCGAGATCCAACACAATGACCGCGGTTTTGAACGGCGACGACTCAACGAGGCTCTGATACCACTGTTGAGGATCGGTGTCGTCGTTTGGCTCAGAAGCCTGCTTCAATCAGTCACGATGTTCCTTCTCGTGTGCACCACCAAGGACACAAAGGGGAGAAATCAACTCAGTCTCTCACAAAGAAAGAGGGGATCGCTCAAGCAGTGGACGGAGAAGAGCCTCACAGAGAAACAGGGGAGAGGTTCGCACAAAGCCCTCTCAATCTCCTCACCCTCGAGCTACTACCAACCCTTCTATATATAGAAGAGGGCAGCCGACACGAGGGAGAGATTTCTAGGGTTTTCGAAAGCAGCCGTCGAGAGGGGGAGGAGAGGAAACTAGGGTTTCGAAGGCAGCGGACTCAAAGAGGAAAGCAGAAGTCGGGTAAGTAAAGAATGAACTGGGCCTCTCCATCAAATGGGCCGGTCAATTCATGGGCCAACAAATAGCAACACCAAAGCAGACTCTATTTTCTCCCCGTGGATCTAGGTGGTTGCCGAACCACGGTAAATTGCTTGCCTTTGCATTTACTTTATTTTTCTGTGACTTTATTGATATTGTATCTGGTTGTATCTTCGGATTTGCTCTTCTCGTTTATTTCCCTCTTGTTAGAGTAGATCGATCGTCTTTATTAACGAAGTAGATCTAGCTGGATGGATCCAGGCAAACCTTGTGCATGTCGCGCGTATTCCTCAACAACCTTCGTGTAGTACATGGTGATACTTGCATAATTTTGGATTGGTTAGTTACAATTCTTATTGAAGAATCATGTGGATCAGAATAGCTACTAACCTTTTGACCAAAAGGAAAAAAAAAGAAAAAGAAAAAGGGGAAAACGAAAAAGCATATTTAAAAATAAAACTACTTTATTGAATTTGAGTGTTTTCAGATGCAGTCTGCGTTTGTGAATGCTATTTCATCCACAAATTTATGACACATAAGCTTGCTCTCAGGATAAGCTACTTTGAAATTATATTTGGAAGATTAATGGATAGACAAAGATATGGTTTTGTTATTTGTGGTGCATATGCGCACGGTCTTATTTGTCTGACACGTTCCTCACATTCATTGATGTCATTTTGCATCTAGTAACTGTATAATATGAATAAATTACAAGGTGAAAATTAATGTAACAACTATCATGTGTTTTTGTGCTTTATGCTGAAATATTCTTGTAATTTGGATGATGTTTTTGTTAAATATTATAGTTATGCACTATTGCGTTCCTTTCTTTTAGTGTCACGTTGCTGGGAATACTAGATCTATTTCTCTTATTCTTGTATATAAACACCTCAATGCAATGAAAGATATTTATCCATTTTCTCTCAAAAGCTCAATTCCTATCAGTTTCTACAAGAATCTGGAGGCAACAAAGCCTAGCATGATAATATCTAAACAACAGAGTTCGGATGCACTTATGAGGAATGTGAAATAGGATGCTTTAATTGTTTGGGATTCGGCTCCTCTTGAGGTAGCTGATCATAGGTAGATGAACTCTGACTAACTCTCTCCGCATTTATGAACAGACATTAGAAGGGTTGGGGTTTGATCCCTTCCAAAGAAATCTCAAGTGAAATAGTTAATTGTTGGGCGCGCGGACCGCGGAACCGTCGAGAGAAACCACCACAAACGATAGCAAAAAAACACAATAAAAGAGTAAAGACACGAGATTTACGTGGTTCGGCAATTTGCCTACGTCCACGGGTAAGGAGAATTTCCACTAATAGAAAGAGAATACAAATTAGGATTACAAGTTCTCACAAAGAAACCCTAAAACAAACCTCTCAATCTCTCAAAGATCTCCTCTCCAAAGATGCACAAAACTCTCTCAAAGGTCGCTCCAAAGCGTGCTTGAAAACTTGCCCTAACAATCGGGTTAGGGGTTATTAATAACCTCTAAGCGGTGGGTTTAAAACCAATTCCTAATTAGACCCGTTTGAATCTGCTTGATTAGTCGACTACAATACATATTAGTCGACTACAATACATATTAGTCGACTACAATACATATTAGTCGACTACAATACATATTAGTCGACTACAATACATATTAGTCGACTACAATACATATTAGTCGACTACAATACATATTAGTCGACTACAATACATATTAGTCGACTACAATACATATTAGTCGACTACAATACATATTAGTCGACTACAATACATATTAGTCGACTACAATACATATTAGTCGACTACAATACATATTAGTCGACTACAATACATATTAGTCGACTACAATGCCTAGTAGTCGACTCTTGAACTGAAAAGCTGTTTGTGCATGTTTTGTGCATGTTCTACAATTCTCCACCTCGTACATCATTTGATTCACCTCAAATTTTGGACCGAACACCGAAGAACACCAAGAACATCTAGAGATCACCATCACCAATCCAGGCCAATCCGGTAGCGCCACTACACCCTGTGCCCTCACATTACCCTCCACAGGGATCAAGCTCACCGTAGTTCACCTCAAATCATCTCCACCTTACCCATTACCGCCCGAAGGTCATGCCCTCTTGGGCAAATCAACAAGAGCGATATGAAGCAAGTCTAAGCAATGCTTAAACTTACTACTGTGACCACCTTGGTTAACATGTCGCGGGATTCTCATTCGTGTGCACCTTCATGAGAGAAATATCACCTCCCTCTATGACATCCCGCACAAAATGATACGACATCAATATGCTTGCGAGCATGATGAACTGATTCTTCGCCAAGTGAATTGCACTCATTTGTCACACCACAAGTTCACGTTTTCTGCTCAATCCCCAAATCGTCTAGAAGACCCCACAACCACAATGCTTCCTTCACTCCCTCTGTAAGGAGGGAATTTCCACTAATAGAAAGAGAGAATACAAATTAGGATTACAAGTTCTCACAAAGAAACCCTAAAACAAACCTCTCAATCTCTCAAAGATCTCCTCTCCAAAGATGCACAAAACTCTCTCAAAGGTCGCTCCAAAGCGTGCTTGAAAACTTGCCCTAACAATCGGGTTAGGGGTTATTAATAACCTCTAAGCGAATTGGGTTTAAAACCAATTCCTAATTAGACCCGTTTGAATCTGCTTGATTAGTCGACTACAACTCATATTAGTCGACTACAATACATATTAGTCGACTACAATACATATTAGTCGACTACAATACATATTAGTCGACTACAATACATATTAGTCGACTACAATACATATTAGTCGACTACAATACATATTAGTCGACTACAATACATATTAGTCGACTACAATACATATTAGTCGACTACAATACATATTAGTCGACTACAATACATATTAGTCGACTACAATACATATTAGTCGACTACAACTCATATTAGTCGACTACAATACATATTAGTCGACTACAATACATATTAGTCGACTACAATACATATTAGTCGACTACAATACATATTAGTCGACTACAATACATATTAGTCGACTACAATACATATTAGTCGACTACAATACATATTAGTCGACTACAATACATATTAGTCGACTACAATACATATTAGTCGACTACAATACATATTAGTCGACTACAATACATATTAGTCGACTACAATACATATTAGTCGACTACAATACATATTAGTCGACTACAATACATATTAGTCGACTACAATACATATTAGTCGACTACAATACATATTAGTCGACTACAATACATATTAGTCGACTACAATACATATTAGTCGACTACAATACATATTAGTCGACTACAATACATATTAGTCGACTACAATACATATTAGTCGACTACAATACATATTAGTCGACTACAATACATATTAGTCGACTACAATACATATTAGTCGACTACAATACATATTAGTCGACTACAATACATATTAGTCGACTACAATACATATTAGTCGACTACAATACATATTAGTCGACTACAATACATATTAGTCGACTACAATACATATTAGTCGACTACAATACATATTAGTCGACTACAATACATATTAGTCGACTACAATACATATTAGTCGACTACAATACATATTAGTCGACTACAATACATATTAGTCGACTACAATACATATTAGTCGACTACAATACATATTAGTCGACTACAATACATATTAGTCGACTACAATACATATTAGTCGACTACAATACATATTAGTCGACTACAATACATATTAGTCGACTACAATACATATTAGTCGACTACAATACATATTAGTCGACTACAATACATATTAGTCGACTACAATACATATTAGTCGACTACAATACATATTAGTCGACTACAATACATATTAGTCGACTACAATACATATTAGTCGACTACAATACATATTAGTCGACTACAATACATATTAGTCGACTACAATACATATTAGTCGACTACAATACATATTAGTCGACTACAATACATATTAGTCGACTACAATACATATTAGTCGACTACAATACATATTAGTCGACTACAATACATATTAGTCGACTACAATACATATTAGTCGACTACAATACATATTAGTCGACTACAATACATATTAGTCGACTACAATACATATTAGTCGACTACAATACATATTAGTCGACTACAATACATATTAGTCGACTACAATACATATTAGTCGACTACAATACATATTAGTCGACTACAATACATATTAGTCGACTACAATACATATTAGTCGACTACAATACATATTAGTCGACTACAATACATATTAGTCGACTACCGAACCTCAAAACTGTTGTGCATGTTTTGTGCATGTTCTACAATTCTCCACCTCGTACATCATTTGATTCACCTCAAATTTTGGACTAACACCAAGAACACCAAGAACATCTAGAGAGATCACCATCACCAATCCAGCCAATCCAAACAAGGCCACTACACCGGACGCCACGCATTCTCCACCGGATCAAGCTCACCGTAGTTCACCTCAAATCATCTCCACCTTACCCATTACCGCCCGAAGGTCATGCCCTCTTGGGCAAATCAACAAGAGCGATATGAAGCAAGTCTAAGCAATGCTTAAACTTACTACTGTGACCACCTTGGTTAACATGTCGCGGGATTCTCATTCGTGTGCACCTTCATGAGAGAAATATCACCTCCTCTATGACATCCCGCACAAAATGATACGACATCAATATGCTTGGTACGAGCATGATGAACCTGATTCTTCGCCAAGTGAATTGCACTCTGACTGTCACACCACAAGTTCACGTTTTCCTGCTCAATCCCCAAATCGTCTAGAAGACCCCACAACCACAATGCTTCCTTCACTCCCTCTGTCATGGCCATGTACTCGGCCTCTGTAGTAGAAAGTGCCACTGTAGCCTGTAACATCGATCGCCAACTAACCGGAGCTCCATGTATCTTAAATACATAACCAGTAGTAGATCGCCGTCTATCTAGATCGCCGCATAATCGAGTCCACAAACCCGTCAATCGACATGTTTCTCCACCAAAACACGCACTGTATTAACTGTACCCTTTAAGTACGAGGACCCACTTCACTGCTTCCCGGTCGCCTTTCCGGATTCGCCATGAATCTCGACCACACTAACCGCTGTGAAATATGCGGTGTACACACCATTGCATACATTAAAGCGCCAACGCACTAGCATAGGAACACGCTCCATGTGCCTTCTCTTCATTTGTAGTGGGAGATTGATTACCGAAAGCCTAAAGTGTGGAGCCAATGGAGTCACCACCGACTTAGCACTTTGCATCCCGAACCTCGCGATCACCCGCTCTATGTAGCCCTTCGACTCAAGAACAATCGTCGATTCGCGGCTCTCTTCTAATCTCCATACCGGTATTTTCCTAGCGGCACCCATGTCCTTCATCTCGAACTCTTCACCAAGTTGAGATTTCAACCTATCTATCTCCACCACGCTCTTAGAAGCAATAAGCATGTCATCCACATACAAAGAAGATAGATAAAATTACCTCATGAAGCTTCGAATGTAAACACAACAATCATGATCGCCGGAAAACCCATGCTTCAACATGAAGGAGTCAAATCGCTTGTACCATCGCCGGGAGATTGCTTTAATCCATCACGGTGACTTCCTCAAGCGACACACATGATTCTCCTTTTCCTCAACCTTGTAGCCCTCGGGTTGATGCATGTAGATTTCTTCATCCAAGTCTCCGTGCAAGAAGGCTGTTTTAACATCGAGTTGATCCGACTCAAAATCACCATGAGCAACAATACTCAATAGCACCGAATAGAAGTGTGTTTCACCACGGAGAAAATATCTCATTGTAATCCACACCCTCTTTACGTGCAAAACCCGTAGCCACTAGCCTCGCCTTGTATCTTACACCACCGAGCTCAGAAGATCTTCCTTTCTTTTATACACCCACTTACAACCAATAGCTTTTCTTCCTACGGGCAATGGGACCACCTCCCATGTATGATTCTTCAGAAGAGATTCCATCTCTTCCTCCATCGCAGACCAACCAACTCTCACTATCCTTGTCCCGAATAGCTTCCTTGAAGGAGACCGGCTCGTCCTCCTCCACCAGAGTGCGTATTCAACCATATTAGCTTGCCCATAGTGCTTGAGGGGTTGATCAGCCCCAGCCGTGATGCAGCTGTATGCTCGCTTTGGCCTAGTGGAAGCCAAATTATCCTCAGCCTGTTGTAGTGCCTGTATTTTCCTCGCTGAACCTCCTCCTGCTCAAACTCATCATCTACGACTTCCCACTTGAGCACGATTAGAACCTAGTTGGTCTTTAGGTTCTATTTCAATAACACGAGACTTAGAAGTCTCACCGGTCATAACACCATCATCCTTGGACCCCTAGCAATCATGGATTTCTCATCAAAGGTAACATCCTGTGACCACGAACTTTGAATATTCCGTACACCAAAGGCGATAGCCTTTCGCCTGCATATCCCAAGAATATTGCCTTCTTGGCCCTCGCGTCAAGCTTTCCCTCGTTGGCGTGATAGTAGGCTACATCGAAAATTCGAGCCTATCATAATCTGCATGCTCCGACCACACCCTATAGGGTGTATCACCATCAATGTCGAATGTGGTGAGCGGTTCACAATGTAACAAGCTGTAGCCACGCTTACGCCCACCATTCGTTGCCCAATCACGCATAAGATCGCATACTCCTTTGCTTTCTCCGCGGTGTTCGGTTCGATCTCTCCGCGACCCCATTCTGGCGTGGTGTAGACTGTTGTCGGTGTCGAACAATTCCCTCGATCACGAGAACTCCTTGAAAGAACCATCGTATACTGCATGCGTTATCGGATCTCGGCGTCTTCAATTTCTTTCTGTCTGTTCTCAACCATTGTTCTCCACTTCTTGAATGTCTCGAACACCTCATTCTTGTGCTTGAAAGTAAATCCAAGCATACCTAGAATAATCATCTATAAGCGAGACATAATACACGGAGCCACCTTTGGAAGTTATGCGAGCGGACCCCAAACATCCGTGTGCACATAATCTAGTATCCCTCTGCTCTTAGACTTCTTTGTTGAAACTTGACCACGTGTGACTTTCCATACACACAATCCTCGCAAAAATCCATGCTAGGTTCCTTGATTCTTGACAGACCCTCTTTACCAAGCGAACTAGACCCTTCTCGACATATGCCCAAGCCGCCTATGCCATAACCGTGTGTGCTCACATGGGTCTCCACCACTTCCCGGTTCAACCGCTGCATCTCCTGTCACCGTCGTGCACGAGAGTATATAGATTACCGTGGCGAACACCCTTCATCACTACTAAGGAACCACGAACAACCTTCTTCACTCCGTTTTCGTCACAATCCGCAACCACCGGAGTCCAAAGCACCAATGAGATAAGATTCTTCCGCAAGTCGGGAACATGCCTCACATCCGTCAAGGTTCGAACCACTCCATCATGCATCTTGATTTTGATATTACCTAGCCCCACTGTTTTACAAGCATGGTTATTCCCCATCAATACAGTTCCACCATCAATGCCTCGTAGGTAGTAAACCACTTCCTATTTGGACACATATGGTAAGAGCAACCGAATCAAGTATCCACTTCCGGAGATCTCCTCGCCACTGTGGCGACATAGCATTCCTTATCGCTCCCTTCCTCTCAAACGTAGCTCGCTTCTTCCTTGCCCTCTCTCCTCTCGGTCTTGTTGTTGTTCTTCTTTCCACCTACTCTCTTATTTGGACGGTCGACTTTGAAATGCCCGACTTCACCGCGCGAAACATCCTTTTCCCCAAGAGGTCTTGATTTAGATCTAGACTTTCCTCCCTTGCCTTTTCCTTGCTCATTGCTCCTTCCTCTTGCAAACAATCCCTGCGCTTGTTCCTGTTACCGCCGGTGGCCATGTCACTAGTTGCGATCTTAGAAGATCGTCGCTAGAAGTGCCGTTCTAGTCTCATCCATCTTGATTTTCTCCCACAAGCCTCGGTGTTTGCACGGGTTCTCATAAGACTTGGCAGAGAGTAGTAGAAGCGCTGATCCTCGTCTCCTACTTTAACATCTATGTCTTTCAAATCTGATATGATCCTATCAAACTTGTTGATGTGTTCCCGGATTGATGAGCCCTCCTCCATCTTGCAAGTATACAATTTGGATTTTAAGTAGATCCGGTTAGTTAGACTCTTCGTCATGAAGGTACCCTCTAACTTCTTCCACCCGTGCCGTTTCCTCTCCATCTACCAAGAAAGCTACATCCCTCTCAAGGCATAGGATAATCGGCGTGTTTCGGATCCAACTCCTCCCAATCCTCATCGGACATATCCTTGTTCTTCTTCTCCTTTCCATCCAAAGCCTTGTGCAATTTTTGCGAAATTAGAAAGTTTTTCATCGCATCCTCCAATAAGAAAAATCGTTCTTCCCATTGAACTTTTCAATCTCGAATTTTCCCACTTTGGTGATTCTTGGTTGGCGCCATCCTCTGTTTGTCTTCGTGAATCCGCTTCTCTCGGGAATCACCGAACACCCCTCAAATTAGAAATTACACCACTTCAATCGAACAATAGCTCGATACCAATTGTTGGTAGCGGACCATGAACCGTCGAGAGAAACCACCACAAACGGTAGCAAAAACACAATAAAGAGTAAAGACACGAGATTTACGTGGTTCGACAATTGCCTACGTCCACGGGGTAAGGAGGATTTCCACTAATAGAAAGAGAGAATACAAATTAGGATTACAAGTTCTCACAAAGAAACCCTAAAAACAAACCTCTCAATCTCTCAAAAGATCTCCTCTCCAAAGATGCACAAAACTCTCTCAAAGGCTGCTCCAAAACGTGCTTGAAAACTTGCCCTAACAATCGGGTTAGGGGTTATTAATAACCTCTAAGCGAATTGGGTTTAAAACCAATTCCTAATTAGACCCGCTGACCTGATTAGTCGACTACAACTCATATTAGTCGACTACAACTCATATTAGTCGACTACAATACATATTAGTCGACTACAATACATATTAGTCGACTACAACTCATATTAGTCGACTACAATACATATTAGTCGACTACAACTCATATTAGTCGACTACAATACATATTAGTCGACTACAATACATATTAGTCGACTACAACTCATATTAGTCGACTACAACTCATATTAGTCGACTACAATACATATTAGTCGACTACAATACATATTAGTCGACTACAACTCATATTAGTCGACTACAATACATATTAGTCGACTACAATACATATTAGTCGACTACAATACATATTAGTCGACTACAACTCATATTAGTCGACTACAACTCATATTAGTCGACTACAACTCATATTAGTCGACTACAATACATATTAGTCGACTACAATACATATTAGTCGACTACAACTCATATTAGTCGACTACAATACATATTAGTCGACTACAATACATATTAGTCGACTACAATACATATTAGTCGACTACAACTCATATTAGTCGACTACAACTCATATTAGTCGACTACAATACATATTAGTCGACTACAATACATATTAGTCGACTACAACTCATATTAGTCGACTACAATACATATTAGTCGACTACAATACATATTAGTCGACTACAATACATATTAGTCGACTACAACTCATATTAGTCGACTACAACTCATATTAGTCGACTACAATACATATTAGTCGACTACAACTCATATTAGTCGACTACAATACATATTAGTCGACTACAACTCATATTAGTCGACTACAACTCATATTAGTCGACTACAATACATATTAGTCGACTACAATACATATTAGTCGACTACAACTCATATTAGTCGACTACAATACATATTAGTCGACTACAACTCATATTAGTCGACTACAACTCATATTAGTCGACTACAACTCATATTAGTCGACTACAACTCATATTAGTCGACTACAACTCATATTAGTCGACTACAATACATATTAGTCGACTACAATACATATTAGTCGACTACAACTCATATTAGTCGACTACAATACATATTAGTCGACTACAACTCATATTAGTCGACTACAATACATATTAGTCGACTACAACTCATATTAGTCGACTACAACTCATATTAGTCGACTACAATACATATTAGTCGACTACAACTCATATTAGTCGACTACAACTCATATTAGTCGACTACAACTCATATTAGTCGACTACAATACATATTAGTCGACTACAATACATATTAGTCGACTACAATACATATTAGTCGACTACAATACATATAAGTGACACGCATCACAAATAATAGTAAAGTAATCCTGTCATATTTTTGACAAGCCAAAATGAAAACAACATTGTCTCCTATATTTCCTACTTCAAGAAAATACCTGTATTTGACAAGGAATCATAAGAGCTTGGAAAAAGATAAAGCTGTGGTTCTCTATTCTTATGCTTGGTGAGACTAATGTGCACCATATTTTGATTTGAAACCTACCCAGCATGTTCTTAGGTGATAATTTTTTGATGTGATGGAGGAGTTAAATTGATAGCTACTGGTACTATTATTGGGGAAATCAGGACAACAGTATCATGATGTTAAAAGATTCCTAGTGTAGGATATATTTTGATGCTAGATTTGGTGGAAATACTAGACGTAGATGTTGATCCAATGAGAAAAGCCCATGACTGAAATATTCAGTTCAAATCATGATTATAGGGTTAATTTCACGAAAGCCCCCTGACCTTTAAACTTTTCTCACTGAACCCCCTATCTATAATTGGCAAATAATTAGCTGTCACTGAGAAAAATATGTAAATATTTGTTGCATTCTCAAAAACTAAATAGAAAAAAAATTATTTTAGAATCATATGTGCCAGGTATTACATATTAAAATGTTAC
Organism: Asparagus setaceus; assembly: GCA_012295165.1. Taxonomy (NCBI): domain Eukaryota; kingdom Viridiplantae; phylum Streptophyta; class Magnoliopsida; order Asparagales; family Asparagaceae; genus Asparagus; species Asparagus setaceus. Next base: position 16,492,891 of record CM022705.1, read on the forward strand.
TCTATTCGCTTTTTCTTAAATGGTTAGTTTTTAGTTCCCCTTTGCAAGGGAAGAAGGAAGCCGCTAGCATAGTCAGCAATAATTTCGAAAGTTCATGAAAATTTTCTATAATTTTAAAAGTTCATGATAATTTTCTGTAATGAAAATGGTATATAACAGTTTTGCACAGAACCCTGCAAAGTTCATGAATCATGGTAGTTTTGTGAAAATTTACCCTTTTCCCTTATTATTGACCCTACAAATATAAGCAAATCAATTTATGGGCCCTTTAGCTGACTATACGTTCTTTAGATCTTCGTGTTATGTGAATATGAAAGCACATTAAATGAAAATAAAAGATGATAATTCCAAACTGAAGTAGCCCAAAAATGCAGGTATCAATAAATGAATCAACTTTCCAGTGTTGTACAATTTTGTTTATTTTTTCTTAATCAATTCTAATAATATCTTCTCATAAAACTCAATGAACACAAACATAGAAAGCTTTAGTTATTTTATTTTATTTTTGTTGGTGGGGAAAGAAGATGCAGGATTTGGGAGGGAACATCATCATAGTCTCTAGATACACATCACCTTATAAAGCTCATTTTATGAAGTTTTTTTTTTTAGCAGGACTTAAACTCAAATTCTGGTTTAATCTAGTACCTTGTAAAGTAATCCATAGAGATGCAGTAACAGCCGGTAGAGGTACTTCTTTAAGCAAATAAATAATCTCCAAACAAAATTAATATTCAATTCCAAAATAAGATTGTATCATCATCTATTTTAAATTTGGAATAAACTTAATACGAGAGAGCAAGTTGGCAATAAACTGATTAGAAATACAGACAGTACTTTTCTTCGCCAGATTGTTTGATCATTTGATTGGAGATGCAAAACGTTGCACGATCATCTTCCTTTTCATATGACAATAATGCGTTACACCGTAATAGACAACTGACTAGGCGCTACGTGACACTTTGATTCGAAAAATGATACTAGTCTTTTAGATCTTCTAATATTTCATGTTGCTTCTTATCGTACTTCTTATTCTCCCTCTTCTTGGATATGTATATTTTGTATCTATTTTCTCTGGTCAATAAATTTCTAGACATCTTCTGCTTCGGTTACTAAAAATTAGTGTTGAATTGGCCTCCATAGGAGAAGAGTCTAATTTAATTTGGAAAGTGAGTAGACCCCCATGTTTAAACACAAGAAGATCTTCATCATTACGACTGGATTCTGCATGGAGAATGAGTATATCTTGAGGATTAAAATAAAACTTAATTGAGCTTTACAGAATGTCAAATGCTTGTGAGCCCATAATCTGTTGTATTAACATCACACTAGTAATTTGTCTTGACTCTAAACATACTCATTGCAGTCACTTAGATCTTGAGTGCTAATGGCTCCAATTAGAGAAAGATTAGTGCAAGTTCTTAAAAAAATGGATTATATTAAGTGATGGAGTTAGTGCTGATTGAGCGTGCTATGGGTAGGATTAGTTTGGTGCAAGTAATCATTACATAGGAGGTAAGCATGCAAGTACTCAAATTTTTTATTTAATTTTTTCATGCTTTTAAGCATGCAAGTTCCAATGCATCAACTATATAAGCAAAGTGAAAAGAACTATGTGAGACACATATACATATGTTTCAGTCAGACTACGTACGTTCATATATGTATATGTGTAAGGTTGTTAAAGATCATCTAACAAAAGACACCTAACACAAACCATTAGATTAGATGGTAAAAAACATAGTCTAGACCCAGAAAATATCTCTAAGAATTGCATATTAGAAACCTAAGTAGCAATTACAGAAGTTTGAGAATCCTTGGGAGAGAATCCACCCGCATATTAGAAACCTAAGTAGCAATTACAAAAGCTTGAGAATCCTTTGGAGAGAATCCACCCGCTTTTTTGGGGTAAATTTCACAGAAAAAAAATCCTTAAGTTTGATTGCTTTTGAGATAAGCACCCTGTTGATGTCAGATATTTAACAGGGGAGTTTAGTGCGAATTATGGAGAGATAGGGTCCCTCAATCTTCTTTAATGGTTGATTATTGAGTAGAGAGTTCGCTCTTGCACACAAACAATATGTAAGAGGATCAAAGTTGGGTTCTCCGGAGGTTCCTCCGACGGTCAAGTCAGTATTGATCTTAAGTGGAGGAAAAAATTATGATTGATGTGTGTTATATTGCAAAAAATTGCGTACCTTCATACAGTAGGCAATGTGCCTATTTATAGCAGATCTAGAAGAGCAGTTGTGTAACTTCGGCCGAGTCCAAGCAGTCAGTTTATTCAGCTAATATTTTACATGTGTTAGTAGTGGGTGTAGGCATCAAAAATTGCTGAAGAACCTCAAATATGACTAAATCATGAGAAGATCGAAGAACAACGTCGTCGAAATCTCAAGAAGTCAACACATGGGGAGATTGTGTCTCGCTACAGTGCGAGACACTTGTTTGTGTCTCGCCACGAGCGAGACACCTTGATGTGTCTCGCTGTTAGCGAGACACTTGTGTGTGTCTCGCCACGGCGAGACACCTTGATGTGTCTCGCTATTAGCGAGACACTTGTTTGTGTCTCGCCACGGCGAGACACCTTGATGTGTCTCGCTATTAGCGAGACACTTGTTTGTGTCTCGCCACGGCGAGACACCCGTAATACTTGGAACGAGCTCTTGAAGGGTCTAAATCAATGCGATGGGGCCACTTGACTTTATCAATGCGAGAGCGTTGAACCGTTAATGGCGGTTACCGCGGCGAAGATCGCCCACTAGGCGTAATTCTAGGGCATTTAATCGTGCCTAAAAGCGAGAAAACCGTTCTGGCGGCTAGAAGGGCGGCCTTCGCCGGTCGGCGAGGCATTATCTGCTCGCCGCCAAGGCGGCCGACTCGCCGATGGCGAAGCGGCAAGCGGCTGAGGCTGCCAGCGCTAACTGCAAAATCTCCAGCACTTATGACACTTGTGGGCACGTTTCCCAAAGACTATAAATACCCTCCTACGTCCACTTGGGCAGGAGGTCGGCCATCAGAAAGGGAAAAATCAGAAATCCAAGCTTCCGGAGTTCAAGAACACGATCCACGCGGAGATTCCTCGAGTTTAAGCCTTGACTTATTCTTGAGAAGAGTAGATATCTTACCTTGCTAAGATATTTCTTTGAAGTTCTTGTTTCCTTTGCGAAGCACTAACTAAACCCCATCGATTCGGCGATCATTTTCGGTGGTCCACGGATTCTGGCGTCCGACACAGGCAAAGTCCCACAAAAACAAGAGATCTACACTTGTAGCGTCTTTTGTTCGAGTTTGTGAGAGATTCTTGAAATTTCTTTGTGGCGAAAATTAAGGTGTAATTTTCTTAAGTTTTGTAATGGAAGCGACAAAGAAATCAACTTTCGACCCAAACGATGGCGACCCGATGGGAGCCAGCGGTCTCAAGCCGAGATCGTTGTGTCGCAGCCTTTGCAAAGAATCGACCTCATGGTTGATGGACTAGACTACTTCTTCGATCAAGCCAAGTTGAAGAGTATCTCTCCTCTTCCTCATCGAAGTCCTCCTCACCCATAAACATTGGAGGATATCATCTCTTAAGAGGAGGTTCGTTACATTTAAAGCTTGACGGCGATTTCCCCTCTCGGTAACACCTCGGTGGATCTCAAAGCGAGCTCGCTCGACAAAGAGGGCTCGCCAAAGACGGCGTCAAAAGATGGCCCGTCGGTTCGCCAAGGCTCGGAGTCAGCGGATGGAGTTCACTATCGAACTCACGTGATCAAAGGCATCAACAAGCGCAATCTCTCAATCCGTCGGCCTCCTCCCAAGGAAGAATGTGTTCTCGTCAAAGGGCCGATTGACAAAGAAGGCCGCTGGCGCCCGTGCGCTTTGCTCGAGCGCGTCTTTGTTGTTCGCAAAGCGAGTCTAAATCAACCCGACAAGCGGCTCAAAATCGCCAAGCATGGATCCGAAGTCGACATCAAAATCGGCTCAAGAATCGCCTCGCCAATAACATTCAGCCGAGCGATTAAAATCTCCGCGCGTGAACGATCGAGGCGCCCGCAACGGCGGCGATTATGCTGTCTCAGCGGCCGAACGGCGAAAGGCTGCCTCATGCAATGGCCGATGTAATAAGCGTCTCGCGCCAGTGAGCGGCAGTGCCTACGCCAAAAGCGGCGGTCCTCCATGTATTGACAAAGATGGGCTTTTCGCCCCTTTCTTCCACTTCTCGGGATGAGGTATCAACCTTTAAGTTCGGAAATCCGACAACCGGTGTTGATCGTCTTGGTCCACAACCGAGAAATAAAAGCAAGGTTCGGTGAAAAGCGCTTGGATTACCCGGTTGAGAAGAGTCTTGAGCAAGCTAAAATATCTCGAGTCTCTAGAATTCCAATTGCATCTCGTTTGAGCATCCCACAAGGGGTTCCGCGAGTCTGGCGAGAAGAATAAGTTGAGGCAAGTGACTCGCAAAATCACGAGAGATGACCGGACCCTTGTGATTCATCTGAAGCAACCGGATAGCGGCCAAGCGGCGGAAGTTGTCTCTCAAGTCAAATGGCGGCGTCCCCAAAGAGGGCGTGTCCTCCATTAAGGACAACGTTACACTTGGGGGTGGAAGTGCAATCAGTGATAAACCACACCAATCACATCATCGGTGGGGTGGCAACACACGAAAGGGCGATCGATGAAATAGGTTGTTCTTGCTCGTGTGCAAAATTGATTAAGACGATTGTTATCGGGATGTGCACGTTACGAGTCGAGCGCTCACCCACAAAGAGCTTGATATTGAGCGGCTTTCCTGTCGACAGCGGAAGATCTGAAGCCACAGTCAAGACGACGTCGAAGAAGAAAGAGATCGTCCATCCAGTTTGATGAGTTTCCCGAAGTGACTATCAACATGGTGAACAAAGGGAAAGGACCGGCGACGGATTCAGATCCTGACTTCACTCCTGGAGGAAAGGTTGGGTTTAAGATTTCTCAAAGAATGTCTCGGTTACAATTGCGAGCTGCCCAGCGTCGACTATAGAAGGATGCATGAGGAGAGTCATCGATGGCGAAGTTTCCGACATCAATTCGGCGATAGCTTCCGATGACACAATGTCAAGTCTTTGGTTGTCATCGGAGAAGCTTTACCATTACTCCGATGTCACGGCTCACATGTTACAAGAAGCCTTAGCCAAGCAAAGAGAAGAGCTTAAGGCGAAATGAAACGAGAGATGGAGTTAGCCATGCAGCAGATGAGGAGTTGCAAACCCAAACGGTTGCACAACACAGGTCGATCAACAACACGAATCCGATCAACAAGGTGGAGTTACCCACCATAATGCTCATAATGTCGAAGACAACATTCGAGATTGATGAACACATTTACCGATCAACCTCCAAAGAAAGCGCATCACGGTGGAAATGATCCAATTCTTCCTATTGGAAGCGATCCAAAACAAGGGGAGGATGATGGCGAAAGGATGAAAGAGCTTGAAAATAAAATCAATGCTTTGATGTCCACGCAAGAAGTCAAGCGGTTGGTATCCGTGTCCAGTATCCTAGGGAGTGGGATTCAATTCCTTACCGCCAAAATTCAATTTGATCAACTTCCGCCATTTGGCGGAGAGGGTCACCTTCACAACACGATTTACTTCAAATCACATTTGGGGGTAATCTCGGAAGCGAGCCTCGATGGTTCGGTCATTCGTCGGTACTCTTGGGCTGCCGATTGGTATCGAAGACTCAAGGCCGGGAGTATTAGCTGCGGGAGGACATGGAAAGTTCTTTTCTCGGCAACTTCTTCGATGGCGACACGAAGTCTCAATTGGAACTCTCTTAGGCAGCGAGAATGGTGGGGAGACAATCGACACCTTCGTTAAGCGATTCATAATAAAGCTATGAATTGCGGGGATCCATTGCGAAAAGTTCATATTGAAGACTTGCCACAACAATCTTTCTATAGAATTCTTTGGAAGTCATGGGGTCGTCCACCAACTTCGTGGAAAGACCTAAAAATACGAGGAGAACAAGCGAGCGTTTCCTCGGAAGGAAGAAAGGCGAAAGAGGCGAAAAGATGGTGACCCTCGAGTAAATTTTTCCTCTCGTAATAGAGGAAAGACATCTGTGTGCTGTTGGTAAAGCGTCGCAACAACGGCGGCGTCAAAAGCTTCTAAATCGAAATTCCACGGGGCGTACTCTTTCAAGGGCGAAGAAGTTCCAATCATCTTCAAACACCTCCTTGATAACAATAAAATCAAGTTGCCTCCAATTACAAATTAAGAGGAGGCTAACAAAACTTCGGACCCTAAATACCGCGGCGTACACACAGAGGATCCTCCATCCTACAAAGGATTGCTTAGCTCTCAAGGCCATCATCCAAGCCTTGGTTGAAGGCTGGCGTCTTAGCAGCCGAAATAAGTGAATCAAACTTGACTCGGCGGTATCACAGTATAAGCTGCTCCCTCGTACTCAACGGTATATGAGTATAAGCTGCTCCCTCGTACTCAGAGCGGTATCACAGTATAAGCTGCTCCCTCGTACTCAGAGCGGTATATGAGTATAAGCTGCTCCCTCGTACTCAGAGCGGTATCACAGTATAAGCTGCTCCCTCGTACTCAACGGTATATGAGTATAAGCTGCTCCCTTTCCTCAGATGAATATAAGAGGTTAAGCTGCTCTTCCTTCTTACTCATTCGACAGCCCAATTTTTCCTCGAGAAAGGGGTGGATAATCCATGAGCGAGAGGTCCACTTCCACATTGAGCAATCAAACCTTCCTACAGTTAGGATTGTCTCAAAAATTCCTATCCGGGTCAAACCTTCCTATAGTTAGGACCACGGCCAAAATCCCCTCTCGATTCTTTCCATGAACGAGAGGTCCATTTCAAGATTGAGTGATCAAACCTTCCTACGGTTAGGATTGTCTCAAAAATTCCTATCGGGTCAAACCTTCCTCTGATTAGGACCATGGTCAAAATCCCTCTTGATTCCTTCCATGAACGAGAGGTCCACTTCCACATTGAGCAATCAAACCTTCCTACAGTTAGGATTGTCTCAAAACTCCTATCCCGATCAAACCTTCCTACAGTTAGGATCATTTTTTAATTCTCAAAACTCCCACTTGATCAAACCTTCCTACAGTTAGGATCATTTTTTTAATTTTCACTCCCACTTGGTCAAACCTTCCTACAGTTAGGACCACGGTCAAAATCCCCTCTCGATTCCTTTTATGAATGAGAGGTCTACTCCGGTAACAGGGTTCGTTTTCGCCCCAAGAGAAGACACAACGGGTTCGTTTTCGCCCCAAGAGAAAACACAAATTCCACAAGCCTACGTATTCAAAATCGTAGCATAGATGTCATTACCTAATGACACCTAAACTATGCTTTCATGCATAGGGATATTATCTCGTCCTTATCGGAGATAAGTGCGCATCTAACACATCTTTGTAGGGTAATCAATTCGTGATAATTGATCAAGCCTCATTATTCAATATCGTAGCATAGATGTCATTACCTAATGACACCTAAACTATGCATTCATGCATAGGGATATTATCTCGTCCTTATCGGAGATAAGTGCGCATCTAACACATCTTTGTAGGGTAATCAATTCCGTGATAATTGATCAAGCCTCATTATTCAATATCGTAGCATAAAGTCTAAGAGAATTCACCCTTTTAGCACAACGTAACATGTAGAACGAACTCGGATAATCTACATGCTAGCCCAACTCAAGCGGTAGTTGGTAAAGGCTCATCAAATCCGTTAATGGTGAGGGTTTGCCAAAAATCCTATATCTATCATACAAGCAATAACTTGAGGCAGTGGGTTCACTCTTCTACGGGGTCAAGTACTTTCTCCTACCGTGATTTTAATGCACTTTGTAAGCGTGCCATTACATCACCTCCGGAAGCTCAAGCATGCTCGGGCAGATTCTATGGCGGTCCTTTTGGCGAGACACTTCAGATTGCCCTTCGCTTTCTTCAAGTGGGACAATTCGGATATTACATATAGAAGCTTTCACGGAAATCGATATTGAGAAAACCGAGGCGGCGCTTTTCTCGAATGATTCTCAAGGTATTTCAATTATAACCCAAGTGGTGACTTTCAAGATGAAGATGATTAGTCCAAAATCGACTTCGACATTTCAATCAATCCCATGTATTAGCCATCGTGTTTGGGTCGAAAGTTGATTTCTTTGTCGTTTCCATTACAAAACTTAAGAAAATTACACCTTAATTTTCAGTTACAAAGAAATTTCAGTAACTCTCTCACAAACTCGAACAAAAGGCGCTACAAGTGTAGATCTCTTATTTTTGTGGGACTTTGCACGTCTTGGGGCCGCGTATCGTGGACCAGAAGCGTGATCGTCGAATCGGCGGGGTTTAGTTAGTGCCATAGAAACAAGAAGTTCACAAATATCTTAGCAAGGTAAGATATTTACTCTTCTCAAGAATAAGTCAAGGCTTAAACTTCGAGGAATCTCGCGTGGATCGTGTTCTTGAACTCCGGAAGCTTGGATTTCGATTTTTCCCTTTCGATGGCCGACCCACCCAAGTGGGCGTAGGAGGGTATTTATAGTCTTTGGGAAGCGTGCCCACAAGTGTCATAAGTCTTTGGAGATTTTGCGGTTAAGCGGCGGCTCAAAGCGCCTCGCTCCTGGCGGCGATGTCGGTACCTGTTGGCGGCGATGCCATCCTTCTAGCTGCGTAACGGTTTTCACGCTTTTTAGACGATTAAATGCCTAGAATTACGCCTAGTGGGTATCTTGGCGATGTAACCGCCTAATGCGTGTCACGAGCGTCTCTGCATTGATAAAGTCAAGTGGCCCCATCGGCATTGATTTAGACCCTTCAAGAGCTCGTTCCAAGTATTACGGGTGTCGCCGGTTAGCGAGACACAATCTCCCATGTGTTGACTTCTTGAGATTTCGGCGGCGTTGTTCTTCGATCTTCTCATGATTTAGTCATATTTGAGGTCCACTTCCACATTGAGCAATCAAACCTTCCTACGCTTAGGATTGTCTCAAAATTCCTATCCGGTCAAACCTTCCTATAGTTAGGACCACGGCCAAAATCCTCTCGATTCTTTCCATGAACGAGAGGTCCACTTCCACATTGAGCAATCAAACCTTCCTACAGTTAGGATTGTCTCAAAATTCCTATCGGGTCAAACCTTCCTATAGTTAGGACCACGGCCAAAATCCCTCTCGATTCTTTCCATGAGCAGAGGTCCATTTCAAGATTGAGTGATCAAACCTTCCTACGCTTAGGATTGTCTCAAATATCTGCTGGTCAAACCTTCCTACGCTAGGACCATGGTCAAAATCCCTCTTGATTCCTTCCATGAACGAGAGGTCCACTTCCACATTGAGCAATCAAACCTTCCTACAGTTAGGATTGTCTCAAAACTCCTATCCCGATCAAACCTTCCTACAGTTAGGATCATTTTTTAATTCTCAAAACTCCCACTTGATCAAACCTTCCTACGCTTAGGATCATTTTTTAATTTTCACTCCCACTTGGTCAAACCTTCCTACGCTTAGGACCACGGTCAAAATCCCTCTCGATTCCTTTTATGAATGAGAGGTCTACTCGATAGCGAGGTTCGTTTTAGCCCCAAGAGAAGACACAACGGGTTCGTTTTAGCCCCAAGAGAAAACACAAATTCCACAAGCCTACGATTCAATATCGTAGCATAAAGTCTAAGAGAATTCACCCTTTTTAGCACAGCGTAACATGTAGAGCGAACTTCGGATAATCTACATGCTAGCCCACTCAAGCGGTAGTTGGTAAAGGCTCATCAAATCCGTTGATGGTGAGGGTTTGCCAAAAATCCTATATCTATCATACAAGCAATAACTTGAGGCAGTGGGTTCACTCTTCTGCCGGGGTCAAGTACTTTCTCTAGTGATTTTAATGCACTTTGTAAGCGTGCCATTACATCACCTCAGGAAGCTCAAGCATGCTCGAATGATTCTCAAGGTATTTCAATTATAACCCAAGTGGTGACTTTCAAGATGAAGATGATTAGTCCAAAATCGACTTGACATTTCAATCAATCCAAATACAAATGCAACGACTATTGATCCCAAAATATGGTCGGACGTAGCCGAGGATTCAAGCTGAAGCAAAACATGGGCCTCTTCTACAAAGTTCAACGTTGAGCGAAGCAAAGCATCTTATCCAAAGTATTCGGACCCTCGACAAAATACGAGAGAGTCGAAAACTTTGGAGGGTATCTGTAGGCATCAAAATTGTGAAGAACCTCAAATATGACTAAATCATGAGAAGATCGAAGAACAACGTCGTCGAAATCTCAAGAAGTCAACACATGGGGAGATTGTGTCTCGCTTCGTGCGAGGCACACACAAATGTCTCGCTAATAGCGAGACACATCAAGGTGTCTCGCTTCGTGCGAGGCACACACAAATGTCTCGCTAATAGCGAGACACATCAAGGTGTCTCGCTTCGTGCGAGGCACACACAAATGTCTCGCTAATAGCGAGACACATCAAGGTGTCTCGCTTCGTGCGAGGCACACACAAATGTCTCGCTAATAGCGAGACACATCAAGGTGTCTCGCTTCGTGCGAGGCACACACAAATGTCTCGCTAATAGCGAGACACATCAAGGTGTCTCGCTTCGTGCGAGGCACACACAAATGTCTCGCTAATAGCGAGACACATCAAGGTGTCTCGCTTCGTGCGAGGCACACACAAATGTCTCGCTAATAGCGAGACACATCAAGGTGTCTCGCTTCGTGCGAGGCACACACAAATGTCTCGCTAATAGCGAGACACATCAAGGTGTCTCGCTTCGTGCGAGGCACACACAAATGTCTCGCTAATAGCGAGACACATCAAGGTGTCTCGCTTCGTGCGAGGCACACACAAATGTCTCGCTAATAGCGAGACACATCAAGGTGTCTCGCTTCGTGGCGAGACACAATCTCCCATGTGTTGACTTCTTGAGATTTCGGCGGCGTTGTTCTTCGATCTTCTCATGATTCAATATCGTAGCATAAAGTCTAAGAGAATTCACCCTTTTTAGCACAGCGTAACATGTAGAGCGAACTCGGATAATCTACATGCTAGCCCAACTCAAGCGGTAGTTGGTAAAGGCTCATCAAATCCGTTAATGGTGAGGGTTTGCCAAAATCCTATATCTATCATACAAGCAATAACTTGAGGCAGTGGGTTCACTCTTCTGCCGGGGTCAAGTACTTTCTCCTACCGTGATTTTAATGCACTTTGTAACTGTGCCATTACATCACCTCCGGAAGCTCAAGCATGCTCAGACAGATTCTATGACAGTCCTTTTGAGCGAGACACTTCAGATTGCCCCGCTCGCTTTCTTCAAGTGGGACAATTCCGGATATTACATATAGAAGCTTTCACGGAAATCGATATTGAGAAAACCGACGGCGCTTTTCTCGAATGATTCTCAAGGTATTTCAATTATAACCCAAGTGGTGACTTTCAAGATGAAGATGATTAGTCCAAAATCGACTTCGACATTTCAATCAATCCCACTGTGGTCGCCATCGTGTTTGGGTCGAAAGTTGATTTCTTTGTCGTTTCCATTACAAAACTTAAGAAAATTACACCTTAATTTTCAGTTACAAAGAAATTTCAGTAACTCTCTCACAAACTCGAACAAAAGACGCTACAAGTGTAGATCTCTTATTTTTGTGGGACTTTGCACGTCTTGGGGCCGTAATCCGTGGACCACCGAAATGATCGCCGAATCGACGGGTTTAGTTAGTGCTTCGCAAAGGAAACAAGAAGTTCAAAGAAATATCTTAGCAAGGTAAGATATTTACTCTTCTCAAGAATAAGTCAAGGCTTAAACTCGAGGAATCTCCGCGTGGATCGTGTTCTTGAACTCCGGAAGCTTGGATTTCTGATTTTTCCCTTTCTGATGGCCGACCCCCTGCCCAAGTGGACGTAGGAGGGTATTTATAGTCTTTGGGAAACGTGCCCACAAGTGTCATAAGTGCCGAGATTTTGTAAAGCGGCAGTCAAGCCGCCATACGGCCGCCTCGCCATCGGGCGAAGGTCGGCCGCCTCGGCTGGCGGCGTAGGTAGATGGGTCGCCTCACGACCGCGAAGGCCATCCTTCTAGCCGCCGTAACGGTTTTCCCGCTTTTAGACACGATTAAATGCCTAGAATTACGCCTAGTGGGCGATCTTCGCCGCGGTAACCGCCTATTAACGTGTCCTCTCGCATTGATAAAGTCAAGTGGCCCCATCGGCATTGATTTAGACCCTTCAAGAGCTCGTTCCAAGTATTACGGGTGTCTCGCCAGTTAGCGAGACACAATCTCCCATGTGTTGACTTCTTGAGATTTCGGCGGCGTTGTTCTTCGATCTTCTCATGATTTAGTCATATTTGAGGTTCTTCACAATTTTGATGCCTCTGAGATAGATAAGTGCATCTAACACATCTTTAGGGTAATCAATTCCGTGATAATTGATCAAGCCTCATTATTCAATATCGTAGCATAGATGTCATTACCTAATGACACCTAAACTATGCATTCATGCATAGGGATGTTATCTCTGTCCTTATCGAGAGATAAGTGCATCTAACACATCTTTAGGGTAATCAATTCCGTGATAATTGATCAAGCCTCATTATTCAATATCGTAGCATAGATGTCATTACCTAATGACACCTAAACTATGCATTCATGCATAGGGATGTTATCTCTGTCCTTATCGAGAGATAAGTGCATCTAACACATCTTTAGGGTAATCAATTCCGTGATAATTGGCCAGAGCCTCATTATTCAATATCGTAGCATAAAGTCTAAGAGAATTCACCCTTTTTAGCACAGCGTAACATGTAGAGCGAACTCGGATAATCTACATGCTAGCCCAACTCAAGCGGTAGTTGGTAAAGGCTCATCAAATCCGTTAATGGTGAGGGTTTGCCAAAATCCTATATCTATCATACAAGCAATAACTTGAGGCAGTGGGTTCACTCTTCTGCCGGGGTCAAGTACTTTCTCCTACCGTGATTTTAATGCACTTTGTAAGCGTGCCATTACATCACCTCCAGGAAGCTCAAGCATGCTCGGGCAGATTCTATGGCAGGTCCTTTTGGCGAGACACTTCAGATTGCCCTTCGCTTTCTTCAAGTGGGACAATTCGGATATTACATATAGAAGCTTTCACGGAAATCGATATTGAGAAAACGAACGGCGCTTTTCTCTGAATGATTCTCAAGGTATTTCAATTATAACCCAAGTGGTGACTTTCAAGATGAAGATGATTAGTCCAAAATCGACTTGACATTTCAATCAATCCAAATACAAATGCAAATGCCTATTGATCCCAAAATATGGTCGCGACGCCGCAGAGCCGTGGATTCAAGAAACCGGCAAAACATGGGCCTCTTCTACAAAGTTCAACGCTGGAACGTAAGCAAGGCGCATCTTATCCAGTATTCCGCACTTCGACAAAATACGAGGAGTCTCAAAACTTTGAGGGGTATCCGTAGGCATCAAAATTGTGAAGAACCTCAAATATGACTAAATCATGAGAAGATCGAAGAAATATCTTAGCAAGGTAAGATATTTACTCTTCTCAAGAATAAGTCAAGGCTTAAACTCGAGGAATCTCGCGTGGATCGTGTTCTTGAACTCAGGAAGCTTGGATTTCGATTTTTCCCTTCGATGGCCGACCCCTGCCCAAGTGGGCGTAGGAGGGTATTTATAGTCTTTGGGAAACGTGCCCACAAGTGTCATAAGTGCCGGAGATTTTGTAGCTACGCAGCCTGCCGCCATAAGCCGCCTCGCCATCGGGCGCAGGCAGTTGTCGGCCGCCTTGGCGGCGTGGGCAAAGATGGGCTGCCGCCGACCGGGCGGAGGCAAGCCATCCTTCTAGGCTGCTGTAGCGGTTTTCACGCTTTTAGACACGATTAAATGCCTAGAATTACGCCTGGTGGTATCTTCGGCGATGTAACCGCCTATTAGCGATGTCGAGCGTCTCTGCATTGATAAAGTCAAGTGGCCCCATCGGCATTGATTTAGACCCTTCAAGAGCTCGTTCCAAGTATTACGGGTGTCTCGCCAGTTAGCGAGACACAAGTAAATGCCTGCCTATAGCGAGACACATCAAATGTCTCGCTTCGTGGCGAGACACAAACAAGTGTCTCGCCTTGTGGCGAGACACAAACAAGTGTCTCGCCTTGTGGCGAGACACAAACAAGTGTCTCGCCTTGTGGCGAGACACAATCTCCCATGTGTTGACTTCTTGAGATTTCGGCGGCGTTGTTCTTCGATCTTCTCATGATTTAGTCATATTTGAGGTTCTTCGGCAATTTTTGATGCCTCTGAGATAGATAAGTGCATCTAACACATCTTTAGGGTAATCAATTCCGTGATAATTGGCCAGAGCCTCGTATTCAATATCGTAGCATAAAGTCTAAGAGAATTCACCCTTTTTAGCACAACGTAACATGTAGAACGAACTCGGATAATCTACATGCTAGCCCAACTCAAGCGGTAGTTGGTAAAGGCTCATCAAATCCGTTGATGGTGAGGGTTTGCCAAAATCCTATATCTATCATACAAGCAATAACTTGAGGCAGTGGGTTCACTCTTCTGCCGGGGTCAAGTACTTTCTCCTACCGTGATTTTAATGCACTTTGTAAGCGTGCCATTACATCACCTCCGGAAGCTCAAGCATGCTCGGGCAGATTCTATGGCAGTCCTTTTGGCGAGACACTTCAGATTGCCCTTCGCTTTCTTCAAGTGGGACAATTCGGATATTACATATAGAAGCTTTCTGGAAATCGATATTGAGAAAACAGACGGCGCTTTTCTCTGAATGATTCTCAAGGTATTTCAATTATAACCCAAGTGGTGACTTTCAAGATGAAGATGATTAGTCCAAAATCGACTTGACATTTCAATCAATCCCTTTGTGGTAAGCCATCGTGTTTGGGTCGAAAGTTGATTTCTTTGTCGTTTCCATTACAAAACTTAAGAAAATTACACCTTAATTTTCAGTTACAAAGAAATTTCAGTAACTCTCTCACAAACTCGAACAAAGAGCGCTACAAGTGTAGATCTCTTATTTTTGTGGGACTTTGCAATGGGGGCGTAATCCGTGGACCACTGGCGGCGATCGTCGAATCGGCGGGGTTTAGTTAGTGCTTCGCAAAGGAAACAAGAAGTTCAGCAAATATCTTAGCAAGGTAAGATATTTACTCTTCTCAAGAATAAGTCAAGGCTTAAACTTCGAGGAATCTCGCGTGGATCGTGTTCTTGAACTCAGGAAGCTTGGATTTCGATTTTTCCCTTCGATGGCCGACCCCTGCCCAAGTGGGCGTAGGAGGGTATTTATAGTCTTTGGGAAACGTGCCCACAAGTGTCATAAGTCTTTGGAGATTTTGCGGTTAGCGGCGGCTCAAAGGCCCTCAGCTAAAATTGCCTCGCTCAGCGAGGCGATGTGTTGCCTATTTGTGGCGGCGGTATATGGCTACCCTCGTGGCGGCGGTGCCATCCTTCTAGGCTGCTGTAGCGGTTTTCACGCTTTTAGACACGATTAAATGCCTAGAATTACGCCTGGTGAAGTATCTTGGCGATGTAACCGCCTATTAGCGATGTCGAGCGTCTCTGCATTGATAAAGTCAAGTGGCCCCATCGGCATTGATTTAGACCCTTCAAGAGCTCGTTCCAAGTATTACGGGTGTCTCGCCAGTTAGCGAGACACAAGTAAATGCCTGCCTATAGCGAGACACATCAAATGTCTCGCTTCGTGGCGAGACACAAACAAGTGTCTCGCCTTGTGGCGAGACACAAACAAGTGTCTCGCCTTGTGGCGAGACACAAACAAGTGTCTCGCCTTGTGGCGAGACACAAACAAGTGTCTCGCCTTGTGGCGAGACACAAACAAGTGTCTCGCCTTGTGGCGAGACACAATCTCCCATGTGTTGACTTCTTGAGATTTCGGCGGCGTTGTTCTTCGATCTTCTCATGATTTAGTCATATTTGAGGTTCTTCGGCAATTTTTGATGCCTCTGAGATAGATAAGTGCATCTAACACATCTTTAGGGTAATCAATTCCGTGATAATTGGCCAGAGCCTCATTATTCAATATCGTAGCATAAAGTCTAAGAGAATTCACCCTTTTTAGCACAACGTAACATGTAGAACGAACTCAGATAATCTACATGCTAGCCCAACTCAAACGGTAGTTGGTAAAGGCTCATCAAATCCGTTGATGGCTGAGGGTTTGCCAAAAATCCTATATCTATCATACAAGCAATAACTTGAGACAGCGGGTTCACTCTTCCTGCCGGGGTCAAGTACTTTCTCCTACCGTGATTTTAATGCACTTTGTAACTGTGCCATTACATCACCTCCGGAAGCTCAAGCATGCTCAGACAGATTCTATGACAGTCCTTTTGAGCGAGACACTTCAGATTGCCCCGCTCGCTTTCTTCAAGTGGGACAATTCCAGATATTACATATAGAAGCTTTCCTGGAAATCTGATATTCAGAAAACCAGACGACGCTTTTTCTCTGAATGATTCTCAAGGTATTTCAATTATAACCCAAGTGGTGACTTTCAAGATGAAGATGATTAGTCCAAAATCGACTTCGACATTTCAATCAATCCAAATACAAATGCAACAGCTATTGATCCCAAAATATGGTCAGCGACGCCGCGTAGCCAGGATTCAAGAAACTGAAGCAAAACATGGGCCTCTTCTACAAAGTTCAACGTTGAGCGAAGCAAGGCATCTTATCCAAAGTATTCCGGACCCTCGACAAAATACGAGGAGTCCGAAAACTTTGGAGGGTATCTGTAGGCATCAAAATTGTGAAGAACCTCAAATATGACTAAATCATGAGAAGATCGAAGAACAACGTCGTCGAAATCTCAAGAAGTCAACACATGGGAGATTGTGTCTCGCCACGGCGAGACACCTTGATGTGTCTCGCTATTAGCGAGACACTTGATGTGTCTCGCTATTAGCGAGACACTTGTTTGTGTCTCGCCACGGCGAGACACCTTGATGTGTCTCGCTATTAGCGAGACACTTGTTTGTGTCTCGCCACGGCGAGACACCTTGATGTGTCTCGCTATTAGCGAGACACTTGTTTGTGTCTCGCCACGGCGAGACACCCGAATACTGGAGCGAGCTCTTGAAGGGTCTAAATCAATGCCGATGGGGGCCACTTGACTTTATCAATGCGAGAGAGCGTTGAACCGTTAATAAGCGGTTACGCGAAGATCGCCCACTAGGCGTAATTCTAGGGCATTTAATCGTGCCTAAAAGCGGAAAACCGCATGCCAACTAGAAGGACGGCATCGCCGCCAAATGGTAGGCAGCCCATATCGCCGCCAGCCGAAAATGACACCGCCACAGCGACGGTAGCCCGCAGGCGCAATTTTGAGCAGCCGCGCTAACCGCAAAATCTCCAAAGACTTATGACACTTGTGGGCACGTTTCCCAAAGACTATAAATACCCTCCTCGTCCACTTGGGCGGGGTCGGCCATCGAAAGGGAAAAATCGAAATCCAAGCTTAGGAGTTCAAGAACACGATCCACGCGGAGATTCCTCGAGTTTAAGCCTTGACTTATTCTTGAGAAGAGTAAATATCTTACCTTGCTAAGATATTTGCTGAAGTTCTTGTTTCCTTTGCGAAGCACTAACTAAACCCCGTCGATTCGACGATCGCTGCTCGGTGGTCCACGGATTACGCGTCCCCGGCACAGGCAAAGTCCCACAAAAACAAGAGATCTACACTTGTAGCGTCTTTTGTTCGAGTTTGTGAGAGAGTTACTGAAATTTCTTTGTAACTGAAAATTAAGGTGTAATTTTCTTAAGTTTTGTAATGGAAACGACAAAGAAATCAACTTTCGACCCAAACAGTGGGTGGTATGAATCACCTTTGTGATTAATGTGACGGTGGCATGGGGAGTAAGGTGTTGACAAGGTCCGATGAGTCATTAAGACTTTCGGCGGGGGTGTAATGATGACTCGGACCGTGCATTTAATGCGATGGTGACTAGCTGTCGTCGATTCTATTAGGAAGTCAGCCAATGCATGAGCTTTTATGGTTGTTCTTCGCTCAAACTGTATATCATATTCACTAAGCTTGACTGACCAGTTGATCATCCTCCCGGAAGTGATAGGGCTACCGAGTGCTTTGTTTAGAGGCAGGCTTGTCCACACCAATATAGTATGAGCTTGAAAGTAGGGGCGAAGCCTCCTAGCTGTAATTATGAGGGTGAAGGAGGCATTCTCAATGAGGGTGTAATTGAGTTCGGCCGCCTTTAAAATCCGGGTGACATAATATATAGGCTTTTGCGTATTTTCTTCTTACCAAATTAAAATAATACTTGATGCTTCCTGTGAGATTGCTAAGTAGAGGTATAAAGTTTCTTCTTCTCTGGGTTGACTTAATAGAGGTTTGGTGCTCAAATATTTTTTAAGGTCGGTGAAGGTATCACTACATTCTGCCATCCAGTCCGATGCTTTCCTTCAACTCATTACTTCCTCTCAAAGTTTTAAAGAAGGGGAGACTTCTTTCAGCCGACTTCAAAAGAAACCGGCCTAAAGCAGCTATCTTGTCGTTTAGCTTATGGACGTCCTTCAATGTACGGGGTTTGAGCTACTACTCTATGGCGGCTATCTTCTCAGGGTTAATTTCAATGCCCCGTTAGTTGATCATAAACCCAAGGAATTTGCTCGATTGCACACCCAAGGCGCACTTGGCTGGGTTGAGCTTCATGCGAAAGTGTCAGAGGACAAAAAAAGTTTCTTCATGGTCCGACATGTGAGAGGGTGCTTGCTTTGATTTCACTAGGATGTCGTCTACATATGTCTTCACATTGCGGCCGATCTGCGATTTGAATATTTTGTTCACCAATCTCTGATAAGTGGCCCCTATAATCTTGAGACCGAAGGGCATCACTCTGTAGCAATAGGTCCCTTGATCTGTAATGAAGGAAGTCTTTTCTTCGTCATGTTCCACCATCATGATCTGGTTATATCTAGAGAAAGCGTCCATAAAACTGAGCAGTTCATGGCTAGCACTCTCATCAACTAATTGATCGATCCTTGGGAGGGGATAGCTGTCCTTCGGGCAAGATTTGTTTAAGTCTGTGAAGTCCACGCACATTCTCCACTTGCCGGTAGATGTCTTGACCAGCACCATGTAGGAACTAGTCTGAATTGAACTTCTCATATAAAGCCAGCCTTAAGTAGTCGGTCGACTTCTTCTGCGGCCGCATTCTATCTCTCGGGGTGAAGATGCCTCTTCTTTTGTCGAACCAACTTGCTGTGTTGTTCGACTGAGAGCTCATAGCTTATCACTTCTGGGGGAATTTCCGGCATGTCCTCGGGTCCCCAAGCAAAAACATCAGTGTTGTTGTGTAGGAATGCGACTATAGCTCCTCGTTGTGGCTCAATGAGCCCTGATCCTATTTTGATCTTCCTTAATTCATCATGGCCGATCGATACTTCCTGCAACTCTTCTACGGGAGTCGTCCGCTCCCATTCTTAGTCTCTCTACACCTGAAGTTGGATCTTCTCGATTGGCAGGGTCTCTGAAATTTGTTTTCCCTTCATCGAGAGTAGATAGCAAGATCTGGCCTCCCGCTAATTGCTTCTTATGGAACCGACTCCTTCTGGGATAGGAAACTTCATCCTCTAATGATAAGTGGATGGGACTGCCTGTAGGTTGTTCAAGGAAGTTCTTTCGAGAATAACGTTGTAGGCGGACTTCACGTTCATCACAAATGAATTGGGTTTGGATTGTAGACTGGCGAGGATATTCACCAACTACTAGAGGAAGAGTGATCAATCCCTCTGGCTGGACTGAGTGTCCAGAGAACCCAATAAGGGGACTTGGACAGGACCTCAAGCTTGACTTGTTGATTCCCATATGGCTGAAGGCCTCCATAAACAGGATGTCGGTGGAGCTTTCAGTATCCACTAAGATTCTTTTGGCTTGAAAGCCATCAATCTCAGCTGATATAATAATGGGGTTATCATGGGGAATCTCCATGCCTCTAAGATCAGTGTTGCAGAAGAAAATAGGCTGATCTGTCCTTGGCTTCTTTTCACAGAAATTTATTTCTAACGCTCATCGAGCATACTTTTTTGAGCGTTGTTGGACATCCCTCCTACCGCTGGACCACCACTAATGGTGTTGATGATGCCTCAACTGCCTGTTTCTCTAGGTTGATCATCTTGTTAACATTGGTGATGGGGTGATCTTGATCTCGATCTACTTCTCTCTGACTTCTCTGAGGCTGGTTCCCCTCTGTCTCATCAGGAGATGAGCTTTTTGAGCAGTCCCTTCAGTATTAAGTCTTCGATGTCTATCTGGAGAACTCTACAATTATCAGTGTGATGGCCGTGATCTTTATGATATCGACAATATTGCTTGAGGTCTCTAGACCGTCTTCTGTTCTTGAGAGGACTCCGCCTCAGCTGCTTCTCGTCGGGCTGCCTTCTTGTGGGCTCGACTGTCTTCAGCATCCATGTGAACTCTGGCCATGAGCTTGTCAAAGTTGGTCACACGGTCTATGATGAGTGAGTCAGACAACTTATCGTCTTCTAACCTTGCAGAGATCGCGGCCATGGCGACCATGTTGCCAGGGTCTTTAACCTCCAGCCTTTTGGCTTGAAATCTCTTGAAGTAGTTTCTTAGGCTTTCACCTGGTTTTTATTTTATCTGTAGTAGGATGGAAGAGGGTGCCTTCTGCTTGGTGTTGGCCAAAAAATAGTGCACAAACATTTGGCTGAGCTGCTCAAAGTCGTGAATGGACTTTTTATCCAAGGAGTTCCACCACATCTTGGCGCTTCCCGTTAAGGTGATTCAGAAAGCTCTGTAGATGATTCCGTCGCTTACTTGCTGCATGCGCATTAGATCATAGAAATTTTGTGTGTGTTCTGCTGGATCGCCCTCGCCTTTGTATTTTTTGATGTGAGGCATTGTGATCTTGGTGCATGGAGTGTTCATGATCTAGTCAGCAAGCGGAGTGTTCCCACCGATGACTTCTGCAACAGTGTTGAATGTTCGGTCATAACCAGATGTAAAATTAGTGGTAGAGGGGCCCAGAACAGTGTAAGGTTGTCTGGCACCACGCGATGTCGTCCACATGGCGTGCTCATGGCCGAAGCTACGACTCTCGTCAGTTGCCTCCATGAATTGAGGTGGTTGTCGGGGGATGAGTAGCGAAGTGAGTCTGATGATGAGGTGGAGGAGTGGTATATTTGGTTCATTCCTCTCGTGTTTGCTGTTCAGATTGTTCTTCAGAGGGAGGAGCGGCAACCGATGGAGGAGGTTGTGGGGGAGGAATTCGGCTAAGAAGTTCGTTTGTAAAAGCGAACTATTGCTGAATATATTGAGAGATTCTTCGTGTGGAGTCTTCTAACTGGGCGTGAGTGACGTAGCCCGTATTAGGTTTATCTTCGGTAGGAGATGATCGGTCTGGATAATCAGAGTCAGTCATCTTGTGTAAAGAAGAAAAAGAGGCCCCACGATGAGCGCCAAACTGTTGATGTCAGATATTTAACATGAGAGTTTAGTGTGGATTATGGAGAGTTTAGGGTCCCTCAATCTTTTTTGATGGTTGATTATTGAGTAGAGGGTTCGATCCTGCACACAAACAATATATAAGAGGATCAGAGTTGGGTTCTCCGGGGGTTCCTGTGACGATCAAGTCAGTATTGATCTTCAGGAGAGGAAAAAAGTATGATTGTTGTATGGTATATTGTAAAAAATTGTGTACCTTCATGCAGTAAGCAATGTGCCTATTTATAGCAGATCCAGAAGGGCAGTTGTGTAATTTCGACCGAGTCCAAGTAGTCAGTTTATTCGGCTGATATTTTACAGGTGTTGGCAGTGGGTGGTATGAGTCACCTTTGTTAATGCCATGGTTACAGGGGGAGTAAGGTGCTGACAAGGTCCGATGAGTCATTAAGACTTTCGGTGAGGGTGTAATGATGACTCCAACCATGCATTTAATGCGATGATGACTAGCTTTCGTCGACGGGTTCAACAAAGATCGCCTTTCGTCTTGATTTTTCAAGGGGGCCGAGAAATGACGCCTTTCGACTCGGCTGCTTGAATGAGGGTGCCTCTCGACTCGATCGACCAAGTGATAATGCACTGAGTTTTAGCAGCAGTGCCCGAGTGAGGAAGCCTTTTAACTCAGCCCTCTTGGGAGGGTCTGAGTGGAGGCGTCCTTTGACTTGGCCTTCATGATGTCGGTTTGAGTTGGCATACAGTTTATTTGAGACATGTGTCATCTCCAGGAATGAGATTAACACTTAGCCATTTCTATGGTACAACACACCCTTACCTATTTTAATACGTATAACACTGAGTTAACTTTGAGGTGTTTTTCACATAGCCCCTCTGAACTTGTTCTATTCCACTAAACTCATTGAAGATTGTTCACTTTAATATTCTAAATTAAGGGCGGGTTTGACAACTCTTAAAAATGGCACTTGATTCAAACTTGGTCTCATTTTTAGGACCCCCCCCCCCGTTTGGGTAAAGTGGGTCAAGATTGACCTAGTTTTTCTAATGCCAAATTTAGCTTTTAAACGTGTTTTGTTTTGGACTATCTTCCCTTTGGTCCAAAACAAAACTACTAGCTTTCTTTCAAATAGGGCTAGGATTTTAGAGTGGTTGGCAAAAAACATCCTAACACTCAAATCTAACATGTCATGTTCTAAGCACATGACGAAAAATAGAAAAATACCACTTAGAGCTATAAATAATAGTAGTGATAAAAAAAGATAAAGAGAGCGTTCTTTCTTTTTTTTTCTTTCTTTCTTTTTTTTTTTTTTTTTGTGCTATCGTAAGCTTGACCCGTGATAGACTCCATGATATTACTTTAGGGGGTGTTTGGTTCACCAAATTTATAGATTAGGAATAGCATTTGTAACTGACAGGGGTATTTTCGTAATTAATAGATTCTCAATAAATCTTAATACTTGGTTTGGTTCACAAAAATTTTATAGATCTCCAAATCTATAAAACTGACGTGGAGGGTGATTTTTTGGGATTTCGACATCGGAGCTGAGGGCTCGGATGTGGGATGGAAAAGCGGCGATGTATTATTTGAGAATTAAAAAAAGCAAAACCCTAACTTTTCTCTCGCATTCGGATTCCGACCCATCGAAAACCCTAGATTTTCCCTCTCTCTCTCCCGCGAAAGCTTTTCTGCCCCCTTATGTTCGCGCCTCAAGTTTCATTGAAAGCCATAGATCTGGCGTGCTCGGTTCGATTGAGGTCGGATCTCGGTTTGAGTCGGATCTTGGGTTCGATTGAGTCGGATCTTTGGTTTTGAGGTTCGGTTCCTAATCTAAAAGCTGGTTTGTACTTTGATTTATGTCGGATCTTGGGTTTTGAGGTTGAATCTAAGTTTAAAGCTAGTTTGTTCTTCGATTAGGGTCGGATCTTGGGTTTTGAGGTTCGATTCCAAGCTCAAAACTGCTTTGTACTTCGATTGGGGTTGGATATTGAGTTTTGAGGTTCGATTCGAAGCTCAAAACTGGTTTGTACTTCGATTGGGGTCGGATCTTAGGTTTTGAGGTTCGATTCCAAGCTCAAAACTGGTTTGTACCGATTTTATGATTGGATTTGTTGGTTGGATTTTGATTCGTGCCGAATTTTGTAGATTCGAAGCGTTTGATTCCAAGCTTGGTTCCAAGCTTGGAATTTGTGGATATTCCATTTCGTCCGTTGTTTTGCTAGCTCAGGTATAATTCTTAATTCCGCCATCTTAATTCCTAATTTTGTGCAAGAGCTTGTTCTTAGATTTGCCGTGATTTTAATTTTTAATTCCAAATTTTATTCAGTTTGTTCTTGATCTGTTGTGTTCCTTAACTTGTATTATATATTATGCTGCTTAGTTTGATAATAATAGTGCCTTTTTTGTTAGCATACATAAAGGTATTACATAGTTTAATCCAGGCATTACAGCGATTTCATTTACTTGTAATTGTATTAAATCCATTAAATTTTGGTAAGTAATTAACGTATATTAATTTTACAATGTATGTAGATGGATAACATAGATGAAGAACAATTAACGACAATGCGTGGTAGTGCTTGTGTTGCTGCCGTGGTCACGATAATAACTTGTATGTTGAGAATGCATGCTAGGCGCAAGACCATTTCTAGTTGTACGAGGGAGAAAAGATCAAAAAAATTTATTGTAGAGAGGCTCACTTCAAGCGTGTATTGGAAGCCTATAGTGATAGTTGTCGTTCTTATATTAGAATGAGACCAAGAGCATTTTTTAGACTTGCAGAAATACTGAAATCAAATGGTTTATTAAAGGATACAAGACATGTTCAAGTTGAAGAACAACTCGCAATGTTCCTAAGTATAGTGGGTCACAAAACTAAGAATAGAATAGTAAGGACTGAGTTTATAAGATCAGGAGAAATAGTTAGTAGGTATTTTAATAAAGTCCTACGAGCAATGAATGGACTACGTGATCGGTACTTGAAGCAAGCTCGCAATGAAGTTCCCTCGGAGATTGCGAACAATCCAAACTATTTTCCCTATTTTAAGGTAAATTTATTAAACAAATTATCATTTTTTATAAATAAAGAAATATAAAATTGAATATTTTATGATGTTTTATTTTTTATAGGATTGCATTGGTATGATAGATGGCACACACGTTGACGCAGTGTTACCCAGTGACCTAGTTGCACGTTTTAGAGGGCGCAAAGGTGTCACACAGAACGTCTTAGCAGCTTGCACCCCCAATAAATTATTCACCTATGTTCTAGCTGGGTGGGAGGGAGCAGCAAATGACTTTAGAATATTACAAGATGCTTTGTCGAGACCACGACCTCAAGGACTGAGTTTATGATGGTATAACTTCATTCTTATTCAAAGTTGAATAATAACTTCAATACTTTTTAAGTTAAGATAATAAGATACCGTTGTATTTATTAATGTAGGTAAATATTACCTCTGTATTTGGATATACTACCATGCCGGCTTCATATCCCCGTATCGTGGTGTACGATATCATTTAAAAGAACACACCGGTAGGACACCAAAGAACGAGAAAAAGTTATTTAATTTAAGGCATTCATCTTTAAGAACAAAAATCGAATGCACATTTCTTTGTATTGAAGAATCGGTTTAAAATTCTCCAAGCAAAGCCAAATTATCCATTTCCCACTCAAGTGGACATTGTTTTCGTGCACCATCTTGCACAATTTTATTGCATTAGAAGATCAGGATGATGATATTTTAAATGAGGATGTAGAGATTGATGCGATAATGGGAAGTAACAAATGAAGGCGATTCAAATGTAGTGGACTATACTCAAAATAGGACCTGAGAGAGAGAACGGGATGCAAGAAATGAATGGAAGGAGCTCAGAGATCAAATTGCTTGGGCAATGTGGGTTGACTATTGTGCCAAGTATAGCGGTGGTAATACAATGGAGAATGGTTTAAATTAATAAACATGTTGTTTGTTGCTTATTGGTTTTATATTTGCTACTATTCATGTCTATTGGAATGTAATGTAACATGACTTGTATTTCATATTTCCATGTATGCTATTTATGTGATGTAACATGATTTGTAATTCATGCCACTATTAATGGTGTGTTTTATTTTTTATCCATGTATGCTACTTATGTGTTGTAACATGACTTAACATTCATATTAGGGCATGTATGCTACTTATGTAGTTTATTTTTTTGATTCATATTTCCATGTATGCCACTATTACATATATATGATGATATATTCATGTTTTACATTGCAAATAGGTATGGCTAAGAATGGGGAAGATAAACAAAATAGTGGGTCTCCTTCAAATGCAATGCCAAGTCCTACACATGGCATTAATAAGAGCTTCACGTCATTTCAACCACCACCTTTATCACCATTCCCACCATATGATGGTCATTATAGTGGAATGACACAGCAGCCCATGTCATACATGAGCATGCTAAACAGTCCACAAGGTTTATTTCATCCCACTTATAGTTCTCAAAGTAGCGGGCCTCCTCAATTTTCACCAACAATAGGTGATTCAGGTGGTAAAGTAATTCATAATTTAGATGAGGAGGAGCAAACTTCGCCTATAAAAAAGGGGAAGAAATTAGCACATAAGAAAAAGGTCCCGGCAACAAGGCTTAACTCAAGGGGTGTGGCTAATAAGAAGTGGGCACCAGAGCACGATAATGTGCTTATCCCTTGTCTTGCAAAGTTAGCAAAAGACGGAATGAAGCCAGATAAGAACTTCAAAGCAGAAGCTTATAGAATGGCAGCTATGAAAATAAACATGCAATTCAGACAAGATTTTAATCATCTTCATGTGGTTAATCACTTAAAATGCTTGAGAAACAAATTCAGTGACATGAAGGCTTGCCTTGATATAAGTGGAGCTGGGTGGGATGAGGAAAATCAAATGATTACCCTGGATGAGGAGACTTTGAAATCATGGACACAGGTATATTACTTTCAACATCAATAGTGCAATTAGAAATTTATTATATTTGGTGCACATACTTGTAAATTTCTAAGCCTTGTGGGTCTATTGTTATTGCAGGATAAATTCAATTTTAGGCTCAAAGCATACATAAACAAGCCTCTCCCTCACTTCAAAAATTTACAAATCATCATGGGTGATGACCAAGTTAAGGGTGACTTTGTTAGAGCTGTGTTTGATGACATTGGCTCTAGTAGGTCCATACCTATTGAAGATGATGATAATATGATTCCAGAACATAGTGAAACTGAGCCACAATCTGATGCTAACAATGGAACAGAACCTACTAGGCCACAAAACAAAAGCAAAGACAACTTTAAGTCATCTTCTAGCAAAAAATCTAGAAAATCATATGATCAAGATGAATTGTTGTGCTCCTTTGTTGAGACAATGTCTCAGTCCATCAGAAATCAACACATGGTTCAACACATGGTTCCTTTGGTGGCGGTTGGCTTCAGCGTTGAAGGAACATAGCGATGACTATTCTGATGTATTTCTTGACAAAGTGTTAGATCATTTATATGATGATGAACGTGAGGCGAGAAGGTTCATTATAAAAACTAAGGAAGCTAGGAAGAGGTACATCATCTCACTGATCGATGAGCAACATTGGACTGTTAGCTAATTTACTTGCACACTTTGATCACATTTTGGAGGAGTATTTTGCTTGTGCACAAGTAAACAATGCTATGAACTTGTGTATCTTGACAGTTGCAAACTTTTGGTAGTTGCAAACTTTATGTAATTGCAAACTTTATATATGACGGCATGTAATTGGTACTACTATGATTTTGTTGCAGGTACAATGCATATGGGAATGACCAATGAGCTTATTTTTTGGACTTTATTAAATGCTACGGTATGCATTTAAAAGTTTATTTATATGAGCAATGATGAGGATAATAAACTGATGATGCAGCCTAGAATTATTTTGTGATGTTTAGGTGAGGCAATCCCTCAAAATTGCAGCCTACATTGCATCATAATTTTATAGGCGAGGCAATACTTTATGACAAATCAATTTATATCCTGAGCTCTAATTATTTTGTGATGTTTATCTCGTTCATGTTGCTGTTGGTTGTTCTTGTTGGTATTTTTGAGCTTGTGAGGCTCCGTATTTGAGTATTTTGAGCTTGTTTAGCTCTGTTGTTCTTGGTTTGAGCTTGTTTAGCTCTGTTGTTCTTGGTTGGAGCTTGTTTAGCTCCTTGATTGGTGGGTTATTCTTCTTTGGTGAGCTTGTTTAGCTCCTCGTTTTGTTGGTTTTATTGTTCTGGTTGGAGCTTGTTTAGCTCCTTGATTGGTGGGTTGTTCTTCTTGGTTTGAGCTTGTTTAGCTCTGTTCTTCTTGGTTTGAGCTTGTTTAGCTCATTCTTCTTGGTTTGAGCTTGTTTAGCTCCTCGTTTTGTTGGTTTTGTTGTTCTTTGGTTGGAGCTTGTTTAGCTCCTCGTTTTGTTGGTTTTATTGTTCTGGTTGGAGCTTGTTTAGCTCCTTGATTGGTGGGTTGTTCTTCTTGGTTTGAGCTTGTTTAGCTCTGTTGTTCTTGGTTTGAGCTTGTTTAGCTCCTCGTTTTGTTGGTTTTGTTGTTCTTTGGTTGGAGCTTGTTTAGCTCCTCGTTTTGTTGGTTTTGTTGTTCTTTGGTTGGAGCTTGTTTAGCTCCTTGATTGGTGGGTTGTTCTTCTTTGGGTGAGCTTGTTTAGCTCCTTGATTGGTGGGTTGTTCTTGGTTTGAGCTTGTTTAGCTCCTCGTTTTGTTGGTTTTGTTGTTCTTTGGTTGGAGCTTGTTTAGCTCCTTGATTGGTGGGTTGTTCTTCTTGGTTTGAGCTTGTTTAGCTCCTGTTGTTCTTGGTTTGAGCTTGTTTAGCTCCTCGTTTTGTTGGTTTTGTTGTTCTTTGGTTGGAGCTTGTTTAGCTCCTTGATTTGATGGTTTTTGGTTTTTATTTCTTTGAAATGAGCTTGTTTAGCTCCTCATTTTGTTGGTTTTGTTGTTCTTGGTTGGAGCTTGTTTAGCTCCTTGATTGGTGGGTTATTCTTCTTTGGGTGAGCTTGTTTAGCTCCTTGATTGGTGGGTTGTTGTCGCTGGTTTGAGCTTGTTTAGCTCCTCGTTTTGTTGGTTTTTGTTGTTGCTGGTTGGAGCTTGTTTAGCTCCTTGATTGGTGGGTTGTTGTTCCTGAAAAGAGCTTGTTTAGCTCTCATGGTCACGATGTTTTCTGGTTACTTGGTGATTGGGCGTGTTTAGCTCTATGTTTGGATGGTTTTTTCAGTTGTTTAGAGCTTGTGTAGCTCTCTGGTTCATTGGTTTTCCGGTTGATAAGAGCTTGTTTAGTTGGTTTTTTCGTGATTGATATTTGGCAATGATGATTGTCTTTTACGTAGAGAAGAGCAATCTAATTTACAGTTTTTATGTACAGATATGGAATTCTGTGATGAGAATGCAACCTACATTGAATCGACGATGTATAGGTAAGGCAATCCATCATTAGAATGCAATCTAAAATAAAGCTGTAAGTTATAGATGGGGCTTTCAACTTCGACAAACAAAACTTAATTCTGAGCCATTACAATATCAATAGTATTTGCAAGTACAATTACATGACATGCGGTTTACAATGATGTAAATAATACAAAACAACACTACTAAAATTGCCGAAAATTTCCAAACTAAGAGTTGTTTTTCGACAAGCTTCAATTCTTGCTTCAGCCTCTTTGATTTCAAAAAATATTTATCTCCGAACCTTTTTTCTTTGGAAAATTGGTGTCCTTGGTTGCTAATTTCTCCTTCTTCATGCGCCCATTCAAAAAAATTGCATTCTTTATTTGGGTATTTAGCACACCCCCAATAATACCGCCCCTTATTTTTACCATACTTGCAAACTTTCATGGGTGTTTGGATATTGCAATCGCACCAAACTTCAAAACTTTGAGGGCATTCTTTTGATTTCATGTTTGGTTGGAGGAGATGAAACTTGTTTCGACTTGAGGTATGATTCTCCATATTTATAGATAAGAAGCCCTTGGAACTAGCCGTTGGAGGCATTTTGGTTTTTGAAATTTGAACATGGGAATAAACTAGCCGTTGGAGGCCTTGGAATAATTTTGGCTTTTGCCAAATTTTAAAAAACTAGCCGTTGGAGTTTATATCCATTTATCCCAAAAATTGGAATTTCAAACCAAACAAAAGAATAGGATTTGGAGGAGTTCTATAAAGTTGGAATCCATATATTTTTTATGTGAAACAAACATAGAAAGAGGAAAAAATGGGATTCCCAAAAATTCAATGACATCCAACAAATTTTTATAGATTAGGTTGGAATCCATAAAATAAGTGGGATTCTAATCCTATTCCTATTTTTTTGAACCAAACATGCCCTAAACGGAAAAAGTCAAGCGGTTATATAAAAAACCATTAAAGTTAAATGATTTTTTTACTTATTAAATTAGTGTATTGGGATTATCTGAAAAACGGTCAAACTAAAGGGAATTTTGTGAAATTTACCCTTTTCTTTGAGTAATCGAAGAACAATAGGAGAAGGTAAGAGTAAGAATAAGTGGAAGTGAAAATAGAGTCAACTTTTCTAACCTTAAGAGGAACATCATTCTTCAAAAATCAACCAAATAGAGAAAAAAATCATAAAATCAATCTTCTACAATTCTATGTGTGTTTTGTCTGTAAGTGTGCCTCAGCATAGTCTATTTAGGAATAAAAATTACTCTTAAAACTATGGTCTATTTATGAATAAAACTTAGTCTTAAAACTATGTTTTTTAACTAAAAAAAGATATTTTTTAAGACTAGTTTTTATTTTAATTGATAAAAGATGAGCAAAATAATCTTTCCTTATAAAAATGTATTTGTTATGGGCTAAAAATTGGCTGAAAATGACAAAATAGCCAAAGCCTGCTAAGACTCGAACATTTACGTCAGATACGAAAGTTCAAGCCTGGCCCATTGTATCAACAGTCCGCTTTGTACAGTAATTTATAACATCCACCGTTTGATTCCTTAAAAAAAAACTTAAAATTTTTTTTTTTCAAAAATGCCTGAACCTATATTAATAATAATAATAATTATTCAGTATTTGCCGCGACGAATTACATAAGTTTGAGGCCATAGAATAAACCATAATCAGGTTTTCTATTTTTATGCATCAGCAAATGGATCCACCAAATGGGACAAATTTCTTCTTCAGTCCAACTTTAAATTGAACGCACATTTATTGGTGAGCAAGCAAATTGTGATAACTGTGTTAATAAAAATTGCATCATTCAAACGCTCTTCTATAGAAACAAGCCAGGATATGAAATTGAACTTCACTTTGAAGTAGCTCCCCGTCGAAAGGACAAAGCAGCATTCAAGAAAAGATTGTTGCATGTAAGCAGATGATCAATATAAAGAATCAGAATTTCTCTAAAAAATATATTAAAAATCAGAATGAACAGTCTAAGATGGATACACTACAACAAAAATTGTAACCTGTGATACACGTTTTGTCATATGGTGACACATTTTTGTGTTGCACTAATGGAGTGCGACACAAGTCAAAAATGTGATTAGAACATGAGCGGAGAGGGTCTTCCCACACATGTGGGAATGTATGGAAAACACGCGGTACGTCGAGACTCAACAATATATCCTTACACAATCAATGTGGGACCATTAGTGGGGCCCCACAATCATCTTACGTCCCACCATTAGGGCGAAGTAAGTCACTGGGTTTCATTGGAACCTAGCGAGTGACTTCTCATGATATCACCTATCCTCACACGATCGATGTGGGACCATTAGTGGAGCCCCACAATCACGCCACCTCCCATTATTGGGGCAATGCAGGTCACTCGGTTTTTACTGGAACCTAGTGAGTGACTTCTAAGGATGTCACTTATCCCAATTGTTCGCGAGGAAAAATTTGAGAAAATGTAAAATTGATCTATTCTATTTGAAGAATAATGAATACAATCTCTCGAATGCAATCTCTCTCTCTAACTGACTTAGATAAAAAGAAATTACAAATTTCTCGATCGGTTGCCCGATTTACAAAAGAGGAAAAGGTCAACGGAGATCTTTCCTTTTGTTTAAAACTGGGTTCTTCACGGTGGCGATAGGAGCTTAAATCTTGTATCCCGTTGACAATCCGACCGTCTTGACTCGTGGGGACGAGGTTGAAAAATAACTCGCAGGAGCAAGTTTAGAACTCTGGCCGAGTTAAGAACTCTTAGATAGAGTTGATTTTAGAAAAGGATTAGTAATCCTTTTAGCCAAGAATGGCGGAGAAGAACTTGACGTGCAAGTTTGAAAACTGTAATCGAGTTGAACTCTCTAGGAGAGTTGATGCCAGCAAAGGAGGTTTGATCCTTTCTTTAAAAGAAAAGACGTAGATCTTCGGTAAAACCTCAATATCTCCAAATCTAATCGGTAGAAATCAATCTTCACCGTTTAGAATTAGGAACAACGAGTGTTGAGGCTGTCCTCCAAGTTTCACTCTGATCAGACCACGGATGAAGGTCCGATCGTCACGCCGATCACAGCTACGCAGAAGAAACCGTTCTCTGCACAATTGGCTTCGGTAAAACCTCGATATCTCCAAATCCAACCGGTAGAAATCAATCTCCACCGTTCAGAATTAGGAACGATGAGTGTTGAGGCTTCCCTCCAAGTTTTACGCCGATCAGACTACGGATGAAGGTCAGATCGTCACGTCGATCACAGCTGCGCAGAAGAAACCGTCCTCTCCTTTTTTTTTTAGTCCTCCGGCCAAACCCTTTCAACCAGCCCCCATTTGGCTGTGAAAACCCCCTATTTATAGGGATTAAAGGGGTGTAACTGTCCCCTTAAATTACTCCATAATGGGGATTTAGTGGGGTGTAACCCTCCCCCCTTAAATCTCTCAAACGGTTTAGGAACCGTTCAACTCATATTTGAATGAGTCAAAACGCGAAGTTCGCGTTCTGGAGCAAGCCTCGCGTCTGCATTTTAGTGTAGGAACGCGGGGATGGACCTCCGCGTCTACGTTTTAACTAGGACGCGGGGCTGGATGCCCGCATTTTGAGCTTCGAACGCGGGCCATGTGCTCCGCGTTTTAGGCTTTGAACGAGGGCCATGTGCTCCGCGTTTTGGGCTTCAAACGCGGGCCACGTGCTCCGCATTTTGAATTGAAACGGGGATGAGTCCCGCGTTTTGAATTAAAACGCGGGGGGTGAGCCCCGCGTTTTGCTTTGAAGAGATCAATACTTGTGATCTCTTTTCACAAGGATTGTCAACTTGTAATCCTTGTACTCTGGAGACATTAGTTTCTGATTCTCCTTTGTTGTCATGAAAGTCGTCAGCTTGTAACCTTCATTGATAGTGTTTCGCGGATATTGGCCGCCTTCGAATAATAAATTTTTTCTGACCTCTGAGAACCCCTCCAAAGTTTTCGAAAGTTCGCGGTTGACTGGGACGAGCTTTCGGAATACTTTGATTATCTTCTTTTGTTTGATCTTGAGAATGTATTGCTCCTCATTCTGTCTTCAAAGAAGTTGTGTTCTGCTTTTGTCCACGCTAGTCATTCGTCTTGCATGGGTGAACTCCGGTGTTTTTTGCTTTTTTTTAAAATGCAGGAGTGACCGTAGCGTCTTGAACTTTGTTATGCGGGACTGATCCTCGCGTTTTGAGGTTGAAACACGGAGCTAGCCATCGCGTTCTGTGTTTAAAACGCGGGCGCGACCTTCGCGTTTTGTGTTGAAACGCGGGGGTGGTCTTTTGCGTTTTATGAGTAAAATGCGGGGATGAACCCCACATTTCCAACTAAGTCTTTTAGACTTTTCTTTAAGGTGCCAAAAGTATAGTGTTAACTTGGCATGCCTTTCATACTTGTTGTTTGAACAAGCTTTTGGGGACTTATCACTCTATTACAAAGAGTTAATAAATTGGTTTTATCGTCAGAGGTGGAATTTTTAACTTGATGATGCTTTTTGAGGACTTATCGCCCTATTGAAGAGAGTCGATAAGTTGATTTTACCAGAGGTGTGGAGTTAACTTGATAAAATTGGGTACTTATGGTTTGAACAAGATTTTGAGGACCTATCGCTCTATTGATGAGAGTCGATAAGTTTAGGTTTTGTCGGGGGATAAAATATGAAACCTGTGATTTGAACAAGGTTTAAGGCCTGTGATGTGAACAAGGCTTACATGGTTTGTGGTGTGAACAAGGCTTTGGGCTTGTAGTTTGAACAAGGCTTCGGGCTTGTGATTTGAACAAGGCTTTGGGCTTGTAGTTTGAACAAGGCTTTGGGACTTATCATCCAATTGAGGAGGATTAATAAGTTGACTGTCAGAGGTGTGAGGTTAACATGACAAGATTGTGTTGCGATGTGAGCAACTTTGTGAACTTATCATCCTATTAAGGAGGATTGATAAGTTGGTTATCAAACTCTGCTGAGGATGTGTACAGACTTTGATAGGATTGTGTTGTAATTTGAACAACTTTGTGAATCTATCATTCTATTGGAAAGGAATGATGAGTTGATTGACGGGATTTAGTTGTGTTTTGAACAATTTTGAGGAACTTATCTGCTGGGGAGGATTGATAAGTTGATTATATCATCAGAGGTATAGTGTTGACTTGATGAAGATACGTTGCGATCGCAGCAACTTTGAGGACCTATCATCCTGTTGAGGAGGATTGATAAGTTGATTGCGATTTAAGCAAATTTGAGGACTTATCATCCTATTGATGAGGATTGATAAGTTGATTTAGTTGTGATTTGAACAACTTTGAGGACTTATCGCTCTTATTGAAGAGTGTCGATAAGTTGATGTTAGAGGAGTTCGCCTCGCACGTGACGTTGTGCTACGATGTTGAATACGTAGACTTTGTCGCCTTTACGGACAAGAGACTAACCGGCAGCGTGTTGGCGTTGACTTTAGGGTTATTGGCCAACCCCGACCATCAACGGACTTGATGAGCCTTTACCGACACCGCTTGAATCGGGCTAGCATACAGATTATCTAAATCCGTTCTGCATGTGACGTTGTGCTAAAAGAATAAAACTCTTTTAGGCTTAATGCTATGATGTTGAATACGTAGGCTTCGTCTTTCTCACGGGAATAGACTACCCGACTGCATGTATTAGATGCAGGCTTATCTCTGCTTAGGTTTCGGGATACAATTCCCCAGATTTGAATTCTGGTGTCTTCTTCGATCGGTAAAAGACTAAACCGGCAACGTGTGTTAGGCATTGACTTACCCCTACTTAGAATTCGGGATAAAATTCCCCACACGTGTGAGGCGTGGATTGTGGTGTTATTAATAACAACCTTGAGGACTTATCGCTCTATTGAAGAGATTCGATAAGTTGACTGTCAGAGGTGTTAGGTTAACATGACAAGGATACATTGCGATCGGAGCAACTTTGAGGACTTATCGCACTATTGAAGAGAGTCGATAAGTTGATTGTCAGAAGAGGTCGCCTTGCTAATAACAAGACGAGCTAATCTTAACTTTGTGGGGATTGCGTTGCGATGTGAGCAACTTTGTGGGCTTATCATCCTATTGGAGAGGATTGGTAAGTTGATTGTCAGAGGTGTGAGGTTAACATGACAAGGATACGTTGCGAGTAGAGCAAATTTGTGGACTTATCATCCTATTGGAGAGGATTGATAAGTTGGTTGTCAGAGGTGCACTGTTAACCTGACGGGATTGTGTTATGATTTGAGCAACTTTGTAGACTTATCATCCTATTGGAGAGGATTGATAAGTTGATTTTGGTGGTGCTGCTGCACGTTGAAGTGCTTACATTGTCAAAAGTGTTTTGTTAACTTGACAATATTTAAAATTTATTATTCTACTCGAAAAATAACAGATAATCAACCCCCAGTCTGTAATTATTTTAGGTTGATACTAATCGAGTCTTCGGCCTCGCGATTTAGAGCCGGGTCATCAATAGCTAGGTCTTCGGAGTCAGTCTCCTCTTCTTCAGCTTCAATCCTAGCAATAATTGCTTCAGCCTGTTCGCCCTGGGAGACTAGTTGTTTCAAAAAATGATATTTTACAGCCCCCATTCGAGCTAGGAGATTGGTTTATAAATTGTGCCGACAGGTGTCAATCAGAGCAGATTGTGTCATACCTGTCGAGCATCGAAGAGCCATGCTTCGGAACCGTTCGACGAAGACTTTGATAGGCTCTCCCTCCTTTTGCTTAATTGCAAGGAGAGAAGTGATAGTGATCTCCGTGTCATCTTCAAAGAATCGTGACAGGAAGAGTCTCTCTAAATCTGCCCATTTCTAGTTACATCCTGCAGGCAGTTTCATGAACCATTCAAAGGCAACCCCCTTGAGGGTGCCAATGAACAAACGAGCTACTATGGCATCGTTTACCATCACATTTCCGGTCTGTGACCTAAAATGGTAGATGTGTTGGTTCGGTGATCTCGTGCCGTCGAAAGCTTGTAGCGTCGGGATTTTGAATTTTGGAGGATAAGGAACCGTATCCCATTATGCAGGATACGGTCTGACAACCCCCTGATCTTGAAGCTCGCACCTATTAGCCATGACATTGAGGCGGGCTTCCAGTTCTCGCATTTTTGCCGATTGAGGACTTTGCTCGTTTTCGGCCTCTCGCCCTTCTTCAAATAAAGACTCTATGTGATGAGCTGCTTGATCAGAAGCTTCATTTACTTTTTCTTTTCATTTTGAGGATCGACCCCTCCTTCGTGATGATTCCGGCTGAGGTGTTGGGCCGAACATGTGAACTTGAGCCCTATCTGCAACAAGTTGGTTTTTCGTATCTCGAAGTTGATCGATGGACTCTTGTTGTGATCGCAGGGCTTCTTGCATCATAGCCTGATGCTCTTCGAGCCTCTTCTTGAAATCTTCAGCATTTTCCGTCGTGTAGACAGCGCTCACATGCTCCACGAAAGAACTAGAGGATTGAGATTCTGCGATGGCTGAATGCTCATCATCAGACTCAATTCCGTCGTGTAGAAAGCGCTCACATGCTCCACGAAAGAACTAGAGGATTTAGCCAACTTTTGATAGTTGACGGGGGATATGACCCCTGTTCGAGTCCGAGTATGTCGGTAAACTCCTTCGGAGTCATTCAAAGCCTCTTTCAAGCCGGGGGACCGATTTGTCTCTGGCTCATTGGAGCTAGAGATTGACGGTCTGCCTACTCCGATCATGTTAGAAGTGACTCCAAGGTATTCGACCTCTGAAGTCTCCTTCCTGTGAAAATGCCGTCGTTCGATGGACCAAATGACATTTGTCAATCGTTCAAACACCGACGGCTTGGCCGCATGTGAGCAGCGTCGATATGCCGATGATTTGGCACTTGGAACGCGAAGATAGCGTTTGAACACTTGAACGCGAGGTTCAGACCCGCATTTTAGATTGGGAACGCTAGGTTCGCGTTTGAATGCTTGGACGCGGGGTTGAGACCCGCGTTTCAGGATAGGGGCTTGAGGGTCGCTTGCAACCCCCTGCCGAACGCGAGGTTCGCGTTTGAGCAATTGAACACGGGGTTGAGATCCGCATTTTATAGTGGGGACGCAAGGATCGCGTGCAACCCCCTGCTGAACGCGAGGTTCGTGTTTGAGCAATTGAATGCGGGGTTGGGACCCGCGTTTCGACAGTGAAACGAGCCATTGAGGGTTGCGTTCAGCTTGACTTTTGCGAGGCTCGTGTTCAGGCACATAAACGCGAGGCTTGCGTTCTGTAAAAGAAACGCGAAGCTCGGGATCGCGTTTTGGCTCACAAACGTGAAGTTCGCTTTGGTTGGTCGATTAGCCATCTCAGGGCTGTGTTCTTCGGCGAGCAGCGCTCCTTTTCTCCTGATTTGAGGCTTTTGCAGCGACATCACCATCTTTACTGATCAGATTAGCCACGACAACCGAAGGGACTTTGGTCTCCTTAGAGGCTTTGTGGATCTTGCGCATAGCCTTGGGGCTA
Organism: Asparagus setaceus; assembly: GCA_012295165.1. NCBI lineage: Eukaryota > Viridiplantae > Streptophyta > Magnoliopsida > Asparagales > Asparagaceae > Asparagus > Asparagus setaceus. The sequence continues at coordinate 16,530,286 of CM022705.1, forward strand.
AGGGATCCGGAGGAGAGTGCCTCCTCAAACTTGGCTTGATCGAACTCTACGGTCAGAGTTTCAACAGTCGTCCCAATGAGCTTGACGTCGAATTGTGCCACCACCTCTTCATCGGTGAAAGAGATCTTCCCCAGCGGAGTCGCCATCTTTTGTTCGCGAGGAAAAATTTGAGAAAATGTAAAATTGATCTATTCTATTTGAAGAATAATGAATACAATCTCTCGAATGCAATCTCTCTCTCTAACTGACTTAGATAAAAAGAAATTACAAATTCCTCGATCGGTTGCCCGATTTACAAAAGAAGAAAAGGTCAACGGAGATCTTTCCTTTTGTTTAAAAATGGGTTCTTCACGGTGGCGATAGGAGCTTAAATCTTGTATCCCGTTGACGATCCGACCGTCTTGACTCGTGGGGACGAGGTTGAAAAATAACTCGCAGGAGCAAGTTTAGAACTCTGGCCTAGTTAAGAACTCTTTGATAGAGTTAATTTTAGAAAAGGATTAGTAATCCTTTTAGCCAAGAATGGCGGAGAAGAACTTTCCGTGCAAGTTTGAAAACTGTAATCGAGTTGAACTCTCTAGGAGAGTTGATGCCAGCAAAGGAGGTTTGATCCTTTCTTTAAAAGAAAAGACGTAGATCTTTGGTAAAACCTCAATATCTCCAAATCTAACCGGTAAAAATCAATCTTCACCGTTTAGCATTAGGAACAACGAGTGTTGAGGCTGTCCTCCAAGTTTCACTCTGATCAGACCATGGATGAAGGTCCGATCGTCACGCCGATCACAGCTACGCAGAAGAAACCGTTCTCTGCACAATTGGCTTCGGTAAAACATCGATATCTCCAAATCCAACCGGTAGAAATCAATCTCCACCGTTCAGAATTAGGAACGATGAGTGTTGAGGCTTCCCTCCAAGTTTTACGCCGATCAGACTACGGATGAAGGTCAGATCATCACGTCGATCACAGCTGCGCAGAAGAAACCGTCCTCTCCTTTTTTTTTTAGTCCTCCGGCCAAACCCTTTCAACCAGCCCCCATTTGGCTGTGAAAACCCCCTATTTATAGGGATTAAAGGGGTGTAACTGTCCCCTTAAGTTGCTCCATAATGGGGGTTTAGTGGGGTGTAACCCTCCCCCCCTTAAATCTCTCAAACGGTTTAGGAACCGTTCAACTCATATTTGAATGAGTCAAAACGCGAAGTTCGCGTTCTGGAGCAAGCCTCGCGTCTGCATTTTAGTGTAGGAATGCGGGAAGGACCACCGCGTCTACGTTTTAACTAGGACGCGGGGCTGGAGGCCCGCATTTTGAGCTTCGAACGCGGACCATGTGCTCCGCGTTTTAGGCTTCGAACGCGGGCCATGTGCTCCGCGTTTTGGGCTTCGAACGCGGGCCACGTGCTCCGCATTTTGAATTGAAACGCGGGGATGAGTCCCGCGTTTTGAATTAAAACGCGGGGGGTGAGCCTCGCGTTTTGCTTTGAAGAGATCAATACTTGTGATCTCTTTTCACAAGGATTGTCAACTTGTAATCCTTGTACTCTGGAGATATTAGTTTCTGATTCTCCTTTGTTGTCGTGAAAATCGTCAGCTTGTAACCTTCATTGATAGTGTTTCGCGGATATTGGCTGTCTTCAGTAATAATAAATTTTTTTTACAGCCTACACCAATATACTCTTACCGAAACATGCTTTACTATAGAGTTTTATTTGACTAATTCATTGCCAATCATTTTTGCACTTACATTGCAAAGCTCACTATTTAAGCCCATCAATATGTCTTCACACAATTGTTGTGGGACTATTAGCCCAAATGGTATATGACACAAACTTGTGTCGTAACTCTTAACACTTTTATAAATATGTAACAATTGATATTGCCTTTTTCAATTTTATTTTATTTTGTATCTAATGACACAAGTATGTGTCATGGCTGAAACATCTTTTATTTGTTTCATTGTTGTTTAATCATTTACAATTAAAATGACACTTCTATACGTGCTGTAAAATTAGTGTAACACATGCAACTTTTATTATAATGATGCATAGGTACACCTCTATGTTGTTCATAAAAACTCTTGTTGGGGTGATATAATAAAGCTTTTTGCCCATAATTAGTTAAGCTGCTAATAAAGTCTTATTCTTTCATGTGTGCATAATTTCCTTTAGGTAGAAAATCTATTTTAAAATTTCTGAAATTATGCAGTAAAGAATATAAATATCACCCTACAGAGAGTGGATGTGGAGACAACAAATAAGAATTTAAAGGAACTAACACAGCTACTCACCGTGGGTGATCTGAAAGGTTGGAAGGTTTCAGTATGGCTCCCACGGTCTTAGGTTCAATTTCCAGCTAAATTATAAATTAAAAAAAAAAGACCTAACGTAGTAAGAATGCAATTATGCAAAGGAAAAAGTTTTTTCTTTTTCTTTTTTCCCCTTCCTCTTTCTTTCTTTTTTTTTTTTTTCCTTTTTTCTTTTTCCTTTTCTAACTTAACAGATAGGTGGAATACTCTACACTTAATATGATCCAAATCTTCATGGAACATTGGAGCCATATTCATACTCTCTCTCATATTAACTTTGCTTCAACAATAGTTTAATTGTCAAAAGAATTTTCAAAAGTATTCCTTGACATGAGTTTCAAGACTTTAACGAGTCTTCCACCGTCATTCTCTAGTTATCATAATCAACTTCTCACTCATTATCAAAGAAAATAATGATTATTGACTATTATTCAAGGTTTAAAAATGTTAGCATATGATTTGTCCTTATGGTTATGGATATACGGAGTGTGGGTGCTTTGGGAGGATTCAAATCATAGTACATGAAATAAGTCAATTCAATCACCAGATCTATATTTGTTGATTACTTTTTCTTTTTTTCTTTTTTTCATGCTTCAGCATCAAAAGAACTTGGTGCTTCAAACTCCAGTTATTAGCAAAAAACCGGCTTATATCATTGTGAGTGTTGGCTTATACTTCAAACTTGAAGGTATAAAAGTCAGCATTAAGTTCCTCATAACGAGTATCACATAGACGAGGTTTATGAAACCTTATGATCTTGTCTAACAGGAAGATTAAAGAAACAAAGAAAAGAATCATGTATTTTACAAGTCCGATTTACTAAAAATAAGGGTTGGTTGCAGATATACCTATGTTCTTTGCTAGAATATAAAAATATAACCCTCAAGCATTTCCATAACTTCATAATTGTGGTGTAATGGTTAGGGACTTTAACATATGGTATCAGAGCAATCCAGGTTCACATCCCATTGACCACGAAGTAAAGTGGATTTTCTAAAAATTGACACCGCTATGTGAGTCCAGGTTTCGATCCATAAAAAGGACGCTCAACCTGTAAGGGGAAATATAGCCCTCAAGCATCACCATAGGAGTTGTGGTGTAATAGTTAGGGACTTTAACATACTTTGAGGTATAACCACTTATATCTGCTAAACTATTTACTAACACTTGCAGCTTCTAAGGTTCAGACTACATCTTTTGCCCACAATTTTAAGGGCAGACTAATGTGTATACGCGTTTAACCAAAAAAAATGGCAAGTCTTAGTAACAGGGGTGACTAGCATCATTTGTCAAAAGTGGAGGCTCTACTTAAATGCAATACAGAGCATTTGCATGTGAAACTTTGACTTTGATCAGGATAGTCAAGGGAGGTTCTAAACCCAATGAAAAATTATAAGCTATCAATGTCACAATGATTCAATCAAGTGTAATATATTAATTAATGAAATGGCATGTTGCTTTGTTTATGCTTCAACCGAAACTACTCAGAAACAAAAGAAAGACCTAGCCTCCTTGACTTACTAAACGAGCAATGGCAATTGGCTAGCAAATGACATCAGATGAATGTGGCAATCATTCCATCATTTTACTAACAAGTCAAAAGAAACTCAGTGAGAACTTTGAGAATGATGGTGGGTAAAAAGCATTCCATGATAGGGGAAGGCTGTGGATAAGAATCTCACTGTGAACAAAATATCAGTATCAAAAGGGGGGAAAATAGTCAAAAAGTCGACACTGAAATAATTAGAACTAAAAGGAATTTTTATACGAAACCACCACAAAATATATTGGTTTTATTCGAGAACCACCATGAAATTTTCAGTTCATAAAACCCCACGAAAATATGTACTTCTAACAAAATGCCAGCAAGTCATAATTTTCATTCATATTTTATTAAACAATATGTTATATCTCTAAAATACCCGCACAATGGGACTCACGAATCTTTTATCATATTTTCTCATCCCGAACAAAATACATAACTTCTATACAAAAACTTAGTTAACTCTCTCAAAATTTTTTAATTCACTCCTAACAAACTCCTCAAAATTTCAGTCATAATGAGCACTATGTCTTTTACACTCTTATTTAACAGAATATGGATCGAAATTGTGATTTGGTGGCACTTTATTAATGGTGCATATTTTCATGGTAATTCTATGAAAACTGAAAATTTTATGATGGTTTTCTAAAACCATTATATTTTGTGATGGTTTCATATAAAAACCCTTTTTCATATGTACTTTTGTTTTCTCACCCAAAAGCAACTAGGTCCAGCGAGAAATATGTGAATTGTTTCTGATAATTGGACATTGATAATGATATATTATATTATATTCTTTTTCCATGCCCAAGAATTATCCTCTATCAATTTTAGTCATAACTATGTGATAGGTTTTTTGATGGGAGAATATGACTCATATGCCCAACCACTTGGAATAAGATTGAAGTACGATTGAGGCAATAAATAATCAGCCGGACTTAGTCTTATATCTCCCAACAATTTAAAGTCCAAGTACCTTACTCATGTTCAAACTTGGAATCATGAACTGAACTTATTAAAGAACTTCACTAAATTCTCAGCGTACAGATCATTGGCCTCTTATGGACCGAGTCAGCGTACATCAAACTCAAATTAGAGAAGACACTTCCAAAAGATGTAAAATTAACTATACTAATTTGCTGAACCAGTCTTCATATGAATTGTTTAGACCGACGATATAGGAGACTCTTTTAAGTCTTGATGCATCTAAAGCATATTGGCCATCCTCTACAATGTACAATACAAGGTTGTTTTTATGATTTATCCTTTTATTTAAATAATTTTAGTTGAACTTGGATTGATAATTGAATTTAATTGAAAGAAACAATTTCAATTGGAACTGAATTCCAATTGGAGGAGGATGAAAATTTGATAATCCAAGTTAAGGAAGGAATTCTACATTAATTCAAGACAAATGAAAACTCTTTAGATTCCCCTTCAAAGTTTCATTGTAAATTGAGCCATCTAAGAAAAGATACTTGCATATTGTAACAATTGTAGAGAAGAAACAAAAGAGAGAACTCTAGGGTTCGTGAGGACCTTTGTCGAGATTGGGAGAGGGGTTTATTGTGGGTTCCTTCAAGAACACAACAAAGGCCATAATCTCTAGAACAAAGAATACTCAAATCCTTCCCTATTGACGTTGACGATTGCTGAACCATGTAAGATGTTTCATCTTTGCATATATTTATCTTTTCTACGACATTGTCGTGGTTAATTTTCCCTTTGTTCAAATATTGCTTTTCTCAGTGTTTCCTGGTGCCGAGGTGATCATCGATTGCCTCACATAAAAAGCTGAGAGATCCATGCACGCTTCCGCAACGGTTCTAACAATTGGCAATCAGAACTGATTGTGTCAATAATTAATATCAGAGCTAATTTTGTCCAGCAGTTGTTCCACTGTGATCTGGAGGAACAAATTGGTCTCATGCAAACCTAAAAAATTTTAACTGACACTAGTAAACAAGGGAAATTACAAGAAACCCCCTTCATTGATAACATGTCTTTCGTCAGATGTACGCATGCAGAACTCTAGATTGATAATAAAAGAGATTAGATGTCCAAACTAAATTTTTAGTCAATTTTCTTTCTTCACTTCCCACAAACTATGAAATTTTAAGTGCACACGTCTTTGGCATAATTGTTATCATTCCCTTGGCCTCTACTGGACTAAGTCAGCGTACATCGAAATCAAATATTTAAACTCACAGGAAACTCACAAGAAACTAAGCTCCGTTGAAAACTAATTGTGTCATGTTTTGGATGTTTGTCATTATAATAACAAGAAAATTCAACGAAGAGAGTTGAACAGAACTACTATCTTTAAAAAGAGAACTCTGCTGATATATAAGCAGAGCCCCTTTTCTAAAAAGTTAACAGCTTTCCTCTCAAAAAATAAGTTTCAGTGTTTGCTAAGCTCTTCATCCCTATGAGTGGAGGAAGGAAGGCCTAAAATTCTTTGGTTTCTCATCTTCTATAATCAAAGGTATCCACTCTTCAATCTCTTCCTTCTTTTGATCTTCTAGAAAACTTGAGAAATTCTTTTACTGAAATAAATAGATGAATTTTGCTGTTGTTCCTATGTTGATTCAAATTGCTAACATCCCCAACTAATGTTTTATAATTTTTATTCTTTGATATAAATTCCAAGAATGGGATTATATGAATAGGAATTAAGATAAATTAGAGTGAAAATGGACAATTGCTAATAACTTGCAAGTGAAGTTATGATGCCAATGGCTTGTATTCTTAGACCACTTCTATAGATAGGAAACCACTTGGAAAGAAAGTTCTAAATGTCAATATATGTAAATCTAAACACAATGATCAACTAGTTTGTATTTGCCAATAAAATACTTAAAACTATGTAGGAAGAGAGATGCATATCTGATATCTTTACATAGAGGTATAACAATGCAACATTTTTGAGACCATAACATAAAAAAATTTCTATGCCGGTAATTATGCACAATTTCTAATCAAATTCATCACTGCAAAATTAGAAGCGATGGCACATATAATGCTATCAAAACTTATCTGCACATCTCAGATCCTAGTATTGTCAAGATTGTATGATGTAAGTTTTTCAGGGTACTCTCAGATACTAATACTGAGTTGATTTCAGGTGATACTGATTCAGAACCAAGAAGCAAAAATGGGCTCAAACGAAAACTGTGAACACAACGGCGAGATTCAAGAAACAGTCAGTTTCAACAAACAAAGAAAGGCTCCTACTGAAACTAGAATTGAATTTCAAGAAATTGAACTGAACGGGACCAATACCGATAGAACCCTCAACGATTCAATCCCAGTATACATCCCATCCATCGAAAATGGCCTCATGCCTAATAACAATCATCGAAAGAAACGCTTCTTCGATTTCCTAAGAGCTCGACCAACAACAAATCCCTCGGAGCAACGAAGATTTCGAGTTCCTTTCATCAGAAAAGTCAACTGGAGCTCTCTCATCAAATACTTCAAGAAATGGATAAAGGACCCAGCCAATGTCGCTCTCTTCATCTGGGTAGTTCTCTGTGCTATTGGCATAGTTTGGGTCGGTCTCTTCATGATCGGAGCATTAAACGAAGTAATGCCCAATAAAGACCAACGAGACAAATGGGAGGAAGTCATCAACCAAGTCCTCAATGCTCTCTTCAACATTATGTGCATTTATCAACATCCCTTGATCTTTCATCATTTAGTACTAGTTCTCCGTTGGAGACCTAACGATCAAGTAGCTGCAAGAAAGGTTTATTCGAAAAATGGCCTTCGAAGACCTAACGAGCGGGCCCACATTCTGTTTGTTGTGTTGTTACTGCACCTCACGTGCATAGCTCAATATGTATATTGTGCGCTTTTTTGGGGATGGTCGAGATTTAATCGCCCAGAATGGCCTCAATATGTCTGTATTGCGATCGGAGCCCTGGCTCCAATTCTAGCCGCCTGGTACACTTACTACGGTCCTCTGGCAAAGGAAATTACCGAAACTACAACTGACGAGGAGTCTCAGACTCAGGTACAAGAGGTGGAAAAAGAGGTGGAAATGAGCGATAAAAAGATTATGATCACAACGCCGAAATGGATTGGGGGCTTATTTGATTGCTGGGATGATATCACCGGAGCTTTGCTGTCCTGTTTCTGTACCTGTTGTGTTTTTGGATGGAACATGGAAAGGCTAGGGTTTGGTAATATGTATGTGCATATAATCAGTTTCGTGGCTCTTTGCATGTCGCCATTTTGGATATTTGCGATATCAGCGAACAGTGTGGATGATGATACTGCCAGGCTCATTATTGCCATTGTAGGAGCTGTTTGCTCTTTTCTCGGGTTGTTATATGGAGGATATTGGAGGGCTGAGATGCGAAAAAAGTTCAAGTTACCAGGGAATCCATTCTGCTGTGGTTATCCGTTTATAGCGGATTTGGCAAATTGGCTGTTTTGCTGGTCTTGTTCTTTAGCTCAAGAGGTCAGGACTGCGAATTTCTACGATATAGAAAGTGATGGATTTTACAGGAAAGTTACTAATGAGGAAGGGAAATCGGTACTGGTTCCTTTGCCCAGGGAAGGAAAGTTGATGAAAGATGATTCTTATGAGGGGAGCCCGAGAGAATTGTCAGGGGTTGCTCACGCTCTATGGAAGGTTCATGCAATGACACCACCATTACCGCCGGTTATGCAGACAGAAGATGATGGTGAGCTTGCAGCCGATGCGAGGCCATAAGAAAGATCACCTTCTTTCTTTAGGCTGACAGTTTTTGATAAAAGATGGATAGATCTTCAGCATATTTTTCACCATTTGTGGAGTTTTCCTATTATTTCAATAGATGATTGTATTTGATTGATGTAAATAGATTGCATTTATATTTAATGCGTACAGAAAACCTTTGATCCAATGAACAATCACTTTTCACAGGGATAAATCAGTTTGATCACAAGAAATCTGTTCATTGATTTTTTGTTAAATCGGCTATAGAAATTCGTGACCAGTAAGATTCGAACCTTGGTTTCTTTAATACCATCTTAAAGACTGCTGCTACACAAATCTCCGAAGTTGTGGTGAGGGTTGAGGGTTATGGTTTTATGTTCTAACATCCATATTGAATTGTTTCGGCAGGATTAGATACCATGCTTAAAATCCAACTAAGTGAGGCGGATACATAATTGTATAAGCCCTAGCTATTATCAGTCATCACTAAACTGTTCAAGATCTTCTAAGTTATAACCAGTACCATAAGCTTGGATTTCTGAAACCTTATGATTGTTACTCTAACAAGAATACTAAAGAAACAAACAAAGACCCAATATACTTTACATGTCATATTAAAGAGGGGCGACTAGTATCACATGTCAAAAGAATTGGCTCTAATCACTAGTGAATACAGAGCATATGCCTGTGAAAATTCAAGACTTGATCAGGATGCAATTAGTCAAATGGATGTCATAAAAATATAAGTCAATACAAGTATGAATCTACATCAAGAAATATAAGCTATCGATGTCACAGTGATGGCATCAAGCATAATATTTATATTAATGAAATGGCATGTCGCTTTGTTTATGCTTCTACTGAAATTTTTCCAAATTGAAAGTACACCCACTCTCTTTCACCTGCTAAAGGAGCAACTGTAATTGGGTATCAAATGACATAAGTTGCATGTGGGGATTATTCCATAGTTTTATTAACAAGTCAAGAGAATCTCAGGAAGAATTTTTCTCAAGACTAATAGTTTATAAAAGAAAAACCTCACGTTGCATTAATACAGGTATAAAACAGAACAGATTCAAGTCTTACGAAATAATAGAAATTAAAAAAACAAATATTTTCTGCAGTAAGTTATCAAAAAAACCGGCCTGAAAAAATTATCAATATCCGAAGAAATAAGAATAGTAATATAATCCCTCTGATTTAGTCTTATATCCCTACATTTTCAAATCCAAGTGTCTTCCCATATTCAAACTTTGAATCATGAACTTTTCAAGGGTTTCCTTAACTATATTTTCAACACTCCCTTGGCCTCTTATGGGCCAAGTCAGTGTACATCAAACTCAAAGTAGAGAAGTCTCTCCAAAAAGAGGTACTACTATGTGCACTGCAGGCTACCACTAAATTAATTTGTTGAACCAGTCTTGATGATGATTTGCTTAGAGCCCAAATATAGGTGACTCTTTGATCTTAACGCATCTAAACTTACATTGGATATCCTCTACAATGCATATGAGAACAAATAAAGGCTATTAGACCACCATTCATGCATAAAGGGCAAATCTTGGTACAATATAAGGTTGTTCCACTGTGATCTGAAGTAACAAATTAAAACTCCTACAAGCCTAAAATATTAAACTTGACACATTGTAAACAAGGGAAATTATAAGAAACCCCCTTCATGTATATCCTGTTTTTCAGAAAACTCCCTCATCTATATATGTTCATTAATGAGATTATTTGTTTTGTAAACTGATTCTAGTTCTTTAGATGCCTGAATGCAGAATTCTAGGTTAATGATAAAAGATTAGATACCTTATCTAAAACTATTTTTTACTCAATTTTTTCTTTTTAGTTCCCAAAATCTATAAAACTTTAAAGTGTGTATGTCTTTTACGAAATTGTCAACATTCCCTTGGCCTCTTCTGGACCAAGTCAGTGTACATCGGCCTCAAACACTTAAAACTCACAAGAAACTAAGCTCTATTGAAAACTATTTGTGTCAAGGTTTGAAGGTAAAGACAATAATAATAAGATAATTCAATGAAGAGGGTTGAATACAACTATTATCTTAAAAAAGAGAAGTTTATGATATTTGTTCCTGTCACAAAAGTATCTCTGCTGATATATAAGCAGACCACCTTTTGTCCAAAGTTAACAGCTTTGCTCTCAAAAAAAATAAGCTAAAGCCCTTGCTAAGCTGTTCATCCCTTTGACAGGAAGAAGGAAGGCCTAAAATTCTTTGGTCTCTGGTCTTCTACAACCAAAGGTAACCACTCTTCAATATGGTCTTTATTTTGATTTTAGAAGCTATGTTGTGTTCCTCTTGGTGTGCTTTAATCAATTTATATTGAAAAGAAAAAAATGTATGTTTATGTTTTCTTTGCATAGTAAGTATCAAAAGCCTCATATACTCCTATGTTGTGATCAAGCTGGTGGCTGATTCTGTGTCTGTCTTATAGATGACATTGAGATGAGGAAAGTTAAAGAGTTCTTATACTGAAGGGTTAATTGCAAATAGACCTTCTGTAGTATCACCAATTGCAAGTAGACCCCACGTTGTTCTATTTGTGCGAATAGACCCCCGGATTAAATTTCTTTTCACTCTTAAAATCGTTAATAAGGTTTTGAGGAGGCGGATGGACCCTCTGTAGTATCACCCAATTGCGGATAGACCCCATGTAGTTCTATTTGTCGAAATACACCCCCTGATTGAATTTCTTTTGGCTCTAAATATCGTTAAAAAGGTTTTGAAGAGGCGGATAGACCCTCTATATTTCTATTGGTGAGGATAGATAAAATCGTTAAAAAGGTTTTGAGGAGGCGGATAGACCCTCTCTAGTTCTATTGGAGAGCATAGACCCCTAATTGTAAAATTTTTTGACTTTTAATTAAAGAGTCCAAAAAGATCACTAAGGATGTGTATTCGCACTTGGGCCAATACTACAGGGGGTCTACTCGCACAAATAGAACTACATGGGGTCTATTCGCAGTTGAGTGATACTATAGGGGGTCATTTGCAATTAACCCTATATTGAAAATAAATTGATTGTTTTCCTAAGTTGATTGCAAACTGCTAATGTCCGTAATGTTTTCTTTAAACCTTCTTCTTTGATATAAATTCTAAGGATGGGATTATATTTATAAAAATTAAGACATCTTAGTGGGAAAATGGACAATTGCTAGCTTGCGAGGGAAATTATGATGTCAATGAGTTTTGTTCTTAGACCAGTTTCACATAATTGAAAACACTTTGTTCAGTTAAATATAAAGGAAGTAACTTGAAAATAAGTTCAATTTGTATGTAAAAGCTAATAATAATGATCATCTACAAAATTGTTAAACTATGCAGGAACAGATATGCATACCTTGATATAGAAGAATAATACAAAAGTAGCAACAATAAACAAAATAGATGATTCTCCCAAAAAAAAGAAATTGATGGGAGAATACATTATTAGAGAAATAGTGGATAAATAATAGGAATAGCTAGTATATACTTGCAACAAGTTTTAGACCATCCAACATAAAAATCTAGGGTTAATTGCGTATAGACCCCCTATAGTATTGTTGTTTTGAACTTACTACACTCAAGGTTTATTGTTGCACAAAGACCCCTGAGTGAAATTTTTTTTTTTTTGACTCTTTTACCCTCAGAGAAAAGTGTTTTTCACAAATAGATCCCCCCCCCCAAGCCCACCCAAGGGTAAAAGAGTCACAAAAGTCTCACTCAGGGAGTCTATCTGCGACAACAAACTAGAGGGAAAGTAAGCTCAAAACGAAGACTACAGGGGGTCTATTCTATCCTTAATTAGTCCAAAAATCTACAGCCAATAAGTCAGTAACTATGATCAATTTCCAATCAAAGTTACCATTGCAAAAGCTAGAGTTGATGACGCATGATAGTGTTACTATTGAAACTTATCCACACCTCAAATCCAAGTATTGAGTAGTTTTTATGATGCATTAATTTTTTTCAGGGTACTCTCAGACACTAATATTGAGTTCATTCAGGTGAAACTGTTTTAGAACAAACAAGCAAAAATGGCTTCAAATGAAAACGGTGAACACAACGGCGAGATTCAAGAAACAGTCAGTTTCAACAAACAAAGAACAGCTCCTACTGAAACTAGAATTGAATTTCAAGAAATTGAACTGAACGGATCCAGTACCAATAAAACGCTCAACGACTCAATCCCAGTATACATACCTTCCATCGAAAATGGCCTCATGCCTAATAACAATCATCGAAAGAAACGCTTCTTCGATTTCCTAAGAGCTCGACCAACAACAAATCCCTCAGAGCAACGAAGATTTCGAGTTCCTTTCATCAGAAAAATCAACTGGAGCTCTCTCATCAAATACTTCAAGAAATGGATAAAGGACCCAGCCAATGTCGCTCTCTTCATCTGGGTAGTTCTCTGTGCTATTGGCATAGTTTGGGTCGGTCTCTTCATGATCGGAGCATTAAACGAAGTAATGCCCGATAAAGACCAACGAGACAAATGGGAGGAAGTCATCAACCAAGTCCTCAATGCTCTCTTCAACATTATGTGCATTTATCAACATCCCTTGATCTTTCACCATTTACTACTAGTTCTCCGTTGGAGACCTATCGATCAAGTAGCTGCAAGAAAGGCTTATTCGAAAAATGGCCTTCGAAGACCTAATGAGCGGGCCCACATTCTGTTTGTTGTGTTGTTACTGCACCTCACGTGCATAGCTCAATATGTATATTGTGCCTTTTTTTGGGGATGGTCGAGATTTAATCGCCCAGAATGGCCTCAATATGTCTGTATTGCGATCGGAGCCCTAGCTCCGATTCTAGCCGCCTGGTACACTTACTACGGTCCTCTGGCAAAGGAAATTACCGAAACTAGAACTGACGAAGAGTCTCAGACTCAGCTACAAGAGGTGGAAAAAGAAGCGGAAATGAGCGATAAAAAGATTATGATCACAACGCCGAAATGGATTGGGGGCTTATTTGATTGCTGGGATGATATCACCGGAGCTTTCCTGTCCTGTTTCTGTACCTGTTGTGTTTTTGGATGGAACATGGAAAGGCTAGGGTTTGGTAATATGTATGTGCATATAATCAGTTTCGTGGTTCTTTGCATGTCGCCATTTTGGATATTTGCGATATCAGCGAACAATGTGGAGGATGATAATGTCAGGCTCATTATTGCCATCGTAGGAGCTGTTTGCTCTTTTCTCGGGTTGTTATATGGAGGATATTGGAGGGCTGAGATGCGAAAAAAGTTCAAGTTACCAGGGAATCCATTCTGCTGTGGTTATCCGTTGATAACGGATTTTGCAAATTGGCTGTTTTGCTGGTCTTGTTCTTTAGCTCAAGAGGTCAGGACTGCGAATTTCTACGACATAGAAAGCGATGGATTTTACAGGAAAGTTACTAACGAGGAAGGGAAATCGGTACTGGTTCCTTTGCCCAGGGAAGGAAATTTGACAAAAGATGACTCTTTTGAGGGTAGCCCTAGAGAAATGTCAGGGGTTGTTATAGCTCTATCCAAGGTTCATGCAATGGAACCACCATTACCACCAGTGATGCAGACAGAAGATGATGGTGAGCTTGCATCCAATGCGAGGGCATAAAAAAGATTCTTTATGCTGGCATTTTTGGATGAAAGATTGTGAGGTATTCACGAATTTTCCGTGATTTCTAGGGCTTTTTCTTTCTATTGTTTCAATATATGATTGAGTTTGATTGTTGTAAACAGATAACATGTGTATTTAGTGTACAGTGTATAGATAAAAAATAAAAATAAAAAAATTGATGCAGTGAGCATTAGAGTAATAGATAGCTTATTTCAAAGCATTCAATTTTTCATTCCTGAAAATTACGCATTATCTCTCGTACTTATGCTTTCTGGAGTTTGCATATGTTATGACAAATCTTCAGGATAAACTAATATCAATCACACGAAAGCACAAAAAATATCAAGAACACGAAACACACATATATACGTGATTCGGCTTGTAGCCTATGTCCACAAGCGAAGGAGAAGAATAGTTTTACTAAATTGTGAGGACCATGTGAAGATCTATCAAAAACTCAATCCTAAATCACACCCTAAAGAGCATTTATCTCTCTAACAATCTCTACGACTTATAGAGCCAACCAAATAGAGAGCCAAATCAAGAACCTCTTGAATTTATTGCTTCAGCCTGCGGAGCCCGTCTCATTGCTTACTGCTACTGTCGGGTGGATCAATTGCTTGCAGTCTTAATAAAGAACTATCTGTTCTTTCCCTTGATGTTGCGACCCTAGGTTGGGTAAATTCTCATCAAAGATAAGAATCTTAATCTCAATACAATAAACAAACTCTTTTGTCCTAATCTTAATACTAGGCATAGCTAATAGAATCTCTAATTGGATTGCATATCCCATTCAAGGATTATGATTTGAATCACCCATAACAGCATATATACAATTTCTTAGTAATATTCACTTTTCTAGTGCTTATAACACTCCACAATGTTCTCAATTGCTGAGGATGGTGCAAAAATCAGTAAATACTCTCTTCCAAGGACTAGCCAGTTCCATACTAGAAGGAAAATTTTTTGTGTGAGAAGATTCCAACTTCTATATTGCACATCCCTAAACTTATTCAGATTACAACAAAGCCTTTATCCCAAATTTCTGGAGTCGGCTATATGAATCCTTACTCTTCCATTTAGTTTAGTTAAGGGCTATCTCCTCTGCTAAGTTAAGCGTTATCATATCCTGAACTTAAAGATTGTATGATTTAAACTGATTGGGCCAAATAATTCCGCACCTAACCTTCTCTATCAGTGCATCCCATCAGAAGACCATGAAATATCCGAAGATTTAAACTGACTGGGCCAAACATTCCCATTTTATTGATTTTCTCTATGCAATGCATCATAAGTAGTGCTGATGACAACCAAGTTCCATAGATTCGACATCTTTCCCATAGGCTGCTTAAGATGTATCACTAGTATATTCTGCATAGTATCCTCAAGATTGTAGTCTAGTTCTCTCCAATAGACCTTCGAGTAGATAAATACAAACCAACATAATATGGAATCCTACTTATCATCCAACTAGATGTTTTGAGAGAATAGAAACAAACAACACCGTGATTATTGCATTAAAAGCCTTTATAGTAAAACCAGAAGAGTTCATATTATATCACTATTAATGTTTAAAGTTTGAATCAAACAATAACAAACATATGCAACAGATTGCTCTTATCAACCATAATGGCTTGAGAGAAAATTTCCATGAATCAGCAGAACAAGATCACATAAATATGCATCAATTTCGACGATATCTACTCACTATAGTTGAGCCATTAAGAATTTAACAATGAAATTTAGTACCTGAGACGGGCGAGAAAGCAATGGTGCCTGCTCTTGATTAAGAGATTGAGCATTGTAGCATTGAGCAATGCCAAAACTTGCAAACAATGGCATTTCAACAAACACTTGGTGCACCATTTTTGTAGAGCAATGGCTCTCTAAATAGATTGCTGCACTGTTTCTAATCGAAAAATTCTTGGGCTTTTGGAGTTGGTTTAGCTTTTGGGGATTAATCTCTGAACATGAGAAATGATGTCTTATCGTAACCATATTCAACTTTCAAACCACTTTCATTCGCCAAAAGTTACAAGCTACTATTATGGAAATGAATGCAATAACATCTTCCAAAAGAGGCATCAATATGGCCCAAAAGAGGGAATTTAGCCCAAAGACCAAGCCCAAAGGAAGCGGCCCAAATATATACTGAGATTTACATTATTGTCCTATAGTCTTGGCAAATATAAATTACAAATGAATAACAATGTTTTAAGGAAAAATTGTGTCAATGCCCCAAATGAGAGAAGTTGATGTGCCCAAGCCCCTTGTAGTTTCATCTTTGTGTATAATCCCAAAATACAAGGCAATATTGTGTTTCAGCTCTTATTCCTCTGCCAACTAAGCACAGAGAGAGGAAAAAATTATAAAACCCAAGAACACCCCCTCTCTCTCTCTCTCTCTCTCATGGAGATCACAACTATGATGAGATTTCTCCTCTCTATTGTTCGCGGGGAAAGTTGGTTTCTTGATCTTCATCGGCGAACTCATTACAGCTTTTTGCTTTTACAAATGTACTCGAAAAAAAAGTTTGCCTTTTTATAAGGCTACAACGAAAATCAAAGAAAAGAAAAAATTATAACTTTTCTCCATAAACAAACGCGGGATCCGTTTATCAAATCCTCACTTGCATGGATGTCTTTGCCTGTGCCGGGATTTATCCGTGGACCGCCGCGTGATCGTGATCCGAAGTTAGATCTACACGATAACGGGGATTATTTCACAAAGGAAAATAATAGCCCAAGCGAGTGAAATCGATCAAGCGAAGTCACAGCTCTTCTCGGGATTAAAAAAAAGGTTTTGATCCGGAGGAAATAGTGTAAATCTGATCCTCGATCTCGCGAACTTTCTGAGGGGATTATCTCACGAAGGAGGATAATAGCCCTGAGAGGTTCGCCAAGATCTTGGATCTGAGAGTCGAAGAAGATGATCGTCGAAGGCCACCCTTTTTCTCCCAAGTCTAGATCTGGAACTTGATTTCAATTTGGCAGAGCTTCGGCTTCTTTTAAAAATTCTTGATCCTTCAAATGAAACCCCTCCTCTTCTATTTATAACATTTTAGAAGTGGATGCGGTCGAAACTGGGTAAAAAGCCCAGTAAGCTCTAGGTGGCTCGGCTTTGGCCGAGACACCAATCGGCTTTGGCCGAGACACCATTTGGTGGTTCGGCCTTGGCCGAGCCGCCATTATGGCTTTTCACTTCTTTTTCGGGTCCGAAGGTTTATTCCGGGACTTGTTTTCTGATTTTCTGGTGTTCCGAAGCTTCAATCTTGGGTTTATCCCGTCGTTTGCATGCGATTCGTCGCTTCGTCGACTTGTACGCTTTGCTGGTTCGATTCATGTGTTTCGTCGACTCACTTCGCTGACTTGGATGTCTCGTCGACTCGCTTTATGCGTTGGCGTCGCTTTGTGTTATCAACGGTTCGTCATTATGTCATCGGATGGCTCGCCGATCGTTAACTCATCATCACCAGCTACATTCGGGGACTTATAAGCAATTTTCAACGCCTACAGATACCCCCTCCAAAGTGTTTCGGTCTCGCTCTTTTATAGAAGAAGCCGAAATACTTTTAGATAAGATAGGCCCTAACCTTCAGTCGATGTAACAGGACCTGAAAATGGCTTCGAATCTTGACTTCTCCAATTCTTTCAGACTATCCAGTACTTTGTAGGACTATCCAATGCTTTGTAGGATGACTGAAAGTGTCACGGTGCTGCATTTATTGTCTGACCGATGTCAAAATCTTGACCCGAAGCTGATGAATGAATTTTTTTTGCTTTAGCTCGTGCTGGTGAGTTGTCGTCGAATTGACCATCCAATTTCATGAGATTTAACCTTTAATCGGTGAGTTCTCCATTGCGATGCTTATCGTAGAACTGATCACGGCAGGAGGAATTTTCTTGAGATTCATCCTTTAATCGGTAAATTCTCTATTGCGACGCGTTGACCGGCATCGGAAATTATTTTCTTGAAATTCAACATTCAATCGGTGATTTTCTGTTGTGACGCTCATCGTAGAACTGACCACAACGGGAGCAAATTAGGGGTTGTCGAGTTGTCCTTAAGAATATTTTTATGAAAATATTCTCCAGAAACTTCTCAACAAAATAGGAAATAGTTTAGACTCATATATCTTTTTTGGAGTCTACAAAGTTTAAGCTCTTAAGGCGTTGGAGCTGGGAGAACCAGTTTATACTCGTATACTCCTGGGAGTGTCGGGGATTAATTTATCCTCATATACCCGTTTGGAGGTAGTCGAGTTATCCTTAAAATATAAAATATTTTCCAGGAACTTCTCGACAAAAATAGGAAATAATTTATACTCATATACCTTTTTGGAGTAAGTATGAGGCCGAGATAGCGCAACTTTGGCTGAAACTTCAGATGAAGGAAGAGAACTTAAGCATTCTGGAGCTGACAAGGGTCAACAAAGAGGAAGCTCAAACCGCCCTTGTTCGCGGTAAAAGTAGACTTTGTATTCATTGCTCTGTTTGAAACTCGTTTACAGCTTCTTGGGCCTACAACAAAATTCAAACAAAAGAAATGCCTTTTATTTCAAGGCGTACAATGAAAACGAAAATTACAACTTCTTCCTGAGTGAACAAATGCTCGGATCCCTGTTATATCGGGATCCTCACTTGCGTGGGTTCTTTGCCTGTGCCGGGGACTTGAATCGTCCGTGGACCACCGCAATTCGATCAGTGGAAACCGGGTTACGGAACTCTGAGGCGTAAAGGGGCTCGTTTCACGAAGGAAACGAAGCGCCTGAGGGGATCACACTCACGAAGGAGAGGATTGCCTTCGGGGATCGTACTCACGAAGGAGAGGATCGCCGGAGCGGGTGAGATCTACTAGGAGAAATCCAATGACCCGTCATGGCAGACCGAGTTCGCTTACCTCGCGATTGTTGGTGAACTCACGCTTCCGGTGCTTTCGGGCTGTCGTCGACGGCTCGTAGATCTCGCGAGAATTCTTCAGAAGATCAGAAAGTCCAGCTCAAGTCCAAGCCTCTGAAAATCCCCAAGAATTCCGCCTCCTCCCTCCTTCTCTGAAGAAGACCCCCCCTATTTATACAAATCGAAGGGGGGGTTGGTGGCTCGGCTACTTGGTAGAGCCACCATTTAGAGTCACCTCGACCAAGTTGGCCAGGTGGCTCGGCCAAAGTGGCCGAGCCACCTCGGCCACTTGGCCGAGGTTCCTCGGCCAAGTTGGCCGAGGTGGCTCGGCCAAAGTGGCCGAGCCACTTCGGCCACTTGGCCGAGGTGCGCCGCTCTCGCCGTTTCACGTCGTTTTTTCCGTCGTTTTCCGGCGTTTTCCATCTCTCGGGCTTGGATTCTGTCTGTATTTGATTCCGGTACTAATTCTTGGTTCGTTCCGGTTCAACGGTCCTAAAATCCGATCGTCTTTTCAAGTCCGGTTTAAACCGTGCTTGTGACGCTGTGGGTTCACCGTCGGGTTCGCGTCTTAACGATTCGGCGTCCGTATCATTCGATGGGTTGTCATTCGCCGACTCCCCGTCACGAGTTGGTTTCGGGGATCTTGTAAGTATTTTTCAATGCCTACAGATACCCCCTCCAAAGTTTTTCAGTCTCGTTCTTTTATAAGCGAGCCTGGAATACTTTGGACATGATGGTTCCGACCTTCGATCGTGAGGGTCGAAGTTAGCTTCAAGTCTTGATTCTTCGGATCATCCAGTTCTTTGTAGGATTTACGATAAGATCCGCGGTCTGCATTTATTGTCTGACCGCTTGTTAAAATCTTGATTTGAAGCTGGTGGGTGAGTTCTGTTTGTAACTCGTGTCGGTTGGTTGTTGTTTGACTAACCATCGGACTTTTGGCCTTCTCCGTATGTCGGCGAACTCCTCGTTGGCGACACGTTGGCTGTGTCGAATACATGGAATCTTATAACTCTCAGTCGGCTAATTCTTCCATCATCACGTGTGTTGTTGGTTTAACCACAGCGGGAGGACTGATCTTTTCATGAAGATATCCCCCGAGGATTCCTTGTTGAAGCAGGAGACCATTTGGCTTTCAACCATCGTGCTAGCCTTCAGTCGGCGAGTGCAACGCTTTGACCGTTGTTGGGATATGATTATTCACAGTGGGAGAGGTTTCTTTGGGACTGGACAGGTTGTTCCTCTCTTAGATATTAAGGGTTATCGAGTTATCCCTAAGAATATTTCTTGTGAGAATATTCTTTCGAGAACTTCTCGACGAATTGGGGAACAGTTTATACTCGTAATCCTAGTTGGAGTAGGCTTGGGTGACGCGTCGATCGGCGTCAATGCAATCCGCACGATCGAGTTATCCCTAAGAATATTTCTTGTGAGAATATTCTTCCGGGAACTTCTCGACAAATTAGGAAACAGTTTATACTCGTAATCCTAGTTGGAGTAGGCTTGGGTGACGCGTCGATCGGCGTCGATGCAATCCGCGACGATCGAAGTTATCCTAAGAATATTTCTTGTGAGAATATTCTTTCGAGAACTTCTCGACAAATTAGGAAGCGGTTTATACTCGTAATCCTAGTTGGGTAGGATTGGTGACGCGTTGATGCGTCGATGCAATCCATACGATCGAGTTATCCTAAGAATATTTCTTGTGCGAATATTCTTAGGAACTTCTCGACAAATTAGGAAGCGGTTTATACTCGTAATCCTAGTTGGGTAGGATTGGTGACGCGTTGATGCGTCAATGCAATCCGCGATCGAGTTATCCTAAGAATATTTTTGTGCGAATATTCTTACGGGGACTTCTCGACAAATTAGGAAACAGCTTTATACTGTAATCCTAGTTGAGTAGGATTGGGTGGCGTCGATCGGCGTCGATGCAATCCGCGACGATCGAAGTTATCCCTAAGAATATTTTTGTGCGAATATTCTTCCGGGACTTCTCGACAAATTAGGAAACAGCTTTATACTGTAATCCTAGTTGGAGTAGGATTGGGTGGCGTCGATCGGCGTCGATGCAATCCATACGATGGAGTTATCCTAAGAATATTTCTTGTGAGAATATTCTTTCGAGAACTTCTCGACAAATTAGGAAGCGGTTTATACCGTAATCCTAGTTGGAGTAGGATTGGGTGGCGTCGATCGGCGTCAATGCAATCCGCGATCGAGTTATCCCTAAGAATATTTTTGTGCGAATATTCTTAGGGAACTTCTCGACAAATTAGGAAACAGCTTTATACTGTAATCCTAGTTGAGTAGGATTGGGTGGCGTCGATCGGCGTCAATGCAATCCATACGATCGAGTTATCCTAAGAATATTTCTTGTCGCGAATATTCTTACGGGGACTTCGACAAATTAGGAAACAGCTTATACCGTAATCCTAGTTGAGTAGGATTGGGTGGCGTCGATCGGCGTCGATGCAATCCATACGATCGAGTTATCCCTAAGAATATTTCTTGTGAGAATATTCTTAGGGAACTTCTCGACAAATTAGGAAACAGCTTTATACCGTAATCCTAGTTGGAGTAGGCTTGGGTGGCGTCGATCGGCGTCGATGCAATCCATACGATGGAGTTATCCTAAGAATATTTCTTGTGAGAATATTCTTTGGGAACTTCTCGACAAATTAGGAAACAGCTTTATACCGTAATCCTAGTTGAGTAGGATTGGGTGGCGTCGATCGGCGTCAATGCAATCCATACGATGGAGTTATCCTAAGAATATTTCTTGTCGAATATTCTTACGGGGACTTCGACAAATTAGGAAGCGGTTTATACCGTAATCCTAGTTGGAGTAGGATTGGGTGGCGTCGATCGGCGTCGATGCAATCCGCGACGATCGAAGTTATCCCTAAGAATATTTTTGTGCGAATATTCTTTTGTGCGAATATTCTTCGGGACTTCTCGACAAATTAGGAAACAGCTTTATACCGTAATCCTAGTTGAGTAGGATTGGGTGGCGTCGATCGGCGTCGATGCAATCCGCACGATCGAAGTTATCCCTAAGAATATTTCTTGTCGAATATTCTTACGGGGACTTCTCGACAAATTAGGAAGCGGTTTATACTCGTAATCCTAGTTGGAGTAGGATTGGGTGGCGTCGATCGGCGTCGATGCAATCCATACGATGGAGTTATCCCTAAGAATATTTTTGTGCGAATATTCTTCTGGGGACTTCTCGACAAATTAGGAAACAGTTTATACTCGTAATCCTAGTTGGAGTAGGATTGGGTGACGCGTCGATCGGCGTCGATGCAATCCGCACGATCGAGTTATCCCTAAGAATATTTCTTGTGCGAATATTCTTCCGGGAACTTCTCGACAAATTAGGAAACAGTTTATACTCGTAATCCTAGTTGGAGTAGGATTGGGTGGCGTCGATCGTCGATGCAATCCATACGATCGAGTTATCCCTAAGAATATTTCTTGTGCGAATATTCTTACGGGGACTTCTCGACAAATTAGGAAGCGGTTTATACTCGTAATCCTAGTTGGAGTAGGATTGGGTGGCGTCGATCGTCGATGCAATCCATACGATCGAGTTATCCCTAAGAATATTTTTTGTGCGAATATTCTTCTGGGGACTTCTCGACAAATTAGGAAACAGTTTATACTCGTAATCCTAGTTGGAGTAGGATTGGGTGACGCGTCGATCGGCGTCGATGCAATCCGCACGATCGGAGTTATCCCTAAGAATATTTCTTGTGCGAATATTCTTCCGGGGACTTCTCGACAAATTAGGAAACAGTTTATACTCGTAATCCTAGTTGGAGTAGGATTGGGTGACGCGTCGATCGGCGTCGATGGGGGCCTTCGCGAGGTGTTATCCTGCCGAATAAATCTTCAGAATCTTTCCAAACTTGGCGGAGGGAGTAGGAGCCAATCAATGGACTGATTTGGCACTATTTTGATATCCAGATAAGGTTCCAATTAGGACTCCTAATTAGGAACTGATTTGATTCCTTTTTGGCTATTCAATTGGGCTCCAATTAGAACTCCTACTTGTTGCCAAATAGGACTCCTTATTCAAAGAGGATTGGGTCCATATGGGGTTGTTATAAATACCCATAACCCCTCCTTTTCTTTGACCTAGGCCGCCCCCTCTCTGTGCTTTCCTCTTGTTTTCTTCTCGCCTCGTGTCGTTACATCTTCTCTGAACAACGAGGTATGATGAGGGTTTTACAAATTCTTTTTTCTTTTTTCTTCTTTTCTCTTTGTTTTTTTGTGCGTGCAGGTGACGCCGACCACAAAGGGAGAGGGTCAGGCACGATGGCCGGATAGGCGCTGATGGCGGCGCGGCAGCGGCGGCTGCTGGCGGCGGCGCCAGACGGCGGCGGCGCTCGGCTGGCGGCGCTGGTCGTTGCCCCGACCGAAGGGCTGGGCGCGGCTGGTCGCCGAAGCGTTGCCGCTGGCCTCGACTGAAGGCTTACGCTGCTTGGCCTCGCCGAAGCGACGGAAGCTCGGTTCTGACCGAAGTCTTCGCGCTGGGTCCTGCCGAAGGCCATCGCTTACCGACCGAAGGCCTGGCGCTGCTTCTGCCTCGCCGAAGCGCCGGTCGTTGCCCTCTGCGGCTCTGGTTTTGGTCAGCTGGCGCCCGCGGTGCTTCTATGGCCGGGCCGAAAGCCACGACCAAGCGGGCCTCTTTTCTTTGGTCGCTGATTTTTTAACTGCATATCTGACTTTATTTTATCCTTTTTGCAGTTTCCGATGTCGTCGCGAAGATCTCATGCTCCGAGGGGTCGATCAACTCGCCTGCAGCGTGAATGCACGCCTCCTTCTTTTGGTGGTGCGTCAGCGTTATCACATTCTCGTACATATATGCGTGGTATCCCCGCTTCGCTCTCCTTTGTGAGGCGATTGGGAAGAGCCGAAATCCTCCTTTGTGGGGACCGACGCTTCAGATTGCGTACTCTCGTTATGACCCCGCTTCGTTCTCCTTTGTGAGGCGATTGGGAAGAGCCGAAATCCTCCTTTGTGGGGACCGACATTTTAGATTGGTTTTGCTTGGTCATCACCCGTCTCGATATCTTTAACGGGAGCGATCTCATACCGTACCCTTGCTCTGTAGAACGGAATATATTGCCGCTTTGTTTTCGCGACTATATTTATCGTTCTCCGGGCATCCGATACGGATGAAATCGTCATACCCGTTATAAGGTCGTGACTCAGTCTATGTAAGATGAATTCAACGCCTTTTACTAACTGAATATTTTCTGATTTCAGTTGACTATTCCTCGGGAGCTTTTCTGACTTACGCGGTTGATGGACGCCATAGTGATTATTATTCCACGCGTGACGATCCCGCGATTTTTATCTCGCCTCAGTTTGCACCCGGCACATCATCAGAGACGATTCAGACTGTAGTTGAGGGGAGTTCCCGCACCCTCAGACTATTGGTCACCGATGCGCCACTTGTAAAGATACGGTTCTCACGAACCTTTGTGAAAAATAGATTATCGTTGGTGGCTTCGGTTAAGGATCCGGATCTGACTCTTATCGAGAGTGAGAGGTGGTTGAACAAAGACGACGGAGGCCCTTTGTATATTCCCCGGATACCTCGTCAGCTCTCATTGACCGACCTTAGACACCATGCTGTGACACGCCGTATGTCATGGCGTCTGACCGAGGAGCATGATCATATTCATTGCGGGTTTATTACCCAGCAGCCGGTTCCAGGTTCCAACAGGAATCGCATCATCGGCCTTCGTCCCGGAATTGTGGGGTTGGACACACCGCCCCGTGATGAGCTTTTTGTTCCTGCCTCGACTTTGAAGAATCGCCTTGCTAAATTGGGGCGAGAGATGCCGTCGTCCAGTCATAGATTCTTCGGCTGGGTTCACTCGTCAAGTAAGCACTGGTGGGGTCGCCTGACCAACTACGTCCTCAGCCGATGGGATGGAGAACTTCGTGCTTGCGGTCTCAGATTCGCCGATTCGTGCCACCATGTATGGCCTTCCAATCAGCGCCAACCATTTCTTCACCTTATTCGAGCTTTATAATCCAGATTCGAATACGTTTTTCACTAAACACGGCGAGTTGGGGTTGGCTTTACATGAGATGTACCGTATTTCAGGTCTACCCATGGGGAAGATGCTATATCAGGAGTACTTTCCCTCCAATCAGGAACTGAGCCGGCTGAAGGAACACACACCCGATCGTTATAAGACTTTATGGGATCTCACTTGTCATTATTATATAGCTCGCCCAATCGAACCTTAGCCAAAGGAAATGCGGGTGAGTCAGGCGATTCGCCAATTACTTGTTCCAGCATTTGGAGGACAAATCTGGCGAGGAAATATGTGAACTATCACCGCTCACTCCTTCGAAGGTTAATGAACTGATCGAGAAGTCCGAGGCTAACTCTTATACGCTCAGCTACGCCAAAGAAGGCTTTCCTTCAGGGACCAAGTTTGCGACCTTTCTGTGGCATGCGGTGAAGCCTATCCAGCCGACAACTCTTCTAGCCGGCTATCTTGCAATCTGGCTCAAGAAGTGTGTGGTTCCATATCAATCTGATGATGCTTTACCTTTGGAGGTCCTTTACCCTGCAGTTCAGCTCGCCCACAAGAAGGAACTCTCTCTCCTTCCGGTGATGGTGGCCAATATTCACCGTGGATTGCGGCATATAGTTCGAGCGTTTACTCAGAGAAAGGACGAGCCATCATCACGTATCCCTTCCGTCCGGGTAGAGCTTCCCTATACCTATTTGATGGCCTGGCTGGTCCTTCATCGTCCCGACATGATGTCGGCACCGGGTTCCACAGATTCGTCTACTCCTTTCTTGCGGTTGGTAGAGGATTGCAGATGGAAGGGACGTGGCTTTACAGAGATCAAGAAACAGATGCAGATTCATAAAGGGTGGATCTTTTCCAGATGTTTCCCTCGATTCTCTGGTCAATATGGTGAGTCCTTGATCGACGAGGAGATGCCGAAGACACAACAGACTTCACTTGACATTGGCTGTTTCAACTGGCTAGTGAACATCAGGCCAGGGTATCTCACTTTCCGAGTAAAGGAGGAATGCTTCATTGAGCCTTATTTTCCCTGTCGCTTTGCTTTCGCCCGGTTGGTTCACGACCAACTTTATGTTGGGAACCCGAACCGACGACTCGGACTTCGTGGTGGACTTGTAGATGGTCTTAGAGCATGGTTGTGGAGCGTTATGGGATGTACCGGTGCTAGATTCAGTCTCCCGAGCTCCGACCGTCAGCTGGAGTCGACATTCCTTCATTGCAGTTGGCTATTAGTAGCTAACGAGCTAGTTCCTGTGAGGGCTATCTCAGACCTGGTGGCCGAAGCATCGTTGCGAGCCGACATTGAACATCCCGGATGCGCTCAAGTTGAGGCGCCAATCTCATCCACCAATTGAGATCGAGGGGAGCTCCACGACTCAGTCTTTGGGACTTTAGAAGAGGACCAAGCAGAGGCTGTGAACCTTGGTACTCTCTCTTTTTCCCCTTCGTTTTCTCATCCTTTCTATTGGATTCCTCATCCAACTGAATTTTCAGGAAAATCTGTTGAAGAAGAAGAATTTCGACCTTCTCGAGGGGTTAAACGAAAGAGATTAGCCCATAAGACTCGCGTGAATCCTCGGTCGCTTGATATAGACTTGACTAGCGATGATCCAGTCAGCGACACAGGTAACAATTCGCCGTGATGTACCCTGAAATTTTCGGCTTTTGGAGACTAACATTTCTCCGTTTGAATGCAGGGGGTTTTAGAGATTATGATTCTGGTTTTGATTTTCCTCACCATACATCTGCTGGGCCCAGTTCTGCTCATGCTGAGCCAAGTTTTACTCAACAAATGTATGGAGCTATGGCGGAGGAAGCCGGTGTAGGACCTGATTCGGAGAATCCAGGTACATCTAACATTGATAATTCCTCTCCTGGATGGCGAATGCGAGAATTGAACGACTCGGAATTCGTACCCCCACTAATTGCCTCTTCGCTTTTTGCTCTTTTAGAGAGATTGCAGGAGACAAATGCACAAACCGGGGCTAGACAAGCTAATTCCACTGTAGGAGGTAAGTAGCTTTACCTATTGTTCGTTAACTCTTAGTTGCATTCGTTTTCCTAATGCCTTCTTTTTTAGATTTCTCAATGGAAGATTTCGTGGAAGCTGGTTTATACGGCAACACTTCCATGGATGACCTGCTACGCACTTGGTCCCAGGATGGCGATGTATTTGGTGAAGATTTACCCGAAGCTACCATCCCTGAAGAAGGTATGAATTTTCTCTTCGATTAATTATAGGACCAGCCGTTTGGCCAATACCACTATAATTAAAAGAGGCTGAGACGTTCCCCTTGTGTAGTGGCAGGGACTCCTCTTTCCGCCGCTTTCTCGGAATCAGCTACCACGGCCGTTGAGATAGATGAGCACGAGGGCTCATTGCGGTTGGCGACATCCGTGATAGATCGCCTCGGTAGACTCAATAGTCTCGAAACTACAGAAGGAGGCGGGTAAGAGTCCTTTAGCCAAATAAGTTTTTTGCCAATTTTCTGACTGAAGATTCTAAAGTCCTCTTTTCTTCTGTGTAGAGCCTACATCTCGACTCCATGATCGGCGAGGCGTTGATCTTTGGATGAAGATCCATCCCATCTTATTATCTGTTTGGAAGTACGCTCATTCTTTTCTTTGGTGAACACGGTGATCGAAAAGGTCCTTCATGGCGGGCTTTCTCTTCATCAGTTCAGGCCACTGCTTGATCCCCGGATGGCCTTGATACGGGATATGGGTTATCCGAAATGGCTCGAGCCATTGTTGGCGACCTCGCCCATCGGAGGGAAAGCAGGCTGCAGAAGCTGCGGGCAGTGGGGCTTCCTCATACATAGGCTGCTTTCGGTGGCCAGCGTTTAGAGGCATGGCGCGATGCTCGTGTTTTTACTGGGCTTGAGGTCCAGATGCAGAGAGACCGAGCTGATCAGCTCGGAGCTGTTGTCGCTGAAACATATTCTTCCCTAAACCATATCCAGACTGGTATTGTGGCGGGTGCGGAGAGGATAATACTGCTCAGGGGAGAGCTCCATGCCGAGGAAGACAAGATGAGCAGTTTGGAGCTGGCTAAGGCTGACAAGGAAGAAGCTCTCGCCGTCGCATCTAGGGAACTCGAACTGTCGAAGCAGAAACTGGCTGAGATGGAAGAGGCAGCTACAAAGACACTGAACACCGATGAGGAGTCCTTCAGAGCCGAATTGCAGGGAGAACTCCACCAGGCTTATAGTGATGAAGTATCTCAGCTCGAACAACAAATCTTTTGTCATAGACTTGATGTTTAAACAGTTGTAGCTCCTTCTATATTTGCTTCAAATGAATAAGATCTATTCCTTTCTTTGTTTATTATGATTCTTTTACTTCGTGAGAAATAATTAACCATAATACTTATAGGATTTTTGGCAAACCCTCAGCCGTCAACGGGTTTGATTAGCCTTTACCAACTACCGTTTGAGTTGGGCTAGCGTGCGGATTATCCGGATCCGTTACGCGTGGCGTTGTGCTAGAAGAATGAAACTCTTCTAGACTCGTTGCTATGATATTGAATACATAGACTCGGTACTCTTTTACGGGCAAGAGACCACCCGGCAACGCGTGTTATTCGTAGACTCATCCCTTCTTAGGCTTCGGGATGAAATACCCCAGAATCGAACTCTGGTGTCTTCTTCAATCGGAAAAAGACTAAACCGGCAACGCGTGTGAGGCGTTGGCTTTATCCCTTCTTAGGCTTCGGGATAAAATACCCCAGAATCGAACTCTGGTGTCTTCTTCAATCGGAAAAAGACTAAACCGGCAACGCGTGTGAGGCGTTGGCTTTATCCCTTCTTAGGCTTCGGGATAAAATACCCCAGAATCGGACTCTGGTGTCTTCTTCAATCGGAAAAAGACTAAACCGGCAACGCGTGTGAGGCGTTGACTTTAGGGTTATTGGCCAACCCCCAGCCTTCAACGGGTTTGATGAGCCTTTACCAACTACCGTTTGAGTTGGGCTAGCATGTAGATTATCTAAATCCGTTCTACACACAACGTTGTGCTAAAAGAATGAAACTCTCTTAGACTTAATGCTACGATGTTGAATACGTAGACTTCGCCTTTTTCACGGGAAGACTAACCCGGCGACGCGTTTTTAGGCGTCGGCCTATCCCTGCTTAGGATTCGGGATCAAATTCCCCAGAATCAAACTCTGGTGTCTTCTTCAATCGGAAAAAGACTAAACCGACAGCGTGTGGCGTTGGCTTTATCCTTCTTAGGCTTGGGATAAAATACCCGAATCAAACTCGATGTCTTCTTCAATCGGAAAAAGACTAAACCGCAACGCTGCGGTGAGGCGCTGGCTTTATCCCTTCTTAGGCTTCGGATAAAATACCCGAATCAAACTCGGTGTCTTCTTCAATCGGAGAAAGACTAAACCGCAACGCTGTGAGGCATTGGCTTTATCCCTTCTTAGGCTTGAGATAAAATACCCGAGAATCAAACTCGGTGTCTTCTTCAATCGGAAAAAGACTAAACCGACAGCGTGTGAAGCGTTGGCTTTATCCCTTCTTAGGCCGGGATAAAATACCCCGTAATCAAACTCGATGTCTTCTTCAATCGGAGAAAGACTAAACCGACAGCGTGTGAAGCGTTGGCTTTATCCCTTCTTAGGCTTCGGATAAAATACCCGAGAATCAAACTCGGTGTCTTCTTCAATCGGAGAAAGACTAAACCGGCAACGCGTGTGAGGCGTTGGCTTTATCCCTTCTTAGGCTTCGAGATAAAATACCCCAGAATCAAACTCTGGTGTCTTCTTCAATCGGAAAAAGACTAAACCGGCAACGCGTGTGAGGCGTTGGCTTTATCCCTTCTTAGGCTTCGGGATAAAATACTCCAAAAAGAATCTTGGATTAAGGAGTTTTGATTAATAGGATTAAACTGGTGAGAGAGGAGAAACTTTATGTTCTATTTCTCAGAATGAAACCAATAGCAGGGGCCTGCTGTAGGAATCGAAAAGACTCAGGTGACCTTCAGGCGGACAACCTGGTCTGAAAATCCAGGCGCATACTGATGGGCAAAAACGAGTGTTTACCTTTTATAGTCGCAAGTGCACAACCATTGTCAAATTATAGTATTTAAGATTGTCGATCCCACGAGGAACGGGAAATAGGAAGTGTTTGATTCAAGTTCGGTTCTCAAATTATGCGTGACAATTAGGGTTTTATTCAAGATAATATGAAAATATGATGAAGTGATGAGAGAGTGGATTTGGATTGTGTGTGAAAGGAATCACAATTAAAAGGCGAGATTTCAATAAGAGAGATGAAGGAATCTAGAATTGAATCCACTAGCTAACTCAAATTATAATCTCTGAAAAATTCTCTTTTACCACATCTCATATTAGATTTATTAAGCATAAGATATCAAACCACTTAAGGAAAGCATAACTTATCAAATTATCACCTAATTGAAATTCAAACTCATGAAGAGAGTAATAACAAGATAATAATCCTAGAATTCATAAGCATAGCCTATCAAACCACTTAAGGAAAGCATAAACTATCAAATTCTTCTTCTATCGATTAGTTCTCTAGTTGATTAACCTAAACATGATCTTTTAAGCATAAGAGATGATTCATAAACACAAAAGAGATTAGACTAGTTTCATGCAACCTAGATCCCCACAAGAGTTTAGTTCAACATCTTGGGAAATTCAAACAAATAGAAAAAGAAAGAAAATAAAAAGAAAAGAAAAATTCTAAACTAATCTAACTACAAAGCAATTAAATCTAAACTACAAAAGCTATTAAATCTAAACTACAAAGCAAATAAATAACAAGAAAGAAAAAGAAATAATAAAGAGAAATAAAGAGAAACACGCAACTCATCATCATCAATTCATCCTCCTTTTGGTCCTTGAACAAGAAGAAGAAGATGGGATTGAAGGGGCAAAAATATTTATTTATTGAGGAAAAATTATTACAATGAAAGGTACTCTAAAACAAGAGCAACCCTTTCTCTCAAAAGGAGTTTTACAAAATATTTCACACCTCTAAACCCTCGGATACTACCCTATTTATACCCCAACGGAGTTGATGTGAACCATTGGATCAAACTTGGCCAAAAGGAAGAGAAATCTTTCCTTAATTTGGAATCTGCTGCGCACCTCGGTTGGCCGTCGGTTAATAACCGGTTAATAACCGGTTGGCCGATTGGTCAACCGATTGGTTCCCAACGGATTTTGTCTTTTCTTGATATTTTTGCACGAATTCTTCTTGGATTCCTTGGTATCTTGGGCCTTCGTTTGTCTTGATTTGGGCTTCAAAATTGATAGAAATTTAGAGAATTTGAGTCATTTGAGCTTTTATTCATTAATACTCCATTATTACGCAAAATAAGATAAAACATATTATTAGTAACATATTTATTGATATAAAATAGATAATGAGGTTATTAAAATGTCATTAAAATGTGATTATCAAATACCCCCACACCTAAACTTTTGCTAGTCCTCTAGCAAGGAAGAAAAATGAAAAAGAAAGAAAGAAAAATCCTAACTCACTTTCGCGGGAATGGCGGTTGTATTTAAGCATACAACAAGCCTTTAAACCCCTAGGTTACCCTAGTGGATGAGTTGTAGTCTTGTGAGGGTTTGCAGTGAATATACCCACAAAATTGATCAACTTGCCAATTTAAAGAAGCTAATTGAATAATTCAAAAATTCCACAAGTCGGTTAATACTCAAGAAAATGTTTTATCATGATTTTAAAGTAAACTTCTTAAGAAAATCCTTCCATTGTAGTGATACAAAACCAAGTTTTTTCAAAGATTTAATTCAAAAGTTTTGAAGGAAACATGCTAACTCTTTGTTTCAAACAATGTTCAAGTCTCTTAACCCATTTTGAAAAATCAAGAACATATACCATTATTTCCATATATATAAAAACATGGTTAGTTTTTTTTTTTTTTTCTTTTCTTGGTAGTCTTGTTCTTTTTAATCGGGCTTTCTAAGTGACCATTTAGCGAGTTTTGGGCCAATGAATCCCAACCCAATTGGGCTTAGGTCATTAAGCATAAAAATACTCCTCGGGCTTAATTACTCAGTCAACTTAGGCTTAGTAACAAAGAACTACCGATGATTTTAAGAGAAATTTATTTGGTGCCCATTTTTTGCACTCTTTTTGTTAAGTTAGTATAATATATATATGTTCTGAAAAATATTTGGATTAATGCAACTTAAAAGAATCATTTTCAACTCTAAGTTAAGCACGCAAAAATTTCATCACTCTGATTAAACATCCAAGTTAAACTTTAGTAAAGTATACCACTTTGAAAATCATTCTTTTGGAAATTTATTTAAAATTATCATAAAAGGTAAACTTGAGTGTATAACTAACTCAGGATTAGAAGACTATTAATCAACTCTATTAAGTTGGCAAGTGACAATTTTTTTTTTTTAAAGAAAATGAAAATGAAAAAGTGAAAAAGAAAATGAAAAATGAAAAAAAATTAAAAATGACTAAAATCTGAGAGAATTTGACTAAGTCCACCCCACACCTAAAATTTGCATTATCCTCAATGTAAATGCAGAAAGTAACATGGAGAAGAGTGGAAGCACTTACGGATGTTAGGATGACACGGAACAGAAAAAATTGAAAGCGCATTTACATTAATGCGAGGGGAGGCGAAACCAATTTTTTTTTTTTTTTAAAGAACAAGAAACTCTCACATGAGAGAAGAATAAATTCTTTTATTATTATTGTGGGACAAAAACAAAAATGTAGAATAAAAGATGAAACATGAGAAGCTCACATTCTACATTAACTCCTACCTTATTCTTTGAAAATTCTACCCGAAATTTAAAGAATTTCAAAATGATATAATCAGCGATGTGCTTAAATTCCAAAAATTTCATGGTTTTAGTGATGTTTGCGACAATGGAAGGTAGGTATTATTGGTTGTATGCTTTTAAACTTAGATTAGTTATTGACAAAAATTTCATCAAAAATAAAATCTTGTTGTTTCCTATTTTCTAAAATCTAAGTTCATTGACAAAGGGTTCTTCAAATGTTGGCTTCAAGATGCATGTATTCAACATAATTCTCTCGCTCAAGGACTTGATTATTAACACAGTTACATTTGTTGTGAATGGATTGCATTCACTTGATCTTGAAAAGTTGACCACGAGTTCCTTGTATTGGTCACGGGTTGACTTCGAAATGTTCCTTTCTCTCTTTCACTCATGGCGTTTGCTAGTTGCCCTAGTTGGGTTTCTATCTGGCGATGGCTTGAGTGTTGAGTTGATCGCTTGGTTGGTTGTTTGCATGAAGGAATTTAGAGTGTTGGATGATTGAGTCAACGGGTTGGTGGTGGTTTTGATCATGGCTTCTAAACCCTTTTCTATGACACCAAGGCGTTTTCGGATCTGGGTTAGAGATTAGTCGGTTGATGAGGAGGAAATTGAAAAAGGTAGATTTGAGTGATGAAAATTGTTTGGTGGATTGAGCGAATCGTGTTTCCCTAGGAATTTGTTGGTTTGAGGTGGGATTGGCGTTTTGATTTGGGGTAACTTCCTTGATTCCATAAAGTTGGGATGATTCCGCCAACCGGATTGTAGGTTGGGGCAAAAGGATCATTCCTAGGAGGTCGGAATGCGGCGTTAACGACCTAGTGGTGATCGGATCCTAAAGAGGGCATTCATTGGCAACATGAGATGGGGGTGACAATTGTGACAACTGGCGAGATTTGATTGACTTGGCGGGGCGTTCTTTGATTTGAGCTTCTAGCCTCGCATGATCGTCGCCATCTTTGCTTGTGGCTATATTAGTTCCTAAGGAAGGACCACTAGATTGGGCTTGAGGAACCGATGCACCACGGTCATCCACGGTGTTCCCATTGCATAGTTTTTCGGCGGACTCTCTAAGAAATCCCGCTTCATCGGCATTTTTCTTCATAAAATCCCCTTGACACATGGACTCTAAGGAAGTTTTTGCGGGATAGTCCAATCCTTAAGTAAATGATTTGGCACAATCGCCATTTTCGGACCATGGTGAGGACATTGGATGAGGAGATCCTTAAACCTATCGAAATACTTCGAATGGCTCACGGGACAATCCTAAAATTTTGAATCTTTGTTTGAGCTTGACCGTTTTGTGAATTGGGAAGAATTTTTTAGAAAAACTTTTACAAAATCATCGAGGTTGAAATCGAATCGTGGGTAAGGCTGTCTGACCATTTTTGCTTTGTCCTTAAGAGTGAAGGGAATAAATCGAAGCTTAATTGCATCCTCAGTTAGGTCTTTCATTTTAATCATGAGGCGGACTTCTTCAAATTGAGAGATGAAAATATATCGTCTTGGTTTACGTTCCTAAGAATTTTGGAAGCATGTTGATGAAATGTGGTCGGAGTTGAAATTAGTTCCATTTGCTTGGGAAGCTTAATGCATGAAGGATAGCATTCCTAGTTGGGTATGAGATATCTTGAAGAGCGGGAGGATTGGCCATTTCGTTTGGTTGAGAAGTTGAATCGAGGCGAACTAAGCGATTGGTATTATCCCTAACCCAAGTTTGCATGAACCAAAATCAAGAGATTTATTTTTTTAATTAAAAAATGAAAAAGTTAGTGAGATGGTGAAAAGAGAAGAAGAGGGAAGAAGAAAAGGAAAATTAACAAATCAAGGCAATCACTTTTCAATCACCTAACTCTAGGGTTAAGCCTCAACTTCGGCTAGACCGACTCTAACCAAAACTCCTAAGTGAAAAAATCCGGTTCGTGGGTAATTAGCCGTAAGGATAGTACTAGAGGAGATCAAAGATCAATTAAGTACCTCGTTCCTACGAGTAACCCAAACCTTGCCTTAGACACCAATT
The DNA here is from genome assembly GCA_012295165.1 of Asparagus setaceus. Lineage (NCBI taxonomy): Eukaryota > Viridiplantae > Streptophyta > Magnoliopsida > Asparagales > Asparagaceae > Asparagus > Asparagus setaceus. Next base: position 16,565,234 of record CM022705.1, read on the forward strand.
AATCCAAATAAACTTAGACCAGTTCACTCAAGAATTTCTTGTTCCTTATTGAGCTCGAATCCTTAGGGGCCAACGTCTAATTCTTTTAGGAGGCTTGGGTTTGTGTAGTGAGGAATCGGTAATTTTTGGTGAAGGAAAGGGTGATGAAATCCCTCACCTTATCTTGATTAATGAGTTTTGCCCTTAAAAATATTTTCAAGTGAGTGTCAATTCAAAATGCTCAAATCACTTTGGTGAATTCCTACTATTATATGCAATGCAGCCCTAGAAATTAAAAGCAACTAAAAAGGATGAGAAAGAAAAATATATATATATATTTTTTTTATGGTCAGCAAGAAAGAAAGTCAGTTTTTTATTTTTTATTTTTTATATTAACCTAATTGTCTCTAATGTGATGAACTACCTATAGGGTGGAATTAAAAATACTAGAGAGAAGAGTTACCTGCGCCAAAGCAATGCAAAGCCTCGTTGGAGGCAACCTTCAATCTCGAATCTTCAACTCCTTGCCTTCAAGCTCTTTTTGTCATTCACAATAGACAAACACACAAGTTTAAGAACTAAGAAAAAAATTCCTACTTAACACCGTTCCCCGGCAACGGCGCCAAAAACTTGATGGGCAAAAACGAGTGTTTACCTTTTATAGTCGCAAGTGCACAACCATTGTCAAGTTATAGTATTTAAGATTGTCGATCCCACGAGGAACGGGAAATAGGAAGTGTTTGATTCAAGTTCGGTTCTCAAATTATGCGTGACAATTAGGGTTTTATTCAAGATAATATGAAAATATGATGAAGTGATGAGAGAGTGGATTTGGATTGTGTGTGAAAGGAATCACAATTAAAAGGCGAGATTTCAATAAGAGAGATGAAGGAATCTAGAATTGAATCCACTAGCTAACTCAAATTATAATCTCTGAAAAATTCTCTTTTACCACATCTCATATTAGATTTATTAAGCATAAGATATCAAACCACTTAAGGAAAGCATAACTTATCAAATTATCACCTAATTGAAATTCAAACTCATGAAGAGAGTAATAACAAGATAATAATCCTAGAATTCATAAGCATAGCCTATCAAACCACTTAAGGAAAACATAAACTATCAAATTCTTCTTCTATCGATTAGTTCTCTAGTTGATTAACCTAAACATGATCTTTTAAGCATAAGAGAGATGATTCATAAACACAAAAGAGATTAGACTAGTTTCATGCAACCTAGATCCCCACAAGAGTTTAGTTCAACATCTTGGGAAATTCAAACAAATAGAAAAAGAAAAGAAAATAAAAAGAAAAGAAAAATTCTAAACTAATCTAACTACAAAGCAATTAAATCTAAACTACAAAAGCTATTAAATCTAAACTACAAAGCAAATAAATAACAAGAAAGAAAAAGAAATAATAAAGAGAAATAAAGAGAAACACGCAACTCATCATCATCAACTCATCCTCCTTTTGGTCCTTGAACAAGAAGAAGAAGATGGGATTGAAGGGGCAAAAATATTTATTTATTGAGGAAAAATTATTACAATGAAAGGTACTCTAAAACAAGAGCAACCCTTTCTCTCAAAAGGAGTTTTACAAAATATTTCACACCTCTAAACCCTCGGATACTACCCTATTTATACCCCAACGGAGTTGATGTGAACCATTGGATCAAACTTGGCCAAAAGGAAGAAATCTTTCCTTAATTTGGAATCTCTTTGCCTGTCGGTTGGCGATCGGTTAATAACCGGTTGGCCAACCGGTTGGTCAACCGATTGGTTCCCAACGGATTTTGTCTTTTCTTGATATTTTTGCACGAATTCTTCTTGGATTTCCTTGGTATCTTGGGCCTTCGTTTGTCTTGATTTGGGCTTCAAAATTGGTAGAAATTGAGAGAGTTTGAGTCATTTGAGCTTTTATTCATTAATACTCCATTATTACGCAAAATAAGATAAAACATATTATTAGTAACATATTTATTGATATAAAATAGATAATGAGGTTATTAAAATGTCATTAAAATGTGATTATCACATACCTTGATCGGCTACCTAAGATGAGAGATGGAACTAAAAGTGGGATCTCCACTTCGAGAACCGAAGAGACTCGAGGTGACCTTGGTGGACAACACAGTGCGAAAATCCGGCGCATACCTTGATCGGCTACCTAAGATGAGAGATGGAACTAAAAGTGGGATCTCCACTTCGAGAACCGAAGAGACTTCGGGTGACCTTGAGGCGGACAACACAGTGCGAAAATCGGCGCATACCTTGATCGGCTACCTAAGATGAGAGATGGAACTAAGAGTGGGATCTCCACTCAGAACCGAAGAGACTTCGGGTGACCTTGAGGCGGACAACACAGTGCGAAAATCCGGCGCATACCTTGATCGGCTACCTAAGATGAGAGATGGAACTAAAAGTGGGATCTCCACTCCGAGAACCGAAGAGACTCGAGGTGACCTTGGCGGACAACACAGTGCGAAAATCGGCGCATACCTTGATCGGCGCTACCTAAGATGAGAGATGGAACTAAAAGTGGGATCTCCGCCGAGAACCGAAAAGACTTCGAGGTGACCTTGGCGGACAACACAGTGCGAAAATCGGCGCATACCTTGATCGGCGCTACCTAGGAGAGATGGAACTAAAAGTGGGATCTCCGCCGAGAACCGAAAAGACTTCGAGGTGACCTTGGTGGACAACACAGTGCGAAAATCGGCGCATACCTTGATCGGCTACCTAAGATGAAAGATGGAACTAAAAGTGGGATCTCCACTCAGAACCGAAGAGACTCGAGGTGACCTTGGTGGACAACACAGTGCGAAAATCGGCGCATACCTTGATCGGCTACCTAAGATGAGAGATGGAACTAAAAGTGGGATCTCCGCCGAGAACCGAAAAGACTTCGAGGTGACCTTGGTGGACAACACAGTGCGAAAATCGGCGCATACCTTGATCGGCTACCTAAGATGAAAGATGGAACTAAAAGTGGGATCTCCACTCAGAACCGAAGAGACTTCGGGTGACCTTGGTGGACAACACAGTGCGAAAATCGGCGCATACCTTGATCGGCTACCTAAGATGAAAGATGGAACTAAGAGTGGGATCTCCACTTCGAGAACCGAAGAGACTCGAGGTGACCTTGGCGGACAACACAGTGCGAAAATCGGCGCATACCTTGATCGGCTACCTAAGATGAGAGATGGAACTAAAAGTGGGATCTCCACTCAGAACCGAAGAGACTTCGAGGTGACCTTGGCGGACAACACAGTGCGAAAATCGGCGCATACCTTGATCGGCTACCTAAGATGAGAGATGGAACTAAAAGTGGGATCTCCGCCGAGAACCGAAAAGACTTCGAGGTGACCTTGGTGGACAACACAGTGCGAAAATCGGCGCATACCTTGATCGGCTACCTAAGATGAAAGATGGAACTAAAAGTGGGATCTCCACTTCGAGAACCGAAGAGACTTCGGGTGACCTTGGTGGACAACACAGTGCGAAAATCCGGCGCATACCTTGATCGGCTACCTAAGATGAGAGATGGAACTAAGAGTGGGATCTCCACTCAGAACCGAAGAGACTTCGGGTGACCTTGGTGGACAACACAGTGCGAAAATCCGGCGCATACCTTGATCGGCTACCTAAGATGAGAGATGGAACTAAAAGTGGGATCTCCACTTCGAGAACCGAAGAGACTTCGAGGTGACCTTGGTGGACAACACAGTGCGAAAATCGGCGCATACCTTGATCGGCTACCTAAGATGAGAGATGGAACTAAGAGTGGGATCTCCACTTCGAGAACCGAAGAGACTTCGGGTGACCTTGGTGGACAACACAGTGCGAAAATCCGGCGCATACCTTGATCGGCTACCTAAGATGAGAGATGGAACTAAAAGTGGGATCTCCACTTCGAGAACCGAAGAGACTTCGAGGTGACCTTGGTGGACAACACAGTGCGAAAATCCGGCGCATACCTTGATCGGCTACCTAAGATGAAAGATGGAACTAAGAGTGGGATCTCCACTCAGAACCGAAGAGACTTCGGGTGACCTTGGTGGACAACACAGTGCGAAAATCCGGCGCATACCTTGATCGGCTACCTAAGATGAAAGATGGAACTAAGAGTGGGATCTCCACTTCGAGAACCGAAGAGACTTCGAGGTGACCTTGGCGGACAACACAGTGCGAAAATCGGCGCATACCTTGATCGGCTACCTAAGATGAGAGATGGAACTAAAAGTGGGATCTCCACTCAGAACCGAAGAGACTTCGAGGTGACCTTGGTGGACAACACAGTGCGAAAATCGGCGCATACCTTGATCGGCTACCTAAGATGAAAGATGGAACTAAAAGTGGGATCTCCACTCAGAACCGAAGAGACTTCGGGTGACCTTGGTGGACAACACAGTGCGAAAATCGGCGCATACCTTGATCGGCTACCTAAGATGAAAGATGGAACTAAGAGTGGGATCTCCACTCAGAACCGAAGAGACTTCGGGTGAAACATCCCACGAGGAACTTCCCGTTGAAACGGGTTATCCTGAAGATACTAGGGGTAGTATTTCTTCAGGAACTTCCCATTTATCGGCATTAATTGCTGGTCGCCATTTTGTGTTATTAGGCGATATGCACCATTGGAGTAGACCGTTTCTATTACAAACGGACCCTCCCATTTAGGCTCGAATTTGCCTTTCTTCTTGGAAGTGAGGATTATCGGTCGTCGAGCAGCGAGGACCAAATCTCCTTCTTTGAAACTCCGTTGTCGTACTTTCTTGTTGAAAGCTCGACATCCTAGCTTGGTAAAACTCAATGCATTGTTGAGCTTCGAGCTTTTCATCCAACATCTCGAGCTCTTGAGGCGTTTACAGTGTTGTTCTTCGATCGTCATCTCCGTTGCAAGGCGTCTGAGTGGCGAATCTGGATTTCCAATGGGAGAAGCGCTTCACGTGGAGCCGAGAATACGGGGTCTCTCGGTTGGCGTCGCGTCTGATCGTGCGTCGCCCGAGTGCTTCTCGAGTTTATCATCGGTCTCGCTTGTTATTCTTCACAAGCCGGCAATTTTAATGATTGTCTTGTTGAGCGCCTCGGCTAATCCATTTGTAGCTGGATTATAGAACATTGTGAGGCGTCTTGTATCTTGAATTTCATAAAACGATGAAGGAATTGCGATGAATTGGGGACCGTTGTCATGCACGATCCGTCTTGGGACACCGTGTCGGTAGATGACATGGTGTTTGATAAATTTGATGACGGTACTCGCCTTGACTTCTTTTAGCGGGATTGCTTCAGCCCACTTGGAGAAGTAATCGGTGATCGCTAGAATAAACCGATCGCCTTTGGTGACGGAGGAAAAATGGGACCTACAACGCCCATTCCCCATGTTTGAATGGCGGGATGTGGTGAAGGATGCAAGCTGCTCACGGAGGCGATGCATATAATTTGCGTGAATTTGACACGCGTGGCATCTCCGAGCATACGCGACTGCGTCCTTAATCATTGTTGGCCAAAAGTAGCCCATTCTCCTGATTCGATCGTAGAGTTTAGGACCAGGCTGGTGCGCTCCACATTCACCTTCGTGTGCTTCCCGAAGGACCTCTTCTGCCTCCTTATTTGAAAGGCATCGGAGTAAAAGACCATCGTACCCTCGGCGATATAACATCCGGGTCTCCGTGTCGTAGAAGAATCTTGGAGCTCTTCGCCGGATTGACTCTCTCTCCTTCACGTCTCCCGGCAGAATACCGTGCAAGACGTAGTCGATGATAGGAAAGCGCCAATCTCGGGGCTCCAACTTGGTTTGGGTTGCATGTACCTCTTTGGCAACTACCCCTTCATCTTCTTGTACCTCATTATATATTGGTACGAAGAGTTGATGAGTCCTGACCGTAACTAATTGCTCGGTCTCGGAAGGTTGTGCTAACGACACAGCTAACGCCGCCAGTGCATCCGCATGAGCGTTCTGAAGGCGCGGGATATATTCGATGAAGAATTCTTCGAATGAGTCCGCCATTTCAACGGCTATCTGATGATAGGGGACCAGATCAGGATTCCTAACTTCGTAGTCACCACGGATCTGCTTAACTATTAATTGTGAATCGCCATACGCTTCGAGATACTCGACCCCCAGCTCCTTGGCGAAACTAAGTCCGATAAGTAGCGCGTTATATTCGGCTACGTTATTGGAGCAGGGTTCGGTGAGTGAATAAGCACGGGGCATGACATGGTTCCCCGGGGAAATCAAGACAACTCCGACTCCAGCGGAGACTCTAGAACATCCGGGGGTACTCGCCACATTAGTGGCCCGAGAAGCTCCGTCAAAATACAATCGCCATATTTGTTGGTGCGATGTAGTGTTGACTTCCTGAACTTCATCCGGAAGATCATCATATAGCTCAACTGCGTCCGTTGTCGGGTTGGCAGCCAAGAGATCGCAAATCGCTTGTCCTTTGGTGACTTTTGTTGTTTGAAGTGCAAGTCATATTGGGACAAGAGCAAGGTCCATTTCGCCAAACGCCAACTCATTGAGGCGGTGGGTCATAAATATTCGGACGGTTCGTTAGAGATAACATAAATCGCCCGTCCGACTAAATAGTGCGCATTTTGAATCGCGAACACTAATGCAAGGCACCGCTTCGACCATTGGATATCGAGACTTCGGCGCCGACTAATGTTGGCTCGGGTAATACTGCTTTGTTCGTGACGGCTGTCGTCGTCTGCTTGCGAGTAAAGCGCTTAACGAGTGATCCGTTGCCTTGACGTAGATCAAAAACGGTTTTCCCGACCGCGGTGCAACAAGAACAGGAGGTTTAGCGAGATACGATTTGATCTCTTCGAATGCTTTCTGACAAGCGTCGTCCCAAATAAATGACACGCCCTTCTTGTTCAACTTGGAGAATGGTTGGCACTTCCCAGATAGGTTCGATATGAACCGTCGGATGTCATGTCGCCCTTGTAACCCCGAGTTCTCTCGATTTCGGAGGTTGCAACTCTTGAATTGCCTTCACTTTGTCGGGATCGGCGTGGATTCCTTTGTCGGTGGCAATGAGAGAACTTGCCCTGGACATCCCAAGGAAGGATTTGGCAGGGTTCATCTTTAGCTGATGAGTCCGCATGAGCTCGAATACCGTTCTAAGATCTTTGATGTGATCTTCTTTGTCACGGCTTTTCACTACCAAGTCGTCGACGTAGCATTCGACCATTTTCGGAGATGGTCTGGAAAATCTTCGTCATCGCTTCGGTAGTGCGTGGCGCCCGGCATTTCGGGCGAGCGGCATGGCGTGTAACAATATATACCGATGGGCATTACGAGCGGCTGTGTGTTTGGCATCATCGGGGTGCATCTTGATCGATTGTATCAGAAACCATCCATGAGCGACATTCTTTCAAATCCACACGTATTGTCGACTATGACATCGGTGATTGGAAGAGGAAAGTCGTCTTCGAACAGCGGCGTTCAGGTCTCTGTAGTAAACCGCAGTCCTAATCGAACCATTCTTCTTCATGGCCGGGACTATATTAGCCACCCAATCCGGATGTTGAATTTCCTTGATGAATCGATTCTATGAGTTTCTTCACCGTCAGCGATTGCACGCAATATTTGTGGGCCGAAACCGTCTTCTTTGTTGCTTGACAGGTTTGACATCCGCCTTGATGTTGAGGCGATGTGTTGCCGCATTAGGGTCGAGTCCTGGCATGTCCTCGTAACTCCAGGCGAATACATCAATATACTCCCTGATTAGGGCGATCAACTCTTCTTTCTCTTCCGAGGGAAGAGTATTGCTGATGTTTATGAGCTTAGGATGCTCTTCGTCACCCATATTAACCTGGACTACCTCATCCTTAGTGGGGGGTTCTCTTTGTTCGAATCTATCCCCAAACTGCTCTTGGAGTTGATGGATCCATGGGTCTTCCCATGTTGGCATGTCTTCATCACTCTCAATAGTAGCAGGATCGACCGTAGCCATATTTGACGTCAAAGACTTGAAGGCTTCTCCGAGGCTGATGTCGGAATCCCAAGCCGAAGAATCAGACGAATGTCCGTCCCCCTCATCGGGTGGATTATTATCAATCAGCCATGAGCATTCATCTTCTGAAGAGGATTCGTATCCCAATCCCCGTCTAAATGCATAATAATTATCCGGCTTCCCTTTTGGGACATATGCCGCTCTGGGGGGGACTCGAGGACCTCGCCCAAAACATAGACCTTCTCCTTGTGTCAAGTCGTACCCCCACCTCTTCATGATACCCAGTGTTTCTGGACTATATCTGAATGTGTGGAGGATAGGCCTATTGTCATCTTCGTCTTCTTCTAAGAAATGATTTGGTCTTTGGGCGCATCTCCTTTACCGTAAACCAAGTCTTTTCAATACTCGATCTTAGGTGGGATGGCGAGTGTTGTCCCAAAGAGTCTCGGGCTGCTTTTGTGTAAAGCAAGACGACCGAGTCGGTAAGTGCAACTCCGGATTGTTGTATAAACCTGTCATTACATCATTCAGAGACAAAGGGTACTCTAAATCGTCATTTATTGATTGGTCGGCAATTTGCCAATTACAATGTTCCTCTGACGATTCTTCATCGTCAAGATTGATTACAAGGGGTACAATGTCATTTAAAATAAAACCACCACTATAACCAAGCCCGGCTTCGGTATCAGCTTCTTCATCATTGTCCGTGCCTTGGGCGATGATTGATTTGGACTCATTACCGTAGAGGAGAGAATCGGTGAAATAATTCTCCATCCCTTAAGCGGTTGTTTGTCGCGACCACCGTCTTGACTTCATTATTAGTGTCTACATACTTGAGACACTGATGAAGAGTGGATGGGACTATAACGTTACTGTAGATCCAAGGCCAACCCAACAATAAGTTATAGGAAGTCTCTGCGTCAATCACATAGCAGGTGACTTCGGACTTTAAGTCCTCCATTTGGCACTTTATCCGAATTTTACCCAGCGGCCGAGACCCGCTAGTGTTAAATCCGTAGATCACGTGCTGTTGATGCCGACTTCTTGGCGGGGATCTATGATGATACATGGTAGCGGGGCATGATGCTCCTGTGGAACCGGATCGACTTGGATCCGGTTAACTTCACTAGAGCCAATATACCCGGTGAAATACAGCGGCCTATCGTGCTTGGAATTCCTTATCTGCATATCATCCTTTGTAAAAGTGATGCAGGGGAAGTGTTTAGCCGCAAGGTTACATTGTTGGGCCGACTCTTCTGGACTTGGCTTAATTTGGGTGAGAAAAACCTCTGAATCAGCCAGGGCTTCTTGAAGAGCTTCTCTTGTCTCTTTTGACAACCGCAACAGTTCGTAAAGAGTGATCCTTGCGGGAATATTAGCCAATTGGGCCATAACGTCGAAGCGATATGGGGAGTTGGAGCTTCCCGGTTTGTCTCTTCTAATCGGGTGATTGAATCGAGGCTGCCGGTGAACTTCTTGTGGCTGCTTATTTGTGGCTTCTTTGGCGACCACCTGGCATTGCGCTTTCGGCGAGTGAGGAATCGTTGGCACCCGATTCGGCGGCGTCTTGGCATCGGTCGGGGACTTCGGGTACTTGTATTTGTACTCGTGTCGCTCACGGTGGCGTGGGCTTCGAGTTCCCCGCCGGACGGTGGAATGTTACCACTGTTCGTCATCTCCCTCGAATTGCGGAGTAGCATGGCATGCCTTTCCCTTCGCTTTGATTTTTCTTCAATGAAGAAGAGGCTACCCATTGCTCATCTTCAAGCGGTGCAGGTGGATCCACGGGACTTAGCCATTTGGGGCGTATATGATACAAGTCCTTTCGGCATTGCTTGTGTGGGTCGTCATTCACCGTCTTCATTGCGACTTTGACCACTGGTTTGGGTTCAAACCATGTCAATGGTACTGACCCAAAGCTTATGGACACCGCATTTGCTCCGACCTTCTTTTCTTTGGACGGCTTCATAGTGATGACCCCTACGTCAATTAAAGCTTGGATTTTATCCTTAAAGGTGAAGCGAGTTTAGTGGGGTGATGAATTGCCTGTGATCTGGCGCATTATTTTGGGTCGTTCGTCCTCATTGCTTCCTCTTGATTCTGAATCGGAGGGAGTTTGATCTTGTTATTTTCGACAAGATATTTGAAGAGACCGGGAATCTCGTCGTCCCTAAAGGAATAGGACTTCGGGAATCTCGGCTCTGAGGCCTTCTGTTTCTGTGGCCCGGGTTGCCCGTTGATTGTGCTGTTGCGGCCCGTTGTTCTTCTTCTTCTTTGGGGTTGGAGTTGGAGCGTTTGGTTATAACCGCCGTCTTGGCTTGCTCTTTCCCTTTGTCGCGTGGGACAAAATTGCGGCAGACTTCATTTGTCGGTGGCCTCTTTCGCCTTTTTCCTCTTGAGGAATCTTTCAGCTTGCTCTCCACGAACCTTCAAGTCCTTCCACGTTATAGACGGTGCTGTCCCCATTGCCTCGAGCACGTCTATCGACAAGTTGTTGTGGCAGGTCTGGAGGATGAACTCCTCTGTTATCGGATCCCGGCAGTTCATTGCCTTGTTCCGGAATCGTTTGACAAAGATATCCACAGTTTCTCCGTCCTTCTGCTTTTCGTCGAGCAATGTGCCGATCGATACTTCGGTATCGTCGTCGAAGAAATTGGTGAGGAAGCTAGACTCCATGTCGTCCCAGCTGTGAATGCTCCCTGGCTTGAGACGGCGGTACCAATCGAAGGCCGCTCCCCGCAGGGTACCAACGAATGACCGAACCATCAGGGGTTCGTTTCCGGATATGACTCCGAGGTGCGACTTGAAGTAAATCAAGTGCTGCGTCGGGGAACCCTTCCCGTCAAACGGTGTAAAGTTTATTAAGTTAAACTTTGACGGGTATGGGATTGATTCCCACTCCCTCGGGTATGGGCAAGGAATACCTGTCTTCTTCACCTCTTGAGCGGAAATCAATGAGTTGATTTTGCTCTCGAGGTCTTTGATTTTCTCGTTCTCATGAGCAACAGCATCTACGTTATGTGCAGCGTTGCGTGGTTCAGGAGGGTTATCATCCTCTTGTGCTTCCTCCTGATCTGAGTCGCTGTCATCTTGATCGATGTCGATGCGCTGACTCGATTCACCTCGATGTTTTGTCAAGGCTTGGATCTGTTGGTCGTGCATTTCTCTCATCGTCTGCATGGCCAAATCCATCTCTAGCTTGAAGTTTTCCCGTTGTTTAGCCAACGCTTCGTCTAGCATTTTAGCCACTTGATCTGTACTGATCATAAGCGTTTCTTGGGGGCTCCCTTCACTAGATACAGTATGATCAGAGGCGATTGCGGAGCCAATATCCGACGCATCATCCTCCGCGGGTATCCCTTTTAGAAGTTTGTCGTACCTGGACCGTCGGATAGTCCCGGACCGCAAACGAGTTAGCCGTTGCGATGCGCTGGGAATAGCCCGTGACGACGGTTCTTTGCTGGTCATATTATTAGTGACCTCTGGCAATTCATTTTCTCGGGATGCCATCCTTCTGCGGAATCGCCTTGACCTAGGCCTTGACGTGTCGGTGCTAAGTCTCTGGAAGACCGAAACTCTTTCTGGAGTTTCTTGCCGGCAATTGCACTCCGAGAGCACTGTTTTGATGAGCTTAGAGCACAAACATGATTGTGACGAGCTGGGAGAGCTCTTTCGAGCCTTCTTCGTACCCCCAGTGCGGTAACTCATCAGCATGAGTGCCGGAGTAACCTACTGTGTGTTGCACGATCTCTCGGGTATAGCGTCCTCATCGTCGGATAAGCGTCTTCTTCCGAGGATGAATTATTTCGTCAAAACTGCCGAAAGTGACTCGTCTTGACTTCCGCCTGCGTGAGTGTGAAGTCTCAGCAGACTCTCGGACTTCAACTTTCAGTCCGATAGGAGGGGCTGCAGGAGTCTTCTTGTCCTTGTTGGAGCGGGTGCGACCTCCTGCATGAGGAGTGACCCGTGATTCTCTCAGAGGACCCAGACGATCCTTGATAGTTGGTTTGGTGGTGGTAGGCATGTCGGCCATGCCGGTTCAGTCTGAGCATGCTGACTTTGGCGCCGTCGAACTTGGACTTCGGCGCTGAGTTTGCAACACCTACGGTCTTTGGCTTAAGCACCGCGATAGGAAGTGGAATATTGGCAATCTTAGCTTTTGAGGCCGTGCCAGCTGGGGTTGGAGCACCGTTAGATTTGGGCCTCCAAACCTGGTGGTATGTTGGCGGCTTCTTCACCACCTCCTTCTTCAATTCACGAGCTTGTTGTTCCAGCGCTTCGTGCACGTCTAAGTGCCGCGGCGCTTCGGATCGCTCTGAAGCGTGGAGCGGTTCCGTTTGACACGGACCCACTCGTTGGTTGACAGCTTGGATGAACCATCAATTGCTTGAGGCTGGAGCCTCTGCGTAAGTCTGGATCTTAGATCCGTTTCGTAGCGGACCCCATCCATGGATTACACGGCCTTGGCATATTTGCGCCATGCTCGTAATCGCCTTTGGCGGGCTCGCTTGGAAGCGGTAGCGTCATCGGCGTTCATCTCGGCGCCGTTGTAATCGGAGACTTGAAGGGATTTTTCGCTACCTGCGGCAGCGGGGTTGAACTCGCCGTCCTGGGGCTCTACATCGGAGGCCCATCGGGTTCTCCTTGCAGCGGAGACCTTCTTGGAGCGGCGGGGGGAACTGGATCTGGAGGAGGGTGAGGATAGGTACTCCTCGAACTTCTCTGGTCGAACTTCGAACTTCGACCTCTTCCTCCACGGGATAAGGATCAGCGGTTGCGTACGGCGACCTCCGATCTGAGGCGGTGGCTCCCAATGGTCGCCCGGCTTGTTGCGGTAAAAGTAGACTTTGTATTCATTGCTCTGTTTGAAACTTCGTTTCTGACTTCTTGGGCCTACAATAAAATTCAAACAAAAGAAATGCCTTTTATTTCAAAGTACAATGAAAGCGAAAATTACAACTTCTTCTGAGTGAACAAGCGCTTCGGATCCTGTTATATCGGGATCACCGGCTTGCGTGGGTTCTTTGCTGTCTTAGGGACTTGAATCGTCAGTGGACCACCGCGCAATTCGATCGGTGGAAACCGGGTTACGGAACTTCTGAGGCGTAAAGGGGCTCGTTTCCGCGAAGGAAGCGAAGCGCTGAGGATCACACTCACGAAGGAGAGGATCGCCGGGGATCGTACTCCGCGAAGGAGAGGATCGCCGGGCGGGTGAGATCTACTAGGAGAAATCACGGTGTGACCAGGGGAGTTAAACACCTCGCGATTGTTGGTGAACTCACCTTTCGCCGGTGCTTTCGGGCTGTCGTCGGCGGCTCGTAGATCTCGCGAGAATTCTTCAGAAGATCAGAAAGTCCAGCTCAAGTCCAAGCCTCTGAAAATCCCCAAGAATTCCGCCTCCTCCCTCCTTCTCTGAAGAAGACCCCCCCTATTTATACAAATCGAAGGGGGGGTTGGTGGCTCGGCTACTTGGCCGAGCCACCTCGGCTCCTGGCAGAGTCACCTCGACCAAGTTGGCGAGATGGCTTCGACAAAGTGGCGAGCTACCTCGACAAGTTGGCGGTGGCTCGACAAAGTGGCCGAGCCACTTCGCCACTTGGCCGAGTCACCTCGACCAAGTTGGCCGAGGTGCGCCCTCTCGTCGTTTCCGCGTCGTTTTCCATCGTTTTCGGCGTTTTCCATCTCGGGCTTGGATTACATGCGTATTTGATTAGGGACTAATTCTTGGTTCGTTCGGTTCAGCGGTCTGAAATCCGATCGTCTGTTCAAGTCGGTTTAAGCCGTGCTTGTGGCCGTGGGTTCGCCGTCGGGTTCGCGTCTTAACGATTCGTCGTATCATTCGATGGGTTGTCATTCGCCGACTCCCGTCCGCGAGTTGGTTTGGGGATCTTGTAAGTATTTTCAACACCTACAATAGTTTATACTTTTTAATTCTAGAATTACTACCTAGTTATTTATTTCTATTCATGAATGGTGATATTACTTAGATATGAATTTGATAGGTTATGCTTGTTTTTAAATAACTTGATAATCTATGCTTAAGAAATCTAGTGATATGAGAATTAAAGAGAGTAGTTCTAAAATCTAAATAGGAATTAACTAATGGATTCAATTCTAGGTTCCTAGCTTCATTACTAGATTTTCTTTAACTCTTCTATTTTCTTTCCTCTCTTGGTTTTACTCTCCTTCTTATTTTATCCCTTTTATTTCCATCAAATCAGCACCCAAACCAACCTTTATTCTCTCTTTTCTACCACAATTCAAGAACCACTTTAGGATCCTTCTTAAAATACACCTTCCTCGTGGGGTCGATACTTGTATGCTATATACACATAAGTTGTGCACTTGCAACATTTATAATTAGTACACATTAATTTTTGAATGGGGACAATTAGGTCCATTTGTACTAAACTGATAGAAGTTTAAAATCTTGTCGTTATATATCGATGGCATATTGCTAATTGGGTACAACATGGACACCATTGAGGCTCCAATTGCTAAGAGCCATGCTCTAAGTATAGAGCAAAATCCCAACATGAAAGCAGAGAAGAAGCTAATGCTAAGAATCTCTTATAGATGTGTAGTCAGTAGTCATGTATGTGTATAATAACTAACACATCCTTCATTGTAGGGTTGATGAGTACGCATCTGTCCAGTCCCAGTACAACTCACTGGGATGAGTCAAGAGGATCCACAAATATTTGATTGATATTGTGCTTTATATATTGTGATATGATAGAAGAAAATCTCTCCTATAGAGATATTCAAATGCTAGTTGGGCCAACAATCTGAATTGGCGAGCATCGACTCTTTATTATGTTTTCTTACTTAGCAAGGCCATTTCATGGAGTAGTAAGAAACAATAGTGTAAGACGTTTCCACTTAAGAGTGGAATCTGTGACAATATACATGGTTGCACAAGAAGCAGTCTAGCTATGTAGATTCTTAGAGAATCAGACAATAGTGTTACATATAGTGGTTGATGTATTAGCCGACTCCCGTCCGCGAGTTGGTTTCGGGGATCTTGTAAGTATTTTTCAACGCCTACAGCCCTATCCAAGAAGCTGGAGCTCTCGGAACAAAAGCTATCCGAAGTCGAGGAGGAAGCTGCGAAGACGTTGAATGCCAATGAGGAGTCTTTTAGGGCTAAGTTGCAGGAAGAGCTCCAACAAGCTTACAACGATGAATTATCCCAGCTAGAACAACAGATCTTTTGCCAGAAATTTGATGTTTGAGTAGCTGCAATTTCTTTGTCAAATTATTTGACTCTTCATTTTTTGAATAAACTTCCATCCTCTTTTTACCGCTGTTCATTATGATTTCTCATTTCGTTCGAAATAATCAACCATAATACTTATAGGATTTTTGGCAAACCCTCAGCCATCAACGAATTTGACGAGCCTTTACCGATTATCGTTTGAATCGGGCTAGCATGTGGATTAAACCCGTTCCGCATGTAACGTTGTGCTAAAAGAATGAAACTCTTTTAGACTTGGTGCTATGATGTTGAATACATAGGCTTCGTCTTTTTCACGGGAATAGACTACCCGGCTGCATGTATTAGATGCAGGCTTATCTCTACTTAGGTTTCAAGATAAAATTCCCCAGACTAGAATTCTGGTATCTTTTTCAATCGGTTAAAAGACTAAACCGAAAAAAAGGTGAAACTAATGTAGGAAAGGAATAATTTTATATTCTGTCTCCTGATGATGGAGATGAAGGATTTTATATCCTGTCTCCAGGTCTTCTTTTTTAAGGGTAAAGATGAACCCAAAATAAGAGAGGAAGAATTTTATATTTTATCTCTAGAAAAAAGAAACTAATAGTGGGATCTCCACTCCTAGAATCGAGAAGATTTAGGTAACTTTCACTTTTATAGCATTCGTTACCTGATCTGAAAATAAACTACTCGTTTATCGAAACGAAATTCTAATTTCAGCCCTAACCGTGGGAAGACGTGACTGAAGAGGAAAGAATGGAATCCTTCTGCTTATCAAAAAAAGTTGTTAACTTTAAAAGTGGACCTCTTGTTCATGGAAGGAATCAAGAGGGGATTTTGCTGGTGGATTGGACCAGAAAGATTTTTTTTAGTGGACTCACCGTCAATGAATTTGATCAGTGAGGGAATTTATGGTGGAAGACAGATTTAGGGTTATCCTCGAGGACAATGGGTGAAATATTCCATGAGGAACTTCCCGTCAAAATGGGTTATCCCAAATATACTAAGGATAGTACTTTTTTAGGAACTTCCCATTTATCGGCATTAATTACCTGTCGCCATCTTGGGTGATTAGATGATATGCACCGTTTGAATAGGTTGTGTCTATCATAAACGGTCCTTCCCATTTGGGTTCAAACTTACCCTTTTTTTTGAAATTGAGAATTATTGGTCGTCGAGCAGCGAGGACCAGATCTCTTTCCTTAAAGCTTCTTTGTGAGACTCTCTTGTTAAAAGCCCTTGACATTCTTTTCTTTGGACAGCTTTGGGGTAATGACCCCTACATCAATCAAAGCCTGGATCTTATCTTTGAGATGGTAGCACGACTTGGTTGGATGGTGAACTGCTATGTTGAATGCGCAGTACCTGGGATCCATGACCTTATTTGCCTCCTCCTGATTCACGATCGGTAGCAGCTGAATCTTATTGTTCTCCAGGAGGTATTTAAAAATACCGGGAACCTCGTCTTCCTTGAAAGAATAGACTTTGGGGAACCTTGGTTCTGACGACTTCTATTTTTGAGGTCGTTGCTGCCATTGGGGCTGCGGCTGGAACGTTTGGTTTGCGTCCACTACTTTGCCGCATGGGACAAAATTATGTTTGTGAGCATTTGCCGTTTGCTGGCCTCTTTCTGTCTTTTTCCTCTTAAGGAATCGCTGGGCTTGCTCCCCGCGCACCTTCAAATCTTTCCATGTCTTGGACGACGCCGTTCCCATTGCTTCCAGCTTGTCCAACGAAAGGTTGTTATGGTAGGTTTGGAGAATGAACTCCTCAGTTATCGGGTCCCGATAATTCGTTGCCTTGTTTCGGAACCGCTTGACGAAGTTGCCTACCGTCTCTCCATCCTTCTGTTTTTCATCTAACAACGTGTCGAGGGATATCTCGGTATCGTCATCGAAGAAATTGGCGAGGAACATAGTCTCCATGTCATCCCAGCTGTTAACGCTCCCCAGTTTGAGACGGCGGTACCAATTGAAGGCGGCTCCTCGAAGAGTACCAATGAATGACCGAACCATCAAGGGCTCGTTACCAGAAATAACCCCTAGGTGAGACTTGAAGTAGATCAAGTGCTGAGTGGGTGAGCCCTTCCCGTCGAATGGTGTAAAGTTTAGTAGATTGAACTTCACCGGATACGAGATTGATTCCCACTCCCATGGGTACGGACACGAAATACCCGTCTTCTTTACCTCTTGGGCGGAAATCAAAGTGGTGATCTTACTCTCGAGGTCCTTTATATTCTTATTATCACCTACGTCTCCGTTCGGGTGATTTTGAGGCGGGACGATGGTGTTACCACTGTCGTTCTCGAGGTTACCTCCCGCATCCTGTTTATCAGCGTTACGGTCTTCATCCCTGTCCGTATCGCTGTCTACTTGGTTGACGTTATTGCGATGACTTGATTCACCCTGGCGATTCGTTAGAGCTTGGATTTGCTGGTCATGCATCTCTCTCATTTGATGCATGGCCATCTCCATCTCGAATTTAAAATTATCCTTTTGTTTGGCCATAGCCTCTTCAAGCATCTTGGCCACTTATTTTGCACTAATCATGAATGCCTCACGAGGTTGTCCCACGCTGGAAACCGTATTATCGGAAGCAATTGCAGAGCCAGTGTCCAACACTTCGTCATCTGAGGGTAACCCCCTCTACAATCTGCCATAATTAGGTCGTCTGATAGTCCCGGACCGCAGCCGAGTCATCTGTTGAGATACCCCGGGAATGGCACGTGACGACGCCCCTTTGCTAGTCATGTTGGTGGTGACTCTTGGCAATTCATCACCTTGAGACACCGATCTTCTTCCGTGGAAGTGCCTCGACCTGGGTTTTGACATTTTGGTGCCAAGTCTATCAAAGACCGACACCTTCTCCGTAGCTGTCTTGGCGCAGTTGCATTCTGACAACACGGCCCTGATCAATCTGGAACATGGACAATGCGTGTTCAGTTCTGGGGAACTTCTCTTTCGGAATTTACTTGTACCCCTAGCACGATAGTACAACTCATCGGTATGAATGCCGGAGCAACCCATCATGTGTGGGCACGGCTTCTCAGGTATAACGTCCTCGTCGCTAGACGAGAACGTCTCCATCTGAGGATGAACTGTCTTATTAGGGCTTTCAAAAGTCACTCGCCGTGACGTACGCCTTCGCCAGTGTGAATTTTCGACGGGCTCTTGAACTTCAATTCGCAGCCCAGTGCGAGCAGCTACAGGAGTCTTCCTATCATGGTTGAGATGGGTGCGACCCCCTGCACTGGGAGTGACCCGGGACTTTCTCAACGTGCCCAAACATTCTTTGATCAAAATTTTGCCTCGATCATCATGCAACGGGCCGAGGCACTCTAAAATCATTTTCTTGCTTCGGGATGAGCCGGCGGGATCGATCGAAGCAGGTACAGAGGTAGATGGCGATTTAGATGCGATCGCCGAAGGTGGAATCGGTGATGAGGCAACCTTTCTTTGATTTAGATCACCCCGTAGCTGCTGAGTCTTTGTTGAGTCAGCTTGGGGTGGCTGATCCTTAGTTGATGTTTCGGCCTTGGCCTGAACCATTGTTCCGGGTTTGGGCCTCCACACCTGGCGCGTGCTTGGTGGCTTTTCGCCACTTTCTCCTTCTCTAGCATCCGGGCCTCCTGAACTAGAGCCCGTGCGTGCGCAAGCAATGCGCGGCACTTCCGGATGCGCTCTTCGAGTGTTGAATGGTTCCGTCTAACTCGGACCCATTCGTTTGCTGACGACTTGGAGGAACCGCTAGCTACCTGTTTTTGAGGCCTTTCACCTCTTCTGGATTTGAGATCCGCCCCATAGTGGATCCCGTCCATCGATTCCATGGCCTTGGCAAATTGGCGTGCCAAGCTTTGGCGTCGTCGCTGGCGAGCTCTCTTCGAAAGGATCGGCGCGCCATCGGTGGTCATCTTCTGCACAGAGGAGCTCAGATCTGCAGATCCGGCCATCTCGAAGGCCGAAAGGACACTGCCTGCTGCGACTTTGGCAGCGACGGGATCGGAATCCTCGCCTTGGGATTCGAGATCCGATGACCAACGGATCCTCCTTGCAGCGGAGATCTTCCTGGACTTGCGGGGGGAGGATGATCTAGACGAGGATGAAAGATACTCCTCGAACTTCTGTTGGTCGAACTTGTATTCGACCTCCTCTTCGATCGGGATTGCTATCCGCGGCTGTCGCGTGACGACCTCATCAGCGAGATCGTTGGCTCCCACTGTGGTCGCTAGCTTGTTCGTGGGGAAAGTTGGTTTCTCGATCTTCATCGCCGAACTCATTACAGCTTTTTGCTTTTACAAATGAACTCGAAAAAAAAGTTTGCCTTTTTATAAGGCTACAACGAAAATCAAAGAAAAGAAAAAATTATAACTTTTCTCGTTAAACAAACGCGGGATCCGTTTATCGAATCCTCATTTGCGTGGGTGTCTTTGCCTGTGCCGGAGGTTATCCGTGGATTGCCGCGTGATCGTGATCCGAAGTTAGATCTACACGATAATGGGGATTATTTCACAAAGGAAAATAATAGCCCAAGCGAGTGAAATCGACCAAGCGAAGTCACAACTCTTCTCGGGATAAAAAAAAAGGTTTTGATCCGGAGGAAATAGTGTAGATCTGATCCTCGATCTCTCAAACTTTCTGAGGGGATTATCTCACGAAGGAGGATAATAGCCCTGAGAGGTTTGCCAAGATCTTGGATCTGAGAGGCGAAGAAAATGAT
Source organism: Asparagus setaceus (assembly GCA_012295165.1). Lineage (NCBI taxonomy): Eukaryota > Viridiplantae > Streptophyta > Magnoliopsida > Asparagales > Asparagaceae > Asparagus > Asparagus setaceus. The sequence continues at coordinate 16,585,116 of CM022705.1, forward strand.
CGTCGAAGGCCTCCCTTTTTCTCCCAAGTCTAGATCTGGAACTTGATTTCAATTTGGCAGAGCTTCGGCTTCTTTCGAAAATTCCGGATCCTTCAAATGAAACCCCTCCTCTTCTATTTATAACATTTTAGAAGCGGATGCGGTCAAAACTGGGTAAAAAGCCCAGTAAGCTCTAGGTGGCTCGGCTTTGGCCGAGACACCATTTGGTGTCTCGGCCTTGGCCAAACCACCAAATGGTGGCTCGGCCTTGGCCGAGCCGCCATTATGGCTTTTCACTTCTTTTTCGGGTCCGATGGTTTGTTCCGGGACTTATTTTCTGATTTTCCGGTGTTCCGAAGCTTCAATCTTGGGTTTATCCCGTCGTTTGCATCGCGATTAGGTAAACCGTCGACTTATGCGCTTTCTTTGGTTCGATTCATGTGTTTCGTCGACTCACTTCGCTGACTTGGATGTCTCGTCGACTCGCTTTATGCGTTGGCATCAACGGTTCGTCATTATGTCGTCGGATGGCTCGCCGATCGTTAACACATCGTCACGAGCTACGTTCAGGGACTTATAGGTAATTTTTAACGCCTACATCTATTTCTCCTCTCAACTCAACTCTCTCCTTAAATCCTCCTCCCCCACCTCTATTGCCGGTGCCATTGCTAATTTTGTTGCTCCTCCCTCCTCTCCTCCTCTCTCCTTACTCTAACCCTAACCCTAATCTTCCTCCTAACAAAGTCTCCCTCCAGCCTTCCAACGGGCAAGACCTCATCTTTCCTCCATCGCCGCTGCACCCAATCCAATTTCTCACCTGAATCTAACCCCAAATCTGCCTCCAACTCCGCCAGTGCCTCCTCCGTCGATCCCCTCCTCCCCATCCACCACCACCAACCTCAAACGTTTCCTCAACAAGTTCAACTCCAACGGCGATGACAAGATCTCCTCCTCCGACCTTGCCTCCATCTTCTCCTCCCTCGACCACCCCCTCTCCACGTCTAAACTCTCCTGCTTGATGGCCGAGACCGATTTTGACAGCAACGTATTCATGGACCGTGATGGTTGCTCACCACTTGTTTGATAAAATGACTCATAAAACTTTCGTTTCATGGAACACTATGATTGTTGTTAATAAGCAAAGACATGAAGGAACAAAGGCGGCTAAGATATTTCAATGTTAATGGGCTCTTTGATCACTCATCTATTAAGGGGTTGACTCACTTATAATTGGATCTTAACTGAGTCGACCATTCAAAAGTTTATTGAGAAAGACTATATGGGCTCGTTGGGCTAGGTTTCACTTATGAAGAAAAATATTCCGTATTTTTATCTTTATATTTACTACTCTTTGTCCTTGCCTTCCTCTAATTGTAGGTGTTTTATATGATGTTTTTCCTTGAGGATGAACTTGGATTTGTTACTATGTTGAAGGATCTATTGTTATTGAACTTCGAACTGAGCTTTGTTATTTGAGTCTTGTTGATTGATAATAGTTTCTGCTTGTGTTTGACTCTGATGTATGTTAACTATACTCGATATATGTAAGTTTATAACACAACTGATAAATTTGCACAGTACATGTTGTTGCTTGTTAAATTATGTTTTTATATTATAAAGTTATAATTTTTGGGAAGGAAGTGGATAAAGAAACCTTAGGAAAAAGCGGAAAGGGAAATTAAATGAAAGGGCATATAATATTATTATGAACTACGCTCCAGAGAACTAGACAAACACATTATTTCACGAAATTAGGTAAAGTATATGCTATCATGATTTTCCTGTTAATGTTACCTTATTCCCTATTAAGGTTATGTCATTTCCTGTTAGGGTTACCGCATTTCGTGTTAAGGTTAAGTCATTTCCTATTAAGGTTAAGTCATTTCCTGTTAAGGGTATGACATTTAGTGTTAAGTCTAAGTCATTTTCTATTAAGGTTAAGTCATTTCATGTTAAGGTTAAGTCATTTCTGTTAAAGTTACCACATTTCATGTTAAGTCTAAGTCATTTTTTTGAAGTTTAAGTCATATCTGTGAAATTTAAGTCATTTTGTATTAAGTCTAAGTCATTTCCTATTATGTATATGTCGTTGCCTATTAAGTTATGTTGTATGTTATAAAGTTGTGTTTTTTGGAAGGAAGTGGACAAAGAAACCCTAGAAAAAGCGAAAAGGAAAATAAATGAAAGAGCATATAACATTGTTATCAACTATGCTCTAGAGAACTAGACAAACACATTATTTCACGAAATTAGGTAAAGTATATCTTTCATGATCTTCTTGTTAATGTTACATTATTCCATATTAAGGTTAAGTCATTTCATGTTAAAGTTACCACATTTCATGTTAAGGTTAAGTCATTTTCTATTAAGGTTAGGTCATTTCTTGTTAAGGGTACCCCATTTTGTGTTAAGTCTAAGTTATTTTTGTAAAGTTTAAGTCATTTTGTGTTAAGTCTAAGTTATTTTGTGTTAAGTTTAAGTCATTTCATGTTAAGTCTAAGTCATTTCCTATTATGTATATGTCGTTGCCTATTAAGTTATGTTGTATATTATAAAGTTGTAATTTTTGGAAGGAAGTGGACAAAGAAACCCTAGAAAAAGCGAAAAGGAAAATAAATGAAAGCATATAATATTGTTATCAACTATGCTCTAGAGAACTAGACAAACACATTATTTCACGAAATTAGGTAAAGTATATGTTTTCATGATCTTTCTATTAAGGTTACCTTATTAGCTATTAAGGTTAAGTCATTTCTGTTAAAGTTACCATATTTTACATTAAGGTTAAGTAATTTCCTATTAAGGTTAAATTATTTCTTGTTAGCGGTACTATATTTAGTGTTAAGTATAAGTCATTTTATGTGAAGTTTAAGTCATTTCTTGTGAAGTTTAAGTCATTTCATGTTAAGTCTAAGTCATTTCCTATTATGAATATATCATTGCACTTAAGTTATGTTGTATGTTGTAAAGTTATAGTTTTAGGGAAGAAAGTGGACAAAACCCTAGGAAAAAGCGGCAAAGTCTCAATGATATTTTCTTTATATTTTCTTTCTACATGATCTATTACTAGCACAGTCTAAAAAATCATCTCTCTCTTTGACATTTCATCAAACACTTTATAAGCAATCGTGAAGGATAGGGTTAGGAGAGAGGAGAAAGAAGGGAGCAGAGGAGGGAGGACCAACAAAGTTAGCCACAGCACCGACAACGATGTAAGGGGGGAGGATTTAGGAAGAGGGTTTAGTTAGGATGAGGAAGAGAGAGGAAAAATCTCAGTTGGTTCTGATCTTCATGAGAGAGAGAGAGAGAGAGAGAGAGAGAGAGAGAGAGAGAGAGAGAGAGAGAGAGAGAGAGAGAGAGAGAGAGAGAGAGAGAGAGAGAGAGAGAGAGAGAGAGAGAGAGAGAGAGAGAGAGAGAGAGAGAGAGAGAGAGAGAGAGAGAGAGAGAGAGAGAGAGAGAGAGAGAGAGAGAGAGAGAGAGAGAGAGAGAGAGAGAGAGAGAGAGAGAGAGAGAGAGAGAGAGAGAGAGAGAGAGAGAGAGAGAGAGAGAGAGAGAGAGAGAGAGAGAGAGAGAGAGAGAGAGAGAGAGAGAGAGAGAGAGAGAGAGAGAGAGAGAGAGAGAGAGAGAGAGAGAGAGAGAGAGAGAGAGAGAGAGAGAGAGAGAGAGAGAGAGAGAGAGAGAGAGAGAGAGAGAGAGAGAGAGAGAGAGAGAGAGAGAGAGAGAGAGAGAGAGAGAGAGAGAGAGAGAGAGAGAGAGAGAGAGAGAGAGAGAGAGAGAGAGAGAGAGAGAGAGAGAGAGAGAGAGAGAGAGAGAGAGAGAGAGAGAGAGAGAGAGAGAGAGAGAGAGAGAGAGAGAGAGAGAGAGAGAGAGAGAGAGAGAGAGAGAGAGAGAGAGAGAGAGAGAGAGAGAGAGAGAGAGAGAGAGAGAGAGAGAGAGAGAGAGAGAGAGAGAGAGAGAGAGAGAGAGAGAGAGAGAGAGAGAGAGAGAGAGAGAGAGAGAGAGAGAGAGAGAGAGAGAGAGAGAGAGAGAGAGAGAGAGAGAGAGAGAGAGAGAGAGAGAGAGAGAGAGAGAGAGAGAGAGAGAGAGAGAGAGAGAGAGAGAGAGAGAGAGAGAGAGAGAGAGAGAGAGAGAGAGAGAGAGAGAGAGAGAGAGAGAGAGAGAGAGAGAGAGAGAGAGAGAGAGAGAGAGAGAGAGAGAGAGAGAGAGAGAGAGAGAGAGAGAGAGAGAGAGAGAGAGAGAGAGAGAGAGAGAGAGAGAGAGAGAGAGAGAGAGAGAGAGAGAGAGAGAGAGAGAGAGAGAGAGAGAGAGAGAGAGAGAGAGAGAGAGAGAGAGAGAGAGAGAGAGAGAGAGAGAGAGAGAGAGAGAGAGAGAGAGAGAGAGAGAGAGAGAGAGAGAGAGAGAGAGAGAGAGAGAGAGAGAGAGAGAGAGAGAGAGAGAGAGAGAGAGAGAGAGAGAGAGAGAGAGAGAGAGAGAGAGAGAGAGAGAGAGAGAGAGAGAGAGAGAGAGAGAGAGAGAGAGAGAGAGAGAGAGAGAGAGAGAGAGAGAGAGAGAGAGAGAGAGAGAGAGAGAGAGAGAGAGAGAGAGAGAGAGAGAGAGAGAGAGAGAGAGAGAGAGAGAGAGAGAGAGAGAGAGAGAGAGAGAGAGAGAGAGAGAGAGAGAGAGAGAGAGAGAGAGAGAGAGAGAGAGAGAGAGAGAGAGAGAGAGAGAGAGAGAGAGAGAGAGAGAGAGAGAGAGAGAGAGAGAGAGAGAGAGAGAGAGAGAGAGAGAGAGAGAGAGAGAGAGAGAGAGAGAGAGAGAGAGAGAGAGAGAGAGAGAGAGAGAGAGAGAGAGAGAGAGAGAGAGAGAGAGAGAGAGAGAGAGAGAGAGAGAGAGAGAGAGAGAGAGAGAGAGAGAGAGAGAGAGAGAGAGAGAGAGAGAGAGAGAGAGAGAGAGAGAGAGAGAGAGAGAGAGATCTACGTTTAAGTCATGATATGTATCCTGATTAGACCAAAATATTAACAAAATAAGTCGCATGTATTAAATGTGAGTTTTAAAAGATATTTTGAGTTTTAAGTGAAAAGTTTTACGGGGAGAAGTGGTGATTGGAACAAAAGCTCACTTTAAAAGTGGTTTACATATAAATTGAAAATGAAAAATGATTTTTGTATAATGACCCTATTTTTCAGGTGGTTTCTTGGAAAAAATTCTTTTGATTTTGATCAACACTTTTGATATACACTGAAGTTTTCTGAGAAAGTATTAAGGGACAAGAGATGACGTGGTTTCCGTTCATCCGAATTTTGCACTATTATTTTCTCATCTACTTCCATCACCATGTAAACCTGTCAATCATTAAATCATATCATTACAGTACATCTTCCTTCATACACAGCCTCCATATATAACACAGTCCACCCATTAAATGATAATCCGAGATTAATATTGCCGCTAATGCTCAATATTGCTATTATCAATTTAAATTTAGACACGTTAATTTACATAAAGTTATGATTAACAAGTGTCATTCCTAATTAAGAAGAAGTACTATTTGACAAATAGCCACATTTTTCTCACCATGTGACGAGGAAAACTCTAGCAATAACCGAAAGAACTCATCAGTTGCAAGAGGTTGTGTATGACGAGATCAGCTATCTTTGTCAATCTTTTCGCTAAAATTTTCTATGATATATCAATAGTAATTAAGATAAGCACACTTTTCGCGGTTTCATGTGTAATCACCTAAACTCAACCAATTTTGAGTTGTCCTCTCCTAATTAAACAACTTAAAATGGTTGATATTAGCACATTTAAAAAAAGAAAGAAAAAGAAAAAGAAAAAATGATTGATTAACTTCTTAATCATGTTTAAGCTAAAATTATCGTTCAGAAACAAGCATGGTGGGAAAACTTATCCCACTGGGATATAATGGATAGACATCAATAGAGAATTAAACACTTACGCATATTATTGGGCTAAGTAAAGGTTCTTCTAATATTACATAAAATTTGATATTTATATATGTGATAATATCTTATTATAGTCATAAACTTTAGATTACAAAACTTTTGATGTTTCGGTACTACTATTATCTTATTAAACACGTATGCTTAATTAAATTGCAAAACATTTGATGTTTCGATGAATTCATGATTAAGGTGGGTTATATTAAATTAAGTGTGTCACTCCTAATTAATAAGAAGTATTATTTGACTGATAGTAACAGATGTTCTAACAATAATAAGACAATAGAAGTTCTCTAGTAACAATAGAAAGCACTCATCACATGCAAGGGCTTTTTAATAACTTTATGATTAATGAACTAAGCATATTAAAATCAGCCACTTTGTGATCAATCTTAACGCTAACCTTTTCTATGATATCTCCACAATATTAATCAATTAACCAAGCTAAGGTTTCATGATTCACATCTGACAGCTAAACTAGCTCAACCAATTTACTTGACTTTTGAGTTGTCTTCTCCTAATTAATCTACTTAAAATGATTTATTAACTTCCTAATTGTGTTAACCTCAAGATTATCATTCAAAAAGAGCAAGGTGGGAATGCCAGTATCCGGGATATAATTGGATAAATATTAATGGAGCAAATCACATGTATGATATCACTCTTAGTAAAGTTTTTGCTAATATTAGTTGCATTTTAATGTTCCACTAATTAAGTGGACACTGTTTTCTTGCCTTTGCCTCGCATCAAGTTGCAGCTTTGCTTGCATCATAGGCTTCATTTTATCTTGATGTCTAAATTAAAAAGTGAGATATGCAACTTACGTACCTAAAATCTATAACATGCGAGAAATTGAGGAGAATTGAGAAAATTAAAATTGTGATTTATCGAAGTTACCAATAAAACATAGCACCGTTGTCAACATTTTCCGATAGAGTAGACTTCATAAAATTTGATGCTTTTAGTTAATACAAGTTTTCCTTTGCAAGTGGTATCTTAGATTTGAAGATGTCGTCAATTTCCCATACTTTGGCCGGCTTTCTAGAAGCAAAACATAAGGTAGTGTCTATAATTGATTTTCAAGAAGCAAAACATAAGGTAGTGTCTATAATTGATAGATAAATATATGAGAAATCTATAATAAAGATACACTGATGCAAAACAATCGCAGACTTTACTAGTGGGAGTTTCGTGAGATAAAAAAGTTTAGAGGGGTTATGTAAAAACCTTTCAAAGTTCATTAGCACTTAAATACTCCGTAGTTTCACTCACTTTGTACTTACATACCCTCAAGTGTCTTTTGCAATATTTATATATCCTTAGTTGTTTAAAATTCACATTTTAGTACTCCTAATTATGCACATGCGAAAATTTTCATCTGAATGTTTCATATTTTGACATTCACATGCTAAGATCTAAAATTAGTATGTGAGCGTCGTTTGCAAATATATAGGTGAATATTTCTACTTTTGCATAGTAGTGTTAGATCTGAGATGCAAACCTAGAGGAGAGGGGAGGGGGGGGGGTTGAATAAGTTCGCTATAGTTTTTTGCTAAAACACATAAGAAGCAGCGAAAATATAGAAAATTAAAAGCGAACAACCAAACAAAAAAATCAACCAAGGAACACGCGAGATTTTTATATGGTTCGGATAACAATTCTACGTCCACTCTTTCTTCTCACGATGGGGCTTTCTCACTATTCCAAGAGTTCATCTGAATCACAATCTGATTCAGCAGGTTTACAAAGACCGCACCCTCGAATCTATTCGAAACCAGTCGTCTAACCTAACTCTTCACAATGAGTAGCACCTAGCCCTAGCTAGTCCCAATCCTCAATTATCACCAGCTTGAGTATTGCTTTAGGTCTTTAAATTTATAAATAAAGAAGATTCTAAATCTAAAGAGTTCCAAGAAATAAGAAAATTTATACAGGATCTAGGTTTTTTTTCTGTGTGCTAATGGAGTATCATCCTTGTGCTCCGTTGACGGTCCGAGCAAAATAATGAGTCTTTTGCTGATTTCTCTAAGAAAATGATCTATCAAGATTGATTATAGAAGATTGCTGAAGTCTTCTTTCTTTGGCAAAGGAATGTCGAAGTTTCAAGTTTGCTAAAGTTAGCCAAATTTTGATTGAAAGCCGATTTTCCGATCTCCTTAAAAATGAGCGATCTCCCCTTCTCTTATAGGCAGAGAGAGAGAGAGTTATGTCCATTAAATATGGGTTAATGGCCATTAATTTAGGAGATAGTGGGGGTGAATTGTTTCCTCAAAAAATGGCTCTGCGGGAGGTTCACCAATAACGGCCATGGACGAAGCTTGTTCAAGCGAACTTTGCCAGAATATGGGTAGCCCACTTTTTTTGGGGCATGGTGACGTAGTCCACGTGGACAATTTGGGCAAAGTTCGTTTTGGACGAACTTTGCTTGAAGCTTCACTTTGACTTAGTCTTGAGGGCGAGCTTCATTATGACTTGGGCGAGCTTCATCATGGCTCATATTTAGGCTATTCTGATTTGATTATGTGTTTAGCCCATGGGCGTTCACTTTTTAAGCTCATGTTGAGCTCAAGTATTAGATTTGTGTTATTTGTACTGTGTATTGATCTAGAAGAGAGCTTGTATATTTTGACTGCCTACAAGACCCCTCAAAGTTTTTAAGATTCTGCATTTGACTTGTAACAGGGATCGAAATACTTTGAGTAATAGCCAGAGGTGTACTGTTGAACATAGCTTTAGCTATCTTGTTTAGGCTGGATCTGTCTCCGTTTGACTATTTAGTTGCCAGAGGTGTACTATTGAATGTGGCTTCCTTCATCATAGATTCATCTTGGTTGAACACTCAGTTGCATTTGCGTGCTCTTTTGTAGAGAGTTCATCCAATTACGTGTTCGGAACGAAATCCGCTAGCCGTTGAATTGGGTCAAGGCTCAGGGAACAGCTTATGTTAAGCGATGTTCGCCTGGCCATGAATTTTGGTGGGGTTCGCTCAAGTATAAGTGTTGAGCAAAGTTCGCTGATTGGCAAAGGTCGTTGAGGCTATTACTCTTAGATCCACGCATTGATCTGTGGCTAGGATCACTCTTAATGGTCAAATCTCGGGCGAGATTCACTGAATATCTACTATTACGCTATCTTTTAGCCTTTGAGTAGTCTAATCACTTCTCATAAGGAGTGATTTTTGGTAAAAAAAAGTTTGTTGAAAGGCTTATAAATAGCTCTTTCATTCCCGGTTTCATTCATCTTCATCTCTTAATGTCTCGGTCCACTCCTAACCGATCGGAGTTTCCCTTTGATAGAGAAGCCGAAATCGAGAGGCTTAGGCGAGAGTTGGCCCATTTTGACAGTGGTTCTGCAGAGGGAAACAAGATTCTCTATCAATTGGTGGACTTGTTGCCAAAAATATTAACAAATTGACGCTCAATAGTGCTATTATCTAATTAAATTCATACACGTTAATTTACATAAAGTTATGATTAACGAGTGTCACCTCTAATTAAGAAGTACTATTTGACAAATAGCCACATTTTCGTCACCGTGTGACAAGGAAAACTCCGGTACGTAATAACCGAAAACACTCCTCACTTGCAAGAGGTTTTGACTCTATGAGTATTGGAAGCATATTGAGATCAGCTATCTTTGGCAATCTTATACGCTAACATTTTCTATGATATATCAACAATATTAATTAAGATAAGCAATGTTTTCGTGGATGGTTTCATAGGTAATCACCTAACCTCAACCAATGTGCCAAATTTCTTGACTTTTGAGTTGTCCTTTCCTAATTAATCAACATATACTGCTTCACTAACTTCCAAATTGTGTTGAGCTAAAAATTATAATTCAGAAACAAACATGGTGGGAAAACCATTATCCCACTAGCTAGGATATAATTGGACAGACATCAATGAAGCAAATCGCACGCATAATATCAAACCAAGTAAAGGTTCATCTTAGGACACATTTTTAAAATAAAATAGATTATTTCTAAAATTTAATTCTCAAAATCGACCAACTTATTATTTATATATCAAAACCGACCGATTGAGAATGCTGGATAATTAAAAAGTTTAATTAAAACTGTCGTTTTTTTGTTAATTCTATCAACATACTCGTCTTGCAAATCTCTACACTCATCTATGAGAGAGATGAGTTATGGGACCTCTTTTCAAATCCAAGGGATCTCATTTATATATGTTCATCATGGGCGATTATTTTGGGATTAAAATACTAAATTTGCAAGATTGGCAATCCCGTAAATTTAGAAAAACAATAACTTTTAGGGAAAATTGTGTCCAGGCCCCAAAAGTTGAAACTACATGTGACCGGGCCCCTCCAATTATTGAATGTGTGGATCAGCCCCAAACAGTTGCGCGATTTGTGTTCGGGCCCCTCCACGTCAGCCATATACAGCTGAGAAGCTGTATTTTGTAAAAAACCCAAAAATGCCCTTTGTAGGGTCGAAAAAATGTTATTGATTGAATGAATGAGGTACAATCAAATTCTCTCGATTACAGAGGAAGAGGAGATTGATTTGACTCCTCTTTTGTATGGGTTCTTGGTGGCGAGAGGATGCTTCGCTCGATGCTCAAGTCGAGGTTGCTTCCCGTTGACGATCAGACCAAGGCTGCGGGTGATCAAGAGGGTGTTGAAGATGAGCTCGATCTCTCTTGTGCGCACGAGTGTTGATCTCCAAGAGTTCTCAGACTTTTTCCCCCAGCTTGCCAGCTTGCCAACCTCCAGCCCCGTTGGGCTTTTAGCTATTTAATGGAGCGCGCTGATGTCGTCGCGGTTGCTCTGACGCTGTACTTCTGATAGCTTAGCTGCCGGTTAGCGGGGCTGCTTCTGATGCGGCTGCTGCGATAGCGGGTGGCGAACCTCGTCAGACTCTGATTGTGCGGGCGAGCTTCGTTTGAATGTCGAGGTTCATTGCTGTAGGCGAACCTCGGTTGAGTGTTGAGGTGGAATGTCGAGATTCACTGCTGTAGGTGAACCTCGGTTGAATGTCGAGGTTCACCGCTATAGGCGAACCTGGTTGAATGTCGAGGTTCATTGCGTAGGCGAACCTCGGTTGAATGTCGAGGTTCCCGCTATAAGCGAACCTCGGTTGAATGTCGAGGTTCAGCGCTATAAGCGAACCTCGGTTGAATGTCGAGGTTCCCGCTATAAGCGAACCTCGGTTGAGTGTCGAGGTTCATTCTTTGTAGGCAAACCTCGGTTGAATGTCGAGGTTCATTCTGTAGGCAAACCTCGGTTGAATGTCGAGGTTAAATGTCGAGGTTCACTGCTATAAGCGAACCTCGGTTGAATGTCGAGATTCAGCTGCTGTGGCGAACCTCGGTTGAATGTCGAGATTCAGCTGCTGTGGCGAACCTCGGTTGAATGTCGAGGTTCAGCGCTATAAGCGAACCTCGGTTGAATGTCGAGGTTCATTGCGTAGGCGAACCTCGGTTGAGTGTTGAGTGGAATGTCGAGATTCGCTGCGTAGGTGAACCTCGGTTGAATGTCGAGATTCGCTGCGTAGGTGAACCTCGGTTGAGTGTTGAGTGGAATGTCGAGATTCGCTGCGTAGGTGAACCTCGGTTGAGTGTTGAGTGGAATGTCGAGATTCGCTGCGTAGGTGAACCTCGGTTGAATGTCGAGGTTCACTGCTATAAGCGAACCTCGGTTGAATGTCGAGATTCGCTGCGTAGGTGAACCTCGGTTGAGTGTTGAGTGGAATGTCGAGATTCGCTGCGTAGGTGAACCTCGGTTGAATGTCGAGGTTCACTGCTATAAGCGAACCTCGGTTGAGTGTTGAGTGGAATGTCGAGATTCGCTGCGTAGGTGAACCTCGGTTGAATGTCGAGATTCGCTGCGTAGGTGAACCTCGGTTGAATGTCGAGGTTCCCGCTATAAGCGAACCTCGGTTGAATGTCGAGCCTGTTGCAATGGCGAACCTCGGTTGAATCTTGAGTTGAATGTCGAGCCTGTTGCAATGGCGAACCTCGGTTGAATCTTGAGTTGAATGTCGAGCCTGTTGCAATGGCGAACCTCGGTTGAATCTTGAGTTGAATGTCGAGCCTGTTGCAATGGCGAACCTCGGTTGAATCTTGAGTTGAATGTCGAGCCTGTTGCAATGGCGAACCTCGGTTGAATGTCGAGCCTGTTGCAATGGCGAACCTCGGTTGAATGTCGAGCCTGTTGCAATGGCGAACCTCGGTTGAATCTTGAGTTGAATGTCGAGCCTGTTGCAATGGCGAACCTCGGTTGAATCTTGAGTTGAATGTCGAGCCTGTTGCAATGGCGAACCTCGGTTGAATCTTGAGTTGAATGTCGAGCCTGTTGCAATGGCGAACCTCGGTTGAATCTTGAGTTGAATGTCGAGCCTGTTGCAATGGCGAACCTCGGTTGAATCTTGAGTTGAATGTCGAGCCTGTTGCAATGGCGAACCTCGGTTGAATGTCGAGCCTGTTGCAATGGCGAACCTCGGTTGAATCTTGAGTTGAATGTCGAGCCTGTTGCAATGGCGAACCTCGGTTGAATCTTGAGTTGAATGTCGAGCCTGTTGCAATGGCGAACCTCGGTTGAATCTTGAGTTGAATGTCGAGCCTGTTGCAATGGCGAACCTCGGTTGAATCTTGAGTTGAATGTCGAGCCTGTTGCAATGGCGAACCTCGGTTGAATCTTGAGTTGAATGTCGAGCCTGTTGCAATGGCGAACCTCGGTTGAATCTTGAGTTGAATGTCGAGCCTGTTGCAATGGCGAACCTCGGTTGAATCTTGAGTTGAATGTCGAGCCTGTTGCAATGGCGAACCTCGGTTGAATCTTGAGTTGAATGTCGAGCCTGTTGCAATGGCGAACCTCGGTTGAATCTTGAGTTGAATGTCGAGCCTGTTGCAATGGCGAACCTCGGTTGAATCTTGAGTTGAATGTCGAGCCTGTTGCAATGGCGAACCTCGGTTGAATGTCGAGCCTGTTGCAATGGCGAACCTCGGTTGAATGTCGAGCCTGTTGCAATGGCGAACCTCGGTTGAATCTTGAGTTGAATGTCGAGCCTGTTGCAATGGCGAACCTCGGTTGAATGTCGAGCCTGTTGCAATGGCGAACCTCGGTTGAATCTTGAGTTGAATGTCGAGCCTGTTGCAATGGCGAACCTCGGTTGAATCTTGAGTTGAATGTCGAGCCTGTTGCAATGGCGAACCTCGGTTGAATCTTGAGTTGAATGTCGAGCCTGTTGCAATGGCGAACCTCGGTTGAATCTTGAGTTGAATGTCGAGCCTGTTGCAATGGCGAACCTCGGTTGAATCTTGAGTTGAATGTCGAGCCTGTTGCAATGGCGAACCTCGGTTGAATGTCGAGCCTGTTGCAATGGCGAACCTCGGTTGAATGTCGAGCCTGTTGCAATGGCGAACCTCGGTTGAATGTCGAGCCTGTTGCAATGGCGAACCTCGGTTGAATCTTGAGTTGAATGTCGAGCCTGTTGCAATGGCGAACCTCGGTTGAATCTTGAGTTGAATGTCGAGCCTGTTGCAATGGCGAACCTCGGTTGAATCTTGAGTTGAATGTCGAGCCTGTTGCAATGGCGAACCTCGGTTGAATCTTGAGTTGAATGTCGAGCCTGTTGCAATGGCGAACCTCGGTTGAATGTCGAGCCTGTTGCAATGGCGAACCTCGGTTGAATCTTGAGTTGAATGTCGAGCCTGTTGCAATGGCGAACCTCGGTTGAATCTTGAGTTGAATGTCGAGCCTGTTGCAATGGCGAACCTCGGTTGAATCTTGAGTTGAATGTCGAGCCTGTTGCAATGGCGAACCTCGGTTGAATCTTGAGTTGAATGTCGAGCCTGTTGCAATGGCGAACCTCGGTTGAATGTCGAGCCTGTTGCAATGGCGAACCTCGGTTGAATGTCGAGCCTGTTGCAATGGCGAACCTCGGTTGAATCTTGAGTTGAATGTCGAGCCTGTTGCAATGGCGAACCTCGGTTGAATCTTGAGTTGAATGTCGAGCCTGTTGCAATGGCGAACCTCGGTTGAATGTCGAGCCTGTTGCAATGGCGAACCTCGGTTGAATGTCGAGCCTGTTGCAATGGCGAACCTCGGTTGAATCTTGAGTTGAATGTCGAGCCTGTTGCAATGGCGAACCTCGGTTGAATGTCGAGGTTCACTGGCGTAGGCGAACCTCGGTTGAATGTCGAGGTTCACTGGCGTGGCGAACCTCGGTTGAATGTCGAGGTTCCGCTGCGTAGGCGAACCTCGGTTGAATCTTGAGTTGAATGTCGAGGTTCACTGGCGTAGGCGAACCTCGGTTGAATGTCGAGCCTGTTGCAATGGCGAACCTCGGTTGAATGTCGAGCCTGGCGCAATGGCGAACCTCGGTTGAATGTCGAGGTTCACTGGCGTGGCGAACCTCGGTTGAATCTTGAGTTGAATGTCGAGGTTCACTGGCGTGGCGAACCTCGGTTGAATGTCGAGATTCCGCTGCGTAGGCGAACCTCGGTTGAATGTCGAGCCTGTTGCAATGGCGAACCTCGGTTGAATGTCGAGCCTGTTGCAATGATGTTGTAGGCGAGCCTCGTCAAACTTTGAGGTTGTGGGCGATTTTGGCCTATGCGAGGCGAGCTCCAAGCAGGCGAGCTCCAAGTCTTCCGCGAGCTTGTGCTTGAGGCGAGCCAAGCTCCTTTGCGGCGAGCACGCTCTGGCGAGCCTCGAACATGCTACGAAGAGCGGTCGTAACTTTCAAACCGTATGTCGAATTGGGCGAATTATATATGAAAATCGACTATCTCGGCGAGGCGAACCAACAAACTAACCCGAAGGGTTCGGTTTGCTCCGGTCATTTTGCCCAATTCCTTCCGGTTTGAGAGATATCAGCACTTTTGTCTATTTTGTAAAGTCAAGCATTGGTGAACTTAACCTTTAGGCGGACGACTTCACTCGAGATGGACCCTTAAGCTCTTTTGCTCATTCGAGTTCTTTGTGTAGGGATTAAGGCAATTTTATTGCCTACAAAACCCCTCAAAGTTTTCGGACACGAATGTGGTTGAATGGAGTGCGGAACACTTTGGATATGAAGACTTGTAAAATGGTGGCCGTCTTGAGGCGGGCGAGGAACCTTCTAACGAACACGGTAAATTTGAATTCTTCACTTGCGACTAATGATCGCCCTCTAGGATTTTTAGCAAACCCCGACTATCAGCGGTTTGATGTGCCTTTACCGATTACCGTTTGAATCGGGCTAGCCATACTTTTCCCCTCAGTATGGTGAGTTTGCGAGGAGTTTCTTTTAGGCTTAGTGCTAAAATCTCCCCTCTATCCTTAGCCGTTCAAGGCGTTGGATTAAAAGATAAGGGCAAATCGCCTGGTAGGCCATCATGAGGAAATGATCGAATCGTTCAGTGACATGAAAGTATAACGATCGCGATCAAAAAGCAATCAAGTTGTTCAGTGACGTGAGAGTATAACAACAGTGATTACGAACAAAATCATTTAGAGGAATGATCATGTGGGAGTAGTCAAGTCATTCAGTGACATGGGAGTATAACGACTATGGTTGAAATAGAGGCACATCGCATGGTAGGCCACTATTCGGGAATGATCGAATCGTTGATGACATAAAAGTATAACGATCGCGATCAAAAGCAATCAAGTTGTTCAGTGACGTGAGAGTATAACAACAGTGATTACGAACAAAGTCATTTAGGAAATGACTCTGTGGGGTTAGCTGAGTCGTTCAGTGACATAAGAGTATAACGACTATGGCTAAAATAGAGGCACATCGCATGGTAGGCCACTATTCGGTGAGGGAGTTGATAGGGGTATATTGCTTGGTTAACCACTATCTAACCCAAAGTCACTCGGACAAGTGGCGGTATGGAAATGATCGAATCGTTCGGTGACACGGGGTATGGCGGTGTGATCGGTAACAAATTTGAAAGAATAGAATATTGGCGCATCACTTGGTAGGCCAATGGTGGACGTCGTAAAGATAAAATATTGACTTGGTAGGTCAATACTTAGAAACGACAAGATAATTGATTAGGGGTAATATTTCTTCAGAAACTTACCGTTGATAGGCATCATGATTTTGTCGCCTTCTTGATTGGTTAGGCGGTATGCTCCATTCGAGTAAACAGACTCCACCACGAATGGTCCTTCCCATTTTGGTTCGAACTTCCCCTTCTTTTTGGAGTTCAAAATCATCGGCGTCGGACGGCGAGGGCGAGTCGCCTTCCTTGAAAATCGACATCGGACTTTCTTGTCAAATGCTTTAGAAATCGAGTGCGGTAAAGCTCGATATCTTTGTTGAGCACATGTCGCTTTTCATCCAGCATTTCAAGTTCCTCAAGGCGTCGGCGATGATTTTCCTCGGTTGTCATTCCGGTGGATAGCGCTATTCGAAGCGATGGGGTTTGAATCTCTAACGGTAAAATGGCCTCACAACCATAAACCAGAGAATATGGGGTGGTACCTGTCGGTGTGCGAACCGTTATGCGGTAAGCCCACGAGCTTTGCCCGACTTGTCGTTCAATCCTTCTTGTTTGAAGAGACCATCTTAGTAAGGATCTTGATGATCGTCTTATTAAAAGCTTCAGCTTGTCCATTGTGGCGGGTAGTAAGTCATTGGCGCTAGATTCGGATTTGAAATTTATCGCGAGAATCGCGTGAAGGCATGGTGACAAATTGCGGACCATTATCGTGGACAATCGCCTCGGCACACCGTATCGGTATATGACATGATGTTTAACAAATTTGATCACATCACTTGTCTTGACCAATCTCAGCGGGCGGCCCGGCCCTTTGAGAAATAATCGGTTATCGCCAATATGAAGCGATGTCCTTTTGAAGAAGGTGGAGAAATTGGACCGGCGATATCCATTCCCCGTTTCAAATGGCGGGGCGTGGCGGTAGGGTGCAAGTGTTCGGAGGTTGGTGAAGGTAATTAGCATGTATTTGTACGCATGGCATCGTTTAGCGTAAGCCACGGCATCCCTTACCATTGTCGGCCAATAATAGCGAGTCTCATGGCCGGTCCCATAACTTGGGTCGGGTTGGTGTGCTCCACAAACACCGTCATGAGCTTCTTTCAAGACTTGCTCTGCTTCCTTAGTTGGCGGACATCGAGCGGTAACCCATCATATGACCTTCTATATAAAGTCGTAATTGGGAATCATAGTAAAATCTTGATGCTTTCGTCGGCGAATCGACTCCCTTTCTTTTATGTCTTGGGCAATATCCCATGCAAGACATAGTCGATGATCGGGAACCGCCGATCTCGTGCTTCAAGTGACTTAGGCTCGTCTTATTTGCTTGGATCTGTAATGCATATTTTGGCGAAATAGTTGCCGACTAGACACAATAACTGGCGAGTAGCATTCTCGGCCGGGGCTAAGCGTAGGCGCAAGAGACGCCGATGCATGCATAAGTGTTCATAAGCGGGGTACATGATCAATGTAAAAGCTTTCAAAGGAGTCGACTAAAGTTATGGCTGCTGCATGATGAGGATAAGGTCCTCGTGCGACCGTATTCTCCTCTTAGTTGTTTCACGACTAGGCGTGAATCCCCAAATGCTTCAAGGTGTTTCACGCCTAAATGTTTGGCTATGTCGAGACCAATCAATAGCATTATACTCGCTCGTTATTGGTGCATGGTTCGATAACGACCGCATTTCGTGGTATCCGCGTGGTTTTGTGGAGATATCAATACTACCCCCACTCGGCTACAGCGGGCGTCGGGGGTCGCTCTCGAGCTCCGTCAAAGAACAAGCTGCCATACTGTTCCTTAGAGACCAGATTAGCTTCATAAGGTTCATCGGGCATGTCTTGATACAATTCGACTTTCCCTTTCAATGGATGGTTAGCCATAAGATCACACACGGCTTGACCCTTCATGCGCCGAGGTTTGAAGTGAATGTCGTCTTGAGATAATAACAATGCCCATCTAGCCATTCGACCATTCAGCGTGCGGTGGGTCATGAATACCGTATAGGGTCAATTTTGGAGATGGCGTGTATGGTCGTCCCACTAGATAGTGCGCATCTTTTGGATGGCGAAGACCAAAGCCAAACATTCCTTACGAATGGCGGGGCGTGGCGGTAGGGTGCAAGTGTTCGGAGGTTGGTGAAGGTAATTAGCATGTATTTGTACGCATGGCATCGTTTAGCGTAAGCCACGGCATCCCTTACCATTGTCGGCCAATAATAGCGAGTCTCATGGTGGTCCCATAACTTGGGTCGGTTGGTGTGCTCCACAAACAGATCATGAGCTTCTTTCAAGACTTGCTCTGCTTCCTTAGTTGGCGGACATCGAGCGGTAACCCATCATATGACCTTCTATATAAAGTCGTAATTGGGAATCATAGTAAAATCTTGATGCTCGTCGACGAATCGACTCCCTTTCTTTTATGTCTTGGGCAATATCCATGCAAGACATAGTCGATGATCGGGAACCGCCGATCTCGTGCTTCAAGTGACTTAGGCTCGTCTTATTTGCTTGGATCTGTAATGCATATTTTGGCGAAATAGTTGCCGACTAGACACAATAACTTCGAGTAGCATTCTCGGCCGGGGCTAAGCGTAGGCGCAAGAGACGCCGATGCATGCATAAGTGTTCATAAGCGGGGTACATGATCAATGTAAAAGCTTTCAAAGTCGACTAAAGTTATGGCTGCTGCATGATGAGGATAAGGTCCTCGTGCGACCGTATTCTCCTCTTAGTTGTTTCACGACTAGGCGTGAATCCCCAAATGCTTCAAGGTGTTTCACGCCTAAATGTTTGGCTATGTCGAGACCAATCAATAGCATTATACTCGCTCGTTATTGGTGCATGGTTCGATAGCGACCGCATTTCGTGGTATCCGTGGTTTTGTGGAGATATCAATACTACCCCCACTCGGCTACAGCGGGCGTCGGGGGTCGCTCTCGAGCTCGATCAAAGAACAAGCTGCCATACACGTTCCTTAGAGACCAGATTAGCTTCATAAGGTTCATCGGGCATGTCTTGATACAATTCGACTTTCCCTTTCAATGGATGGTTAGCCATAAGATCACACACGGCTTGACCCTTCATGCGCCGAGGTTTGAAGTGAATGTCGTCTTGAGATAATAACAATGCCCATCTAGCCATTCGACCATTCAGCGTGCGGTGGGTCATGAATACCGTATAGGGTCAATTTTGGAGATGGCGTGTATGGTGCGTCCCACTAGATAGTGCGCATCTTTTGGATGGCGAAGACCAAAGCCAAACATTCCTTGAATGGGAGGATATCGATACTCGGCCCCGGCGGTGTCCTCGAGGTAATAGGCTTTGTTAGTGGCCATTGTCATCGTCTGTGCTAAAAGACACGCTAGCATACTCGTAGCGGATGTAAATCGAGAAGGGCTTTCTGATTTAGGTGCAACTAACACGGGGATTAGAAAGATATGTTTTGATCTCTTGAATGCCTTGGCAATCTTCATCCCAAACGAGCGATACACCTTTCTTCATGAGCTTGAGAATGGTTGACATTTCCCGATAAATTGGAAATGAATCTGCGAATGTAAGCCAGCCCTTGGAGACCACGAAGCTCTCGAGGCTTCTAGGAGGTGGAAGTTCTTGGATAGCTTTGACTTTGTCGGTCGGTATACCATCTGCTGTGACCACGAACCCTAGAAATTTGCCACTAGACATCCCGAGAAAAGACTTAGTTGGGTTCATCTTGGTGATGAGCCGCATTATCTCAAATGTTGTCCTCAAGTCGTGTAAATGATCACTTTTGTGGCGACTCTTGACCACTAAATCGTCTACGTAGCATTCTCTTGTCTTAGTAAATGTTTTGGAAGATAGTGGTCATAACTGCTGTTGGTATGTAGCCCTGCGTTTTCAAGCGAAAGGCATAAGCGTATAACGGTATATTCGGCGGTGTTGGGAAGCGATGTGCTTTTCATCATCGGGGTGCATTTTGATCGATTGTATCGAAAAGCCATCCATAAAGACATCCTTCGAATCCACATGTGTTGTCGATAATGAGATCCGTGATTGGTAGAGGAAAATCATCTTTCGGACATGCTAAATTTAAATCTCGATGTCGGCCTTGCGGTCGGATCTGTCGTTTTCTTCAAAGCGGGTACTATATTGGCTACCGGTCGAGGTGTTGAACCTCGAATGAACCACCTTCGATCGGCTTCTCGATTTCTTTCGATGGCCTTCATGACTTGAGGGAAAATGCGTCGTTCTTTGTTAGCCTTGAGCCTTGGTTTGATATTAAGGTGGTGCATAGCCACTTGAGGGTCTAAACCAGGCATATCTTCATAACTCCAAGCGAAGACATCGATATATTCTCGTACCAAAGCGATGAGGTTCTCCTTTTCCTCGATGGTCAAACTATAAACTTATAAATATGGGTTTTGGATTAGCTTAGTCCCCATATTCACTCGGACTATTTTGTCATCGGTGGCTCTCGTTGTTCAAAGCGATGTTCCCATTGCATCGAGCTGTTGACTTAGTGGATCTTGAATAATGACAAGCGATCATCCTCTTGAATCTCAAGTTGATGTTTGCGATCATATTGGCCATCGGGGACCGAAATTCATGTCTGTCGACTTGAATCGAGCTGTTCCAAGCGATGAGTGCTCACGAATGCGCTCGGTCTCGACATGCCATGATGCGATGGTGATTCATATCCCAACCCTTCTGAGTTTTATGATAATAATCATCGGTGGCCTTCGGGACATAAGCGGTCGGTTGGTGTCTTGATACCTTTTAGTAGCTTAGTCCTTCTTCTTGAAAATCATACCCCATTTTCTTCATCAAATTTGAGCGTTGGCGAAATATGAAATGGGGTTCCTTTTCCTCCGTTTTAGAACGCTCTATCTCGTTTTCGCGACGGTGATTGACCTTCCAAGGATAATGTCTTCGATCACTATTCTGGTGGTACCACAAAACCGCTTCATGAAGAGTCATTATGCCTTTGGGTCATCATGAGCGGCGACCGAATTGGCATGTGCGGTGTAGGTTGACGTACAACGTGTGAAATTTACGACATTAAGTCGATATGACTTTTAACACCGGTCGCGTAAGCTAAATCATAATCTTCATTGAAAGCGGCGATATCGTCATCGGGATCATTGGATCGATTACAAAGGGTTTTACATCATTGAACACAACTCCTTGTTGGACTCTATGTTAGCCTCATTTCCTTGTCATAGTCCTCGATCGTGGTTCATCGGTTTGGCCTTCCTCAAGGTAGTGGGCGAATCGATAAAATAATTCTCCACACCTTTGAATGGTTGCCTTTCGACCAATGTTTTAACCATCCCCTCTTCATCTACATACTTCATGCATTGATGCAATGTAGGCGGAGACGATCAAGTTTTCATGGATCGAGTCGACCCAATAGCAAATTATAGGATGTATCGGCATCAATGGCGTAGCGGTGGCGTCGTCTTCAAGTCTCCTATCGGCATCGAGTTTGATTTTGCCCAAGGGGCGAGGTGGTGGCATTGAAACCATAGATGGTAGTCGGTTGTCGCTAAGCGATCGTGGTATCGAGATGTTGTATAATTCTCAATGGGATGATACTCAATGCGAGATCACAGGTCAACTTGAGCTCGGTTGATTCGGACGAGCCAATGTAACGGTAAAGTATAATGACCTATCATGCTTGGGTTCTTCACTTGCATGTCCTCAGGAGAAGGTAATGCAAGGTATTGGCCCTCGAAGACACAGTGACATTGAAGCAAACTTACGTTGAGCTTTACGGGAAATGGCGAGAAAGGCCGTTGTCATGATGCTTCTCATGAGCTTCTACGGTAGATTGAGAAAGCGTAAGAGTTCAAACAAAGTGATCCTGCCGGGATGTTGGAGAGTTGGGCTAAAACATCGAGCTGGAAAGGGGCCTTCAAAGTTTCCGGTGTGTCCTTCTGGCGCTTTGTTGTACGGACCTCCCTTGTTTTGGGCTCACCAAGCCTTTCTTTGCTATGTCGGTGTTGCCTCGGGATACTCCCTTAAGAACTCCTTTCCACCACGGGTAATGGCTTGGAATGCAGGTCCGTGGCGGAGACGATTTCCTAGCGAGAGGTGGCGTTACAAGTCTTCCCTTTGGACTTTGAAGAAGTCCATTGCTCATCTGATAACAAGTCAGGGTGAACCCACATAATTTCGCCTTTCGGCGTTGTGTAAGGGACCATACCTTGTTCCTCCCGTTGCTGGAGGTCAAAGTTCACAATTCTGGCTTCCGCTTGAGGGATTGGCTTTACTCCATCTTGCACTTGGAATTCCGAAAAATCACCAAATTGGAGGGCGACCATGTTTGCAGACACCTTCTTCTGATCCTCTCGCAGAGTCATAACACCTGCCTCTAACAAGACTTGGATCTTGTCCTTCAAAATGTAGCTGTAGGCAATAAAAATTGCCTTAATCCCTGCACAACAACTCGGGACAAGCAAAAGAACCTAAGGGTTCATCTGAGTGAAGTCAGGCCCACCTGAGGGTTAAGTTCACCTGAAGGCTTGATTTTACGAAAGTGTCGATATCTCCCAAACTGGAAGGAATCTGGGTAAGATGACCGGGTCAATTGGCTCCGTCTCGTCGAGATGGTCGATTTCCATATATAATTCGTCTAATTCCGACGTACGGTTTGAAAGTTCGACTGTTCTTCGTAGCGAGGCGAGGCTTCGCCAAGCAGCGAGCTCGACATTGGCGAGCTCGACATTGACGAGGCTCGCCAAGCAGCGAGCTCGACATTGAGACGAGGCTCGCCAAGCAGCGAGCTCGACATTGAGCGAGGCTCGCCAAGCAGCGAGCTCGACATTGAGCGAGGCTCGCCAAGCAGCGAGCTCGACATTGAGCGAGGCTTCGCCAAGCAGCGAGCTCGACATTGAGGCGAGGCTTCGCCAAGCAGCGAGCTCGACATTGGCGGGGCTCGCCAAGCAGCGAGCTCGACATTGAGGCGAGGCTTCGCCAAGCAGCGAGCTCGACATTGAGATGAGGTTCGCTATAGCGATGAACCTCGACATTCAACGCCGAGGTTTGAAGTGAATGTCGTCTTGAGATAATAACAATGCCCATCTAGCCATTCGACCATTCAACGTGCCATGCTGGGTCATGAATACCCGTATAGGGTCAATTTTAGAGATGACGTGTATGGTCTGTCCCACTAGATAGTGCCGCATCTTTTGGATGGCGAAGACCAAAGCCAAACATTCCTTCTGAATGGGAGGATATCGATACTCGGCCCCCGACAGTGTCCTACTGAGGTAATAGACTGCCTGTTCGTGGCCATTGTCATTGTCCTGTGCTAGAAGACCTGCTAACGCATACTCCATAGCGCGGATGTAAATCAGGAAGGGCTTTCCTGATTTAGGTGCAACTAACACAGGGGGATTAGAAAGATATGTTTTGATCTCTTTGAATGCCTTCCGGCAATCTTCATCCCAAACGAACGATACACCTTTCTTCATGAGCTTCGAGAATGGTTGACATTTCCCCGATAAATTGGAAATGAATCTGCGAATGTAAGCTAAACGCCCTTGGAGACCACGAAGCTCTCTGAGGCTTCGAGGAGGTGGAAGTTCTTGGATAGCTTTGACTTTGTCCGGGTCGAGGCGTATACCATCTGCTGTGACCACGAACCCTAGGAATTTGCCACTAGACATCCCCAGAAAAGACTTAGTTGGGTTCATCTTCAGCTGGTGAGCCCGCATTATCTCAAATGTTGTCCTCAGTCGTGTAAATGATCACTTTTGTGATGACTCTTGACCACTAAATCGTCCGCGTAGCATTCTCTTGTCTTAGTAAATGTTTTGGAAGATAGTGGTCATGGCACGCCGGTATGTAGCCCTGCGTTTTCAAGCCGAAGGCATAAGCGTATAACGGTATATTCGGCGGTGTTGAGCGGTGTGCTTTTCATCATCGGGGTGCATTTTGATCGATTGTATCGAAAAGCCATCCATAAAGACATCCTTCGAATCCACATGTGTTGTCGATAATGAGATCCGTGATTGGTAGAGGAAAATCATCTTTCGGACATGCTAAATTTAAATCTCGATGTCGGCCTTGCGGTCGGATCTGTCCGTTTTCTTCAAAGCGGGTACTATATTGGCTACCCGATCGGGTGTTGAACCTCGAATGAACCACCTTCGATCGGCTTCTCGATTTCTTTCGATGGCCTTCATGACTTGAGGGAAAATCGCCGTTGTTGTTATATGGGCTTAGCACTGGTTTGATATTAAGGTGGTGCATAGCCACTTGAGGGTCTAAACCGGGCATATCTTCATAACTCCAAGCGAAGACATCGATATATTCTCGTACCAAAGCGATGAGGTTCTCCTTTTCCTCAGTGGTTAAACTATCGCTTATAAATATGGGTTTTGGATTAGCTTCGTCCCCCATATTCACTCGGACTATTTTGTCATCGGTGGAAGCTCGTTGTTCAAAGCGATGTTCCCATTGCATCGAGCTGTTGACTTAGTGGATCTTGAATAATGACAACTGATCATCCTCTTGAATCTCAAGTTGATGCATTTTGCGATCATATTGGCCATCGGGGACCGAAATTCATATCTGTCGACTTGAATCGAGCTGTTCCAAACGATGAGTGCTCTGAATCGCTCTCAGTCTCGACATGCCATGAGTACGATGGTGATTCATATCCCAACCCTTTACGAGTTTTATGATAATAATCATCAGGCTGGCCTTCCGGGACATAAGCAGATCGGATTGGTGTCTTGATACCTTTTCGTAGCTTAGTCCTTCTTCTTGAAGAAATCATACCCCATTTTCTTCATCAAATTTCGCGCCGTTGGCGAGAAATATGAGAATTGGGGTTCCTTTTCCTCCGTTTTGGGCTGCTTTAGCTCGTTTTGCGACGGCTGATTGACCTTCCCAAGGATAATGTCTTTCTGATCACTATTCCTGGCTGGTACCACAAAAACCGCTCGCGAAGAGTCATTATGCCTTTGGGTCATCATGAACGACGACCGAATTGGCATGTGCAGTGTAGGTTCGACGCCTACAATGTGAGAATTTACGGCGTCAAGTCGATATGACTTTTAACACCGGTCCGTAAGCTAAATCATAATCTTCATTGAAAGCGGCGACATCGTCATCGGGATCATTGGTCGATTACAAAGGGTTTTACATCATTGAAAGCGACTCCTTGTTGGGACTCTATGTCGACTTCATTTCATTGTCATAGTCCTCGATCTGTGGTTCATCGGTTTGGCCTTCCTCAAGGTAGTGGACGAATCGGTAAAATAATTCTCCACACCTTTGAATGGTTGCCTTTCGACCAATGTTTTAACCATCCCTCTTCATCTACATACTTCATGCATTGATGCAATGTAGGCGGGGCGATCAAGTTTTCATGGATCGAGGTTGACCCGATAGCAAATTATAGGATGTATCGCATCAATGGCGTAGCGGTGGCGTCGTCTTCAAGTCTCCTATCGGCATCGAGTTTGATTTTGCCCAAGGGGCGAGAATGGTGGCATTGAAACCGTAGATGGTAGTCGGTTGTCGCTAAGCGATCTGTGGTATCGAGATGTTGTATAATTCTCAAAGGGATGATACTCAATGCGAGATCCGGGTCCACTTGAGCTCGGTTGATTCGGATAGATCCAATATAGCGGTAAAGTATAATGGCCTATCATGCTTGGGTTCTTCACTTGCATGTCCTCAGGAGAAGGTAATGCGGTATTGGCCCCTTGAAGACCTGGTGACATTGGGCACAAATTCTGTGAGCTTTACGGGAAATGGCGGCAGCCGTTGTCATGGCGCTTCTCATGAGCTTCTACGGTAGATTGAGAAAGTAAGAGCTCGAGCAGTGATCCTTCTTAGGGATGTTGGAAAGTTGGGCTAACACATCGAATGGAAAGGAGTCTTGAAGTTCGGTGTCCTTCCTGAGTGCTTTGTTGTTGATTATCACATTTTAATTACATTTTTATACCCTTATTACCTATGTTATATGAATAACGATATTACTAATTATCATTTTATCTTATTTTGCGGGCTAATAAAGAAATAATGAATAAAAGCCCAAATGACTCAAATTCTCTCAATTTCTACCAATATTTGAAGCCCAAATCAAGACAAACCAAGGCCCAAGATACCAAATTGATCCAAGAGAAATTCGTGAAGAAAAATCAAGAAAAGACAAATTCCGTTGGGAACCAATCGGTTGACCAACGGTTGGCTAACGGTTGGCTAACCTATCGGCCAACCGATCGGTTCCCAAATGATTCCGTGATTAATGGTGGATTTCTCTTTCTTTTTGGCTAGGTTTGATCCAATGGTTCACATCAACTCCGTTGGGCTATAAATAGGGGTGAAGGTGAGTGTTTTGAGTGTGAAATATTTTGTAAAACTCCATTTGGAGAGGAGGGTCACTCTTCATTGAGAAGACCTTCCAAAATTATAACTTTTGTTACACAATAAATGAAATGTTTCACCCTTCAATTTCCTTTCTCTTCTTCTAATCCAAGGACCAAAAGGAGGATTAGATTAAGATCGAGGAGTTGTTGGTTTCTATTTTATTTCTTTTTCATTTTCTTCTTTATTTTCTTGTTTGTAGAATAGATTTACTTTCATGCAATTTACTTTCATGCAATTTACTTTCATGCAATTTAATTCCATGCAATTTACTTTCATGCAATGTACTTTCATGCAATTTACTTTCATGCAATTTACTTTCATGCAATTTACTTTCATGCAATTTACTTTCATGCAATTTACTTTCATGCAATTTACTTTCATGCAATTTACTTTCATGCAATTTACTTTCATGCAATTTACTTTCATGCAATTTACTTTCATGCAATTTACTTTCATGCAATTTACTTTCATGCAATTTACTTTCATGCAATTTACTTTCATGCAATTTACTTTCATGCAATTTACTTTCATGCAATTTACTTTCATGCAATTTACTTTCATGCAATTTACTTTCATGCAATTTACTTTCATGCAATTTACTTTCATGCAATTTACTTTCATGCAATTTACTTTCATGCAATTTACTTTCATGCAATTTACTTTCATGCAATTTACTTTCATGCAATTTACTTTCATGCAATTTACTTTCATGCAATTTACTTTCATGCAATTTACTTTCATGCAATTTACTTTCATGCAATTTACTTTCATGCAATTTACTTTCATGCAATTTACTTTCATGCAATTTACTTTCATGCAATTTACTTTCATGCAATTTACTTTCATGCAATTTACTTTCATGCAATTTACTTTCATGCAATTTACTTTCATGCAATTTACTTTCATGCAATTTACTTTCATGCAATTTACTTTCATGCAATTTACTTTCATGCAATTTACTTTCATGCAATTTACTTTCATGCAATTTACTTTCATGCAATTTACTTTCATGCAATTTACTTTCATGCAATTTACTTTCATGCAATTTACTTTCATGCAATTTACTTTCATGCAATTTACTTTCATGCAATTTACTTTCATGCAATTTACTTTCATGCAATTTACTTTCATGCAATTTACTTTCATGCAATTTACTTTCATGCAATTTACTTTCATGCAATTTACTTTCATGCAATTTACTTTCATGCAATTTACTTTCATGCAATTTACTTTCATGCAATTTACTTTCATGCAATTTACTTTCATGCAATTTACTTTCATGCAATTTACTTTCATGCAATTTACTTTCATGCAATTTACTTTCATGCAATTTACTTTCATGCAATTTACTTTCATGCAATTTACTTTCATGCAATTTACTTTCATGCAATTTACTTTCATGCAATTTACTTTCATGCAATTTACTTTCATGCAATTTACTTTCATGCAATTTACTTTCATGCAATTTACTTTCATGCAATTTACTTTCATGCAATTTACTTTCATGCAATTTACTTTCATGCAATTTACTTTCATGCAATTTACTTTCATGCAATTTACTTTCATGCAATTTACTTTCATGCAATTTACTTTCATGCAATTTACTTTCATGCAATTTACTTTCATGCAATTTACTTTCATGCAATTTACTTTCATGCAATTTACTTTCATGCAATTTACTTTCATGCAATTTACTTTCATGCAATTTACTTTCATGCAATTTACTTTCATGCAATTTACTTTCATGCAATTTACTTTCATGCAATTTACTTTCATGCAATTTACTTTCATGCAATTTACTTTCATGCAATTTACTTTCATGCAATTTACTTTCATGCAATTTACTTTCATGCAATTTACTTTCATGCAATTTACTTTCATGCAATTTACTTTCATGCAATTTACTTTCATGCAATTTACTTTCATGCAATTTACTTTCATGCAATTTACTTTCATGCAATTTACTTTCATGCAATTTACTTTCATGCAATTTACTTTCATGCAATTTACTTTCATGCAATTTACTTTCATGCAATTTACTTTCATGCAATTTACTTTCATGCAATTTACTTTCATGCAATTTACTTTCATGCAATTTACTTTCATGCAATTTACTTTCATGCAATTTACTTTCATGCAATTTACTTTCATGCAATTTACTTTCATGCAATTTACTTTCATGCAATTTACTTTCATGCAATTTACTTTCATGCAATTTACTTTCATGCAATTTACTTTCATGCAATTTACTTTCATGCAATTTACTTTCATGCAATTTACTTTCATGCAATTTACTTTCATGCAATTTACTTTCATGCAATTTACTTTCATGCAATTTACTTTCATGCAATTTACTTTCATGCAATTTACTTTCATGCAATTTACTTTCATGCAATTTACTTTCATGCAATTTACTTTCATGCAATTTACTTTCATGCAATTTACTTTCATGCAATTTACTTTCATGCAATTTACTTTCATGCAATTTACTTTCATGCAATTTACTTTCATGCAATTTACTTTCATGCAATTTACTTTCATGCAATTTACTTTCATGCAATTTACTTTCATGCAATTTACTTTCATGCAATTTACTTTCATGCAATTTACTTTCATGCAATTTACTTTCATGCAATTTACTTTCATGCAATTTACTTTCATGCAATTTACTTTCATGCAATTTACTTTCATGCAATTTACTTTCATGCAATTTACTTTCATGCAATTTACTTTCATGCAATTTACTTTCATGCAATTTACTTTCATGCAATTTACTTTCATGCAATTTACTTTCATGCAATTTACTTTCATGCAATTTACTTTCATGCAATTTACTTTCATGCAATTTACTTTCATGCAATTTACTTTCATGCAATTTACTTTCATGCAATTTACTTTCATGCAATTTACTTTCATGCAATTTACTTTCATGCAATTTACTTTCATGCAATTTACTTTCATGCAATTTACTTTCATGCAATTTACTTTCATGCAATTTACTTTCATGCAATTTACTTTCATGCAATTTACTTTCATGCAATTTACTTTCATGCAATTTACTTTCATGCAATTTACTTTCATGCAATTTACTTTCATGCAATTTACTTTCATGCAATTTACTTTCATGCAATTTACTTCATTTTTTTTTGTCGACCATAATAAAAAATAAAAGGATTTTTTCCCTTGTCGACCCTAATAAACTTCATTTTTTTTTGTCGACCATAATAAAAAATAAAAAGATTTTTGTTTTTGCATCCTTTTAGTTGCTTTTAATTCTTAGGGTTGCATTTCATATAATAGTAGGAATTCACCAAGTGATTTGAGCATCTTGATTTGGCACACACTTGAAAATATCTTAAGGGCAAAACCCATTAATCAAGATAAGGTGAGGGATTTCATCACCCTTTCCTTAGCCCAAAATCACTAATTCCTCACTACACTTACCCAAGCCTCTTAAAATTTGATTAGGCGTTGGCCCCTAAGGATTCGAGCTCATTAAGGAACAAGAAATCCTTAAGTGAACGGTCCAAGTTTATTTGGATTAATTGGTGTCTAAGGCAAGGTTTAGGGGTTGCGTATATCCAAAGGAAAGAGGTACTTAATTGATCTTTGATCTCCCTCTAGTACTATCCTTACGGCTAATTACCCAAGTAAACTTTGATCTTTTCACTAAGGGAATTTTTGGTTAGGAGCTGGTCTAAGTCAAGTTTAGGCTTAACCCTAGAGTTAGGGTGATTGAAAAGTGATTGCCTTGATTTTTTTTAGTTAGTTTTTCCTTATTTTTTTTTTCTCATCATCTTCTTAACTTTTTCTCTTATCCTTTTTCAAAAAAAAAAAAATTTTTGATTTTGGTGTATGCAAACTTGGGTTAGGGATAATACTAATCGTTTAATTCGTTTTGATCCATCTCTTGAACCAAACGAAATGGCCAATACCAACCCACCTGTTCTTCAAGATGTTTGTTACCCCACTAGAAATGCAATCCCCTCTTGCATAAAACTCCCCGAGGTAAATGAAACCAATTTTGAACCGACCGCATTTCATAAACATGCTTCCCAAATTCTTAGGAGTCAAACCAAGACGATACATCTTTATCTCGAATTTGAAGAAGTTTGCCTCTTGATTAAGATGAGGGACTTAGCGAAGATGCGATCAAACTCGATTTATTCCATTTGCCCTTAAGGACAAAGCCAAAAATGGTCAGATAGCTTGCCCACGATTCCATCTCAACTTGGGGTGAATTTGTAGCAGTTTTTGAAAAATTCTTTCCTATCCACAAAACAATCAAGCTTAGAAACAAAGATTCAAAATTTTAAAATTGTCAGGAGAACCTTTTGGAAGTATTTTGACAAATTCAAAGATCTTCTTATCCAATGTCCTCACCATGGTCTTGAAAAGTGGCGATTATGCCAAATCATTTATGAAGGATTGGATTATTCATCAAAACTTCCTTAGAGTCAATGTGTCAAGGGGATTTCATGAAGAAAAATGCGGATGAAGCTTGGGACTTTTAGAGAGTTTATCCGAGAAAACCATGCGATGGGAACATTGTGATGACCGTGTTTCATCGGTTTCCCAACCAAAACCGATGGTTTGTCCTTAGAAACAAACATAGCCTCAAGCAAAGATGGCGACAATCATCGTGGGTTAGAAGCTTTAGAAGTCAAAGAGCGAGCTCCAGCTCGAATCAACCAAGTTTACGCCTCGGGATGTCATAGCTGTCTGTCTCCATCTCATGTTTGGAGGAATGTCCTCTTTAGGGTCCGTCGACCACTAGGTCGGATAATGGCGCATTTCGTTGGTGAATGATCCATTTTCTCCAACCTACAATCCAGGTTGGAGAAATCATCAAATTTTGCATGGAACCGGAAACTACTCAGAATCAAAATTTCACTCCTCTTCAACCCAACAATTCTCTAGGGGCAATCTGGTTCCTCTCAATTTTCAACAACCAAATCTGTCATTTCAAAATCGGTCTCCTCATCACCAATCGCAAATCACACTCCTCAAATTGCGGATCATGATAAGCGTCTTAATGTTACGGAAAGGGTCTAGAAACTTTGATTAAAACCTCTACACGCACACGAACTTATTGACTCAAACATCAAACCGTTGAATTCCTTCATGCAATCAGCAGAGCAAATCCTCACTTCCAACACTCAAGCCATAGCTAGGTTAGAAACCCAACTTGGTCAACTAGCTAATGCCATAAGTGAGAGAGAGAAAGGAACTTTTCCGAAGTCGCACTGCGTCCAACCCGGGACACGGATCAAGCTCAACCTACCAAGCTGAAGTGAATGCAATCCATTCACTACGGTCAGTAGGCAGTCGATAATCGAGGTTAGAATGCCTCCAAGTGAAACCCTTGAACCGAACAAATTCTCTCTCCCGATATCTCTACTCGGAAATCACGCCCTTCGATGACTCGAACTTGAACCGAACGAGTCTAATCAATTTAAACCGGTTGCTCCTTGCAGGATAGACTCGGGCCTAGGAAGCACTCCTCTGGGAGGAGAAAATTCTAGAGACTTTCAAGCGAGGTTAAGGTCAACATTCCTCTTTAGATGTCATTGAACAAATTCCTTCTTATGCCAAATTTTTAAAGGAATTATGTACCAAAAGAGGCAAATGAATGTTCCAAAGAAAGTCTTTCTAGCCAATATCGGTGAAGTCCTCTCAAAGTCCGTACCATTGAAACATAAGGATCGGGTTGTCCTACCATCTCATGTATCATTGGTAATACTAATTGATAAAGGCTTTTAGACTTAGGGGCGGTGTCAACTTGCTTCCATATTCAATCTACCAACAACTAGGTGTCGGAGAACTCAAGCCAACTAGATGCACACTTGGTTAGGCGATAGATCATTAAGGTCCCTATGGGTGAAATAGAGATGTATTGATAAAGGTTGGAGACTTTATTTTTCTGTTGATTTAGTAGTCACGGAAAGCATAACCGTTTCCAATCCCAAAGGACGATACCCGTGATCTTAGGAAGACCGTTCTTAGCCACTTCTAATGCTCTCATCAAGCGTAGAACTGGTCACATGAAGGCTGTCTTTTGGGAATCATTGCTGAACTTAATATTTTCAATCCAGAAATAATATTGATAATCGACCTTCGAAATCAATTACATCCAAGAAAGTTTAGCAGTAGAGAATGAATCGACAATAGTTTTGAGGAAATCTTTCATGAGGCTGGAAATTTTAAAAATTCAGGTTTTATTTTTCAAAATGAGAAAGCGTGTTGAATACATGCCTCTTGAATGCAACATTGAAGAACTCTATTCGATGAGCTTAGATTTTTGAAAGAGTAACCAACATGTCATATTTCTATTAATCAAAATCTAAGTTCAAAATGCATAACACCAATAAGACCTACCTTAATTTCTTTGCAAAACACATTGCAAACCTTGGAATTTTCGAATTTGAGAACATCATTGATTATATCATCTTGAAATTCTTTAAATTTGGGGTAGAATTTTCGACAATAAGGTAGGATTTAATGTAGAATGTGAGCTTCTCATGTTTCATCTTTTATTCTACATTTTTATTTTTGTCCCACAATAATAATAAAAGAATTTATTCTTCTCTCATGTGAGAGTTTCTTGTTCTTTTCAAAAAAAAAAAAAAAAAAAAAAAAAAAAAAAAAAAAAAAAGAGAGAATAAATTTTTGACTTCACCTTCTCATACCAAAGGTCATTCTGAGAATTTTGTCATTGTTGAAGTCGATAGAACAAATGTAAGTGCTTCCATTCTTATCTGTTTTTACTTTGTGCATAATAGAATTTGCATTGAGGACAATGCAAAATTTAGGTGTGGGGTGGGAATTAGTCATTTTTATCTTTATCTTAGTTAGTCATTTTTATCTTTATCTTAGTTATCTTTTTCCTCTTTTTCTTACCATTTTTTATGTCATTTTTTCTCTTTTCATCATAAAAAAAAATCACTTGCCAACTTAATAGAGTTGATTAATAATTGATCTATTTGATAGAATTTAAGTCTTCTAATCCTTAGTTAGTTCTATACTCAAGTTTACCTTTTATGATAACTCCAAATAAATTTCTCAAGAAATGATTTTTAAAGTAGTATACTTTACTTAAGTTTTAACTTAGATTTTTAATTAAAGTAATGAAATTTTGGCATGCCTAACTTAGAGTTGAAAATAATTTTTCAAGTTGTCTTGATCAAATATTGTTCAGAATATATATACATATACACATATATATACTAACTTAATAAAAGAAGAAAAATTTCTCTTAAAATCATTGGTGGTTCTATTTTACTAAGCCTAAGTTGGTGAGTAATTAAGCCCGAGGAGTATTTCTATACTTAATGACCTAAGCCCAATTGGGTTGGGATTCATTGGCCCAAAACTTCGCTAAATGGTCACTTAGAAAGCCGATTAAAAGAACAAAACCACCAAGGAATAAAGAGTTTAAAAAAAATTCATACTAATCATGTTTTATATTTGTATATGTTCTTGAAAAATTAAATGGATTTAAAGACTTGAAGTTTGTTAAAACAAAGAGTTAGCATGTTCTTTTCAAAACTTTCAAATTAAATTTTTGAGTTAAACTTGGTTTTGTATAACTATAATGAAATGATTTTCTTAAGAAAATTACATTGGAGTTATGATAAAAGCGTTTTCTTGAGTATTAACCAACTTCAATTGGAATGTTAGAAGATATCAAATGAATTAATTATTGTATTAACTTCTTTAAATTGGCAAGTTGACTGAATTTTGTGGGTATATTCACTGCAAACCCTCACGAGACTACAACTTCGTCCACTAGGGTAACCTAGGGGTTTAAAGGCTTGTTGTATGTGCTAAATACAACCGCGATTCTAGAAAGTGAGTTAGGTTTTCTTTTTATTTTCTTTGCTAGAGGACTAGCAAAAGTTTAGGTGTGGGGGTATTTGATTATCACATTTTAATTACATTTTATACCCTTATTACCTATGTTATATGAATAACGATATTACTAATTATCATTTTATCTTATTTTGCAGGCTAATAAAGAAATAATGAATAAAAGCCCAAATAACTCAAATTCTCAATTTCTACCAATATTTGAAGCCCAAATCAAGACAAACCAAGGCCCAAGATACCAAATTGATCCAAGAGAAATTCGTGAAGAAAAATCAAGAAAAGACAAATTCGTTGGGAACCAATCGGTTGACCAACCGGTTGGCTAACGATCGACCAACCGTCGGTTCCCAGCAATTCAATTAATGGTGGATTTCTCTTCCTTTTGGCTAGGTTTGATCCAATGGTTCACATCAACTCCGTTGGGCTATAAATAGGGGTGAAGGTGAGTGTTTTGAGTGTGAAATATTTTGTAAAACTCCATTTGGAGAGGAGGGTCACTCTTCATTGAGAAGACCTTCCAAAATTGTAACTTTGTTACACAATAAATGAAATGTTTCACCCTTCAATTTCCTTTCTCTTCTTCTAATCCAAGGACCAAAAGGAGGATTAGATTAAGATCGAGGAGTTGTTGGTTTCTATTTTATTTCTTTTCATTTTCTTCTTTATTTTCTTGTTTGTAGAATAGATTTACTTTCATGCAATTTAATTCCATGCAATTTACTTTCATGCAATTTACTTTCATGCAATTTACTTTCATGCAATTTAATTCCATGCAATTTACTTTCATGCAATTTAATTCCATGCAATTTACTTTCATGCAATTTACTTTCATGCAATTTACTTTCTTGCAATTTACTTTCATGCAATTTAATTCCATGCAATTTACTTTCATGCAATTTAATTCCATGCAATTTACTTTCATGCAATTTACTTTCATGCAATTTACTTTCATGCAATTTACTTTCTTGCAATTTACTTTCTTGCAATTTACTTTCATGCAATTTACTTTCATGCAATTTACTTTCATGCAATTTACTTTCATGCAATTTACTTTCATGCAATTTACTTTCATGCAATTTAATTCCATGCAATTTACTTTCATGCAATTTAATTCCATGCAATTTACTTTCATGCAATTTAATTCCATGCAATTTACTTTCATGCAATTTACTTTCATGCAATGTATTTAATTCTTGTATTTACTTTCTAGAATAGATTTTCCTTTTCTTTAATTCACCTTGAGGCTAGAACCCTCTAGGGAATTACCCTTTTCTAAGTGTGGAGCTATTATTAGTGGGATCCTAGAGATTGTTTGAAACTAGCTAACAAATCCAACTCATTTTCATGAGATTGAGATAAGCTAAGTGGATCTACTCTAGATTCCTCATATCTTTAACTAACCCTCCATACTTTACATTCTTGATTTTGCACTTATCCTTATTTTTCATTTGTTTGTTATTTTCCTTTATTCTTGATTTTGCACTTATCCTTATTTTTCATTTGTTTGTTATTTTCCTTTATTCTTGATTTTGCACTTATCCTTATTTTTCATTTGTTTGTTATTTTCCTTTATTCTTGATTTTGCACTTATCCTTATTTTTCATTTGTTTGTTATTTTCCTTTATTCTTGATTTTGCACTTATCCTTATTTTTCATTTGTTTGTTATTTTCCTTTATTCTTGATTTTGCACTTATTTTCTCTCAATTTCTACCAATATTTGAAGCCCAAATCAAGACAAACCAAGGCCCAAGATACCAAATTGATCCAAGAGAAATTCGTGAAGAAAAATCAAGAAAAGACAAATTCGTTGGGAACCAATCGGTTGACCAACCGGTTGGCCAACCGGTTGGCTAACGATCGACCAACCGTCGGTTCCCAGCAATTCAATTAATGGTGGATTTCTCTTCCTTTTGGCTAGGTTTGATCCAATGGTTCACATCAACTCCGTTGGGCTATAAATAGGGGTGAAGGTGAGTGTTTTGAGTGTGAAATATTTTGTAAAACTCCATTTGGAGAGGAGGGTCACTCTTCATTGAGAAGACCTTCCAAAATTGTAACTTTGTTACACAATAAATGAAATGTTTCACCCTTCAATTTCCTTTCTCTTCTTCTAATCCAAGGACCAAAGGAGGATTAGATTAAGATCGAGAGTTGTTGGTTTCTATTTTATTTCTTTTCATTTTCTTCTTTATTTTCTTGTTTGTAGAATAGATTTACTTTCATGCAATTTACTTTCTTGCAATTTACTTTCATGCAATTTAATTCCATGCAATTTACTTTCATGCAATGTATTTAATTCTTGTATTTACTTTCTAGAATAGATTTTCCTTTTCTTTAATTCACCTTGAGGCTAGAACCCTCTAGGGAATTACCCTTTTCTAAGTGTGGAGCTATTATTAGTGGGATCCTAGAGATTGTTTGAAACTAGCTAACAAATCCAACTCATTTTCATGAGATTGAGATAAGCTAAGTGGATCTACTCTAGATTCCTCATATCTTTAACTAACCCTCCATACTTTACATTCTTGATTTTGCACTTATCCTTATTTTTCATTTGTTTGTTATTTTCCTTTATTCTTGATTTTGATTTTCCTCTCCTCTCTCTCTCAATCTTGCTTTCTTTTATTTTGCACTTATTTTCTCTCAATCTCATTTTCCTCCATGTGCATATAATCTCAAACCTAGTTTTGTTATTATGTGCATATAATCTCAAACCTAGTTTTGTTATTATGTGCATATAATCTCAAACCTAGTTTTGTTATTATGTGCATATAATCTCAAACCTAGTTTTGTTATTATGTGCATATAATCTCAAACCTAGTTTTGTTATTATGTGCATATAATCTCAAACCTAGTTTTGTTATTATGTGCATATAATCTCAAACCTAGTTTTGTTATTATGTGCATATAATCTCAAACCTAGTTTTGTTATTATGTGCATATAATCTCAAACCTAGTTTTGTTATTATGTGCATATAATCTCAAACCTAGTTTTGTTATTATGTGCATATAATCTCAAACCTAGTTTTGTTATTATGTGCATATAATCTCAAACCTAGTTTTGTTATTATGTGCATATAATCTCAAACCTAGTTTTGTTATTATGTGCATATAATCTCAAACCTAGTTTTGTTATTATGTGCATATAATCTCAAACCTAGTTTTGTTATTATGTGCATATAATCTCAAACCTAGTTTTGTTATTATGTGCATATAATCTCAAACCTAGTTTTGTTATTATGTGCATATAATCTCAAACCTAGTTTTGTTATTATGTGCATATAATCTCAAACCTAGTTTTGTTATTATGTGCATATAATCTCAAACCTAGTTTTGTTATTATGTGCATATAATCTCAAACCTAGTTTTGTTATTATGTGCATATAATCTCAAACCTAGTTTTGTTATTATGTGCATATAATCTCAAACCTAGTTTTGTTATTATGTGCATATAATCTCAAACCTAGTTTTGTTATTATGTGCATATAATCTCAAACCTAGTTTTGTTATTATGTGCATATAATCTCAAACCTAGTTTTGTTATTATGTGCATATAATCTCAAACCTAGTTTTGTTATTATGTGCATATAATCTCAAACCTAGTTTTGTTATTATGTGCATATAATCTCAAACCTAGTTTTGTTATTATGTGCATATAATCTCAAACCTAGTTTTGTTATTATGTGCATATAATCTCAAACCTAGTTTTGTTATTATGTGCATATAATCTCAAACCTAGTTTTGTTATTATGTGCATATAATCTCAAACCTAGTTTTGTTATTATGTGCATATAATCTCAAACCTAGTTTTGTTATTATGTGCATATAATCTCAAACCTAGTTTTGTTATTATGTGCATATAATCTCAAACCTAGTTTTGTTATTATGTGCATATAATCTCAAACCTAGTTTTGTTATTATGTGCATATAATCTCAAACCTAGTTTTGTTATTATGTGCATATAATCTCAAACCTAGTTTTGTTATTATGTGCATATAATCTCAAACCTAGTTTTGTTATTATGTGCATATAATCTCAAACCTAGTTTTGTTATTATGTGCATATAATCTCAAACCTAGTTTTGTTATTATGTGCATATAATCTCAAACCTAGTTTTGTTATTATGTGCATATAATCTCCTAATTGTCGCATAATTCGAGAACCAAAACTCGAGCAAAACTCCTCCCTACTTCCCGTTCCTCGTGGGATCGATAATCTTAAATACTATAACTTGATAAGGGTTGTATACTTGCAACTAAGGAGGTAATCATTTATTTTCCATCAAGTTTTTGCCAACCGGTTGGCCAACCGGTTGGTCAACCGATTGGTTCCCAACGGAATTTGTCTTTTCTTGATTTTTCTTCACGAATTTCTCTTGGATCAATTTGGTATCTTGGGCCTTGGTTTGTCTTCAGATTTGGGCTTCAAATATTGGTAGAAATTCAGAGAATTTGAGTCATTTGGGCTTTTATTCATTATTTCTTTATTAGCCTGCAAAATAAGATAAAAATGATAATTAGTAATATCGTTATTCATATAACATAGGTAATAAGGGTATAAAAATGTAATTAAAATGTGATAATCAGTTGTAGCGGACCTCCCTTGTCTTGGGCTCCTTGGCCAGAGAGCCTCTGTTGCTATCTTGGGGTGTTGCCTTGGGATACTCCTTAAGAACTCTTTTCCACCACGGGTTGTGCTGGTAAGGGTGGTGCGGTAGGACGATTTGCTCCTTTTAGGCCTTGGAGGGAGGTGGCGTTACAAGTCTTCCCTTTGGACTTTGAAGAAGTCCATTGCTCATCGATAACAAGTCGGGGTGAACCCACATAATTTAAGCCTTTCGGTGGTGTAAGGGACCATACCTTGTTCCTCCCGTTCTTTGGAGGTCAAAGTTCACAACTCGGCTTCCGCGAGGATTGGCCTTACTCCATCTTGCACTTGGAATTTTGAAAAATCACCAAATTGGAGGCGACCATGTTTGCAGACACCTTCTTACGATCCTCTTGCGAGTCATAACACACGCCTCTAACAAGACTTGGATCTTGTCCTTCAAAATGTAGCATGACCACGTGGGATGGTGTACCATTCGATGGTACATCTGATATTTTGGATCATCCGATCCTTGAAGCTTCCTCAGGCTTCCTTATTTACAGGCGTGATCTTGTTCATTTTGAGTAAAGTTTTAAGGATTGAGTGCGACTGGTCATCCTTAAAATCATACTTCCTCTGAGGACGGCTGTCAAAAATATTTGATTTCTGCTTGAAGGGTCTCGAAGTAGGTTGGGTCTCCACGGCCAAAGTCTCCTTCCCCTTCGATTGCTTTTGAGGAATAAAATTGCTCTGATTACCCCCCTTTTTATGACGAGAATCCTGGGGTTCCTCGGCTTCGATCCTCTGAAGCATGTTCTCAACTTGCTCCCCTTGCCTCACCAAGTCCCTCCAAGAGTGTGCTTCAACTGCACCCATCTTTGAAAGTATGTTGATCGAGAGGTTGGCTCTGCACATCCCGATGAATGTCGCTTCTAAGACTTGGTCCCGGGAATGCAAGGACTGATTTCGGAATCTCTTGATGAAAGTGCTGACAGACTCCCTCTTCTTTTGCTTTTCGGCCAGCAAAGTGGCCATAGACACCTCAGTGTCATCATCGAAAAATCGGGCCATAAAAAGCCTTTGCACATCTTTCCAAGAGCTGATAGAACCGGGCTCTAACCTTGAAACCACTTTCGGCGACTCCCTTAAAGTCTTGATGAATAATCGGGTCATAATAGGATCGTTACATTATATGCCGGTTTGCGGAAATAATAGATGTGTTGCGACGGAGAGCTTTTTCTCGTCGAATTGCACTAGGTTAAGTGGCTTGAATTTTGGAGGATATGGGACATCATCCCATTCTATAGGGTATGGCCTCGCCACCCCCAGCTCCTTAGATTGCCCTTGGAGTTTAAGAGCATCCAGCTGCCTTTGGAAATCCCGAAACGTATGATCTTGCTCTGTTGTACGCGGGTTCGACTCCGCTTCAGATGACATTGAATGGACATCATGATCCCTCTCGTAGTCTTCTCGCTTCGATTTGGATCCTCCTTCGTCTGTCTTCTTCTTGCCTACAAGTTTCTCCATCATTATTTCTAAACGCCTGATAGATTCTTGTTGCGCAAGAATAGTAGCTTGTTGCTCTTCAATCCTTCGTGTCATCTCTTCTTCTCGTTCGGCCATGAGGACACTCGCCTGATCACTAAAATCAGTATTCGAAGGTTGAGACGTAGCGATGCCGGAGTTCTCAAATTCTTCAGAGGTACCCCCAGCCAATTGGCTATAGTCAAATGGGATTGTCACTCGATGCGAGGCGGGTGCCGATAGGCACCTTGACTATTGATTAATGCGCCTCGTAACCACAGGAATATTCGTGGTCGACGAATCGAGGTATCTGTTGGGGTCTTGCTCCGCTTCTCCCAACCATGTTAATAGCCACTCGGGAATGACCACCGTGGTGCTTGTCTCTTATGGCGAAACCGCCTTCGCCTAGTTGACAGTCCGATAATCGCTCAAAACCGAAGGCGATGTGTCGATGAACATTGGTAGCATCGCGAGATGAGCTTCTCACGGCAACAATGAGATTGAATTTGGTGGCATCAGCTTGCGAGTGAGATAATCCGGAGATCGAAGTGGGTGTACCCCGGTTGATTAAAGCGAGCCTCGTCAAACCGGCGTTGTGGGCGAGCCTCGTCAAACCGGCGTTGTGGGCGAGCCTCGTCAAACCGGCGTTGTGGGCGAGCCTCGTCAAACCGGCGTTGTGGGCGAGCCTCGTCAAACCGGCGTTGTGGGCGAGCCTCGTCAAACCGGCGTTGTGGGCGAGCCTCGTCAAACCGGCGTTGTGGGCGAGCCTCGTCAAACCGGCGTTGTGGGCGAGCCTCGTCAAACCGGCGTTGTGGGCGAGCCTCGTCAAACCGGCGTTGTGGGCGAGCCTCGTCAAACCGGCGTTGTGGGCGAGCCTCGTCAAACCGGCGTTGTGGGCGAGCCTCGTCAAACCGGCGTTGTGGGCGAGCCTCGTCAAACCGGCGTTGTGGGCGAGCCTCGTCAAACCGGCGTTGTGGGCGAGCCTCGTCAAACCGGCGTTGTGGGCGAGCCTCGTCAAACCGGCGTTGTGGGCGAGCCTCGTCAAACCGGCGTTGTGGGCGAGCCTCGTCAAACCGGCGTTGTGGGCGAGCCTCGTCAAACCGGCGTTGTGGGCGAGCCTCGTCAAACCGGCGTTGTGGGCGAGCCTCGTCAAACCGGCGTTGTGGGCGAGCCTCGTCAAACCGGCGTTGTGGGCGAGCCTCGTCAAACCGGCGTTGTGGGCGAGCCTCGTCAAACCGGCGTTGTGGGCGAGCCTCGTCAAACCGGCGTTGTGGGCGAGCCTCGTCAAACCGGCGTTGTGGGCGAGCCTCGTCAAACCGGCGTTGTGGGCGAGCCTCGTCAAACCGGCGTTGTGGGCGAGCCTCGTCAAACCGGCGTTGTGGGCGAGCCTCGTCAAACCGGCGTTGTGGGCGAGCCTCGTCAAACCGGCGTTGTGGGCGAGCCTCGTCAAACCGGCGTTGTGGGCGAGCCTCGTCAAACCGGCGTTGTGGGCGAGCCTCGTCAAACCGGCGTTGTGGGCGAGCCTCGTCAAACCGGCGTTGTGGGCGAGCCTCGTCAAACCGGCGTTGTGGGCGAGCCTCGTCAAACCGGCGTTGTGGGCGAGCCTCGTCAAACCGGCGTTGTGGGCGAGCCTCGTCAAACCGGCGTTGTGGGCGAGCCTCGTCAAACCGGCGTTGTGGGCGAGCCTCGTCAAACCGGCGTTGTGGGCGAGCCTCGTCAAACCGGCGTTGTGGGCGAGCCTCGTCAAA
The DNA here is from genome assembly GCA_012295165.1 of Asparagus setaceus. Lineage (NCBI taxonomy): Eukaryota > Viridiplantae > Streptophyta > Magnoliopsida > Asparagales > Asparagaceae > Asparagus > Asparagus setaceus. Next base: position 16,627,087 of record CM022705.1, read on the forward strand.
CCGGCGTTGTGGGCGAGCCTCGTCAAACCGGCGTTGTGGGCGAGCCTCGTCAAACCGGCGTTGTGGGCGAGCCTCGTCAAACCGGCGTTGTGGGCGAGCCTCGTCAAACCGGCGTTGTGGGCGAGCCTCGTCAAACCGGCGTTGTGGGCGAGCCTCGTCAAACCGGCGTTGTGGGCGAGCCTCGTCAAACCGGCGTTGTGGGCGAGCCTCGTCAAACCGGCGTTGTGGGCGAGCCTCGTCAAACCGGCGTTGTGGGCGAGCCTCGTCAAACCGGCGTTGTGGGCGAGCCTCGTCAAACCGGCGTTGTGGGCGAGCCTCGTCAAACCGGCGTTGTGGGCGAGCCTCGTCAAACCGGCGTTGTGGGCGAGCCTCGTCAAACCGGCGTTGTGGGCGAGCCTCGTCAAACCGGCGTTGTGGGCGAGCCTCGTCAAACCGGCGTTGTGGGCGAGCCTCGTCAAACCGGCGTTGTGGGCGAGCCTCGTCAAACCGGCGTTGTGGGCGAGCCTCGTCAAACCGGCGTTGTGGGCGAGCCTCGTCAAACCGGCGTTGTGGGCGAGCCTCGTCAAACCGGCGTTGTGGGCGAGCCTCGTCAAACCGGCGTTGTGGGCGAGCCTCGTCAAACCGGCGTTGTGGGCGAGCCTCGTCAAACCGGCGTTGTGGGCGAGCCTCGTCAAACCGGCGTTGTGGGCGAGCCTCGTCAAACCGGCGTTGTGGGCGAGCCTCGTCAAACCGGCGTTGTGGGCGAGCCTCGTCAAACCGGCGTTGTGGGCGAGCCTCGTCAAACCGGCGTTGTGGGCGAGCCTCGTCAAACCGGCGTTGTGGGCGAGCCTCGTCAAACCGGCGTTGTGGGCGAGCCTCGTCAAACCGGCGTTGTGGGCGAGCCTCGTCAAACCGGCGTTGTGGGCGAGCCTCGTCAAACCGGCGTTGTGGGCGAGCCTCGTCAAACCGGCGTTGTGGGCGAGCCTCGTCAAACCGGCGTTGTGGGCGAGCCTCGTCAAACCGGCGTTGTGGGCGAGCCTCGTCAAACCGGCGTTGTGGGCGAGCCTCGCGGCCGGGCGACATTCGCCTTGTTCTCGAACGAACCCTTTGATGCGAGGTTCGTTAATTTTCTCGGACAATAGTGGAATCCGTCCAGCGAGACGGAGCTCAAGCACGCCGGCGAAGCTTGGTTCTCGCCGACGTTGTCCGCACGCCTCGAGAGTGGACCCTTAGAAGGTCGGTCTTCTCATAGGCGAGCGAGGTCGCCGTAAGCCAAAACTTGGCTAACAACATCCGAAGTTGACTTGGGTTGCTTAACAACCCACCTCTTAACCTGGCGGCTAGCTTTTGGAGCCTTGTCCTTGAGAGACAGAGGTCGCCACAAGGTTCCCTCGAGAGGATTCAGCAGAAGCCACGGGGGCTGACGTCTCATACGAGACTCGACGACACTTGCGTGCCTTCACTGGGCTAGATGCCCCAGAGGAGAGGAACTCCTCGTACTTACCCTGATCGAATTCGATAACCAAGGTTTGAACCTCGGTTCCAACTGCAATCTTGTCGATTAGCCACCACCGATTCATCGGAATGAGCGGTTGCTCCCCTTGTGGTAGCCATCTTACGTAGAATTGAAAAAATGTTATTGATTGAATGAATGGGTTACAATCAAATTCTCTCGATTACAGAGGAAGAGGAGATTGATTTGACTCCTCTTTTGTATGGGTTCTTGGTGGCGAGAGGATGCTTCGCTCGATGCTCAAGTCGAGGTTGCTTCCCGTTGACGATCAGACCAAGGCTGCGGGTGATCAAGAGGGTGTTGAAGATGAGCTCGATCTCTCTTGTGCGCACGAGTGTTGATCTCCAAGAGTTCTCAGACTTTTTCCCCCAGCTTGCCAGCTTGCCAACCTCAACCCGTTGGGCTTTTAGCTATTTAATGGAGCTGCCGCAGAATCGCGGCGGCCGCTACAAGAACGCTGGCCGCTACGCGAACGCCGGCTGCTACAGTTAGCGGTCGCTACAGAAAGCGTGGCCGCTGCAAGAACGGGTGGCGAACCTCGGTTGAGTGTCGGGGTTCATTGCGTGGCGAACCTCGGTTGAGTGTCGGGGTTCATCGGCGTGGCGAACCTCGGTTGAGTGTCGGGGTTCATTGCGTAGGCGAACCTCGGTTGAGTGTCGGGGTTCATCGGCGTGGCGAACCTCGGTTGAGTGTCGGGGTTCATCGGCGTGGCGAACCTCGGTTGAATATCGAGGTTCATTGCGTAGGCGAACCTCGGTTGAATATCGAGGTTCATTGCGTAGGCGAACCTCGGTTGAGTGTCGGGGTTCATCGGCGTGGCGAACCTCGGTTGAGTGTCGGGGTTCATCGGCGTGGCGAACCTCGTTTGACTCGATCTTTGCGGGCGAGCCTCGTCAAACTCTTGTTGTGGCGAGCCTCGTCAAACCGATGTTGTAGGCGAGCCTCGTCAAACCGGCGTTGTGGGCGAGCCTCGTCAAACCGGCGTTGTGGGCGAGCCTCGTCAAACCGATGTTGTAGGCGAGCCTCGTCAAACCGATGTTGTAGGCGAGCCTCGTCAAACCGGCGTTGTGGGCGAGCCTCGTCAAACCGGCGTTGTGGGCGAGCCTCGTCAAACCGGCGTTGTGGGCGAGCCTCGTCAAACCGGCGTTGTGGGCGAGCCTCGTCAAACCGGCGTTGTGGGCGAGCCTCGTCAAACCGGCGTTGTGGGCGAGCCTCGTCAAACCGGCGTTGTGGGCGAGCCTCGTCAAACCGGCGTTGTGGGCGAGCCTCGTCAAACCGATGTTGTAGGCGAGCCTCGTCAAACCGGCGTTGTGGGCGAGCCTCGTCAAACCGGCGTTGTGGGCGAGCCTCGTCAAACCGGCGTTGTGGGCGAGCCTCGTCAAACCGGCGTTGTGGGCGAGCCTCGTCAAACCGGCGTTGTGGGCGAGCCTCGTCAAACCGGCGTTGTGGGCGAGCCTCGTCAAACCGGCGTTGTGGGCGAGCCTCGTCAAACCGGCGTTGTGGGCGAGCCTCGTCAAACCGGCGTTGTGGGCGAGCCTCGTCAAACCGGCGTTGTGGGCGAGCCTCGTCAAACCGATGTTGTAGGCGAGCCTCGTCAAACCGGCGTTGTGGGCGAGCCTCGTCAAACCGGCGTTGTGGGCGAGCCTCGTCAAACCGGCGTTGTGGGCGAGCCTCGTCAAACCGGCGTTGTGGGCGAGCCTCGTCAAACCGGCGTTGTGGGCGAGCCTCGTCAAACCGGCGTTGTGGGCGAGCCTCGTCAAACCGGCGTTGTGGGCGAGCCTCGTCAAACCGGCGTTGTGGGCGAGCCTCGTCAAACCGGCGTTGTGGGCGAGCCTCGTCAAACCGATGTTGTAGGCGAGCCTCGTCAAACCGGCGTTGTGGGCGAGCCTCGTCAAACCGGCGTTGTGGGCGAGCCTCGTCAAACCGATGTTGTAGGCGAGCCTCGTCAAACCGGCGTTGTGGGCGAGCCTCGTCAAACCGGCGTTGTGGGCGAGCCTCGTCAAACCGATGTTGTAGGCGAGCCTCGTCAAACCGATGTTGTAGGCGAGCCTCGTCAAACCGGCGTTGTGGGCGAGCCTCGTCAAACCGGCGTTGTGGGCGAGCCTCGTCAAACCGGCGTTGTGGGCGAGCCTCGTCAAACCGGCGTTGTGGGCGAGCCTCGTCAAACCGGCGTTGTGGGCGAGCCTCGTCAAACCGGCGTTGTGGGCGAGCCTCGTCAAACCGGCGTTGTGGGCGAGCCTCGTCAAACCGGCGTTGTGGGCGAGCCTCGTCAAACCGGCGTTGTGGGCGAGCCTCGTCAAACCGGCGTTGTGGGCGAGCCTCGTCAAACCGGCGTTGTGGGCGAGCCTCGTCAAACCGGCGTTGTGGGCGAGCCTCGTCAAACCGGCGTTGTGGGCGAGCCTCGTCAAACCGGCGTTGTGGGCGAGCCTCGTCAAACCGGCGTTGTGGGCGAGCCTCGTCAAACCGGCGTTGTGGGCGAGCCTCGTCAAACCGGCGTTGTGGGCGAGCCTCGTCAAACCGATGTTGTAGGCGAGCCTCGTCAAACCGGCGTTGTGGGCGAGCCTCGTCAAACCGGCGTTGTGGGCGAGCCTCGTCAAACCGGCGTTGTGGGCGAGCCTCGTCAAACCGGCGTTGTGGGCGAGCCTCGTCAAACCGGCGTTGTGGGCGAGCCTCGTCAAACCGATGTTGTAGGCGAGCCTCGTCAAACCGGCGTTGTGGGCGAGCCTCGTCAAACCGGCGTTGTGGGCGAGCCTCGTCAAACCGGCGTTGTGGGCGAGCCTCGTCAAACCGGCGTTGTGGGCGAGCCTCGTCAAACCGATGTTGTAGGCGAGCCTCGTCAAACCGGCGTTGTGGGCGAGCCTCGTCAAACCGGCGTTGTGGGCGAGCCTCGTCAAACCGGCGTTGTGGGCGAGCCTCGTCAAACCGGCGTTGTGGGCGAGCCTCGTCAAACCGGCGTTGTGGGCGAGCCTCGTCAAACCGATGTTGTAGGCGAGCCTCGTCAAACCGATGTTGTAGGCGAGCCTCGTCAAACCGGCGTTGTGGGCGAGCCTCGTCAAACCGGCGTTGTGGGCGAGCCTCGTCAAACCGATGTTGTAGGCGAGCCTCGTCAAACCGATGTTGTAGGCGAGCCTCGTCAAACCGATGTTGTAGGCGAGCCTCGTCAAACCGGCGTTGTGGGCGAGCCTCGTCAAACCGATGTTGTAGGCGAGCCTCGTCAAACCGGCGTTGTGGGCGAGCCTCGTCAAACCGGCGTTGTGGGCGAGCCTCGTCAAACCGGCGTTGTGGGCGAGCCTCGTCAAACCGGCGTTGTGGGCGAGCCTCGTCAAACCGATGTTGTAGGCGAGCCTCGTCAAACCGGCGTTGTGGGCGAGCCTCGTCAAACCGATGTTGTAGGCGAGCCTCGTCAAACCGGCGTTGTGGGCGAGCCTCGTCAAACCGGCGTTGTGGGCGAGCCTCGTCAAACCGGCGTTGTGGGCGAGCCTCGTCAAACCGATGTTGTAGGCGAGCCTCGTCAAACCGGCGTTGTGGGCGAGCCTCGTCAAACCGATGTTGTAGGCGAGCCTCGTCAAACCGATGTTGTAGGCGAGCCTCGTCAAACCGGCGTTGTGGGCGAGCCTCGTCAAACCGATGTTGTAGGCGAGCCTCGTCAAACCGGCGTTGTGGGCGAGCCTCGTCAAACCGATGTTGTAGGCGAGCCTCGTCAAACCGGCGTTGTGGGCGAGCCTCGTCAAACCGGCGTTGTGGGCGAGCCTCGTCAAACCGATGTTGTAGGCGAGCCTCGTCAAACCGATGTTGTAGGCGAGCCTCGTCAAACCGGCGTTGTGGGCGAGCCTCGTCAAACCGATGTTGTAGGCGAGCCTCGTCAAACCGGCGTTGTGGGCGAGCCTCGTCAAACCGATGTTGTAGGCGAGCCTCGTCAAACCGATGTTGTAGGCGAGCCTCGTCAAACCGATGTTGTAGGCGAGCCTCGTCAAACCGATGTTGAGGAAAATCTCCCCTTTTGCAGATCATGAGCAATAACTATATGCTTTTGCTCTTCAAAACTCTTCTTGTCCTAAAATTCTCGCCATTACTCCTTAGCCATTACTCCTTCTACCTTCCCTTCATAATGGTGAGAAGGATATCATCTGCGGTCTCATCGGTGACAAAGCCGTTTTCTTAAAGATTAATTCGTAACCACCATGATGGATATCAAATTTCATGCGTTAGAGAGGTTAAAAATCCCATATGAGTCTTTATCTTTGTCATACAAAGATGAAGCAACATCTGACAACCTCAATTTTCCCATTGAGAGCGAAGGTGATCGGCATCTATGATGGAGCATTGCGCAATGTTGGGTTAAAGAGATTCACACGAAAGCTACTCAAGTAGCAGAGGATTCTTTAATTATCTATGACGAGGAGCAAGATCTAGAAGACCGACAAGATCTAGAAGACCGATAAGTTCAATATTTATGGCGTTACATGTTAAGTCAAGCGAGTTTTATGTTAAGTCTAATTTATTGCATGTTAGCGTAAGTTGTTACATGTTAAGTCAAAGGCGTTACATGTTAGGTCTAATTTTCATGGTAACTCTAACTCGGTTCATGTTAAGTCTAATTTATTTCATGTTAAGTCTAATTCCAATTGATGTTAAGTCTAATTTTATTTCATGTTAAGTCTAATTTTCATGGTAACTCTAACTCGGTTCATGTTAAGTCTAATTCCAATTGATGTTAAGTCTAATTTTAGTTCATGTTAAGTCAAAATTTTAAGTAAAGTCTAATTTAGGTTTATGTTAATTCTAATTTGTCTTAGTGTTAAGTGTAATTTTTATTTCATGTTATGTCTAATTTATTTCATGTTAAGTGTAATTCTACTTCATGTTAAGTCTAATTTATTTCATGTTAAGTGTAATTCCACTTCATGTTAAGTCTAATTTTAGTTCATGTTAAGTCTAATTATATGATTAGTTTTGATTATTTGTTTCTATTCAAAACATTTCTGACATAAAAATAAAGATTGCGGTAGGCATCGACATCTACTTCGATTCAGTTAGTCTTTCGGATAGGATTCCCAATGATAATCTTCTGCGGATAATGTTATGATGATTGATGACATGATAAACAATCTGAGAGGATTCTGCTTGGTGGCACAATGCTTTAGCGAGGAGGGGCAGCGATTTGTGAGGCCAAAGAATTAAGATTAGCTTTGCAATACTATTAGTTTGCCAAAAATTTGAGTACGATTTTGAAAAGAATGAACCAAAGCGTATTGAGTTTGTTGCGGTTTAAGAAAACCAAAGTTGCCCGTGGAAGTTATTTGCCTCTCCACCTAAAGATGAAAATAGACTTGAAATAAAAAGTTCGTGAACAATCACTTTTGTGGTCGACATGGCAATAATCTTAGGTCAGCGTAGGGCCTCCGACAATTCATTGCGATCAATTACAACCCATGTTAAAGGACCGTCGAATTCGCCCTATTGATGTAAAGAAGGAGCTTTTAAGTTCCTTTGGGCTAAGGGTCGAGTATAGTAAGGTATGGTGGGGTAAAGAAAGAGCACAAGAACAATTATACGGTGATGCTCATGAGTCCTATGATCAATTACGATGGTAAAGTATCTATCCTATACAAATTAATTTTATGAATGGAATGTAAGTCATTACCTTGCATGTTAATTCTATTTCATTGCATGTTAATTCTATTTCATTGCATGTTAATTCTATTTCCTTTGCATGTTAATTCTATTTCATTGCATGTTAATTCTATTAAACTTCATGTTAATTCAATCTCACTTCATGTTAATTCTATTCCATTGCATGTTAATGCTATTCAACTTCATGTTAATTCAATCTCACTTCATGTTAATTCTATTCCATTGCATGTTAATTCTATTAAACTTCATGTTAATTCTATTTCATTGCATGTTAATTCTATTTCCTTTGCATGTTAATTCTATTTCCTTTGCATGTTAATTCTATTTCATTGCATGTTAATGCTATTCAACTTCATGTTAATTCAATCTCACTTCATGTTAATTCTATTCCATTGCATGTTAATGCTATTCAACTTCATGTTAATTCAATCTCACTTCATGTTAATTCTATTCCATTGCATGTTAATTCTATTAAACTTCATGTTAATTCTATTTCCTTTGCATGTTAATTCTATTCCATTGCATGTTAATTCTATTTCATTGCATGTTAATTCTATTTACGTGCTTGTTAATTCTATTTCTTTGCATGTTAATTCTACTCCACTTCATGTTAACTCTATTCTACTTCATGTTAAAGCTATTACACTTCATGTTAAAGCTATTACACTTCATGTTAAAGCTATTACACTTCATGTTAATTCAATCTCACTTCATGTTAAAGCTATTACACTTCATGTTAATTCTATTTCCTTTGCATGTTAATTCTATTTCACTACATGTTAATTCTATTTACGTGCTTGTTAATTCTATTCCATTGCATGTTAATTCTATTTCATTGCATGTTAATTCTATTTCCTTTGCATGTTAATTCAATCTCACTTCATGTTAATTCTACTCCACTTCATGTTAATTCTATTCCATTGCATGTTAATTCTATTTACGTGCTTGTTAATTCTATTTCACTACATGTTAATTCTATTCCATTTCATGTTAATTATATTACACTTCATGTTAAAGCTATTACACTTCATGTTAAAGCTATTACACTTCATGTTAATTCAATCTCACTTCATGTTAACTCTATTCTACTTCATGTTAAAGCTATTACACTTCATGTTAAATCTATTTTAATTCATGTTAATTCTATTTCTTTGCATGTTAATTTCATTTCATGCCTAACTTGTTTCGTGTTTATTCTAATTTGTTATGTTAATTGTAAATTTTGGCGGGTTTGTGGTCTATACTCTATGAAAGGCCGGATCCATACAATCCTCCACATCGACTAGTTATAATATCGGATGCGGATAAGGAAATCGAGAAAGGCTGTTAGAGAGTTTTTTAGATGCTCTACACTCGGATGTGTTCTACATCTAGTGAAAAATTCAGTCAAAATTGAAGGACTTGGGACTAAAGGCAAAGGATACTCAGTTAGGGTAATCTATTATAATCGACTTGTTACAAGTATACTAAAGCGAGAATGGAGCGATTATATGGGCGACATTAAGTTGATAAGCGAAAGGGCATATAATATTGTCATGAACTACGCTCGAGGCTGGGCAGCGTACTTTCACGGAATTAGGTAAAGTATAAGCAATATAATGTTAATTGTATGATGAACTAAAATCCCTTGCATGTTAATTCTATTAAACTTCATGTTAATTCTATTTCTTTGCATGTTAATTCTACTCCACTTCATGTTAAATCTATTTTAATTCATGTTAATTCTATTCCATTTCATGTTAATTCTATTTCATTGCATGTTAATTCTATTTCACTACATGTTAATTCTATTTCATTGCATGTTAATTCTATTTACGTGCTTGTTAATTCTATTTCACTACATGTTAATTCTATTTCTTTGCATGTTAATTCAATCTCACTTCATGTTAATTCTATTTCACTACATGTTAATTCTATTCCATTGCATGTTAATTCTATTTCACTACATGTTAATTCTATTTCACTACATGTTAATTCTATTTCATTGCATGTTAATGCTATTCAACTTCATGTTAATTCTATTTCATTGCATGTTAATTCAATCTCACTTCATGTTAAATCTATTTTAATTCATGTTAATTCTATTAAACTTCATGTTAATTCAATCTCACTTCATGTTAAATCTATTTTAATTCATGTTAATTCTATTTCATTGCATGTTAATTCTATTTCATTGCATGTTAATTCAATCTCACTTCATGTTAATTCTATTCCATTTCATGTTAATTCTATTTCACTACATGTTAATTCTACTCCACTTCATGTTAAAGCTATTACACTTCATGTTAATTCAATCTCACTTCATGTTAAATCTATTTAGCTTCATGTTAAGTCTAATTCACTTCATGTTAAATCTATTTTAATTCATGTTAATTCTATTTAGCTTCATGTTAAGTCTAATTCACTTCATGTTAAAGCTATTACACTTCATGTTAATTCTATTTAGCTTCATGTTAAGTCTAATTCACTTCATGTTAAAGCTATTACACTTCATGTTAAATCTATTTTAATTCATGTTAATTCTATTTACGTGCTTGTTAATTCTATTTAGCTTCATGTTAAGTCTAATTCACTTCATGTTAATTCTATTTAGCTTCATGTTAAGTCTAATTCACTTCATGTTAAAGCTATTACACTTCATGTTAAAGCTATTACACTTCATGTTAATTCTATTTAGCTTCATGTTAAGTCTAATTCACTTCATGTTAATTCTATTTCACTACATGTTAATTCTATTCCATTTCATGTTAATTCTATTCCATTTCATGTTAATTCTATTCCATTTCATGTTAATTCTATTTCACTACATGTTAATTCTATTTACGTGCTTGTTAATTCTATTTCACTACATGTTAATTCTATTTCACTACATGTTAATTCTATTCCATTTCATGTTAATTATATTACACTTCATGTTAATTCTACTCCACTTCATGTTAAAGCTATTACACTTCATGTTAATTCTACTCCACTTCATGTTAACTCTATTCTACTTCATGTTAAATCTATTTTAATTCATGTTAATTCTATTCCATTGCATGTTAATTCTATTTCTTTGCATGTTAATTCTATTTCTTTGCATGTTAATTGTTTGGATATGGTCCGTGACATCTAATATCGTGAGTCCTTCAACAAATGGATACGAGGCTAGAGCGCTAAAGATATTACGGTGGTAGAACACATACGGAAGCAAATTATGGTGCGAATGAATGATCGTGAGGCATGGTGAAAATTGGAATTTATTTCTTTGTCCCAAAGTGAGCTTGTCCTTAAAGAGAACATGGACAATGGCGGCGCATTGGATGTCGTCAATCACATAGAGGATTATTTGAGGTACAATACCATAGAACTTGTCAAGTGGATGCGGACAAAATACATGCACATGCGTGCGTGGGATATAACTTCGTATCCCTTGTAAACATGCATGCGTAGCCATAATGTTTATGAAGAGATGTTTACCGATTCGCGATTCGTTTATGGCGGTTGAAGTTTTTAAAAAGCTACGAGCCAATTCTTTACCCCATCCACGATTACGAGAAGCGTGGCGTGCCACATGATGAGATCCAGTTTTACCACCACTAACAACAAAAGGAAAGGGAGAAATAAAACAAGGCGGAACAACAATAGAGCGGTTTACACGGCCGGTAAAATGCTCGATGCCATATGGAAGGTCATAGCAGTAAAACATGCAACGAACCTATTGCGATTAAGTGTGTTATATCTTTGTAAAGTTATTTGCTTGTATAGTTCTGAGACTAAGTTTTTTAAGTTAGTAAGTAATTTCATAGTGGAAGCAATTTCTTTGCTATGTATGACACTTAAAGTTAGTGTTAATATTTTCCGTAAATGTAAATCCTAATTTCCATTTTATGTTAAGTCTAATTCACTTCATGTTAATTCTATTTAGCTTCATGTTAAGTCTAATTCACTTCATGTTAATTCTATTTAGCTTCATGTTAAGTCTAATTCACTTCATGTTAATTCAAATACACATCATGTTAATTCAATTTTAGTTCATGTTAAGTCTAATTCACTTCATGTTAAGTCTAATTCACTTCATGTTAATTCAAATACACATCATGTTAATTCAAATACACATCATGTTAATTCTATTACACATCATGTTAATTCTATTTAGCTTCATGTTAAGTCTAATTCACTTCATGTTAATTCAAATACACATCATGTTAATTCTATTTCATTTCATGTTAATTCAAATACACATCATGTTAATTCAAATACACATCATGTTAATTCTATTTTATTTCATGTTAATTCTATTTAGCTTCATGTTAAGTCTAATTCACTTCATGTTAATTCTATTTCATTTCATGTTAATTCAAATACACATCATGTTAATTCTATTTAGCTTCATGTTAAGTCTAATTCACTTCATGTTAATTCAAATACACATCATGTTAATTCTATTTCACATCATGTTAATTCAATTTTAGTTCATGTTAAATCTATTTCATTTCATGTTAATTCTATTTCACATCATGTTAATTCTATTACACATCATGTTAATTCAATTTTAGTTCATGTTAAATCTATTTCATTTCATGTTAATTCAATTTTAGTTCATGTTAAATCTATTTCATTTCATGTTAATTCTATTTAGCTTCATGTTAAGTCTAATTCACTTCATGTTAATTCTATTTCACATCATGTTAATTCAATTTTAGTTCATGTTAAATCTATTTCATTTCATGTTAATTCTATTTCACATCATGTTAATTCAAATACACATCATGTTAATTCAAATACACATCATGTTAATTCTATTTAGCTTCATGTTAAGTCTAATTCACTTCATGTTAATTCTATTTAGCTTCATGTTAAGTCTAATTCACTTCATGTTAATTCAAATACACATCATGTTAATTCAAATACACATCATGTTAATTCAAATACACATCATGTTAATTCAATTTTAGTTCATGTTAAATCTATTTCATTTCATGTTAATTCAAATACACATCATGTTAATTCTATTTAGCTTCATGTTAAGTCTAATTCACTTCATGTTAATTCTATTTTATTTCATGTTAATTCAAATACACATCATGTTAATTCTATTTAGCTTCATGTTAAGTCTAATTCACTTCATGTTAATTCAAATACACATCATGTTAATTCAAATACACATCATGTTAATTCTATTACACATCATGTTAATTCTATTTAGCTTCATGTTAAGTCTAATTCACTTCATGTTAATTCAAATACACATCATGTTAATTCTATTTAGCTTCATGTTAAGTCTAATTCACTTCATGTTAATTCTATTTAGCTTCATGTTAAGTCTAATTCACTTCATGTTAATTCTATTTTATTTCATGTTAATTCAATTTTAGTTCATGTTAAATCTATTTCATTTCATGTTAATTCTATTTCATTTCATGTTAATTCTATACAACTACATGTTAATTCCACTACTTTGCATGTTAATTCTATTTTATTTCATGTTAATTCAATTTTAGTTCATGTTAAATCTATTTCATTTCATGTTAATTCTATTACACATCATGTTAATTCTATTTCACATCATGTTAATTCTATTTCATTTCATGTTAATTCTATTTCATTTCATGTTAATTCTATTACACATCATGTTAATTCTATTTCACATCATGTTAATTCTATTTCATTTCATGTTAATTCTATTACACATCATGTTAATTCAAATACACATCATGTTAATTCTATTACACATCATGTTAATTCTATTACACATCATGTTAATTCTACAATTGTATGTGGTGAACAATCTCTTCTCGATTATACTAAACCGTAATTATATACATATATATTCATAAACTCGGGTCATCTTAGTGTAGTGTTCCCTTTTTCTCTCTTTTTCCCGTCCTTCTATTAGTAATTAGCGGCAAGTCTAGCAGCATAGCGGTGGCTCACCTTCGAGTCAGCGGATTGTCAGCGACCATCAATTATTGCCGAATATAATGGTAGCGAACACACCACGATCATAGGCAGCGTGAGCATATAAATTTAGTTTAGTGTTTACGTTATTCCTTTAGAGAATTTATCATGAATTTAAGCATGATACTAACCTCCCAACTTGTTCTTAGCATTTGATGGCTTCATATCGAATTTTCTACGCACATCTACAATCTTAAAATCATTTGCCCGATGGTCAAAATATGTTATGATTTTATTTACGAGGAGCCTTATACGTGTAGGTGGTCGGTAGAACTATAATGTCTCCGACCCTTTCATCCTCGTTCAAAAGGACTTGACTAGATGCGGTGATCGTCACGACCAAAGAAATCAATAGGCGCTTCGATCACGAAGGGCCATATATTTTTCAAGATAATTCAAAACATCATGTAAAATTGAGGTGATGGTAGAGTGAATCTTTGTAATCCAAGTAAAATGAGTTAACATGAATTAGACTTAACATGAAATGAAATTAGAGATAACATGAAAATTAGAATTCACATGAGTTGGGAATAGGCTTAACATGAAATTTGGGGCTAACATGAACTGAAAATTAGACTTAACATGATCGAAAATTAGAATTCACATGAGTTGGGAATAGGCTTAACATGAAAAGTAGACTTAACATGATATGGAATTAGACTTAACATGATATGGAAATAGAATTAACATGAAAAGTAGACTTAACATGATCGAAAATTAGAATTCACATGAGTTGGGAATAGGCTTAACATGAAAATTAGACTTAACATGATCTAAAATTAGACTTCACGATATGAAATTAGACTTAACATGAACTTCAATTAGAATTAACATGAAAAGTAGACTTAACATGAAAAGTAGACTTAACATGAAAAGTAGACTTAACATGATCGAAAATTAGAATTAACATGAAAAGTAGACTTAACATGAAAATTAGACTTAACATGAAAATTAGACTTAACATGATCTAAAATTAGACTTCACGATATGAAATTAGACTTAACATGAAAATTAGACTTAACATGATATGGAATTAGACTTAACATGATCGAAAATTAGAATTCACATGAGTTGGGAATAGGCTTAACATGAAAATTAGACTTAACATGAAAAGTAGACTTAACATGAAAATTAGAATTAACATGAAAAGTAGACTTAACATGATCGAAAATTAGAATTAACATGAAAAGTAGACTTAACATGAAAATTAGACTTAACATGATCGAAAATTAGAATTAACATGAAAAGTAGACTTAACATGAAAATTAGACTTAACATGATATGGAAATAGAATTAACATGAAAAGTAGACTTAACATGATCTAAAATTAGACTTCACGATATGAAATTAGACTTAACATGATCGAAAATTAGAATTAACATGAAAAGTAGACTTAACATGAAATGAAATTAGAGATAACATGAAAATTAGACTTAACATGATATGGAATTAGACTTAACATGAAATGAAATTAGAGATAACATGAAAATTAGACTTAACATGAAAATTAGAATTCACATGAGTTGGGAATAGGCTTAACATGAAAATTAGAATTAACATGAAAAGTAGACTTAACATGATCTAAAATTAGACTTCACGATATGAAATTAGACTTAACATGATATGGAATTAGACTTAACATGAAAATTAGACTTAACATGATATGGAATTAGACTTAACATGAAAATTAGACTTAACATGATCTAAAATTAGACTTCACGATATGAAATTAGACTTAACATGAAAAGTAGACTTAACATGATCTAAAATTAGACTTCACGATATGAAATTAGACTTAACATGATCGAAAATTAGAATTCACATGAGTTGGGAATAGGCTTAACATGAAAATTAGACTTAACATGATATGGAATTAGACTTAACATGAAAATTAGACTTAACATGAACTTCAATTAGAATTAACATGAAAAGTAGACTTAACATGAAAATTAGAATTCACATGAGTTGGGAATAGGCTTAACATGAAAAGTAGACTTAACATGATCTAAAATTAGACTTCACGATATGAAATTAGACTTAACATGAAAATTAGAATTCACATGAGTTGGGAATAGGCTTAACATGAAAATTAGACTTAACATGATATGGAATTAGACTTAACATGATCTAAAATTAGACTTCACGATATGAAATTAGACTTAACATGATCTAAAATTAGACTTCACGATATGAAATTAGACTTAACATGATCTAAAATTAGACTTCACGATATGAAATTAGACTTAACATGAACTAGAAATTAAACTTACATAGCCTATTGAGTTCTTCTTGACTTCCTCAATTTTCTCCTCTACTTCTTTATTCTGAGTTTCCTCTCCATCTTTATTTAGGATATCCTCCTCAATTTTTCCTCAATTTTCTCCTCTACTCCTTTATTCTGAGTTTCCTCTCCATCTTTATCTACAATATCCTCCTCAATCTTATTCTCAATTTTCTCCTCTATTCCTTTATGCACAATTTCCTTAGCATCGCCAAAATAATCTACAACACTTGCTCTTTCTTCAAATTGATTTTCCTCTTCCTCCTCGGCTTCATTCGGTTTCCCCTCATTGGGGACTTCATCATCAACTTTTTCCTTCATATTTGGTTCCTCTTGACTTTTTCCCTCATGGGGTCTTCCTCAACCTTATTCTTCATGGAATCTTCATCCATAAGCTCATCTTCATCCTCTCCTTCTCGAATCTGTACAATGCTTGGGAGAATGGTGTTCCTCTTCATCTACAGTAGGTGCAACTTACGTATTTTTGGTAAATTCTTCTTAACTCTTTCCTTGACACCTCGGGTCTATAACATCACCACTTCTTCCCAAAGATTCCAATAGTCCGTTGAGTCTTCTAATCTCAACCATAAATACTTGACAATATGTACTCTTCCTGCGTTTTGTCGCTGAGTAATCGTCTGTAAAATTTAGCGAAATTTCTCCAAAACATCAGTTGCTTCTCAATGGCGAGCCTCCACCTCCTCTTCCTTTTCAAAAGCATCGTCGGATGCTTTGCAATGATCTGAGATTTTAAGAGATTAATAGAAATTACTATTAGATTTAACTTGAAATACATAACATGAACTGGAAATTAGACTTAACATGAACTAGAAATTAAACTTACATAGCCTATTGAGTTCTTCTTGACTTCCTCAATTTTCGGCTTTCTCGACCTCTTTCGCTTGGAGGCTGAAAGTAGGATTAACAAGTATTAACATTGGACTTAACTAAAATTTAAACTTAACATGGTGGAAATAGGCCTAACATGAATATTTGACTTAACATGAACTGAAAATTAGACTTAACATGAACTGAAATTTAGACTTAACATGAAATGGAATAGGCTTAACACGAAAAATAGACTTAACATGAACTGAAAATTAGACTTAACATGAACTGAAATTTAGACTTAACATGAACTGAAATTTAGACTTAACATGAAAATTAGACTTAACATGAACATCAATTAGACTTAACATGAACTGGAATTTAGACTTAACATGAAATGGAAAAATAGACTTAACATGAACTGAAAATTAGACTTAACATGAACTGGAATTTAGACTTAACATGAACTGGAATAGGCTTAACACGAAAAATAGAATTAACATGAACTGAAATTTAGACTTAACATGAAAATTAGACTTAACATGAACTGAAAATTATACTTAACATGAAATGAAAATTAGACTTAACATGAAATAAGACTTAGAGAAAACTTACATGGCCTATGGAGTCATTCTTCTCTGCTCTATCATTCTTAGCCTTTAATCTTAATCGGCGCTTGGGCTTGAAATCTTTCCTCGCGGGGGGTTTGGGAGAGATGGCCTAACTTCCACAATAGGCTTCTCTAGATGCATTATTGAAGCCGCTTTTGCCTTTGCTTTAATTGTCCCCTTCCTAAAAGAGCCAGCTTTTCCCCCCTCTGAGACCCAATTTATCATTGGAGGTAGGCATCATCCTTGGTGGCATATCTCCTTATGCCGGTCATCTCATAGTACCAAAGCTGTAAGTAATACATTCACCATTCCAACTATGATCAGATCATATTCACCATTAACCTTAAAACATTAAAATAACTAGACTTAACATGAAAGTAATTAGGATTAACATGAACTAAATTAGACTTGACATGAATCAAATTAGACTTAACATGAAAGGCCTAACACTTCACAGTAAGCAATGTACGTTTAGTAGAAAATTAAATAGACTTAACATGGAACTTACGGGTATCAGTGGCATGCATCCAGGGATATATGTAACCCCTGGCTTCTTCAAACCTTCCAGAGCAACATTTATGCCTCTAATAATTTCTTTATAAATGAAGTCACCCCATGCGACTTTGTTCACCCTCTCAATGCTATCCAGATACTTCAGTACTATTCTAGCGAAACCATCCCCGCTTCTGGGGCACCATATCATTGAGCACTGATAAAGAATTTGCAGAAGAACAAAGTCTTGGATATCCTTCTTTTCTGTTGATTCCACTAGACTTTCTACTAGATCTTCAACATATCTTCTCATGCTAATGTCAGCTTTTCTTTTTTTCCGCCCTTGTCATCTTTAAAAAGTTTAGAAAAATATTGCACCCACATTTTGCACTTGGAGTCCCTATTCTTCAAAATAATCTCACCGTAAATTGGAAATAAAGTATGATTACGGACCCAATCCACGTCAAAATTAATAACTTTCTTTTCCCCAGAATATGCATCAGGGATAGAAAATGTTAGTTTATCGATACGTAAAACTTCGATGCGTGCTCAAGTGTTTTACGATCAAGTGCAGGAGCACCAAATTGTATATAGTGCTCAAATGTGGATCCACAATAGGCATCCCTGTGCCATTGACGAATCTTTGGGCCAAGCCGATTCATAAAATCACAATAAGCCCCAATAACGACCGTTGGCCTAATATCTCCAGCAGCCGCCTCACCAACTATTTTCCTGAAAATAAATTCAAATGTAAGCGTTTAATTAGACTTAACATGAACTTAACTTAGACTTAACATGAATCAAATTGGACTTAACACGAACTAAATTAGACTTAACACGAATAAAGTTAGAATTAACATGAAAAATAGACTTACCATGAAAAGACATTAGACTAGCCATGACCTGAAATTAGACTTAACATGAACCTAGTTTAGACTTAACATGAAACCAATTAGACCTAACATGAAACCAATTAGACTTAACACAAACAAAATTGGAATTAACATGAAAAATAGACTTAACATGAGAAGACATTAGATTTGACATGAACTGAAATTAGACTTAACACGATTTAGGTTTGACTTAACATGAACTTCTTTTACGAATTAAATTAGACTTAACATGAAACACAAATCGGTTAACATCAAACTCTTTTTAAATATCATGAAACTTCGGGTTAACTCTCACGTATAGGATTAGAATTAACATGAAACTTCGGTTTGGATAACATCCAAAGGGGTTAAGTTCTTTAATTAGATTTTTCCTAGCACTTACTTCTTTTGGGGGTTGGAATCATCCCCTTCTTGTCTTCTCTTTCGGCCTCGACCTCGTGGTTCGCCCCTTTGCATTACCAACAGGGTCTTCGACGCTTCCTCAGTGCTGCCTTTCCCAGATGATTCAAGGCGTCGGCGGGCGCTTGTGATTCGCTTCATCTTTCTCCTTCGTCCGCCACAATTTCGACTTCAAAATTGTTAACCGAGGCTTCCTTGACGATATTTTCCTGGCGAAAACCCTAGATCGAAATTAGAGATGTTTGGGATTTTCGGTGGTCATTGAGCAGTTGAAGGCCAAGAGGGAGAGAGAGTACTTGAGTGGAAGGGGAGGCGCGGTTATCGAGTTCGGTCACGTCGGAGGGTAGGATAGTAACTTCAGGTGCTATCTTTCTCTCTTTGCTCACATGGCAGGATTTTTAGGGCCTGGACACAAATACGGATTGTATTTGGGGCCGAAACACATGGCCCAAAATACAGAGGGCCCGGTCACATGGGCTTCCCATTTTTGGGGCCTGGACACAATTTTCCCTAACTTTTAAAACCAACCGACTTTCTATCTGTTAACACTGGTGTGGCAAAAAATCGGTCTTTATTAACTTGGTCGATTTTGAAAATTAAATTTCAAAATAGTCTATTTTGAAAAAATTTCCTTCATCTTATATAATTAGTTGAATTATTGTCCACTAGTATCACACACAAAATTTGATATTTTATGTGATATGATTCTATTATCTTACGTCATATATATTTTTATGTCAACAAATCATCTAAGTGTTAATCCTCCTTCTTGTAGTCGACACGTGTCCCATGTCAACACTAATTACCAGATCAGCTAACCCCGGCCAAGGTGACTCAAGTGGCATGGGCACTCATCTCTTTCAATGAAGAGCCGAGTCAAGACAAGCTCTCACTCGGCCTCATCATTTGAGTCGACCCTCCTCATTTGCCCTAGGCAGGGTTGACAACTTGCGAGGCCGACAAAAGAGGTACTTGTCGTCCCGCTCGCAGAGCCGAGTCGAGAGGCAGTTTGTCCTCAAACTCCTCATCACTAGCTGTCCATCATCATCATTACTCAAGCCACACGTCCTCATGACTCATCACCCTCCATACCGCCTCAATCACCATCATATCAGATCAGTGGTGACTCATCTCATCTGCAGTCGATACTTGGAAGCTATCTGCCGATTTAGCTGTCTGCCTAGACTCGGTCAAAGTTACGCTTCTACCCCTCTCAGCTGGGCATATATATGGGCTCATTGTCTACTGATAAAAGGATGACCTAGATCGCCCCCTCCGGGCCTCAGGTAAGCCTTTTATGGCCAATTAACCTAATCTCTATACATTTAAAACGTATTCAGTTCATTGGTTCCCCACTCAAGCTCTATACTGACTTGATCGTTGGAGGAACTACTGGAGAACCCAACTCCTATCCTCTAACGTGCCTATTTTGCAGCTCTCGTATTCTAACAGGGGATCAGCTGTCCTAGAAGATGAGGGGACCCCTACATGGTCCGTATCGACCTTAAGCCCCGTCGTTGATTCGAGATTATCTTCTAATCCTGCTGTTGAGTCTCAGGACATCAACACACACACACAGATATATATATATATATATATATATATATATATATATATATATATATATATATATATATATATATATATATATATAGTAAGACTCCTATAAACTTAAGTTGATAGTGAATAGTATACACCAACTTTTGTATCCATTGATGTTGCCTTGGGATCCGTGAAATCAAGAGATGCACAAATCTCAAAGTGGGCTATATATCTTTCACGGATCCTAAGCAACATCAATGGATAGAAAAGTTGGTGTATGACTATTCCCTATGCACTTAAGTTTATAGGATCCTTGCTCTATATATATATATATATATATATATATATATATATATATATATATATATATATATATATATATATATATATATATATATATATATATATATATATATATATATATATATATATATAGCAAATCTCCCTTAAAATTAAGTTTATAGGGAATAATCATACACCAACTTTTCTATTATGGTCTTGAACGCTAATTAGCCACTAATCCTTGATTAGAGCAGAAAAATTCATGCATCAAATAAATCAGCGTTCTAATCCACTTATTGGAGGCAACCCAGATTCACCTGCCGAGTCAAATGAACGCCTCGCGCCCTTCATTCAAACCAAATCATGTCGATCAACTGCCTTCACGAGCAACTTCGAAGGCGGTACTAGTCGTCCTTCACGGCGACTTCGAAGGCGGTGCTAATCGTCCTTCACGGCGACTTCGAAGGCGGTGCTAATCGTCCCTTCACGGCGACTTCGAAGGTGGTACTAGCCGACCTTTTATCCAAGCGCCTTCTCGGCGACTTCGAAGGCGGTACTAGTCGTCCTTCACGGCGACTTCGAAGGTGGTACTAGCCGACCTTTTATCCAACTGCCTTCTCGAGCGACTCGAAAGGCGGTACTAGTCGTCCCTTCACGAACGAATCAAAATGCTTTTGCGGACGGCGCGAATGGCGGTGTGAGTCGGTCCGTTGGAAATTCGACACCACCCACTCGTCCAATCTGCTCCCTCAACCTAAATGATGGTTACATGAAGTTTGGTCCCGACAATACGTCAACATTGCATTAAATGCATTGTCAGCACCTTAATTTCTCCATCTCTCACAGTAATTAAGGCACCTCGAACCATTTCGGCTACGGATGTCGCCAATCCCATCTCATTAATGATCCCATTAATGACGAGAAAACAACGCTAACTCTTAGATCGACTACGACGACACTGTAAAGGTAAGCCGGTACAGCCGCCAACAAAAACATCGTCGGTTATTAGGTCTACGTGGAGGAAGAGTGACTCATTCGCTTCTTACCAGATGAAGAGACGAAAATACCCCCTACTATCCATATAAATAAGGAACTGTTCAATGGAACAAGTAAGTAATCTAACCTAGTGAATTCATGCTCCATTCATATTCGCGTTTTCCACATAAACTGACTTGATCGTCGGAGGGACCACCAGAAATCCCAACTCCGCCCTTCCGCAGGTTCTTCTTCTGGCGTAGGTGAACTTCTGGTTTTACAGCACCGTTAGGTGTCAGAAGAGAAGGCGGACTCCACTCAATTAATAACTAATCCAGCAGAGTTTAGTGACTGTGTGATTTCATACATCAACATTTTCTATCCATTAATGTTGCACTAGGATCCATGAAAGATATGAAGCCCATTTTGAGATTTGTGCATCTCTTGATGGCACAAATCTAAAGACAACATGAATGGATAAAAAAGTTGGTGTATACTATTCCTATAAACTTAAGTTTATAGGAGATTTGATATATATATATATATATATATATATATATATATATATATATATATATATATATATATATATATATATATATATATATATATATATATATATATATATATATAGTAAAACTCCTATGAACTTAAGTGGATAGGAATCCTTTGTCCACCAATTTTTTTATCCATTGATGTTACCTTGGGATCATGAAATCAAGAGATGCACAAATCTCAAAGTGGGCTTTATATCTTTCACGGATCCCAAGACAACATCAATGGATAGAAAAGTTGGTGTATAACTATTTCCTATACACTTAAGTTTATATGAGCCTTGCTATATATATATATATATATATATATATATATATATATATATATATATATATATATATATATATATATATATATATATAGAGAGAGAGAGAGAGAGAGAGAGCAAGGTTCCTATAAACTTAAGTGTATGGGGAATAGTCATACACTAACTTTTCTATCCATTAATGTTGCACTAGGATCCATGAAAGATATGAAGCCCATTTTGAGATTTGTGCATCTCTTGATGGCACAAATCTAAAGACAACATGAATGGATAAAAAGTTGGTGTATACTATTTTCTATCAACTTAAGTTTATAGGAGTCTTGCTCTCTCTCTCTATATATATATATATATAGTAAAACTCCTATGAACTTAAGTGGATAGGAATCCTTTGTCCACCAATTTTTTTATCCATTGATTTTGTATTGAGATTTGTACTAGCATGTGATAAAAATAAAGGCACAAATCTCAAAGATAGCATTGATGTGTAGCACAAATATCAAAGCATAATGAATGGATAAAAAGTTTGGTGGACAAGTGCTCCTATCCACTTAAGTTTATAGGAATCTAAGTATATATATATATATATATATATATATATATATATATATATATATATATATATAGAGAGAGAGAGAGAGAGAGAGAGCAAGGTTCCTATAAACTTAAGTGTATGGGGAATAGTCATACACTAACTTTTCTATCCATTGATGTTGCCTTTAGATTTGTGCCATCAAGAGATGCACAAATCTCAAAGTGGGCTTTATATCTTTCACGGATCCCAAGACAACATCAATGGATAGAAAAGTTGGTGTATAACTATTTCCTATACACTTAAGTTTATATGAGCCTTGCTATATATATATATATATATATATATATATATATATATATATATATATATATATATATATATATATAGAGAGAGAGAGAGAGAGAGAGAGAGAGAGAGAGAGAGAGAGCAAGGTTCCTATAAACTTAAGTGTATGGGGAATAGTCATACACTAACTTTTCTATCCATTAATGTTGCACTAGGATCCATGAAAGATATGAAGCCCATTTTGAGATTTGTGCATCTCTTGATTTCACGGATCCCAAGACAACATCAATGGATAAAAAATTGGTGTATACTATTTTCTATCAACTTAAGTTTATAGGAGTCTTGCTCTCTCTCTCTCTATATATATATATATATAGTAAAACTCCTATGAACTTAAGTGGATAGGAATCCTTTGTCCACCAATTTTTTTATCCATTGATTTTGTATTGAGATTTGTACTAGCATGTGATAAAAATAAAGGCACAAATCTCAAAGATAGCATTGATGTGTAGCACAAATATCAAAGCATAATGAATGGATAAAAAGTTTGGTGGACAAGTGCTCCTATCCACTTAAGTTTATAGGAATCTAAGTATATATATATATATATATATATATATATATATATATATATATATATATATATATAGAGAGAGAGAGAGAGAGAGAGAGAGAGCAAATCTCCTACAAACTTAAGTTTATAGGAATAGTATAAACTAACTTTTTATCCTTTGATGTTGCCTTTAGATTTGTGCCATCAAGAGATGCACAAATCTCAAAATGAGCTTCATATCTTTCATAGATCCCAATGCAACACCAATGGATAGAAAAGTTGGTGTATGACTATTCATATAAACTTATGTTTATAAGAGATTTCTTTATATATATATATATATATATATATATATATATATATATATATATATATATATATATATATATATATATATATATATATATATATATATATATATATATATATATATATATATATGGGCGGATCAAATGAGAACTCCTTACAAATATGAGAACTAAGAACCCAATCTCTACCATTAGATCTTAAACTAATCAACGGTTGTGATTAAAATCTATTAAATTTAAAAAGTTAACTAAAGGGCATGCTTGTCATTTTATTTACAGAATCAGTTACAAATTTAGGTAGTTTTTTCTTGGCTAATTAACCGCAATCTTCTTGATTACGTTTCAATTTAGGCCAAAGGCGACTGCATCGGAGTCAAACCCTCCGTGCTCCTCTTCCATTTCTTCTTCTTCTTCATTATTTTATATATTTTTTAGTTTTCATGGTGGCGTCTACCACATGCTTTCGTTTCTTCTTCTTTTTCATTATTTTATATATTTTTTGATTTTCATGGTGCAATCTCCCACATTTTTCCGTTTCTTCTTCTTCTTTATTATTTCATATATTTTTTAGTTTTCATGGTGGTGCCTCCCACATGCTTCCGTTTCTTCTTCTTCTTTATTATTTCATATATTTTTTAGTTATCATGGTGGCGTTTCCCACATGCTCTCCGCTCTTTCCCTTTTTTTGTCTGTAGGCGGCTCTCCCTTTCCTTCTTCTTTTTATTTTTTTTGCTTTCTCTTTTTTTTTGTGTGTTGCTGATTTTGTATTTATAATTTACAGAATCATCTAATTATTCTGAGAATCACCTTGTTTAAAAATAGAATTTCCTTTATCAAATTACGGACTGCATATTATAACTTATAGAATCATGTATTTATTGTTCTGAGAATCACCTAGTATAAAAATAGAATCTCCTTTATCAACTTACGAATCGCATATTGAAACTTATAGAATCATGTATTTATTGTATCGTATATTGAAACTTATAGAATCATGTATTTATTGTTACGAATATACTCTATCATCTTACGAATCTTTAAGTTTACAAAGCGAATATACTCTATCAGCGTATAGAATCGCATATTATAACTTATAGAATCATGTATTTATTGTTCTGAGAATCACCTTGTTTAAAAATAGAATTTCCTTTATCAAATTACGGACTGCATATTATAACTACGGAATCATGTAATATATGATAAAATCTAGGGATTCGTAACAATATGCGATTACGTAAGTTGATAAAGAAGATTACGTTTTGTAAACTTGGAGATTCGTAATAATAAATACATAATTACGTAAGTTTCAATATGTGATTACGTAAGTTGATAAATGAGATTTTATTTTTATACTAGGTGATTCGTAACAATATGCGATTACGTAAGTTGATAAATGAGATTTTATTTTTATACTAGGTGATTCTGTAACAAAATTGTATTTTTTTAATAGCGTATTTTAGACAAAGTTTGTGGGGTGCACAGAATCGTGACATATCTTAGTTTCTCTCTCCTCCTTAAATATCTCAAATCAAAACTAACTTATCTTCGTACCTTTCTTAATCTTATCTTTTTTAATTAATTACGTAAATTGCGTTCTAATTGATTGTCGGTTTTCGTGATTATAGATTTATCAATTTTTCCATTATCTCTCTGTGCGTTTTACCCTTTTACCCTTATTTTAATTTCTAATGTCTATTTAATTATAATTCTACCACCTTAATTTTTGGATAATCTCACCTTTGATTTTGTATGATGGATGGTTGCTATTGGGTTCTTAGTTCTCACATTTATTTGGATTCTCATTAGAACCGGTCCATATATATATATATATATATATATATATATATATATATATATATATATATATATATATATATATATATATATATATATATATAGGAAAAAAGGAATATGAGGTGGCTCATTTATTAAAATGAGCTACCCACTAATGTGTATAGTATTTAGGCCCACTTAGTGGTCATGTCAATTGAGTGTGCGGTATGATGTTTGTGAGTGGGAGCTCATTTTAGTAAACTAGTATAGTGCGTGCGTTGCACGTGTTCCCATTTAAAAAATAATTTTGTTATATAACTTATTGTAAAATTTAATTTTAGATGTAATTATGGCAATCTGGAGGATTTATTTGTAAACTTCTCACCATTAAGACCCTAGATCCAAAATAATTCTTTTGAGATTCATTTTTAAAGTCTATAGGGATTAATTTGTAAATTTATAAAGTTTGAAGATGTTTTCTACAAATTTTAGGGTTTTATTTATAAAACTATGAAGATTTAAGGTAATTTGTGCAATTTTCGGGTTGCTTGTAATGGGAAGAGAGGAAGAAGTTAGAAGTAGTTGTGTGGGTTGAATGTGGTGTGTGCTTACTTGCATGGGAATTTTTGAATGGTTTTTATTTTTTAAAGATGGATTTGTTGATATAGCTTAATGAGTGGTTTGGGATAAGGATGAAAAAAAAACTTATTTTGGCTAAAGATTTTTTTTGTGCCACTCTCTCTAGATTGAAGATGATTGGAATATACATGAGAGAAGAGAGGGGTTACTAATGATGAGAAACTAAAGCTAAAGCTAAATGATTGAATTATTTTCCCCTAATTAAAGCACCTTCTTATATCATCAAAAACTCAATACTTTCTAACTACGACCTTTCTACTTTGAACACAATAATAGAAACAATGAAGTTTTATCCCAAATAATCTTAAGCAGGTTTGAAATACCCTATAACAAAAAGAATAAAATTGTCAATCATATCTCACTTTTTAACTCAGTTTTTTCCCCTCACTTACCTTACCATCATAGCTCATGAAATTCAATATTCTAAAATTGTCAATAAATTCACAACTTTGCAAGTTAAAACCAGTGAAAAAGAAAAAAGAATCATGAAATCAGAGTACCTTAAGCATCACGGAAAAAAGAAAGAAAAAAGAAAATTTGGAGCATCTTCTCCATATATCCTTGTAGAATCCTAAAATACACTTAATTCTTTGAACTAATGTTAGTCACCATCTTTACATGGTTTATCGCATGAGTTTTCACATCAGTCAAATCTTAAGCGAAAAAATAATGAAGCCTCAAATAAGAAAAAAAATCAAGAAATAAAGAATTCACCTTTAGTATCAAGAAGAAGCCGCCTCCTAAGTGTGAATTTGCTCTCTCAGAATTCACGGTCGTTGCAGCTACATGCTATCCTATGCACACAGAAAAAAAAGTATGTAGTTAGTCAATAATCACGCGTTATAATTCATACTAATGAAAGTAAAGTTTCGCTTTAGTTATTCTTTGATATAGACATTTAGTCATTCAATCCCTTAATTTACTTGATTTTATCTTAGAGATGGAGAGAGTCATTGATGCAGAGTGATAACATAATTAAGAGTGAGTCTGGACCACGTTATACATTTTTTGAGGAATCGAGTCAAGCTAAAATTGGTTGGATTTATAGAGTATGACGTCTTTTCATTTCATAACCGATTTCCCGTTGATTCTTAATTTAAAAAAGCGTATAATTTGTGACAATTAGTTGTGATTTAGCCTCTTCATTTCATAACAAAATTTCCATTGATTCTTAATTAAAAACCTCATAACTTGTGACAATTAATTGGGATTTATTGGGTGTGAAGGCTCTTGATTTTATAACTCATTTCTCATCAATTCTCAATAATGAAAAACACCTCTCATAACAAATTTTCTATTGATTCTTAATTAAAAATCTCATAACTTGTGACAATTAATTGGGATTTATTGGGTGTGAAGGCTCTTGATTTTATAACTCATTTCTCATCAATTCTTAATAATGAAAAACACCTCATAATTTTGCCTATTAATTCTTAAAATGTTTATAGTGATTAATGATGATATGATGTTAATTATGTTCATGTATGTGTGTATATATGTGTTTTATCATGAAAAGACACAAAATTACATAGATAACCATATGAGCATAAATAACATCTTTACACTTCTATACAAATGGGAGAAATTTTAGGATGAAGTGTTTTAACATGCAACACTTTTAGATGAGTCGCCACCACATATTCCTTAATCCCATATATATATATATATATATATATATATATATATATATATATATATATATATATATATATATATATATATATATATATATATATATATATATATATATATATATATATATATATATATATATATATATATATATATATATATATATATATATATATAGAGAGAGAGAGAGAGAGAGAGAGAGAGAGAGAGAGAGAGAGAGAGAGAGAGAGAGAGAGAGAGAGAGAGAGAGAGAGAGAGAGAGAGAGAGAGAGAGAGAGAGAGAGAGAGAGAGAGAGAGAGAGAGAGAGAGAGAGAGAGAGAGAGAGAGAGAGAGAGAGAGAGAGAGAGAGAGAGAGAGAGAGAGAGAGAGAGAGAGAGAGAGAGAGAGAGAGAGAGAGAGAGAGAGAGAGAGAGAGAGAGAGAGAGAGAGAGAGAGAGAGAGAGAGAGAGAGAGAGAGAGAGAGAGAGAGAGAGAGAGAGAGAGAGAGAGAGAGAGAGAGAGAGAGAGAGAGAGAGAGAGAGAGAGAGAGAGAGAGAGAGAGAGAGAGAGAGAGAGAGAGAGAGAGAGAGAGAGAGAGAGAGAGAGAGAGAGAGAGAGAGAGAGAGAGAGAGAGAGAGAGAGAGAGAGAGAGAGAGAGAGAGAGAGAGAGAGAGAGAGAGAGAGAGAGAGAGAGAGAGAGAGAGAGAGAGAGAGAGAGAGAGAGAGAGAGAGAGAGAGAGAGAGAGAGAGAGAGAGAGAGAGAGAGAGAGAGAGAGAGAGAGAGAGAGAGAGAGAGAGAGAGAGAGAGAGAGAGAGAGAGAGAGAGAGAGAGAGAGAGAGAGAGAGAGAGAGAGAGAGAGAGAGAGAGAGAGAGAGAGAGAGAGAGAGAGAGAGAGAGAGAGAGAGAGAGAGAGAGAGAGAGAGAGAGAGAGAGAGAGAGAGAGAGAGAGAGAGAGAGAGAGAGAGAGAGAGAGAGAGAGAGAGAGAGAGAGAGAGAGAGAGAGAGAGAGAGAGAGAGAGAGAGAGAGAGAGAGAGAGAGAGAGAGAGAGAGAGAGAGAGAGAGAGAGAGAGAGAGAGAGAGAGAGAGAGAGAGAGAGAGAGAGAGAGAGAGAGAGAGAGAGAGAGAGAGAGAGAGAGAGAGAGAGAGAGAGAGAGAGAGAGAGAGAGAGAGAGAGAGAGAGAGAGAGAGAGAGAGAGAGAGAGAGAGAGAGAGAGAGAGAGAGAGAGAGAGAGAGAGAGAGAGAGAGAGAGAGAGAGAGAGAGAGAGAGAGAGAGAGAGAGAGAGAGAGAGAGAGAGAGAGAGAGAGAGAGAGAGAGAGAGAGAGAGAGAGAGAGAGAGAGAGAGAGAGAGAGAGAGAGAGAGAGAGAGAGAGAGAGAGAGAGAGAGAGAGAGAGAGAGAGAGAGAGAGAGATTCTAGGGTTTTCAGCGGCCGTCGAGAGGGGAGAAGAGGAAACTAGGGTTTCAAGGCAGCGGACTAAAGGGGAAAGAAACCGAGGTCGGGTAAGTAGGAGGTGAACGGGCCTCTCCATCGATGGGCGGCGGTTCATGGGCCAAACAAATAGCAACAATCTCCACCTTTGGCCCAAGGTAGTGCGAAGAAAGGAATCTGAGCTGCGGGACTCATCATCGCCATAACATTACCATTACGTATGATCACAAAGAGGATACAAGCAATGGAAGAGAATACACAAAGTAAACTCGGATCACAAAGATGGGGCAAGATCACCAAGCATGCCAAGTCCACAAAGGACCGAACTCTACCAAGCGGTCATTGAGTTCAAAGGAAAAATCACAACTCTACTAACAAACACAAAGTAAGTTAATAGGCCACAAAGGCAACATATCAAGCAAGGAAAAATTAATTACCCAATGTCAAAGTTCAAAATTCTTTGACACGAGATAAATTTTTCAGCAGCAAACACTTAGTACCCATGTCAGTAGGATTAAATTAGAGGGAATTTTCTCCAACTTCACAATACTCTTTTCAACTATATCCCTAATGTAATGAAAAACACCTCTCATAACAAATTTTCTATTGATTCTTAATTAAAAATCTCATAACTTGTGACAATTAATTGGGATTTATTGGGTGTGAAGGCTCTTGATTTTATAACTCATTTCTCATCAATTCTTAATAATGAAAAACACCTCATAATTTTGCCTATTAATTCTTAAAATGTTTATAGTGATTAATGATGATATGATGTTAATTATGTTCATGTATGTGTGTATATATGTGTTTTATCATGAAAAGACACAAAATTACATAGATAACCATATGAGCATAAATAACATCTTTACACTTCTATACAAATGGGAGAAATTTTCTGGATGAAGTGTTTTAACATGCAACGACTTTTAGATGAGTCGCCACCACATATTCCTTAATCCCATATATATATATATATATATATATATATATATATATATATATATATATATATATATATATATATATATATATATATATATATATATATATATATATATATATATATATATATATATATATATATATATATATATATATATATATATATATATATATATATATATATATATTGTTGAGGATCTGTCGTTGCTGAAGCCTCTTCAATCACCACGATGTTCCTTCTCGTGTGCACCACCAAGGCCACAAGGGGAGAAATCAACTCAGTCTCTCACAAAGAAAGAGGGGATCGCACAAAGCGGTGGGCGGAGAAGAGCCTCACAGAGAAACAGGGAGAGGTTCGCACAAAGCCCTCTCGATCTCCTCACCCTCGAGCTACTACCAACCCTTCTATATATAGAAGAGGGCAACACACGAGGAGAGATTTCTAGGGTTTTCAGCGGCCGTCGAGAGGGGAGAAGAGGAAACTAGGGTTTCAAGGCAGCGGACTAAAGGGGAAAGAAACCGAGGTCGGGTAAGTAGGAGGTGAACGGGCCTCTCCATCGATGGGCGGCGGTTCATGGGCCAAACAAATAGCAACAATCTCCACCTTTGGCCCAAGGTAGTGCGAAGAAAGGAATCTGAGCTGCGGGACTCATCATCGCCATAACATTACCATTACGTATGATCACAAAGAGGATACAAGCAATGGAAGAGAATACACAAAGTAAACTCGGATCACAAAGATGGGGCAAGATCACCAAGCATGCCAAGTCCACAAAGGACCGAACTCTACCAAGCGGTCATTGAGTTCAAAGGGAAAAATCACAACTCTACTAACAAACACAAAGTAAGTTAATAGGCCACAAAGGCAACATATCAAGCAAGGGGAAAAATTAATTACCCAATGTCAAAGTTCAAAATTCTTTGACACGAGATAAATTTTTCAAATAGCAAACACTTAGTACCCATGTCAGTAGGATTAAATTAGAGGGAATTTTCTCCAACTTCACAATACTCTTTTCAACTATATATATATATATATATATATATATATATATATATATATATATATATATATATATATATATATATATATATATATATATATATATATATATATATATATATATATATATATATATATATATATATATATATATATATATATATATATATATATATATATATATATATATATATATATATATATATATATATATATATATATATATATATATATATATATATATATATATATATATATATATATATATATATAGAGAGAGAGAGAGAGAGAGAGAGAGAGAGAGAGAGAGAGAGAGAGAGAGAGAGAGAGAGAGAGAGAGAGAGAGAGAGAGAGAGAGAGAGAGAGAGAGAGAGAGAGAGAGAGAGAGAGAGAGAGAGAGAGAGAGAGAGAGAGAGAGAGAGAGAGAGAGAGAGAGAGAGAGAGAGAGAGAGAGAGAGAGAGAGAGAGAGAGAGAGAGAGAGAGAGAGAGAGAGAGAGAGAGAGAGAGAGAGAGAGAGAGAGAGAGAGAGAGAGAGAGAGAGAGAGAGAGAGAGAGAGAGAGAGAGAGAGAGAGAGAGAGAGAGAGAGAGAGAGAGAGAGAGAGAGAGAGAGAGAGAGAGAGAGAGAGAGAGAGAGAGAGAGAGAGAGAGAGAGAGAGAGAGAGAGAGAGAGAGAGAGAGAGAGAGAGAGAGAGAGAGAGAGAGAGAGAGAGAGAGAGAGAGAGAGAGAGAGAGAGAGAGAGAGAGAGAGAGAGAGAGAGAGAGAGAGAGAGAGAGAGAGAGAGAGAGAGAGAGAGAGAGAGAGAGAGAGAGAGAGAGAGAGAGAGAGAGAGAGAGAGAGAGAGAGAGAGAGAGAGAGAGAGAGAGAGAGAGAGAGAGAGAGAGAGAGAGAGAGAGAGAGAGAGAGAGAGAGAGAGAGAGAGAGAGAGAGAGAGAGAGAGAGAGAGAGAGAGAGAGAGAGAGAGAGAGAGAGAGAGAGAGAGAGAGAGAGAGAGAGAGAGAGAGAGAGAGAGAGAGAGAGAGAGAGAGAGAGAGAGAGAGAGAGAGAGAGAGAGAGAGAGAGAGAGAGAGAGAGAGAGAGAGAGAGAGAGAGAGAGAGAGAGAGAGAGAGAGAGAGAGAGAGAGAGAGAGAGAGAGAGAGAGAGAGAGAGAGAGAGAGAGAGAGAGAGAGAGAGAGAGAGAGAGAGAGAGAGAGAGAGAGAGAGAGAGAGAGAGAGAGAGAGAGAGAGAGAGAGAGAGAGAGAGAGAGAGAGAGAGAGAGAGAGAGAGAGAGAGAGAGAGAGAGAGAGAGAGAGAGAGAGAGAGAGAGAGAGAGAGAGAGAGAGAGAGAGAGAGAGAGAGAGAGAGAGAGAGAGAGAGAGAGAGAGAGAGAGAGAGAGAGAGAGAGAGAGAGAGAGAGAGAGAGAGAGAGAGAGAGAGAGAGAGAGAGAGAGAGAGAGAGAGAGAGAGAGAGAGAGAGAGAGAGAGAGAGAGAGAGAGAGAGAGAGAGAGAGAGAGAGAGAGAGAGAGAGAGAGAGAGAGAGAGAGAGAGAGAGAGAGAGAGAGAGAGAGAGAGAGAGAGAGAGAGAGAGAGAGAGAGAGAGAGAGAGAGAGAGAGAGAGAGAGAGAGAGAGAGAGAGAGAGAGAGAGAGAGAGAGAGAGAGAGAGAGAGAGAGAGAGAGAGAGAGAAATCGACATCAATATGTTTAGTTCTATCATGAAAAACAGGATTTTTGCAAAGTTGAATAGCGATTGACTATCGAAAATACAACCACATTTTTATCAAGAAAACCATTTCGATATAAGGCCCCTAAGCCAAATAGCTTCTTTAAAAGCTTCAAGTGGCGAACATACCTGATTCAAGAGTAGATAAAGCAACAATGGGTTGTAGTTGAGATTTCCAACTTATGCAAGAGCCACACAAAGTGAACACATAGGAAGTAGTAGATTTTCTATTATCTCTATCATTTGCATAATTGGAATCTACATAGCCAACTAGTTTAACACCTTCTAACACTTAGAGAAGGTTAATCCTACATTCACAGAGGATTTTAAATATCTTAAAAGCCATTTCAAGGCATTCCAATGAGGCATACCAGGATTTGACATATATCTACTCAAGCAACTAACTACATATGCAATGTCAGGTCTAGTGCTAACCATGAGATACATGACTGATCCTATAGCATTCGAATATGGCACATTCTTCATATTATTTATTTCAGTTTCAGTTTTGGAGGACTGATCCTTACTCAACACAAAATGGGAAGCAAGAGGCACATTCACAGATTTGGCATCAGACATAGCAAATTTACTCAAAAGTTTTTCGACGTATGGGCTTTGGTTTAAAACTAGCGTAGATTTGTTTTTGTCTCTAATAATATTCATGCCTAGAATTCTTTTTGCATCGCCTAAGTCTTTCATGTCAAAATTTTCACAAAGACATTTTTGAACATGCTCAATGGACTTCAAACAAGGGCTAACAATCAACATGTCATCCACATAAATTAAAAGAAATCTGAGCACGAGTCTATATTCTTATAATACAGGCAATGATCAGCAGAACTCCTTTTAAACTTTAAAGATTGCATGCATTTATCAAATCTTATATTCCATTGCCTAGGTGATTGTTTTAAACCATACAAAGCCTTTTTTAACAAACACACATGATCAGGCAATTTAGGGTCCACAAAGCCCTCAGGTTGGTGCATATAAATATTTTTGTCAAGGTCACCGTGTAAGAAAGCAGTAGTTACATCCATTTGTTTTAATTCCCAATTAAAATGAGCAACTAAAGCAAGCATAATTCTAACAGTAGTGAATTTGACAACAGGAGCAAAAATTTCAGCATAATCAATTCCCTCCTTTTGAGTAAATCCCTTAGCTACTAACCTAGCCTTAAACCTAACACCTTCAGATTCTTGTTTCACCTTAAACAGCCACTTACAGTCCACTACAGAACAACTAGCAGGTTTAGGAACAAGTTTCCATGTTTGGTTAATTCTCAGGGATTCCATCTCACTCTTCATAGCATTAATCCATTCTTTAGAATATTTTGACCTTAATGCTTCACTATAAGTCTTAGGTTCATTGCACTCAAGGGATTCAAACACATTAAAGGCAAACTTCGGACATATTACAATCGGTCAAATTGCAATCTCTATATCTATCGGGTTTCCTAATGGTTCTTTTATTTCTATCCCTAGTGAGTTGATAATCATTCAAATCATGCATGTTATCTATTTTGCATATTATGCTCCACCTCATTAGGAATAATCTCATCTTGATTTTCAATAATTATATCATTCAATTTCTCTTGGAGGTAATTGATTGATTAATAATAGGCATTTGCTCCACCTCATTTGGAGCATCATTTTCGAAATAGGAACAGTAAAGATAAACAAGGAAATTCATTTTCATTAAAACAACATCTCTACTTATTACTATCTTAAACCCGGTTCACTCTTATTCCAAAGCCTATAACCTTTTACCCTTCGTGGTATCCTAAGAAAACACATTTCTTAGATCTAGGTTCTAACTTATCAATCTTTTGATGCACATAGCCGGCACTCGAAAATTCTCAAGTTATTTAAATCAAGAGGTTTGCCCGTGAACACAAATTCGGGGCATTTCCTCCTAAGGGAGCGAAGGAGACCTATTAATCAAATAAGCAGCGATACAAAGCGGCTTCTCCCGAACTTCTTGGAGAGCGGATGTGGCCAACATAGCCCTCACCCTCTCTAAGAGAGTTCTATTCATCCTTTCGGCAACCTCATTTTCTTTGTGGTGTGTAGGAACAGTTTATGTCTTTTAATACCCCAAGTAGCACACAAGTCATTCAATTGTTTGTTACAAAACTCAAGACCATTATCGTCCTAAGAGTTTTAATTTTCTTTCCGTTTGGTTTTCAATCATAATTTTCCGGTTTTAAATTTATCAAAACTTGATTTTTGTTTTATGAGTAAAACCCAAACTTTCCTAGAGTAGTCATCAATTATGGAAAGAAAATATTGGTTCCCTCCATGCGTAGAAACACTAGAGGGACCCCACACATCGGCATGCAAATATTCAAGTACATCGATTACACTTAGGCGATTAGGAAAGAAGAAGCGGAAAACTAACCTATGTTGTTTTCCTAGCACACAAGATTCACGAAGGGATGGTGGATATTTTATCACTACCAAAGTGACCTCCTTTATGCAAAATTTCTAATCCTTTATTACTCATGTGACCTAATCTATTATGCCATAAAATAGATTTATCACCTATCACAGAGTTAATGTAATCGCACGTGTTCAAAGATGACAAACATATAAGTTATTTTGTTTTTCAGTGATAAAAATAACAAGAGACCCTTTCGAATTTTCATAACCCCTTTACCCCATTTTCCTCCAAACCATCATTTTCTAGAGATGCACAAGAAATCAAGTTATAACTTAAATCGGGAACATGCCTAACATTCTTCAAAGTAAACTTCGAACACGAAGAAAACCTAAGGCATACATCACCGGTTCCTAAAACATTGCTTTTCTTTTCATTTGCCATTGACACAAAGCCATTCTCTATTTTCTTGTAGTTTGAAAACATGTTTTAAAAGGAGTCATATGAAAAGTACAACCGAGTCTAATAACCAATCGATTTACACAAAGAATCGGACAACACGAGTTCAAATATGCATAATCACAAAGATTATTAATCATGAAAATTTCACCCATTTTGCCCTCACAGACACCATATTAGCATGATCATTTTTTGATATTTCTTAGGTTTAGGACAATCTTTAATAAAGTGATCAGTTTCATGACAATTATAGCATTTTTAACTTTAAACCTGGACTTAGATCTACCCTTCCATTTTCAAATTTTTCTTACTTGATTCCCCATTACTTCCATTCTTTTGGTTATTAGACCTATTCGAGGCCTACCCTCACATGCATAACCTCACGAATTTTTATTTTCCCGAATGTTTTAAATCTAATTCCTTACTCTTAAGACCATTGATCACAATATCAAGGGTAACCTCATCTCTACCATATTTAATAGCAGATTTTACATCACTATATGAGTCGGGATTAGCATTTAGAAGTGCAATAGGAGTATATTAGTCTATATGTTTATCACCGGTTAACTTAATGTCGAAATAAGTTTTGTGAAAACATCTAGGTTCTCCTCAATGTCCTTAGACATATCCAATCTAAATTTGAAAAATTTTCAAGCAAAAATATTTTCTTGGGTAAAGAGGTTTACGTATATAGTTCTTCAAGTTTATCCCAAAGGGTTTTAGCGATTCCAAAATTCCAACTTTTCTAAGCACGAGTCGATAAGTTCAAATAAATTGTGGAACATGCATTTTCGCTCATTTCATTCTTTTTTCTTCAGCAGTCAAGAGCCAAATAAGTCGACCAATAGCCCTAATGACTTCTACGAATTAAAATACATTTTATTTTTGTTTCCAAATGCTAAAATCAGATTTTCCGTTGAACGGAACCAAACCATATTGAACCATACCATAGTGATTAGTAGCAGACATCCTTCACACAGAAGAATAAGACAAACGACCAAATGAAATTTTAATTTCAGCGACCAAATTAAATTTTAATTTCAGCGACCAAATGAAATTTTAATTTCAGTGACCAAATATCGACAAGTAAACGAGAAGAAAATGATACGGGTCAACTAAAGGAGCAACTATCAGCGTAGCGAAATTGATCGTCCCTTTACTGGCGAAACCCTAGGATAGGGTTTCGACCTTACCCACGCTGACGGCGGCGGCGGCGGCGGCGGCGGCGGCGGCGGCGGCGGCAGCGGCGGTTCGGCTCAGCGATCTCGCTGGAACGGCGGCTCAGCGAGATCCAGCGACTGCGACCGGCGGTTTTGAACGGAGACGACTCAACGAGGCTCTGATACCACTGTTGAGGATCGGTGTCGTCGTTTGGCTCAGAAGCCTGCTTCAATCAGTCACGATGTTCCTTCTCGTGTGCACCACCAAGGCCACAAAGGGGAGAAATCAACTCAGTCTCTCACAAAGAAAGAGGGGATCGCACAAAGCAGTGGACGGAGAAGAGCCTCACAGAGAAACAAGGGAGAGGTTCGCACAAAGCCCTCTCGATCTCCTCACCCTCGAGCTACTACCAACCCTTCTATATATAGAAGAGGGCAGCCGACACGAGGGAGAGATTTCTATGGTTTTCGAAAGCAGCCGTCGAGAGGGGGAGAAGAGGAAACTAGGGTTTCGAAGGCAGCGGACTAAAGGGGGAAAGAAACCGAGGGTCGGGTAAGTAGGAGGTGAACTGGGCCTCTCCATCAGATGGGCCGGCAGTTCATGGGCCAAACAAATAGCAACATATATATATATATATATATATATATATATATATATATATATATATATATATATATATATATATATATATATATATATATATATATATATATAATTTGTAGACACATTTGATATTTCGATGCTGCTATTATCTTTTGGTAAATGAATCGTTTCATTACGAGTAAACGTTGTGTACATACAAAATCTGGGCATATCCAAGTGAAGACAGAACCGCTCAAACAAGGAATACAATTGTATCTCCTCAACTACATTATAAATTCTCAATCCAGTAAACAATCGAGGAGGAGCATTACTATCAAAAACTCTAGCTAGAATATCAACTTTAATCAACTTAACCACATCATTAACTCTCCTATTAATAGATTGAAACCACATGGCATTTCTCTCCCTCCAAACTTCATACAAATTAGCTGAAAAGCAAGCACACACAATACTCTTCTTAATATTTTCCCCTCATGTTGTCAGCTAACGAATTTACCTCCTTACATCATGGAAGAAGGTCTCCGGCAATGCACAACCAACACAAAATCTTCTTCCGAACCATCGCAGAGAAAGGACACTGAAAGAATAGATGCTCTAAGTCCTCCTGAGCCTAGATGCATAGAATACATTTGATCTCTTGGGTAATATAAAGATGTACAAGTCTACTTTGAGTCAATAATCTTCTATGCTCAATAGCTTCTTCGAGAACCAGGAGTCCCCAACTCTAGCTTGAACCTCCCGAAGAGAATGATTTTTCAAATAGAAGTCATGGAGCCACTTAATCCACAGAATATATATCTTGCTTTGTATGAATAGACCATAGCAATTTAATCGTAGCAATTATGTTCAAATCTTCAACTAATACTAAACCAAGGCCATCAAACTTCTTAGGAACTCTGACATTTTTTCAGGAGATTAAATGCATTTTATAGCTACCCTGCAAATTCTGTCAATAGCTTACACTGCTTTCTTAGGCAAGAGAGATACACCCATGTCTAGTAGATGGGAAGGCTAAACAAAACTGACCTTAACCTCCACGCTCCATGCTCTAACAACGGACTAGCCCTTGTGAGACTTGGGGGTGAACCGCTGGGGTAACACCTAAAAAAAAGGGGATTGTAGAAAAATAGAAAAAAGGCCAAGATATCATTCATCTAACCTTAGCTTTTCTTAAATAGAGGTTAGGAGGATATTACAAAATAGATATAAGATAAAATCATATCCAATCATATCTCCCAATATCTCAATAATATATATCTCATAGTATATTCCTTAACACTCTCCTTCAAGCTGGAGCATGTATATCATACATGTCCAGCTTGTTACAAATAAAGTGCACACACTCTAATCTATGACGATGCTTCAAAAAACTTAAAGTAATCTTGATCTTATTATCTTTCATTTGGATGTCTTCAAATCAGCTGATCCCCTCTAGGGCTCCACCGATCAAATGATCCTTAAAGGATCCAACAATAAATAATCCTTTCCAGAATCTGACAACAAATGATCCTTTCTTGAAGGATCCAACAATAAATAATCTTTTTCAGGATCCAACAACAATTTATCCTTTCTTGAAAGATCCAACAATAAATGATCATCTTCAGGATCCAATAATAAATGATCCTTTCTTGAAGAATCCAACAATAAGTAATCTTTTTTTAAGGATCTAACAAACAAATGATCCAAGAGGTGGAACTGACTTTGGGCTTGAGCAAAGATCAATGACGTCAAAGAGGCATAGGTCGATGAGGACAAATGAGAGCGGAGTCAGAGCCGATCGGAGTGAACGGTGAACAGTAATCTACGGATATGAACAACGCCGACGTATAATTAACAGTATCGTGAACAGTAAATCGATGGATGAACAGTAACTAGATGAACAGTAAATCGATGGACAATAAACTGATGGACATTAATTCGATATCGAGGCCGCTGAGGGGAAGCACGAAGTTTTCGGCAAAAAACCCCTCGGTGGCTTGATGTACATAATGAAGAAAAAGTTCTCTCTAGGATCAAGAGGATGGCTCTGATACCATGTAGAAAAATAGAAAAAAATGCCAAGATATTATTCATCTAATCATAACCTCTCTTAAATAGAGGTTAGGAGGATATTACAAAATAGGTATGAGATAAAATCATATCCAATCATATCTCAACAATATCTCATAATGTATTCCTTAACAGCGATAAATTACATATGCCCTATTGTTGCTCAATATTGCATCAAAATATCCTAATGTTTCTAAAAGTTACACTTTAATATCCTAATTAGGGTATTAAAGTGCAAGTTTTAGAAACTTTAGGGTTTTAATTATTGGGTTTTAAATTAGGATATTTTGGAGCAATATCGGGCAAACAATAGGGTATTTAAGTGTTATTTACCCTTTTAAAGTCATATGCTTTAACTTACAAAAACATTTGATGTTCGATAAATTTATGATTAGATTAAGTGTGTCACTCCTAATTAAGAAGAAGTGTTATTTGACTAATAACTGCATATGTTGTAACAATAAGACAAACAAGTTCTCTAGTAATAGAAAGCACTCATCACATGCAAGAGCTTCTTAACTTTAAGATTAATGAGCGAAGCACATTAAAAATCAGCCATCTTTGTCAAGCTTTACGCTAACATTTTTTATATATATCCTCCACAATATTAATCAATATTTAACCAAGTTAAGGCTTCATGCTTCATATCTATATAATCAACTAAACTCAACCAACTTCCTTGAACTTTTCGAGTTGTCCTCTCCTTATTATATAATCAACTTAAAATGATTCATTAACTTCCTAATTATGTTAAGCTCAACATTATTATTCAGAAAGAGCAAGGTGGGAACACCATTATATATCCGGTTTGGATATATCTAATTGGATAAATATTAATATATATAGATAAAATCACACGCATAATATCACACTATTAGTAAAGTTTTCTACTTGTATTAGTTGCGCATGATGTTCCGCTAATTAAGTGGACACTGTGTTCTTGCCTTTACCTCTCATGCAAGTTGCAGCTTTGCTTGCATCATAGGTCTTGATGTTAAAAAGAGTAAGATATGCAAATGACGTACTGTAGAACATGCACAAAAACATGCACAAGACAGTTTTCAGGTTCAGTAGTCGACTACTAGGTATTGTAGTCGACTAATCTGAAGTAGTAGTCGACTAATCGTGTTGTAGTCGACTAATCTGAAGTAGTAGTCGACTAATCTGCGGTAGTAGTCGACTAATCTGAAGTAGTAGTCGACTAATCGTGTTGTAGTCGACTAATCTGAAGTAGTAGTCGACTAATCTGAAGTAGTAGTCGACTAATCTGAAGTAGTAGTCGACTAATCTGAAGTAGTAGTCGACTAATCGGCAGATTCAAAACGGTTTTGGTTTTAAACCGGTTCGTTTAGAGTTTATAAATAACCCTAAACCGATTATTTGGAGGTAATCAAGCACGCTTTGGAGCAGCTTTGAGGGTTTTGTGCATCTTTGGAGAGGAGATCTTTTGAGAGATTGAGAGGTTTGTTTTAGGGTTTCTTTGTGAGAACTTGTAACCCTAATTTGTATTCTCTCTTTCTATTAGTGAAAATCCCCTCCTTACCCGTGGGCGTAGGCAACTTGCCGAACCACGTAAATCTCGTGTCTTTACTCTTTTATTGTGTTTTGCTATCGTTTGTGGTGGTTTCTCTCGACGGTTCACGGTCCGCTACCAACAATTGGTATCGAGCTATTGTTGATTGGAAGTGGTGTAATTTCTAATTTGAGGGGTGTTCGGTGATTCCCGAGAGAAGCGGATTCACGAAGACAAACGAGAGGATGGCGTCAACCAAGAATCACCAAAGTGGGAAAATTCGAGATTGAAAAGTTCAATGGGAAGAACGATTTTTCTTATTGGAGGATGCGATGAAAAACTTTCTAATTTCGCAAAAATTGCACAAGACTTTGGATGGAAAGGAGAAGAAGAACAAGGATATGTCGATGAGGATTGGGAGGAGTTGGATCCGAAGCACGGGCCGATTATCCTATGCCTCGAGAGGGATGTAGCTTTCTTGGTAGATGGAGAGGAAACTACGGGCGCGCGGTGGAAGAAGTTAGAGGGTACCTTCATGACGAAGAGTCTAACTAACGGATCTACTTAAAATCCAAATTGTATACTTGCAAGATGGAGGAGGGCTCATCAATCAGGAACACATCAACAAGTTTGATAGGATCATATCAGATTTGAAAGACATAGATGTTAAAGTAGGAGGCGAGGATCGAGGCGCTTCTACTATACGTCTCTAGAAGTCTTATGAGAACACAGTGCAAACACCGAGGCTTGTGGGAGAAAATCGAAGATGGATGAGACTAGAACGGCACTTCTAGCGGACGATCTTCTAAGACGCAACTAGTGACATGGCCACCGGCGGTAACAGGAACAAGCGCAGGATTGTTTGCAAGAGGAAGGAGCAATGAGCGAGGAAAAGGCAAGGGAGGAAAGTCTAGATCTAAATCAAGACCTCTTGCGGAAAAGGATGTTTCAAGTCGGTGAAGCGGACATTTCAAAGTCGACCGTCCAAATAAGAGAGTAGGTGGAAAGAAGAACAACAACAAGGCTGAGAGGAGAGAGGGCAAAGAAGAAGCGAGCTACGTTTGAGAGGAAGGGAGCGATAAGGAATGCTATGTCGTCCGCGGTGGCGAGGAGATCTCCGGAAGTGGATACTTGATTCGGTTGCTCTTACCATATGTGTCCAAATAGGAAGTGATTTACTACCTACAGAGGCATTGATGGTGGAACTGTATTGATGGGGAATAACCATGCTTGTAAAACAAGGGGCTAGGTAATATCAAAATCAAGATGCATGATGGAGTGGTTCGAACCTTGGCGGATGTGAGGCATGTTCCCGACTTGCGGAAGAATCTTATCTCGGTTGGTGCTTTGGACTCGGTGGTTGCGGATTGTGACGAAAACGGAGTGAAGAAGGTTGTTCGTGGTTCCTTAGTAGTGATGAAGGGTGTTCGTCACGGTAATCTATATACTCTCTCGTGCATGACGGTGACAGGAGATGCAGCGGTTGGAACCGGAAGTGGTGGAGACCCATGTGAGCACCGGTTATGGCATAGGCGGCTTGGGCATATGTCGAGAAGGGTCTAGTTCGCTTGGTAAAGAGGGTCCGTTGAAGAATCAAGGAACCTAGCATGGATTTTTGCGAGGATTGTGTGTATGGAAAGTCACACGTGGTCAAGTTTCAACAAAGAAGTCTAAGAGCGAGAGGATACTAGATTATGTGCACACGGATGTTTGGGGTCGGCTCGGACAACTTCAAAGGGTGGTTCAGTATTATGTCGTTTATAGATGATTATTCTAGGTATGCTTGGATTTACTTTACGAAGCACAAGAATGAGGTGTTCGAGACATTCAAGAAGTGGAGAACAATGGTTGAGAACAGACAGAAAGAAATTGAAGACGGCGAGATCGATAACGGTGCGAGTATGAGATGGTGCTTTCAAGGAGTTCGCGGATCGAGGGAATTGTTCGACACCGACACCGTCTACACCACGCAGAATGGGGTCGCGAGAGATCGAACCAACACCGCGAAAAGGCGTGAGTATGCGATCTTATGCGTGATTGGGCAACGAATGGTGGGCGAAGCGGTGGCTACAGCTTGTTACATTGTGAACCGTTCACCACATTCGACATTGGATGGTGATACACCCATAGGGTGTGGTCGAGAGCATCAGATTATGATAGGCTCGAATTTTGATGTACCGCCTACTATCACGCCAACGAGGGAAAGCTTGACGCGAGGCCAAGAAGGCAATATTCTTGGGATATGCAAAGGCGTAAAGGCTATCGCCTTTGGTGTCTGAAAATTCAAAGTTCGTGGTCACAGGATGTTACCTTTGATGAGAAATCCATGATTGCGGCGTCCAAGGATGATGGTAAGAGGATCGGTTTCTACTACTACATCTCTATAGAAGTCTTATGAGAACGTGCAAACACCGAGGCTTGTGGGAGAAAATCAAGATGGATGAGACTAGAACGGCACTTCTAGCGGACGATCTTGGAAAAGCGCAACTAGTGACATATTACTTAGCGATAACAGAGATATGAGGATTGTTTGCAAGAGGAAGGAGCAATGAGCGAGGAAAAGGCAAGGGAGGAAAGTCTAGATCTAAATCAAGACCTCTTGCGGAAAAGGATGTTTCAAGTCTCGGTGAAAGCTGGACATTTCAAAGTCGACCGTCCAAATAAGAGAGTAGGTGGAAAGAAGAACAACAACAAGGCTGAGAGGAGAGGGCAAAGAAGAAGCGAGCTACGTTTGGAGGAAGGGCGATAAGGAATGCTATGTCGTCGCGGGTGGCGAGGAGATCTCCGGAAGTGGATACTTGATTCGGTTGCTCTTACCATATGTGTCCAAATAGGAAGTGATTTACTACCTACGAGGCATTGATGGTGGAACCTGTATTGATGGGGAATAACCATGCTTGTAAAGTGGGGCTAGGTAATATCAAAATCAAGATGCATGATGGAGTGGTTCGAACCTTGACGGATGTGAGGCATGTTCGAACTTGCGGAAGAATCTTATCTCGGTTGGTGCTTTGGACTCCGGTGGTTGCGGATTGTGACGGAAACGGAGTGAAGAAGGTTGTTCGTGGTTCCTTAGTAGTGATGAAGGGTGTTCGCCACGGTAATCTATATACTCTCTCGAATGCGGCGGTGGCGAGATCGTGGTTGGAACTGAAGGAAGTGGTGGAGACCCATGTGAGCACACGCGGTTATGGCATAGGCGCTTGGGCATATGTCGAGAAGGGTCTAGTTCGCTTGGTAAAGAGGG
Organism: Asparagus setaceus; assembly: GCA_012295165.1. Classification (NCBI taxonomy): domain Eukaryota; kingdom Viridiplantae; phylum Streptophyta; class Magnoliopsida; order Asparagales; family Asparagaceae; genus Asparagus; species Asparagus setaceus. Next base: position 16,671,468 of record CM022705.1, read on the forward strand.
TCCGTTGAAGAATCAAGGAACCTAGCATGGATTTTGCGAGGATTGTGTGTATGGAAAGTCACACAGGTCAAGTTTCAACAAAGAAGTCTAAGAGCAGAGGATACTAGATTATGTGCACACGGATGTTTGGGGTCCGCTCGACAACTTCCAAGGTGGTTCCGTGTATTATGTCGTTTATAGATGATTATTCTAGGTATGCTTGGATTTACTACGAAGCACAAGAATGAGGTGTTGAGACATTCAAGAAGTGGAGAACAATGGTTGAGAACAGACAGAAAGAAATTGAAGACGCCGAGATCGATAACGGTACGAGTATACGATGGTGCTTTCAAGGAGTTCTGCGGATCGAGGGAATTGTTCGACACCGACACCGTGTCTACACCACGCCAGAATGGGGTCGCGAGAGATCGAACCAACACCGCGAAAAGGCGCGGAGTATGCGATCTTATGCAGGATTGGGCAACGAATGGTGGGCAGAAGCGGTGGCTACAGCTTGTTACATTGTGAACCGTTCACCACATTCGACATTGGATGGTGATACACCCTATAGGGTGTGGTCGAGAGCATCAGATTATGATAGGCTCGAATTTTCGATGTACCGCCTACTATCACGCCAACGAGGGAAAGCTTGACGCGAGGCCAAGAAGGCAATATTCTGGGATATGCAAAGGCGTAAAGGCTATCGCCTTTGGTGTACGTAAAATTCAAAGTTCGTGGTCAGCAGGGATGTTACCTTTGATGAGAAATCCATGATTGCGAGGGCGTCCAAGGATGATGGTGTTATGACTGGTGAGACTTCTAAGTCTCAGGTTATTGAAATAGAACCTAAAGACCAACTAGGTTCTAATCGTGCTCAAGTGGGAAGTCAGGTAGATGATGAGCTTGAGCAGGAGGAGGTTCAGCAGAAAATACACGTGCACTACAACAACAAAGCACTCGTGGATAATTTGGCTTCCACTAGGCCAAAGCGAGCATACAAGCAGAATCTTGGTGGGGGCTGATCAACCCCTAAAGCACTATGGGGCTAATATGGTTGAATCACTCTCGGTGGAGGAGGACGAGCCGGTCTCCTTCAAGGAAGCTATTCGGGACAAGGATAGTGAGAGTTGGTTGGCTGCGATGGAGGAAGAGATGGAATCTCTTGGAAGAACAAACATGGGAGGTGGTCCCATTGCCCGTAGGAAGAAAAGCTATTGGTTGTAAGTGGGTGTTTAAAAGAAAGGAAGATCTTTCGAGCTCGGTGGTGTAAGATACAAGGCGAGGCTAGTGGCTAAGGGTTTTGCACGAAAGAGGGTGTGGATTACAATGAGATATTTTCTCCTGGTGAAACATACTTCTATTCGGTGCTATTGAGTATTGTTGCTCATGGTGATTTTGAGCTGGATCAACTCGATGTTAAAACGCCTTCTTGCACGGAGACTTGGATGAAGAGATCTACATGCATCAACCGAGGGCTACAAGGTTGAGGATAAGGAGAATCATGTGTGTCGCTTGAGGAAGTCATCGTATGGATTAAAGCAATCTCCCGCAGTGGTACAAGCGATTTGACTCCTTCATGCCGAGGCATGGGTTTTCCGGCGATCATGATTGTTGTGTTTACATTCTGAAGCTTCAGGAGGTAATTTTATCTATCTTCTTTATATGTGGATGACATGCTTATTGCTTCTAAGAGCGTGGTGGAGATAGATAGGTTGAAATCTCAACTTGGTGAAGAGTTCGAGATGAAGGACATGGGTGCCGCTAGGAAAATACGGGTATGGAGATTAGAAGAGAGCGGCTAATCGACGATTGTTCTTGAGTCGAAGGGCTACATAGGCGGGTGATCGCGAGGTTCGAGATGCAAAGTGCTAAGTCGGTGGTGACTCCATTGGCTCCACACTTTAGGCTTTCTGGTAATCAATCTCCCACTACAAATGAAGAGAAGGCGACATGGAGCGTGTTCCCTATGCTAGTGCGGTTGGCGCTTAATGTATGCAATGGTGTGTACACGCATATTTCACAGCGGTTAGTGTGGTCGCAGATTCATGGCGAATCCGGAAAGGCGACCGGAAGCAGTGAAGTGGGTCCTCGTGTACTTAAATGGTACGCTTGATAATGGTCTGTGTTTTGGTGGAGAAACATGTCGATTGACGGGTTTGTGGACTCGATTATGCGGGCGATCTAGATAGACGACGATCTACTACGGTTATGTATTCAAGATACATGGGGCTCCGGTTAGTTGGCGATCGATGTTGCGAGCTCTGATGGCACTTTCTACTACGAGGCCGAGTACATGGCCATGACAGAGGAGTGAAGGAAGCATTGTGGTTGTGGGGTCTTCTAGACGATTTGGGGATTGAGCAGAAAACGTGAACTTGTGGTGTGACAAATGAGTGCAATTCACTTGGCGAAGAATCAGTTCATCATGCTCGCATTCAAGCATATCGATGTCGTATCATTTTGTGCGGGATGTCATAGAGGAAGGTGATATTTCTCTCATGAAGGTGCACACGAATGAGAATCCAGCGGACATGTTAACCAAGGTGGTCACGTGTAGTAAGTTTAAGCATTGCTTGGACTTGCTTCATATCACCGGTTGATTTGCCCAAGAGGGCATGGCCCTTCAGGCGGTAATGGGTAAGGTGGAGATGATTTGAGGTGAACTACGGTGAGCTTGATCCCGGTGGAGGGTAATGGCAGCCAGTAGTGACGCACTGGATTGGCCCGGATTGGCTAATGGTGATCTCTAGATGTTCTTGGTGTTCTTGGTGTTCGTCCAAAATTTGAGGTGAATCAAATGATGTGCGAGGTGGAGAATTGTAGAACATGCACAAAACATGCACAAGACAGCCAGTTCAAGAGTCGACTACTAGGTATTGTAGTCGACTAATCTGAAGTAGTAGTCGACTAATCTGAAGTAGTAGTCGACTAATCTGAAGTAGTAGTCGACTAATCTGAAGTAGTAGTCGACTAATCCGCACTACGAAAGGTGTGTTTCGTTGGTCCGAGTAGTCGACTAATCTGAAGTAGTAGTCGACTAATCTGATGAGTAGTCGACTAATCTGAAGTAGTAGTCGACTAATCTGGCAGATTCAAAACGGGTTTTGGTTTTAAACCCGGTTCGCTTAGAGTTTATAAATAACCCTAAACCTGATTATTTGGAGGTAATCAAGCACGCTTTTGGAGCTTTTCGTAGGGTTTTGTGCATCTTTGGAGAGGAGATCTTTGAGAGATTGAGAGGTTTGTTTTAGGGTTTCTTTGTGAGAACTTGTAACCCTAATTTGTATTCTCTCTTTCTATTAGTGAAAATCCTCCTTACCCCCGTGGACGAGGAAACTTGCCAACCACGAAATCTCGTGTCTTTACTCTTTTATTGTGTTTTTGCTATCGTTTGTGGTGGTTTCTCTCGACGGTTCCGCGGTCCGCGCGCCCAACACGTACTAAAATCTATATATAATATACAAGAAATTGAGGAGATTTTTTTTTTGTTGCGGGGTGGCGTTGAGATTGTGATCGATTTATGATGTGGAAGTTATACCAATAAAACGTGACAGTCCATTGACAATATTTTCCGATTGAAAATCACAAAAACGAGTAGATCGACTTCATAAAATTTGATGTTTTTAGTTACAGGTTTTTCTTTGCAAGTGGTTTTTTAGATTTGAAGATGTCGTCAATTTCCCATACTTTGGCCGGCTTTCTAGAAGTAAACAAATAGTAGTGTGTACAGTTGATAGGTAAATACATGAGAAATATATAACAAAGACACACTGATGCAAAACAATCATAGAAGGACGTACATGAATTTAATGAGATTTTACTAGTGGGAGTTTCGTGAGATATAAAAGTTTAGAGGAGTTATGTAAAGCCTTCTAAAGTTCCATAGCACTTAAATACCGTGTAGTTTCACTCACTTTGTCTTTATACATTCTCAATTGTTTGTTTTATAGTATTTATATATCCTAAATTGTTTAAATTGACATGTTAGTATTATTAATTATGCAAAGGCGAAAACTTTCACCCGAATGTTCATATTTGAGATTCACATGCTAAACACTAAAATTAGTATGTGAGCGTCGTTTGCAAATATATAGGTGGATATTTTCACTTTTGCATAATAAAGAGTACTAAAATGATTTAAACAACTTAGAATATGTAAATGCTATGGGAAATAGTTGGAGGTGCATACGTGCTAAATGGGTGAAACTATAGGTATTCAAGTGTTATTTAGCGAGGTTTTTCTTTTCTTTTCTTTTCTTTTCTTTTGGTTTTGAAATTAACCTTCTTTCCTCACAAGTGGATCTCCATAGCTCTTCACGGTTTCGGATCCTCTCCACTGCTAAAAAAAATTAACGGAGGGACTACTGCTTAATCATAACTATTAAATATCTAATGAGATATTATGATTTTTTTTCTATTAGTGCAAATTAGAAATGAGTGCAATTGAAGTACGGTGCGTATTAAATTTAGAATGTATCACAACCGCTCACTAGATAATCGACAGTTAATATTAAAAGTAGTGATCTTTTCAGTATTATTATTATTATTATTATTATTATTATTATTATAGTGAGGAGGATCCAAAGTCGGCTCTTAACCAACTCTAATCCCCTGAGGGCCCACATTCTCCTTCACCTATAAATATCCACCCGCTCCTTCATTTCTCCTCCTCACTTCCCTCTCCCTCTCTCATCATCAACCAAACCAAAACCAAAACTCAACCACAGCTGGCTAATCCAACCCAAACCGAGATCCAGACCGACCCGGAATGTGCAGTCCGGTCCCTCTACCAAGCCCTGAACCACCGTGACGTGCACCTCATCCACCGCCTCCTCGCACCGGACCTCGAGTGGCGGTTCCACGGACCACCGGTCCACCAGCACATGATGCGGCTCCTCACAGGCCAATCCGTGGACCCCACCTTCGAGTTCGTCCCCCTCTCCGTCGAGGCGATCGGGGCCACGACCGTTCTCTTCGAGAGAGCGAACCCGGCCCGGTCGGCTTTCTGGGTCCACGCTTGGATCGTGGGCCCGGAGGGCGTGATCACGCACGTGCGGCAGTATTTTAACACGTGCGTGACCGTTACGCAGGTTGGCGGGAAGAGGGAGGGGACGAAGTGGCTGCACGTGTGGGATAGTAAGTTAGCTGATCGCGCGGGTAGGCCGCTGCCCGGACTCGTGTTGGCTATTTAATTAGTGATTATATATGTATTAGCGTTAATTAATTAGACAACTATAAGTGGTAATTTGGTTGTAATTTGGGTTTAAGATGTGGAGTGCAGTGAGATTAGTGTAGCTAGCTTGTAGTTTTGCTGGTGCGCTGAAAGCTTTGTATAACGGAATGCACTGCTTATTAATTTAACAGTGTTTTACAATATTGACGAATGCTACTCGTGTTTATTTATCGATGGATTATAAGTAAAAAATGAGTCACAGCTGGCTAAACATCTCAAAGTGATTTATAATTCACTTTTGTAGCTTATAAACAACTTTGACCACTTACCAAATATGCTCTTAGATTTAAATGTTTATACGCCATCAGCTTCAACTAAGGTATTTGTTCTACATATTATCCCCGAAACTATCTTTGTCAATTGTAAGGAAACAAGCAACAGTACCATGTTCCAAACGTGATGCAACAATTGCAGCGAATCAAACATTCTATTGATTTCTTAATCTTGGAAACAATGAAAAGTATACTCTTTGTCCCTCTTCGATTGATGACTAAGAGGTCTTGGAGTTAAAAGTGCTCGGGACTATGGCAATTTTAGTAATTTATACACTAATTTGAAAATAGACATTCTTTTTTATTAATTAATTAGGACAACACGAATGTAATAGAATAAGCGTAATTATTCATCATTGTTGCCCATTGATGTAGAGCATGTTGCGGATGCATTCATGGAGAAATTGAATCATCAAAAGTTTAAATAGGGCCCGACAGAATAAATTAATTTATAATAAAAACAAATCATATCTCTCAAACCGTATGTCAAAATTGAACGAATAATATATGAAAATCACGTAGTTTTTCTCTGATGGGCAAATAGGTGAAGGCCATGCATGAGGTCAACGAAATCTTGTACACGTGTGGCATAAAGAGCACCCACTTAGCTAACTAGCAGCTACTAAGTACCGAGTCATCTCTCTCAAAACTAGGACTCAAAGCCAGCGAAGCATGAGTCTACACGTGTGTGTGAACCCCTTAAACATAGATAGTACATAAGATGGAGAAAAAACTTTCCCGCGCCCCACGAGTTTATAGTTATAGATATATTGAACAAGTGACAAGTATTAGATATATATGTCCATACAAACAAGAATGAGTCTGCTTTGTTTTCTTTTTTTTTTTTTTTTTTGATTTAATATTAGGGTTTTATCTTACTTGAACTTTCCTTCTAAATAAGCTCATATTTAGTAGTTTTGAATCTTATAATATATTTGGTCTATGTAATATAAATAGAAAAAAACAAGAATATAATATGTAAATAAAAAATTTTCTAGTACAAAAGAGTTCTAAGTATTGTAATCTCACAAACAAATTATACATAATTCGTCAAATCCGAAAAACTTTGTGTGTCTTAAATGTATGAAAACAAATATTTTGAAAATAAATACGAATTATGCGGTCCTTAGGAACTTTAAAACAAGATATACATATAATGATCTCTAGTAGTTAATTTATAGAAAGAGATTAAATTGGAAAAGAAGTTTCTGGAGGAGGGGGTCGACTCCTCTCTCCTTCTCTCCAAACAAAAGGATATATGCATGGTCGAGGCCTTCTAAGGACACCTGCCTTAGGCAAGTGTCCTTAAATTATTCATGCATGGTCACATGGTATTAGTATTTCTTTTCTATTTATGGTCTCCCCTTGTCCTCTCCTATCAAAACAATGCCGCAACTCACGTGCAAGGACTAATGACCCCTGATGCAGTCTCTCGGCCAGCAAGCAGGTCGATCGCATGTGGCCCCTTTGAATTGGGGCCCCAAATTTTTCTAAATTATATTTATATATAGATAGGAACTTGACTTCTCCCTCGATCCAAATTCTCCCCTCTTCTCTCTCATTCTCATTTCCCAAGTCCTAAAGGCCCAAAGCTTGTGCTTCGATAGTTCGACTTCGACCGCTAGCCGACCGCTTCATTGCCTGATTTCTCCGGCCTCTTTCTCCCCATTTGTTCTCCCCGAGGATCGAGTCCTCGATCCAGCTCTCCTCTTATTGTTCCAAAGCCCTAAAGCCGACCGCTCACCATTGCTCAACCTCCACCTCGTCAACCATCGACGCTTCCACGGCTTACCCCACTTCGCTTCTTTCGATCCGCCTCCGCTTTTCACTCGCCTTTCCTTTCTTTCGGCCCTTTAAAGCACTGTTATGCATCCTCGATCGAGATCAAGTGATCAACTCACCGCCCGAGGCCCTGAAATCGCCGCTATCGAGCTCAGCTTCGCTGATTTCATTATTGTTTCAAGCTCACGATTTCGCCGCCGCCAATAACGCCGAGCCGCCCCACTTGATTTAAGGCTTCAAATTAGGTTGTATTCTTCCGAATCTTTTGACTTCTTTCAATTTGATTATAATATTTTTTGTTTTATTATAGAAATGCCTCCAAGAAAGTATCCTTCTGGATATGATAAACGCAAGAAAAAAAAGAAAAATTGAAGAATTTATCCAAACTCAAAGTAGAGCGCTTGATAAATCCATTGTTAAAGAAACACAAGATTTAGTTGGAAATTCAATTGAAAATGCAAGGAGGATAATTTTTCAATGATACATTTTGATGCTAAAGGCTTCGATATCTCTTATGAAGGTAAGCATAGATTCAAGAGGAACATAATATGCAAGTATTTCTTATTGTGGACTATTTGCTCTATTGGAAAGCTTTATTAAGGTGGGATTACATGCATTTATCTGATAAGTAACATTTTATTCAGGTGACCGAAGAGATGAAGAATGGGCAATAACACTTGAAAAGTATGTTAAAGACTATCCAGATGCAAAAAAATCAGGTAACATTTTAATGTCTAATCAGTAACATTTTGTTCCGTATCATTTTAGGGATTCAAATTGGAATTTATTAATATTTTGTATATAGAGAAGCGTCATGTGTTTACTTTTCGCACAGGGCCTCTAAAATCTCAGAACCGGCCCTGCCCGGATGTTTGGGACCTTAGCACGTGCTTGTCAGGTGGCATGCTCTTATCATGTTCCCAAATTTTGATTAAACGCATTTAATTGTGCATCCATCGAGTATTGATACTTGCTCTATATACGCAAGAGGCTAATCATTTGAGCATCCAAATTTTGTGACGTTCTTTAACGGAAAGCAAATGTACCATTGATTTGAAAAGATGAAAGGAATGGTGCAATGTCCATTTGGTTACTGTCAGCTTTAAAGCAAAAGCAAATATATATACCACTTCACACGCGCCATATATATATATATATATATATATATATATATATATATATATATATATATATATATATATATATATATATATATATATATATATATATTAAAACTCCTATAAACTTAAGTGGATATGAGCCATTTGTCCACCAATTTTTTATCCATTAATTTTATATTAAGATTTGTACTAGCATGTGATATAAATAAAAGCACAAATCTCAAAGATAGCCTTAATGTGTAGCACAAATCTCAAAGCATAATAAAGAGATAAAAAAGTTAGTGAACAAATGCTCATATCCTTAAATTTATAGGAGTTTTACGATATATATATATATATATATATATATATATATATATATATATATATATATATATATATATATATATATATATATATATATATATATATATATATATATATATATATATATATATATTAAAACTCCTATAAACTTAAGTGGATATGAGCCATTTGTCCACCAATTTTTTATCCATTAATTTTATATTAAGATTTGTACTAGCATGTGATATAAATAAAAGCACAAATCTCAAAGATAGCCTTAATGTGTAGCACAAATCTCAAAGCATAATAAAGAGATAAAAAAGTTAGTGAACAAATGCTCATATCCTTAAATTTATAGGAGTTTTACGATATATATATATATATATATATATATATATATATATATATATATATATATATATATATATTTATATATATATATATATATAGAAAAAAATAATATGAGGTGTGACTCATTTAGTAAAATGAGCTACCCACTAATGGGTATAGTCTTTAGGCCCACCTAGTTGTCACATCCATTGAGTGTGGATTATTGTGTAAGTGTGTGGTAGCTCACTTTACTAAATGGTTGCCACCTCATATTCATATATTTATATATATATATATATATATATATATATATATATATATATATATATATATATATATATATATATATATATATATATATATATCATATAGCTAAAATATAATATTAGCTTAAAAGTGACACGTCTTTATCAATTTGATCTAAAAATGACACCGATAATATTTTAACCTAAAAGTCACAAATTGACGACACATAGACCTTTTGGATCACCGGAGGCTATTTTTAAGCTGAAAAATTAAGGAATATTTTCATATATACCCTTCAATTCTTCTATATTTTAGGATTTACCCCCCTCAAGTTCTAAATTTATTTTTAGAAAAAAAAAGAAAACTCCTCTCTCTTCTCCCTTCCTACCATCTCTCTCTCTCTCTCTCTCTCTCTCTCTCTCTCTCTCTCTCTCTCTCTATGGGAGAGGGAATGCATGGGAGGGATGAAGAGGAGAAGGAGATTGGGTTTTTAGTAGAATGTGTAATGTTGGGTCTGAGAGAGGAAGATGTTGGAATTTTTATGATTGGAGGGTGAAGAGGGATTAGGCGGAGCAAGGAGGAGAGGGCGTGGGATTAAGAGGAGAATAGAATAGAGGATGTCACGACCAAGGCCCGTGAACCCATTGGCGCAAAGTAAGCAATGGGACCCACTGAGTGTAGCGCGTTATTTTGGCTCAAACTATTGCAAAAATTGGCTAGTCGATACTGCACTTGAGTCGTAAGCTTATCATTTTAAACCATTCAAACTCTTTATAGTTTCCCGATGTGGGACTGTAATATTTGGGTGTCACAATGATCCCAGCTTACATATGCGACATCCTCATTGCGATATGACAATTGTCACATCCTAGTATCATCACAGTATCACCGCCAGGCGACATGGACTCTAGAGCTGGCTCCTACGGGCTTTAGAGGTGGCTCCCACTGTGCTCACGCTGTATAACACTTAGTCCTGCATAGTGCTTAGCTCCACATTTCCAGCTGGTAAACTATCCTAATACTGTTTGTCACGACCAGGGCCCGCGAGCTCATTGATGTGAAGTAAGCCGTGAGACCCACTAAGTGTATTCGCTCAAACCACTGCCAAAGTTGACTAGCTAATGCTACACTTGAGCTTAAGCTTAATCATTTTAAACCATTCAAACTCTTTATAGCTTCCCAATGTGGGACTATAATATTTGAGGTGTCACAGAAAAGATGGTGGAAAGGAGAAGGTAAAAGTGAGAATATAAGAGAGGAGGGAAAAAGAGTGGGAGAGAAGAGGGAATGTTGGGGATCTAGAAGAGAAAAGAATGAGGGAGATGTGGGAAGGAAGTTTTTTTTATTTAAATTTCAGAATTTAGGGAGGAGGTTAATCCGAAAAAAAATATGGTAGATTGAGAAGTTTATATGCAAAAATTTCTTAATATTTCGCTTAAAAATTAACTCCGACGATCGAAAAGGCCTATGTATCACTAATTTGTCATTTTTTAGATGAAAGCGTCGTCGATGCCACTTTTTAGACCAAAGTGGTTAAAAAGTGTCAGTTTTTAGGCCAATCTGATATTTTTGCCTAAGCATATTTTCACAATTTCAATCTCTTATCATGAGATGAAAATTGGAGTTAAAAAATGTACAAATCATTTAAACGAGATAGTCTATATAATAGGAGTAAAGCTCGTGTGGACTATTTTGCTTTAAAGTTCGTGCTATACATCAACACTATCTTTAAGATGTGTATAACACAAATCTCATAATAATATCAATGGACAAAATAAATTGTGGACAGAAATCGATTGATAGTCTTGTAACGACGCATACTTCCATACAAAACTAAAGGGCCAAGTGAATTTGATACTGATAATATCTTTCCGTTACATGCTTGCCAATCTGTCAAGCACATGGACTCGTCTCAAACTTGAGTAAAGATTCTCCATAGTTTTCGAGACAAGCTCAACCTTGGTTGCTGCTAAAGATTAATTTGTCAAATACTTTGAAGGACTACAATCAAAATCAATAATGTCACCGTGAGCCTGACAGCTAGCGTAAATATCCCAATAAATATCGAGCAGTCATGATAACAGTCGTAGCCTATCGGATGCTGATTGCGTTGTGCAAATATAATGAGATGCGTGGTGCAACTAAACGCCACGCATCGGAATAATTACGTACGCTGCGCTACTCTGAGGTACTGTGCTAATTACTGTTAACTAGACTCAGTTCATATTTGACCGAATCACCCAACTTAGTCTTAACAATTGAGATATTTATGGGATTGAGATTGTGAAATTAATGGTTAGAAGAATATGAAGAGAATATCTAGGGCAATTCCTAAGGTGGTAGAGAGGAGTTAAGAAAAAGCCTCTATATAAAAAGTGAAAATTATTCTTTGCAAACACACAAAAAAATAAAATAAAATAAAATAAAAATAACCGCTCACCGGAGCTCCCTTAAAATTTCTTCTCTCTGTCTCTTCATACCTTAGTGGCATCATAGCGATTTGGATCCGTACCCTTTTCTTTTACCCATTGAAACAAAAGCCACCATAAAGAGAGTTTTTTCTTTTTCCTGGTCATCCAGAAACTCCCAACAGACACATGTTTCAAAGCAAAAGTTTCTTCGCTAGCCTTCACTGTCAAGTCCCATCAAACTAGCTCATAGATTATATATATATATATATTAAGATCCTCATATATTAGGTGATTTTCTCTCATATACTAAAGTTTCAAGACAATCTCCACCAAGATGCTTAATAAAATAAGAGACATTCTCTCTCCTACTTTATTACTGCATGGTATCATACACCAACAGATATGGTAATCCCCTTATATGCAGGATCCCATTAATCTCATATATATATATATATATATATATATATATATATATATATATATATATATATATATATATATATATATATATATATATATATATATATATATATATATATATATATAGTAAGGCTTTTATTAACTTAAGTTTCGATAGTGGGGCACCAACTTTCTAACCACTCATCTTGCTGGGATCCGTGAAAGATATAACGACACTTTGAGATTTGTGCATCACAAATCTCAAGGCAAGATGAGTGGATAAAAAGCACAAGACCACTATTCATTATGAACTTAAGTTCATAGAGCCTCGTTCTATATATATATATATATATATATATATATATATATATATAGAGAGAGAGAGAGAGAGAGAGAGATGCCTTATAAACTTAAGTTTATAGGGAATAGTCATCCATCATTTTTCTATCCATTGATGTTGCCTTGAAATCCATGAAAGATATAAAGCCCACCTTTGAGATTTGTGCATTTCTTGATTTCACAAGCCCAAGACAAGATCAATAGATAAAAAGTTGGTGACACTCCTCCTATCAACTTAAGTTTATAGGAGTTCTCATATATATATATATATATATATATATATATATATATATATATATATATATATATATATATATAGAGTGATTATTTATTAATGAGCTACCAAGAGAGGTCATGTGGTGAGGCCCACCTGCTAGTCACATCAAAAGGTGTGGACCTCACCACTCTATCTCTTTAGAAATATTTGAAACGATCACCTTATATACATCATTCCTATATATATATATATATATATATATATATATATATATATATATATATATATATATATATATAGAGAGAGAGAGAGAGAGAGGGATTAATGGGAAGGATACCCATTAATCTTTTATATATATATATATATATATATATATATATATATATATATATATATATATATATATATATATATATATATATATATATATATATGAACTACAATCTACTTGAGTGGATAAGAATTTTCCTCCAAACTTTTTCACCATTGATTTTGCTTTGGGATCCATGTAAGATATGAAGACCAATTTTGAGATTTGTGTATTTCTTGATAGCACAAATCTAAACACAAAATCAATGGAGAAAAAGTTAGAGGACAAGGCTCCTTATCCACGCAAGTGGATTGTAACTTATATATATATATATATATATATATATATATATATATATATATATATATATATATATATATATATATATATATATATATATATATATATATATATATAGCAATGCTCTATAAACTTAAGTTTATAGGGAATAGTCATCCATCAATTTTTATCCATTGATGTTGCTTGAAATGAAATCCGAAAGATATAAAGCCCACTTTGAGATTTGTGCATTTTGGATTTCCAAGCCCAAGACAAGATCAATAGATAAAAAGTTGGTGGACACTCCTCTATCAACTTAAGTTTATAGAATCTTCTATATATATATATATATATATATATATATATATATATATATATATATATATATATATATATATATATATGAAGATATTTCTTTTCTTAAATAGCTACCAAGATAGTCGTGTGGTGAGGCCCACTTGCTAGTCACATCAAGGTGTGGGCCTCACCACTCTATCTCTTGGTAGCTCATTTAGCAAAATGTTGCATCATATCATCATTCCTATATATATATATATATATATATATATATATATATATATATATATATATATATATATATAGAGAGAGAGAGAGAGAGGGATTAATGGGAAGGATACCCATTAATCTTTTATATATATATATATATATATATATATATATATATATATATATATATATATATATATATATATATATATATATATATATATATATATGAACTACAATCTACTTGAGTGGATAAGAAATCTTGTCCTCCAAACTTTTTCACCATTGATTTTGCTTTGGGATCCATGTAAGATATGAAGACCAATTTTGAGATTTGTGTATTTCTTGATAGCACAAATCTAAACACAAAATCAATGGAGAAAAAGAGGAAGAGGGCTCACATGAAGTCAGATTGTAACTTATATATATATATATATATATATATATATATATATATATATATATATATATATATATATATATATATATATATATATATATATATATATATATATATATAAAGGCTCTATAAATTTAAGTGTATGGGAATAGTTATACACCAACTTTTCTATCCATTGATGTTGCCTGGGATCCGTGAAAGATATAAAGCCCACTTTGAGATTTGTGTATCTCTTGATTTCACCTGGATCCCAAAGCAACATCAATGAATCAAAAGACAATTGTATCTCTATCCTTTAGTTTATATACCTATATATATATATATATATATATATATATATATATATATATATATATATATATATATATATATATATATATATATATATATATATATATATATATATATATATATATATATATATATATATATATATATATATATAGTAGAAATTATCAACTTAAGTGGATAGGAGTTTGAAAAGAATTTTTTATCCACTCATCTTGTGTTTAGATTTGTGCCATCAAGAGATGCACAAACCTCAAAAGCTCTTCATATCTTTCATGAATCCCAAGGCAACATCAATGGATAAAAGGTTGGTGGATGACTATTTCCTATCCACTTAAGTTTATAGGAGCTTTTCAATATATATATATATATATATATATATATATATATATATATATATATATATATATATATATATATATATATATATATATATATATATATAGAGAGAGAGAGAGAGAGAAAGCTCCTATAAACTTAAGTTGATAGGGATAGTCATCCACCAACTTTTCTAACCATTGATATTGTCTTGGGATCCGGAAAGATATGAAGTCCATCTTGAGATTTGTGTACTCTTGATTTCACCTATCCCAAGGCAACATCAATGGATATAAAAGTTGGTGAACACTATCTCCTATCAACTTAAGTTTATGTTGCTATATATATATATATATATATATATATATATATATATATATATATATATATATATATATATATATATATATATATATATATATTTTTTTTTTAATGCTACATGGAAAGTAGTGATCACCCGTGAAACCTCCTCTTTTCTTTTTGTTTTTACGAAAAGCCCCTGATCAAGAATAGTTCCTCAAAAGAACCCTTCTCCTAATTCATCATCTTCAAGCTGGAGATCTCTCGCTGCCTGAGCTCCTCTTCGAGAGTCCTCCTCCGCTCGTTGATCTGCAGATAGCTCTCACTACCAACCAAGGCATTTGGTCGTCTATTTATTTATTTTATTTCGATTTGACAATTATTTTTTGTATTGCAATCTGCGCTTTGCCAAATTCGACCTACTAGACCTTAACCGAATGCCCAGACTTATCGCCTCCGATCAGACCAGAGACGGTGTTGTCCACATCAACTCATCTTCGACAATATCTTCTTCGATCATCGCCACTTAGTTCAGTGCTAGCTCGAGTTGGAGTCGCCTTCTTTAAAACATATCCCAACACCTCCTTACGGTCAGGTTTAATTTAATTTTTTTTGTTTGTTTATTTATTTATATATTATCATTTAATCATATTATCTTTAGTATTACTGTTAGTACTACACACCCCTGATATCATCTTTGTTATTGGAACTTTAGTTTTAGTTCTCTACTGAATAGCTAGTAAACTTGTTCTTCAGAACTAAAAAAATTGATAAATTTAATGCCAGTAAGTATGACAAGTAGCATAGAAAAATTGGATATGCCCTTACTCATGACAATATCGATGATGTAATTGAAACCGCTGCTCCAATCCTTACTGATAAATCTACACACGAAGAAAAGAAAGGGTTAGAGCCGTGGAAGTCGAAAGATAAAAAAGCGAAAAGCCTAATGCTCATGTTCATGGAAGATAATTTAATCAAAAATTTTAAAACATGCAAAATTTCCATGGACATGTGGAAAGATATTAAAGAGAAATACGACACTGCCTCTAAAATTAACATTCAGGTCCACTTGCATAAATACAATTCTTATCGTATGTAAGAGGGAGACAATGTCGTAGAGCATATTAATAAGATGATTGTCACGGCTAAAAACCTATCCATTGCTGGGATCAAAATCCCGAAAAGAATGCAAGTGGCAACCATTTTGAATAATCTTCTCCCTTCTCTTGTTGTGGCTGCCACTCTATTAAGAATGAACCTTGCTATTAAATATGTCGCTGATCTTCCTATGCACCAAGCGATAGAACAGGACTTAATAGTCAACAGGAAAGAACCAGAACTGAACATAGTACATTAAGAGATGAATTTTGTCCATCAGAGGCATAATGCTGAAAGCTATAGAAATCCTGACCCTAATAAATCACAATCGCGAGAACCGAAATTGCAGCAGTTCCAGAGGAAGAAAGTACCCCGCGAAGCCTGCTACAACTGTGGGAAGTTCGGGCATTTTAGGCCCACCTGCCCACTAGGTGAAAAGCAGGAGAATAAGAGAGGCTATAACCATCTGAAATAAGGGGTACTAGCAAAAGAGAATTCGTCGGTGTGATGGAATGCAACGCTGCGATGACAAACATCAATGGTTGGTGGATCGACTCCGGTGCGACAAGACATATCGCAAAGGATAAGAATGGAGTCACAGAGTTCACTGAGCTGAAGAAAGGTGAATAGAGAATTTATGTGGAAAACAATATCTATCTCAATGCAGAAGGTATTGGTTCGTACAGATTGGACCTTGGGGACAGTGTTCTCGTCCTCAAAGAAGTGTTCCACATGTTAGGAATTCCGTGCAATCTGATCTCTGTTCCCACCTTGATGAAGAAAGGGCTAGAAATTAGGTTCTATAATAATAGGGTTTCTATAGGCAAAAATAATAAAGTGTATGGTATAAAAAAATATGTACCCGAGCATGAATTATGCATTCTTCCAAGAGCTTGTAATAGTTCGATAATAAAATTTTCGATTTGAACTACTTGTCATGTTATATTTCTATGTCTAAATTATGCATTCTAGACTAGGACATGATAGTGTTTTAAAAATAAAAAATTATCGAATGAAATTTAACTTGACGGGATATACCTAGTTATTTTCTGATGGTTTGGAGTTGAATTCTCCCCATTCAATTTCGGCGTGAGCAATTAAATGTAAGTGTCACTCCAATATAGGTAATTTTATATTATTTAAAAGTAATTTTAAAGTCAGGAATCTAGCATTTTGAAGTTTTTTCCCATGTATCAATCGGCATAAAATAGATGACTAAAAGTAGGATGGCACCTAGATCAATGATTTTGAATAAATAGTTATTGATCCGATAATTCAAACATGATTTTAAGATCTCTTGGACACAATTTCATTATGTCTCAAATACTGTGGAGCATTTAACTAACCAACTCGCTGTTTAAACCATTTATTTTGCACCTACTTGATGCATGAACAAAGAACTTGAAAATGGTTGATTTTTGGGATTTAGGCAGTTTAAACAATATTGA